>CM054114.1:3799031-5256572 GCA_028673005.1 Tanypteryx hageni
TAATGTGGATAGAGGCGAGGTGATACGTGAGGGCTAGGGAAGCGCGGATAGGGGGAGGAAGACCTGAAAGAGGAATTCTGATGGTGAGGCATTTGGGGGTGAGTCCAAGTGCAAGGCAGGAGTTGAGGAATTCAATCTGGCAGTTGAGGGTAATGTGTCTACGGAGATGATAACGGAGACGGGTCAGTTCCATGGTGGAAGAGAAAGATAAGAGGAAAAGACGACAGGAAAGAAACGTAAAGATATAGACAAAAAAGGAGAAAAAAGGACGGTATATATATTAACTAAAGGAAAAGAAAAGGTAGTGATGAGGGTGGCAACAAGGTGTTGAGGGAAGCCCAGCGGACACTCACCAAGTTGAGGACCAAGCTGGCAGGCTGCTGGGGGCGTCGATATATATATATATATATATATATATATATATATACAGTCAAACTCGTTTATAACGAGCACGGTTGTAACGAGTTCACGGCTATAGTGAGCAAATGCTACCTCCAAGATAAGTTTACATGCATTTACATACAAATATTTCACGTATATAACGAGCACGCTTCACGGATATATCGAGCAAACTTCGACCACTTCTCACTGTCTCAAACGCGGCGGCGGTCAGCCCCTTCAATCCTCATAGTGACCCAAAATCTGTAACCTTGTGTTCTCGAGTCCAGCCTCTACACCCTATCCCTCAGGGAGGTTAAAGACCGCGGCGTTGTTGTTAAAAAATAATCCCTTCGTCCAAACCAGGAATTCCCAACTTGCAGGTACAGTGGTACTCACGGAGGTCCTTTGTCCTCTCCTCCCAACCCCCAGCTCTTTTACAGCCAGGAAGTTGTGTTTGGAAGGGGGTAAGGGCATGTACAATGGCGCCCACCCCCGTCGATCAGCCGAATGCACCCAACACCCTTTCCCACGTAAAGATGGGAAATCCCAGGTTTAATCCGTCTCCTCATTAACTCTTCCTGGAATTGGTATGCCCACAGTTTGCAAAGAAAGTTCGTAGCGTTGATCACAAAAATCAGTTGAGATTTTGCCCTTGAACGAGTAACATGTCCGTACATAAAAGGAAGTGTTTGTCTATTCGCGAAAAGGTTGATATTATTCGAGAGTTAGAACGTGGTAAAAAAATGTTGAAGTGTGTAAAAAATTTAATTTATCATCGTCTACGGTTTCAACCTCATGGAAAAACAAAGAAGCGATTTTATCTGCACTAGAGAACAACCTAACAACGAACAAGAAAATGAGGAAGTGTGACTTGGGTACTGTTGATCAAGCACTTCTGGAGTGGTTTAAGAGACAGAGAAATGCTGGTTTCCCCATCAAGGTACAGGCAGATAAATTTGCAAAACAGTTAGAACACGAGAACTTCACATGCAATAATGGGTGGCTTGACCGTTTTAAAAATCGGCATAACATTGTTTATGCGAAAGGCCCTGTCAGCAGATTCAAAAACAGCAAGTGAATGGGTGAAAAGTGTTTGGGAGGAGTGTGGAAAAGGTTACAGAGAAGAAGACATCTACAATGCCGACGAAACTGGACTGTTTTACAACATGATGCCTGATGCAATGTTTAAATTCAAAGGTGACAAATGTGTTGGTGGCAAAAGACCTAAGAATCGTTTAACAGTTTTTATGTGCGCAAACATGAATGGGACTGACAAAAAAAAAAACTTTTTGTTGTTGGTAAGTCACAAAAGCCACGTTGTTTCAAAAATGTAAAGAAGCTTCCCGTTGAATATGCAGCTAATAACTAAAATAATAACTTCCAATATTTTTCAGCAATATGTAAGTCAGTGGAACAACGAGTTACGGAGGAAAAATAGAAACATTTTACTCCTTGTCGATAACTGTCCTGCACACCCACATATGCAGGAGTTATCCAATGTAAAACTGGTGTTTTGCCTCCAAATGCGACTTCTATTTTGCAGCCAATGGACATGGGGATAATTAAAAGTATTAAATGCCATTTCAAGCGATTTTTTGTTCTACAGTTGATTGAAAGTAGGGAAAGAGGTTTAGATGGCAACGACTCTGTATTGGATGTATTTCATTTGATAACAGATGCATGGGACAATGTTTCGCCTACAACGATCATAAACTGTTTTCGAAAGTCTGGTTTAATATCGGGAGAATTTTCGATTGATAACCATAACGTTGATGAAGATGATCTACCTTTCTCAGAATGGCTTAAAGAAAATGGAATTGCGAATTTTGACCATGTAAATGACATTGACAATTTTGTTCATGTTGATGATGATTTGATTACCAGTGGAATTCCTACGGAGAGTGAAATAATAGAGACAGTACAAAACACAGCAGACAGTGATGAAGACAATGTTGAATGTGTCGAAGACACAAACCTTACTCAGGATGCCGTGGAAACATTAAATGATTTTTTTGAAAACATTGACATTTCAGATGGTGTTTTTAGTGCACTAAGTGTAACAAGAGGAAACTTAAGAGACTTCAAAGTGAAATCTATGAAACAGGCTACTATTCAAAGTTATTTTTGTAAAAAGGGGAGTGATTAAGGATACAGCTGTGAGTAAATTTTATATGTACGTATGTTTACTTTAAATTTTCTAGTTTATTCTCATTTTTAGGTTTTTTTATAAATTTACTAAATAACCTTTCTGTTTATATATTCACTCTTACTTCTTATGTCTTATTTCATCATACGCATGCATGCTTTTGCCTTCACGGATATTAAGTTTAACGGCTATAACGAGCAAAACTAAACGGTCCCATGGCGCTCGTTATAGCCGAGTTTGACTGTATATATATATATATATATATATATATATATATATATATATATATATATATATATATATATATATATATATGGATGTCAACAAGGTGTTGGGATGAGGCTTTAATTCTCCCACGGAACGCATATCTGCCTATGTTGACTCCCACCTACAACCTCTCGTCCGTCAAATCCCATCCTTCATCAGAGACACAAACCACTTTCTACTACGCCTAAAATCACTCCCTTCCCCTCTCCCACCTAACACAATTATGTCCACTATAGACGTCTGCTCCCTCTACACCAACATCCCTCACAACCAAGGACTATCCGCTCTGAGAAAATTATTGGACTCCAGACCACCTGACACAAGACCATCCTCCCATTTCCTAACGAAGCTGGCTGAAATGGTGCTCCAAAAAAACAACTTCTCTTTCGGAGGGCGCCACTACCTACAAATAAAAGGTACCGCGATGGGCACTCGCATGGCGCCCTCCTATGCCAATGCCTTCTTAGGTGAATGGGAGGAACGCTTTCTTGACGTTTCCCCCAGACCACTCCTATGGCTGAGGTATATTGACGATATTTTTCTTCTCTGGACACATGGACCCGACTCGCTACAATCCTTTTTACAACGCCTCTCATCCCACCCCACGCTTTCCTTCACCCACCACTTCTCTGCCTCCAACATCACCTTCCTGGATGTCGATCTCTCCATCCGGGAAAACAAAATCCACACCAGCGTGCACCTCAAGCCTTCCAACCGCCTTCAATATCTCCAGTTCAACAGCTGCCATCCCCTCCACACCAAAACCTCTATTCCCTATGCCCTAGCCCGACGAGGGCGGAGAATTTGCTCGGACAGAGATTCCCTGTCCGAGTACTGCTCCACCCTCGAACATGCCTTCTTACAGCGCGGATACCCGCCGGATCTGATCCGAGACCAAATCCGGCGGGCAGTCGCACCCGCCACCCCTAACTCCCACCTCAATACCCACACCACCACCGATTCCACCCTCCAACTCACCCTAACCACCCTGTATTTCCCCGGCATCCACGACATTCTGAAAAACATCCTGAAAGCCGCCCACCTTATCCTCTCATCCTCCCCTCACCAGATCCCATTTCCCAGACAACCGATGCTCTACTTCCGCCGTCCCCCTAATCTGGCAAACATTCTATGGAAGAAAGAACCCCCAGCACCCACGCCTTTACACCCTGCCGGATCTTACCCCTGCGGTAGACCCCGATGTCTAACATGCCCAATAAACCCCCCCTGCAACTCCTTCTCCAGTCCCACAACCAACATCACCTACCCCATAACTTCCACCACCAACTGCACCACCCGCAATATCATTTACCTCCTGAGATGCACCCAATGTCCCGCCTTTTATGTTGGCCTCACCAGCAATCCCCTCAACATCCGCATGAATGGCCACCGCAACAGCGTCATACTCAAACGACCGCTGCCGGTGGCCGTTCATGCGAACAAACATAATTTAAAGTTCAACAACTGCTTCACAGTGAGAGTCATTCGCGCTCTCCCCGACAATGCTTCGGCTCCCCAACTCCGTCAGTGGGAGCTTTCGCATATCCATCTCCTAAACTCCTTCACTCCCCCAGGCCTCAACCTTCGATAGCTTTTCACACCCTTTCTGTCTTCTTCCAACACCCTACCCATCCCCAAACCCCTCCGTTTCCTCCAATCCTCGACCTTTCCGCACTACCCTTCCACCCCCATGCCTCCACCCAGTGTCACCGCCATCAGTTCTCTCTCTGTAGCTGAAGAAGGAGTAGTTCCGAAAGCTTTACGTTTGTGATGTTTCTGTGTTTTTGTGTTATTTTACGTGTGTCGCTTCGACATCCCCGGGGCCTCGCCAACCTGAAGTCGTCTGATTGGTGAGTGCTCACTGGGTTTCCTCATCCCAACACCTTGTTGACATCCATATATCTATTTTACCTTTCCTTTTCCGTAAGTTGTTATATATATATATATATATATATATATATATATATATATATATATATATATAATATTATAATTATATATAAATAATTATAATTATATATATATATATAATATTATAATTATATATATATAAATAATTATATATATATATATGGCATTAAAAATGGAAATAGATAACTTTCAAGGTTCTAATGCAGGGGTCAGCAACCTACGGGCCACGTGCAGCCCTCAAGAACGCTTTATGCGGCCCGCAAAGCTGTAATGAAAAAGTGATTAGGAAAATTTCTCATGGGCAATTTTATATTTTTTGAGTAAAATTATGGTCTCAAAGCCTTTTCAGGTGAATTTTTAACGCTAGTAAATTATGCAGACTTGATTTAATTCATATGAAATCACAGAATCTCTAGAAAACTTCTGATTTATTCGCTCATCCGTCCCGCCGAGGCTTTCTCGACTCCCAATGCGGCCCTCCGAAGCATTCACAACTGCAAATGTGGCCCGCCATGCAGAAAAGGTTGCCGACCCCTGTTCTAATGGATGGCTAGAAAAGTTTAAAGTGCGCTGGAACTTAAGAACTTTAAAATTGTGTGGGGAAGAAGCTTCTTTAAGTACAGTTGTGGAAGAAGAGTGGAAAGAGACTTTGCTATTACAATTTTAATGGGTTATGATTCTAAAGACATTTTTAATGCAGATGTTGTTTTTTATAATTTACTGCCTGATAGAACTCTTGCAGTTAAAAGAGAACCCTGTCACGAAGGAAAAAAGCAAGGAGAGATTTAGTTCTTTTCTGTACCAATGCAGATGGTACTGAAAAATTAGAGGCACTTGTGATTGGGAAATATAAAAAACCCAGATGTTTTAAGAATATACAGAAATTTGCCTGTTTATAGAAGGGTAGTTAGCATGTCTGGCTCCCAATGCTAGGGTCACGGGTTCGAATCCTGCCAAGGGCATGGTTGTATGTGTTCATCTTTGTTAATGTTATTACACTCATTGTAAAAGGCCATTAACGGCTGTTTGTGAGCTAATTTAAAATAAATAAATAAATTCAAGAAAGTCATGGATAACATCAGCTTTATTCAATGAGTGGTTAAGCATACTCGATTCAATGATGGGCATGAAAAATAGAAAAATAATATTTTTACTGGATTGATGCACTGCATATAAATGTGAGGCGATTAAAACGCAAAATATTAAAATAGTATACTCTCCTCCAAATACCACAAGTAAACTACAACCATTAGATCAAGGTATAATTTCTAGTGTTACGAGATATTACCGACAGCAGTTGGTGCTCTATATTTTAAGAAATGTGGATGAAGCAAATGATATTACCAGATGCAAATGGAATATATTGCAGGCCATACATAGGCTTTACCTATCATGGAATTCTGTCAAATCAGTCTCTATTAATAAATGCTTTATTAAGGCAGGATTTGTGAGGACAACATATGAGGAAGATGAAGGATCAGATGATGAACCTTTGGAATGGGCTGAAATGAACAAGAGAATTCATCTTCAAACATCATTCAATGATTTTGTTGATGTTGACACTTCCCTAGTAACTTGTGCACCAACAAAGCGAGAAATGGTAAGAGAAGTGGGGATTAAAATTGAAGGAGAGAATGTTGCAGATAACGAAGAAGAAGAAGAAAATGACAGGGAAGTAATTACACCACCAAAAAAGCATGAAGTGTATGAGGCTTTGAGTGTGCTAGAAAAATTGTTTATAAATACAGTGGAATCCTGATTTAAGGTTTCTCCATTTAAGGTTTTCCCACATTTAAGGTTGTTTTTTGTGGCCCGACCAAAGCTCCATATAAATAATTTATTATATTACTCGATTAGGTGTTTCTTGATTTTGTGAATTGCCCGCATTTAAGGGACAAAATTCTCATCACTAGATGGACATCGCCTCAATTTAAGGTGCGTTTACATTATGCAATGCAACAATATATTATTTAGTGGAGTTGTAATGTAATAATTCACACTATCCATCAATGATGCAACACATATCGGCATTGTTACATTAAATGAACTCAAATAATTAATATTTTGTCATGTTTTCTCAATCCACCTTTAGTCCTTAAGTCATCTGTGACGTACACGACCTACGGCCATATTTACCGTGTTAACCCAAAAGGAAGATAATCTCCCAAAAAAGGGAAGGTTTATTCAGATCAATGCCTTTGTTACAATGAGGTTATGTTATTCAAACTTTGGGTGTACCTACTCGCCCATCGCTGGAACATTTCCCTACACCACACAAGACAATCAATTATATTTGTGTATTTCGCATCAAGCGCCGAAATGTAACACATGTCCTTAAAATATAATGACTACAAGGACGTGAGAAATTCCAACAGATGCTAGCGTTGTCATTTTGTGTGCAGCATCGTGCACGTCCAGTTGATTATATGCGCTGACGTCTGCCAACACTCACCGCACTACTTCATTGCTGGATAAATTATTTGGAGCTCATTTAAATTACAGTAATCCCTCCATATTCACGGGGTTAAGTTTCTAAAAATGGTGTGAATATAGAAACCACGAATATAGATACTAAAAGTATATGGGAAAATTGGGGTTAGGGGAAAAACTATCCTGTTCATATAGTAATGACATATTTTAAGAACTTATCTTTGGTAATTGTATGCATATCATTTCTTTTGAGAAAAAATAGTCCTTATTTGCTTGCATAATTCACGCACCCTTGCTTCTCGATGTGTAATTAACAAAAAATAATTAAAAAAGAGTGAAAAATAATTTCTTCTCGCGCTTTTCTGAGCACTCTTACACAGTGTAAAAAGGCAGGGTCCAAGGACACTACCTTGGGAAACACCAGATATAACAGGAGACCATTTAGAATATGAACCAGACAAAACAACTCGCTGGATCTGATTTTTAAGGTAACTATCGAGTAGTTTGAGGAAATTAGGATGGATACCAAACCAATGTTCAAGCTTATGGAGAAGAAGGGTATGGTCTATGGAATCAAATGCTTTAGAGAAATCTAAGAATACGGAATCTAATAGTGACTTGTTAACTATAGCATTTACTGAATGGCTTTGGAAAACAGCTAAATTAGTCTGACAGGAACGGTTTGGAAAGAATCCACGTTGGTTAGTGAATAAGTACGGGGAGAAAAATAATGCAAACAGTTTAGGATAGTTTTCTCACAAACACAAGAAAATATAGGAAGTAGAGAAATGGGATGGTAGTTTGAGACATCGGACTTAAGACCAGATTTATGTATTGGAGCTACATTTGCGGATTTCCATGGAGTTGGGAAAATGCCTAGTGAGAAACAACAGTTAGCCCTTAGAGTGTCAAGGAGCGCTATCGCACTCCTTGCAACTCTCGCCTAAAGTGCCAAGAGTGCGATCGCACTCCTTCATCAGGCTCTCGGATAAGTGCTGGTAGTTCACGGCCTCTCACCATATGGTATCTTATGACAGTCTACCTATGACAAGGAAAGTGTGTAGTTTCAGAGCCTGCTGCTAGTTTTCGTCTCATTAGTTTTGTTTTGATTTTATGCATTTTTGAACTTGACCTAGTTTTTGCAACCTGTAATAATTAAAATGGCATCAACCTCAAATGAAATGTTTGATAATTATGAAGATATAGTGGATTATATAAATACTCTTGGTGACGATGTTTATGTTGATTCTGGCGATGAAATGCAAACTCCCACAACAAGTTGTGAGCCTCGTTCTATAATTTCAGATTCAGAAAGCGACAATAGTGACATTATTGTTCGTCAAAGACGTCATTTTGCTGTTCTAACTCAAAGTTCAGATAGTGAAAGTGTTGTTGACAATGAGGAACGTGATAATGATATCTATAATAATGAACAAATTCTAATATATAAATAAATTCAAGCACACCATTACATACCATTCCAGCCATCTCCTTTATTCCTTCAAACACCTTGCCCAAAACATGATCCACCGCATGATGCCACACTTATTCCATATTTCTACCTGTTTTTTACTCTTTCACTTTGGAATGTAATAGTAGATGAAACTATAATAAATGCAAATCAGTTTCTTGGCTCAAAAGAGCTAATATCACCCAATGCTCGAGTTAGTCAGTGGAGGCCTGTGACTGTCACAGAAATGAAAGCATTTGTGGCAGTACTATTGGAAATGGGAATTCTTCATTTGTTCACACTTTGCTTATATATAAATATGCTATATATATAACAAGGCATAAAATTCGAGCATTAGAATCCGATAGGAGAAGTACTGAATATAGGTAACTAGTATAAATTAATCTGTAAGCACAAATGTTACGATGTAGAGGAACAAGTGTGCATAAATTATGTGTTAGTGTTGTATAAAACATTTTATTTTTCAAAAACCACCAGTCATAAGCAAGTGATTTTTTGTGGCCAAATAACATACTGGGAAATTGATGGAAAAGCGATCTGAAGATCCTATGCAGACAGGCATAAGCTGTAATGTTGGGAATAATTTTGAAACGAGAAAAGAGTCTGCTATGACCGGGAATCGAACCCGGGTCTTCCACTTGCCGGGCTGATATTCTACCACTGAATTTTCGTAGATCAATTTTCTCATTTCTGAGCGCGGATGTTTGCTTGGTTGGGACGGAACTAGCCAAGCTAGTATCAAATTGCCCCAACAAATGTCCTCGAAGAGATACACCGAAGAAAGCTCCTCCCTCTCAAATGGTGAGATTGCCAAACAAGAAATTTATGGAAAAGCGATCTGAACATCCTATGCAGACAGGCATAAGCTGTAATGTTGGTAACAAAATTATTCCCAACATACTGGGACTTCAAGAAATACAAAAAATATGAGAGTTAAGTAATTTTTTAAAACATTTCTAATTTCAAATTTTAATTTTGTTTTTCTAAAAAGGTCATTTTAATGTTAAACACCCCTTTTACACTAGTGGTATGATAGCTAGTTCTTAATTCCTATGATCTAGATAGAAAGCTATATGTACTAAATTTACTGGAAAAATTTCAAAAAGATACCTTGAAAATTGAGGGAGATGTAATATTTTTCCTACACTGCTGTAAATTCGACAAAAATCGCCTGGCAATTTCATCATATCTACAAGAAAATTGCCTGGCACTCAAAGGGTTTAATATGGTTGATATAGGACTACAAAGAGAAAAAGCACAATTTTTAATGGTTTAGATCTAAAGCTTATGAGTCAATGTTTTCTAATTTTAATGTCAAAAAGAAGATAAGCCTGCACGTTAAAAGTTGATTTTTATCTGTTATCTTATGGAGAATGCAAATCATCCCCTGGAATCGAACCCTGGAGGTTTTTCATAAAATTTTCTTCGTCACAGTATTTTCATATCCGAGTAGATTATCTCTGTCAAATTTCAAGTTTATAACTACATATTTGAACGAGTTATTCGCATTTTAAGAGCATGACATGGAGACCTCCAGCTATGCACGATGCATCCTCGGTGTTCACACAAAGATAAAGTGTTTTATATTAGGTGATGTTAGTCAAATTGTCCAAAAAAATTATCGATTTCTAATACTGAATGCAGAAACTTATAAACTAATGCCAAAATTAGAAGAAGTAGAACATGTTATTTTTAGAAAATTGCAAGAGTTGAAAATTATCATATATTTTTTTTTAATTCCCTATGCTTCACCTTCTATACTTTCATTACCAAGTTTTTTTGTGTATTCCTTTCCCCTCTACCCTCTCTCCTACTCTCTTTGTCGCCAACCCTCGATCTTAACAGCTTCTCCACATTTAATGATAGGCCAATTACCCCAAAGAGAAACAAATGACAGATGTGAAGAAAAGAGCTCAATGTGTATGGCTATTGGGAATCCAAAGGTCAGAAAAATCCAGGAAATGAGAAAGGAGAGGGCCTGATCTATCTATCTGCTATCTTTTGCATAGACATAGACCCACCTATTGTATTATGAGAGTATAGCCTTCTTATAAAAGATCCAGACCACATGCATCAAAGTGAGCCGTAACGTACTCAGTATGAACAAAGTTTTGTTTCACAAGTACCTACATCATTTTCAGTTCGGAAACTTACAGAGAGTATGAAGAAAAATTCAGGAATGAATATACCACCTTTTTGAACTTTGCGAATAATTGGTTCCGGAAAATTGATGCGAAATGCAAATTCATGAAGTGCAAGTCCTATTTCCCCATAAGATGCCATGTTATTACGGGAGAGTGGTTCCCAGCCAACTTAAAAAATTCACTTTTTTATCATAAATAATGCAGCTTAACAGAAAATAAAAGAAAACGTAACCGCAAATAAAAAACCTAGCATTATAAAGTAAAAAATACTTTAATTAATTTAATTAATAATTACCTTCAAAACGCATAATAGCAAATGAAAAACCAGCATAACAAAGCGATTATACTTCTTTCTGCACTTGTACAGTTTACCTCCACAAAATTTTGCATGTGATTTTCGATCTTCTTTTGTTCATTCTAAGGAAATGGTTTAATTTAAATTGAACTACTGAAATGGAATGTTGAGTACATCATGCACAAATGTTTTCCTGGATTCTGCAACAAATATTTACAAGCCGAAAAAAAACCTAGCATTAAAAAGTGGTTCCATTTCTTTTACTAATTACATTAGAAAAGCATAACAGAAAATCAAAACCTAGCGTAAAAAAGTTACACCTTTTAGTAATTGCGTTCAAAATACGTGGCAGAAAATCTTACGTTACAAGATGATAGCAATTCTTAGATTTGCATTAAAAATTCATAATAAACAATGAAAACCTAACAAAACAACAGTTCCTTAAATTACATTCAAAATACAAAGATAATAGCATTAAATCATTAATTATTTCGGTCAAAAACCAGCAACCACATATGCGAAGAACGAATATTTTCAATGTCATACTCGTAAAAGTTATGAAAAACTAAATGCA
Organism: Tanypteryx hageni; assembly: GCA_028673005.1. NCBI lineage: Eukaryota > Metazoa > Arthropoda > Insecta > Odonata > Petaluridae > Tanypteryx > Tanypteryx hageni. Next base: position 3,810,651 of record CM054114.1, read on the forward strand.
CAGGATGATTTTTCATTAGCCAATAATTTCTAATTTGGTCACTAGATGCCGCAACTTCGACTGTTATCGAAAATAGCACCATAGGCAGTTAGTTTTAAACTGAGTTTCAAAAGAATTAAGTCGATGGTTATCACGTTTGTTTACTTTGAAAACTGTTAATAACGAGCATTATAAATATAATATAATAATAATGCCCATTTCTAGGGTGCTAAAGTTTAAAATGAACTTAGAAACAAAATAGTAGAGTGAGTTCACGCTTGTTGACATCATAAGGGCATGACGCAAGATACAAATAATATGTGCGAAACACAAGTAATGGTCATAAAAAATTTTGTCGCTAAGTCCAAATTTGCCAACCGCAAGGACACGAATTCAAAAAGGTGGTGTACACTGTAATAGCAATCTACATCTATCTATGTGCATTACAACAACTTTCTGATCCACATATGTAGGATCAAGCACAAGAAAGGAAATATTTTTTCTGTAACGAATGACCAAAATGCACCTATTTTTGCAGTTCATCACAGATTTCCAGAGAGGGGTTACATGCAGTGTTGTTGTTTTAGTGCTTTTCGCGCTAGATTTAGCGCTTTTTGGGTTCGCCTAGCGCCTTCTTACTGTCTTAAGCGCGATGGCGTTATTTTGGTGCTTTTCACGATTTCTAGCGCCAAATTTGATGCCTTTCTTGATTTTTCTCGAGCATTAACCTACCGAATGTCTTGCATGCCTTAGAATCCCAAATGTCCAATCAAAAGTTTACACTTGTTGAAATATGGTCCTATAAAGTGCAAAGGTTTCCATTACACTACACGGCCAGATGGCGTCTGGCTATCCTGGGCTTGCTTTTGACAGTGAGAAAGAAATACCTCATTGTCTTCAGAAAGTCACGATCTGTCAACATTTCTGTAGGTTATGGGAGTAATCTCTCACATAATTAGTTTCTGTTTCGTATCTTCATAGTGGCCGACCAGGACCTACATTTTCATCAGTTCAAGTGGTTGTTTCATTTTTCATGGAGTGTTGCTTCACTAGTGGTATCGTTGTTCTTGATGGAATTTTAAGTAACCCAGCGTTCAGCGCATACCGTATCTCTCATTTTCACTCATTCTAAAGATTTCTTCAGAGAGAAGAAGTCGAGACATCCCTGGTTACGAAGGAGGTATCTGTGGAGCAGGGATCTCTTTGGTGTAGTTATGCGCGTATTGTGGAAGTAGAGTGAGACAGCATTTTGCAAAAGAAGTGGAAGACAGTGAATTGCGAATTGAATTACCCCGTGAAGACTTCATTGAAGAGTGCTGATTCTGCTGTCGAAGATCTTTCCCGAGGCAGTAAGAGCTAAGGCATAAATCCAGAAGTCTGAAGGCTCATTTCTTTTGAATTAAGGCTGAGAAGATAATGCAATTAAAAAATAATGTAAGGAAAATCACTGGTAAATGTATGCGGAAAGTAATTGATCGGCTTGAAAAGAGTTAAAATAAAAAATGTTTAATTTTGTAATATTTTTAGCATTTTTTTTTCATTTTTAGACGAGATATTTCATGATTATAAATAGCGCACTCACTGTAACTTACCCACCAAATATTTTGACTTGAATTCTTTAAGGTCATATGATCGTGGTCGTCATTGTAGAAGACCTTGAGCTGTATCTTAGGCTCCCATTGCAATATAATTATTTTTTACCGTTCTTTTTATTTAAAAAATTATTTTTCACTGAAATTTATATTTTGTAGAGTTACTTAATTTAAATAAATCTCTATTACGGAGAAAACAAATGTAACGATGATGATATCGTCCCCTTTACAGAAAAATTCCTGATCCGTCGCAAGCATCCCCTTCTGCATAAAATCCTGAGAGTGAAGCTGTGACTGCCAAGAATTATAGAAGCAACCGACCGAAAACATAGGTGCGGTAACTCCAATCGTTTCCACATGGGATCCACTGTTCTGAATACGTTTAATATAGTTTTTACGATCATTTCTCTTTTTGTTTGTGACAATTCAGATACTTTGAGCATGGGACTATTTTAAAATCTATTACAGTTTATAAGATTAAACAATAGTGTGTAATTTTATCCTTTTGTGAAAATGAGTAAAAAATATAAAAAACATTTTCGTGTGCAATGGCTTAGAGACACTAAATATAAGAACTGGCTTTGTAGATTAGATGGTGATGATTTAAAATGTTTTTGTAAATATTGTAAATGCACGCTTGTCCGCCAAGTTAAGTGACATTGAAAGGCATTGTAGCACAACGAAATACAAGAAAGCCGAAGCTCAAAAGTTATTATTCCAGGAATAATATTGACTACTGATACTGCGATTGAAAATAATTTAGACCCAAAGCCGTACTTGGGCTATGAATTCGAAACTTGTAATAATAAACTTGTAATAATTGTAAACTTACAGAAGAAGACCAAAAAAATATTTGCATTAGCTGCGTGAAATTTCTGGTTGAACTCATAAAACAACTTTGTTAGCGTTTGCCAGAAAATGTTAATGTCTTGCAGTCAATGTGGTATTTAAGTGCACATCATTACCTAAATCCCGTAAAGCATGATATTCTGGATCTAGCAAAACTTTTCTACAGCGATTCGGGAAAGCTTACACGCATTGATTTTCAATGGAAAAAATTACACCATTTTAAATGGATTGAAACCTCTGAAACAACACGGCTTTGGACAGAAATTACAAATTACAGAGATGCTACAGGTGAAAACCCATTTGAAGATCTTTCTCAATTTGCATTAACGGTGCTTTCATTGCCTCATTCTAATGCTGATGTAGAACGCTTATTCAGTCACATGAAAATTGTAAAATCAAAGTTACGTGACAGAATGAAACTCCAAACTCTGAACTCAGTTTTGGCCATTAAGTATGGATTGCGACGACATGGAGGATGCTGTCACAATTATGAGTTGCCTGCGAATGTTTTGCGGAAAATTAGCACAATTGATGTGAATGAAAGTTTTTCTGAGGCAGGAACTTCAGGAACTGCTGAAGCGCAAGCAAACAGTGATGATGATGATGATTTCATTTTTAAAAGTATCTTAATTTTTATGCGATATTTTTAAGTAAAATAAGGTATTTTCAGTACATTTTTATTTTCTATCGACAAATATCAAACAATTTTATAAATGTATTCTACAGGACTTTTTCAATTATTTATGTCTTTATTGAAATGTAAAAAATAAAATGATTCGTCGATTCTTTCGACGTGTGTTCAAAATTCAGCATGGATGTGTACTAAATTCCATTCTGCTAAATCCCACTTTGCTTCAATTTTATGATGATTATAAGTCATTTCAATTGGAATTAAATTGTGTTCCGCACTAATGTCACCTTTTTTTGCAATTTCTTTTTAAACTTAAAGAAAAATCTTAATAAATATATATAATAAATTTAAGAAAGTAATGATGGAAAAATTTCTGTTTTTAGCGCATTATTTAACGCCATTTATTTTGAGTTTAGCTCCTTTCTAGCACTTTTGAAGGTCCATCTAGCGCGATTTCAAATTTTCAAACGGCAACACTGGTTACATGTAACATTTCTTTATTAGAAACATTAAATAGGGAAACCTTTAGCTAAATGACATCCGATTTTGATTTCTTTCTCTCTAAAATTGTTTGGCAGCCAAGTCCATTAAAACTGCTCAAGTGCATTGGATGACTTGTTCCGAAATTAGTGGCATGAGGTCTGACAGACCACTTGTCATATTTATTTCTCTTTTAAACACATACTGTGATACCTGCAGAAAAACTGAAGTTGTTAATGGATTTCTCAATGTGATAATGGAAGGTAACATAAATAACATATTTTTTGAAATGGCGATTATTAATATTTTGACATTTTTTCATTCGGAGCGGTCTCTCAGATCTCACATCACCGGCTAAGAGTTAAATCAAATCCAAGCCAATGATTAATAAATAAGGGAATTTAACTTTTTAACTGTAAATAAATAATTTTAAATATCATTATTTATATTGATTTTATTTCTCAGTGGATGGTTGTCAAGATAAATAAATTATGAGGGGTGAGGGGAAGGCATTTTGCCTTGAGACAATAATCTGAGCTTAAGTTTTGACAATAACATTGTCATCAAAGCAGTTGTCATAAAAATGGAAATATTTCTCCAAAATCTGTGATTTAAATGTTTAATATGAGCAATTTCGTGCCATGGCAGAAAAAGATGAATAGGATAATAAGCTTTAATAATTGCTATTTAAAATAGTTCAAAATGGATGATCATAGGTCAGTTTTTCTAATTTTTATTTCCAATAGAATAAAAGCCTGCATGTCGAAAAGTCTATTTTTGTGTTACTTTATGATAAATAAAAATAATCTCCTGGAGTCAATTTGTCTTCATCTATCCTTTTTCCCACAGTTCGACCTGCCATCCAGAACATTGAACTCATAGTCCACAGCATTACAGGGTAACTTCCCAATCTCTGATTGGCTTGCAGTCAGCCAATGAAAGCGATTCCAAGCATAACACACATTGCAGACATATAGACATAGACATATAGATATACAAAGGAGTTTATTATATTAGATTATATTTTATAAAATATCATACCGATAGAATACCATTTTTTATAGTAAACATTTGATACAAGTATTAGGGGATAAAAACTGAAACCATACCTTTTTCTCTGCATTTTTGTTTCTCCTTTTGTGGAACTTTGGAGAATGCTTTCCTCCTCTTCCATTCTCCACAGCCACATTCTCATCCAAATCATCTTCATCTGCAGACTCTAAACAGAGGCCTCCACCCACTACTCTTCTGGTCCTTGGAGGCAATGACCGCTCGTATGACTTCCGAGGTGGCTACGAAATATTAAAAATGACCAGATGAATCCAATATTATAATGCAGAAGAAAGCAATAAAACAATCCCCAAAAAAAGTTTTTAAGCACTGATGTACCTTAATGACTTGCTGATCTGTCACAGAGATTCACATGCTTTCCAAGCCAAACATTTTCAACCCATCACAGAAATTTTCATTGTTTTGTACATAACATACCTTCAAATTCCGCATATCATCCATTTATCAACTTTCATCTCTTTTGACCTTTTAATGTGATATTCCAACGCAATATCTGTCTGCACTGTCTTAAAAGCTAAATAAATGCTATGCAAGTCCAAGTATATTCTTGTACTAACATTGTTCAGACCACAGACATACTCCGGGTATTTGAGGCAACATGAAATGGGTTAAAAGCATTTTTACTTAAGGACATTAATATGCAACAAAAGAACACCAATCACTAAAATTCCTACCCAACAATTAAGGAAAGAGTTGCCGAAGGCGGTTTTTTCAAAATGAGACCGAATACTGAATTGATTGGTGAAAAATAAGCTGCTTTTGTTTAGGAGTTAGCATGTCCGACACAGACAGACGAACTAAACACCTTAGTGGATTTACAGACGTATGTATATAAATACAGAGTGTTCCAAAAATAAGTACGTTCCTTTTGTGGGTGTGTTCTTGGTGCTATTCTAAGCCAAAAAGTTCTTTACTACTTTTTCGTCCGAGGAATGGTTTCGGACATATAGGCCTTCAAATTTTGCCCCATTGAGATCTGGAGAATGAGCTGGCCAATGAACTGGTCCTCTGCATCCAATCCAGCATTACGGGAATCAAGAATCCATCCATGCACGTACCAGGTGACTAAAATGTGCAGGTGCTCTGTCGTGCATTACCGATAGTTTGGCATGTGTGGCTAATGGAATTTCTTCTAGTAGTGGCAATTGTTCTTGAAGAAACTCCATATAACTATCACCTGTTAGATGATTGGGGAAGACATAAGAGCTGATAACGTAATCACTTTAGAGGCCTGCCCACACATTAATGGAAAATTGGTGCTGGTGCCTTTCAAGTAGTACTGCTCATGGGTTGTCCTCCGCCCAATGGTGTAGACTGTGGTAGTTTACAATCCCATCGCAAGTAAAACTTGCCTCATCTTGAGAAGAATTTCAGATGGGGATCCGGGATTCTCAGCGCATTCTTGGTGCAATCATTGGCAGAAAGTCATTCACGCTGCACCATCCATTGGGAGCAAAGTTTACACCCATTGCAAATGGTAAGGATAAAGGTCATTCTGCCGTAAGACCTGCCACACAATTTTGTGGTCTAGCCTTAGACGTGCACCCAATCATCTAGTGCTGATACGAGGTTGGTTGTATGCCTCGTCTATAATTTTTTCTTCAGGTTGTTCTCTCTGAGGATGCCCACAATCATTGGGAGACCAAAGGAAACTGCCGGTCTCTCTTAGTCGTCTATCAAGTTTAAAAATATACACGCATTGGGCACACGCCGGTAAGGATATCTGTCAACATAGCACCTCACTGCCTCATTTTTATTTCTGTTGCATTCGCCCAAAAGAAAATGCATGTCTGCATACTCTGCGAATGAATCCATCTCATGGCATAGGACGTTCATGCAGGAGGCGCTGTTGTTTCCACCTGCTATTCACAAGATACACATTGTCTGAAGCAATGTACTCCGACAATTGGGGCAAACTTTGAATGGTTATATCTCCGAAACCATTCCTCGGACAAAAAAGTAGTCAAGGACTTTTAGCCTTAGAATAGCACTAAGAACACACCCACAAAAGGGAAGCACTTATTTTTCTAACACCCTGTATATGGCAACCAGTTCTGGAGCAAGGTAGCCCAGTGAACACTCACCAATAATATGTCTTCAAGTTGGCGAGCTGCTGGAGGTGTCGAAGTGACACAAGTAAAACACCTCAACATCTGCATGAACAGCATTAGAGCATCATTCTTAAACGACCCCTGGCCGTGGCCAGTCATGCGAATAAGCATTCTAAAATTCAATGATAGCTTCACTGTGAAAGTCATTTGTGCTCTTCCTGATAATGCTTCTGCTCCTCAACTCCGACAGTGGGAACTTGCTCACATCCACCTTCTAAATTCCTTCTCTCGCCCTGGCCTCAACCTTCACCAGAATTTCACTCCTTTTTGGCCATTTCCCCACTTCCTCTGTATCCTCCAATCCCCGACATTTCCACACTGCCCTTCCACCCCATGCCTCCACTCAGTGTCACTTTCATCAGTTGTCTCTCTCTTTTACTGACGAAGGATTCATCCCTGAAAGCTCCCATGTTTTTGTTTTTTGTATGTTTTACGTGTGTCATTGGGCCCCCAGCTGCTCGCCAACTTGAAGACATCTTATTGGTGAATGCTCAATGGGCTTCCTTATCCCAACAACTTGTTGCCATCCATTTATCCTATTTACCTTTTGTCTTCCGTAAGCATTTGTATACAGGTTGTTCCAAAAATAAGTACGTTTCTTTAGAGGGTGTATTCTTGGGGCTATTCTCAGCCAAAAAGTCCTCTTCCACTTTGCCGTCCAAGTTATGGTTTCGGAGATATAGCTCATCAAAGTTTGCCCCATTTGACCGAACTTCACATCTGATATATCACTACTTATAACCCTCAGATTGGTATGAAAATTTATTTGTGAATACCTTCACGCCATAATTCATCACAGGGATAGGAAAGTCTGCAACAAAAATAATAAATAAAAAAAATAATGAACTTCCGATCACTTGCTAAGAATCCCTTAATAGTCTGACACTTAACCCTTAATTGGTGACGTGGGGTCACTGGGGACCCCTTCCTGTTTTCATTGTCTATTCACTAAGTGGCAGCATTTGAACACATTCTTCAGATTCACAGTACCTTTCAGTCAGTCTAGCCTGAGCAGGCAGCTGTGCTTGTACCCCCTCTACAACTCTTCAACTACAGGTAAGAGGACCTTATATGTCGCATGGGGTCGCTGGTGACCCCACTTCATCATCTACGTAAGTTTGTTTTCGTTCAACTTATTTTCTTTTTCTTTATGTTTTTAGCTTAAGAAAATGGACATTGTAGACCTGGACGATGAAAATTTATCCAACATATTAGACAGCGTATTGGCGGAGTCTGATAGTGAATTTAGCGACATTGATGATCCAGACTTTACTGTAAACTTACAAACTGACTCGGAACAATCTGCAGATGAAGAAGAGGTGGTGAATCGTCCTACTCAATCTGCCCATAGCTCTGAGATTCAAGACTATTCTTCAGTGTCTGACAATGATCTGACTTCAAATAATAATAAACTTACGTAGGAACGGTTCGAAAAAATATGAGAGAAATCCCGCCAGCATTTTTGCCCGACAGGAAGAAAGAAGAAGGAACGTCTCTCTACGGTTATACCAGTGAAATGACATTGTTATCTTACGTTCCCAAGAAGAGTAAGGCAGTACTTCTAATATCTTCTATGCACCATTCAGCGGAAGAAAATAAATATGTCAACAAGCCAGAAATGATTGCATTTTATAATCTCACAAAATCAGGAGTAGATTCACTGGATCAATGCACTACATATTCAAGCAGTCGGCATACTCGACGTTAGCCCGTGGCCATTTTTTATCAAATTCTAAACATTGCAGGGGTGGACAGCTTTGTGGCTTACAGTGGCAAAAAAGATGAAGACCAACCCACGCGATATAAATTTATGGACGACTTAGCTACTCAATTGGTAGTGCCTCACACGAAAAGACGATTATCAAACAAATTTATTTCGAGAAAATTGCACACTTATATTACCAGAATACTAAATATTGGAGAAGATAATTCCGAAGATGAAGAAGAGGCAGAAAGAGTAAAAAAGAGCAAATGGTGTGCCTATTGCTCGCGGAAAAAAGATAAGAAGACCATAATGGTATGTGATGTTTGTGAAAGATATATATGTAATGACCACCTAAAAAATATATGCAAAGAATGTAGAAAGAAAATTGAGTGATATTATATTCTTTTCTTTTCATTATTTTTAAGTTGTATTATTAAATTGAGTTTCAAATTAAAGTATTATGGTCATTTATCCCACTTTCTTAGTGTAAGGATAAGCTTACTATGTACGATTTTCATCCATTGTGATTACTAGGTAAACACTAAACTACTTGAAAGTTTTCATTTTTCCTTAATTGTAAAACTTGTATTTTACAAGAAAAATCAAATTATTAAATGAATTATCCTCAAAAAATTACTATTAAAATTTCTTTAGTTTGACGTACTAATCAGTTTACTCAAAACCGCCTAAACAAATAAGTTATTATTATTCATAGGTTTTAAGAAGATTCGTTTATAATTTTCGGGTTCGATTATTGCACTAGCATTCAGTTAACACAGATCGACTGTTATCATGACAAAAGTCGAATTATAGGTACCATTTAACTACCTAATTTCATTTGGGTTCGGTAGGGACCCCACGTCATCAAAGATGTAACAACTGTCGGGGTCATCTATTGAGGGTTAATAACTGCAGTGTCATCAGTAATGAAAATAACATAAAAAAATTCTGGTCTTAATGTAATAGAAGCAGAGCTGTTAGATAAGGTGCTCAAAATGACCATCATTAGCCATTAAGGAACTTTCTGTCCTATGCCTGAGAGATGCTCGAACCCACTCCAACATTCCTGGAGAAACATGAACTGCTCTAGCAGTGTCCTGTATGCATTGCCAAAGGGCCTCTTGTAACTGCACTTGGCCTTTACAATGCCCCCAAAAAAAGAAATCTAATGGATTGAGATCTGGAGAATGAGCTGGCCAATGGACTGGTCCGCCACGTCCAATCCAGCGCTGCTGAAAGTCAGTGTCCATCCATTCACGCACCAATCGACTAAAGTGTGCAGGTGCTCCATCATGCATTAGCCACATACTGGCATGTGTGGTTAATAGAATTTCTTCCAGTAGGAGTGGTAATTGTTCTTGAAGAAACGCCAAATAACTAGCACCTGTGGGATGATTGGGGAGGACGTAAGGGCAGATAACATTATCACCTAAGAGGCCTACCCACAAATTTATTGAGAATTGGTGCTGGTGCCTTCCAACTCACACTGCTCGTGGGTTTTCCTCTGCCCAAATGTGTAGATTGTGATAGTTTACAATCCCATCACGAGTAAAACTTGCCTCATTGGTGAAAAAGATTTCCGAGAGAAATCCTGGATTCGAAGCACATTCGGCAGAAAGTCATTCGCGCTGCACAATCCGTTTGGAACAAAGTTTGTACCCGTTGGAAATGATATGGATAAAGGCCATTCTGCCGTAAGACCTGCCACATGACTTTGTGGTCTAGCCTTAGACGTGGACCAATTACATAGTGCTGATTCCAGGTTGGTTGTCGGTGGCATCTAAAATTTCCTCTTCAGGTTGTTCACTCCGAGGACGCCCGTGATCATGGGCGGACCAATGAAAACTGCCAGTCGAAGATATCCATCAATGCATAAAAACGTTCGAGCATTAGGCACATGCTGGTTAGGGTATCGGTCAGCATAGCACCCCACTGCTTGGTTCGCATTCCCGTTGCATTCGCCCAACAGCAAATGCATATCTGCATACTCACTGAAAGAATACATCTTACGACGTAGGATGTTCACCGTGCCATGTCTGCCTCGATTGTAAATGTCTTACTATTCGACACTTAGGAGGCTCTGCTGTTTTCCCGAGCTATTCGCATAGTATACATCGTCCGAAGTGAAGTATAGTGTCGAATGGGACAAACTTTGAAGGGCTACATCTCCGAAACCATAACTCAGACGGCAAAGTGGAAGAGGACTTTTTGGCTGAGAATAGCACCAAGAATACACCCTCTAAAGAAACGTACTTATTTTTGGAGTAGTCGGTGCTTACATACTGCAAGCGCTTCAAAAAAATCACCATACACCAAAAATTAAACTCGTAAATAAACCAACGTGATCTCCAGGGCAACAGCACTTCAGTCACGAGAAGCCCATATCTATTAAATAATAAATTCCATGAGTAATAGCAGTATATAATAATTTTTCACGAAATTAAGGCAACTAACCGTCATTTCCAAATTCTCTGGTAATTGGGCTCGTGTCCAAGTTTTCGTATTTCAAGTTTTGTGATTCAGATAGCACTACATGAGCAATAAGAATAATTATCATTAACTCTAGAACTACCTAGGGGGGGGTCTCCAAAGCCCACAACTTATTTTTTCGTATGTTTCTCTTTTATAAACAAACGAAAAGTCTGGATATTTTATTACATTGTGCAGAGACTTATGTAAAATAATTACCCAAAATTTCTCATCAATGTATGCATACGTCAATTTTCTGAAAATTATTAAGTCATTGGCTGCATGCCTGTACACGGGGGTAGCCTAACATATAGGGAACCATATGTGTGGAATGCACAGTACGAAGTGCGCTACTTGTTTAAATTGTTGTCAGATGAATCAGATCAAATCATTTTTCAAATCAATTTGTTATTATTTCTGTAAATACATTCTTACTGCAATATTAATCTGATCTTGAAAACATAATGAGGAAGAATGTAAAAGAATTGTTCTAATGTAAATATTTGCCTTTAGATATATATAATTTCAAATCAATTACTAAAATTGTATAGCTGTATTCCTATGATGTTTTTAAATGTATAACAATAGGTTTGAAACATTACTATGACTATTTATTGTATTTTAGATGGTGGGCCTCAGAGCCCCCCCCCCCCTCCTGGTAGTCCATGGTAGTGAAAAATCGCTTGGTAGTTCTAAGGTTAAGACAATACCGTACAAATTAAATTTATGGAAAAATTAGGATATTTTCTGTTAAGATTACGGCATCATCATCCATGCCTTGAGCACATATTTGGATTAAAACAATCGCAAAATAGGTATGATACCATTATATTTAACAATTGAAAAGAGTTAAAATTTCTCGTAAACTATATAACACAAAATACTTTTCACATTTTACTCTCACTGCTATCAGAGTTGCTTCTCCTATTGTGATCCCTTGTAACCCTGGAGAAAAACAAACCTATTCGCATCCTTCCTACAGTCGACAACGCAAATTTAATCGTCATGTTTGTGCTTTGATTAGTATGTGAGAATTGCAATTATCTATGATATCCTCAATCACAGTGCATGATGCAATTAGTGTTTTGGATAGAGTAAAATCTTACATACTATCTGAAGAAAATATTGGTGATGTTTAATATGCATTATATTGAAAATTAGAGGTACAGTGAACTCTCGTTCTAACGTTTTCGCTTCTAACGTTTTTCCGCATCTTAAGTTGAAATTTTGAGGTCCCAGCTAGAGCTCCATTTACTTCCATTATATCTTTTCCCGCTTCTAAAGTTTTTCGTTTGTAACGTTTTTCCGCATCCTAAGTATCGAGTTTCAAGTCCCCGTCTAGAATTACATCCGCTTATAACGTGAGAATAAAATTTACGAAAACTGGAAAAGGTACATAAATGCAACACAACCTCTATTAAGTTAATATGTATTATAAATAGTTTACGATTAACTCAATAAGGTCAGTAAAAGTGTTTCTTTTGCTTCCAGTATGCCCTACTTAGTTACAATCTATGTAGAGAAAAATGCGGCTATGCAGAGTCTACTAGATTTCACTTTCATTAAATTACCATCAAACTTGGTCTACATACATTGTAGCATCTCTACTCTCAGTCTCCACCATCTAAACTTTCTCAGTGGCAGTTCTTTATCAGCCGTCGTCTTCGGTAAGCAACAAGCCAAGTTCAGTCGTCTACCATTGGAACTTTGCTCGTTTGTCTGATTGACATAATACAATCAGGCTATGTCATTTCTTTTTTAGTGACAGTTGCACCTCGTAAGTTGAAAGCTGTAAATTTACTTGCTGTAATATTTACGAAGTTTTAAATATTTTAGAGAATACTCTCAGTGCTGTTTAAAAGTTTTTGTACTCCACCCCATATATTTCTAATGGCATCAAAAAGAAAGGTTATAATAACTCTTGATGAAAAAAGATTAATAATCAAAGAAGTAGATAGAAATCCACATCTGAAACGTGTTGAAATGGCAAGGCGATTAGGGCTGGCAGTGACATAGCTGAACACAATTATGGCTCACCGAACATCGATCCTCCAAGCTGTAAACGACTGCGGTGTGGCTGCGAAAAGGAGGAAGAACTCTCGAGCATCACCATACGAAAGATTGGAAGCATTGTTACTAGAGTGGTTTCAGCAGGCTCGAGCTTCCAACATCCCGATTAGCGGTGTTATAATGCGTGAAAAGGCAATACAAATCGCAAATCAACTGGGGTTTCCTACTTTTACCGCATCCAGCAGATGGCTTGATAGGTTTAAAAACCGTCATGGTGTAGTTTATAAAGTCATTGCAGGAGAGAGTGCAAACGTAGATCTTGCATCAGTGAATCATTGGATGACAGGAGAGTTACCCGAGAAAATAAAGAACTATGCACCATGCGATATTTTTAACGCCGATGAAACAGGATTCTTTTATAATTTGTTACCAGATAGAACCTTAACTTTTCGAGGAGAAGCTTGCCATGGGGGAAAGAAAAGCAAGGAGCGACTGACAGTTTTTCTGTGCTGCAATGCAGCGAAAAACTCCAACCACTTGTGATTGGAAAATTCACCAAACCGCGATGCTTCAAGAATGTGAGGACACTCCCATGTAAGTATAAAAACAACTCCAAGGCATGGATGACATCAAAATTATTCATGGAGTATTTGCAAGAGTTTGATGCAAAAATAGGTTCCGCCTCGAGAAAAGTGTTGCTGTTTGTGGATCGTTGTGCAGCTCATCCACAAGTCATTCGCAACCATTGGATCTAGGTATTTTACACAGCTTGAAACAGCAGTATAGAAAGGCGCTGGTATCCAAAGCAGTGGCAATTATGGATTCCAGCAAAATTACACTGAAATTGTCAGTTTTAGAGGCCATGCATTATGTAACATCAGCTTGGAAAGCCATTAAGACTGAAACGATAAAGAATTGTTTTAGAAAAGCTGGGTTCTTCCGTGATGCCATTGCTGACTATGAAGAACAAGATGCTCTTCAGGAAGTCGATAATGATGACTGGAAGCTGTTGCAGTTGAATGAAATGACATTTGATGAGTTTGTGACCTTTGATGATAATGTTGCTACATGTGGTTTACTAACAGTGAGTGAAATTTGTGATTTACAGCATGACTGTCCTGAAAATGAAGATGATGATGTAAATGAAACTGAACCACCAAGCTTTAAACAAGCTCTGGAGGGCTTGGTTACCATCAAGAGATATTTGTGGTCCCGTATTGGGACGGAACACCTTCTTGAGGGAACTGATAAACTTGAAAAGGGACTCTATGATATTCACGCAAATGAAAGAAAGCAACAAAGTAAAATATCTGACTTTCAAAAAATACTAAATTTTATCATTTATATTTGTATGGTTTTCATTTGTTATTGTCATTCAAAATTAGTAGTGATCTTTTTTCTTCAAATAACATATCCTAAACAGATATGGTATGTACCTTGCATTTTTTTAACTTTTAAAGATTTTTTCATTAAAATCTCTCCTATCAATTTTTTACAATTTAATGTCTTAATCTCTTGGTTTTTCTTATTTGATCCATCCGGAAGAAACATTTTATTCAATCGACGCATGCACACAAGACTTACTTCTGACACTGTGGATTCACCATTTAGTTTTGATCTTCGATATTCAGCTGTGTGCACATGCTAATTTTGTTCCTGTTATGGGTATGATATTGGAGGTTAACCAGGTAAGTTGCTAATACCTTTTCTCATGACTTATCTAGAGTAGTTTTCTTCATTACAACTGTAGTAGAATCTTCATATTCGGTAACGGTAACACTTCTACCTTTTAAAGACGTGAGCAGAGAAATTTTCAATTACCATTTTTTAATCATTCAATTCTTGCCATGGTACTGAGTGCTTTTGATTTTATCTGAATGGTTCAGAAATCTATAGAAAATATCCCCTTACCTTTAAATAATAATTTTTCCTGACATATTCGTGTTTAATTAGAATAAGAATGAGAGAACGAATTTGGAATACAATTGAAAATATAAATTTATTTGCGATGTTTTTCTTATTATAATATATTTGTAAAAACTTTCACTTCAGAAAATACAGGATTTTACGGGACAGTAGATGAAATACAGGACATTTGGGCATCCTGTATAATAATTTAAAATGTACCAGACAAGGTACTATTATGTGTGAATATCATTATCTCCATTTCCGCATCTTATGTTTTTCCGCATCTAAGGTCGATTTCCCTTGGTCCGGTAAAAAACGTTAGATCGGGAGTTCACTGTATATGCTTATGGGAATTAACTTGATGTTAATTCAATTAAAGAAAAATGAAAAAATATATTTCCGTAACTTGAATTTTCTATAACTCGAATAATTGTTGCTTTCCTTTGAGATTTGAGCTATAGAAGTTCCACTGTATATATACAAATATATAAAAAATATATTTCAGTATTTTTAATTTTCTATAACTCGAATAAGTTTTACTTTCCTTTGATATTCGAGTTATGGAAGTTCCACTGTAATTTGTTTGGACAGTATTAATTTCCATTAAAAGCATTAAATCACTGCAATCGTAATGTATAATATGAGATCCCTTTAAAGCATTGAGGTCGTTGCCATAGTATTAAAGATTTTCATTCTTGAAAAGAGGAAAAAATTAACTTTTTTTCGATTTAAATCAGATAGTATTTGAATTCTGCCTTCAAAAATTAAGAATTCCTTTTTTTACATAGACAACTATTCTTTTCACGAATTTGTATCCCAATTTCAGGTAATTTAAAAATGCATTTGTAGAAAGCCTTGCAGTGAATCCCATGCTTTTCTTATGGGGTATTGTAATGGAACATTGGGGTTAAAAAACCCCTTAAATATGAACTTTTTTGGAATTTTCGATTTTTCTTGTTGGTTGTGCCACTCGACCTACCTACATGCCAAATTTCAGAGTTCTAGCCCTTCTAGAAGTACATACGAGTTTTGTCAGTGAGTGAGTGAGGCACAAGTAGCTATATTATTATACTAGTAAAAGATGATTGCATTTTCAAGAATTTCATCTCACCTTTAAAAAACATTCATTTTTCAGAGTTATCTCATCATTGGAAATATTTTTTTAATTCTCAAGATTTCACCTCTGCACCGATTTTCATTCTTTCCTTATGTAAAAATAATAGAGTAAAACAATCCCCAAAATTTGCAATTTTAAGAATATTATACTTTTTCCGCAGTAGGGTACTAAAGCCATATATATCTGCAAAATTTTAAAATTGTAGCTTATCTAGAAGTGAAATAAAATTTGTTTAAATTTTAATGGCTGCAACAACATATTCATCGAGATTTTCAAATGTTTATTTGGATATGTTCACTAAGCTCTAAATAACTTTAAAATTTTAGCTTCAACATGACTATTTTTTTCACAATTCTCGAATATTTCCTGTTTTTTTATTTTGATGTCATTATAAGTTGACGCCATAGTTTTAAATCAATTGCATTATAATACAATCCACTGATTCTCTTTAGAAGCACAAAATTAAACCTATGATTATATAAAGTTTATCAACCTCCATAATTGAAAAGAGTAACGTTATTTTATTTAATAACGTATAATATATGTATTAGATATACAGTGGAACCTCGCTTAACGAGCACCTCTCATAACGAGTAATTCGCATAATGAGCAAAATAAATTGTAAAAAAATGATTCGCTGAACGAGGGACGTTTCGCATAATGAGTGACGAGGGGAGGGGAAGTCCCGGATTGTGCGCCTGCAACAGCGAGGGTCGGAAGGCAAGGGGGGTCGGACAGAGCGGTGAGGGGGCTCTATATAGGGCCAGCACCGCAGAGCGCTGCAGTCGCCTGACGTCTCGAAATCAGCCAATCCGAGGAACGGATGCGTTAGCTGCAAGCCTGCTGCTGACAGCGTGCTTGGATTTCCGCTCTGTCCGTCCCCCCTCCCTCTTAGTCAACCGTCCATGCCTGTTATATCAGTCTGTTTAGCACTCGTTCCGCTAGGATCTTAGTGTCGCTTGTGATCACACATTTTTCCAAACTTGTGTTCAGACATATTATTTGTGATTTTTTTTGTGCAAAGTTTAATAACCCTTGCAAAAATGTCCCCGAAGAAAAAGCCGCAAGGAGACAGCTATAAGATAATAAAAATAACCGTAGAAATGAAATGTAAAATCATTGAAAAGCGAGAACAAGGTGTGAGCGTGGCTGATCTAGCACGCACATACAATCGGTCTACATCAACGATTTGCACTATCCTCAAGAACAAGGACAAGATTAAGGAGATAGATGCTTCAAAGGGAGTGACAAGAATATCTACGCAACGGTTACGTATTCTAGATGATGTTGAAAGGTTGCTTCTCATATGGATAAATGAAAAGCAACTGCAAGGCGACACTATTAATGAGAACATCATTTGTGAGAAGGCGAAAGTGATTTTCGCCGACCTCGTTAAGAAGACTCCAGGATCATCAACGGCCGAAGAAGAAGTATTTAAGGGAAGTCGTGGGTGGTTCGAGAAGTTTAAGAGAAGAACCGGCATCCACAGCATTGTGAGGCATGGTGAAGCAGCAAGCTCCGACGCAAAGGCAGCAGAGAACTTCATCGGTGACTTCAAGAAGCTCGTAGATTCTGAGGGTTACCTGCCGCAACAGGTTTTCAATTGTGACGAAACGGGTCTCTTCTGGAAAAAGATGCCGAAGCGAACCTATATAACAGCAGAGGAGAATGCATTACCCGGCCACAAGCCAATGAAAGACCGTCTCACGCTGCTATTTTGTGCCAATGCAAGCGGCGATTTGAAAATTAAACCGCTGCTTGTTTACCATTCCGAAACTCCACGAGCCTTCAAGAAGTGTAAAGTCCAGAAGAGCAGGCTAAATGTGATGTGGAGTTCCAACAACAAGGCTTCGGTGACACGTGACCTTATTACTGATTGGATCAATGAAGTGTTTGGTCCTTCTGTGAAAAAATATTTGCTTGAGATGAATCTACCACTCCAAATCTTGCTTGTTATGGACAACGCTCCTGCCCATCCTCCAGGACTACAAGATGACCTCCTTGAAGAATTTAAATTCATCAAGATCCAGTTTCTGCCTCCCAACACCACTCCGTTACTCCAGCCTATGGACCAGCAGGTTATTTCTAACTTTAAGAAGCTCTACACTAAAGCGCTCTTCGAGCGTTGTTTTGAGGTGACTGAAGGGACCAATCTCACTCTCAGAGAGTTTTGGAAATATCACTTCCACATCGTTGCCTGCCTCAAGATAATCGAAAAGGCGTGGGAAGGGGTTACCAAGAGAACCCTCACTTCTGCTTGGAAGAAGCTTTGGCCGGAGAGCATTGTCGAATGTGACTTTGAGGGGTTTGAGACAGTACCTGTGGAGCCTGTAGTCAACGAGATTGTGTCTTTGGCCAAGATCATGGGACTGGAGGTGGATAAGAAAGATATCGATGAGCTTGTGGAAGAGCACAGCCAAGAGCTGACCACCGAAGAGCTTATGGAGTTACATTGTGTTTCACAGCAAGAAGTTGTGGAGGAGAGTTTGTCCGAGGAGGAGGAGGTAACAGCAAACCAACAATCTTCTGGCGCAATAAGAGAAATGCTGAAAGCATGGGAAACTGTTGCATCGTACATTGAGAAGCATCACCCTAATAAGGCAGCGGCTATGCGCGCTACTAATTTATTTAATGATAATGCTGAATCACATTTCCACCAAATTCTGAAGCGTCGGCAAAAACAAATGTCTCTAGACAGCTTTCTAGTAAAAAAGAATTAGGTATGTATCATAAATAGTAAATTAATTATTTCGATTTTTTTTGTTTTCTACAAATCGAATTCTCATTCCAGGTTCGTTCATTCCGCGATAGAAGAAAAGAGGAAGATGAATCACGCTCCTTAACAATGTATATATAATTTTCTTTGAATAAACGTTATACATAAAATATTTTGAGTATTTTTTCGGCATGGAACGCATTATCGAATTTTACATTAATTTGTATTGGAAAAACTTAACGAGTGTTTCGCGTTACGAGTAAGATTCTGGAACGAATTATGCTCGTTAAGCGAGGTTCCACTATATTCGAATCTTGAAAAGATGATGATATTTATAAAGTTTGCTTTTTCTGCTGAACAAAAAAGAATGATGGAAATAAGATGAGATAAAAAGCGAAGTAAAATATATCATTCTTAATACATTTATCATTGGCAGATTATTTAACCATTATTCGAATCCAAAACAACCAACTGAGTAGCGATGAATATTTTGGAAGATCTTTCTAAGTTCAGCTTTCATCGTTGGCAATGTATTTATTATACTTTACGTTAATATAGTATTTTAAGCATTTGTGAGCTTTTCAACATTCACTAAATGCTTTTCTACATGCTACTTGGAAAATACAGTACGGTCAAAGACAAAACGAATTATGTAATACGACTTGAAAATAGTTAATGCCATTTAAAAGCAGTTCACGATAAGGTTAGTTTAAACGATTAACGATTTGAAACGGGTCCATTGGAGGGAAGATGAGACAAATTGATTCGACTTCAAACGAGTTAAAACAATGGTCTATGATGAAACCATCATAATAATTAAACTTATGAGGTAAAACCAGTTAAACGTACAAGTTAGAGCAAGTTGAAAACATGTAATGGAAATTTTCCACAGGGCGTTGAAAATCTTGCGTCAGCCATTTTCACGGAATTACATTACTTCAAATTGGTTCAACGGAATAATAGAAAGATTTTGTGAAAATAACATGAACAAGAATAATTACAATGAACTTAAGTAAAAGAAAGAATTCTGTGTTTTTCTTATGGAGTATCAAGATGGAACATTGGGGTAAAAAATACCCCACTAAAAATTATATAAATTTGGAATTTTCGATTTGTCTGGTTGGTTGTACCTAATAATCTATCATCCTCCATCAGAAGCAGCTATTTATGATAGATATATACTAGAGAGCCTGCGAAACTTTGCTGTCACATTAAGTTGATTTTGATTTTTTTAAACAATTAATTTGATCAGACACATTTGACAAAAGATGTAAACTTCTTTATTCGTAAATAGAACAGAAGATTCTATTTATTATTAACCTGTATTAGGATTAAGGATAAGTATAATTTCATTTTTATTTTATTTAATTTTTTAATTTTCCGAGTGATGTGATAAATAAAAATAACCGCCCTTGCTAAGTTCTTTTAAACTGCTTCCTTCGTAAATATTGCAGAATAAACAGGCTCAACATAAAGACATAAATCAACATAAATGTAAACAAACAAAATGACGTAATATCGTCAAGGGGCTCTATTTTAATCTAATACCGTTTAAAATGTTTTTCGCTCGGCTAAAAGAAATTAGTATAATTAATTTTTTTTAAATATGCTATAATAATGAATAAAATGGTTCTTTAATTCAAAGGGAAAAGGTTCACTTATTCTTCAAAAATGTTATTTTTTATTGTACATTATTTTGTGATTTTATATCACTTTACTTATCCCTAATGGAGCGTGAGGAGTATTCCGATAGTGATATTGACGCTGAAGAGATTTCCATTGAGGAATCCGGATCGGAGTCAAGTGTGTCTGAGGAATACCTTAGTTCTGATGCTGAGTACAGGGTGAATCCATCGCAGGATAATCAATGGCATGAAGTGAATATATCAGGTCCTCTTCCTCCTGCTCCGGTAAGATTTCCTTTTGAAGGTGATTCTTCATTGAATTTTGAAGTCGATCCAGAAGGAGGTATTTTACAATTTTTTGATGAGGAGCAAGTTGTTTCTATTTCTAATGAAAAAAACAGATATGCGACTCAGTCTCTCAATGCTAGGCCATTGACTTCAAGTACTGCTGTACGTCAGTGGCACAACACCACTGCTATTGAAATTCGTGTTTTTCTTGCGATAGTGATGTTGCAAAGCATTGATCATAAACCTGACTAAGACTTGTTTTGGTCAACAAGAACTGTGTTTTTTTTCCCCAATCTTTGGACAGACAATGTCCTACAGACGGTTTGTGAAAATACGGCAGTTTTTGCATTTCAGCGATAACGAGACCTACAATCTGGAAAATCACCCAATTTCGAAGTTAAATAAAATATGGCCAATCTTTCAGAGCTTAGAGGAAAAGTTTCGAAAAGTTTACACACCCGAGAGAGACATCACGATTGATGCAAGCCTTTTATTATTCAAAGGAAGACTGGGATGGCAACAGTATCTTCCGCAAAAAGGGCTAGATTTGGCATAAAAACATTTATGCTTTGCGAGACGAAAAGTGGGTATGTGGTTGAGTGTAATTTACACAGGGAAAGGGACTATTCTTGACAGGGAATTCCAAAATCTTCCGATGACATCGCAGGTGGTCATGACTTTGTTGAAGCCCTTGCTAGACAAAGGTTACTGTCTAACAACTACCAATTTTTATACTTCGCCACAATTGGCGGATTTATTGGTATAACGGTCAACAGACACTTATGGAACTGTGCATACAAATTGAAAAGAGATGCTCGTTGGCCTAAGGGAGAAACCACTGAGAAAGGGAGAAATAGTGGCATATCGTCGAGGGAAAGTGATTGTGCTTCGATGGAGGGATGTGGGAGATGTAACAGTTCTCTCTACCATCCATAACCAGGAAATAGTGACGGTGGAAGGAAAGAGTGGCAATATGCAAAGAAAACCAAAGGTTGTCATTGATTATAACGACACAATGGGAGGGGTAGACAGAGTGGACCAGCACCTTGCAGATTATCCCATTCCACGGAAGCGTGGGAAAAAATACTATAAAAAAATATTTTTCCATCTTCTGGACATAGCAGTATAGAAATCATTTGTTCTATATAAAAAGATTGGAGGAGAACATGACCATTTAGAGTACAGAACACAGGTCATTGAAAAGACAATCGAGGTTTATAATCCTAGCGTCACCTCTCCTAGGGCCACATCCCCTTCGCCTTTCAGGAAAACACTTCCCTGATTATATTCCCCCTACTAAAAAGAAGAAGAACCCCACGAAGCAGTGTGCATTGTGTGGATGAAAGCGAGATGCCTGGGGAAAGCGAATAAGGAAAGAGCCGTTTCTACTGTGCGACATGTAATGTTCCGTTATGCGTGTTGGCGTGTTTTAGAATTTATCATTCAAGTACAAATATATGAATGTTGTATATTTTGTACACAGTTTATTTGTTACTTATGTGAATTAGTTATGTTTAATATTTAGTACTTTTTTACCTATTATTAGTTATTTTTTATTGTTTCATGTTTATTACGTAAGTGTATATATAATTTACACCATATATATGTATTTTTTATTGCATAGAAGTGTTTTATGTTGTATATAAGTACGTTTCATAAATAAGTTTTTCTTAATTTTGTAGTTTGCACCAAAGAAATGTAACTTTTAAATATGAATCGAGTTCAAGTACCTCGTATCTATCAATAATATAAAAATTTTAAAGTTCGATAACATTTTTATTAAAATTTACTGTTAAAAATGAATGCATTTCTTTAATTGTATCATTATGATTTTTTCGAAATTGCAATAAAAAAATGACCTTTTTTAGATCCTATACTGTAAAAAAAATCATCAGGGAAGCGGTTAAGAAGCAGCTATTTATAATAGATATAGGAGGATACTAATATTCAGCCCAAATTACAAAAGCTAGAGAGCTGAAACTTTAAGGGTTTGTAGAGGTCATAGAGAAACCTCCAAAAACAATTGGACTTCTCACCTAAGTGACATGGGTTCGGCTCCAGAAATTCCCAAATTTGCCTTTCTCCCAATAAGAAAAGCTATGCACCATTTTTGTAAATTAATTTCAGGCACTTGCCTATAAGCTAGATAAATTAAATTTTGAGTGTTGCTAAAATGCCGCAATACCTAGGAGAAATTGCTACTGGTTTTGCTTACAGTGTCCTGGGTTCCATTCCAGATACTCCAGAAAATTTCCCATAAGTCAGCATGGGGAAAAGTTATTCTAGTGTGTAGGCCAATATAAGAGGTTTAGGGAGCTGTAATTTTTTTCGATTATAGGATTTTACTCTCAACCATCAAAATAAAAAAAATTAAAAATTGTTAATTTTTAAGGGTTGTTTTAACTCCATTTGCACATTAAAGTTTAATAATTTTTATCATGGAAACTAAAACTCATAGGTACGAGTTTTTGCAAATATTTTGTAGCAAATTCTATATAGAAAAACAAAAATTTTGAAAAGTTCAAAAATGAAGGCGCTAAAAATTCGCAAATGTTTAAACAAGGTTTACGTATTTCCAAAATGCTACTAAGCTGAAATTTTTTAAAAGGTAGAAATTGTAAAAAAAAACGATATAAGGATAATAGAAATTTTGATATATTTAATTTGTTTGGCGCTAAAAATTTTTAAAGTTTAAACAAATAGGTAAATATTTGGGCACTATGGGGCGAACTAGTGAGTTCAAATTTTAAAGTTATTTAGAGGTTAGTACAATGCACAAGTATACTTTTGAATAACTCCATGAATTTGTTATTGCAGCTGTTAAAAAAATTTTAAATGTAAACAATTAGATAAATATTGTTTCACTTCTAGAATTGCTACAACTTTAAAATTAAGCAGAAATGAGTGGCATTAGTACTGCACAATGGAAAATGTATAATATTCTTAAAATTGCAAATTTTAGGGATTGTTTTAATCCAATATTGTTAGATAAGGAAAGAATGAAAATCACCACAGAGGTGAAACCTTTTGAATTAAAAAAGATATTTCTAATGATGAAATATCTCTCTAAAAAATTAATGTCTTTCAAAGTGAGATGAAACGCTTGCAGAAAGCAGGCACCAACTACTAGTATGTTATATGTTAATCCTCCTCTGTAAGGAACGTCTATATAGAATGATAACCCTCCCCTGTAAGAAGCATCTATATATAATAGATGTAGGATACTAATGTTTAGGCACTTCCAGAAGAGCTGGAGATTGGAGATTTTTTATTCTGGTAGTACTATCAGTAAAATAGACTAGATCAAATGAAAATCATGAAAAATTCAACAATGCGGCCACTAAAAATTCGCAATTGTTTAAACAAATTTTCAAGGTTTATGTATTTTTGGATGTGCTACGGAGCTGAAATTTTATTTAAAGACAGAATTAAAAAAAGAAATAAGGATAATAGAAATTTTTATATTTTAATTTGTTTGGATGTTAAAAAATCTTCAAGTTTAAAAAAATGGGTACATGTTAAGATACTATGGAGAGAACATGGGAGCTTAAATTTTTATATTATTTAGAGGGTAGTGCAAATGCACAAATAAACATTTATATATCTCCACAAAGTTTTTATTGCAGCCATTAAAAAGAGTTAAAATTTTAACAATTAGATAAATGTTATTTCATTTTTAGGTGTGCTACAACTTCAAAATTTGGCAGAAATGTGTTGCATTTGTACCCCACAACAAAAATGTATAGTATTCTTAAAATTGCAAATTTTAGGGATTGTTTTACTCCAATATTGTTCCATATGGAATGGATGTTTGTGATAGTCCTTGTTATTATGTTAATGAGCCCCTTGTAAAAGGCCGATTACAGCTGTTTAGGGGCCGCATGGAAATAAATAAATAAATAAACAAACATCGGTGCAGAGATGAAATCTTTTGAATTAAAAAAATATTTACAATGTTGAAATATCTCTCTGAAAAATGAATATTTGTTCAGCAAGAGATGAAATGCTTGCAGAATGCAAGCACCTTTTTACTAGTGTGTGTGTGTGTGTGTGTGTGTATATATATATATATATATATATATATATATATATATATATATAAAATAGGTAGTCTGTCCATAGACAGGTCCGTGATTATTCATGGTTAAACCTCGTTCTCCATATACTCTTATTTTTCGCTGTCCTCTTCATATCTTGATAACTCTCTTTCCCTTTCAAATTGTCTATCAGCTGAAACCTTTTCCAATCTCTTTCCCTTTTTTCCTCTAGTTTTCCTTCTAACACGTCTTTAATCATACTCTCTCTCCTCAGGTAGTGTCCAACCCAGTTTGCCTTCCTCTTTCTAATAGTTTGTATAAGCATTTGCTAATACTAATGTCCTGCCCAAACTACAAGAGCTAGAGAGGTGAATGTATCAGCGTTTGTAGAGGGCTTAAAGAAACCTCCAGAAAAAATGAGACCTCTCACCTAAGTGACACGGGTTCAACTTCAGAAATTCCAAATGTTGCATTTTCCCCATAAGAAAAGCATTGCACCAATTTTGAAAATTGATTGCTGCCATTAAAATTCAAACAAATAGGTAATATTATTTCACTTCTAGATATGCTAAAACTTGAAAATTTGGCTAAAATGAGTGGAATTATAATATTATAATATTCTTAAAATTGTCAATTTTAAGGATTGTTTTACTGCAATATTGTTCCATAAGGAAATAACAAAAATCGGTGCAGAGGTGAAAACTTTTGAATTACGAAAATATTTCTAATTAGGAAATATGTCTGAAAAATTACCCAAACTACAAGAGCTTGAGAGCTGAATGTTTCAGCATTTGTAGAGTCTTGCAGAAACCTCCAGAAATTCCAAATCTTGTTTTTCCCCGTAAGAAAAGCATTGCGCCATTTTTGTAAATTAATTCGGGCACTTGCCGATAAGCTGGAGAAATGAAATTTTGATTGCTGCTAAAAGGCCACAATACCTACTAGGAATTATCAAAATTACTTGCCGTGCACTGAGTTTGACTCCAAATGCCCTGGAATATCTCCCATAAGTTAGCATGGAAAAAAGTTATTCCATTATAGGATTTGGCTCACAACCAACAGGAAAAATCGAAAATATTAAAATTGTTAATTTTTAGGGGTTGTTTTTACCCCATTTTGTGCATTAAAATTCAATAAATTTCATCTCGGAAACTATAAGTTGTAGATACAAACCTCTACAAATATTTTATAGCTAATTCTATTTAGCAAAAAAGAAAATCTTGAAAAGGCTTAACAATGCGGCTACTATAAATTCGCAAATGTTCAATCATTTATTTGAAGTTTAGGTATTTCTGAATGTGCTACGAAGCTGAAATTTTTTAGAAGGTACAATTTGTAAAAAAAAAACGAAATAGAGTCATAGAAATCTTGATATTTTCATTTGTTTGGCTGTTAAAAATTCTTAAAATTTAAACAAATAGATAAATGTTTAGGTACTCTGGGGCGAGCTAGGGAGCCAAAATTTTAAAGCAATTTAGAGTTTAGTGCAAAAGCAGAAATAAACATTTTAATATCTCCATTAAGTTCTTATTGCGGCCGTTAAAATCTTTTTAAAATATAAACAATTACATAAATATTACTTCACGTGTAGCTGTGCTTTAACTTTAAAATATGGCAGATATGTGTGGAATTAGTACCCCACAATGGAAAAAGTATATTATTCTTAAAATCGCAAAGTTTAGGGGTTATTTTACTCCAATATTGTTCCATAAGTAAAGAAAGACAATTGGTGCAGACATGAAAACTTTTGAATTAAAAATTTTTTTTCTAATAATGATATATCTTTATTGAAAATTTAATGTTTTTTGAAGGTGAGATGAAATGCTTGCAGAATGCAAGCACCTTCTACTAGTAACATATATCACCATCATAGGTAGTCTGTCCGTAGACAGGTCCATGATTATTCATGGTTCAACCTGGTTCTCCATATACTCCTATTTTCCGCAGTCCTCTTCATATCTTGGCAACTCTCTTTCCCTTTCAAATCTCTATCAGCTGAAAGCTTTTTTTACTTCTTTCCCTTTTTCCATCTAGTTTTCCTTCTAACACGTCTTTAATCATACTCTCTCTTCTCAGATAATGTCCAACCCAGTTTGCCTTCCTCTTTCTGATAGTCTGTATAATCATTCGCTTCTCTCCTATTCTTCGTAGCACTTCATCGTTTTTCATCCTATCTGTCCATTTTATCTTCAGCATTCTCCTCCAAGTCCACATTTCAAAGCTTTCCAAGTATTTGATGACATTTTTCCTTAGCGTCCATGTTTCTGCCCCATACAAAGCTATACTCCATACATAGCATTTTATCAACTTCTTGCGGATATCTTCCCTTATATTCTCCGTAAGTAGGTGTTTCTTACTTCTGAAAGCCACTTTTGCTTTTCCTATTCTAGTCCTAATATCATCCGTACATTTTGCATCTCTTGTTATGATGCTTCCAAGGTATTTATAATCTGAAATGTGTTCTAAAGGGTTTCTTCCAATACTTATGTTCAAATTCTCTTCTTTGACTGATATTCGAATGACATTGAATTTTTCTGTATCTGTTTCCATACCGTTTTTCTACCAGTTATTACTAGTCTATTTATCATTTTCTGGAGTTCTTCCTTTCTTGCTAGAAGTACTTGATCATCTGCAAATTTTACTGTTCTTATAATCCTTCCTACAATTTTGATATCTCCTGTACCTTCTAACGCTTCTTGCATTAGACTTTCTCCATATATAGGATCGGCAATAGGCAGCAGCCTTGTCTTACTTCTCTACCGATATTTACTCCGCAGGTGTCAGCATTATCCAACCTGACCTTTACAACTTGATTCACATATACATTCTTGATCAGTCTCCTGTCTTGCCATTCTACAGCTATATCCTTTAATATCTACATCAACATTACCCAATTTACACTATCAAAGGCCTTCTGCGAGTCTATGAAACATACACAGATATCTTGACTGTACTCTATTGCCCTTTCTGATATGATTCTAACTACCCCTATAGTATCTCTAGTTCCTCGTCCTTTTCTGAAACTGAATTGATCTTCCCCTAGCATTTCTTCTGCCTTTTTCTCCAGCCTTTTATTAAGAATCCTCACGATGATCATCGAAGCGTGTGACAGAAGGCTTATTGTTCTGTAGTCTTTACACTGCATTGCCTTTGGCTTCTTCTTTAGAGGGATCATTGTTACTTCTAGGAAATCCCAAGGCCACTCTTCCATGTCATAAATCTCATTAATAAACTTCGTGATCGCTTTTAGTCCTTCTGATCCTATGACTTTAAGTATCTCAGCCGGTATTCCATCGCTGCCCGTGGCTTTCCCCTTCTTTAGTTCCACTATTGCCTTTTCTACTTCGCTCTCCACAATATTTGGTCCGAAGTTGTCTTCTTCAATGTTTTCCTCATCTTCCAGTTCTATTTTTGCCGATCCTGCCTGCTTGCTGTATAGTTCCTTAATGTATTCTTCACATACCTGTGCTACATCCTCTGTTTCTGAGACTATCTTCCAACCTGTATTCATAACTCTTTTACCACGAATTCCATTAGATTTCTTACCTTCTAATTCCAGTGCCCTAGCGTACATCATTTCGTACTGTTCTAACTTATCAATTTGTTGTAATTCATTACAATTTCTTTAATCCAATTTTCTCTAGCTTTATCTATTACCCTTCTCAACTCATTTTTTATACGTCTACAGTTGGCTATACCTTCTTTACTGTTAACATTTTTCCATTATAACCCCTTATCCATATTCCCCAGCATTTCCTTAGTGATGCATGGTTTTCTGATTTTCCTCTCTTGTTTTCCAATCTCTTTATCCAAGGTATCCTTAGATGGTAGCTCGTAATCACTTTGGCTCCAAGTTGAACAGTTGTATAAAACTCCTTAAGCCAAAAAAATTGTAGGGTAAGCCCTATGCATTTCGCCCACTAACTGCCTTGGCAGTTGAACCTTGTTCACTGCCAAGGCAGGTTCTCCCCTGAAGATGCCCACTTAGTGGGCGAAATGCATAGGGCTTACCCTACAATTTTTTTGGCTTAAGGAGTTTTATACAACTGTTGAAGGTATCCTTGATACTGGTTTAAATTTCTTCCCATTCTATATCCACGTTCTTTGGTCTGTTTTCCAAATTTCTTAGGCGATCTTCCAACTTCATGCTGACAACATCCTGCCTTTCTTTCAGTTTTTCTAGGTCCCAAGTCTGTCGTTCTCTTCTCATTTTCCTTATTTGTTTGAGCTTTGTACTTACGTCAACTATTAGAAGGCTGTGATCTGAATCAATGTCTGCTCCTGGTAATGCCTTGGTGGTCTTTATACTGTTCCTAAATTTTTGTTTTGTCGACAGTAACATACATATATATATATATATATATATATATATATATATATATATATATATATATATATATATGATATATATATATATATAACAACTTACGGAAAAGGAAAGGTAAAATGAATATATGGATGTCAACAAGGTGTTGGGATGAGGAAACCCAGTGAGCACTCACCAATCAGACGACTTCAGGTTGGCGAGGCCCCGGGGATGTCGAAGCGACACACGTAAAATAACACAGAAACACAGAAACATCACAAACGTAAAGCTTTCGGAACTACTCCTTCTTCAGCTACAGAGAGAGAACTCATCCCAACACCTTGTTGACATCCATATATATATATATATATATATATATATATATATATATATATATATATATACATATATATATATATATATATATATATATATATATATATATATATATCATCATCATTCATCATCATGCTTCTGTCCGAAGACAGGTTTTAACTGAATTGCTGCCTCCATTTCTCTCTCTCCCTAGAAGCCTCTTTTATATCTCTATAAGTATTATATCCCTGCTTTATATTATCTAATATTCCTATTCTTTTTCTCCCTCTTCCTCTTCTTCCACTAATTTTTCCTCCTAAGATCTTCCTTTGTAAACACTGTCTTCTCAATATGTGCCCTATCCAATTTGTTTTTCTTTTCCTGATTGTTTTTATTAGCATCCTATCTTCTCCCACAATTTCTAATACTTCTTCATTTCTCTTCCTCTCTGTCCATTCCACTTTCATCATTCTCCTCCATACTCACATCTCAAAACTTTCTAAATATTTTTCCTACTTTCTCCTTACCGTCCACGTCTCTGCACCATAAAAAGCTATGCTCCATATGTAGCATTTACCTAATTTCTTCCTTGTTTCTAAATTTATTTTCTTGCTTGTGAGAAGCTCCTTCTTCTCGTTAAATGCTGCTTTTGCCATTGCAATCCTACTTCTGATGTCCTGTGTACTACTTCCATCCTGCGCTAAAATACTGCCAAGATATTTGAAACTACATACTTGTTCCAATTTTTGTCCATTTACCATTATATTTAATTCTTTATGTTTCTTTGAAACCATCATGACTTTCGTTTTTTCAGCATTGATCTTCATTCCATATTGTTCGCCAACCTCCACTAGTCTGTCTGTCATCCACTGAAGCTCTTTCTCGTCTTCTGCTATTAATCCCTGATCATCTGCATATTTAATGGTGGTAATACTTTCACCTCCTATCTTAAATCCTTTCTCTTCCATCAATGCTTCTTCTGTTATTGTTTCTGCATAAATATTAAATATCGCTGGTGAAATAGGACATCCCTGCCTCGCTCCCCTCCCTATTGAAGTACTTTGTTTCTTCTCCTTCAACCCTGACTCTAATCTTTTGATCAAAGTAAAGGTTTTTAAGCAGTCTTTTATCTTTCCAATCTATTCCAATTTTGTTTAAAATACCCAGCATTTTATCCCATTTCACTCGGTCAAAAGCTTTCTCCCAATCTACAAAACAAAAATACATATCTTTATTGACTTCTAGCGCTCTTTCTATCATCATCCTCATACATCCTATAGCATCTCTAGTCCCTCTTCCTCTTCTGAAACCAAACTGATTATCTTGCAGCTCCTTTTCTATTTTACATTCAATTCTTTTGGTTATTATTCTAGTTAGAACTTTAGCTGTATGAGAAATTAAACTAATTGTTCTGTAATCCTTACAACATTTTGCATTGTTCTTTTTCTCCAGTGGTACCATAACAACATCTAAAAAATCTTCAGGCCATATGCCGGTATCATATACTTGGTTAAAAAATTTTGTTAGTTGCTTAACTGCTTTCGACCCCAAAACCTTAAGAACGTCTACTGGTATATCATCACTCCCAACAGCATTCCTTCTTTTCATGTCATCAATTCCTGTTTTAACTTCAGCCTCGATAATACTTGGTCCTAGCTGGTCCTTTTCCACATCTTCTTTTTCATTTAATTCAATATTTCTTGGCTTTCCTTCTTTGTCATACAGCACCTCAATGTATTATTTCCAAACATTCTTTACATTGTCTGGCTCCGAGACTATTTTACCACTTTTGTTCATGAATCCTTTATGTCCTATCTTTCTTGCCTTTTTCTTGAATAGTTCCCTTGCTTTGCTATACATGAGGTCTGTTCTACAAATTCTTTCACACTCGACAATCTCCTCGCATTTCTCATTTATCCACTGTTCTCTGGCTTTATCTGTTTCCCTTCTTAAAGCATTATTTAACTCCTTGTATTTTCTTTGGCCTTCTTCAGTGTTTATGTTCTTCCACTTTCTCTGCTCTTCCATTTTTTGCAGCATGGCTGCTGTGATCCAGGGTTTTTTGATTCTTTCACCCATTACCTTTCCTACCTTCTTTTCCATTACATCTTTAATGTTGCTATGGATGTATCTCCACTCCTCATCTACATTCTTCCTATTTTCTTCAGCTCTCTCCCCCAACCTTTCCTCCAGCTCTATCATGATAGCCTCCTTGTTTTTAAGGAGTTCCCATTTCTTGTTAACTCTTATGTTTCTCTTAATGCTCTTCAGTCTACATTGTGTATTTGCCAGCAAAAGGTTGTGGTCGGAATCGATGTCTGCCCCTGGTAATGTTTTCACATTTTTAATGCTATTTCTAAATCTTTCATTGACTAGTATGTAATCTATCTGGTATCATCTCTGGTCTCCTGGGCTTCTCCATGTGTAAAGTCTCCGCTGGTGATGCTTAAGCCATGTATTAGTTACAATCAATCTATTTCTATGGCAGAATTCCACAAATTACAATAAAATACATACTAAATACAAGTTAATTATATATTGGTTAATAGATAACAGAGCCTTACCAAAGAATATTGTTAGTTTTTTGGGTAAAAAAACTGTGTATCAGTTATATTTCAACACAGAAAAAAAATTTTCACAGTGGAAAAAGAAGAGAGGTGTAAAAAACCACAAAAAAATCCTAAATAGTTAAGAGAAATAGAAAAAAACAACAATAATTTGAGAAAGAGAGAAAAAATCATTTATAAATACATACATTAATATCCATATAGGGGAGGCTGTGAGAGGGAAATAGGGATTGTAGGGTAAGATATGCCTGGGTGATTACATAGTAATTATGATACAGGAAAATAAAGTAAAATAAACTATGAATTTATGCCTAATAAGCGCATCCTTGTGACAACCTGAAAGAGAAGATAGGGAGTGGTTCAATGAATGGAGAGTGAGAAGAGATACTTGTAATACAAGCGTTTAAAAGTGCATAGAGATAGAGAGTTTTTATTAGCGTTGGAAGGTCATTCCAGAATTTGCAAGCAGTGACAGTAAAGGATTTGTTGTAAATTTCTGTTCTATGAATTGGAGTTAATAGTTTATCGCATCCTCTGGTATTGCATTTGTGAACTATATTAATGGCAACGAACTGAGAAGAAAGATAACAGGGATGTTATTACTTGATACTTGATAAAATAGGGAAAGGAGGTGAAGGTTTCTTCTGGATTCAAGTTTTAGCCAGGAGAGTTGACAGAAGTATTCTGAGACATCGTCAGATTTTTAATATTAAAAATGAATCTGATGCAGGCATTATGAGAACGTTGTAGAGAGAGGAGAGAAATTATTTTCATAGCAACCAATGTTAACAACAATCATTGCATTATTTATGAGAAGGAATACATTTGAATGTAGAACATTAACCATTCGCATACTAAAGTTAGGTACTTAGAACCATGGTAGGAGTTTGAAACTTGAAACAAGGAATGCCTAAAAAAACGAAGTTTGTTTTCTTGCCATCCAAAGAAGGTCAAGCTATATTTATGTTCATTTAATATTTCACAAAAAACTTTCCCATTCAATTTCAATGGGCATTTCCATAGTATATAAATCCTATAAATAAAAGAGAATGTTTGTCTGACTGACTGTGGAGGCCATAACTCTTCAGAAAATATACGTAGGAGCTTCAAAATTTGGCAGCAGCTTCAGGATGATCCAGAGAGTTGCAGTGCCAAAAATAATTCAAATCGGCATACAGGGGCCAGAGTCCCTATTGTTGGTCCAAATGCCAGTTTTTTTGAAGATATCTCAGCAACCAATTGACCGATTTTGATGAATTCTCCAATAATATCAATGTTTTGATGAGATACATAAAATCGGCCTATGGGGTCAAGGATCGTAATGTAGGGTCGATCCAAATTTCGCGATTTCAAGGGGTCCCCATGGAAGTCGGTCCAAATTTCGACAATGTCCATCAGCCTGTACGTATATATCAGGGAAGATCTGGCTGAAGCGATTTCAACCAAATTAGGTAGGTACATAGAATCTTCACATAAATACATGACCAAAATGACATATTTGGACCGGATAGACCACAATTGCAAAATAAAATTGTCTGTAGTTATGCTTTTGGAAGGAAATGGCCAAACCGAATTCAACTAAATTTGGTACATAGAATTTTCACATAAATTCATGACCAAAATGCCATACTTCGACCCGATTAACTAAATAGGGGTGCCACAATTGCAAAGTTAAACTTTTCGGTAATTATGAATTTGGAAGGAATTGCCTGAACGGATTTCAACGAAATTTCGTATGAAGGAGTTGTGCAAGATAAAAAAAAACAAAAATAAGATTTTTAGGAAAGATATACAAAGCAGGGCTGCCAAAATAAAAGTACAGTATAAACACGTTTATCTGGACTTGATGGGACCAGACCCGGTCCGGTTTACCGAAAATCTGAATAATCCGGAAATTCTTCATAATGTACGTTTTTGTTTTTCAGATCGTATAGGATGTTAAAAATTAAAATGATTAACTATAAATGGCTTTAAATAATATAGCATTGTTTTAAACGACAGTACAAAACTATACAATTTTTTAAACATTGAATAAAAGGCTGTGAAGTAAACCCACAAAAATGACGAGCATTAAATAAAGTTAGCTGTGAACTGAAAAATATAAAAGGGTGGGAATGGAAAGCATCAAGTGTTCTTTCCTCGGCAGAGTATGAGGCGAGGATGGGTGGGAATGGGAGAGCGAGTGTAAAAATGATAGCAAACAACCATAATTAACTACAGGCTCTAAGAATCAAGAATAAATCATGTATGAATGCTGAGAGAAAAGTAGGGAACGATAACTTGATGGTTGTTCTACAAGAAGCATCAACTCCCAGCAAACTCATAGGCATCAGCTACCATTGTTTCTAATTGTAAGTAGTACCAGTACCTCATCACCAGGTCTGGTGCCGGTGTAGGGTGACGTCATGCGTAAAATAGCTCATCATTGTGCTAACAAAAGGAAAGGTGAGTTACAATGTAGCAAATCATAGACAGTGAAATAAGAGAATACGTGGAATGAATTGTCCACGGATGTTATTATAAAAGGTTTTGTTGCATCAGTAATAGTTAAGATGGTAGCGAAGATGATATGGTATGGGAGGACGACGATGACAGCGCCACGGCAACGGAGGATACAAAAGATACCAAAGATGAGGATTTCGATAACAACATCGAAGAAAAATGGTACAGTGATGAAGAATTTCTTGGCTTTTAAAATGAATAAATACTGAATTTATTCTTTTCATATCTAATTAATGTATGTTTATAGAATGACTTAATAAATTTTTACTATTATCTATCTTACTTTTCGTAAAAATCACCAATAAAAATACGAGGATACCTGGGCAGTAATTAATGTGCCGAAATTGTGGAAATATGGGGTCAAATGAAAAGAGGAAGATTATATACCCTCATATAACACGCAGCCTAATTTTTAACTGAAATATTTCGAAAAAAGTGTGCATTATACGCGGGTATTTACGGTATATGGTTTTTACAAAATACCATAATGAAATCAAGATTTTTAAAGTGGAGCTTAAGAGCAGAGCTACCACAATTAATTAATAATTAAAATAGTTTGCAACTTAAAAGAAAACTTTTCCAAGCGTAGCCGGGCGTTTCTGCTAGTATATATACACACACCACCTTTTTGAACTTTGTGAATAATTGATTCCTGACAACTGCAAATTCATGAACCACAAGCATGCAAAGTTCAAAAAGGTGATGTATATATATATATATATATATATATATATATATATATATATATATATATATATATATAGGATTTATATACCGTATTTA
This sequence comes from Tanypteryx hageni, assembly GCA_028673005.1. NCBI lineage: Eukaryota > Metazoa > Arthropoda > Insecta > Odonata > Petaluridae > Tanypteryx > Tanypteryx hageni. Next base: position 3,845,712 of record CM054114.1, read on the forward strand.
CTCGTGTAATACTCGCATGCGTGTAATGCCCGCACCTCCATTTTTAGAGCTAAAAATATGAAAAAACTGGAATTTGTGATATGTGCGCACTTCCGAAATTTCAATGCTGATATTTTATGGCAACATCGGTTGAATAATCTATCTGAAGCCGAGTTTGATGATACAATTACCGCAAAAAAATATTCAAGAAGTGACTTCTGAAAATGATTTTTAGTACTTTATTAACGTATGTAATCATGAAATATTGGCATCCATTGCCATTATATTACACGGAGACAACCCAAAAACCTATTTTGGAGTCTAGCTCCTAAATCTCACAGAAAGGTTCAATTTTGAGTTGTTGCACGTTCTCAATTTAAAATGAGCAATTCTCACTAATTTAGTGGAATCACGCTAACTCTATTTTTCACCTAGAAAAAGAGTGAATTTTATGAAAATAAACGTAAACTAAATAAATCTCCCAGAAATCACACAATGCTATAAATAAACCTATCACCAGACGCAATACGAATCGGTTACGTGGAAACATTTCTCACATTTCTGCAGATAAAATGTATCACTTACAGCTTTCAGAACACACAAACGAACAACTCCAACAGCTATTTAGTGACATATTTCCATCGCAAGATTGTGTTTTTTGCTTATATACAGATAATGAAAGTATATTCTTTTAGGATTGCATAACATAAAAGGAACCCAAAAAAATGCAGTTACAGTAAATGTGATTTGAGCATGTCATGAATTGCAAGACAATCTAACAGAATTCATTTGTTTTTAATGAAAAATATAAGAAGTTCAGTTGTTTATTTCTTTTACACCACCTTTTCTATGAGAATGAACTCCGTTTGACACGTCTGTTTACATAGAATACAGGTGAGCCCTGCTTGATGCGGCGCCGGCCAATGCGGATTTCATTTCAAATCAAATATTATTAAAAAATATATATATAAATACATATCTTAAGCACAGTGCGACCGCACTTATGATTTTATCTTATGATTTTTTATGCTTTGCACTAATCAAATTTCATAAAGTATCCTATACATTGTGATATTTCAGCAGTGTTGCATATTATTGCATCATCTGGTGGCCAATTGAATTCTTTTCCCTGTAAATTTTATGGGTCTAACACAGAAAGTATATCTCCTAAGGCGGAAAACATTTGAAAAACGGAAATAGAAATACGATTCATGTTACTTTGGCATCATTAGATCATAAAGAACGATTTTGATGATTTATATTTTTAAAATCTATAATTTTTGACAATTACTTTAATACAATGTCAATTTACCGTATTAAGATATCATTATAAATAATAATAAAACAATAATGCTACACATCAAAAAATAATTTTTACATATGAAAAAACATGTGGTATGCACGGAGGGATCTTAATGTTTGAATGCATATAATGTATAATAATATATAATAATATTAATATATAATATATTATATATAATATATTAATATATAATAATATTAATAATACAATAATAAATTGAAGAAAACACAACACGCACTAATATGGACAATTATGAAAAGCAAAGACAAATTACTAAAGGCTGGCAAGAGTGTTATGCCATTAACAACCACCCAAGTTTCTCGCACTCGGAGCTCATTAATAATAGAAATGGAAAATTTATTTGGTAAATGGATAGAAGATTTGAATCAGCGCTGTATGCCTGTGTCTACACAAATCATTATTAATAAGGCACTTAGTTTTTGGGATGGCTTAAAATGATTTCACATGAGTGAGTGCCATGAACCGGGGCTGCGACGGATTATTTGAATGGTACCGATAAGTTTTACGTAATAAGCAAAAAAAGCTAAGGAGTGGGCCCTGGATTCTTTTTTTAATAAAACTTCATAGGTGATCTGAGAAATATTTTGAAATTATGTACGTTTACCGCTAAAAAGCTTTTTTGTCTTACTGTTTACTAGGTAATTTTAGTTTGTTTAATAAATTACATTCTAAAAGTCTGGTAGAAATATGTTTTACATTGAATGTGGGTCCAGAAATACCATTTGGGAAGTTATTTCCCTCTGGACGCCTCAAGGTTATGGTGCCCTGGCAAATGTGGATTTTCGCTTAATTCGGATACCTCAGGAAGTGGGGCTTACCTGTATTTACGTGATTTAGGTTTACTACTGATAGCTGGCAAAGAATTTTTAAAATACCTGAAAAATGCATTGGTTAAAAATCAAGGAAATAAACGGCATATTGCGTCTACTGAAAAAAAAACGCATTCTCACACCAGGCGCGCAATATTAAGGCGTCTAGCGGGTGGCCTGCCATCAGTGGATGAATGAGCAAATCTCGTATAATGTCCACAACCCCCTTTTTTAATGGAAACTTTAGGAGAAAAAAGTGCAGGGGTACACGGGTAAATACAGTAGCATTATGAATATAATATAATAAGTCCTTTTCTAGGGTGCCAAAGTTTAAACTGAATTTCGAAACAAAAAGTAAATGGAGTTTAGGTTTGTTGGTATTGCGAATGGATGATGCGAAATGCAAATAATCGGTGTGAAACAGAAGGTTATAAAAAATGTTGTCAGTCCAAATTCGCTAACCGCAAGCATGCCAAGTTCAAAAAAGGTAGTGTACTAAAAAGTACCAACCAGGGGTATGAAACTCTTATGGGAGAATAGATTCCCAGCTTTTACACATAGTTCACTATGCTAAGGGGTCCGCGATAGGCGCTGCAGTCGCAGTCAGCTCTCTCTCTCTCTTTTTCTCTCTCTCTACCGCATCACCACACATTCCTTGTGTATCGTAACGGAACAGCGGCCATTTTGCTTGATAAAAGTTCGCCATAGCTTATTGAGCGGTTGTCAGTTACTCTGATTTTGTGAAGTAGATATATAGTAGATATGCATTCATCACTGTTTAAGAAAACGTGACGGAATAAATTTGTTCTGATCTCCAATCAACAGGTAAGTCTTAAAAATATCATATATTTTTGAAAAAAATTCTAACGAACTAGTTCTACGAAGTGTTATGTGAATGCGTTTTGTGAGAATGCTTTTATATTTTCTTAACAGATACCTGTAATGGATAGATCTTCTAGGAAGGAAGGAAGGAAAGAAATTTCTCTCGTTTGTTTGAGTGCAAGAAGCATTTTGAGAGGAAATGTTTCTCATTTTTAGGTGTTAAGCTTCGCTTACTTCACCTAGCTGTGTCATCCATTGCCCTGGCCGTGAATATGGTACGTGTCAGTTCACAAAATAAGCCATAATTTTAGATTGAGTAACTGAAATTTCTGTTTAAAACTTCTCACGGTTATCAGTAGATTATAGTGAGTTTGGAAGTTCAACTGCAGCATAGACGCCAGAGGATAAAATTGTGCTTGTAATAGAATGAAATAAGTGTACCATAGCGATGTCTCATTGTTTTAATTTGAAATATTTTGAATTTACAGAAATTGTTAACTTGATTATTTCTTGTTTCTCATTATGCATTTGTTTATAATCCTAGACTTTAAGATAATTCTTTGTTTCAAAACATATTTAGAAATATGTATATATTTTTCGATCGAGAAATTGAAATTTCTATGTCAAAAGTTTTCCTTTTTATATGATGAATACATATAGATCTTAAATGGGCTAACTGTAACTGCTGTGAACACGTAAACGTCAGCAAACACAACTGTGCTTAGAATAAATTATAGATAAAGTGGACATTTTCTAGTGCAATGTGATGTGTTTAATTTTACATATGGTAATGTGATCTTCATAGAAACATTGTTTATGGACCGCAATGGGCCATAAGTGCATTTGCCTTATTTTACATTTATTGCAACATTTGAAGCATGCCCATTGCCTCCTGCGTCAATTTAATTAGGTTTAGCAGGTTTAATGATTGACATTCTTAGAAATTCATTTTCGTTCTTTTTACAGGTGCAACAGAAAGAGAATGTGTTCCAGGGCCGAAGAAATCACTTTACAAATAGATTTTTGCTTGATCCACAAATTCATTCTTGACGTGAAAGAAGTTTGACGTTTTTCGTCGTCCACGTGAATTTCCTTTAAATACGTTTCATGCATAAAAGGTATTAACGTTATAAAATTCTGTTACAATAATTCATTTTTATATCTTTATTGTATAATATTTATGTAAAAATACCTCACTGTTATGTAATTTGATAATGACTTTGTACTCTCGCAATGTGTGATATACGGTAATAAATTTGATTTCTTATATGCAATTCTTTCATTTAAGTCCATTTAATCTGTCCGTGCAATTTATATGTGCAATGATTATCGTATTAAAACGGGAGGGGAAGGGGGCGAGGAAATCCTGTGATGACGTCACGCTAGCATTCGTTAACACATAGTTCCAAATTTTCCCGTTGACCCATCGATTGTCGCCTTCCTTGGATAACCTGGGAATCGTTTTATAGCATTAAGTTTACAGTCTTTCCGTAGGGGTACTAGTCTTTGGTACCAACTATGAAAATTATCGAAATCAGCAAAGTTCTTATGACAAAATATTAATTTATTAAATCCTTACAATCAATCTTCTATCAGTATCAAAGATGTTGGAATAAGTGTATTATTCCAATGTCTTTGATAAGAATATCGTCACCCTAATTGGAAAACCTCGTATAAAGCAGCATTTCAATTTTTATTTATTTGTCATTCAAATTGTTTCTTTATGAGAATTATCGATAATAAAAGTCTGCTAAATTATAAACAATGAAACGGCGGATTCAAATGGCAGTCACCTATGTCGAGGGATAACTCTTATTTGAAGATTTCGCCATCATTCACCCAAATTTCAATGTTATCATGCACTTGGCATATAAGTCGACCCTGGATTTTTTGGAGAAATTGTAGCTCTTCAAAATTCAACTTATACGCCATGATATTTATGGTACTTCATAGATTTTCTGAGGTGGCTTCAAATTTGGAAAATTCAAAACTCTGAAATGGTATTGTAGACAAATTACTGAAGCTAAAGGAGAGAAGTGTTCTGGGAAGGCTTAGCGAGGCTATACAATCCAACTGTGCAGGTTGCCCTCTCTCCCCATAGAGGGAGGCAAACCAGAAATTGGAAATTTTTAAGAAAATGTGCTTTCACCACTTACTTTATATCACTTGTTTGTTTTAGGAAAAGGTGCTAAAAATTGAACCCATTTTCGATGAAAGAGACCTGGGCTAGTTTTTCTAGTTTTAAATCTTTACAGCTATACAAGTGACAAAAGGTATCAAATCAGGATGTCTTATGACAGTTTTTATAAAATTAACAAACAATATCATTTATGATTACACCAAGATGCCACCAGATGAGTTAGATGGAAGAAGAGACTGCTATGCCTCAATTTTGCCCAAATAAAGATGGATACCTATCTAGGATTAATAGTATACCATTACTTGAAAAGCATTGCTCTCTCAATAATTAAACTAAAATGATGTCTTACAGAAGTATGTTCTAACATATTTTATGTCGGGGAAGTAATCTAATCCAAATTGAAATGTTCATTTCAAATATCCTACAAAGATCTTCCTATTCATTTCTTAGAAAAATGGAGATATGCTCAGACATGCACCCAAGGAGGAAAATCAAGAACAATTTTATTAGCAGGTCAAAATCTGAGAACAACTGGATTCAGAATCATGCTTCTCCATAGTAGACAAACTGGCAGAAGCTTAAATATGTTTATATGATACTGTACCAATGTTATTAGTACGGCAAAATATTAATTTAAATTAGAAGAGACTATCTCCTAATACAACAAAAGTTGGCTGCCCTGATAAATAAAACTCTGAAATGGCTACTTGACACCAAAACTAAAATGATTCGCAAGAAATTTTAGAGATAAATTTGACAAATTATAAATGAAAAAATAATGCAAACTGAATTAAAATAGAAGAATAATGGAGACAACTTCAAATTACAAAGCTATATAGTGATTCCAAGATTCCCACATACACAAAAATGAAAATTAATTGAAAATATTTATGAAAGAAAAATAGACAAAATAGTTCACAACACTAAAACTTTTTGGCACAGCTGAAAATTAGCAAAGATAAGAAAGTTCTATTAGACAAGGTTTGCAATAGTCATTTTCTTGGTTTTCCTAATAAAATAAAATTCTATATGTTAACAATTTTTAGATTATGCTTATATCATTTTAAAATTACTTCTAAAGTCAAGAACTCACAATGATCATGGGTTTATAACTACTCATGCATTGTAGTTGTTCAAAATAAATAATGCTGTAAATATTCAACACTAACCAAAGTTTTTAATAGCTTATCCTCTTCCTCCAAATCTTCAAAGAGGCATTCTGTCAGGGGTGTCAAAGGTCTCACTTCAGTATCTATGGTGGGTCCTTCTGTCTGCAGTGCATCCCCTGTCATCCCACGAGTATCAGCACACAGTAAATTTTTGCTCAAAACCACACCCATTTCTGATCTCTTGCCACCCCTTCTTTTAACTAACTTCATTCCTCCTTTCTCTGAGACCTTCATTTTCTCCCGAGTCAGGCTATCCTTTGAACTACCAAAATCTAAGGGTTTCGTCACTGCCTTTAGTGCTAAAATCCTTCGCACGATCTCTGGTGCAAATCTTGAGGGAGCATTGCAAGGAGAAAGGAGGCCCTGACGATGGGCACGAGAGTATGGTGACAGATGTAATGGTGAGGGGAGATCATTCATATTCTCATCTTCATCACTTGAAAAGCCAAAGCAATCTTCTTTGGGAGCAACTTGTTCACCAAGTTGCAAATAACTTGAGGAGTCAGAGCCACTCCTAGACTTACAAGGAGTTGAATGATGCTTGGCCATAGTTATGCAGACGGATGGACCATCACTATACAGAGAGGAGTTGCATAAACTGCTTTTGGATGGAGAGCCTGTAGGCTTGACATCAATAGCACTTACTACATTATTTGCAATGAAAATTGTCTTGTTTTTCTCAAGCTGACACAAACCGTTTTCTGCATTTGGGCATCCAGTGAGAGATAGAATATTTGATGGGACTTCATCAACCAAGTTTTTATAAACTGCGACTGATGTATCTTTGTTCTTCCGTGAAGAAATAACAGTTGGAGGAGTAGGTGGAGTTCCAATTGGGTGTAACGGAGAGGATATTAAATCATCCAGATGATTACTCGACAAAAGTGGAGTCACAGCAGGATTATCATTCACGGCAGCTTCCTTAAAAGATAAATTCCCGCCAACAGAAGTAGTATGGCAAGAAGGGGCAGAAGACGCAACAGATGATGAAGCAAACAAAGATTCTTCAGATGCAGACTGAATGCGTTTTCTAGGATATCCTTTTGGATTTATATTGGCTCGCTTCTTCCTGTATCTCCTCCTCCGACTGGGAGGCTCATTTTTATCAACAACAAATTCGTAAACAGATTCCTTGTCAGTTACCTCTCTTTCTTCAGGGAGAGTGTCAATATAAACACATCTCTTTACAATTGAATTACTTCTGCTGCTATGTTGAGAATCAGCATCATGGCTAGAATGGCTGATATTAAGATTATTCTCTTTTTCCGTTACAGTGGGAAACCGGAGCACTTTCTTCTTAATTAAATTTTCTCTTCCCCTGATTTCTTTAAGGGGGGTAGGACTTCTGTCTTTTGACTTAACACAGAGTAATTTAAAGCTATGCAAATTCGTTTTTTCTTTAAGAACCGTTCTGTTTTCCACCCCAATATCACTTTGCATCGATGAAGTATTTATGTGCTCCTTACTATTTGTCGACTTTCCAGGCGTTTTTCTAATGCACACATGTTGCAGATTCTCTATGTCATTATTTTTTCCACTTCTTGTCTTCATTTTGCCACAATATGATCACAGTTTCATATATCTGGCACACACTGGAATACTAAATGCAAACAGAAATTTAGTTAAATTCAGTCCATTGTAATTTTAACATTCAATTCAAAGATCTTTTGTTTATAATCATCAAAGTGCCAAAACATAAATAAAATCAAAATTATTCTTGGATACAAATCGTTATATCAACAAAATACGCTATGTAGGTACAGTTACCATATTTTTTATTTACTCCCCGGACAACAAAACACAAAAAACAAGACTTTAGAAAATTAACTTTTTAAGCACAAAAAATTGTATTGTCGTGTTATATAAATAAAGGAAATATAATTAAACATTAGTAAAGTAAACTATTGAACGTAAATGTTTTATTATTAAAACATTTACGCATAAAAATATCATAAAATGCAATACTGGAATAAATTTCATGTAATAACATGACTCGTTATCCGAAACAATAACTGACTAAATAGGTATTTAAAATATAAGAAAATACAATTTGTATGCGTATAACTTGACCAAACTTTGAAATACAAGTTAAACTGACCATTAAAGAATGACACATTATATGTACTATTACCGCGGTTTGCGAGACGGAATATTTAGAGAATAAAAGCAAAATGATCGAGTAAAGTGTCAAAAATGGTATTTAACATCTTACGGTATAATTAGGAATAAAACATTATAATCACAAATTGCAATAGGTACCCAGAATGTGTAGACGAATTCATGAATGTTACTACTAAATGTAAAATACCTCTCAAAAATTAACGTTAACAATATAAAAAACGTCAAATATAAGCAAATAGATTCAGGAACGGAGTTAAAATCCCGCCCGGACATTCTAAAAAAGCGAATGTCTGGGAAAAACCGGACAACTGGTAATCATACATATAGGTTAAATTGAAGTGAATAAATTCTAATGGTATGACATCAACATAATCGTTTTCATTAATTAATGACTATACTGTTTCGTAAGTGAAAAATAACTCAATTTTTCTGTATAATGCACAATTTGCTGTACCAACAATTTTAGTTTTCTCGACAAAATAACGGGTCAATTTTTTCTATTAACTCCAAACACATTACTATTACTTACTAATAAATACAATGAAAACTCGAACTTAATGAATACTCTAAGATAATGAAACTCATGAACAATAACATACCTTTCATCATACACTACAGTCCAAAAACTGCCATTAGCGTCATTTCCAGGCGGTAGGTTACCAAGTTTACGATAATTTGACAGTATTTATAATGAAAACTAAAACCCAAATCGCCTACTTTACGCCACTGGTAGAATAAATTCTGTCGTGATCTGACACAAATCCTTACTTAGCAGTGTGCCAAAACAAGAATAAACGTTTAACTCAAAAACTAACCGCGCCTGCCCGCGCCACTTCGCACAGCCAAAAAACCGGCATACCGCGTTTGCTTTGGAGGTACTTTCAGTACTTAATTACAAAAACATCAGACTCCTCGATGATTGACTAAAGATATAAAATCGATAAAACATTTTATGGTTTATCTAAACATTTAATTTATGAAATTTCTCACAAATACTTAATATCCGATATATAGCAGTAGTTAATATGACTAATATGGTTCTAACGTTCTAACGAATTCCGGTAGTTTTGAACCGAACCGTGAATTATTTTTGTACCTATACTCATTCGTCACAGGGAATGTCGTAACCTAAATGTTATTCACTAACTAGTTTCAACCAACTTTTTAGATAAATCAGTATAAACTTACTAAAATGAGCATTTATCAATTCTTAGCTACTCGGGCCTTGGAAATATCTATATTTAATCGCTTTGCACTTTGTTCTCAAGAAAGATTATAAACGTTTTATCTTGGAATTAGTTCGAAATGCAGAAAATTCTCCCGATCCTAATCGTCATGCAGTCGAAGGTGGTCCACGGAAAATTACATAAGACAAGTATGTTTATCAAGAATGGGAAATTCATTATAAATATTTTCAGGTAATTCTCATAAAACTAGTGCGTTAATTTATAGAAAATACACATTTCCGAAACGGCAGCTTTCTAAATACTACATCTTGAAATATAAGCTTAATAACTTAGGCATCTCGTCTTTCTTAATCCTACACAAGGGTGAACAGATGCTAACTAAAATTAATTATTTCTAAATTAGACCAAAAAAATAGTGCTGGCCCTGATGAAATACCAGGAAAAATTATCTTTCGTTGCTATGACTTCATAAAACTTCCTCTTTTATTTCTGATAAATGAATCATTAAAACTTGGTATATTTCCCTCCTCTCTAAAAGTTTCTAAAATAGTTCCCATTTATAAAAACAAAGGATGTACAAACGACATGAATAATTACAGGCCCATAACAATACTGAATATTTTCTCCAAAGTTATTGAAAAAGTCTTTTATAAACAACTAATCTCCTTCCTGGAAAAACACCACCTGCTGTCCACATGTCAGCATGGTTTCAGACAAGGAAGATCAACTACATCAGCAATATATCATGCTATTGACTATATTCTGTCATCACTTGATCGAAAGCAAGAAACCCTAGGCTTATTTTTTGATTTTTCAAAAGCATTTGATCATGTCAATCATAGTCATCTCATGGTTAAACTAGAAAGAATTGGAGTCAGAGAGGTCCCCAATAATTGGATAAGATCCTACCTACAAAACCGTTCCCAAGCTGTAACTCTTAACGTGAAAGGTATAAAATATTCCTCCAACTATAAAACTAACTCATTAGGTGTTCCCCAAGGATCTATTTTGGGGCCTGTCCTATTCTTAATATACATTAACGATCTTGCATTCACTTTCAATGAAATAGAAGGTGCAAAATTGCTTTTATATGCTGATGATACCAACATTATACTTTCTGCCTCATCACGCAACAGCCTTGTACACAACTCAAAACTAGTTAGTCTCCATCTTAGCAACTGGTGTCAAGATAACCTCCTAAATCTTAATGTACAAAAATCCCAAATGATCCATTTCTCACATAGCAAAAAGTCAACAGAAAGTCTGTTAATAAAAATTGATCAAAAATCTATCCAACAAGTCTCTACTAGCAAATTTCTTGGTGTTCACCTAAATGCTAATATCTCTTGGGAATCACACATTGACATTTTATCCCATAAGGCTAAGCTCTACATGTTACCTGATTAGGCAACTGAGAGAAACAGTTAGTAGAGACGTCCTCTTGAATCTATATTATGGCACATTCTATTCCCATATCACACACAATATTATCTTCTGGGGTTCTTCATCTCATTCCATCAAAATTTTCAAGATCCAGAAAAGAGCAGTTAGAATCATCTCTTGGAAACCATATGATTCTCCTTCAAGGCCCATTTTTATGACTTTGAAGCTTCTTCCCCTCCCATGTATTTATGTTCTGTCAGTAGTACTGTTTGTGAAAAATAACTTAAATGATTTCACAGTTAATTCGGTCCATCATCACTACCTCACTAGAGGACAATCTGATTTGCATCTTAATTTAATAAGGACCAAAACCATAAAATTAGGACCTAGAGAAATGGGAATCAGACTTTTTAATAAACTTCCTCCACAACTTAAACTTATCCATAACTATGATTCCTTTAAGATAAAGGTGAAAAGGTTTTTACAAGGTAATATGTACTATTCTGTTAATGAATATTTAAATGATAGGTCATTGTAATTATGTATGACAGCTAACTTTATATTATCTTATATTATCTTTTTTTATTGCATTTTTTTACTTTTAGCGTTATTTTACTGTATATTGTCCTATATCATCTGAATGTATGATCCCCGGACCAATAAATAAATAAATTTGATGCTGATAGTCACAACCGGGACGGGAATTTTTATATTATTTTATTATTAATGACTATTTTATCAGTGCAGCTAACAAAATAACAGGAAGGATCAGAGGATACTCCAATGACTATAAATGCAGTGCAAATGTTTCAGAAACGCTGTTTTTAAGAGAAGTGTCAGATGCTGACTTACTTGGTATTATCTCTAAATTTAAGAATAATCACTCTAGTGGTCTAGATGGTGTTCCAATGTTAGTGATTAAATTATGTGCCCTTCAGTTAATACCTCCATTGTGGCATATTATTAATTTTTTAATGGCAAAAGGTATCTTTCCCCAGTGCTTAAAAATAAGAGTAGTTAAACCCAAATTTAAAAAGGGCAATTCTAGTAACACTGACAATTATAGGCCAATTTCCCTATTATCATCTTTTTCAAAAATATATGAACAGGTTTTACTTAACAGAATGAATGTATTTTTAAGTAAACACAAATTTTTTAACTGTAATCAGCATGGTTTTACATCAGGTCTGTCCACAAAAACGGCTGTGGCAGAATTTGTAAATCAAGTAACTATGTGTCTTGACCAGGGATATAAAGCATGCGGTATATTTTTGGACTTGACAAAAGCTTTTGATTGTGTCCAGCACCCAAGACTGCTGAACAAACTATATCCATGGGGTATAAGGGGCATTACCTCTGACTTGTTAAAATCATATTTTACTAACAGATTACAGTGCACAATGTTACTATCTAAAAGGGGAAATAGGATGCGCAATAATTATTCAAACTTTAGAAAAGTTATACAGGGCATTCCTCAAGGTTCTGTACTGGGACCATTTTTATTTTTGTGTTACATTGCAGATTTTCCAGAACTTCCAAATTGTAAAACTATTCTTTATGCAGATGACACAACACTGATGTGTTCAGGGTCCTCAACATCTAACTTGGAAATTAATGCATACATGAATGTAAACTCTGTTATTCAGTATTTTCAGGGCAATAACCTTTTAGCAAATGAGTCAAAATCTAATTTTATATTTTTTCAACCCGCTAGACGATTATGTAATGACGAAATCAGTACCTTTATTGATGATGTCCAATTAACACAAGTTGCATCCTCCAAGTTTTTGGGTATCTATATTGATGAGAAACTAAATTGGGAGGAGCATATTGACTCTGTTTGTAAAAATATATCATCCAGTATCATACAACTTTCAAATAAATATGTTTACAAAATTAAAAGCCAACTTTTATTTATTTTAATAAAAAATTAATTCACACATTTTGTGAATAATTAAGCAGTATTATAATAAAACATTTTAGAAGCCAATGGTATTTTCAGTCATTTTAAAGTATATGTATTTCTGCCATCCTTGATCGAATTTTGATTGTTTATAATCCAAATACAGGGTGTCCCAGAAGTCCAGCAACATAGGACAACTTCGTTATTTTGCAGAATATCTAAAAATAATAAAAGATCAAAGTTGTTTGAAATAGGCTATTTTTCGGGAGAAATGTTGATTTTTTTGTCTAGAGCCTTCCGTTCGACCGCTACTCTCCTGGCTCATTGTTTAAAGAAATTTTCAAGGTTTATCTATTTCCGAATGTGCTACGGAGCTGAAATTTTTTTAGAGGTAGGATTTCTAAGAAACCAAATAGAAATTTTGATATTTTAATTTGTGTTGCCGTTAAAATTTCCTATAAACAATTGCGAATTTTTAGTGGCCGCATTGTTACACTTTTTCATGATTTTCGTTATTTCTAGTGGGTTTTGCACAAACTCCTACCTAAGAAAAAAATTTCGAATCTCCAGCACATCTGGAAGTGCCTAAACATTAGTATCCTCCTATATGTTATATGTTATCTCCTCCTCCTCTGTAAGAGTCGTCGATATATAATGACTAGTAAAAGGCGCTTGCATTCTGCAAGCATATCATCTCACCTTGAAAATACATTAATTTTTCAGAGAGATATTTAATCATGAGAAATATTTCTTTAATTCTAAAGGTTTCTCCTCGGGACCGATTTTCGTTTTTTCCTTATAAAACAATAATGGAGTAAAACAATCGCTAATTTTTGCAATTTTAGGAAAACTATACGTTTTCCACATTGGGTTAATAATCCCACATATTTATGCCAAATTTTAAATTTGTAGCACAATAAGAAGTGAAATAACATTTATCTAATTGTTAGAATTTAAATAATTTTTAACGGCCGCAATAAGAATTGTATAACTCTTCTGAGATGTTCATTTGTTTAAAATGACTAAACCTTATATAACTTGAAAATTTTAGCTCACTAACTCGCCCGGTAGTACCTAAACAGTTATCTATTTTTTTTAATTTTAGGAATTTTTTACTGCCAAACAAATTAAAATATCAAAATTTGTATAATCCCTATTTTGTTTTTTAAGAAATCTACTTTTAAAAAAAATTTCAGCACCGTAGCTCATTCGAAAATACATAAACCTTGAAAATTTGTTTAAACAATTGCGAATTTTTAGCGGCCGCATTGTTGCTCTTTTTCAAGATTTTAGTTTTTTCTGGTCTGTTTTGCACAATATACTACCTATGAAAAAAATTTCGAGTCTCCAACTCTTCTGGAAGTGCCTAAACATTAGTATCCTCCTGTTATCATTATATATCGACGACTCTTACAGAGGAGGATATAACATACTAGTAGTAGGTGCTTGCATACTGCAAGCATTTCATCTCACCTTGAAAAACCATTAATTTTTCAGACAGATATTTCTTCATTACAAATATTCTATTAATTCTAAAGATTTCACCTCCGCAGCACTTTCGTTTTTCCCACATGTAAAAACAATAGTTTAAAAAATCCCCAAATGTTGCAATTTTAAATATTTTATACTTTCTCTATTATGAGGTATTAATGCTACACATTTAAGCCAAATTTTAAAGTTGTAGCATTTCTAGAAGTAAAATAATAATTTTCTAATTGTTTAAATTTAAATAATTTTTAACGGCCGCCACAATTCATATAGGGTAAAATTGAAATGTTTATTTGTGCAAATTCACTACTCTGTAAATAATTTGAAAATTTCAGCTTCCTAGCTCATCCCGTAGTACCTAAACAGTTATCCAATTGTTTACACTTTATGAATTTTTAACTGCCAAACAAATTGAAATATCAATATTTGTATAATCCCTATTTCGTATTTTTAAGAATTCTACGTACAAAAAAAATTTCAACTCCGTAGCGCATGCGGAAATACATAAACCATGAAAATTTGTTTAAACAATTGCGAATTTTTCATAGATAGGATTTTGTGCAAAACCGACTAGAAAAAACGAAAGTCTTGTAAAAGTGCAACAATGCGGCCGCTAAAAATTCGCAATTGTAGAATTCTTAAAAAAACGAAATAGGGATTATACAAATTTTGATATTTTAATTTTTTTGGCAGTTAAAAACTCTTAAAGTTTAAAGAAATAGATAACTGTTTAAACATTAAGGGATGAGCTAGGATGCTGAAATTTTCAAGTTATGTACAGAGTAGTGAATTTGCACAAATAAATATTTGAATTTCTCTATAAACATATTGCGGCGGCCGTAAAAAATGTTTAAATTTTAAACAATTGGAAAAATATTATTTTACTTCTAGAAGTACTACAACTATAAAATTTGGCTGAAATGTGTAGCATTAGTACCCCATAATGGAGAAAGTATAAAATTCTTATAATTTCTACGTTTTGGGATTGTTTTAATCTATTATTTTTTCTTAAGGGTAAAACGAAAATCGCTCCGGAGGTGAAATATTTCAAATTAAAAAAATATTTGTAATGATGAAATATGAAAAATGAATGTTTTTTTTTTTTTGAGATGATATGCTTGCAGAATGCAAGCACCAACTACTAGTATGTATATATATATATATATATATATATATATATATATATATATATATATATATATATATATATATAAAGCAAAGTTAATATAAAAGTTGGTAATAACATATTTGTTTAATCGTCTATTGCTCAAGCCGAGTTCAATAATAATCGTCTCCATGGCAACAATCCGATAAAATGCGATTTAATATGCAAAAACTCATTTTTAGTCGAAATTCAAGAAAGTACGATCATTTCTGAGATAAGAATTAGAATCTACATTCTTTTTTCCTTAGAACAGGACAAACCTCGCTATGTTATCACAATTTTGAGATATTTTAATGAATTAAAGAATACATCTCTGCACGATGGATTTGAGAATTCCTATCTAAGACAAATAGGGAAAAATGTTCCTGGAATGGAGCCCAGGACTTCAATCTTCGCCAAATAAAATATAGCCCGGAGGTGGGCCCTGGCAGCACGAGCCTCATACCAAGTTTCATGAAAATCGGTCCATTGATGCAAAAGTTGTTAGTGGGACTCACAGACACAACCATTTCATAAGGCTGTTTACAGATGCGTAAATTCAGTTTTGAGGCCCCAAGGCAAATGATAAGACAAGGCCTCTCATAATAAATAAAAATAAATATGCGATATAAATTTTTATTTAACATTTTAAATACATGATAACAAAATATACTGCATTCGAATTTCATATTTATTTACATTGTGTATACACTATACATAAAAAAGATTTCTTTAAATAATAATTCCAATTAAGTAAAAGAATTTGCATTTACATTTTTTATATTGAAAACAAATTATATTTTTACATTATACTCATTATCATCATCATCATGCTGCTGTCTGAAGACAGGTTTCAGCTGAATCGCTGCCTCCATCTCTCACTCTCTCCCTAGAAGCCTCTTTTATATCTCTATAACTACTATATTCCTGCTTTATATTCTCTAATATTCCTGTTCTTTTACTCCCTCTTCCTCTTCTTCAGCTAATTTTGCCTTCTAAGATCATCCTTTGTAAACACTGTCTTCTCAATATGTGCCCTATCCAATTTGTTTTTCTTTTCCTGATTGTTTTTATTAGCATCCTTTTTTCTCCCACAATTTCTAATACTTCTTCATTTCTCTTCCTCTCTGTCCATTTCACTTTCATCATTCTCCTCCATACCCACATCTCAAAACTTTCTAAATATTTTTCCTCCTTTCTCCTTAACGTCCACGTCTCTGCACCATAAAGAGCTATGTTCCATATGTAGCATTTACCTAATTTCTTCCTTGTTTCTAAATTTATTTTCTTGCTTGTGAGAAGCTCTTTCTTCTCATTAAATGCTGCTTTTGCCATTGCAATCCTACTTCTGATGTCCTGTGTACTACTTCCATCCTGCACTAAAATACTGCCAAGATATTTGAAACTACTTACTTGTTCCAATTTTTAGCCATTTACCATTATATTTAATTCTTTATGTTTCTTTGAAACCACCATGACTTTTGTTTTTTCGGCATTGATCTTCATTCCATATTGTTGGCCAACCTCCACTAGTCTGTCTGTCATCCTCTGAAGCTCTTTCTCGTCTTCTGCTATTAATCCCTGATCATCTGCATATTTAATGGTGGTAATACTTTCACCTCCTATCTTAAATCCTTTCTCTTCCATCAACGCTTCTTCTGTTATTGTTTCTGCATAAATATTAAATATCGCTGGTGAAATAGGACATCCCTGCCTCACTCCCCTCCCTATTGAAGTACTTTCTGTTCTACATCTACATCTACAGTTTACCCTGCAAGCCACCGCAAGGGTGTGTGGCAGGGGGTGTATTAACACCAAGGGGAATACTCCAAAATTAGGCCTTGGTTTACGCCCCTACGCGAGGTTACTTTTGATCGCAAGTTTTATTCTGCTCAGCTATCGTTCTAGGGAAAAATGAGCCTTTGTATCTCTCTGTCCTACAGGCTATCTCTCTTATTTTACGAGGATGGTCCATTTTACCGATATAGGTGGGAGTTCTTATTATTTCTTTGACGTCGCTGGAGAAAGTACTCGTTCTAAATCTTTCAAGAAGTTTTAACCTAGCACGTGATCGACGCTCAGCTAGTGATTCCCATCCTAAGTCCTGTATCAAGCCTGTAACGCTTATATTTCTATCATAACAATTTTTGACGAATCTAGCAGCTTTTCGCTGCACTTTCTCTAACTCGGTGATTAAACCTTTCTCGTACGGATCCCATATGCTCGACGCATACTCTAGCAGCGGTCTAACTAAAGAAAAGTAACATGTCTCTTTGACTTTTTCTTCGCTTTTACCTACTATCCGTTTGATGAATCCTAGTTTTTGCTTAGCTTTCCCGGATATATTTCGTATGTGTGTGTCCCACGAGAGGTTACTTGTTAAAATGACACCTAAGTATTTGACGGATTCGGATAATTTTAGATGTACGCCTTCTATACTGTAATTCATCGCCTCAATTTCTTTGTTTCTCCAGAATCTCATGACGGAACACTTACCTAAGTTCAGCTCTAATTGCCACTCTTTACACCACTCGAGAATTGCGTGTAGGTCGTTAGAAAGTAATGCTTGATCAGCAGGACTGTTAATCTCTCTGTAAACTACCGTATCATCCGCGAATAACTTGATTTTACTTGTAATAACATTAACTAAGTCATTTATGTATATAAGGAATAATAGGGGACCGATAACACTTCCCTGTGGAACGCCGGAGGACACGCTGACCGAATCTGATTTAAATCCATTTATGACTACCATTTGTTCCCGATCATTGAGAAAGTCCCTGATCCACTCGATTATCTTTCGATTTATTCCACAGGCTTGTAATTTTTTCAATAACTTAATATGAGGGACTTTATCGAATGCCTTCTTGAAGTCAAGAAAAACCGCGTCTAGCTGGGTCTTTCGATCACCGGATCGTAGTATATCATGTGCAAACAGAGCGAGCTGTGTTTCACAAGATCTTGCCTTCCTAAAACCGTGCTGACGTTTACTGAGCAAGTCCTGGCTATCTAAGAAGTCCATCACAGAGCTAACGATGATGTGCTCTAGAATCTTGCAAGATATTGAGGTTAGCGAAATCGGCCTGTAGTTTTCTCGGTCGTCTTTTTTCCCGCCTTTATGTAGCGGAGTTATAAACGCTAATTTCCATTCCTTAGGTATAACGCCATGACTAAGTGACTTACTGAAAACTGTTTCGAGATAAGGTGCTATTTCTAACGCTAATTCCTTTAATACTCTAGCTGGTATCTCTTCCGGTCCCGGGGATTTATTTGCATTTATGATTTTGAGCTGTTCTGCTATACCTTTCGCTGATATAAGTATATCGTTCATCTTCTCTTCGCTTGGTTCGGGTGGATCGACCTTCCTTTTCTCCACTTCGGTCGTAAATACGCTTTGAAAAAATGAGTTTAACAAGTTTCCTTTATCAATGCTATCGTAAACTACCTCTCCTTTGTCGTTTCTTAATGGTGCTACGGTTGGGCGTCGATCTTGAACTTCTCTAACATAAGACCAAAAGATTTTGGGATTTTCGTTTAGATGTTCACAGAGAATCTTTTTCTTAAAGTTCATTAATGCCTTGCGCATAATCTTTTTAGTCCAAGTCCGACAATTTCTGTACTTGTTTGAAATTGTATTTATTACCTCCTGTGACATATTATTTTTGGCGCATTTAAGTTTTGAGTGAAGCTTTCTTTGTCTCCTGAGAGCACATCTAACCTGCCGATTATACCACCTAGGTTCTCCATTATCGGTAATATATTTACTTGGTATGTACGTATTTATACCTGTTCTAATTACTGATAAGAAAGCTTTCCAAGTTTCCTCAACGTTCTTCGTGCTTGCTAATTTTCTGAAAGTTGCGTAATCTTTAATAAGTTTCTCTTTAAAGTCCGCAAAGTTAGCATTTTTAAATATGTACACTTTTCGCTTAGGCTTGCGATACTTTACGAATGCTATGTTCAAGATAACTCGGACTACTCGGTGATCGCTGATTCCTTCTTCAATAACTACTTCAGAAACACGTTCAGGGATATTAAGTGCTATTAAGTCTAATATATTGTCCTCTCTCGTGGGTTCTCTGACTACCTGAATAAGGGAATGTTTGTTGAAGATGTCTATTAGTGCTTCGCATGACTCACGATTTCTACCGGGTGGTGTGAAGCTGCAACTGCGCCAATTTATCGAGGGTAGATTAAAGTCTCCCCCTACTATAGTAAGACTTTTACTATTTTTCATCTGTATTGAGTTGATTTGGGCCTCTAGCTCATAAATGTCTTCTGCGTCTGCACCTGGCGGCCTATAGCATGCACATACATGGATGTTTCCTAAACCTCCCCTGTTGATTGTACACCAAATGCTTTCTATTCTGTTTTCCGTAAACTCAATTGGCGAACTGATAAGCGTGTCCTTCACCGCTATAAAAACTCCACCTCCGTTCCTATTTACCCTATCTCGTCTGTGAATATTATATCTTAAGGGGAAAATTTCTCGGTCGTGTATATCCGAAGTTAGCCAGCTCTCTGTGCCTATCACTATATCTGCCTCAGTTTCCTCTAATAAATTCTGAAATTCTGCTGTCTTATTCCTGATACTACGGCAGTTTATATTTAAAATTGTTAATGAGTCGCTTTCGGGCCGCTTCTGAATTTTTTCTGTGTTATGGATGGTGCGACTTCTAAGAGAGGCGTTATCATTGCTATTGTTAGCGCAGAGTTTATTGAGTCCCAACGTCGACCTAGGTATTGACCTACTATCGCAGTTATTTGATGACCCCGAGATTGACCTACGCACTGGCCTACTTCCTAATCTAAAAAAGCTCTACAATGCTCGTAGATTCTACCACCTACCTTCTGGGCTGCCACGGCAGTATAGTGAACTCCCGATCGGTTCAGGGGCACCCTACACGATTCGAGAACCGGCCCGAGTTCCACGAAATCTACTCCCATGTTCTCGCAAAACTTCCAGAGTCTCCGATTCAAGCCGATCACTCGGCTCCAAACCGTCGAACCCTGGTCGGTCCGCGGGACCATGCTGCATACGGTCAGGCGCATGTCGATACCCATGACCCGTCGGAGTCGGTGAACCTCAGAGCACAGATCCCCGAAGGAATCCAATATCTCCTCAGAACCCCGATCCTCAGCGTCATTGGTGCCTACATGCGCCACTATCCGCAGCTTGGAGCATCCCGTGCCACTTACCGCCGCCCGAACCGCCTTCGTCACCTGTAGCACTGTTCCGCCTGGAATACACCAGGAGAACACCCGCTCATCTCCCTCCCGGCGGGCCCTTTCCCTCAACGGTGCCACTAAACGCCGGACGTTTGAGCTACCTATCACTAAGATTCCCCCCCTCCCAACCCGACCTCCCCTAGGTGCGGCATCCCTCGAATCGGGAGGAGCGGATGCGGCCACAGAATTCGTCGTACCGTCCTCCGATAGCGCTTCGAATCTGTTTTTGACGGGGATAGAGTCAGCTTCCGCCTTCCCGTCTCCCCGCCATGGCCGCCCTACTCTCCCGCGACCTTTGGTAGCCACCTTCCACCCGTCGGGCTCGGAAGATGAAGCCACCCTTTCCGGGTTAGTGTCGGCTACGCCTCTCTCTTCGACGACCCAGCCAGCCTTCGCTCTCGAGCTAGCTCGAGGTACCACCTTGGTACGGCAAGGTGACTCGGAGGTCCCCGCATCTTCACCCCCCTTCGGAGCAGCATCCAACTCCCTAACCTTAGAGAGGAGCTCCGCCACAATCCTCTCGAGTTCTGTGATGCGTGCTTGGAGCAGCTCACATTCAACAGAGCTTTTGAAAAGAGCAACAGAAGACCTATGGGAAGCCATACCTAACTAAGTTAACTAAGTTTCTTCTCCTTCAACCCTGACTCTAATCTTTTGATCAAAGTAAAGGTTTTTAAGCAGTCTTTTATCTTTCCAATCTATTCCCATTTTATTTAAAATACCCAACATTTTATCCCATTTCACTCGGTCAAAAGCTTTCTCCCAATCTACAAAACAAAAATACATATCTTTATTGACTTCTAGCGCTCTTTCTATCATCATTCTCATACATCCTATAGCATCTCTAGTCCCTCTTCCTCTTCTGAAACCAAACTGATTATCTTGCAGCTCCTTTTCTATTTCACCTTCAATTCTTTTGGTTATTATTCTGGTTAGAACTTTAGCTGTATGAGAAATTAAACTAATAGTTCTCTAATCCTTACAACATTTTGCATTGTTCTTTTTCTCCAGTGTTACCATAACAACATCTAAAAAATCTTCAGGCCATATGCCAGTGTCATATTCTTTCCAGACATTCTTTACATTGTCTGGCTCCAAGACTATTTTACCACTTTTGTTCATGATTCCTTTACGTCCTATCTTTCTTGCCTTTTTCTTGAATAGTTCCCTTGCTTTGCTATACATGAGGTCTGTTCTACAAATTCTTTCACACTCGACAATCTCCTCGCATTTCTCATTTATCCACTGTTCTCTGGCTTTATCTGTTTCCCTTCTTAAAGCATTATTTAACTCCTTGTATTTTCTTTGACCTTCTTCAGTGTTTATGTTCTTCCACTTTCTCCGCTCTTCCATTTTTTGCAGCATGGCTGCTGTGACCCAGGGTTTTTTGTTACTTTCGCCCATTATCTTTCCTACCTTCTTTTCCATTACATCTTTAATGTTGCTATGGATGTATCTCCACTCCTCATCTACATTCTTCCTATTTTATTCAGCTCTATCCCCCAACCTTTCTTCCAGCTCAGTCATGATAACCTCCTTGTTCTTAAGGAGTTCCTCTAAGTTCCATTTCTCATTAACTCTTATGTTTCTCTTAACGCTCTTCAGTCTACATTGTGTATTTGCCACCAAAAGGTTGTGGTCAGAATCGATATCTACCCCTGGTAGTGTTTTCACATTTTTAATGCTATTTCTAAATCTTTCATTGACTAGTATGTAATCTATCTGGTATCGTCTCTGGTCTCCTGGGCTTCTCCATGTGTAAAGTCCCTGCTGGTGATGCTTAAACCATGAATTCGTTACAATCAATCTATTTCTATGGCAGAATTTCACAAGTTTCTCCCCTCTTTCATTTCTCTTCCCTAGTCCATATTTTCCCACTTTGTTATCTTCCTGTCCCTCTCCGACTACACTGTTCCAGTCTCCCATTACTATGGTGGTGATCCTTCCTTTTCCCTCCTCCAATATCTCCATAATCTGTTCATACATTTCATCTACTTCTTCTTCACCAGCATTAGTTGTTGGCATATACACTTGAATTATAAGCATTTTGACTGGCTCCATCTGAAGTTTTACCGCTATTAATCTATCGTTAACTGTCACTACCTTGCTAATTCTTTCAGCTATCTCTTTTCTCATTATAATCCCCAATCCCCTTTCCTTTTTCTCTCCTCCCGAGTAAATAATCTTAAATTCGTCTGAATTTATCTCACCTTCTCCTTCCCACGGAACTTCACTAAGACCTACTATACCTACATTATTCCTTCTCATTTCCCTTTTTAAGTTCTCTAGTTTACCCCCTGAATTCATTGTCCTAACATTCCATGTGCCTATTTTTAATTTCTCACTACTTGCTTTCTTATTAATGTTACATTTCCTCTGTGCATCCCCTAGGGTAGTCCCCACCCGGAGATCCGATTGGAGGACTATTTTACCTCCGGAATATTTTACCCCAGAAAGATCCATAGAGGTATTCGCAGCTTTTCAGCCTATCATGGGAAATATAATGAGGTAGTATCCCCTTGCTTTCCTCATCGCAGTTTCACAAGAGTGATTACCCATCTGTAGCTGTTCAGGTCCACATGATCACCACCTACAGAGGTACTGTGCAAGCTGCTGGCCTTGCACAGGGTGATGTAAAACCCCCAAAACTGCTTCTTAGTCTGACTCCTCCCCTCAGACCTTTCCGGCTTGGGTGGTCCTACCAGGAGAATTATCTCCCACCGGCATAGATCTTTGGTTCATAAGAGTACACAAACCCTCTCACCTCTGTAAGGTTATGCAATCCTTAGGGAGGGACATTATACTAAAAAATTAAAAATAATTTTATTTATATTGTAGGTATTATGTAAAATTTAAATGACCTTTCTTGATGCTAGCAAATTTGTTGATTGCTGCATCCAAATTTAATAATATTTTCTTAGATTCTGAGCTTTACAGCTACAAAATTGCTAGATTTTTAAATCTTTTTGTCGCCATACAACTATGCAGATAATTTTTAATTAATTTCATCTTTGAAAAACTTCTTTCATTGGATGCTATCGAAATAGGGAGAGTCAAATCATAAGTGCTGTGTAAACGTTGCAATAATCAGAGGCTAGCCCCCATTTAATAATCAGAAGTTCCAAGAATTCCTTAACGCCTTCCACTCGTTTTATTTCATCCTCATATTTCAATTTGTTGTTAGTGCTATTAATTCGTCTTGTAAACTTTGAGTCAAAAATGTTTTATATTTATCGTGAAATATTGGTACATTACAAGAATTGAAATGTAACCAATTATTAATTCTTGTAATTAAGCAGCAGCACAAAAGCCGACGAATCATTCGGAGGCTGTGCATTCGAGACGGGACGAATATTTTGATATCGCAACTTCAAAGGGATACTGTTACCGCACCAGGTATTTCTTAGAATTAGGTATTAAGCAATATTCTCGACTGTGAGAAAATGTGCATGAAATTCAATGGACAAATTATTTAAAAAATTAACAGTGGCTATTCTCTGTAGGATGGGGCGTATTTCGTTACTTTTTTGAGGCCCCAAGGTATTTTCTTGCCTTGCCCTAGTTCTGCCTCTGGCTGTTTCCTTGGGAACCAGCCTAAAAACTGTTAGGTAGACCTCGGTGCATTGCACCCCCTGCCACCTGCCAGATTGGTGATTTGCAGGATGACACATAGTAGATGTGGCTGTATGTTTTGAGATTAGCATGCTGTCCAGGGGCGCACACATAGGGGGGGTCTGGGGTCTGGACCCCCCCCCATAGGGGCATATTTTATCAATATAGATGAGGGTGAAGGTAAGACGTTTGAAGTGTTCTCAGGAATGCTTTTGCTCCAGGAATGAGCGCGTGAATATGGGGAAGACGGAAAGAGAGAAGGAAGGGAGAAGGGAAAGTTCCATTTCCAAGAAAATATCGGTGACAAGTGTTTAAAGTGACCGTTGGTCAAGACAAAATCTTTTTGCTGAAAATATCCTATTTCCATGAGATGTTGAGAAACGTTCATCCCTTTCTGGGTCTTACGTTCTCCGTTTGGCCTTTTGGAGACTTCCTGGATCCCTGCTGTGTGGGAGGAGGTTCAGGCGACCAGGAGAATGGCAGTTGGTGTAAAATATCCTATTTACACTAAAAAGGGGACGAAAAACTGCAGTTGAGACTCTCAAAAGAATACAATTTGGAGAAGTTGGTTAGTTGGAAAAGAAGTCTCGATGAGTGAGGAAGTGTAGTGATGAGTGTATCTTTACTGTGAAAAAGAGCATTTTTCGGAAGAATGGAAGCATCCGAGCAATATTGATGCTACAGATCTCGAGCATCAACAAATCGGGTACTTTTCCAGAAAGCTCTCTGCGGCCTTTTTTTAAACATTTTTTGCACATCCTGAATTTCGGACACCCTGTGGAGTTTCCACTGGGATGTCTAAACTCACCATTGAAATTGGAAAAGTATTTAATGGAGAAATTGTGAGTGCGGATGCTATGCAGATAAGCTGTTTTCCTCAAATCACACGAGCGTTTATTTCATCTCGTTGGTCTCGTGGTCGGTGAAATTCGAATATATAAAACAAAGTAGGCTGCTTTGATAAGTGTTGTCTGTGAAATTACATTAGTGATATGTAGTAAATAGCCGTATAGTAGTGGCCTTTAAATATGTTATACTACATTAATTCATTTCTAATTAGATAGTTTGCTGCTGTTATGGAGAGTACCGGCACTTATTTTTATCCAAGTAAAGCACTGCTTATAGACGTAAGATAGGCTACTCGCATTCTAGTGCAAATGAACAAGTGAGAAACTGTCCTTTTAAAACTCTTTGGTTTACCCCTTACATAGGTAAATATGAGTAGTAAAAGAAAACAAATATCAATATTATCATTTGTGAAGAAGTCGCGTGGAAATGTGCATAGT
Organism: Tanypteryx hageni; assembly: GCA_028673005.1. Classification (NCBI taxonomy): domain Eukaryota; kingdom Metazoa; phylum Arthropoda; class Insecta; order Odonata; family Petaluridae; genus Tanypteryx; species Tanypteryx hageni. The sequence continues at coordinate 3,871,308 of CM054114.1, forward strand.
GAACAAAAAGATGGTGAGAAAATTAATTTCAGCGAACATAGTGACCTCATCGATAGTGCATCATTGCAAGAAAAAGAGCCGTGTTCGTCGTTCGCACTGGTTACTGGATGTACTCCGGAGACAGATGCGGACAATAAAGGTAACCCTAATGATATAGCAAACTTTTTGAAATCGAAAGAATATTTTTCTGGTAAGAAACTCCTGGAAGTTTTTAATAGTTGATGGTCACCAGATGCTAAATATAAATTTCCTGTCAAGAATATTAAAGGCAAAAATTTAAGGTGCCAAGCACATTGGCTTGAAAAATGACATTGGGTATGTTATTCTGAATTAATGGATGGTCTATTCTGCAAATATTGTGTGCTATTTTCTCCATTTAGAGTAGGAGTGCATAGGAAGCAAAATCCGGGTAAATTTGTTTCAGAAGCTTTCAACAAATGGAACCATGCCTTAGAATATTTTGAGAAGCATGGAAAATTGTCATATCATACATGAAGCTTGGAAATATTTTACAATTTAAAGAAAATTAATGAGAAAAAAGTGCTCCCGATTGATTTGATTTTAGATAAAAACAAAGCAGCGGAAGTAGCAAAAAACAGGGAAATACTTGGCTCAATAATAAAAACTGTCCTATTTTGCGGGAAGCAGGGGATCCCCTTACGAGGACATGTAGATAATGGCCCTTTAAATGTAGAAGAAACCCCTGAAAAAAATGAGGGAAATTTTAGAGCATTACTTAGAATGCATGTAGAAGCAGAAGACGAAATTTTAAGAAATCATTTAAAAAGTTGTGAAAGAAATGCCTACGTTAGCTGGAGAACTCAAAATGAAATCATTTCTTCCATAAATGATATAATTTTAAGGGATATTGCAAATCGCATCAATAAGAGTAAGTGTTTCAGTATAATAGCAGATGATACTACTGATGTTGCTGGGATAGAACAGTTTGCTCTTGCTGCTCGATTCATTGAAAATGATACTGTCCAAGAACAGTTTACACAATTTATACCGGTTGTCAGTAGAACAGGACAAAGTCTTGCCACACATTTGATAGATTCTTTGCAATATTTCAAAATTAATTTAAAATTTCTCAGAGGCCAAGGATATGATGGGGCTAGTGCAATGAGTGGACAGTTCCAAGGAGTTCAAGCTCATATTAAAAAACACTTCCCCTCTGCATTATATATGCATTGTAGCTCACACAGTTTAAACCTAAAAATTTCAGATTCTTTTAATTTACCCAATATCAGAAACTGTGTGATAATAGTGGGTAAAATCTATAATTTTTTTCCTATTCCATTGAGGCAAAATGTTTTAATAAGAAATATTGAAAAACACTGTCCTCTTTCTAGAGGACAAAAATTAGTTCAAATGTGTGTCACGAGATGGATTGAAAGACATGATTTGATACTAGTTATGGTTGAATTATTTAATGCTATACAAGCATCACTGAATGAAATGACAGAGTGGAATGATAACGATGTTTCCGTTCAAGCTACTCTTTTAAATGTATCGATTTCTAAAGATGATTTCATCATTTCTTTGCTGACTATAAATAAGGTATTTGCTCTTACTGAAAGGTTGAGTGAATATTTACGAACAGTTGACCCTTAGTTACTCGCATGAAAAAGTTCCTTAATTACTCGCGTGGGGTCTTTTAAGACCCCAAAATGAATTTTGAATTTTAACAAAAATGTTGGGCTATTTTCATTATAATTTTAATTAAAACATTTATGAATTATAATTATAAATTTTAGAAAGAATTTTAATGAGATAAATAATTAAAAAACAAAGTTTCTTGTTAAAGAAATTTATTTTCAATTTTCTTCATCACCACTATTCTCACATTCATAATATTTCAATATTGTATGCTCTTTGCATATAAAACAATGGCAATTAGCACATTTACTTTTCACTTTAATGTCCTTGGTTCTAGGACAAATTTTACATCTTCCCCGTGAAGGTTCTGCAGGGAAAGATGGACCTGCGTCTTCTGGTCCATGTTGTGTCCGAATGCGCTTTCAGAGACTTTTTGGAATGAACTGGCTTTGAGACCTTGACATCTGATGTCCCTCGGTTAATTCCTTAGCAAGTGACTTCAAAAAATTTCGCCTCGTCATTTTACTTGGAACATTGTTTTTAAAAATTATAAATGCATTGATGGCAGAAACATTCAGAAAATGAAAGAAAACCACTAAAGGCCATCTTTTTGTTCTTCTAGCACAGTTATAAATACTACAAAGCTGATCGCATGCGTCAACACCTCCTTTTGTTTTGTTGTACATTGTTACTATTTCTGGTTTTTATAGATCTTGTGTGGATTCGTCTATTTTATTATCATGATGCATCATTGAGATGAGGATCACAGATCTATTTCTAACGAGAACATACAACACTAGCGTAATATCTTCAGTGAAACCGAAAATACTGCTCCTAACATGCCTATCTCTCTTTGGAAGGAACTCGGCCGGTATTTCTTTTTTATTTTTCCGCAGGGTGCCGACAGTCGTCAACTTATACTCCGACAGAAGGGACTGGACAAGAGGGATGCTTGTGTACCAATTATCAGTGATTACATTTCAATTACTTCTTTTTATAGGCATTACTAAGCGTTTCACTACCTCATCAGGTTTATTTCCTAATGCGTATAGTCCTACTGGCTGAACTCCCGCATATATTTCAAATTTCAACAAATAAAAAGTTTTTGAGTCCACTAAAGCAAAAACCTTTATCCCGTATCTTTTCCTTTTATTTTGGCATATATTGGCAAAAAGGGCTTCTACCTTTGAATGGAATCAACTGCTCGTCAATTGTTACATATTCCGATGGAATATACACCTTTTCAAAGTTTTCAGACAGTTTTTGAATGAATTCCCTAACCGGAACAAGCTTATCGCTTACTCTTCGCACTTCTCGGGTTGCAATATCGTCAAATCGTAGGCACCTCATCAAAAAAGAAATCTATTGTAACACATAGTCAAAGGAAACACATCGATTCCTGTGCCATCACTTGCCCATAAATCACGGAAGTTGAGATGGCCGGACTTCAATACACCTGACATTAGTAACAGCCCTAGGAAAGCAAGCATTTCTTCTTTTGAAACATTTTTAGCATCACGATCTCTCTCAAAATGTTGCTGCACTTTTTCAATATAAATATTAGTTTGTGTTACAAGAATCTCCATCATATGTGAATCAAAAAATAACGAGAAAACTGCTGACGGAGTTATAGCACTTTTTGCAAAACCAACAACACCTGGATATTGACGAACTATATTGCTTCTTCTTGTTCTTATGTTTTTCGGAGGATGTGCTATTTTCCATTTCATTGCCTAGTTTTTGCTAATAAAAAATTCACTTCCTAACTCCTATTCTTCACTTTCGTCATTCGAGCTGATGTCCTGCTCTGTCTCAGAGTTGTCCTCCCTACACTCTACATAATATTCTTCATCTTCTTGCTTCTTCTTGAAATGTTTCCAGCGTTGTAAAAGGAGAAGCCGCCTTTCATTACTCTTTTTGTACTCGGGTGCTATAATTCCGCTTCAACTCACCAGAATTTCAAAATCCGAAAAATAAGTTCAAATATCTTTCCAAAAGCACTCGCCTGCATTGGCCACAAAATAGAAAAGATATAATGGCGATAAAAAAAAGTGTACACGTGTTCGTTTCTGCAGGTAGCAAATAGCGAGGGGTGAAGACCGCTTCGGGCGGTCGAAGGGACGGCATGTGCAGTTGCCGAAGGATAAGTTTATTGCAGCGAAGGGAAGGTTCTGGGACCACATGTGAAGAAAAAAGGTGAGGATAACCCAAGAAATATAAAGAGAAAAATAACTACCACGGTTATTCAGAATTTTTATTTTGATGTCAGAGGTAATAGTTGTATTGCGTTATGCTTGCAGCGGAACAAAACATATCGAGGAAATAAGTATCGGTGAGACAGATAAATGTGCGAAAAAACAACATACTCTGTCTATGAGAAAACTGGAAACATGATTCCCGTAAAAATAAACATAAATAATACCTTTTAAATTTCGTTAAATTTGTTAAAGTTTATATTATGCATAACATTCAGTACTAAAAACTGACCAATCGAAACTGAACAAAAACGCTAAATTGTATATTAGACGTTAAATAATGAAGGTATTGCAAGTTTCAAATGAATAGAAGTCATAGTTCTTATGATATAGATGAAAAAATAATGCTTGGGGTCTTTTAGGACCCCAAGCGAGTAATTAAGGGTTAATATTGATTTGAAGAAGACAATGAGTTATGCTGACTCGGTCATTGAAGGACTTGAAAGTTTAAACGTTAATTCTGAATCAGTTTTCAAAGAGATTTTTGAAATGACCATAAAGCTTCTGGAATTTGTAAGAGGTGAGGAAGAAATCAAAATTCCAAGATGTCCCACGAAGCTATCAGTGTACCGCTACAATATTCCAGCTAAATCCCCTGAGGAGTACTACAGACTACTTACCCTTTCTAAACAATGTAATAAGTCAAATAAAACAAAGACTTGAAAAACATAATAACATTTTAGCTAAATTTGGATGCTTACTGACTCAAAATTACGATGATGAAACGGAAAGTGATTTTCTCACGTTAGCAAAATTTTATTCGAACAGTGATTATGTTTTTTGCGACAATAAGGAAAGCATGCTTGGTGAACTTAAACTATGGAAAAATTTAGACCAGCAGATCCTAGTAGTTAACCTGACCACTGTGTCCCCTTAAATGACTTTTCTGTTTTCTTCCATTTGTAATTTTGAATACTATCAAACACAGTGAACACAGTTAATAATTGCGAGAGTATTTTTCATTTTAAAGGGAAATATAGATTTAATATAAAACAATTAAAAATTAGAGTATTAGAAATCGAATGTTTTTAATATATTTTCTTCTTATGTTCCCGATTTTCAGTAAATTTAAACGACAAGGGAAAAACGACGTAAACCGCTCCTAAGAATCATATTTTGTGTATTCTTCTGAAAATACTGGTATTTTAAAAAAAATTAAGCGCATGACCAAGAGGATTGGATTTCGCTATTTGGGAAACAAAATAGGACTTTGAAATAAAACCAAATTGTATATTTGGTTTGTTATTTATGATATTTTTGCTTATATTTTCGAAGTTAAAATATGGAGTTGAAATATGTCTACTTCTGCTGATAATCCTGGACCTTTAGTCTATATTTCACTGTAATAATATACTCGGGAAAATTTTTAGATATTACACTGTAATATATTTATTCTAATTGTGTGTGCTACAGTAATAATGTACTATTTAGAAAGGGAATTAATTTTTAAACGCAAGTTGTGTAAATAAAATAAATAATAAAGGGTAACCTTAAACTTTTTCTATGCCTGCCAAATAGATCGGACCCCCTCCTAGAAAAAAGTCTGTGTGCGCCACTGATGCTGTCAGTATGTGAATTGCTATTAACAGATTTAATTAGCCTTGGTTTTTACTACGTGTTTGTATCACAAAGAAATCCCGATCAGTTGACAGCGCATTTGTCCTCCAAGACAAAGCGATAATTGAACCTTTCCTCCCACACTGCCTCTCAAGACGACCGATGGTGACTCACTCTTTCGTTTCTAGAAGCGCCATCGCAGAATGGAGAACGCTTCCTGTAATTCCCCGAACGGCTGAAAGAGGGCACCAATGTCTCTCTCAGACTCCCATTCCAACTTCATTTCCGTTACCTGTATCTTCGATCGGTTTTCCCGTCTTTATACATACGTTTATACCAAGAAGAGAATCGGGCGGCAGATAATTGTCGAAGGCGTCGGATGAATTAGAAACGAATGAGAGTGGTCAATTGGAGCTATAATTTGGACCTGATTTAAAGGGAAGCTGTTTTCATGGCGCGAGATGACTCATTTCTCACAATTGTAGCTGTTGCAATTTCAATTGAGTTTTCAGTTCGGGGATTCCGAAACTTCCGTTGTAAACATGAGAGTTACAAAGAGGAAAGAAATACAGAAAGAGTGGGAAAATGCTTATCCATTCTAAAAGTCGTGTTACTTGCTGGAGTTAATGAGTTTGAAGGAGACTATTTTTGATCTTATAGTCATTGCACTTCATCACAAATGTTTTTATTCTCAGAATCGAATTCCCATGTAATTCGATATCAGAAAATGTTCATCTGAACTCCGTTGCTAGTCAACCCAATGCTCATAAGCTTGTTATAAGAGCAAAAGTTTCTATGTAACAGTTCAGATAAAGGCGATCTTCATGCAAATGATTGGATAAAAAAATAAGAGGCTGCTTCGCCATTTGTTACGTACCAAAATATTACAAAAGGTTTTAAAACAAGTATGTATTGTGAACACAAAAGTTAGAGCATTAAAAAATTAATGAAACTGAATATGCGTTAGTTACAAAAATAACTATGCAGCAAGCATAAAAATACGCTGGCAGCATGTAAGGATTGTAAAAAATCCAATGAGAATAAAAATAGAAAACATTTTTTAACATAATGAGGCGGAACAGTATTCTTCCTCGGTGTAGTTATTGTCGCTGCGGAAATGCACAACGTACGTAAATACGATCCGAGAGCGCTAATTATGAAAGCCAACCGAGAAATTCGATAAGGATAATTTCATATTTGTTGCTTAAACATATGACCGGAAAATCTTTCCTAAAAGTTACGACGCAACAAATATTTATTATCGATTTTCATTGATAGAATCCGTTGCAATCAGCAAAGATACTTCCGATGTCAACTCTAATGCGTCCAGCCACAGCACTACATACATAGCAACTGCTAATGCTAGGGACATGTTTGGTGCGTTGCAACCATTTAGATGATTTGCAGAGCATGATGTAAGTACATACATAGACACGCAACTGAAAATGTCGGTCCATTTCTATTATAATAACTCTGAAGAATTAATAAAATCGGGTGGAAATGCACCCGTCGGCTATGTTGAATCCGCGAGCAAATATCGGTTCGGCCGATGACACCGACTGGGCGCGAGTGGGAAAACGAATGACGACCGGAAAGCCCTCTATGGCGTCGGCCATAGCTTTTCGCCGCCTGCGATCGAATAATAATCGTACGGTACGAAGAGGGAGAAAAACTCGAGCAGGCGTTAGGACGCAAGTTGAGAAGAAATTCTGTGAAGCGGGCGAGCCTGTCGAACGCAGATTCGTGACGTCATCCCCACGTGACCATTCTCTCTCGCTCCACCCTTTTTATTAAACACTCCCCTCTGGTGGAGAAAGCAGGAGGAAGTCAGCCGGATGAGCTCACTCTCTTAAAATAGCCCCCTTTCGTGCTCCCTCCCCCTCCCTCCACTGGTGACGTCACCACCCTCCCACAGACGACCGAGGGCTTTCCCGCTCCGCTGACTCATTCTTCCCTCGGCGGCGCAGGCAGGTGTGGTGTAGTGCGACGACTAACAAGAGGGACCCGGCGTCTACACACTGCTCCTCCTTTCTTTCTCTCTCTCGTGTGGTGCAAAAGGCCTTCTTCCCATCCGACATGTATTCGCTGCATTACAAAGAGGAAGCGGACAGCGAGTGTGCATCGGCGCCAGCCTCATCGGCAGGACCCAGCGAGAGACCCGACGCTGAAGGGACGACGCCTGCGGTGAGTCCCGTTGCTAGGAGACCCGTTCGCTCGAATAACGCCCTTTCCCCCCGCCGTTTATTCCAGGCATGTCAAACTCGGAAGAGGCGTTAGGGTCGCATTAAAGCGATTAATGTTATAAAAGGGCCGCATTGGATGTTATAGAAGGGCCTCAGCCAGAGCAGGAGCGATAGCCTCTAGCTAGAAGCCTGTTTTGCAATTAAAAACAATAATTTATAAAATGCGTTTTATTTTAATTCGGTGGCTATTGGGGAAAAATCGTCTTCTTTTCGCTAAATTAAAGCATTTATATGAAATCCCGCACGATTCACTTGATACAAAAATTAGCTATCGGGCTGCAATAAGTAACAGATATGAGGGAAGCTGATGGTGTAGTGGTTCGAGTTTTGGCCCCGCCAGCTAAAGCGACACCCGCTTCGAATCCTGTAGGATTTCTTCCGAGGACGCCCGTCTCCCTATTTGTGCGTGTCGGAACTAAGGAGACGATGCCGAGCCAATGAGAAAAAGATAAATGGGGAGCGCGCTCAAATCAACACTCCGTCCTTCGGAAGGGGCGTTTAAGCCGTTGGCCCCCTTGGTGCTATTCTTTACGAGCAGGCTAAAAGCCCGCACCAGGTTTCTCACCTCCCTTCCTATCCGGCTATTCATTGCACTACCACTAAAGCCGGTCCCACACCAGTCGCGAGTATTCACGAGTAATACTTGCCTCGTAATCGCCCTTTTCCCGTCGGTTGTCGGTACATTTACCGCGAGCCAAAGGGAAATTAAACTCGTGTGTTTACTCGTTTCCGCACCCGTAGTAGCTCCCAGACCACTCGGGAACCCTCGGCATCTATACAGAGCCAGTGAACGAATGATGTGGGATAGTGAACGGATGACGAGGCGAGTATACGGCACGAGGTTTCACGAGAAGAGTTACAAGTATGCACGAGTGGTGTTTGGAGGTCTGACTCGGCTTTGATCATTGCTCGTACATACTCGCAATCGTGAATACTCGCGAGTGGTGTGGGACCGGCTTAAGATACCCATTGCGCGCGTAAAGCATGAGGCGAATCAGCTGGACTCAAAATCACAGAAAGGGCCGCAAGTTTGAGATGCGTGGTTTATACCATCACAATTTGACATGCGCGCCCAGGAGCGGATTTAGGAGGTGCGAGATCCCGAGCAACAGTTCAGAGGCCCACAACTCGCAATTTCTGAAAACGAGGTTAAATTTTATGGAAGAATACAGGCTTTAAAATCCCTAATAATTTATTTGCATATGCATTTCAATATAATAGTGAATGGGCTTCCAAGTCAATCGCAACTCAAAATCTTCGAAACAAATTTTTTTCAGAGAAGCACCTGTCCCTCGATTCATCTACATCTACTTGATACCCTGCAAGTCACCGTTTTGGTGGATGGCAGGGGGTGCAGGGCACCAAGGGTCCATAGTTTTCCTACGTTATCTTTTCCTATTATGTACTCTTATCGTCCTAGGAAAAAGCGATCCTCTATATCGCTCCGTTCTACAGTCGATCTCGCGAATCTTATCCTCACTGTCCTGCCTTCCGAGATACGTCGGGCTGCTGAATGTGGGTGCCCCACGAGAGATCACGATGGATCGTGACTCCAAGATGTTTACACGGCACTTGATGTACACGGTTTCGGTTTAACCCAGTCAAGAAAATTCGACCATTTCTCGATTTACACTATCTCTGTTGGTAAATTTGTTTATGACGCTGAAGATGACAGTGATTCAGATGAAATTTATTCAAGTTTTCCTTAAATTAGTCTTTTAGATTTTACAATTAAACGTATTTCTTTGGTAAACAATGTTTATTCCTTCAATTTTGAATTTCCCAGTTTGTTTGAAGTGTTTGTTTAGTTATATAAGTGTTATTCTCTCTAATGACTACTCTTTCATTACTTCTGAGTTAAAATTTATTTTATAAATTTATTTTTTATATAATGTGAAGGTTCGTTAATATAATGTTTATATTATTGTTACATCCGAATTCAAATTTCTGATAAATACGTATATACTTATAAACCAAATTTTCAAAATATGCTTCGTTTTAACAAAATAGGAACCAATCCCACAATTTTATATGATGCGTTTATTTCGATTTACACGGTTTTGATTTACACGGCGATTTTCGAGAACGCATCCCCCGTGTAAATCGAGGGATGAGTGTACTACCTGATCGTTCAAATTAGTTTTCGCCCATTATCGTTCATTTTGATCGTCTCTACCGCAGTGGTTCCAAATCTTCTTATTGACGCGGCACCCTTTCAAAAATATACAGACTTTCGCGGCGCCCTTTCACCTTGGATCAAAGTTTTTATTATCTAATATATATGGAAAGGGGGTCCCCGTTATACGTTGTTGGGGTTAGGGACCACAAAAGTGCCACGTTATAATGGGGAAATTTCCCCATAATAATAATGTTAAATAGGATTGGGGTTATGAACCGTAAGAACATAGACATCACCTATGCAACGTAATGCTCAAGGGTTATCAATCTACATCTACATGTTGCCCTGCAATTCACCAAACTGGTGGGTGGCAGGGGGTGCACTTCACCGAGGCCTACCTAACAGTTATTACTCGCACATTTGTCTTTCCTGTTATCTTCTGGTATTGTTCTCGGAAAGAATGAGCCTCTGTAACGCTCCGTCCTACAATCGATCTCACGTATCTTATCGCCATGATCGTTTCTACCTATGTACGCTGGAGCCTCAATTATTCCCACTACATCCTCGGCTAGACATTCTGATCTGTGTTTCTCTATCAAACTGATCCCATATACTCGAGGCATATTCCACCTGGGGTCCAACTAGTGAAAAATAACTCGCTTCGCGTACTTTCTCTCTACTATTCCGCACTATTCTGGCTACGAGCGCCAATTTCTTGTTAGCTGCGCCTATAACACGACGAATGTGCATGCCTCCCGAAAGGTCACGACAAATGATAACTCTTAAATATTTTACATGCTCGGTTGCTTGAATCGATTTCGTACTCGAAACCTATTTTTTAGTTCATACTTCTCCGGAAGGATACTGCGGCACATTAACTGTAATTAATTTCAATTTTACATTCCTTACACCACGCGGAAATGGCTTTGAAATCTTCCTGCAGCGACTGGTGGTCATCTCGGTTGAGTATCTCCTTATATATCACGGTGTCATCCCTTTACTATTAGTGGATGTGTGATCGAAGCCTAAAGCCTTTATCGCTGTGTTCTTCTTCATTTGTTTTCCGATCTCCAAACTGCGTTAGTTGACTACGAGTATTTTCGTTGGTGAGAATCTTCACATTTTCCCCCGGTAACTCTACTAATTACTTCAACTTTTCATTATATTTTTCGTCTTTATATTTACGTCCAGAGGCGGCCGCTGGCATAGGGTCATTGAGCCATGGCCCTACCAAAATTCACAGAAAGAAAATAGCGCTATAAATAATTGTTTTTGAACAGATTGTTTTCATTTTTGAGTCTTAAGAAGATGTCTCACAGCGGCTGCAACGGCCTACTTCAGACGCAATTTTCGAAACAGATATCTCGCAAACGAGTAATAATATCTGAATGCAGTTTTCTGTATATTATGAAACTATCAATCATTAAAAGATGTCGTTTTTTTAATGTACTTTTATTACTTGTAAGTCCGTAATCAACATGGAGACTGTCAATTATGAGCACCCTATTTTCTCCAAAAGTAAGTAAGCTACCACAATTGTAAGAACTGGGAGAGGAAGCTTAACCCTTTAAGCTTAAAGTTAAATGCAACTTTTTCTCGTATTCCATGGCAAATCTTCAGAATTTGAAATAATAATCACTATTGCTCGGCAATTTTTGAAACCATGTTTTATCGGATACTGGCAGTAAACAGTTTAGCCTTTTTGCCGCTGGTTGTGAGTCGTTGGCGCTAGCTTAGAAAATGCAAACAGTGGCAACCTTGTAGATTGTCTGGCTTTGGAGAAGAATGGGCAGTAGTCTTTGGAGAAGAGTGGGCAGTAGTCTTTGGAGAAGAGGTTCCTCGAGGGAAATGGTGGGGGAGAGTACGTGTTACGCAGGAAAGCTGCCGCAAACGATTTCTCATTGCCCTGATGGGGGCGGTAAGACTGACTACAGTTTAGTGTGTGGCTGTAGGATGTAGTGGTAAACACCTACTTAACCATTTCTCTTTAAAGCAGCTCCCGTCCGAAGATCTATGGTCAGTTTCTTCTAATTTTAATTTTCAACAATCCGAATAATCGGATTCTACGTGTTATCTTACGGGAAACAATGTATATCCTGGAGTCGAATCCGAATCTTTTTCGGAGACATTAACTTATGATAACTTATGTTCACGTAATACCTTCGTCGTAAATTACCCATTTCTTTTCGCTTACAAACGTTGTGTATACGTAAAGAAAATAGACGTATTTACATTGATTTCTTCGTCGTAGATAATCCATTTCCCGTTATTTTCCAAATGTTGCGTGCGCACGAAAAAATTAATCTAGTGGCACCCGCAAAAACTTTTGCGAAGTCAGTCAGAAATCTGCGCGTTTAACCGAAGCAGTCACACACAGTTCGGGGATTGATTTACCTCACAATTACCTACGACTCGTCTTTAAAAATGAGGTTCACTTAATAACGAAGTGAAACGAAATTTTGATGGCTGCAACAACAATTTTACTCAATGAATTATAAAAAGCATATACCGCATTACAATCTCGTGCATTCCGTCAGCTAAACCGACTTCTTACGTCGGTGTTTAACGTGGAATATACTGCGAATGCTACCAAGTAGCAAGTAATGGAAAAAGAAAGTGCCTGTTTTTTTTTACTTTTTTAAAGGCATATATCTCGACTGTTTTTTAGAGTTGTGCCTTGTCACTTTCGCTATTTCCGTTATGTAACAAATACTATCGAACCTGGGAATTTGATAAAACCGAAGAAATCGTCGATTCGAAATTCATAAATACACTAACTTCAACTGTTAGAACTAATTACGCAGCGAGTTTGCTTCTGCCCTCCTTCAGCAACCCCTCACTTGGACCAAAAAAAACAATTTCATGGGCCTGCTTACGCTATCATCTCGATGAAAGAATGTCTGTTAAACAACAATGGGGAATAATACGTAAAAACGATCGCCCAAGACGCGGAATAATCTCTGAAACTCCGGTCGATAAGCATGAATACGTCGTATTTTATACAATAATAAACCTTGACATAACATTCAAGTAGATAGGAAGTTAAAATTCAGTCTGTCGCGAAAGCGACGCTACTCAAATTGTTGGAATATTTTGGAAATGAGTGTACATAGTACATCTCTTGAATACTATTCATAAGTTCTCGAACAGTCGGTTTAGTCCTTTAGAATAAACATTCTTTGCAAGAAGTAAGGTTACGAAAGTTGCGAACGAGACAAAAAAAGGTCCTCAGGAGCACAGATTACGAACTCCACGCGTCGGTCGGGAGATTTGACTGGACGCGATGAAATTGGTGAGTCCGAATAAATTTATAGCACAAAGTTTTGATGGTGCTTTTGTTATGAGTGGACGTTTAAATGGCGTTCACAAACTGATAAAAGACAAGATCCACTTGCTAATTTCGTCCAATGTTACGCCCACCAGCTGAATCTCATCTCTAACTCAGCGTCCATCGACCTCCAAACCCGTATCTTTTTTGCACATTTGTCTGCGTTCTGTTCATATTTTTCTAATTCGCCCCAAAGAACAAGTGTTAGATGACGTTGTACAGATAATATTGCCCCGGGTGTCACGGACCAGATGGAATTTCCATTCTCGTGGAGTCAGCACTGTTTATGAATATAGGAAAGAACTCATAACGGTTATGGAAATTATTGAAAACAGTGATGACATAATGTTGCAGTCAACTATAACACAAGCAGGTGCATATAAACTTAGGCTGAAAGAAAATAACTTTGTCTTTTGGTTAACGCTTTTTCACGTGGGGATAATTTGTACTCAGGTTCAAAAACGAATCACCGATCCAGTTCAAGTACAGCAAGCGATGCAGCATTTCGAGAATAGCATACAGACAGTCAGAAAACAAGTTGGTGTGATTCCCGAACAGGTTGAAGTCGAGTTAGAAAAGAGAAGAGAGGAAGAAGTTCGACCAAAAAGACCGCGAATCACTGACAACGACTCTGCCTGCAGGAAGAGAGAAGGTAAAAGAAGTTTGTGGCACCATAATCACAGAAATAAAAGATAGATTTCAATTTACTGGACATCTCGTGGCTACGAATGTATTTGTGGTCGAAGAATTTGATAATTACAGCAAAATATTCCCTGACATGTATCTCAGTGAAATAATTGAAAAGTATCCTTTTCTGGGAAAAAGAGACTGAAGAGTGAACTTCAAGTGTTTTACGAAAGAGAGGCATTGAGAGCAGTTTCTAGTGCGGTACCATTTCTGTCGCCAATTTTGGGTGATTATTTGTGTGAAACATTTCAAGAGGCAATAAAGCTTTTAAAAGTGTTGATCACGACACCAAAGTCGACATCAGAAGCAGAACGGTGTTTTTCAATGATGAAAAGAATAAAGACTTAGGAATAGTATGAAAGAAGAAAGACTAAGTGCTTTAGACATGCTATCGTGTGAAAAAACAGAGTTAGTTATTGATTTATTTTCTAACAAGAAAGATCGCCGAATAGACTTGGTTTGCCGCTCATTTTAGCTGCAAGACACTTTTTTCATCTACTCACTACTGTACATTTTTGTGTAAGTAAAAAATTAAATACTTTTTGTATTATAAATTTAGGTTTTTTTTAAAACATATGTTGGCCCTACCAGTTGAAACAACCACCGGCCGCCACTGCCACACACCAAAATCTAAACTCGTAAATAAACCAACGCGATCTCCAGGGCAACAGCACTTCGGTCATGTGGAGCCTATGTGCATTAAATAATAAATTCCATGAGTATTGGCAGTATATTTATAATTTTCCGTGAAATTTAGGCAACTATCCGTAATTTCCAAATTCTATGGCAATCGGCTCGTGTCCAAGTTTACGTATTTAAAGTTTCGTGACTCGGATCGCACTGCATGAGCAATAAGAATAATCATCATTAAAACAGTATCCTATACATTAAATTTATGGAAAAATTAGGATATTTTCTATTAAGATTATGCTATCATGCCTTTAGCACATATTTGGATAAAAATAATCGCGAAGTAGGTATGGCGCCAGTATATTTAACAATTGAAAAGAGTTAAAATTTTCTCGATAAACTATGAAACACAACATTAAAATACTTTTCACGTTTTACCGTCACTGCTATCAGGGTTGCTTCTCCCATTGTGATCCCTTATTGCCCTGGAGAAAAACTCTCTCTCGCTCCTTCCTACAGTCGATAACCCAAATTTAATCGTCATATTTGTGCTTTCAGTAGTACGTGAGAATTACATTTATCTATGATACTAAAATGTTACATTTAACAGATGATGTTAATTAATTTAAAGAAAAATGAAAAATATATATTTCCGTAACTCGAGTTTTTTATAACTCGAATTATTTTTGCTTTCCTTTGAGATTCGAGTTATAGAAGTTCCACTGTATATATACAAATATTTAAAAATATATTTCCATGACTTGAATTTTCTATTACTCGAATAATTATTACTTTTCCTTAAGATTCAGGTTATGGAAGTTCAATTGTAATTCGTTATGACGGCATTAATTTCCATTAAGGCCAGGTACACACGGATGATTTTCTGCCGCTGCGTTACTCAACCGTTTTTCCGACGGTTTTCCGACGTTATGGCGGACTATAGTTTCAAATGGGAGAGCACACACAGACGTTGGGGTTTTTTAAACATTGCGGCAACGTTGGACTAACGTCGGAATCTCTGCAACGCAACGGTACCGTTGCGGTAAAACTCCGGTCGACGGGCCAACCGAACAAAAGCATGTATAGACAGGCACAGACGGACGACATTTGAACGCAGCTCCTGGGTTTTGATTTCAGCAGTGGCGGCTCGTAGCTAAAATTAGTGGGGGTGCTGCTCCAGAAAATTTTTAGCCTTTGTTTTAAAATTGTGTAAAAGGAAAAAAACATGTATAAAAAGAAAATTTATTCAGGAACTTGATAAAATCTTAACAAAAAACCAAACATTTTTTACTTACTTTAACTTAAATTGTTACAGTTCAAGCTTGATCTATTCATTTAAAAATGAAATCCATTCTTCTTGTTTTAATTTGCGCAAAAAGTTCAATAATTTTCTCCTTGATCTCTGGATGACAATTGAGGAAATTTTTCTCCATTGAAAGTACTGCAAGCGCATTTAGTCTTTCCGAATTCATAGTGCTTCTTAAAAAAGTTTTTATTCTTTTCAATGTTGAAAAGCAGCGCTCTGCCTCTGATGTAGTCATGGGAATTATCAAGAGGATTTTTATCAGTTTCGTAATTTCACTAAAACATCATCTAGATTATTTTCCAAGATAAATTTCAGCAGCTCAATTAATTTGCAATATTCATGAATATTAGTCCTACAATAGAATACTTTTAGTTCAGTTTCAAGCTTTTCTTTGTCAATCATGGGATAAGCTTCAGTGGTCAGTACTATCTCTTTTGTGGGATGTTCATTCTTAAATCTAGTGAAGCATTTCTTGTTGAACAATCTAATCTAATTTAGATGCAAAATTTACTAATCCTCTAAATACCCCTGGATTTACTGAATCGTCTTTTTTATCATGTCCACGTAAGGGAGTTTCAAAGTTTCCACAAAAGTAAATGCAGTCTATTATTTTGGACAAAATTTCACGGTTCTTTTTAACTTTTATATTATGCTCATTGATTGAAAGTCTGTATGCCTCACTAAGTTTCTCCTTAATACTTACGGTTCCTAAAAGTGACAGTGAAACAACATTATCAACGTGCTTCTTTGACTTCTCATGCTTTTCAGTTTTTTCTTTCATTTTGTTTATATTTCTAAAACCATCTTTTGTCCACGGTACATCACCTCCAAACAGCAAACACGGGAAGCAAAACAGTGCATTTTTTACTTCACAGCCGCAAAGCCAACTTTTCCGTTGGTACCATTCAGAATTAAAGCTACGAATATATTTCTTGTTGTTGCTTCTGCCTGGCTGAGATATTAGAATATCAGGTGTTGAACGACCTCTTTTCTTAACTGTAACTTTCTCATGGAGAGATAGCTGTGAAAACTTAAGCTGTTGAAGTTCACTTACAGTCACAGAACTTATTTCTTGGGGATGCAAGGCCATGGTTAAAGTTTTCTGTTAAATAAAAGAACCGAAAAAAAATGAATCAAATAGAATATAGCTGGAAGCAGAATAATAATCTAATTCTACACTCTTCTACACTTTATCACATTCAAGAATATGGTACACGGTTTTTAAGCACAACACACGCTGAGTAAAAAAAACTTCCTTCCACCATCACGCCAGAGCCGGCACTGCGAGAGCAACAGTGCTCTCTCTACCTGGCAGTCCCGCATTCCTCCCCACCCCCCCTCCTATGTGCGCATGCGCACAACAGTCAAACACCACGTCGCTGGCACTGTGAAGCGCACAGTTCCATACAAAGATTTTTGTATCTTTTTCATAAACTGGGGGATGGCTACTGAAGTACTGACATTAAGCTTAAGGAATATATATTGTACTACAAAAATAAAGAAAGAATGAAAGAAAAAAGGACTCATTATATTAAATGTTAACGATAATATCAAGTGGAAATAGGGGGTGCTGCAGTTCCGCAGTGCCTATACACGAGCCGCCACTGGATTCCAGTCTGCTTCCTTAGTTCATAATGGACACTTGGGACATCGAACTCCTGATCATAAAAGTTGAAAAAAGGGCAGTGATATGGGACATCGCGAAAGAAGATTGCAAAGACAAAAAAAGGATTACACAGCGTTCCCTCGTTTTACGAACTTAATTCGTTCCACGACAAAAGTTCGTTATGCGATAACTCGTAAAACGAAAATTATTTTCCCATTACTTCCTATGTAAAAATTTTTAATGGGTCCCGAAAGTTAAAATAAAACAAATATCCCATAGTTCACTTAAAAACAATACAAAACGATACCAAATAGAGAAAAAACATAAATAATGTTATATTAATGCATTTCAATGACATTCTTAGCCATTAGTCTATGATGTACTTTATAAATTAGCGGTATTAGCCTATGATATGGTTTTTAGGTAGGATTTTGTGCAAAACCTACTAGAAAAAACGAAAATCTTCAAAAAGTGCAACAATGCGGACGTTAAAAATTCGCAATTGTTTAAACAAATTTTCAAGGTTTATGTATTTCCGAATGTGATACGGAGTTGAAATTTTTTTATAAGTTGACTTGGTAAAAAACTAAATAGGGATTATACAAATTTTGATATTTTAATTTGTTTGGCAGTTAAAAATTCTTAAAGTTTAAACAAATAGATAACTGTTTAGACATTACAAGATGAGCTAGGAAGCTGAAATTTTCAAGTTATGTACAGAGTAGTGCATTTGCACAAATTAACATTTGAATCTCTCCATAAACATATTTCGGCGGCCGTTAAAAATGTTTAAAATTTAAACAATTGGAAAAATATTATTTCACTTCTAGAAGTACTACAACTTTAAAATTTGGCAGAAATGTGTAGCATTAGTACCCCATAATGGAGAAAGTACAAAATTCTGAAAATTGCAAAGTTTTGGGATTGATTTAATCTATTATTTTTACACAAGGGAAAAACGAAAATCGCTCCGGAGGTGAAATATTTAGAATTAAAAAAATATTTGTAATGATGAAATATGAAAAATTAATGAATATTTTTATGTTGAGATGATATGCTTGCAGAATGCAAGCACCAACTACTAGTATATACTATAATGATACACAAGTAGTTGGTAGTAGTTGCATTTTGCAAATATTTCATCTCACCCTGATAAACATTAATTTTTCAGAGAGATATATCATTATTAGAAATATTTTTTGTAATTCACTTTCACTCATTTTCGTTCTTTCCTTATGGAACAATATTTGATAAAAACAATACCTAAAATTTGCAATTTTAAGAATATTATAATATTTACCCATGTGGTGCACTAATTTCTAACTTTTCTGACATATTTTAACGTTTTATTTATTTTACAGAGAGAGTTCTTTCTCTGTAGCTGAAGAAGGAGTAGTTCCGAAAGCTTTACGTTTGTGATGTTTCTGTGTTTTTGTGTTATTTTACGTGTGTCGCTTCGACATCCCCGGGGCCTCGCCAACCTGAAGTCGTCTGATTGGTGAGTGCTCAGTGTCCGCTGGGCTTCCCTCAACACCTTGTTGCCACCCTCATCACTACCTTTTCTTTTCCTTTAGTTAATACACACACACACACACACACTCACTCACACACACACTCACTCACACACACACACTAGTTGAAGGTGCTTGGGTCGGCAAGCATTTCATCTCACCTAGAAAAAACATTAATTTTTCACAGAGATCATTGAAAATATTTTTTAAATTCAAAAGATTTCTCCTCTGCACCGATTTTCGTTTTTTCCTTATAGAACAATTATGGAGTAAAACATACACTAATATTTGCGATTTTAGGAATATTATACTTCTTCCACATTGGATTAATAATTCCACACATTTATGCCTAATTTTAAAAATGGAGTTTATTTAATAGTGAAATAACAATTATCTAATTGTTTCAAATTAAATAATTTTTAACGGCCGCAAAAACAATTTCATGGAAACATTGAAATGTTTATTCGTTATAGATCCTCCATAAACAATCGTAAATCGTTCCTCAATTCGTGTAAGTCGCATTCAGCAAAGGGAAGCAACAGCTAAACAAATAATCTCTCAATTTAATCCAACAGTTCCGCTAGTTGTGCATTGGGATGGCCGGCTAGCGGCCGTTATAGGTGAGGAATGAATATCTCGGAAGCTGTTAGATCTAGGTCCGTCATTTTTTCAGTGTTGCATAAATGTACTGAGGGAGGGAGGGACTTCAAATTTGGCATACATAAGTATATTACTGGCCCAACGACACGAAGGATATGGAAAAGTTTATAAAAAAATAATTGACGGAAAATTGTTGAAAATGGCGAGAGGTTAAAAATTCTACATTAAAAAAATACATATTGGGTATCAAATGAAAGGCCATAATCTTCTGATTATGAATCTTATTTTAGTTTTTTAATGTTTTTAAAGTGGCTGCCGTAGGAAAGGAAAAAGTGACAATTCAAGTTGTCCCCTCCCTTCTATCTCGGAAGCTATTTGAGATATAAAGCTGAAAAACGTCATAAAGACACCCTACTATAATGCGAGGAATCGTATAAAATTTTATTTAAATTGATACAAAATATTTTGAGAAAATAATAAATTTGTAAAAAATATTTATCAATGGTTGCGTGTTGTGCGGGTTGCTAACCCATCCAGATAACACATCACTGTCAATTACCCATCCACTCACTGAAGTTATTTCTTAACTACTACGAAACCTTTAATGGTGTGATCACTTAACTAAGATTTTTGTGTATTATTTCTAATGATAGCTGATTTTTGTTTAGAAGTTGTTTGTTTTAATGCTTGTTTATTCTTGTGGGAGAAATTGATGAGGCAAAATACGTAAGTACTTCGGAGATTGCCCACCTCACAACCCCCACACCCTCCTTGCACCCACATTTGCTCGCTTCGCACGACGGAAATTCGTTCCTCTCTTATTTTAAATAAGTATATCGGGGACGGAGTTAGGAACGTAGCTTGGACATTCTTGTTTTTAGCTGTTTGGAGTTTTTTCTGTTCCCTGATAAGCTACTTAAAGCTTGTCTTCAGAAAATGACCGGAAAATCCGGGACCGATCGCAACAATCCATGCCCGAGGCAGGATTCGAACCCGCGACATTTGGGTTGGCATTCCAGAACACTACCACACACTGGCCACCTCTCTCCCCCCCCCCACCTCCCCTAGACCGAAATCATTCGAATAATAATCGATTATGACAGTCACTCGATTACACTTATTCGATTATTGAAATAATAGATTATACCAATCACTAATCTGTACCACACGGAAAGGCCATTTGGCGCTGTGTTGTTGCTGTACAGGTTTCACGTGAGCATTAATTGATGTTATTATAGTTGTCTTGTTTTACTACCACATTCATTTTGATTAAACGGCTATTATGAACGAATGAGAAAGTGGTGACTTAATAGAGTACTTGCTTTAAACTCCATTTTCAACACTTCCCTACGAAAAAAATGTGAGTTAAAATGTAAGAAACCTACACCAAAAATAACCGTTGTGCTAAACGAAAACAAACATAAACGTACATTTCAAACTGTCTGGTATGAGAAATACATATGGCTTACTGCCAATGCCATGACCGATACAATGTATTGCTATGTGTGCCTTCTATTCGGTGGTGACAAAGAATGGTGCAATGAAGGTATAAACACAATAAAAGACTGATCGAAAAGCACAAAAACACCAAGTTTCAAAACAACATTTGAAAAACAAAGAATCTTTTCAGTTACTTGGTAAAACCCGTATTTAGCACGCCCTTTCGGAAGCCGCGTGCCTTGCTGCAATAAAACACAACGAAGAAGTGGCATTAAATATACAAGTTCTTATTGTTAGTCGTCTCATTCAAACAATAATATTTCTAAGCAAACAGGAGCTACCCTTTCGTAGCCACCGAGAAGACGAGAGCTCTAGCGACAAAGGCAAATAATTAATTAAGTTTCTGATATAATTTTTTACGTATTAGTAATATAGGCATTTGTTCGGTGACAACGGTACCTCTAACTTGGAAAACAACTCAGGAATAACAAAGATAGCCGAATTTCAGAAATGTAACTAAATGGGGTATTAATGTTGCAGCTATAAAATAACGCTTCCAGATACTTATTCCTAATAGTTTTAGGTAAGTGTGATTAAAATTTCAAGATGATATATTGTAGAGTTTTAGAGATGTAAACATTCAAATTGATCCTATCGAATTTCCAAGTCTAAAACCCGTGTTTTTCTTCAAATACAGCCCAATATAAAATATTTAAATATAGACTAAAAATTTAAGATGTGCATCAATTAACGTAGAAATAAATTCGCTAACCGCTACTTTTCACCCCATTAAAATCGTTGCGGTTTTTTTAGATATACGATCTCAAACTCGGGTGTCTAGACTTTTTGCAAGGACAGAATATGCGTTCACTTCGTGCGCTTCGAGCAAAGAACGCATAAAAAGTGTCCATACCTTTGAGTCTCCCCAAGTTAGATAGATATCCAGGCTACGCCAATGGATACGAGTATAAGTTTATTAAAGTAATTATGTAAAGTGGAAGTTCTAATTGACGGATTCAGTTGAAAATCAAAATTGGGCGATAAATTTTAATAACGATCACACAATTAAATTAATATCCGTCCGGTTTAGGAGATTAAAGTTACGACGGACGGACGGACCAGACGTGCCCATAAGGCAGTGGTTTCCAAACTGTGGGGCGCGCTCCCCTTGGGGTGCGCGATGGGTAGGTCGGGGGGCGCGATGGGTAGGTCGGGGGGCGCGAAGAATATATCATATATTTACTGTCCGTTTAACCATCCTAATCTTGAGATCTACAATATACAGCAGCCGAATTCTAGCCCTCAATTGACTAGGACGTATCGTTTGCGTCCATGTTTTTCCTATATTAATGGTAATTTTATGTCCATTAGGTATTTTTTATGAACTGTAATTGAATATAGTATAGAGGGGGCGCGAAGATAGTTTTCTTAGGTGAGGGGGAGCGCGGCTTGGTAATGTTTGGAAACCGCTGGCGTTCCGCTATTACCGCTTCTCTGGTAAAGAGCGCCTAAAAAGTATAGTATAGTATGTACTTATAGAGACAAGTAGTTGGTGTTTCCATTCTACAAGCATTTCATCTCACCTTGAAAAACACATTTTTGTAAAGATAGAATTCGTTAAATAATCGAATAGGGATTAAAAAATTATGACATATTAATTTATTTTGTTGTTAAACATTCTTTAAATTTAAACAGTAGTTTAGGCACTAGAGGACGAACTAGAGAGCTGAAAATTTTCAGTTATTTAAAACTTGATGCAAAAGCGTAAATTAATTATTGGAAATTTCCATCAAGTTGTTATTGCGACCGTTAAATTTTTTAAAAATTGAACACGACAACCTGGCTCGTTAATTATATATTAGATATAAAAAATATGAGAAGCGCAAAAGAAAAGGTCGTCTTTAAAAGAGGCCGCCGGCGACGCAATCGCCATCCGCGCTTTACGGGCGTCGTCGTATCGGGAAATAAAGGATCGGGCGCAACGGAAGCGGCGAGCAATCACGCTTCGGGCGAGGAGCAAAAGAGAAAGGGATGCACAACATGCGGGTCACATGTGGCCAGCCGACGCATTTTGTGTGGCCCGGCAGGTCATTGTCAGCTGGAGCTATCCTTTTCCGTAAAAAAATACAAGTAAAATTTGTTATGGGTATTTATAGCATATGCGAACAGAAATCCTCTCTCGTGAGATTAAACGAGGCTCAATTACGTTTACCGCTGACAGATCCGAGTTTAAGAGACATTCTAAGAACAGCAACTATCGGCATTAAGTGGAATGGCGAGAGAAAAACGGCGCAACATCTCCCATTGAATAAGTAAATTATGTTTGTTTGTCACCTCATTTTTACTGCATAAGAATTGCATGTAAAAGTTGTTACGGTACTTACTACATCTATAATAGTGTACTTAAATCTTTTAAGTACAACACTTCCATAGCGTGGCGCGACTGGGTCCAATCAAGGTCGATTCTGGCCCGTGTCAACTTTTGAGTTGCGCAACTCGGGGTTAGAACGGGGCGCCGTCGCATTGCGGGCCATCCGCGCTTCGGGAGATGCTCGATTCGCGGTAATACCGTTCCAAAACATCATCATCTCGCAGGCATCTTTCACGGGAAAGCCTCCCTCCCTCCCCCCTCCGGCCGATTTCCGCGAGAGAGAGCGAACCGACCGCCTTGCCCCTCCCTTTCCGATACTACTCTTTTCCACGAACTCTAGCAACGCCGCATGACGTCATTCTCCCCTCCCCTCTCCCGCCGCCGCAGCCGAGAGAACCGCCTGCTGCGACCTTGTATAAGCGCCGCCCTCCTACGCTCCGGCAGCAGTATTGCGAGTATTGCCGAGTGTCGTGGACGGAGAGTGCGTCTGACGGAGCGATCTCGAGCAAGCAGTACAAGTCATCCGTAGTCTTATGTTATAATATCGTGGCGAGGGCTACGGAAAATAATCCTCTTAGGCGCGCGGTAGTAGTGGTCTTCGATACGCGTCGTGGATTACGGAAAATCTGAAAGTGAGCATCCGTCGGCGAAGGAGGTGACGCAAGCGCACCTGTTGCCGATCCCGAAGAAGTTTATCGGAAGAGGGCAGCAGGGAAAGAGGAGGAGAGACGTTCCTATGTCGCGGTTGGTCCCTGGACACGCGCAACTTCCTCGCTCGGACTGCAGATCCTTGGAAATGTATTCGGACTGGGGAAAGGAGCCCAAGGGGCGCCCTCATTCGCCCACCCTAGCTGCTCCGTCGCTGGTAAGAGCTCTTATGTTTTTGGTTTTGTTTGGCGATTAGGTCATTAGGTTCCCCTCCTCGCCGGCCGCGCTATAATCGATTGATCGGACACACGGGCAAGCTGCGGAACGATATCGTCGCTCGGGTTGTCGGTCGCTTTGGCGGCGCTCTCCTTCATCCCCCTCCTTCATCCCCCTCCTTCATCCCCCTCCTTCATCCCCCTCCTTCATCCCCCTCCTTCATCCCCCTCCTTCATCCCCCTCCTTCATCCCCCTCCTTCATCCCCCTCCTTCATCCCCCTCCTTCATCCCCCTCCTTCATCCCCCTCCTTCATCCCCCTCCTTCATCCCCCTCCTTCATCCCCCTCCTTCATCCCCACATTATCCCCCCTTCCATTACCCCACTCCATTACCACCCCTCTACATTACCCCCCTCTACATTACCCCCCTCTACATTACCCCCCCCTCTACATTACCCCCCCTCTACATTACCCCCCCTCTACATTACCCCCCCTCTACATTACCCCCCCTCTACATTACCCCCCTCTACATTACTCCCCACTCCAGTCTCCACTCCTTTGCTCTTTCGCCGTGCGTCATACGTTATTCCCCCTCTCCTTCCGCGCTATCTCCCTGTGCTGTCTAATGGCATTCATTCTGCACTGTTGACTCCTAGGCTGTCGCGAAGGCGTTTACGTATTCCCGTGTCTTGCAATTCTGCCCACTTAACATTGTTTTTGCCGTCGATTGCGGTAGTTAGATTTAAGAAAGGTAGATCAATTTTCCTCATTCTAGAATTTAACAATCTTGAGGACCAATATTAATGAGCGCCAATCGCTCGACTATAGATTTATGCTATTTGGAATACTTTTATCGGAGATGTGACTCTCCGAAAAGGTCTCTCTATTAGTGGATTGGGAGAGAAGGGATTCCGGTTTCGATGTTTACTGCGAATCCATTTATCTCATAGAACGAAACGAGGGCAACCCCGTGTCTCCTTACTGCATTAACCACTCGCACGAATTCCAGCATATAATTTTTAGTGTACGAAAAAGTATTTTCAGCAAAGACGAATGGCATTCACCATTGCTAGTGATAATTTCGTAATTTACCACAATCTTTTGCTATTTTTGTAACTGGTTAAATCATATAATTTTGCTTATTTTAAAGCGCGCGCGTTTCCCTTGGGTGCAATGGTTTCCAACCTTTTTGTAGGAGCGGCACCCTTTCAAAGATAAATAGAATTTCGCGGCACCCCAGCGTTCAAACGTGGTTTTTAAATTTTCACAAACAAGTATTACAATGTTTGGACATACATTTGTTGGTACCACACTATAATCAATTTATTAGAGAAAACATTAATGCCCTAGTTACCTGTAAACACATCCAAATCGTTGATTTATTTACTAAACTAATTTTATCGCGGCACCCCTAAAAGTCAGCTACGGCGCCCACTGTGCCGCGGCACCCAGGTTGGGAACCACTGCTTTAGAGGCTCGAGGGAACTACTCCGTCGATTCGTCACGAATTTCGCGGTTCGCCAATGACGTCTATAGACCCGGTTCTCGGGCAGATTCGTCAGACGACCCCTCCGTCTGGATGTTGGCTCGTGCAACCTCCGAGAATATTCGAGTGGCAAAAAATATGCACCAGTTTTCTCCATACAGGGTGATAAGGAAATTACTAATAAGGTTGTTTGTGTGTAATTTCTGGCTAGTCAACCTCATCGATTATTAAATTAATAATGAATTTATTTTATGCTCTTTATAAATACAATATTAGCACTATAAATTATTTTATTTACAACTATGTATTTGTATTCTGACAATATGTGGTGAATAGTTTAATTTTTTATGTACTAATCACTACTGAGATATAATTTCTTGTTTGTTTTATTGCCTAAAAATAACTCGTTTGTTAAAAAAGGTTTTGTATGTTGATAAGCTACAGGATTTTTTTTATTTTTCGAACAAAACATGTCGATAAATTAAAACCTGCAAGACTCTTAAAATCAGAATAAAATCACTAGCCTTGGTGAAGAGTGCTCTCGCGACCCCCCTAAAATCCTCTCGCAACTCCCTCAGAAGGGGGAGGCAGTGGCAGAGTGGTTCGAGCGTTACCCTTCCAGTCCTAGGTTTGAATCCTGCTGAGGTAGGATTGTTCAACCTGGGATCATCTTGTCCCCTACTTGTGTGATTTGAGGAGACTGCGCAAGTCAGTGTTCCGTCCTTCGAAGGGGACATTAAGCAGTTGGTCCCCTTGGTGCTCTTCGTAAAGAGTAGGCTAATGCCGGCACTGTGTTCCTTCCTCCCTTTTGTGTGTGTCTGGTGTGTAAAGAGGTGAGGCTATAATAATCCAAGAGTTTGATTAGCCAGAAATTCCATGCAAACAATAAAATCCCATTAGGGGGTCATGACCCACATTTGAGAAACACTGCTATATACAGTGAAGGTGTCTCTCTCTCTCTCTCTATCTGTAGAAGATCAAACAGAAACGATGTAAAAAAAGTTTCATTCATAGCGTTTGGCTTCTAAAATGGTTCTTTTCGTGTACATGATTATTCTGCATGCCTCCAAAAGCGTATGGTATGGAATGCCATTTCTCTGTTTATTGTAAAAAATCCCTTGAGCCTTTTTTCATATTTGGGAAAAGTACCAGTAGCACCTTCTGTGTAAGGGTTGACTGAGAATTGTTTTTTTTTTAGTTATTACCGAATGTATTATGAATCTTGTATATATAAGGGCCTTGCTTTATTTTGCATTAACATAAAATACAGGATCAACTGTCATGACAGTGAGAAATATGTTAACTATGGGGTACCTCTGTGTTTTGCAGGATCTTTATATTTAACTTTGATTCGTCTTTCATGGAGAAAAGATGGCTCACAATATTGTAAGAAACTGTCAATTAGATTCATTGAACGAGTAGCATTGTCGATTGGTGGCAATACTTGTTGGTCAGCTGGCAAGCAGATTGCGCTGAGGTTTGAGCTGCGGTCTAGCTAGGGCAGGCATCTCCAACCTTTTCAGGTACAAGATCACTTTTTCAATGGCTGAGGGACTCGTGATTTACCCCTTCTGAAAATGTTGAATAATTTTAATTTTTTATATAAATCCAAAATCAATGATATATAACACATTTTGTGTCCTACTCACCAAGACTCAATGGGACACCTGTGACTGAACATTATCTGACAGTGCTTTGAAGTCGGTGTTGTAGTTGGACACTGCCAGTTGAAAACAATCCATCAGATGGGCATCTGTGAGGCGGGTCCATATCTTAGAGTTAATAGTTTTCATTTGAAAGAATGCTGCCTCACAGAGTTATGAGGAACCTAAGTAAGCCTTCATTTAAATGCAGAGGGTAATAAGAGCAGACATCTCTTTTTACGAATTGCCAAAATCACTGTACCTTGATCTTATTTTCAGCTTGATATTGTTTTGCAAAGAAATTATCTCTGTATCAATTCCGCTGCTTTCAAAATGAAAAATCTGATGGAAAGTAGTAGGCAGCTGAACAATATCTACTTGAAGAAATGGATTTGCAAAAACATGACAACTTGATCCCTAGCATCCAATTCCTGGAATTGCCTGCTGAATTCCTCTGTTAATTTGTTTAGGTGTCCACAGAAGTTATCTGGGTGGAAGCATTTTTCTTTGTCTTCGATTTTTTTCTAGTATTATTTCTAGACGCGGGAAGTGATGCAAGTTGTTATTCTTTAAATGGGGGGACAGCAAGGCCAGTTTCAATTTGAATGCATTCTCTGTACTGATCATATGCGACAAGTCTCTGTCCTTTCCCTGTAGTCTGCATTTCAACTCATTCAGTTTAGATGTGATGTCCATAAGGAACCCGAAGTCCATCTGTGAACGATTTCTTGTGTTTTGCTAGCAGATGAAAAACATAAGGATGCTTCAGTGGGAGCTTTCAGTTGGTTTAGGAAAAACAAATGTTTAAAACCCTAGGTTCATTGACTTCTTACTTTCTCCATACGTAGTGTAGGGGAAACTATTGTTTTCATGAAAAAAATCGACTTCGAGATTTAAACAGAAATACACGTTTTGAGGTCCCCTGAACACGTTTTGACGGTTTTCTCAATGATGTCTGTGTGTGATAGATTTTTCGTGCGCTCGAACTCAAAAACTATTAATCAGGTCAACGCGAAATTTTATATTTAACATTTTTATGACAGTCACAAGATATGATTAGTTTTCGGTAAACATCGGTAAACCGGAAGTGGGTGTTTACTCTTATCACATGCGTTTTTTTACTTTCTCCATGTCCATTCGATATTTCAACGAAAATACATGTTTTAAGGTCCCCTGAACACGTCTTGACTATTTTCTCGATGATGTCTGTGGGTGTCTGTGACCAGGATTTTGTGGCTGCTCGAACTCAAAAACTATTCATCAGATCAGCGTGACATTTTATATTTGACATTTTAGTTAAAGGAAGACGTGCTGATTAGTTTTTGGTAAAAATCGGTCAACCGGAAGTGGGTGTTTACTCTTGTTACTTATCCGTTTTTTGAAATATTTTGCTTTAATATTTGATAAATGTAAAAAGGTACTAGAATAACGGTTTTAGGAAATTTAATTCTCTACAACCTTTGTTCGAAACATTTTCCCATATAATGCATTGTTGAAGATATATTGTAAAAACTAAATTTTTTAGCCGCCACCACCACACCACCTACCGGCGACTATTGTAAACACTTTACGCTCATTTTTATTTTCTTAATTGCTGGAGGTTTGGGACTATATCTAATATCAGATGGCTACGGTTTGAGTTTATTTCTCTTCTTTCTAAAGTCTAAATTTTTCTCGCAGTTGCTTAAAATCTTTATTATCATGTAACCTATTTGGAATTTTTAGATATAATACAGGTATGGAGAGAGTCAGGTGGTGGCCACATAAGATTTTTTTGTATTTATTTGTGAGTGATATAAAAAGAATACGAACTGAAATAGCCTTCAACTAAAAATCCTCTGGAGTAGATGAATGCTGCATATTGTTGCAACCATCAATCGTTCACATCAGTAGTTCTTAAGCTTTCAATTTCAATACAAATTTTTTATTTCATATAATAATAATTTTTATAACATCGGATTTCCTAAAATTCCCTGATAAAAATTTATTATTCCTGAAATTTTGAGTTTTTGGCGTTTCACCTCACATCCAAAATAATTTTTCGGACCCCTGGGGGGCTGGGGCTCCTAGTTTGAGAAACAGTGGGTCACAGGACACGAGAATAATGGTAAAACCACAATCTCCCTCCAATGTCAGTCGATTCGCTTGGATCTCTTCCGAACGTGCACACACCACCTAGCCCACATTGACTTACTCTTCCTGTCCCTTCCAGTCTACCATTCAGAATGGTTTTGCACCGCGAACTAAGATAATCTACGGGGAAACCAAAGTCGAGGGCCGTCTTCATGAGGGAGGGGGGCAATCGCCCGGGGCCCACCGCCAATGGTGCTCTCTACTTGAAGATAGAAACCCTCTCAGAAAGACAACACCCGTGGAACGTGAAAAAATCGCTCCATATGTGTGTCATAGAACAGACGTCTCAAACTTGCAACCCCCGTGGTATATTTCTGCAGCCCGTGAAGTACGCTAGTATACACAAAGCGGCCAAAACTCGGTGTATTTATTATAAAATATTTCACGAAAATCTGAGAAATTTAAGATGCATGTAAAATCAACACTTGAAAAATATACACAGTTTATTTCTCATTCCGATTTATAAAAATTCTGCACAGGTGGGGTACTAAGTATGTTCTTCTCGCTGCGTGTTTCTTCCATGTCCAAAGAACCTAACCCTCAATGCTGAATCTATTATTAGTTCTGTAATGAATGGGTTTAAGACCACATCAAACGGCTGGGCCCATTTCTTTCTTGTGGAAGGAGAGAGTGAATGGCCAAAGAATATGAAACTCGGACTCGGCACGGTACCTTAATGCGGCCCACACGGTCGGTGGAGAGCCTTAATGTGGCCCACATGGTCGGTGGAGGGCCTTAAGGCGGCCAACATGATCGGCGGAGGGCCTTCATGCAACCCCTGTTATATTAAAAATTACACATCAGCTACTGATGATGAGAGCATTGCTCTCGAAATACGTATTTAGTACGTTTACCTCATCTTTAGAGATCTTGTGTGCGTGTATTCGAGTGCTTGCGTGCGTGATTGTTTCGTCTGTTAGGTCCCTGTCGCTGCCGGAAGCCACATTAACCTACAGGCCGCTGTGTGCGATGCTAGGTCCCTGGCATGGTTTAATCTCCCGTAAACCTAGTATTATTTCCCCTTTCCTTCCCCCTTTATTTTGTCCCTTTGCCTCTTGGCGTGTACGTGTGTCTGTGGTTGCTTAATAGGTCCCTGTCGCGGTCGTACTGACTCACAAACCTAGCAACGGTGTGATTTTTTTTGGGTCCCTGGCGCAGAGTAAGTTCCCGCAAACCCGGTCCCGTTTCCTGTCCCCCTTTAGGATTAGTGCTTGTGCGATTGAGTGAGTGAATGTGTGAGTGACGTCAGGTCCTTGTCCTGGAGTAACAACCCCTAAACCTGAAAGTTTATAATTTTTATCGTCTTTTGCCTTTCCTTCTCCCGTTTTCATTATGTCTCTAATTTTGAATTTTATGGTTAAGGAGTTAATTTCTTTTTAACATCAATTTCGCCGCATAAATAAGTAAGTATACAAAATATAAAGACAAAGTGATCTGGAATGCTTGCAGAATGCAAGCATATTTTACTAGTATTATTATAATCTTATGAATATGGGTTCCGCGTAGGTCAGTTGCCTTGGAGATCGCGTTGCTTTATTTACTAGTTTAGATCTTGGTGTGCATGGTGATATTTTTTCAATTGCTTGCAGTAAGCAAGTACCAACAACTCGTAAATTAAAATATGGAATTAATCTAATTTCAGCATCCATTCCTCGTCATTAATTATGTATAATTTCAGTGATAACATTTTCCTAAGGAGTCACGCGTGCCGTACTGAGAAAAGCGCTTCCTTAGAGGGCCATAGCGAGGGAGACATTGTCAACAATTATGGAAAGGTGTACTCCATGTCGGAGTACATAGTTTCCAACAGCGTACTATGCGGTCGACAAATTTTAGTTAAACTGCCCAATACCAAATTTCATCAAAATACGTCCTGCGGTTCCCGGGTTGTAACAGGTACTTCGTAAACTACATGTAGGTCCTTATGTAAAGTGGTCGTTGTTATCGTCCGATTTTAACCAAAATGGAAATCGGTCGACAAATGTTAGTAAAACTCCCCAATAGTATCAAATTTCATCAAAATACGTCCTGCGGTTCTCGAGTTGAAACGGAGGTATGTTGTAAACTACATGCAGGTCTTCATGTACTGTGGTCGTACTTATTGCCCGATTTTAACCAAAATTGGAATTTGTCGACAAATGTTAGTAAAACTTCGAAATACCAAATTTCATGAAAATATGTCCAGCGATTTCCGTGTTTTATGATGCGGACTGACAGACGAACGGACACGACCTCTCCTATATGCGTTCACTTTGTGCAAATAACGCATAAAAACCACATTTACTCTGCTTAACAGCTTTCCTTGTATTAGAATGTTCACGTAAATTTTCGGAATCTTCGATTTCCGATCCCCTCTTGTTTAATAACTATTTCCATCCTGCCATGAGTTTGCATTATTAATACGACCATAATTTACGCAAGAACTTCTGCCACTTTTGGGACTTAATCCTAGGAGCTTGTTCGCCGCCTTACTACCTGAGCTAATTAGCCTTTTGTCAGAATTAGAAGAAATAGCTATTTATTTTAGCACAGCTAAAATTTCATTTGTAAGTTTTTTCGATAGGTTTTTCAAGGATGATAGATTTTAACTGCCAATTCTAGATCTATACCATTCCACGAGCATTCGAGTGATTTTTAGCTGTTTTTAAAAATGCCGCGTATGCGTTCTGCTAACTACGAACGAGAGCAGCTCAAGACTTTTTCGCCCTTCGAGTCACTATTCTGACTCGTGCTCGTTTTTTCTGTCAAAAAAACCGACATTGACTGTCTGCTTCAGCAGCTCTTTCCCTCTTTGTTTTATATAATATTAATTTCTTTATGAAAATTTTCTTTTTTTAACCATTACTTGTTGGGAATAATTTTGAAAAATTCACCTGTCCGGGAATCTCCTATTATCTGCTTCGATAGTTCAGTGGTAGAATATCCGCCCGGCAAGTGGAAGACCCGGGTTCGTATTCCCGGTCATAGCAGAATTTTTCTCGTTTCAAAATTACTCCAACTTTATGGCCAATGCCTGTCTGCTTAGGATCTTATGATCGTTTCCCTCCATCAATTACTCGTTCTTGGTTGGTTCGGTTAATTGGATTGAAGCAAACCGGAAAACGTTTTCGTCACGTTTGGATCGCGGAATTTTCGATGGAGGCATCTAGATGTAGATAGATGTCCTTGCTAGCCATTTCCACTTCCCCGGTCACTTCCATCTTCTACGACTAAATCTTTCCTCGTACAGTTGACGTCATCATCGGATTCCGGAGACGTGTCGTCCTTTCTTCCCAATCGCTGCGAGCGGAAGAGAGGTTGAAGGCCCGACCTCGCCTCATTTCATCACGCGTGTCCACCTGCGACCCTGTGCCGTGACTCACCACATGCAATCGCACGCTGTGTTTGCGTATCGTCGTTAGCCGTGCGCGCCGCACTTACTCGTTGCTTTGCGCAACCTCGCGGAAGGTCGATAGAGAGAGGCACTGCTGCTCTCCCTGGCTCTCCATCCTTGGCGTGTGGACTTGCCCCGAACGAACCGCAACTCGCGCGTATTTCGCAGCTGTTGTTGGTGGAAACGAGCAAAGGAATGCGCCTCTCGAATCATCCCCTCCACGCCTCCACCGCGCTCTTTCCCCGAAGGCTCTCTCTTTGCTCGGTGGCGCCGCCTAGCCGCCACGAAATGGAGTTATTCTGGCCGTTTCCGTGATGACGCGTCAGATGACGCACGCTCTGACATTCCGGGACTTCCCCTTGGCTATCCGACAGCCTCGTCTATCCCGTTAGTATCGTCTGCTTCGCTGCATATACTTCGTCTATGGAGAAAGTATTGTTTTCATGAAAAAAATCGAATTCGAGATTTCAACGGAAATACATGTTTTAAGGTCCCCTGAACACGTTTTGACTATATTCTCGATGTCTGTGACTGGAATTTTGCGGGTGCTCGAACTCAAAACCTATTGATCATATTAATGTGAAATTTTATATTTGACATTTATATTATAGGGAAAAGAACGGATTAGTGATTGGTAAAAATCGATCAACCGAAAGTTACTCTTGTCATTTTTCCGCTTTTTTTTAGATATCTACTTTAATATTTGATAAATATAAAAAAGTGCTGGAATAAAGGTTGTAGGAAATTACACTTTCTATAACCTTTGTTCGAAACATTTTCCCATATAATGTGTTGTTGAAGAGATATTTCAAAAACTACATTTTTGAGCAGCCACAACCACCCACCTACCGCCGACCATTGTAAACCCTTTACGCTCCTTTTTATTTTCTTAAATGTTGGAGCTTTGGGATTATATCCAATATCAGAAGGCTACGGTTTAAGTTTATTTCATTGTAAAGTATAAATTTTCCTCAGTCCCTTAAAATATTTATTATCATTTAACCTATTTGGAATTTTTAGAAATATTACAGGCGTGAAGAAAGTCATGTGGTGGCCTCATCAGATTTTTTTAGTTTTTCGTTCCATTTACCAACATGCATTTACCGTAATTTACCGAAGACATATATTTGGCCGCGTATTTTGAAAGGTGTTCACGACCATTTCAAAAGTTTTGACATATCGGAGAGAGTGTAATCTAAGGAATTCGGCTCAACTTTGTGGTAAGAGTAATCATAGTTAAAAGAAATAAAATAAATCATCATCTGATTTAGCGAAACCGGTCGTGAAATAAATTTGTGTGGAAGTTACAGAGCTGTTCCTTTCTTGTAAACAAGTAGGAAAAGTATGCTCTATAAACGGAGTACACAATTATTTCAAATGAGTTCTTTATGGGAAATGGGAAAGATTCTCGAGTTTTTATCTCCGAAACTAAGACTTAAATTATGTGGTCCCCCGGGCTTATTGTGGTAAATGTTGTTCTCGATCGGAATCAAGTTTTTAATGTAGGTATACCTATATATAAGAGCGCGGGAGGGAAAAATTTGGATTGTCGATTGTTCTTCGCCGATAGAATTGCCGTAGCGATCGATATAAACAAAATATGATATTATGCTTGGGATTTTCCCTAGGCCTAGGATGCCAGTGATTCTTGATTTCAATGCTGTAGTAGACATTCTAGGAAAAGTATGCTCCGTCAATGGAATACACAAAGAGATTTCGAAGGCGTTCTTTATGGGAAATACACGTAAAACAGCGTCAAAAGATTGGGCTTTTCTCGAATTTTATCTCAGAAACTGTCGTAATTATGTGCTCTTTTTTTGTGGTTGCCCGCTATTCGAATAAAATTTTAAATGTATATCTCGCAGATTATATGAACATGGAAGAAAAAAATATGGATTTTTATGCGTTCTTTGCACGAAGTGAACGCATATAGGGGAGGTCGTTTGCGTCCGTCAGTCCGCATGTTAAAACTCGGAAACCGCTGGACGTATTTTGATGAAATTTGGTATTTGGGAGTTGACTCAAATTTGTTGGCCGATTTCAATTTTGGTTATAATCGGAGGATAATTGCGACCACTTTGCATGAAGAACTACATCTAGTTTACAACGTACCTCTGTTTCAGCTCGGGAACCGCAGGACATACTTAAATGAAATTTGGTATTGGGAAGTTTTACTAAAATTTGTCAGCCAATTTAAATTTTGATTAAAATCGGACGATAATTACGATCACTTAACATGAAGACCTACATGTAGTTTACAATGCACCTGCCACAATCCGGGGACCGCAGGACGCATTTTGATGAAACTTGGTATTGGGCTGTTTTACTGAAATTTGTTGATCTCAAAGAACGCATTTGGAAACTCTGCTCCCCGTAGGCCCCGAACACTGTGTGGGGGTGGTCTACGAAAAACTGTGTGCCAGACCCCGATTATCTTAATCCGGCCTTGCCGCCCTGTAATTTCGGAGATTAAACATGGGGACAGAGGCGACGTGCCCATAAGGCGTTCCGATACTATCGCTTCGCTGGTAAACAACGCCTAATATTGGGGTGAGTGTGGGATATTTTTACTTTCTCCATATACGAAGTTTTCATGAAAAAATCGAATTCGAGATTTCAATGGAAATACAGGTTTTAAGGTCTCCTGAACACGTTTTGACTTTTCTCGATGTGTGTTTGTGTGTGTGACCGGAATTTTGTGGGTGCTGTAGCTCAAAAACTATTCATTAGATCACTGCGAAATTTTATATTTGACATTTATATTCAAGGGAAAAGAACTGATTAGTCTTTGGTAAAAATCGGTCAACCGGAAGTGGTTGTTTACTTTCTCATTTTTCCGTTTATTTTTTAGATATTTGCTTTAATATTTGATAATGAAAAAAAGTACTGGAATAAAAGTTGTAGGAAATTACATTTTCTATAACCTTTGTTCGAAACACTTTCCCATTGAAGAAATATTTTAATAACTAAATATTTTAGCTGCCACAATCACACCACTGAGTTTTGGGTTCCCGGCTATATTTTCTCGGGAACGGGAATTAGATCTTCAACACACCATTTCTCATTTAAACATATTTATTATTGTTACAACGTAAATACATAAGTCTTGAATAAATCCCAATGACCTGTGATACATTAGTTGCGACAAATTGTTAGCAGATTCGATATTCAGACTCACTTTTACTTGCGCAACCGATCTTTCCACGATGTTGATGATGTGGAGATAACAAGAGACCAACTAATAATGTATGTAGTGCCTATTCTATATTGCAATTCCTTCAAAGTTAACATTTAGCGTAGAAAATGCATGAAAGAGGTTTAAAAACAATCTAAAATCTATAAGAGCCCTCAGTCCTTCAGTGGCTCCCTCTCTCGCGCTATAAAAATGCAAATAACTCGATAAAGGATCGAGATAAATTTTTGAAATTTGGCAGGAATGCTCGATTTACATATTTTAAGGTGATGACGAAAAATAGTCGAAAAAAGTCCCGGATTCGACTCCATGGAAGACATTCAGTTCCCATAAAATAACAAGTAAACTTCGACTTTGCGACATGTAGGCTTTTATTCTTTATGAGATCTAAATTAGAAAGAATTAATCTAGGATCTTCGATTTAAAACATTTTAAAGAAAAAATGATAATATTCTTATTCTGTTCGTCTTTTTCCGCTTACAGTTCGAAATCCCTCATGTTATACGTTTAATTTACATATTTTGGAAAAATCTTGCCATGTTAACGGGAAGTTGCCATGCCAACCAATTACATCGTTAAACCTCGAAATCCTATTGATATTTCAATCTTTATGGATGAAAGCGTGCTTTGAATGTTTTTAATACGAGAGAGAGAGAAGGAAGAAGAGGGAAATGATTTTCATTTTCGTGAAAATGAAATAATTAGTCAATTTTTGTTCTGCAGAGAGGTCCCAGAAAACACAAGAGATGAAGATATATTCGATTCGATAGAAATATTTAGGTATCTGAATTATGTGGACACCAGCATGCAAGGGGGGAATGAAAACATCCTGACTTCTACGGATAAGCTACTGGCATTGCAGAGAAAAATAGTCATCTGAAAAAAGAGAGCTAGAGAAGGTAATCTTGAAATGCTTCCTCTGGTTCCAAAAACCCATACCAAAGACATAGTTGCTCTCGAGGTGGAGCGTTTGGCCACTCGAGAGCACAATACCGAGCGTTACTTTCCATCCTTGACTAGAGAGAAATACGACTGGGTAAGGAAATTATTCACACCAGTGACAACTGACTTATGCGTTTTTACTCTCTCCGAAGAAGAAGAGTTAGCTTCTCTTTCAATTGATCGCACTCTGAAAATCAAGTACGCCGAATTGTCTCTGAATACGTTCTGGATTTCTGTTGGAGAAGAATATTCCGAAATCGCGAAGAAGGCTTTGGCAGTTTTGATCCAGTTTTCTGCATCCTATCTGTGTGAGCTGTGGTTCTCGACACTTACAAACATTAAATGCAGAAAAAGTGGAACTGCTAAACTGTGTTGAAGATGAAATGAGAATCTGCTTATCACGGATACGTCTTAATATCAGTGTAATCATTAGAAAACGCCAAGTTCAAGTGTCACATTACTTAAGATTTTAAAATAGATTTTTTAACATAGCTTCATCATTTGTTCTGTTTTACGATATCATAACTTAATTTGGTCGATTACATATACGACATAATATTTAAAAAATATGTATTTTATGATAAATTTTAGTTCTTTATTTAAATGTAATTCTAGTGTGCCGCGAAAAAAAGTGAATATCCAAAGTGTATCGCGAGCACCGAAAGGTTGAGAACCACTGGTGTAGACGGTGTATATCGCAATAGTGAAGACGGAATTCCGTGGCAGGCTTATAACTTCGCAAAGGAAAAAAATGTCGTCAGATAAAAATTGATGGTGGAATTGTCCCCCAGAGGGGATGTATGCGACCATAATATACCTCGCTTTGAGTTGGCCTTTACCGTTCGGTAAGGATAAACACCTAATAAAAACCATCCGAAAGATAAGATGTACTAATTCTAAATATCAAGAGAGAACAAAGGAAAAAAGCCGGCTTTAGTACATCTACATGGTACCCTGCAATTCACCAAACTGGTGGGTGGCAGGGGGTGCACTTCACCGAGGCCTACCTAACAGTTATTACTCGCACATTTGTCTTTCCTGTTATCTTCTGGTATTGTTCTCTCTGTAACGCTCCGTCCTACAATCGATCTCACGTATCTTATCGCCATGATCGTTTCTACCTATGTACGCTGGAGCCTCAATTATTCCCACTACATCCTCGGCTAGACATTCCGATCTGTATTTCTCTTGGAGCCTTAACCTCGAACACTTTCTACGGTCTTCCAGAGATCTCCATTTTAAGTCCTTCAATAGTGATGTGAGGTTTTCCATATGTGCGTACATTTATTTAACGAATCCGGCTGCTTATCGCTGTACTCTTTCTAACTGAATTGTATGGCCCTTCTCAAACTGATCCCATATACTGGCGGTATATTCCACCTGGGGTCTGACTAGTGAAAAATAACTCGCTTCGCGTACTTTCTCTCTACTATTCCGCACTATTCTGGCTACGAGCGCCAATTTCTTGTTAGCTGCGCCTATAACACGACGAATGTGCATGCCTCCCGAAAGGTCACGACAAATGGTAACTCTTAAATATTTTACATGCTCGGTTGCTTGAATATTCCTTGAATCGATTTCGTACTCGAAACCTATTTTTTAGTTCATACTTCTCCGGAAGGATACTGCGGCACATTAACTGTAATTAATTTCAATTTTACATTCCTTACACCACGCGGAAATGGCTTTGAAATCTTCCTGCAGCGACTGGTGGTCATCTCGGTTGTATCCCCTTGTTCCCAGGTGTCACCTTCGAAAAATTCTGATTTTACTATCTACTTCCGAACAAATGTCATTAACTTAAATTAAGAATAGCAGAGGACCCAATACACACCTGAGGAACACCTGACTTGAACGGGGAACGATTGCATTCCATCTATGGTCACTATCTGTTCTCTATAAGTCTCTCGACCAATTCACAATTTTCAGGTTGATGCCGTATTTTACTAGCTTCGCTATTAATTTCCCATGAAGTACCTTATCAAACATCTTGCTGAAGTCAAGCATCGAACTGTATATTGTTCCCTCCGCATCAT
Source organism: Tanypteryx hageni (assembly GCA_028673005.1). NCBI lineage: Eukaryota > Metazoa > Arthropoda > Insecta > Odonata > Petaluridae > Tanypteryx > Tanypteryx hageni. The sequence continues at coordinate 3,910,229 of CM054114.1, forward strand.
ACTTATACGAAATTCATCATAGACGTAGCGAGGAAAATCGCCGATTGAACATACTTGATTTGCATGGCTCTAACCTGCTAGATGAAAGATTTATGTTGCTGGAGGCAGCCGATGTCTCCTCCGACCTCCACTCATCCCCGGAGATTGAAAATGAATTCCACCAGCGTTTGTTGCGGACTGCTTTTATGATGGCCATAGACGGCCCACATGGAATCACATATGGATGGGATTCTTCCCTCTTTCAGTCTTTTTATTACTGTATGATGAGATGCACCATTACATTTTCTTTCCGAATGAGTTACGCCAGAGAATCTGAGAATCACATGAATAGCCGTTCATAATCCCGTGCTGGTATTCGTTTAATCAAATCGTTTTCTTCCAATAATCCCTTATATACTATATTCCAGGTGTGGCCGAACCGCGGCTCGCGAGCCAAATGCGACTCTTTCAACTTAGTATGTCGATTATCGAAGTTAGACCGAGCGGGCGATGGTCGAAGGGAGTTTAGGTCAGTCCTGCCCAAACTTTTCTAATGGCGGGCCACATCAGTGGTTGCGAATCCCTTGGCATTGGAAGTTGCCAATTTTTCGTCGGGCTGGATTATAGTTTAAATCGGAATTTTCTATATATTCTGAGGTGCCATATAAGTGAAAGTCAGGTCTTAATACGGTTTTCATGGCTAACATTTCAGTATTTAAAGTTTTATTATAAAAAATTTCAAAAAATGTATGAATTTGTGTGTTAAATTTTTGGAATTGCTTTTTCGCCATAGTTTCGCGGGCCGCACAAAAACCCTTTGCCCGCGGGCAGTAGTTAGGGCAGCCCTGGTTTAGGTGACCGCATCTCCCTCCTCCTGCCATCCATGCCGTCTGCCTGATCGATAAACATTTCCGCAGTACTTTGCCCCGTAGTTTCCTATTGTTCCTCTTGAGGACGCATACACCAACTTCTTATCAGCTCTCCCTCTCTTGAAAAACATCGTGATTTCCTGCTTTCGTTTTGAGATAAGCACACGCCCTTTCTCTCCTTCGCCCTGTCCAACTCCTTTCAAGTACCTTCCCTATCCCGCCTGCGAATCCTATTCATCTCGTTTTCTCTTGTTAATGAATTTGTTAATCGTTGAGGTTTTTAAAATAGCTTCTTTTCATCAAATTAGGTTTCCGAGATTTATGAATTACCTATCCGACAGTAGTATCTCTTCGCTTAGTTATTTCCCTCGCCAAACTTTGGCTCGAAAGTATCTCATGCGTCAGATAGTTCGTTTTAATCGCTGTGATACAGTATTATTGTATTTTAGGCTGGTTTCCAATGGAAACATGGCCTCATTATATGGTCGTGTCTGTGTGTGTGTCCCACTAACAACTTGAAATCGATGGACCGATTTTCATGAAACTTAGTACGAGGCTCGTGTCCACCGGGCCATATTTTATTTGAAGAAGATTGAAGCCCCGGGTTCGATTCCAGTAACGTTTTTGTCCGAATTTGTTTTACATAGGAAGTCTCAAATCCATCGTGCAGAGATTTTCTTTAATATTTTAAAATATCTGAAAATTGTGATATCGGGACAAGGTTTGTATTAATCTAAGGGGAAAAGAATGTAGATTCTAATTCTTATCACAACATTTTTATAATCGGTCGTATTTTCTTGAATTTCTACTAAAACAGCGTTTTCGCGTTTTAAATAGCATTTTTTGGATTGTTGCTATGGAGACGATTATTACAGAACTAGGCTTTGAGCATAGACGAGTGAACAAATGGGTTATTTTCTTTTCCACTCGACTGCTCTTTAGCAATGGACAGTTGATCCATACATATTATCGTATAAACAGTAATATTTATTAAATTCGTTTATTTAAAAAACATACATGCAAAATATAATGCCAGAAAGACATTTTGACATTGCTTTTAGTATTTTAAACCTAATAATGCTCTATTAATTTGTTTTCAATTTTACTCTATCATTGATAAACTGTGAATTACAAATGGTTTTTATGAGAATTCCTTGGAATGACTAACACATACTGAAACATTTCCTGTCATTATAAGTAATCAATTCGGGACGTCAACTTTGGGAAACCAGCCTGCATTAGTCCTGGTTTGGACTTTTATTTAAATACGCGGTCACCTTTAGCCGACCTTTGTGGAGAGTTGGGCTGTTGTGTGGGGTTGCTTCTAAATATGCCATAAAAATCATCCTATTTGCTCGTCCTGATTGCCTGTAAAATGCGCGTAAAAGACACTTGTAGTGCATGAGATAATTGTAAAATAGAACAAATTATTAAACAGTCCTGAAATAATTCATTTTTAGTTTGGATGTAAATAAAGCCAGTAGACTTTTGTTTTATTCCATTCATTTCAAAGGCTTCTTTTAAAACCGTATTTATCCGAATCCATGACGTTGCCCATTTTAGTAGACTATTAGAACAGAAAAAGACTATGACCTGATTACATGTGATTCCTGCCAAGTTTTAAAAAAGTTACAAAACTAGCAGAATTTTTTATTGGGTCCCATAATTTATATTATTTAAGTCATCGCCACTCTCTGTGCCAGGGGTGGCCAAACCTACTCAGGGCCGCATATGGTAATCTTCCTAAGTTCGAGAGCTGCAAGACATTCTGCACACAACTGTGTATGAACAGTAGACAATACAGAGAGGGTGGACGTCCTTTAAGCGTCCCCAAAACCTCGTACTCGCATCGAGTCATTGCATTCTGACGTGGTAATCCCTGATACGTCCTCCAATGTGGATGAATAAGAGCCGCACGTTCAATTGAAAGTGCCGCACGCTTTGCCCACCCCCCGCTCTACGCTCTCTTCGCCACTCTCCCTATCTTTATCGCTCCGAACTTTGTCCATAGACTCCCACAAAACATCATCTTCACTTCCATCCATGGCATTGGATTAGCAGCACTTCTTAAATGCATTCTTTATGACGTATGAATTTATGTGTTGCCTTGATCCATTGGCAGAGCTTTGAATCAGTAGTTTTCTTTTTCACTTGTAATATAAACTTTAAATTATTTTTAAAAAGCTTATTGGCAGCAACATCGAGAACTTGAAGCTATGATGTCATTCCTCCGGATTTTAGTAAAAGGTTGATTAACTTTAGGAATTGATGTGTCCTTTGAAGGCATCTGATACAAGCGTCCCTCTTTTTCTTAATAGTGCTCCTGGTCTTCTATTGTAGTCTGTGTAACCGATCTCTCATAAACTCTTTTGACACCCATCCATTTTCATGACATCGAACTGTTATTCCAAAATGAATTTGTTACTTCGTTTTAGGAGGTTTTAGGTGGTAATTTTACTCCATCTACTAAACAGACAACATTACTGCAACTCACATTTTTTCGTTACCTATCTTTATTATCACACATTTCACCTTTTACATTGACAGTATAATGGGGGACTGTCAAAATATTTAATATTTTAAAAATTCTTTGTAATTGACTTAATTACTCTCTGTGAATATTTTGTTAAATCGTCTTCATTATGCAAAAAAATATTTAAAATAACTCTTTTAAATATCCCGCGAAAACGGGATCCTGGTTGGAAAGAGAGTAAGAGGTACGTGACGTCATCGCATGCCTTACGACCGTACAGAAAGCACGCGGTTTTGATATTTCGTCCTGTTGCTTTTTCTGTTATCGTAGCTAAAATGGAGGATATGGAACTTAAGAAGGGTTATAAGTATTGGCTGGTACCTCAGTGCTTAAATACAACGATTAAAACTCCGAGAAAACTGTTCTTCACGCTAACGAGCTCCTTGGGAAGAAATAAGCAGCGGAGAATATTGTGGTTGAAAGCCATGAGGAGATACGCATCTGATAAATCGGAAAGTACAACTGCATTTGTCTGCGAAGAACATGTTAATCTAAGTACTAGTTATATGTATGTACGTAATTTTATTGCTTCGTATTTTAGTTTATGACTTATGTCGGCATTAAATTGGCATGATGCATATATTTCTGGAGAACGATGTTGAAAGAGTAAATTATATTTTTATGTTTCAGAGGTGAGCATATATATGTTAACAAAACCTCCATAATGTAATATACCTATTCTAAATACGTAAGATCAAACTTACGGAAATCGTTGGGCTATGGGTTTATTAAGCAAATACTTTTACAAATGTTACATATTAAGTTCTGTAATTTAAATATTTTAATAAATTTGTTCACATAATATCCACGACAGCATGGTATTTTGAAGGACCATGTTTTCCTAAATGAGGGCAGCATGACACTCCACAGACGTGACTAAATCTTCTTTATTTAAAACCACTCACTTCATAACCTCTTTATCTTATTCTGTGTTCAGGGCAAATCTTGCCTTTAACAATGCATATTTTTCCTTCTCGCTTCAGTTTAACAAATCCAACAGCATTACTAACATAGTCTTTCCTCATTGACCTCAAAGGGAGAAAAAAGCCATAAAAGCAACGATGAAATTCGCGACATATACAAAAGAGAGATGAAGTTATTACAAACACTTCTACAGTTTTTCTTTTCACAAGTATAGGTAATAACCAAGCAGATAGACACTTAAAACAACAAACTTCATCACATTTTCTATAGACAAGACACACGGAAACAAATTTTATTCACATTCATTTTGTATATTTGTCAATATTTGACCTGATGATTCTGTAAATGCAGACGATGGTGATTATTCACCGAAACCGGTCGTGTTTTACTTAATATATTTTGTGGAAATTAGCGAAAGTTTAGTATAAATAAAAAATAATATCTAGTATTGTTCATGTTATTTTATTGTGGAATTCCACGAGGTCTCGGCCTTATACTTATCTAACTATATTTTACTTACTAGATAGGACAGTATGGGAAATAATACATAAATAAATATTCTATAATATTAGTTAAAACTAGAGTTGGTTTATTCATTTAATATGGGTAAGCTGTTTTAAGACGTCAATCTATCTTTTACATATCTTCTGTATTTCAGTCGAAATAATAACCTACTATTACAATAACTGAAAATAAAAGCGCTACATCGAACTTGTTTTAGCAATTAAATGTAATACAAACCTGTCCATCTTTACTCCACGCATTTCAACATCTGAATATTGCTCACTACGACTTCCAATGTACTGTAAAAGCATGTACGAATCGACGTTGGGCAAATTATCAGATCTAGCTGCACAAAACGCTTCAGATGCCATTTTGAAAAACACAAAGCGAAATAAATGCAGGAAGGTGCAGTACTTTTACCAGTATTTCTTCTTAGACGGAGTATCGAGGAAAACAACAGAATTATGTCTTTCAAGCTTCTACTTCTATATCGGCACAATGGCCTCTAGTGCGGCATGCACTGACGTCACTAAACACTCGGCAAACTTCGACTACCAATCGGATGTGATCGGGTTCGGCATTAACTCGTCCGTTTTAAATTGCTTTTTTATAAATATCTGTTAAAAATTTAACGAAAAAACTTTATATTTGCCTATAATAATAGCCATACAATACAACTTCAAAAAAGTTTCGGTAATTCCCGATATTTGACAGTCCCCCATTCGATGGCATGTCGAAGAAAACTGGTTTCATCAGCATTGCATATTTGACTTAAGAAGGTAATTGCTAGTTTTTCTAAGTCCAATTATGTACATGTTTTTGATTGGCATTGAACGTATTTAGTGTATGTTTCGAACGCACTTATTCAGAATAGGTATACTAGTTATTACTAGTAATTGAAATTATTTTCACAAATTTTTGTTTGAGAAAAGAAAACTATTTTAAAATGTATTTTTAAAAATTACTACTATTAATTGTAATCCGGATCGTAGGTTCGCAATGAAAATTTTCAATGAATACAGTACAATATGTTTCATTTATTTAAAAAACATCGATAAAACGCGTAACCATACTTCCTATGGTTCTACGACAACTCGTAGCGGTCAGTTCGTCGCGCGTAAATACATCGCAAGACAAACTCATCGCGAATCAATTCATCACTCGAAAAATTCGCCGCGAGACACTATGACTGCTGTACTGCGGGAGGAGCCACTCATCCGCAACAAATTTTCTTTATATTTTTATAATATAATATATATATATATATAATAATAATAATATAATATATATATAATATTGCAATTCTCTTTGGGAATTACGCAATGCGATGCATGGGATGGTGTGTGGCAGGAGGTGACTCCCAACCCAACAAGTGTCTCCCTCTGCCATATGCCACTCATAGTATCTCGCCTTCCAATTTGTCGCTCTATAAATTGACGCGCTATGAGTTTGACGTGTGACGAATTGATGCGCGATGAATTGACCCGGATTTATTGACGGTATACTACTTTGTACTCGAATTTAAGACGACCCTCAGTTTTCGCAAGCTGAAATTTGGGAAAACCCTCGTCTTGGATTCGGGTAAACACGGTAATATTCTAGTTTTACTAATATCAGAATCTTAGTTTGTATCGTTTGCCTTAAACGTTTTTTCGATGCTAATGTTTAGGATATGGGATATTATCCACAAACACGATATATCATTCGATTTAGTGTAACCGTCTAGGCTGTAGTAAGATTTTGAGTGGATCGCGGCGGAGACGTGACGTCATAGGGCTTAGGTAAGATCGCTTAGCGTACATTGTAATGTCACTGGACGCCAAATGGTGATTTTTTGAGTCATATGGCTTACGCAGTATTATTTTTGACAACAGGCTCTACAATTGGATTGATATTAATTAAATTCCTTAGAGCCATTTTTGAGTAAATCAACTTTTTCTAAAAATCGCCAAGAATAAACTATCCTTTATTTTCTGTGCAATATCATTTTATCAAAAAAAGGGCCGGCAAAAGATGATATATTGCATAAATACGAGATATCATTCGATTTTATGTACGCGTTTGGGCCCTAGAACCGCGAACAGACCGACACAGATGGCACGGCGAAAACCACTTTTATGGAATCTAGGACACCTAAAACGTGTATTTCCATCAAAATCTCGGTCGAATTTTTCACGATTGCAATACTTTCTCATTATACTACGTATATGAGAAAGTAAAAATAAACTTTTGACATTTAAAATTGATAAACCCCCTACAAGTTTTATTTTTAAATTTGCTACATATGAGTAATATAGCCAAAGAAAAAAGCAGTATAATTTTTAAAACTATTTTAAATTAATCCTTCAAGGTATTTTGTCTACTTGGGTTTTCACTGCATAATTTCCTCATCTAGGACTTTTTCGAATTCATGTAACATATCTAATAATTTTATTTTTCTAGTTACAATATAAATATTTTAGCCCGGATATTGCCCTCAAACTTTCATGCTTAGGAATTAAAATTCCTTCAATACCTTAATTTCCCTCATCTTCATTTTCTTTACATTCAATATAATTACTATCACGATTTTCTGCATTTTCGTGTTCCTTTTCTCAGTTTTCACGATCACCGCCACATGTCTCTTATGTTTTCGTCGAAATTGATATCAGTTTCTAAGTTGGCTTTTTGTTCAAGATGGAATAATAAACATTATTTTTACAGGCATATGAGTTGAACTGTTCTCATCAATTTTAACTAAATTTAATATTTATAATTTACACATAATTACAAAATAATAATAGCATATTTGGACCGGATCAGCCAAACGGGTGCTACAATTAAAAATTATTAAATTCTTTCAGTAATTATGGATTTGGAAGGAATTGCCTGAATGGATTTCAACTAAATTTTGTATATAAGATTTGTACAACATACCATAATGAAATCAGGGTGCTTAAAGCAGAGCTGAATAGCAGAGATGTTACAATAAAAGCTAAAATAATATTTCTTTTACACGTATTTCTAGAGAACTGACCGAATAGATTTCAACCAAATATGGTGTGTGTGTATGTATGCATGTATGTGTATATATATATATATATATATATATATATATATATATATATATATATATATATATATTTGAACCAGATTAACTAAACAGGGCTTCATGGGTAACCAACTATTCAAAATTCCTGCCTATTAAAGACCATTTACTTATGAATTTGTCGCAAGGCATAATTTAGACATCTCCAATCTGTAAGTATAAAAATATAATAAACTTTTCTGATTTCAAAGCAAAAATACATTAGTATACGATTACATTACGACGAATGTGACGAAAAGAACTGTAGCAGGGGGAAATCTGTCTACTTCTTCCTCGGCTCCGTGGCTCTCTCCCTCTCTCCCCTAATCTCCGTGCATCTGAGGGTTCTGCGCGCGCACTCTACTGATTTGCTCGGCTCGAAACTTCCGGTTGTGCAAGTGGCAGTCACGAGGGATCGCTGCGTGAGAGTCACGAGTAGTCACGTGAGGATTAGTGTCTTTTCTCCAAGGTACACTTGATCGTGTGACGTAGTGTTTGCGCTCCACCTGGTGAAAAACCTCGCATGTGAAGGGATCGACTTAAACGACCACATTCTAGAACGATTGGCTGCAATCGGATTAGAAGTAAGTTCAGTCGAATCTTGCTTAAGCCCAGTCTATTCCCATAATTATTTTCTGCCTCGAGTAGATGCTCCTTTGTCAGTATTCTTGTACGATGGAGTGGAATCGAATGTTTTCAAGTTTTGATAATGGGAACTTTTTTCGTTATTTAAACATTCGGTTGGTTGATGAGGTTTCTTGGTTTCGGCTGTCGGACAGCCCAGAAAACTCCGGCAATGGAGGCAAATCGGCGGCGACTACGACGGGCTCAACCTAAGAAGTTGACCGCAAAGGAACGTTCTTGTTTTCGCACGAGGTTCGAGTTATCGGGGTTCTACTGCTTTCTTACAAATTATTTACCGGAAATATAATTATGATCGTGTCGCTCGTTTAAACCCGCAAAATACGATGGAAACAAAATATCAACTTCTACTTAATTATTTTTTATTTGTTCGCCATGGAACGGTTCCACAAGATTACGCCCACCACCGCGAAGTTTATCCGCAAAAAATATTGGGAAAATGTTTATGAAAACTGTTAGAAAGAAGAATTATTGCAATGTAATTCATACAGAGACAATGTTTAAAGTTGATAAATTGGATTTGGTTGTGTTGTTAGCTAATCTCAAGCAAACAACTATTTCCAAATGTTGAGATTGCATTACGAATATTTCTGTTTGCCTATCTCTAATGCAGAAGGAGAAACATCGTTTTCAAAACTAAAATTAATAAAAAATTATTTAAGAACGACCATGACCCAAAATAGGCTTTCAAACCTTGCAATGCTAAGCGTCGAGGCAGATATGGATGAGGAATTACATTTAGATGAAATAATTGATCAGTTGGCAGCATGTAATTCACGTAAATTTACATATTATAATGCCATTTTGTCAATACTCGAAACCTAAAAAAAGTAGGTTTCTTTGTTTGAATATTGCTTCATTGTTGAATGTTTCATGAATTTTATCTTGTATTAAATAAAAATGTAAAATTATTTCAATCCTTATTTTGCCGTCATTTCCTTTTATAATTTAAGCATAACATTTTTTCTCGTTTCAAAATTATTCCCAACTTTACAGCTAATGCCTGTCAGCTTAGGGTCTTATGATCATTTCATTCCATTAATTTAAGAATATGGTTGGAGTTTCAACGTGCTAAGCGTGTGGCCTGTGTCCTAAATACGTGGAGGGCAAGGGTCTCACATACGTGGGGCCCATGGGTCTCTTGATCCGGCCCTGCTTAGGTGACCAATTTTTCAGGAAGCCAAGGAGGGACATTTTCAAATATTTGCTGACTACAAGGAGGGACAGATTACAGTGGCTTGTTTTTGGTACATTTGCTGATGAGTCAGCCTTAGATAGATAGATGCGATAGATATCAGATAGCTTGGTGTGACCAGTGAGGGTGTTCTGGGCGATTTAAATGACAATTTGGAATATTATCCCGTAACCACAGGCATCAGAAATTGATGCGCCAACGCAGACATGCGGTCTCTCAGATCCCACGGCAAAAATAAATAATTACGTGAGAAGAAACAACATTGTATATACTTTTCTTATGTTTATATTTGAAATAGGGTCTTGGCGAACAAACACAAAAACATGAACTCTTAGTATGCAATATCTTCTTAGTAAATATGAAAATTTTTTACGCAAAAAAGAAAGGCTCTAATTTTTTATTGGTTACTTTTTTAAATTTCATACAGAAACTTTAGTCTTTGCTTTAGTCTTTTGCAGAGGGTTCGTTTAAACACCTGAATATAAAAGAATTTAAAAAAACTTGTTAAAAAATGAGGAGCCTAAACTTCGTCACTTCAGCGCATGCTCCTCAAGCTGGTGCTGAACATTTCAAACATATAGACCTGCTACAAATAAAACATTGGAAGGCAGTTTTTGTTATCTTTTCCGGACGTGCGACGGTCCAGGATGGCAACTGCCATGCAGTAAACAAAGCCACATGAAGTATACAAAGGTAAACAAAATCTCAAAGGCGGAGATTATTCACGAACCCTTTTCATGCGGTCTGAGAGACCGCTGCCTGTGGTTACGGGTTAATCGAGATGTTTCGAAAAGCGTAGGGTTGCCAGATCTAAAATTCAAAAACTAGGACAAAATAGGAAAAAACTAGGACATTTTCAGTTTTAAAAACGAGGACAAAGGAGAACATTAAAAAAATTATATTTATTACTAAAACATTACAATACATATTTATCGGAACTTCCAATGTTTTTCAGCAAGTCGGGGTTACAAATTAAGTAATTATAAAATGTTTTACAATCCATTTTCATATTGTAAGTAACAAGCAAAATATTATTTACTGTGTTTGTTTCCATTTTATTCCTAATGTTGCTCCATTGATTGCCAATTAACGAAAATACACGCTCTACATTCCCATTGTGAGCAAAAATAGAAAATGTATGTGTGAGCAATTTTTAAAAGTTCGGAATATACCTCGGAGCTCTCGCATTGATTAAAATATTCAGTCTACATTTTGTGGGCTATTAAGTTTTCCCAATTATTATCTTTCTTTTTCTCAGAAACAAATTCCCCAAAATTCAGAAATTGGTCAAATAATCTCTACTATCATCGATATTTACTCCTTTTTCATTAAAAAATCTAAAGAACTCTCTGTATATCATCCTATTCTGGAACATCTAATTCCATGAGTTTTAAGATTTTTTGCCCATATTTTTATATATGCCAATGATTGAGTGAATATACTTTCCGTTTCATTTTTAAATCTTTCAATGTCATATTGTTTTTAATTTTCACTATTTTTTTGCAATAAATAACGAACCTTGAGTGGCACAAACTTATTATCTATTCTTCCTTGCAAAGAATAGCATGTTTTTTGTAAAATCTGATATATGTACCTCTATCACAGAATTTTCCTTTTTTCCATTATTGCCATATTCTCTTGAAATACGGCCATGAAAGAATGTATCAACCACAGATAGCACTCACTCATGTCGTTAGGGAAAATTTCATGTAAAACTACTTGTGGCTTGTCCAAACTGAGAAAATATGATTTTAAAGCATTAAAAATTTCCAATATGCGTGCAAAAGCGGGGAATAGTGAAAGCCATCTAGTTTTACTGTGGTACAAAGACATTTTATATTCAGTACCTACATACAAAACTCTTTTAGTTTAGCTACTCGTACAATATATACTGAAAAATGCTTGTGAATCGCCACAACAATGCCATCAATGTTAATCGATAATTGATTTAATCCACAATGAGCCGCATTATGAATAACATGTAAAGGACACCCAACTCCAATTATTTTGTCATTGACCAGTGTTTTCAGTTTGTAAAAAACGTTTTCACATCCAGCTCTTTCATCACCACCCAAGTTTGTATTACAGTTATCTCCCGAAAATCCAATACATTTTGAAAGTAATTTAGTTTCTCTTAATATATCGACAATCATTGAAGAAATTGCATCTTAAGTCTCATTTTGTTGTTCTGTAATTCTTAGGATTTTTGATTGAATCCCTCCATTTTTATAATCGTAATACTGTATTAAAATCGGAAACAGTTCTGTTAAGCCATGATTAATGGCATCTGTTGAAACAGTAATGAAAGGAATATGTTCCAGACCATGCAAAGTTTTCTCTATTGTATGTGGTGCAAAGACATTTGTAATTATAGCCTCTGCTTTTGTTCTTCCACAATCCATTTGTCTACAAATGCTGGAATCCTTGAAAATGGTTTTGAATAAATCTATGGAGCAGTCGTGCGATTTAAAATGACTGACCATGTACAACAGTATGATATGCAATTGTACCTTCAGCAGCTCTTTTATGTCATAATTCGGTGTGATAAAGTATAGTAAAACCCTTGATGTACTTGCTGTAGATTGTAGATTTTTCTTGTTTCATGGTTGAGATATGCTCTGTAATATCCAACCTTCCTTTGTTTCCAATGGAAATATGTGTATTGCCGTTTTCCTTCTTTTAAAGGAAGGAAACTCCTTAAGTAGCTGTTCGTGAATAGTACATTTCCTTTTGCTCGTTATTGGGGCTAAAATATAAATAAATAGACAATATATCATATTTTATAATCTATAACTGTGTTTAGAATCTTGCAGATTTGTTTACTTGAAACAAGTATACTCTGCATCAGGGAGCTGCAGTACAGACCAATAATTGAGAAGACTCGTGTACTTGCCAGAGAAATGTTTTAAAAGTGGGGCGTATCAACAACTGGGTGGAATTTGAATATTCTCTCCCTGAGCATGGCACAATCCCATTGTTTAATCCATTTCTTTATTATATTGGGTTGATTTGAATGTAGATTGTAATTAAAGAGGGTCACGTGAGCGGCCCTCTAAAAGATGTAATAGATTTAAAATTAAGTTGATACTTCATAAGTATTAAACTTATTTATAAATCTTATTTCGATTTGCGCAATCCTGAATTTTTGGCATGCTACTTGGGGGGTGGGAAGAATATTAAAAGTTCCACCCAACAACTGTCAGATAGTGAGGGAAGCAATGAAGCAGAATCGCGATCGGAGCTGCCAACGTTAACAGTATTGCCATTCTTTCGCCGAAATAAAATACGGCGCACATAGTGTTTGCAGTTGGCGGAATATTTAATGAAAATTCAATTGACAATGTTGTGGTTTTAAAAAAATTAAAAAAACTAGCACGCAAGTGTAAAATCAGCGAGGACGTCCGAGGACGCCCTAAAAACTAGGACTTGTCCTCGGAAACGAGGGCGGCTGGTAACCATAGAAAAGGCGGGACGAGTGATGAAAACGAGGGACTGATCCTCCAAATTCGGAACGGTTGGTCACTCTGGAGTACGCACCCTCTTGACTCTATAGGACTCCTGGCTCGCCATTCACATTTCTCTCCCTCCACCATCTCTTTACCCTATCATATTTCACCTTCACCGCCATCTCTTTGTAATACATACGTACTAAGTTCTTCACTCCGATCGCATGGAGTTCTGGTCTCCTTTGACTTCGCGCGTATCCGCCGATTATTTGTCACTCCTTACCCGATTTTACCGCCGTTTCTATCAGATGGACGCTGGTTGAGCGCAAAAACCGTCAATCCGGCAATATAATTCTCTTCGCCGGAATGCTCCCCTCCCCCCACCTCAAAGGGCCTTTCTCGTTCTTCGGTGGGGCCGACTGGGTTGCCACCGTCGGGATGTGCCGATTCCGGGATGTGGCTTGCCGAGGAAGTGTCGCTGAATATCCGACCTCTCTTTTTAGAGAACGTTGTCGAATCGCGTGGGAATTCATCGATAGACGGTTGCGACTGCTGTTGGTGCGCGGTTACAGACTGGAACCGAGGGAATGTTCTTCTGCATTGCGATTTGAGGAATTGAACTGCGGGAGATAATGGCGTCTTTGCGGAACCGTTCGTTGTTTACAAATAGTATCGTTAAGAATTTTTGGTATGATGTCCTGGCTGACTGCACTGATCTTCAGAAAGTAAACTCCATTTAGGTAATTTCGGTGCATGAGTTGCGAAGTCGGTTGTGTAAATGAGTACGCGGTGGTCACCAGTGGCGGATTTAAGGGGGGTCGACACTTTGCGCGCGACGGGGACCCCGATAATATGTTCGTGTATATAGTCTCGTCTCAATTTCAAAATCAGTGGAACTTCTCTGTGATTCCATAGAAAAACGATCGTTAAGAGGTCACGAAAGAGGGTAGACATTAGGAGCGGTTTAGCTATATATTTAGATTGCAGGGCCACCGACTGCTTATCGCCAGGGGCCCCCAATTGTTGAACGCCAGGGGCCCCCAATTGCTGAGCGCCAGGAGCCTCAGAAGGCGTAAGTCCGCTACCGGTGGTCGCTCTTATTCGCCTAATTCTTCTATGTGGCATCTTCCCATGAATGGAATCGAAGCACGTAGTGTGCAGTCGCTCAAAAATATTTCACAGCTTCGTAAGTTTCTTATCTCCGAGTGCTTATGCAGAGGTTGATTTCAGACCGGCGGCCGTCGTAGGAACAAAGGGAAGTGGGCGCGGAAAGGGGAGGAGTGACTCGTTCCCGCGACCAGATAGACGTGTGTAATTAATAAGCAAATATGGTTTCCATTTCTATCATTCGCCTTCATTTATTGCCCTTCTTAATGGAGAGACTGCTCCACTTATGTATTGATCTTCAAATCGCACGATAACCTATTCGAATTGGTGGTTGGGCGTGACGTACTCGGTTTTAGTCATCTCAAACCTCGTGCATTCGTTGATAGCGGCGGATTTCGAGCAATTAATTTTAAAAACGTTGCACAATGTTCAAAACCCCGATGTTTATCAGGCAATAGGTAAAACACACTCAATTCCAGGGGCCGAAGTCAACGTGGCGGCTCGTTTCGCTCTCATGGCGTTTTACCGCACGCCATTTTCTATTATTTGCGTGTCTTTTGTAAACTTTAAAGCAGGGATGGAATAACGTTTCAAACCGTTACGTTATTCTGTAACGTTACAAATGATTAGTTTTCGTTACATAACGTAAAAATAGCTCTATGTAATTTAATTGTAACGTTATATACCCCCTCCTTCCCCCCTCCCTTCTCCACCCCCTCCTCCCCCCCTCACACCTCCACCCCCTCCTCCCCTCCCACCTCGACCCCCCTCACACCTCCACCCCCCTCACACCTCCACCCCCCTCACACCTCCACCCCCTCACACCTCCACCCCCCTCACACCTCCACCCCCCTCACACCTCCACCCCCTCCTTCTCCCCTCCTCCCTCCTCCTCTCCCTCCTCCTCTCCCTCCTCCTATCCCTCCTCCTCTCCCTCCTCCTCTCCCTCCTCCTCTCCCTCCTCCTCTCCCTCCTCCTCTCCCTCCTCCTCTCCCTCCTCCTCTCCCTCCTCCTCTCCCTCCTCCTCTCCCTCCTCCTCTCCCTCCTCCTCTCCCTCCTCCTCTCCCTCCTCCTCTCCCTCCTCCTCTCCCTCCTCCTCTCCCTCCTCCTCTCCCTCCTCCTCTCCCTCCTCCTCTCCCTCCTCCTCTCCCTCCTCCTCTCCCTCCTCCTCTCCCTCCTCCTCTCCCTCCTCCTCTCCCTCCTCCTCTCCCTCCCCCTCTCCCTCCCCCTCTCCCTCCCCCTCTCCCTCCCCCTCTCCCTCCCCCTCTCCCTCCCCCTCTCCCTCCCCCTCTCCCTCCCCCTCTCCCTCCCCCTCTCCCTCCCCCTCTCCCTCTCCCTCCCCCTCTCCCTCCCCCTCTCCCTCCCCCTCTCCCTCCCCCTCTCCCTCTCCCTCCCCCTCTCCCTCCCCCTCTCCCTCCCCCTCTCCCTCCCCCCTCTCCCTCCCCCTCCCCCTCTCCTCCCTATGAGTTAAATGTAAGAGTGGATCTTATGGTCTAAATTTCGCCCAAATAAAGACATTTATCTATCTATCCTATTCTCTCCTCCCTCCTCTCCCTCCTCTGCTCCCTCCTCTGCTCCCTCCTCTGCTCCCTCCTCTGCTCCCTCCTCTGATCCCTCCTCTGCTCCCTCCTCTGCTCCCTCCTCTGCTCCCTCCTCTGCTCCCTCCTCTGCTCCCTCCTCTGCTCCCTCCTCTCCTCCCTTCCTCCTCCATCCCTTCCTCCTCCATCCCTTCCTCCTCTCCTCCCTCCTCTCCTCCCTTCCTCCTCTCCTCCCTTCCTCCTCCATCCCTCCCTCCTCCTTCCCTCCCTCCTCCTTCCCTTCCTCCTCCTTCCCTCCCTCCTCCTTCCCTCCCTCCTCCTTCCCTCCCTCCTCCTTCCCTCCCTCCTCCTTCCCTCCCTCCTCCTTCCCTCCCTCCTCCTTCCCTCCCTCCTCCTTCCCTCCCTCCTCCTTCCCTCCCTCCTCCTTCCCTCCCTCCTCCTTCCCTCCCTCCTCCTTCCCTCCCTCCTCCTTCCCTCCCTCCTCCCTCCCTCCCTCCTCCCTCCCTCCCTCCTCCCTCCCTCCCTCCTCCCTCCCTCCCTCCTCCCTCCCTCCCTCCTCCCTCCCTCCCTCCTCCTTCCCTCCCTCCTCCTTCCCTCCCTCCTCCATCCCTCCCTCCTCCTTCCCTCCCTCCTCCTTCCCTCCCTCCTCCTTCCCTCCCTCCTCCTTACCTCCCTCCTCCTCCTTCCCTCCCTCCTCCTCCTTCCCTCCCTCCTCCTCCTTCCCTCCCTCCTCCTCCTTCCCTCCCTCCTCCTCCTTCCCTCCCTCCTCCTCCTTCCCTCCCTCCTCCTTCCCTCCCTCCTCCTCCTTCCCTCCCTCCTCCTCCTTCCCTCCCTCCTCCTCCTTCCCTCCCTCCTCCTCCTTCCCTCCCTCCTCCTCCTTCCCTCCCTCCTCCTCCTTCCCTCCCTCCTCCTCCTTCCCTCCCTCCTCCTCCTTCCCTCCCTCCTCCTCCTTCCCTCCCTCCTCCTCCTTCCCTCCCTCCTCCTTCCCTCCCTCCTCCTTCCCTCCCTCCTCCTTCCCTCCCTCCTCCTTCCCTCCCTCCTCCTTCCCTCCCTCCTTCCCTCCCTCCTCCTTCCCTCCCTCCTCCTTCCCTCCCTCCTCCTTCCCTCCCTCCTCCTTCCCTCCCTCCTCCTTCCCTCCCTCCTCCTTCCCTCCCTCCTCCTTCCCTCCCTCCTCCTTCCCTCCCTCCTCCTTCCCTCCCTCCTCCTTCCCTCCCTCCTCTTTCCCTCACTCCTCCTTCCCTCCCTCCCTTAGGTGGAAGATGGGACTTCTTAGTCTCAATCTCGCTCCAAATAAAGACCATATCAATCAATCAATCTCTCTCCCCCTTTTTAAATTACTCTTCCTTACTCGCTCTCCCAAATCGCCATCCCTATCGGAGGAGAGGGAGAAAGTTAAAGAGTGTTATGGAGGTGATGTAGGCATGTAGGCGCTAGATGGAATTTCCGGCCGGACATGCCGTGGGTGGTTACGGCTTCGAATCACGTGGCGCCCTCGGCTCCGCGGCGGAGTTTGAACGAACTTTCATTTTCTCGACTTTTGGACGTTCTCGATGAATAAGCTCTAAATATTAAAAATCGAAAAAACACAAGGGCGTATATTAGGTACTTATCTATAGCCATAGGATGATTTGACATGCTATAATGATTTATCTGTTTGTTTACTATTGACCATTGAAGCTTCAATATTTTGACTTTCTCATTATTATAATAAAAGCCTAGATGATGGGGTTTGTGTATAACGCTGACGTCATCAATGGCTTTTTTAACGTACTTTCCGATCAGGTGGAAGTTTGAAATTTCGCATGAATGTTTGATTCAGATATAAAATTAATTGACGAAAAAAATACGAAAAAAGACTCGGGTTCGACTCCAGGGGGGGTTTCCCGTAAGATAACACCACAGTCGACCTCTTAAAGTGCAGGCTTTTATTCTTTTGGAAATTATAATTAGAAAAAATTGATGTACGATCTTTGAATTTAAACTGTTTTACGAAAGTAATGAAGTTTCTTATTCTATACATCTTTTTCCATTTACCGTTCGAAATCTCTCATATTAAACCTTTAAATCATATATTTTTGAAACGAGATGTTGCCTTGCCAACCACGCCATTGTTACACTTCGAGGATCAATTGTTGTCTCATCCCGCATACGTGTAATATATACGAGTGCATAGATTGCCATAAATTATCGTAGGATTTTTCGCGAAAACACGTAATCCTAATGGGACTGGGATTTAGTTTGGATTCTTTTGCTTATCTAGACGACTATATAGATGTAGAGTAAGAGAGAGGGGAGTTGGGGAGGGAGAATGGAGGAAAGGGATATAGAATGGAAGGCACATAAAGGGAGGTATAGAATTAGAAAAGGACGGGAGGAAAGAGATAAAGAAGGAGACGGAGAACAAGTGAAATATAATAATGAATTTTATAACCAACTTTTATATAGTTAATACTTGAATATGAATAAACTCTATAATATAATTATGATATCCTTTCTGCTTGCATGGGTGTAAAAAGTTGCAAAAGTGTCTACCAGCTGTTGAGTGATGTGGAGGTCTCTCTATTTAACCTTGAATCTTTTTACAGCTGAGAGAATGACAGACAGAAGTAGAGAACTAAGAATGTTTGGTATATAAATTGTAAGAAGTTTGATTAATATCTTTTGTTTCATTAATGAAAATACTGACTTATCCATTCATATTGCTTAAAATCAACGAAAATATACTGCTAGTTCAGAATAATTCAGCTTTAGATACTAGTAGGAGTGAAACTGTTGAATATTTCATATTTTAGTCACCTAATTTAATTGACAAAAATAATAAATTGTTCTTTTCCTAACATCACGTCAAGCATCCATATAAAAACACTGTATAAGTATAGTTAGCTGAAGAATTGCTAAGCTACAACACCACTTTAAAACGTTTAATTTAAATTTGTTCAAATTAACATCCTTTACAGCAGTATTACCTATCTTAAGTAGTTGAAAAAATAATGAAATTATAAAAATGAATAAAAAGGAAACAAAAAAATAAATATGAAAAATGCCACTAATGTATCTTACCACGCTAATTCAAATGAACATTTATCGCAGCGCCAACGCTGGTGGCCGAGGTGACTAATCACTCGTATCACTCGGCTTACGCGATGACTATCTCAGGTGAGCTGGTTCGAACCCTGCAAGCAGCTTTGAATTTTTTCAGATTATACGGGTCGCGTGAAGTGGCCCAATGCGATAGTTCCGATGACAAAAAATTGTTACAAAGAGTAGAAAGATCTCAGACTTGTTACAAAGGGTGTTATTAGTTGAACCACTTTTATTGCCCTTCTTAAAATAATTATATAGCTCACACCATTTTCATAACCAATAGCACATACCTACACGATTTTTTATCTTATATCATTGTATGTGTGCCGTGAAGCTCATACCGAATTATACTACATGATTTATACTACCGCTACACAATATTTTTTGTTTTGTTCAATATTTCTGATGGTACAGCATATCGTATGTTCTGTGATTTGCCTAATATTAAGTAATCAATGCACCAGCCACACGTCAATGTCGAAAAAAATTAATCTCAAACATTATCAATATAGTAATTTGCTTAAACTGCACAATAAAACTTGCAAACGAAACGATATTTTCAATGCATGCGTGAAATAACTTTGTATTTGAAATGTTAAGTTGTCCATTATTACAATGCATTGGAATCGTTTCTTTTCTTCGCTACGTATTTCATTTGTTTTATATTTACACAAAACTTTTCACAAACTTTCAATCGGTTATTGTCCTTGGTGCGTTTAGTGCAAATGCACTTGAAAGCCCGAGTCTAACAATGCAAAAATCCGAGGTCAACAATTGAAATGTTGAAAAATAGGAGAAACTCGAATATAAACTTACAATATGAGCAAACACAAATTAAACAACAGAATCGAAAGTAAGAATCAGAATCTTCATTTCTTTTTACGTGAAATAGTGGAAACCTCGAGTCAAAGTCTCGATCGTAAGATATTTTACAATGTTAAAGACTGAAGGTCTACACATCGTATTCCAGCCGATTATGTGATAATCAAATGTGAAAACGAAAACTTTCTTGATATCGTACCCATGCCTTTTCGGGAGACAACTACCGGCCCTAATCCTGCAAGATTTCGCGCCGAGTATTAAGGCGAAAGATTGGTCGAAATCGAGCCGACCGTTCTTGATTTATTTGCGTTTATACTGGGAGGTGACGTCACTCGAGGATGCACTTGATGCCCATGTCTAACAATGCAAAAATCCGAGATGAACAATGCTGGCTACCCTAGCAACCTCCTTTTTGAAATGTCGAAAAACCGGAGAAAATCGAATATAAACTTGAAATATGAGAAAACATTATCACAACCTAAAATGTAATGATTGCTTCGCGGTGGGGACCATTCACGCACTCCCCGGCAATGCTTCGGCTCCCCAACTCCGTCAGTGGGAGCTTCCATCTTTTAAACTCCTATTGTCCCCCTGGCCTCAACCTTCGCTAGCATTTCACTCCCTTTCTGCCATTCCCCAACCCCCTTCCGTATCCTCCAATCCCCGACTTTTCCGCACTACCCCATGTCTCGACCCATTGCCATCAGTTATCTCTCTCTCTCCTGTGCTGACGAAGTGATCGTCCCCGAAAGCGTCCGTGTTTTTGTTCGTTTTACGTGTGTCACTTCGACACCCCCAGCTGCTCGTCAGCTTGAAGTCATCTTATTGGTGAGTGCTCACTGGGCTTCCTTAAGTATATATATATATATATATATATATATATATATATATATATATATATATATACATACTTAAGGAAAAGAAAAGGTAGTGATGAGGATGGCAAAAAAGGTGTTGAAGGAAGCCCAGCGGACACTTACCAAGTTGGCAGGCTGCTGGGGGCGTCGAAGACACACGTACAGCACACGAACACACACACACACATATATATATATGTAACTACAATGATAATAATAAAGTTTATTTGTCCTTGTGATGTTACAAAGGTAACATACAGGATATGTCAGAAAAACTATCACATAAATACTATATAATACTATATACTTATATATAAGAAACTCATGCACAGATATTTTAAATACATGTATGATAATTATTTCCTTGTTTGAAGAATGTAGATTATTGTATAGTTTGGGTCCTTTTTTACAAACTTGATACTTTTGTTGATGAACATGTAGGTCATGGCTCCTTTATGTACCATAATTATGAAAATCATGATTTTTAACAAAAATAGACATTTTTTACAAACAAGATCGCATGAAAAATGTCTGTAGTTTTCAGAAGACCAAGGTTTTGAAAAACGGATCGACAGTGAGCTCTATATGGTGCATAACACATTATACTAACAACTTTTTTTTAAATCCTCGGCCCCTCAATTATTTGGTAGGAGGAGCCCCAGAGCAGCTCAAGAATAAAAACGAACATAGTACACCAGTTTTAATATTTCAATGATCATTGAATGTTTGAGAATTGACAGGAGGTAATACACTGAGTTGAGCTTTTTGCGTAGGTGATAAGTGAGAGATAACATCTTAAGAGAGGGTCAATGTGTAAACCGAGAAATTTAAACTCTGTGCAACTTATTGGATCCTGGTCAAGATAAATAAGAAGATGGTTACAACGTTGCTGAGAGGAAGAAAAGTACATGCCTTGAGTTTTTTCAGAATTTAGAGACAGCCTATTGACAATACACCACTTAGACATTCCCTGTAGACAATGTGATGACAAAGTAAACAAATCAAAAGAACGTTCGTAATAAAAAAATGATAAACAACATAAGGAATTTCAACAGAAGTCATTTGCCATTTCTTTTTGTATTGTAGTATTTATTCAGCCCTTCCTGAGGATGAGGAACTTTGTGCAGTTGTGTTAATGCAGCAGTAGATTTTCTACAGAGGAAAGACGTAGTACACTCGAAAAGAAGTTGTATAAACGGAAATGAAATGAAGCTGTCGATCGCACGCCATCCCAACCAAACCCTAAACACATCCCAACCAAACCCTAAACACATCCTTGGAAAATCATTTAGTTTTCCATGGCGAGGGGATTCTGCATAAGTATCTTTCTTGAAGTGCTTCGTGTGTTTTTATTAAATGCAGTGGAAATTCTTCATTGAAATATTTTGGTATTCTATCATTTACTCTCAGTAAAATTACATTCGTTTCAAATAAGCATAACGTGTTTATCGCCGTAATCAAGATATGTTATCTCAGCTGCTTCGCATTTATTTCAGAGTGCGTGATATTCCTGATATGTGTCATTGATGATGAACCATAGTGGATATTGGAGAGGTTTTTAGTTACAATAGTCTATTTTTACTTTATTTTTGTGGAATATTTGCTTAGTAGACGACTAAGATTGCCATGGTAAGAACGATTTAATAACGTTTCCTATTAAAAGGAATATTATTTCTTTTGACATTTGAGAAGGAGAAAAAAAATCTTGTACTTGACCGAGAATCGAACCCGGGTCCCCCACTTGCCGGGTAGGTGTTTTAAACCTAGAATACGAATCTTATTTTTAGGACGGTTGTTACTAAACATACGTAAATTTGACGTACACACCAGGATTATTTTTAAAACCACTTTTATTGCAATGTGTTTATTGATAATCAACTTTCTGGTATATTTTTGATCAATCAAAACTCCAACATCTAGTTTTTAATGATAAATCTTCTAGGAACTTATGATTTCGTAATGAATTACAAATGTTCAAATAACACAAATTAGTAAAATAAGAATAGAATGATCAAAGAAATGTTAGTATTAACATTGAATCATGCAAAAACTTCTATAAAATAGGAAAATCGAAGAGTAAGTGCCTATTAATGTTCATAAACTATGGCAATAAGTACATTTTTTTAATAAAAACTAATAAATCTTAGAAAACTAGTAGGGAGACCTTATAAAAACACTAAACCTTATAAAAACACTAAAAACTCGCATTAAAATTTCAAAATCACAACTGATTACAGAGTACAAAAAAATGTTTAGGAAAATGCGAAAAATTAAAACCGAAAACACAAAAGTGCGTTTAGTTCCTGCAAATTTGTGTTTTCAATTGTGGATGTGAGTTTTTTTGTAACTGTGGCGCTGCCTCTATATTTATTCATTTGTGCGTTGTAAAATGTCAGTCATTATGCTTTCTGTAAAAACATAGGTTGAAGCATTCAACTGGTTCGGCCGCAAGACGAACATTTTGGGCGGGTCCAGGTCTAATATGGGCAACATTTTTTTGGGAGCTTTTCCTTGACAAGGAGTATCGCTCGTAGTCTTCAAAGTAAACCCGTTCCTTCCAGTTATTTCAGGCTCTTTCAAAGTAATGATATTATTATTGTCATGTTCTGCCGAATCTTTTTTGCGCGTTGACATTTTCCCTTCTTCCTAGATTGAGAAATAGGGCGTTTAATATCTCTGATAGGTGCCAAAAAAATTCACTTCATTCGCCTCATCGCCTTTGGCGGGATCTAAATCGGAATCATCACAACATAAGTTATTGTTATCTGAGGTAAGTTTACTTTCTAAAATATCTTCCGTACCACTTTCGTCATCGGAAAGTTGGCTCATTATGCGTAGAATTTCGTCTGAGTCAGAATAATGAACAGTTTTCTCCATTTTTCCTAAAAAGAAACGCGCAAAATATTAACTAGACACATTCGAGAATTCAAAGATAGACCAAGCACTCATTGTGAAATTTACTCCACTAATCGTGTGTAAAATTGACGCTGAAAATTATCTAAACTCCTTAAACATACGTTAACACGTCATATGAAAGTAGTCTCATTTTACTAAATATACGTAAGATCGACGTCTAAAGGTTATCGCATTTTACTAAACATACGTCAAATCGACGTACATATTTTCGCTTAATACTATACCTACGTAAGGTTGACGTAGTGACTCAACGACGAAGCAGATGTACGGACGGAAGAGGAGCGTGGAACCGGCCTGGTTCCCGGTAGGCAACAAACTGATTGAAGCACTGCTAGAGGAAGGAGCTAATTGGATTCCCAGAAAAGAAGTTATTCTTGTTCAAAGAAGAATGTACGTCATTTTGATGTATGATTATTATTCTAGAGTTAACCAACTAATTCCCAATCAAGCACAGGTTTTTTTTCCTTCTCAAATGTCAAATTTCAGTTGAAGCTTTATGCGAACTTGCATCTCCTCAACTTTCCATCTTGTCATTCTCAAATGGTTTATAGCAGTGCTTTTCAACCTTTATTTGGCCGCGGAACACTTTCTGCAAACCCAAATTTTTCGCGGAACCTCATTATCATTCTAAATAGTAATATATAATCGAACAAATAAAATTCGCGTTGCTGTTACTTGACTGTAATTTATTTGTTGCTACTAGTAATTTAAAAAATGATTACAAAATCATACAAATTTCAAATTTTCAACCAACATTTGCGAAACCCCTGAGACTCTTTTGAGGAACCCATTTTGAAAACCTCTGCTATCATTCTATATAGATGTTCCTTACAGAGGAAAAGGAGGATATAATATACTAGTAGAAGGTGCTTGCATGCTGCAAGCATTTCATCTCACCTTGAAAAAAATTCATTTTTCAGGGAGATATTTCATCATGGAAAATATTTCTTTAATTCATAAGGTTTCTTCTCAGGACCGATTTTCGTTTTTTCTTTATGGAACAATAATACAGTAAAACAATCACTAATTTTTACAATTTTAGGAATATTATAAATTTTTCACATTGGGTTAATAAGGCTACATATTTCCGCCAAATTTTAAAATTGTAGCACATTTAGAAGCAAAATAACATTTATCAAATTGTTTAAAATTAAATAATTTTTAACGGCCGCAATTACGATTTCATGGATACACTAAAATGTTTATTCGTTAGTATGGAATATTCTCTAAAAAACATAAAAATTTCAACTCCCTATCTTGCTCCATAGTATTTAAACATTTACCTATTTGTAAAAAAATTTCAGCTCCGTAGCACATGCGGAAATACATAAACCTTGAAAATTTGTTTAAACAATTGCGAATTTTTAGCGGCCGGATTGTTGCACTTTTTCAAGATTTTTGTTTTTTTTTTCTAGCGGGTTTCGCACAAAATCCTACCTATGAAAAAAATTTCGTATCTCCAGCTCATCTGGAAGTGCCTAAACATTAGTATCCTCCTATTTGTTATATGTTATACTAGTAGTTGGTATACTACATTGCACTGCAAGCATTTCATCTCACCTTGAAAAAACATTCATTTTTCAGACAGACATTTCATAATTAAAAATATTCTTTTAATTCTAAAAATTTCACCTCCGCAGCGATTATCGTTTTTCCCACATGTAAAAATAATAGTTTAAAACAATCCCCAAATTTTGCTGGAGATTCGAATTTTTTTTCTTAGGTAGGATTTTGTGCAAAACCGACTAGAAAAAACGAAAATCTTGAAAAAGTGCAACAATGCGGCCGCTAAAATTCGCAATTGTTTAAACAAATTTTCAAGGTTTACGTATTTCCGCATGTGTTACGGAGTTGAAATTTTTTTATATGTAGAATTCGTAAAAAAAAACGAAATTGGGATTATACAAATTTTGATATTTTTATTTGTTTGGCAGTTAAAAATTCTTCAAGTTTAAACAAATAGATAACTGTTTAGACATTACAAGATGAGCTAGGAAGCTGAAATTTTCAAGATATGTACAGAGTAGTTCATTTGCACAAATAAACATTTGAATCTCTCCATAAACATATTGCGGCGACCGTTAAAAATGTTTAAAATTTAAGCAATTGGAAAAATATTATTTCACTTCTAGAAGTACTACAACTTTAAAATTTGGCAGAAATGTGTAGCATTAGTACCACATAATGGAGAAAGTATAAAATTCTTATAATTTCAACGTTTTGGGATTGTTTTAATCTATTATTTTTTCATAAGGGTAAAACGAAAATCCGGAGGTGAAATATTTAAAATTAAAAAAATATTTGTAATGATGAAATATGAAAAATTAATGAATATTTTTTATGTTGAGATGATATGCTTGCAGAATGCAAGCACTAACTACTAGTATGTTATATCCTTCTCCTCTGTAAGGAACGTACGTCTATATATATATATATATATATATATATATATATATATATATATATATATATAAACAAAAATTTTAATCAACTCAAACCGTACGAATCAATTAATGATTCGTACAGTTTAGGATTTTTTTTTAATTGTAAACAATTAGTGTCGTCAACGCTTTGCAGCAATCTTCATCTTGCTGCTTAGCGCGGAGCCCCTTTTGACGCGGGGCCCTGGGCGACCGCCCCGATTCGCCGTGCCCTAGGGGCGACCCTGAGCATGGTATAATATTAAAGACACGACGAGACGTTCATTCGCGTGATCTTCTTTTGTTAGATCGGTATGAAACTTAGGACTCTCGACTGTGGATTCCAAATGGTAAAACGTCTCATCAGGAATAAACATGCATCACCTTGACTAACCAGTGCGAAAGCAGCCTTAATAAATGTTCCGTTTCATACTTCGTCTCCGCACGGCCATGGCGTCGGTGCATTTTTCGTAGTCGTATCGGCACACCCATGGCCGGTCAAGTGGGAGGTGCAGCGGATGCAAGGCATCCGAGTCCCCGATTTTTAGGGGCCCAATGTATAAATAATATATTTACATCTTTAAACAAATTTTTGCTTTTTTATTAAATTAATTATCATTATAATTACTGTATAATTATAAGTACATGTTCTCTCTAAGCTGTAACATTGATGTGTACAAAATGGCAGGTTTTTTTGACATAGGGGGGCCCCAAAAACTTGGCTGCATCCGGGCCCCCGAAAGTACTTTGCTGGCCTCGGGTTTAACATCGTTCGGAAGAAGTCGGACGAAGAAAAAAGGCCAACGCTTGTTATCCGCTATAAATCTGGAGTTTAAAGGCGTACTCGTAGTCAAGTTTCAATTTCCCGCTACTTATGATAAAAGATGATCCTCGAGGTAGAAAGAATGCAGCGCCTCAAGTGGTCACGATTCAAACTAATGGTGTGGCTTTGCCATTAAAAGAACCTCGCTAAATCAACGTACGTCAAAATCGAATGTCAACCAGGGGATCCGCGGGATCTTCGGCCTCGTTTAGCCCACTTAAGGGCCGGTGGGAGGAATCACATTGCGCGCCTGTATATTTTAGAGAATTGTTTATTTGACGTTTTCTTCATCTTTTGATGTTTTCCGTATGTGTGCCAAATTTCGTTTTGATTGGATAAGATTTGGTAATTAGCGCGATGCGCTAACGCAAATCGCGCAGTAACTATAAGGATGGTATTCCAGAAAAACTATAGGCATTTGACTGCAAGTAATTTGTACATGCACACAGTTTGGAAAAGATCAGACAACCGAGACGGCAGTTATCGTAGAACAGACAGACAAACAGACATGCAGACAAAATGCACATGGACTCAACAGGAGAGATCTCGCTTCGCTCGGCAAAAATGTTATAAATAGTTTACTTGGCCTAATTGGGAGTGCCACTTTACTGGTGACAAAAAATGAACTTTTCTTTATATCTCGTATAATCTTACTTATAATAAAAATCTGATGTGGCCACCACATGACTTTCTCCATATCTGTAATATTTCTAAAAATTCCAAATAGGTTACGTACTTGTCTTATAGAAAATCCCAGATTTGTCATTCCGGAACGCTCGAATGTGAGAGCGGGAGGTTCGCGAACTATTTACGACAAAATGTATACGATATATTCTTTTATTATCGGTTGTTTACTTAACGACAATGAAGAAGGTATGCAGATATAACTTACTAGTTATAAGTGATTTATAGACACAATTTGTTTTTATTAGCGCATTTATGATAAGGTAGGTACATTGTTATAACAGCAAATATTGCGTGAAATTTGTTTGATACAATAAATGGAAAGAAAATGAATATGCTTAGTATTGTAATAACGAAATCGCTCCAAGCGACGGCAATTTGCCATTTATTCTCAATCGACAACAATTGACCATCATTCCAGCTTTTGGCGTTAAAATCAACAAAGCTCAAGGTCAAACTTACGATCATGTTAGTAACTATTTGATAGAGCCCGTCTTCTCACATGGGCAGCAGTACGTTGCTTTGTCAAGATCAAAAAATTGAAACAACAAAGTCTTATTTAAGGAAGATTTTGCACAAGGTCGACTGCTTGGCACTGATGAATGGTTTACAAATAACGTTGTTTTGCTAGAAGTCTTCCAAAATTAATGATTAAAAATAAGATTTAAATTTGCTCACAAAATTTTTTTAAAAGTAATATACAATCATCGCTGCTTTTCAGGACTACAGCAACAATTCCGTCCAAGGACGGGTTATCGGCTTAATACTTAATTCACGCATACCCGTCATACATGATGGGTAATTACGCTAGTAATAAATATTTTAAGAAACCGAGAAAATTTTACTTTACAAAGAACGGAAATAAACCCAAACCATTGCCTTATGATATTGGATGTAGCCACAAAGCTCCAACAATTAAGAAAAGAAAAAGGAGCGTTACTAAGACGTAACTAAGCGTCAATTATTAACAATAGTCGTCGGTAGGTAGCGTGGTGTTGGCAGCTAAAAATATAAGATATCTCTTAAACAATGCATTATATGGAAAAATATTTCAAACAAAGGTTGTAGAAAATTAAATTTCCCTCAACCTTTATTCCAGTACATTTTTACATTTATCAAATATTAAAGCAAATATTTCAAAATAACGGATAAGTGACAAGACTAAACACCCACTTCCGGTTGACCGATTTTTACCAATAACTAATCAGTTCTTGTGACTTTTATAAAAATGTTAAATATAAAATTTCGCACCCACAAAAAAGCTATCGCACACAGACACCATCGAGAAAATGGTCAAAACGTGTTCAGGTGACCTCAAAACGTGTATTTCCGTTGAAATCTCGAAATCGATTTTTTTCATGAATACAATACTTTCCCCTATACTACGTATATGGAGAAAGTAAAAAGTCTTTAAACTACTTAGTAGAACTAGTTAAATAGCATATGTTTCGTTCAGTACATTTTTATCGAAGGAGAAGCCGATTTCAAGAAAATAAAACTTTTAAGTTATAAATCACTTTGAACTTGGAAAATTTTCCCATATATTTTAATTGTTGTCAATGAAAACAATCTTCATGACAACTGATGTAAACAATATCTGCTGTAAATACCTAATTAGTATAATTTTCTTTCGTGTGCACGTAACATTCGGAAAATGAAGGGAAATGGGTAATTTACGACGAAGGAATGAACGTGAACTTAAAGATTATATCACTACTATTCGAGTAAGGTATGTTTTAAATTGTAGATTGTTTTATTAATTGCAGTTGGTTAGGAAATTAATCGATGAATAAAAAATTCGACATTTCCTTGGCATCACTTCAGTTCGTAGACATTAAATATCTTTTTTGACATAATTGCATGATTGGTAAACAACGCCTCTGTCTCGCATGTATGCACGCATGTTGTTTGCACTCATGTTAACTTCCCATGTCGCCACCTAAGTGGAGAACCTCCGACCTAAACAACAGGAGAAGAAATTTGATTTTCTTACGAATTCAGAATCTGCTGGCATAATTTTTGAGATAATTTAAGTTGTAAGAGTAACGTTTCTTTCAACAAATGTAAATTTCTTTGCGATAAAGTGAAATTTATTTATAAAATTTATAAATACAAGTCAGAATCATGGCATATATCGCAGCCGACACATCACCTATCTTGGCAATAAGGGAAACGGTGGATACTAAGAGGGGGTAATTACCATCCCTAAGAGAGTTGATAGGTCTTCGTTAAAATATTATCCCCATTAATTTATTTTATATTATAGGAATTCTAAAAATATTTTGCAAAATCGAAGCATTGTATAATATACGCTGTATATTTATTATAATGAGACATTATTTTTCATCAAGAGGTGTCTGTAAATATATTTGTTTTCTTATTACTCCCTATAAGCTATGCACCTAGGTCCGCCCTCCTCGAGTACTTTGAAATGGTTTGGCTCCGTTTATTTGTGATTAATAGCTTGCTGGATTTGTTACGTAGTACTCGAAAAATGTGACAATCGCGTAGGTGTGAAAGTCGTATAGTGTAGACCCCGTCGAAGTAATGTATTAGAGAGCAGCAACCGTTGATTTTAAAAACGTAACAGTTTCGAATGCATGTCTGGAACTCTTAAGGGAAACTCGTGCGGAAGGATGATTCGTACTGGATCACGTCCTTCTCTTGTGCGACTTCCTGGGCCGCGGCGGCGCGGAGGGGGCCCAGTTTAAATGCGGACCTTTCCTCCGCCGACCCCACCCCCCCCCCTTCGCGTAGGCCCACCTTTCGCGGACGAGGGGAGTCGCGACGAGAGGAGAAAAAGAGCATTTAAATGCGCACCCTGCCTCCCCCTTCCAGGCTCCTCTTTCTCTCCGCCACTTCGAATCTTGCCGGCGGCGAGACAATCTCGCGCGGACGAGTCTCGCTGGCTCATCTGCATCACGAACGAACGAACGAAATTCGAAACGGTAAATCATTGTCATGGAGGTCGGCATCGAACCCCTGGACCTGACGGGCCTTTCCCCCGACTATTGGTACCAGCAGGTGAGCGAGCGAGGCGGCACCATCTCGCGGTGCTCGATTCTCACCCCTTTTCCTAAAACGCCTTCCTCGGCATCGAGTTTTAACGAGTTTTGGGCCCATTTAAGCCGTGATGGACGAGTGGCGGTGCGTGGTGACGTCATTAAATCGAGGAAAGCCTAGGCTTTGTTCGCGTCTTCCTGTGGGCCCTTATAAGGATGAACCGGTCTCCCCTCTCCCCCTCTGCCGCGGCTGATCTGGTGCTCGTTACAGCGTAGAGCAGTGGTTCTCAAACTGTGCCTCGAAAAACTTTGTTTAGTAAATAAATCAACGATTTGCATGTGTTGGCGGGTAATTAGGGCAATAATTCTTCTTCTATTATATTGATTATGTAGTAGCAAATGGATGTGTCCAAAGGTTGTAATATCCGTATCTAAAAATATATAAAGCTTGTCACTAGGCTCGGGTGCCGCGAAACCCTCTTTACCTTTGAAAGTGTACCCCGGCTCAAAAATGTTTGAGAACCACTGGCGTAAAGGATGGCAAGTATTTCGGTTCGAAACGGAGGTAATTGAAATTCGTATTCATGAAATGCGTTGAAGGGTCTTATGGGGCTGAAAGGAGCTGCGAGCTGGGTCTTCCTGTCCGACGGCTTGAATCAGTGTCTCGACTCACTCTTTCGCCAGCTAAAAGCGCGGCATGGGGCGATGTTGTGCCGTACAGTGCTGGGGCTGAGACGTCAGCGCGTGCGACTTGACCGAGGAGATAAAGATGGTAGAGGAAGATGCGAAGAGAGACGCTAAATTTCCAGGTGGTGGCAAGTGGGTTGTGCGCAACTCACTCTCATTGGCAGAAAGTAATAGTGATCGCGCAGCAGGAGAGGTTTTATAGTGCAAGTAATTTGAGAGGAAGAGGTGACGTCTTCATTTCTGGCTATCTTCTTCAATGTGATCAAGAGGCGTTTTAAACCTGGCATTGACAAAATGCATCATAAACTTTCTTTCTGATTTAAATTTTGTTTTTGCTAATGCAGATTCTTAAGTCATCTTACGTTGTAATGAGGTGCAAGCATTTTGTAAGCATTTATATAATTTTGAGTAGACAAGTTGTTAGGAAATGTTTTAAACTTGTAATGAAAATCATGTTAGAAGGAATAGAAGAATGAAATTCACATGGTTCAGGGATGGTCGGAGTAGTAAGAAACTTAAATATCATAACGATTTGAACAAGTGTTACTGTAAGGCAGGAATGGCAAGTGATTTTTGTGCCGTGTGCCAAGAAAGTAATGTGAATCATCAAAATTTTTCTTGTGTGCCACAAATTCACTCCATATTTTATACAGTACTAGCTTATGCATGTCAAGTAAAATTGCATGCATGACATATATTTGCCATCCCCATTATTAGGTATTTAATATATCGGGAAGAGTTTTTCTGTTTTACTGCCAGTTATAGTATTGATATGCTAAATAATGAATGCAAGTGGTTCTTTTAAAGAACTATTTTAGGAAATATGTTTATTATTTATTCTTCTTTTGTTTTTCTTACAGTTTGTTGCATTTGATGGCCTCAACTGTGGTGTTCCAACTCGGACCACCCCCACACTCACTCCCACAACTCTCCGAAATATAGAACAAACATTCATAGAGCTGCAGTGTGAAGCAGAAGCAGCTACACCACACCAGAACGAAGCAGGTTTTGTTCCTCCTGTGGTGCAGCCTATCCCTAGAGGTTTGTCTTTATGCTGTCATGAAGCTGTTTTCCATTTGTTGGCTTTTATAATAGAGCCCAGGGGCAGATTGAGGGAGAATATCAATCCGGGGGTTTTTATCTGAACTGGCCCTTATGGTTATATGATATTTTTATTTAAATATTTATATATACTCAAACAAAATTCAAAACATTATTCACATAGGAATTAACATTATTTTATTGTTACTCCATGTCACGGCATTAATTTTTCAACAAATTTTTTTATACATTTAAAATTTTGCTGCTTTTAGCATAAATGTGAATTGTTCATCGGGACCTGCCCAAATGTCTGATAGGTTGATCCGCCCCTGGTGCAGCCATACCTCACTTTATGCCACATATAGATTCCTGACAATTTTACCCAAAATGAAATTCGTGCAAAATGGGGTCATTATGTCAATGAAAATAGTTTCCATGGATGCAAAAACTGAAGTATACAATTAATTAACCTGAAAAAAACAGTTTCTTCTTGGCTTATATCCATCAATGCTAGATGCAAATCTTGACATTTTTTCAATAACCATCAGTGATTTCCAATTGGTATAGAAAACTAAAAACTTCATAAAATTCAGACAAAAATGTAAATATTTTCTGTATGAACTATCCTAAATATCAGTGATCAGTGATTTCTTTAGAAATACAGTTATCCTCGACTTATGCAACAGATGCATTCCTGTTGATGTGCATGTAACTCGAAAGAATTTTATCCATGGAAGTAATATTATAAGTGGAGGCTGAATTCCTGAAAATTCATCAAATATCACTTATCTTTATGAAGTTAATGATTATTTCTATATATTAAGATGGAAAAACATTTAATAGAGAATATTTCCTTGAAAGAAATGAAAGCACCGAAAATGAAAGAGCATGATGCATCATGCTTGAGATGGCTGATTGGTGTAAAGTGACGAACGGAGGAATTACTGGGGAGCAGAGTCATTTATGTTAGGTGACCAAGATCTGTTTGTTAGAGGATGGCGAGACTGCCTGTATGGGATACGTGGAAATCAGGCAATGGCAATGAAAAAAGTAACTTTCTCTTAATTCATGCTCCCCTTACATTTTCAGCAAAATTATTTTATAGGCATAAAAATAAAGGTTTTTATTTTTAGTGATGTTAACAAATAATAAAACATTCAGTTTTTATTAAGAGCTCAGTCTAA
This sequence comes from Tanypteryx hageni, assembly GCA_028673005.1. Lineage (NCBI taxonomy): Eukaryota > Metazoa > Arthropoda > Insecta > Odonata > Petaluridae > Tanypteryx > Tanypteryx hageni. The sequence continues at coordinate 3,943,553 of CM054114.1, forward strand.
AGATCACACACACATGAAAAAATGGGCATTTAAAACAAAATCTGGCTAAAAACTAGTTCATTTGCTTCATATTTTCAAATTGTGTGACATCTATAATTTTGTAATCATTTTAATTTTATATTGGAGTTGATGATAGTTTTTGAGGATTAGCATGGCTTGGAGAAAATGTGTTGCTTTATCATGTTGGAAGTTTGGAGGCATATATCATTAAATTGATAAAGTGATTAGTGAACTTTATTATGGTACATAATCAGCAGATATTGAAGACATGATTGCCACTTGTCTAACTGTACATCTGAAAGTTTTCTAATGAAAATAAAAATATCAGCATTGAGATCTAGTTATATTAAAAATTATGTGAAAGATTTTATATGTAAAAATTATGCGAAAGATTTTATATGCTATTTTTCATTGGTAATTATTTAATTTGCATCTCTCAGAAGGCAGCACATACACAAGTGTGGACAGTAAAACGTGGCAAGGTGGGAGTGCAACAGTGTCCAGTGTGTCTCGACGTGGATCTACTGTGTCCCCAGCCGTGGCAAACGCTACTGTAAACAATGGTGGTGCTGGGACACCAGCGCTAACTGCTAGAAGGAATGTAGGTGGACGCCGACCAGTCAAAGATGAGAGGGTAAGTGTTAACTAGGTTTACATCAGCAGAGAGTGGTTTTATTCTCTGCTCAACCATTTTTGGTGACAATATTAATCCTCTCTGGTCTAAATTTAAATGGTCAGGTATTCCCAGTTTTGTCACTGCAGTAAGTCCTCATTTTACATCATTTTGATATAATATCATTGCTGAAAATTCACATCATCTCCGCAGCACTACATTGTGCTGCTTTCCCGCTGCAGTAACTAGCTACGGTGACAATGAGAAGATTTCCTTAATGTAGCTAAATCTATTCTCAAATATTACTAAATGGATTCTCTATGATAAGCATTACACTAATAACATTGTGATGGAATGATCAGAAATAAATTATTGCATTTTACTGCCAGCCTGGTGAATTTTTCATTGAAATTTGTTTTATAATGTTTTTGCTTCTTAGTGGATGAAAGAGAGCTGGTGGCTATGTTGTATTTGCCAGGTTAGCCTCTGCTGTCCTCGCACAATATCTGCTCAGTTAACATGAAGGTCGTTACTTTATTTATACAACCTTTTCTCTCCAACTTCCTTTTATTTTGATTTAATGTCATTTTGTGCTGTTTTACAGGACAATTTCATTGAAACATCAAATTTACCTCATTAGAAAAATAGTTTTGCATGATGTCTTGTTATTCACAAGTGAACTACGTATGTTTTCATCCTTAACATTGTTACCAGATGTATCTCATGCTAAGAGATATTGAATCGAATTGAAGCAGGCCAAACATAAGCTATTTATTCTCCTTAGTGTGAGAGAGAAGGGGAGAGAGAGAGAGGGAGGGAGTAAAAGACGAAATTAAATTTTCCACAAATTAAAAATAGTTTTGAGCATATAAGAATTGTATAGCATAATGGATTTCTTTGCCATACAATTTCTATTCGCCCAAAACTATTTTGACTCTCTAGAACACTCAATTATGTGAATTTTATGTGTTTACTTTTTAGTGCATATAAAAGTTGGTTTCATTAACTTTTTATTTCAGTTTTATTTTAACTTAATGCTTAATTCATGCATACTAGGGTTTCTGCTTATATCCCGGGAAATCAGGAAAAAATGAAGCACAATTCCCAGGATCCCGGGAAATCCCGGAAATGGTGACATATTTAAGAGTGAATTATAGGATATTGAATTCATTACTACTTTTTAGTATGGTAATGAAATACCCATTTAAATTCTTTACTATTCATCTGCAGGGGACAAATAAAAGGATAAAATATTATTCCTTTACTAACCCCTTGAACCCTTCTTCCTTTTAAAGACATCAGTTCAGTAAATATAAAAAATGAAATAAAGAAACTTCATTCGAATAAGAAAAATTAATTTTTAACTTTTATCTTAAAATGTTTACATTGCAGGTGAGCAATCGTTGCCCTCAAAGAGTGAAGTAACATTTTTAAAATAGCTTCTTAGAAAACATAAGCAATCAATACTTCTATCACTAAGGCGAGTTCTCAACTTAGTAATAAATAACCCTGCTGCAGAAAAGGCTCTTTCTGATTCAACAGAAGTTGGCAGGATGGTTTTCATGGCATTGAATAAATTCATGATGTTTGAAGTTCTGCTCCCTGTTGCCTCAAATAATTGCAGCTCTTGCTTGAAAAGCTTGCTCACACTCTGAGTCTGACATGAAAAAGTCGAATGATGCATAGATTCTGTCTTTGATTGTATTGCTGCTTCTAATTTGCCTGCCAGTGTCATGGATTGTGCAAGTTCATGACTTTCCTCATCTTCTGAATCCGAAGAGCTAGATTGTGATTGGTCTTCATTGAAAAACCTTGACAACATCATCTTTGCATATTCATATAAGTATCCCTTCTTTGGTAAAGCAGACTCAGCTTAGAATCGGTGTAAAAAAATGTAGTAAATGAATTAGTCTGTAGTTACATTCTAACGTGAGATATGTGTATTCAAGTGGAAGTAAACTATCTACTTTAAATGTAAGAAAAAAAGAATCAAAATGGCCGAATACTTGAAAACTTGGGTAACTTTAAGTTAATTTTATGGCTGAAGGAGTTCTCAATTTATCTTAATTCAATTAGCCATAAGTGTTTATCTGAGCATTCAACCAACATCACAAAGATGATATATCAATCGATTTAGTTTAACCATTTAGGCTGTAATATATGATTTTGAGTATCGCGGCAGAGGCGTGCTTAGCTAAGGTAACTTTGCATACATTGTAATGTCCCTGGAAGGCATATAGTGATTTTAAGGGATATATATGGCTTATGCAGTATTATTTGTGGCATCAAGCTCTACAATTGGATTGATTTTGATCAAGGTGCCATTTTTGAGTAAATAAAATATTTCTAAAAATCTCCAAGAATAAACTACCCTTCATTTTTGTGCAATATCATTTTTATGAAAAAAGGGTCTGCAAAATATGATATATTGCACAAATACGAGATATCATTCTATTTTATTTATGGGTTTGGGCTCTAGAACAGACCGACAGACAGCATGGCGTAAACCACTTTTATGGATGCAGAGACACCTAAAACGTGTATTTCCATCAAAATCTCGAAGTCGAATTTTTTCAAGATTACATTAATTTCTCAATATACTACATATATGAGAAAGTAAAACCCAGGGTGTCTTATAGGCCAAAAAAAACGTTAATTTATGTAAATATTTGTCACTAGATAGTTATCTGGGCTTTGCCCCGGATTTACAGTTTCGAATTTTTCATGCTCATTTCTCTTGCTAATATTTTCATTCCAACTCTTGAGATACTCCTGAGATAGGTGACAAATATTCTTCCGTAATTGGTATGAACGAATTAAATTTAGATGCAAATTTGATATTTTGCTAAGAAAATTCAAAATAAGTTACGTAATTTGACAAAAATTAACGCAGGCCTCTAGTCAGGGTATGATTTGTTTGACACTCCCCTCCTCTAAAAACTAATATTCTGGTCCAGACTTGCACATTCTCAAGGTCTCTTTAGTGTGTGTACCATGTTTTAAGTGTCTAAGTTTCTTGGTTTTCATGAAATGCTGTAGGGCAGGGACCCTCAGCCCACGGGTGCCATGGCACCTTCATAAAATTCCTTGGTGCCCGCTACTAGGGCAACTCATTTGCTGGGGAGGTGCAATAAGAAGAAGTACAAATTCGATGTTTTCATTTAAAATGTCAAGATTCACCTTCTTTATTATTAATAAATTTTGTATTCAAATCAAGATATTTTTGTTTGATAATTAAAAAAAGAATCTAACCCACTTCTTTTAGCTTTATTACTTTCTCCATATACATAGTATGAGAAAGTATTGTCTTCATGAAAAAAATCGAACTCAAGATTTCAACGGTAATACATCTTCCCTGAACATGTTCTGACTGCTCCCAATGGCATCTAGTGTCATATTTTGTAAACAAATTTTACTTATAAATATTGACAGCAAGCACCGCTAATGGTAATTTTAATAGCGAATCAATATTTTGTTATTCATTGCAACACTAGCATTTTTGTGTTCTTATCATTTTTTACTTTCTCATACACATAGTACATATATTGAGAAAGTATTGTAATTGTGAAAAACTTCTACTTCAAAATTTTGATGGAAATACATGTTTTAGGTGTCTCTTGAGTCCATGAAAGTGGTTTTTGCCATGCTGTCTGTCTGTTTGCCATTCTAGGGCCCAAATGCATACATAAAATTGAATGATATCTCATATTTGCGCAACATATTGCTCAATCGCTATAATAGTGGCATAACTCAAAATTGGGAGATTTTTAGTTTTATTGTGAAAAACACGGCAAATGATGCATATTTTTATCAGTAAGAAGGACACAAGCATAACTCAAACAATGACCGCTAGAGAGCAGTTGTGTCACTATTGCATTTTTCCATAAGTGTGAGTAGGTTATCATGAATAATGACACATTTCAGTTGTGCTCTGTTAGTGAGAAATAAAAGACGTGTTTCTTTCCGCAATAATGACAGATTTTGTGTTGTGATGGTTTAATGTGTTAAAATTTATTGGGAACAACGAAGTATTTTGAGTTGTGTCAGTTTCCAGTGTCCAAAAGGACACGTGTCAGTTTTTTACTACTCATCTAAATTGAACGTGTTCAACTTTTTGATTTATCAATTAAAAAAAAGACAGCAAATTGTTTTGTGTGGCACGAAGCAGAAGCGAATCGCGGAGCAAATGAAATTGGAACATGCATTTTACTTTATCTAGAAAAAAAGCGATCTTTACCATCTGACGAACAACTTGAAGTGATATTTTATTCCAATAATTGCTGTGGACAGCAGAAAAATCATTTTATGATAAGGAAAATGAATAAAATGTTTAGTAAAGAATACACTTTAATATTAAAGTGGATTCTTTACTAAACATTTTATTCATTTTCCTGAATATGGAGTTCCACCACGTCAAGGCTGCATCCATCGATTTTATTTCATGATAAGTATGTGCATGTATGCTGTTTCAAAGTATAACATTAAATTAATCACTCGTAAATTTATTTTGCATTTTCTTGCGCTGGCCACCTTATTTTACAAATATTTTAACTAAAATGTATTGTTTTTCATGTCTTTTTCATATCTGTTACTACCAAAATGCCCGGTGTTAAGCAATGTTCCCTCGAAGGTGTGCTTGTGCACACGGTCTGCAAGGCCAGTGAACGCTGGCAAAATTTGTGCACAAATATTTGTAGAATTATAGATAGTTTATTGTGAAATAAAAAAGCGCACACTAGTGTATGACGTTTCAGACGTTGTAAAATCTTGGTATATGCAGAGACTGAATCATTCCCACCCCATCCTAATTCGTAATTTTAATATATCCAGATGCATTTATTTACCTTTTCTGACTGTTGAGAAAAAGGGCACACAATTATCAGAAATTTCCAAAAAAGTTGCACATGGAAAATTTGTTCCACGTACACGCCATGGAAAATTAGAGGGAACATTGACGTTAAGTATGAACATGATTAATGATGATATTTTGAAGGTCATGGATGAAATAGATTATTGGTAAGAATAAGCATCTTTCTATTCAGAAACATTGGTCAGGTAATTCAATCCCCTATTTTTCAACAAATATTGTATAGAGATTGATATTTTGTTTTTCTAAGTAAAAAATATAACAAATAAAAGTACAATATTTAATAAACATGAAGGAATTTAAAAACAAGAGTTGCACATAGAGGGAAACTTAAATACAAGTACAGGCATGCCTTCATTAGCTCAAGAGAGGCATTCCGAGATGTGTGTGCTAACCGAATTTGTGCTAAATGAAGTTTGTAACATGGCACTTAACCCAGTTGATTTTTCCTTTTAACAAATGTTACTACTTTTAGCTTGCAACTTATAAAATAATAGGCCATTTTTATATACTAACATGTATATACTCGTGTATAATGAGCAGTTTAAGGACCAAATTTTCATGCCATAAAGTTTATGCTCGGGTAACACTTCTGTGCAGTTAAAATAAAAAATTGAAGTGTACCTACCTTGCACCAGTTACTCGTTTTTTGGTGTAATTGAAGGGAATAACATGCTAATTATCAATAATCCAGCTTACACATATAGTAATTAAACATATCAAACACCTAATTACTTCCTTACAATTGTATTTCCATCCTCTCCAAATATTCCACATTTCACTAGCTAATCAGTCGATTGCTGTAGTCTCCTGCAAAATCTCAAGGTAGACTTCCTGCAAAACACACCAACAACAAAAAACCGTATATATGCAAATTGATATAATTTTCTTTAGTTAATTAATATCATTATATATAGACGTTCCTTACAGAGGAGGAGGATATAACATACTAGTAGTTGGTGCTTGCATACTGCAAGCATTTCATATCACCTTGAAAAAACATTCATTTTTCAGACATACATTTTATCATTACAAATATTCTTTCAATTCCAAAGATTTCACCTCCGCAGCGATTTCCGTTTTTCCCACATGTAAAAATTATAGTTTAAAACAATCCCCAAATGTTGCAATTTTAAAAATTTTACACTATCTTCATTATGGGGTACTAATGCTACACATTTTAGCCAAATTATAAAGTTGTAGCACTTCTAGAAGTAAAATAACATTTTTATAATTGTTTAAATTAAAATAATTTTTAACGGCCGCCGAAATTCATGTTTGGTAAAATTGAAATGTTTTTTTGTGCTAGTTTACTACTTTGTACATAACTTGAAAATTTCAGCACCATAGCTCATCCCGTAATGTCTAAACAGTTATCTGTTTAAACTTGAAGAATTTTTAACTGCCAACCAAATTAAAATATCAAAATTTGTATAATCTCGATTTCGTTTTTTTAAGAATTCTACTTATAAAAGGTATTTTCAGCTGGAGGAAAGGTTGGGGGAGAGAGCTGAAGAAAATAGGAAGAATGTAGATGAGGAGTGGAGATACATCCATAGCAACATTAAAGATGTAATGGAAAAGAAGGTAGGAAAGATAACGGGTGAAAGAAACAAAAAACCCTGGATCACAGCAGCCATGCTGCAAAAAATGGAAGAGCGGAGAAAGTGGAAGAACATGAACACTGAAGAAGGCCAAAGAAAGTACAAGGAGTTAAATAATGCTTTAAGAAGGGAAACAGATAAAGCAAGAGAACAGTGGATAAATGAAAAATGCGAGGAGATTGTCGAATGTGAAAGAATTTGTAGAACAGACCTCATGTATAGCAAAGCAAGGGAACTATTCAAGAAAAAAGCAAGAAAGATAGGACGTAAAGGAATCATGAACAAAAGTGGTAAAATAGTATCGGAGCCAGACGATGTAAAGAATGTCTGGAAAGAATACATTGAGATTCTGTATGACAAAGAAGGAAAGCCAAGAAATATTGAATTAAATGAAGAAGAGGATGTGGAAGAAGATCAGCTAGGACCAAGTATTCTCGAGTCTGAAGTGAAAAGAGCAATTGATGACATGAAAAGAAGGAAGGCTGTTGGGAGTGATGATATACCCGTGGACGTTCTTAAGGTTTTGGGGTCTAAAGCAGTTAAGCAACTCACAAAATTTTTTAACCAAGTATATGATACTGGCATATGGCCTGAAGATTTTTTAGATGTTGTGATGGTACCACTGGAAAAAAAGAACAATGCAAAATGTTGTAAGGATTACAGAACTATTAGTTTAATTTCTCATACAGCTAAAGTTCTAACCAGAATAATAACCAAAAGAATTGAATGTAAAATAGAAAAGGAGCTGCAAGATAATCAGTTTGGTTTTAGAAGAGGAAGGGGGACTAGAGATGCTATAGGATGTATGAGGATGATGATAGAAAGAGCGCTAGAAGTCAATAAAGGTATGTATTTTTGTTTTGTAGATTGGGAGAAAGCTTTTGACCGAGTGAAATGGGATAAAATGCTGGGTATTTTAAACAAAATTGGAATCGATTGGAAAGATAAAAGACTACTTAAAAACCTTTACTTTGATCAAAAGATTAGAGTCAGGGTTGAAGGAGAAGAAACAGAAAGTACTTCAATAGGGAGGGGAGTGAGGCAGGGATGTCCTATTTCACCAGCGATATTTAATATTTATGCAGAAACAATAACAGAAGAAGCGTTGAGGGAAGAGAAAGGATTTAAGATAGGAGGTGAAAGTATTACCACCATTAAATACGCAGATGATCAGGGCTTAATAGCAGAAGGTGAGAAAGAGCTTCAGAGGATGACAGACAGACTAGTGGAGGTTGGCCAACAATATGGAATGAAGATCAATGCTGAAAAAACGAAAGTCATGGTGGTTTCAAAGGAACATAAAGAATTAAATATAATGGTAAATGGCCAAAAATTGGAACAAGTAAGTAGTTTCAAATATCTCGGCAGTATTTTAGCACAGGATGGAAGTAGTACACAGGACATCAGAAGTAGGATTGCAATGGCAAAAGCAGCATTTAACGAGAAGAAGGAGCTTCTCACAAGCAAGAAAATAAATTTAGAAACAAGGAAGAAATTAGCTAAATGCTACATATGGAGCATAGCTCTTTATGGTACAGAGACGTGGACGGTAAGGAGAAAGGAGGAAAAATATTTAGAAAGTTTTGAAATGTGGGTATGGAGAAGAATGATGAAAGTGAATTGGACAGAGAGGAAGAGAAACGAAGAAGTATTAGAAATGGTGGGAGAAGAAAGGACGCTAATAAAAACAATCAGGAAAAGAAAAGCAAATTGGATAGGGCACATATTGAGAAGACAGTGTTTACAAAGGACGATCTTAGAAGGAAAAATTAGTGGAAGAAGAGGAAGAGGGAGAAAAAGAATAGGAATATTAGATAATATAAAGCAGGGATATAATACTTAATAGAGGTATAAAAGAGGCTTCAGGGGAGAGAGAGAAATGGAGGCAGCGATTCAGTTAAAACCTGTCTTCGGACAGAAGCATAATGATGATGACTTATAAAAAAAATTTCAACTCCATAGCACATGCGGAAATACATAATCCATGAAAATTTGTTTAAACAATTGCGAATATTAAGCGGCCGCATTGTTGCACTTTTTCAAGATTTTCGGTTTTTCTAGTCGGTTTTGCACAAAATCCTATCTATGAAAAAAATTTCGAATCTCCAGCGAATCTGGAAGTGCCTAAACATTAGTATCCTCCTGTTCATCTTCCTCATCATCTTCAGCACCAAATAATTATGCAAAGAGGGCAACTGCATTACGCAACAAAATTTAAGATTTTGTATTAAATATTATCATTAAATTTCTCTATTCATTTAACCCTTCAGGCATGGGACATTTAAATTCATTTAAATAACCCGGGGATGCAGCAGAATTGGCTTTAAATTGCAGTACAGTGCATGTTTTTACTCAAAACAATGTAAAATCAATACTATTTCACTCATTTCATTCAAATTTCTATATGATTTTATTGACATTTCACTCTAATTTATCTTATAAAATATAAAAATCAATAAAACTAATAATTTAATTTTGTATGATAAACTTCAAAACACAACCCTACATTAGAATTTTCACACCAATATACAGTATCCTTTCTTTCACCATGCTTCAGACGTACTGCACATCATCTTTGGACGAGATTTTTTCACTGTAGGAGGGAGTTTTTTGATGAAATGCCATTGTTAGGCATGTCACAGTGTTATCGGCGGAATGTCTGCCGGGAACTGCTTGTTCATTGCTCCTGCCCTATTTTAAAAACAATCACTCTACCAGTTGTACTCTAAATGCCAAATGATCAATTTTAATAGCTGTATTTTCTGTATAAATTATCATTGAATTTAGGATGGCAACATTCAAAGGCCTACGAAATAGTTTCATATACCACTTATTCAGCCTTGATCATTCAAGGAGATAGCCCTGTAGAAGCTGACCCTTCAAATCTACTCACCACATATTTTGGTTATAATCTATAACACAAATTGGTACAACTTTTTCTTTTCCCTTTTTCGTACTATTCTGGTGTCATCATTATGAAATGTAGAAATCATGCTAACATTTTTTTTGTCACACCACTTGATTACTGACACCACCTGAATGCTGCCCAACTTTCTTTTACATACTTTGGGATGTTCTTTCGATTCAATTTTAATGTTCCCACACAGTCTGTATGATATTTAATTTTCAAGGATCTTGCTAATTCTGGCGAGTTGTAAAAGTTCGTCCCTCATTTAGAAGAGGCTCTATCAATTTTATCACTAAAGCCGTTGTTTTGTTCATATCTGCAGAAATTAGTGAAGAATCTATTACAGTATCTTTCCCCGTGTAAACAAGGAATGACCACAAATAACCAGTAGATGCTCCACAAAACTCAAATGTTTTGATACCGAACTCAGATGCCTTTAGAGGGATATATTGTCTGAACGAGAGACGACCTTTCCATAAAGTAAGGGACATTCCTGTTAGGAGAATACAAAGTCTGAAATTTTTTATTTAGATAAGAACTAATAGAAAATATTTTCTCTAGCTTTGCTGGTCCTTGATACAAATCTTTTTTTTCATTATTGCTAAAATGGAGAAATTTGCAAATTAGAGTGAGTCTATCCTGAATTATGATATCTCCAAAGCCCGGCGTAGAGAGAATTCTTCTTGATGTGAAATATAATTTGAAAGTAGGCTTCTAAATGATACCCATTAGCATGGACAAACCTATCATTACATAAACATCTCCTTCGGCTATTGGTTTCCATGATCGCACTATCGATCTTCTCAAAAACAAATTTCCACTCAAGGCTATAAATTTTTCAGCATATCAATGCTCGATGCTCTACAATTTTCGAAACCAGCTCCTTATCAGAAAATAATTCAAATGAATCAACAATGCTTTTCGCATTTTCAGCACGATCTTGAGGACCATGAGCACCTATAAAATTTTCTCTCCTCCCTCTGTAATTACTCATGTTCTCCCGTACACGAGATTGATGTCACTATCTAAGTCATCAGGCTCAATTGAATCCATTTGAGTGCGATCATCAATAACATCATCACTGTCACTATCAGTCACAAGTAAACTTTCATCCGAGTCACTCTCACGCAACATTTCTTCCACTTCTTCAGCCAATTCTGTGGACCTTTTCCTGCTTGTCGATGCCATTGGATACCAGAGATTTCTCAGAATATATATTTATAAAAATAAAATGGATTCGGAAAAATATTCTACCATAAGAAAAGTATACTAAATCTCAAGACATTTGAAATTCTATATGCAGCATTTTATCTACTCACATAATAAATATAATAAAAATGCTGAACCACCGTTGATTCCTTCCTTTGGATGAGATGCAACTATTCTCGTGCTTACTCTCTTGTAATTCTCCTGCGACTGTTTACTCCTCTAAGACTAGCTTCTCATAAGCTCAAACATCTTCCCTCCACTTATGGCCTGGATGTCTTCGTAAACAAAGTCCTCTTATTGAGAGTGTGCATGTTAAGATGAGGGTGCATCATCCGATGTTCATTCCCTCGCATTTCACTCTCAAGAGAGTGAGTCAGGAAAGCAGACAGGCACATGGCTCGTTAGTTGAGTATCTCCATCTCTCAAAGTAAACATCCCTTCGCCTTGCAACAATCCCAAGTGTAGGCAGTTTAGGCTCAATATGATGGAGATGAAAATTAAAACAAAATATGTGAATGCCGTGCCAAACCTCAGAATCAGAAATGGAAAAAATCATGTTTCTATTGAAATTTAATTTAATTATCTAATAAGATACAAAAAGAATGTGATATGATCTGTAAGAAAATTGATAAGCATGAACTTCTCCTACACGTACGGATGTTGCAAAAATAAATTGGGATTAATGTTATATTAAATTTTACATCATAAGTATAGTGCTACACGTTCGACGTACAGCATATGTCAGATGTCCCCAGGTGAAGATCCAGTCTGACGTACACTGTACGTCAGACGTGCCTGAAGGGTTAATATTCTGTAAAATAAGTATAGTTTGATAAATTAATTATAAATTGATGTGTACTTCATTTGAAATTTGACCTTTAATCCTAAAATGTTTTGCCTTGTAAGCAAATTTCCGCAACTCGGAATTTTTGAATTTAAAAATTTATTTCCCGAGGTTTTTACGTAAAGTCGGATTGCGTAAGTTGTCTTGCATAACCCATAAAGGGTCTGTATTTATTTGTGGTACTCGATTTAATACCTAACATGACAATATAATTCTAAAATTTTGTCCATATACCCCTCTAAATCTGGTGCGTGTTATACAAAGGGTATACGAAAAAGGCGATATTTTTCAGCAAAAGGTATGGGTGTGTGTATTATACATGAGTATATATGGTAATTTAAAGTCAAGAAAACGAAGTATATGACGATTATTTTTAAATAATTATTTATTATGAACATATTGGTGTACAACAGCTTCAAAAACTATTTATTTATGATGGAAAATCACAATTTTCTAATAACAATTGCTAAGGGATTTTTTTTCATCTAACCCAATCCCAGACAAAAATCCATCCAAAGTGAACCCAACCCTGCGCATCTCAACAGTAATGTTAATAAGTTTAGAACTTCCGTTGTTAGCATCACTGCAAAAAGACTGGAATTGCAGCAAACCAATGTAAAAAATATAGTAAAAGTGAATGAGTGAAATAGAAATAAAGCTAATAAATGTATAAATAACCACAAATTTGTCTTTAATTAGAGTGAAACACTGAACAGAGAGTGAAGTACGAATGAATGCAAGTGAGAAAAATGTTGGAATGGTAATAAAAGATAATAGCATTTAGATACTTTATTTTATAAATTTTCAAAAATTAAATTGTTTTTACCGAGATTTCAACCGCGCTATCTCAAAAATGCGCTAAAAGAACTTGCACTAAAGGAGACATACCTGTATAAGCATGAAATTGATGGAATAATATGATCTAAAGATCCTATGTAGGTAGGCATAAACTGTAATTTTGGGAATAATTTTGAAACGGGAAAAATTCTGCTATGACTGGAAATAGAACCCGGGTGGATATTCTACCACTGAACTATCATCGATTATTTTTCCCATTTCTGAATACTGGTGTTTTTCTTAGTTGGGTCCAGGCTAGCCAAGCTAGTATCAACCATCCTCAACGGATGTCCTCCAAGAGCTATGTTGAAGAAAACCCCTCTCCCTCTCAAATTATGAGATTGCCAATGCTAGAAATAGATGGAATAATATAATCTAAAGATCCTATGCAGATAGGCATAAGCTATAATTTTGAAACGGGAAAAAATTTCTAGCTTTGGCAATCTCATCATTTGAGAGGGAGGGGTTTTCTTTGACGTATCTCTTGGAGGACCCATTGGGGCTAGCATGGACCTAAGAAAAACACCCGCATTCAGAAATGGGAAGAAAATAATCTGCTACGGTAGTTCATTGGTACAATATCCACTCGGCAAGTGGAAGACCCAGGTTTGATTTCCAGTCATAGCAGAATTTTCCTGTTTTAAAATTATTCCCAAGTATAAGCATATAAATATAAGTAAACACTACAAATGAAAGTAGGGAGCTGGTGAGGCAGAACTAGCCCAGCACTGGAGGGACTGTAGGTTACATACCATTATAGCAGTGAAAGTGTTAAATGGCATTGTTGCTCCTGAAATTGAACACTGTTCCAGTGTGTCTGGATAAATGAGAAAAATCTGTACATATTCTTCTACTAAAATTTCATTAGTTGGAAAAATTTTTGAATTATTTTTTACATAAATTCTATGATTTATTCTTTATTGGACGTACACTCTTAGATGTACATAAAATGTAGGCACTGTTAGCAGGCTGGAATTTAAATTCATACGATGAAGGTTAAATCGATGAACAATTTCGACTAATTAAGTGGGAACAGAAGGTGGACAGAGGTAGTAATATCAAAATACCAATGTGAGCTAAGAAAGCCAAATAAGGCAATTGATGAAATAAGCAATTTAAGTGCATATGGAATAATCTTTAAGGGTTAATATATTATGTGGTTGGAGAGGATTGCTGGAGTTCATACCTGTAGAATGAACTCGTGAGTAACTTAGGTTATTTTGGTAAAGTAATCATCTATGAGAGGTGCTTGTCTATTAAATGGATTAAAAGTGCATTTTAACTAGATGATAAAATGGGAAAATGTGCTTGTTATGCTGTGAGTTTAATTTTATGTATATTCTACAACTTTAGATAATATTCTTAGCGACATCTTAATGAATGATCTCTATAATAAACCTTTAGTTGTAACTCTTACTTTATTTTAATTTTTGAGAAGGTGCCTCAGAGTACTGGAATTATACAATGAAACAATTTATTTTTTAAAGCTGTCACCAGAAGAGGAGGAGAGGCGGAGGGTGCGCAGAGAACGCAACAAGATGGCTGCAGCTAGGTGCAGAAAGAGAAGGATGGACCATACAAATTCATTGCTCATAGTAAGTTTCTTTTGTATTTAGCTTACATTGTTTGATGTATACATCATTGAATGCTTTTTAAGTTACTGCTGATTTTTCTATCGATGCAGTTCTCTTTTTAACAGGTTTTTTTTTAAATGTGCTTCTAGTTTCACATTCGCATATGTCTGTTTGTGCACTTTCTTAAATTGAAATTGTGATGAAACCGTAAACAATAGAGAGCTGAAACTTGGAGGGTTCATTTCTGTACTCCTACCATTTTTTTTTTTAGATTTGAGTTTTGAAAAATATGAAAGTTAGAATTGGGACCCATTAAAAATTTTGTTTTTTAAATATCTCCAAAGGTGTAAAAGATGGAAAGCTGAAAATTTAAGAAAGAGGCGCATAACACAAAAGTTGACATGGGCCAAAATCTACCTTGATTGGACCTAGTCGAGTCATGCTATGAGAGTTTTGTACTTAAAAATTTAAGTACACTACTGTAGATTCAGTAATTACTGTTAACAACTTTTACATGCAATTTTTATGCGACAAAAATGAGGTGACAAACAAATATAATTTACTTATTCAATGGGATATGTTGCACCGTTTTTCTCTCTCGATACCACTTATATCTGGAGAAATGCTGGTAGTTGCTATTCTTAGAATGTCTCTTAAACTCTGATCTGTCAGTGCTGAATGTAATGGAGTCTTGTTTAATTTCATAAGAGAATGTTTTTTCACACAAGCGATAAATATGCATAACATATTTTACTTGCATTTTTACGGAAAAGGAAAGCACCAGCTGTCAAATCTTGCCGGGCGCCACAAAATGTGTTGGCGGGCCAAATTTGGGCCATGGGCCATGTGTTGTGCACCTCTGATTTAAGCATACATTTATACATTAAAGTCGCTTATTTTTGAAAAGTTTGAGAAAAATCCAACAAGAAAGTCATAATATATTTTGAATTTGGAAAATTTCTTACACAGTTTTATTAATTGTCAATGAAAACAATCTTCATAGCAACTGAAGTAATCAAGATATGCTACAAATATGTTTAATTTCCTTTTGTGCGCACACAGAAAATAGTAAATGAAAGGAAATGGATTGTCTATGATGAAGAAACGAATGTGAATACATTAGTTTTCCTTTTGTGCGCACAAAGTGCTTTGTAAGTGAAAAAGAATGAATAATTTATGATGAAGGAATGATATGGAATGCATAAATTACATTAATATCACTCAAGAGAGGTATATTAAAAATTATTTGCAATCACTTATATCTCCAAAGGTATAAAAGATGGAAAGATGAAACTTTGAGTGTCAATTTCCACATTGATGCCCCTTATTCTTGAAAAGTTTTGTGCTTTGAAAATTTTTACAGGTGAGAATAGGGAGGTGTTCATAATTTTGACACAAAATTGATAGCGTTCTAAACTTCAAGGTCATTTTCGAAACATCAATTACCCAAAAGAGTATATTTTTAGGTAAAATGTTTATGTAGAATGTTGACTTGCAACAGAACACTAACTTAGCTATTAAGCCTCTCTCTTTTAAATGTTAACCTCCATTATATAACAAACAAGGTTATAATGACTGAATATGTGGTGGTATAATCACATGAAAAATAGAACGTGCTAATTTATCCATGTTCATGGATAACATTACTTGATGTACCGTATATGCCCGAATATAAGGTGACCCCGAATATTGGGCGACCTTCCATTTTCCCACCGAGAAAACTAGAAAAAATAAACTGATGTGGGCAACACATGACTTTCTCCATATTTATATGGCAAATTACATGTTGTTAGCTCTGGGATCATTGCCAATATTTACTTCCGGTTTACAATTAAGAAAAGAAAAAGGAGTGTTACTTAGACGTGACTAAGCGTCAATTGTTAACAATAGTCTACGGTAGGTGGCGTGGTGGTGGCAGCTAAAAATATAAGATATCTCTTAAAAAATGCATTATATGGAATAATGTATCAAACAAAGGTTGTAGAAAATTGAATTTCCTACAACTTTTATTCCAATACATTTTTACATTTATAAAATATTAAAGAAAACATTTCAAAATAACGGATGTGACAAGAGTAAACACCCACTTCCGGTTGACCGATTTTTACCAAAACTAATCAGATCTTCTAACTTTTATAAAAATGTTAAATATAAAATTTTGCATTGACTTGATTAATAGTTTTTGAGTAAAGAGCGCTCACAAAAATCTATCACATACAGACCGACAGACAGATGCACAGACATCGCAAAACCAGTCAGAACATGTTCAGGGAACCTGAGGGATAAAAAAATAATCAAAATACACCACCTTTTGAACTTCGAGTGCTTGCGGTTTGTGAATTTGCCCTTCCCGATAAAATGTTTTATGACCATTACTTCTGTTTCATGCTGATAATTTGCATTTCACATCATGCGTTTGTGACGACAACAAGCGGGAACTCCCTCTACTCTTTTGTTTCAAAGTTTAGTTTTAAACTTTGGCGCCCTAGAAAAGGAATTATTATTCATAAGAATGAGCTCTCTTTAATGTGTACGAGTGTGGCGATATTCTTATGCAGGTATTGCAGCAGAAGAGCAATCATTTCAAAAATTTGGTCTCAATCAAAGTAGGATTTCCAAACGTAGCTATCTTTTCTTCATAACAATCAATGAAATTCATATCAAACTATAAAAATGCACACACACATAGCTAACGAAACTTAAAATTAGTGAAATGAAAGAAAATGTGCTCTACTAATTTAATATGACTAAAGGTATGGTAAAATATACACGAAAGTCATGGTGCCAATGTGATGCAATGAATCCGTTTTCGTAATTATTTTGAGAATTACCCTATAAAATTTAAACGTCTAAAGGCATGGAATGTTAACGACATGCATTTTAAAGAAAGCCCATAAAAATAGACGGCAGAAAGACTTAATGAATTGCTTCAAATATTAAGAGATATATGCAATTTAAAAAACAAAGCGCTGTGTAGGCACCATGAATCTTACCAAGGGTTAATCCGACTATTTTTACTTCCTTGCCCTTCACTCATATTTACGGTTTATAACACTCAAAAATTAGATACGGTAAATAAAAATAGTATGCACACTACACGAAACCTCAGAACTGACTACTGGGTAGAAAGAGCGGGTAGAATGGGAGGGGGTTACTTGCGCCTTTTCTGCAAAACAATACTGTCAATACGTGTCAGTTTACATTGTATTTGTAACCCCTACAGTGCACCACATGTCAGTATACATTGTATATGTAACCTCTGCTCTTTGACAAAGGAGACCACAGATGGGAAACCTTTTATTGTGCAAAGAAACCATGTTTTTCTTTGTTTTTTTATTCTTCACATTTAATGGTCCGATTATAAGGAGACCACCCCCTTTTCTGAGGGAGAGTTCTGGGGAAAAAAACCTCGGCTTATAGTTGGGCATATACGGTATTTTATTTTCCTTGAAGCTTTGGAAAATCCATGTGTAATGGTTCTAAATTTAATAGACTTTTTTAAGGTCAGGATTTTCATTTTAACTCATTTGCTCTGTTGGTTGTCTATTGACATCATTTATTTACTCAAGTAAATCACATACTGCCCATTAATGCCAATGCACAGAAAACATATCAATAAAAATAAATGATATTATTATATTATACTTTTTAGATAAACATTAAACTGGTGTAATTGTCCATAAAATTTTAGTTATGCATGAATACAGTATATTATTATTATTAAATTAATTCCAATTCTCCCTCACATTTTCCCATGCCACCCTTTTCCCCCGTTCCTCCCTTTCCCCCCATTCCTCCCTTTCCCCCCGTTCCCCCCTTTCCCCCCCATTCCTCCCTTTCCCCCCTGTTCCTCCCCCCCCCCGTTCCTCCCTTCCCCCCATTCCTCCCTTTCCCCCCCCGTTCCTCCCTTCCCCCCATTCCTCCCTTCCCCCCATTCCTCCCTTCCCCCCCCCGTTCCTCCCTTCCCCCCATTCCTCCCTTCCCCCCATTCCTCCCTTTCCCCCACCCTCGTTCCTCCCTTTTCCCCCCCCCATTCCACCCTTTCCTCCCCCGTTCCACCCTTTCCTCCCCTGTTCTTGCCCCCTGTTCCTCCCTTTCCCCCCGTTCCTCCCTTTCCCCCCCGTTCCTCCCTTTCCCCCGTTCCTCCCTTCCCCCCCCATTCCTCCCTTTCACTACAATGCTGTGAAAACTTTGACCGGAAGTTATTTACACACCAAACAATATGTAATTTATAATTACAGCACATATTCTGAAATTCTTTCCTGCGATATTTATGGGGATGTATGGGCCTCTGTATTAAAAAAAGAGTCAAGGATTAACAGCTTAGCTTTTTTCGATTATGCAAAATTTGTTGATAACATTCAAGTAGTGCCACTCTTCAATTCAATTCGAATGACAATTGTCAAATGAAAGCCATTTCTGCACTTGCCTAATTAAAAAAACCCATGTTGGTTTAAATATAAATTAATTGAATTATTTCTTCGTAATCCCTATTCATACTTTTATCTCGGGGTCTTGAAGCGAAATGCAATTAACACATTCTATCCCCATAGACATAATAATGCACGGAAATACCAACCATAATTAAATCTCCATTAAGATGCTAACTAAACAATTTTGCTTTACTCAGAATTTTGTATACATAATTGTTTTGTTTGTATAAACAAAACTTCTGTTGTTGTCTTCGCATACCTCAAAAATTCTCTTGTGTAATACCCTTGAGGGTATGCATAGTCCATGTTGAGAAACACGGATCTAGACTATAAAAGATTTTCATGTGTAAATGCATCAAATATTGGCATTAAAAACTAATTTGTTGACCGATTCAACACATATTCGAAAATCGATGGCAGGAAAACAAAATTTTGTCTTTTAGGCATTTGTTGTTTCAACTCTCGAGCATTTACAATTATTTTATTTACAATGTCTTTGATTAATGTGCTACTCTCATCTCAGAGTTCGCCAAATGGAGAAAATAAATGCTCTTGGAATCAGACCCATGGCTTCAATGTTGGTAACAAGGTGTTTAAAATATGAGCTGCACTGCCAATTAATTTCTGAAAGTTTGATAAAAAAAGAATGAAAAGTTTTCGAGTTACAAGTGGTTTTCTCCATAGATATCAGACAGACTGACCAAAATCCAATTTTATATAACAAGGTACTGGCTTTGCTCCCTATCTTAAATTAATTTTCAATTTACCAGCAAAGCAGTAATAGCGGAACGCCTTATGGGCACGTCTGGCCCGTCTGTCCATCATAACTTGCATCTCCTAAAGCACTGGATGGATTTTAAGTTAATTAAGTATGAGTAATCGTTATTAAAATTTATCGCCCAATTGTAATTTTCAACAATCCGTCAATTAGAACTTCCACTTGACATAATTACTTGAATAAACTTATACTCGTATCTCGTTAAATGGCAACCGTCAAGCAATAATGAAATGCCCAACTTTTCTCTCCCTGGGTCTTGTATGATCAGTAAGGTATAGATTAAAAAATTAATTCAGATAGAGAACAACATTTACTACAAGAAAATTCTCGAGGCCACATAATTACGCATTACGGCTCCAGAGATAAAAATTCAAGAAAATCCAGAGCAGAATATAGCATATTTTGTTTACATCGATCTCTTAGGTGGTTCTCTCAGCAAACAACAATTAAAATCCATGTTTTTCTATCCCACACCTTTATATGATCTGTGAGGTATAGTTTAGAAAATTTATTCTGATTGAAGACAAGATTTACCACAAGATAGTTCCGGAGACCATATAATTACGAGTTTTGGCTTCGGAGATAACGACATAGTTTCAGAGATTCGAGAATCGCCCAATCTTTTGAGACCGTTCTATATATGTTTCCCAATAAGAACACCTTTAAAATCTCTGTGTATTCCATTTATGGAGTATACTTTTCCATCTTGTTTATAAAACTATATAACGTAGCTAAATTCATTCTTTCTCCATCAGGGAACTGGTGGTGAAGGTGATTGGGTTGTTTGTAACTATTATTATTTAAATAATAATGAATATGGTATTATAATTTTTAAAAACCTCATGAATTGGTATTATTAGTTAATAAACATCATGAAAAAAACAAGAATATAACCTGAGCAAGCAAACTTCTCTTTGGGTAACATAAATATGTAAGTTTCGTGTCATAATTTCAGATGAATATTGGCTGAGTTGGTATTGTTGAAAGCTCCCATTAAGAAATACTAGAGTTTGAGTCATGAAAAAGTAAAATATTTTTCTTTGCAAATTTTAATGCCAAGTATTAGGGAAGCTTCATGATTAGGCTACCGACTACAACTGTAGATTTGAATGCAATTTGCATTAGCTTTTAAAGTTATTATGCATGTATCCATAGTTTACTGTAATTTCCTTTTATGCTTGAAGGAAACGGAGGGTCTTGAACAGAAGAAACAGGGCTTACAGTCTGAGATCCAACAGCTGCAGCTGCAAAAAGAGGAGTTAGAATTCCTGCTCGAGGCGCACAAAGCATGTTGCCGCTTGTCATCTGCTTCTAATGGTCCTCCTCCATCACCACCTGATGTGAAACCATTGATCTTCACCATCCCTAAAGATGAATTGGAACATGATGTCCCTGGAGAGCGTCGCTCACTCCCTGTGTTACCTCCCCCTCGCTCTCCCTCAACAAGAAATACGCGACCATCCCGTCCTACCACGCTCTCTGTTGCTGCTGCCTTTGCTCCCACACACCATATTATGCAAGGCGGAGGTTCAGCTGCGTCTGAGGTGGCTGGTGTGCCAATAACAACTCCTTCATCAGGAATCCCATTCAATTTTGAATCGTTGATGGAAGGTGGGACAGGGCTCACTCCGGTAAGTGCAGCATCCACTGCTGGCATGCCACCTCTTTTGGTGCCTTCCTGCTCCAGTCAGCAGCGTAGCTCTGGAACAGCAGTCGGAGCCAGTGTAGAAATGTCCAGCCCAGATGCTGTCCCACCCAAGCTTGTGTCTTTGTGAGGGTAGGCGTGACACACCCGTTGTGATGGCGGTTGTGCTAATTGATGATGTGGCCTTTACAACAAAGATGGCACTACTAAAGCTTCTTTGATGGAACTTCATCAAAAGACCGTTACTATTGTGCCTCTTTTAAAGTAAAGATGGACTTATTTTACCAGATGGTTACTTTTATTATTTGCCTCTTTATTGTTAAGAAGACAAAACTGATAACATGCTCATATTCCCTCCAAATTTATATGACATATTTTCTATGGAGTTACCTATTTTGGTATATCATATGATTTACAAATATTTAATACATAGCATGTATGTGTTGGAGAACATTGGCTTAATAAGAATGTACTTCTGTGTGATATTGATGAATTTTTCCAACCCTAAAGCAATAAACATGAAAGTGATGATATTTACAATAAAGAGTTAGTTTGTGCAATACAAATATTTATTTTCATCCACATGCATGTATAATCATGTGGTATTTTGTTCAATTCACACTCTTTTGAGTGCTTCTTTGTTGTGTATCCTGCAAAATTGTGTATTATTGTTCCTTAGTGAAGTCTTGATAAGAAACTTTTGAAAGTTAAATTTGTATTGGAACATCCCAGCAATGAGGTTTTGCTGTCTCGACCAGCAAACAAAATATCTTTTACTGTGTAAACATATTGAATCATCTTTATGCATCTCTCCATTTCTTCAAAGTTACAACTCAACAAATTTTTTCTTGTCATGAATGTGAATTATTAGCTGTAACTTGTTTTATTTTGGCAAATCTCATTTGATTGATTGAACCATTGCCAGATAGGCTTTAATTCACATTCTAAAATTCTGTACAAACCTGTAATGAGATCTATGTGATGTGAATAAAAGTTTTTGCTAGAAATTGTTTTTGTTTTTTAACTCTCGAACTATGAAAGTGATAAATTTTTAAAGTACTAAAACTGTAAAAAAATGGAGTTTCTGTCTCCATGCTTGTCCAACAAAAGCAATTGGTGAATTTCTATGGAATAATTAATGATTCAATTTCGAACAAACTGTTTATTTGGGGTGTGTTCCAAAGAGGCCGATAATTCCAACCACCCTAATAAAATAAATTATTTTCTATTATTTAATTTCCTCCATTTGAATAACACATGGACGAGTGCATTATTTATTTTATTTACACTTTAAATTACTTGAAATCAAGATACAAAGTCGGAACTTGAATCCAGATTCAGAGAAAAGAATGAAGTTTTATTTTCGTAATGTCAAATTTCAAATGCAGCAAAATCCAAACAAAATTGTGCTTGAACAAGTTCGTTGTAGAAAACATGACATGATGTCATCCCACCCTAGAGCAGTTTTGGGCAACAGCATATAATTTTCTCCTTCAAGGTTTTTTCTCCGTCGCTTCTCTCTCTCTCTCTCCCGTGGTGAGGATTCGACTTTGGAGAAAAGGCCTCAGGGGGTTTAGATTCAGTTCCTTGTGGGCTTTTGAACAATCATTTTCTAGTCGGGTGCACCGTTCATTAGAAAACCAGTTTTTTTTATTTTCCATGGCAATCCGTTTATGACACCTGGTTTTTCTGTATCATCATCATCATCATGCTTCTGTCCGAAGACAGGTTTTAACTGAATCGCTGCCTCCATTTCTCTCTCTCCCTAGAAGCCTCTTTTATATCTCTATAAGTATTATATCCCTGCTTTATATTATCTAATATTCCTATTCTTTTTCTCCCTCTTCCTCTTCTTCCACTAATTTTTCCTTCTAAGATCGTCCTTTGTAAACACTGTCTTCTCAATATGTGCCCTATCCAATTTGCTTTTCTTTTCCTGATTGTTTTTATTAGCATCCTTTCTTCTCCCACCATTTCTAATACTTCTTCATTTCTCTTCCTCTCTGTCCATTTCACTTTCATCATTCTCCTCCATACCCACATCTCAAAACTTTCTAAATATTTTTCCTCCTTTCTCCTTACCGTCCACGTCTCTGCACCATAAAGAGCTATGCTCCATATGTAGCATTTAGCTAATTTCTTCCTTGTTTCTAAATTTATTTTCTTGCTTGTGAGAAGCTCCTTCTTCTCGTTAAATGCTGCTTTTGCCATTGCAATCCTACTTCTGATATCCTGTGTACCACTTCCATCCTGCGCTAAAATACTGCCAAGATATTTGAAACTACATACTTGTTTCAATTTTTGTCCATTTACCATTATATTTAATTCTTTATGTTCCTTTGAAACCACCATGACTTTCGTTTTTTCAGCATTGATCTTCATTCCATATTGTTGGCCAACCTCCACTAGTCTGTCTGTCATCCTCTGAAGCTCTTTCTTGTCTTCTGTTATTAATCCTTGATCATCTGCATATTTAATGGTGGTAATACTTTCACCTCCTATCTTAAATCCTTTCTCTTCCCTCAACGCTTCTTCTGTTATTGTTTCTGCATAAATATTAAATATCGCTGGTGAAATAGGACATCCCTGCCTCACTCCCCTCCCTATTGAAGTACTTTCTGTTTCTTCTCCTTCAACCCTGACTCTAATCTTTTGATCAAAGTAAAGGTTTTTAAGTAGTCTTTTATCTTTCCAATCGATTCCAATTTTGTTTAAAATACCCAGCATTTTATCCCATTTCACTCGGTCAAAAGCTTTCTTCCAATCTACAAAACAAAAATACATATCTTTATTGACTTCTAGCGCTCTTTCTATCATCATCCTCATACATCCTATAGCATCTCTAGTCCCTCTTCCTCTTCTGAAACCAAACTGATTATCTTGCAGCTCCTTTTCTATTTTACATTCAATTCTTTTTGTTATTATTCTAGTTAGAACTTTAGCTGTATGAGAAATTAAACTAATTGTTCTGTAATCCTTACAACATTTTGCATTGTTCTTTTTCTCCATTGGTACCATAACAACATCTAAAAAATCTTCAGGCCATATGCCAGTATCATATACTTGGTTAAAAAATTTTGTTAGTTGCTTAACTGCTTTCGACCCCAAAACCTTAAGAACATCCACTGGTATATCATCACTCCCAACAGCCTTCCTTCTTTTCATGTCATCAATTGCTCTTTTAACTTCAGACTCGAGAATACTTGGTCCTACTTTGTTCCGAGTAAAACAGAGATCCGAACATCCCGGCGAGCTTGAAGGAAAGGGCTTTCGCCACGATTTTGTAATCGTCGTTCGTCAGAGAGATGGGTCTCCAATTACTCAGGTCTATTTGTCACCCTTCTTGTGCAGGAGAGCAATAACGGTTCGTGTCGTAGAAAACGGTAGTACTTGAAAGACTTGCTCAGTACCGTCCAACATTTAAGATGTAATTCCACTGTTAGGTCGTCGATGCCCGGGGCTCGCTTAAACTCTGGTGTCTAAATGGGGTTTCGATGGACCCTCTGGATATTCTATGTACAAGCAGGAAGGGCCCTCCCCAGACTTTGTCGATAGCTCCATGTTTATGACATCACTAGTGCCCCTTTAGATGTTTGGATGGGCAGACTCTGGACAAAAATAATTGTTTGGCAAAATAACCGTCCCTCATCCACAAGGTTTTGCTACCCCTTAAAATTCGAATTTGTGAGGGAATCTACAGAAGTTATAATTTCTCAGAAGAACCACATCGAACAGCAGAAAAGTACTCTGCAACCCACCAAGTTCGTGTCGAACCTCTTGCACAGTGGAACAACTGTGAGTGTATCACACGAGCTCCACCTAACAATGTTGGATGGAAAGGCATGCAATGCACTAATGGAGACTAAATAGACTCAAATATGCAACGTTTATGGAGCAAAGCCATTGGAAATGAACGATTTGGAGAAGGTGAAATAGAAACAGGTCAATCATAATGCTTTACAGTATGGAATATCTCCCTTGCATACCTTAATGCGAAGTTTCGAGTGTTTGCCACATTTCATACAACCTCGGCTTACAGAAATGGCGCATGACTTCAGCAACTGAGAAGGCGAGTGTGGAAACGAGGAAGCAAAGAATCAAGAATAATTTCAGGGAGAGGGCAGGAATGATTGTCGATGAGCCAAAACAAGGAAGAGGCACATTAAATGATGGAAATACTGCCCGACGCTTCTTTCATGACCCGCAGCTGGCCTCGGCTATCACTGGAATTGACGCAGAGTTCATTGCGCGCTTTAGTGTCATCCTCAGCGCGTTGGCCAGTCCCTATGAAATCAATGTGGAAGCATTCAAAGACCATGCACTAGGATTAGCAAAGGACTACCTACAACTGTATAAGTGGTACTGTATGCCAGCATCAGTCCATAAATTGGTAATACATGGAGCCGATCTAATTCAAGCTGCCCCTCTGCTAATACGATGTTTTTCTGAGAAAGTACAGGAAGCCCAAAATAAAGATATGAGGCGTTACAGGGAGAAATAAACCCGGAAGTGTTCTAAAGCTCAAGGCAATGAGGACTTACTGCACATGCTCTTAATATCATCTGACCCCCTTATTTCTCATCTGCGACAGCTACCCAAGAGGAAGACCAAAAGCTTGTCAGCCAGTGTGCTTTCTCTATTGCGAACGCCACACAAGAATTCACAGATTCATGAAATTGAGTATGAAGAAGACGATGATGATGATGACAGCGTAGATATAGTGTATTGCAAAATATAGAAATCATCATGGTTACAATGGTAGCCATCTCCTCTTAATTCTCTTGGATATTTTTATATTCGTTAATAATTATAAATTTCATTCCAGAATATTGTGACTTTCTTATTTATTTACAAATGTAATGCTAAGTAATGAGAGGATAAATCCAGAGAGCAAGTAAAAACTTCAAAAAGAGTCTTTGACATTTAAAATTGTCATTAATGAACTCTCCATCCCCAAAAACCCCCTATGCAATAATTCAGGTTAATTGAGTGAGATTCTGACTTTTGTCCTGCAAAGTGGGCTCGTGGAACCACTGTGCGGCTGGTGCATCATTTACGGCCAAGTTTTCCCATCCGAACTTGGATAGGATTTTCATGCTTTCCCTGGAATACCAATCTCGAATTTCGTTTAGGCAGAGCTGAGCTTCCTCCTCCTCCTCACATGGCATTCCTCCCATGGCCTTTTTCTCAAACCTGGCGACTTCCTCCTCCCCCTTCTTCCTGGCCCACTTCCCGAATCTTATGGTGGCGCACTTGATTTCTTCTTTCATCGGATCCCATCATTCAGAGGGATTTTCCCGCATCCTTTTGCATTCTGCCAGTGAGGTGATGAGAGTTTCCACTCCACGCACATATTCTGTTGCCTAATAGAGAATTATCTAGTATTGACCGATAGGCTGGTCAAGAGGGGCAAGTGGTCGGAAAAGGACGGTATAAATGTCACCTCCTGTAACCTTTTGACATGATCGCGAGAGACATATATCCAGCGGTGTGCTGCCAAATACTTAACAACAGGCTCGCTCGTATCGCCGCCCCTGGCAGTTATGTATCCCACCTGCCATCTATTTGACATTTCTGATGGTCCTGAGTTTGCATTAACTGTTCTATGAAAGAATATGAAAATATTTCCATATAAACAAGACAATATCGTAAATACAAATTAAATATTTTAATAACATTAATGATTATTAGATTTGATTTTTAATGCATTTATAACTAGTGGTGCACTGGTAAATTTTTAACAACAATGAATGCATATCAGAAGTGGGTGTTCACTCTTGTCACTTATCCATTATTTTGAAATATTTGCTTTAATATTTGATAAATGTAAAATGTAGTAGAATAAACGTAGGAAATTTAATTTTCTACAACCTTGATTCGAAACATTTTTCCATATAATGCATTGTTTAAGGGAGATCATACATTTTTAGCTGCCACCACCACGCCACCTACAGATGACTATTGTTAACAATTGATGCTTAATTACGTCTTAGTAATGCTTCTTTTTCTTTTCTTAATTGTTGGAGTATTGTGGCTATATCCAATATCAGAAGTCTATGGTTTGAGTTTAATTCTGTTCTTTGCAAAGTCGAAGATTTTCTTGCAGTTTCTTAAAATATTTATTATTATGTAACCTATTTGGAATTTTTAGAAATATTGCAGATATGGAGAAAGTCATGTGGTGGTCACATCAGATTTTTTTAATTTTATGGCGATATATTTAAAAATTAATTACTTTTTGTAAATATGTGTGAAACCATTAAGGTTAGAGAAAACACATAAAATATTCATGTTTAAGTAATATGTAATGCTGGTCAGAGACTAACCATTACCTGAGGGATGCTGAAGCAATCCTCAATAAAAGTTAATATTGTAAACATTTAAGAAATACAACAATAAAAACGGTTTCATAATAATACTTTTGGACAGTTTACTTCCGAAATAAGAAAAAAGTTCAGGTATCGGCAAAGGTTGAAAAACTATCTTCAGCACTGAACGTGTTAAGAAAGCTGTTTCAATTTTCAATAGTAAATTTTAATGGAATTGCACATAGAGGCAACGTTCACTTAACGTACAGGTTACGTTCTTGAAAACCCGTACGTTAAGCAGATGCATGTTAATCAGATTGTCACTTTCTATATAAACTAATATTATAAATGGAGATGCGTTCCCGAAATGGAAAAGCACATATTTTCACACAAAACCAAGTTAGCATATTTCAAAATTGTATTTATAAATTAACTAACATCAAATTTAAACATCCATACAATATATTAAAACAATTAAATATAGAACTTTAATGTAACAATTTATAAAAATATTTCTTACCTGAAATTATCTTCCCCATTTGCTAATGGTAATTGAAGCATTATTATGGGGTAGAAGAAGTGTTATTGGTTGTTGGAAAAGGGGCTGTTATCAGAGAATTTTGAAATTGATTTAAATAGAGAGCCTAAAAGTGACTTTGGTGGTGATTTTCGTGTTGGTGAATGGGTTGCAGGATTTCTTTCAAGTTTTTTGAAGAACTAGTCCAAAGAAATTATCCTGCCGAACATAAGTTTTGCCTTACGTGAAAACCTGGGTATCGCTCTATTGCATTAAGTCTTGTCATAGGAGTAGTAGTCTTTGGTCTAAGCTTTCTCAACCCCTAATGTTTACCCATGTGCATGAGAATCGATGTATACATCAGCAGACAGTAGGTACCGAATATGGTGTCAATATATAATGTACGTATCAGCAGATGTATGTTAAGTGGACGTATGTTAAGCGAATGCTGCCTGTATTAACTTTAGTTCATACATAGAATAAGTGCATTAAAATCTAAAAAGAACAGCATGGATCTAGACAAATTTGTTTATTCATATTCATGAAATATATGGATGAAAAATCATCCAAAAAATTGCTTTAATGAAAGTACAGCAATACCACATTGAAAGCTGCTCTGTTGAATGCTGATTTGCTATTATGCTCTTAGCTTATTGCAAATTCAAATGATCCATTGTGTGCCTACTATTTATGCTTTATTTATGCTTGAATTGAGTGATGATGGATATGTTTATTAGTGCTCAGAGTCAGCCAGCTCTTATAGCAACTAGTTGACGTAAGATGATAAAAAAGATAAGTTTCGAGAAGGTGGAGGCAAAGACTATGAGTCCAGGTAGCCAACCAAGCTGAAGTCTAGTAGTTGACAATTATAACGATGAAGAAGTATCAGTGTCTTATGGGAAAAGCTTAAAGCTAAGCAGTGAGGAACTGGAAGAACTTGAACAGCAGTATGTTCTCGAGAAAGGCAACGATACTGGTGCAGACAATTTCAGCATGGTCAAGGAAAATGTTCTCAACAGTATCTCCTGCTTTAGAGAAAAGCTCCAAGAAAAGAAGCAAACAAGGCAGTCAACTTGGAATACATTCTTTAAGCGGCTGCTACAGAGAATGATTGACAGCCAGCAATACATAATAGGTGATCGCAAAGATTAGTACCCCTATGGAAAAACTGGAAACAATGCTATGAAACAATGCCCAGGAAATCTCTCTGATCCCTCCCTCTGGTCCCAAAATGTGTGCCTAAAGCGATTTATTTTTCTGAAAAGCAAGAGAGAAATCCCTATGGATGTGGTCTCTGAAATGGTATCCATGCTTCCCCCTGCTGGTTTTTCCCCTCAGTCAACCATTTCTGATGTGAATGACTCCCTGAAGCATGTTACTAGTGTAAACAGTGTCCTCTCATCAGTTCATCATGTTAGTCCAGTGATAATCAGTGACGAGTGTCTGAAGTTTTATATGCAGTAAAAATAGAAAATTTGCATAATGGTATGTTTCAGAAAATAAATATAGTCTTGGGGTTATTGAGGTTGCCTAACATAATGGTATCTATATCATTTTGTAAAATGTAGGAGAGGAGGAATAGGAGAGAAATGAGGTAGAAAATGATAGAAAATAAGAGAATAAAAGGGAGGAAGCAGGACATCGAACCAGAACTGAAATGTATTTTTAGTCGGAGTGAAACAAAACCCGAACCTAAAAATTATTTTATATATAATTACTCAATGTCTGTCCGTCCATCTGTCTGTCCATCCCCCCTTTTATCTCTTGAACAGTTTATAATAGAGAAATTGCGTAAATGCCATTTTGTGTCTGCCAACTAGGAGACCTCGATAAAACTATTTTCGTTTACATAAGTGTCCCAGGTTCGACCCCAGGAGATGATTGTATTTTCCCATGTTTACACAGGAGTTTCGATTTTTCAATGTGCGAGGTTTTTTTCCATCATTCATTAAAATACGTAAATACGGACAGAATTTCTCCGTTTTACCTTTATTTGATGGCTAAAACTATAAAATATCACATTCTTGCAACGCTTAGATGTTACACGGAAGAATTTGTCAGAAATACGCATTTCTTTTCGAAATTTTATGACTTTTTCGTACTCTTTCCGGATGTTGCCAAGGCGACCCGCATTGTTGCTTCCGATTGAATGAGCGTCTGTTAAGCCTTCAAGTAGACGAAAGAACTGCGTTAGTCGCTTCGCTTCATTGAAATAACGAAGTAAATAACAAAACCAATGTGTATAAAAAATAATGCTTACCTGATATTTCCTACAAAAAATCCAAAAACTGTTATCTAATGAATTCAACTTTAAAACGAAGTACACGCTTCGAAAGCTAACAAGGCAATGAGTGTAACCCCTCTGTGGCCCTTTTCCCAAAGTCGAATCCTCGCCACGGGAGAGAGAGACAAAGATTTGAGAGGGAACATCATATTGTCGCGCCCTGAGTCCTTTCACCCTTGTTTACTTTCACTTCACCGCGCGCACTGCCGCCAACCTCGCTATATTAATTACCGTATTTACCTGAATCCAAGACGACAGAAAAAAGATTTGATGATCTAATTTCTCACTGACTGCATTTCGTGTATATTTTGAACACGTATCCAGTATAGGTATACTAGTTTATTCATTAATTGAAATGGTTTGTTACCAATGTTTTATGAAAAAAAAAGAATTTTAAAAAGGTATTTTTAAAATTAAGACTATCTATTGAATATCGGATCGTAAGATTGCAATGAAAAATACGATTATTTTATCTTGTTTCATTTGTTTAAAAATCATCGATTAAACACGTAACCATATATACTACGGTTATATGACAACTCGTCGCGGTCCTTTTGTCGCGCATCAATTCGTCGCGCGTCAATACATCGCACGACAAGCTCATCGCGTGTCAATTCAACAAATTCGTCATAGTGTCTCGCTTTCCAATTTGTCTCGCGACGAATATCTCGTGACGGATGTCCCGCGAAGAATTTGTCTCGCAAATAAATTGTCACGCGACGAATTTGTCTAGCAATGAATTGACGCGCGATGAGTTTGTCGAGCGATGTATTGATGCGCGACGAGTTTATCGTATGACGAATTGATGCACTACGAATTGAAGCGCGGAGAATTGACGCGCGATCAATTGACCGCGATGTATTGATGGTATATGACTTAGTACTCGAATTTAAGACGACCCCCGATTTTCGCAAGATGAAATTTGGAAAAAGCCTCGTCTTGGATTCGGGTAAATACGGTACTTGCACATCAGGCACTATGTAGTTCCATTTCTCGTTACCCAAGGCGCTACTTCAAAATATTAGCCTAAGTTAAGTTTTACTCTATGGTGTTTATACACATATTGTTTTGAGATTTAACCGGAAAAACCCCAAATCCGGAGCATGGATTTAATATCCGCTACATTTGTTAAGTACTACTTCAATTTTGCTTTAGTAGGTCCTGAGTGGCAACAGGAAGTCTGCATTGTTTGACCGATTTTTTACTCATTCAAACATTTGTTGTTACTTCACCAAATTATGACTGTAACCCTACTTTTTATATGGGTTGCTAAGCACAAAAAAACAAATAATCATGAAGATTCATAATTACTTATCGATTTTAACTTGTTACTGATTTTGCCAAAAATTAATAATTTGGCTGTGAAAGGTAAAGTGACCAGATTGCAGATCAGTCAAAGCGGGACGAAATCAATTTCAGGTCAGTCAATGCGAGACAAAACCCTTTCAGATTAGCTATTGCGGGATTTAAAAAAAAAAACTTTGTAAAGGAAAATATACTAGTTCATTTACAAAGAATATAAAAGTATAACTTTTCAGTTATAAATGTATGCTTTGTTCCATTTCTCTCATATTGCCGCACCGCAAGAGAAAGAAACGAAGAATGAAACAAATCAAAAGGTATGAATTACTTCGGAGAATTGAGCACCGAACTTCGCATTCCGATGCACGCACTCAACTAACGCTCCACATGCCGCTCGAAATCCGGGACTGTCTGGTCACTTTAGTCATATCATATACAGGTATCCCTCGTTCTACGCGATCTCACTTTACGCGTTTTCGTCATAACGCGATTTAAAAAACAAAATAAAAACTGCATGCAATGTAATTGCACGACCGGTGGAATTGGAGCAACTAGTCAAGTAATTTTATATGCGTACATTGTATAAGGCGGTCGATTGTGGGGAATGCATCCCTATTTTACTAATTATAATTATCAATTCACTTAACGCGGCGATTTCTCGGAACCAATTAATCGCGTAATATGAGGGATACCTGTACATAGTTTACTAGTAAAACGTTTTAATAATCGGTACATTTATCATCAGTATATCCAAAAGCGGGACAATTTTGCGTCTCCTAACGTTTTTTGGGGACAGCAGAACATGCTGCTCAAAAGCAGGACTGTCCCGCCGAAATCGGGACGTCTGGTCACTTTAGTGAAAGGGCTAAATGCTAGAAACGATGTCAGTAGAACTTTACAAGAAGTCTGAAAGGGTTAACAGATGGAAATGAAGTTCCAACTGAAGAAATATGATTTATGGTAAATTTGTTCTAGTCGGGGGTTCATGATAGGAACTAGGAGAAAACCTCCGGGTGGTAAAACTTTACATTACGTTCCACTGCCGGTATACGCCGTAAATGTAAATTTAAGCCGAACCTCTGATATATGTAGTTGTTTTACTCAGGTTTGTAGACGGTATTCGTAAATCGCTAAGTAAGCTTTTTATAATGGCTTTCTCCATAATTGAAAGATTTTGTAACATTGACGAGAAAACACTTTTTAACGTATTCGAACCATGAATATTTCATTAAAATGCACCAGTACTATTCCTAAGTGCAGGGAGTTCCTTGCGGTTCCTTACCATTTCTTACTTCAGAAACCCTCCACGTTTTACGAGTGTCATTTGTTTTTATCTACAACCGGAAATGACGGCGTGTAACAGAGGAATTATTAAAGAATGAGGAACACGTAGTCCTTAAGCCGTACGGTAGCAAGTCGAAAGTCTTTCAGCATGGATTTTTGCGTATTTTTGAATTTATTTATTACATTATTGGCTCTTGGAGTCGATGGGATTATGTTTCATCTTCATCCAAATACCGAGAAATGTTTGAAGGAGGAGTTGCAAACTAACGTTTTTGTTAGCGGAGAATATGAAGTGTCCGATGCTCCTGGGCAGAAAGTAGATTATGTTGTAGGTTGTTTTTGAATGAAATTTAACATAAAAGTTTTATGAGTTAATGCTTTTAAGTGAATTTGTATGTTGAATAATTTTGTAACACCTAAATGTTCGTTGCCAAACAGGTGAGGGATTCCAAGGGACACATACTATCACAGAAAGAGGATGTTTACAAGGGAAAATTTTCATTCGTGACCGAAACTTATGATACTTTTGAAATCTGTTTCACCTCTCGTGTTACATGTGAGTATCTTATTTATTAATTGACGTGAATAATCCCGCTACGTTAATTTTAATTTTAATATGTTGATTAAATGGAAACTGAACAAGAAATTACTTTTCAGCCCAAAGAGGAATAAAGCAGGAGGTCTCTTTGATAACGAAACGAGGCATTGAAGCGAAAAGTTATGAAGGGGTAAGACATTTAGTAGTTATAAACGTGGACAAAGAAAATGCATAAAATAATTTCGAAACAAAGATTTTCATTATTTTATGTTCTGACTTTCTTATTGAATATTTATTTCTTCTTTTTCTGTTTGGACTGTGGAACACTTCGGGTGGGAACAGGTGGTAATGTTTCCTAGTTTATTTTTTATTTTGATTTTTAAATGTAGGTTTTCATGTAGTGGACTGATTGTTTAAAATCTTATAAATGCATGGCACCTACATTAGTTAATTAAAGTATGCTTGGTTTCATGCTTACTGACATTTTTTTGGAATCCGAAGTTTATTCCCTGCCCCCGTAAAGCCCTACAGTTGATACAACTTCCCTAATTGAACAATTCAATGTTTTGCTAAGGAACTTGATTAAGTAACGAAATTTTAGTGCGTAATTTATTATTGATATTGAGTAAGGACTCTGCCATCAACAAAGACCTGGCAGAAAGTGCTTTTAGTTGAATTGCAGTACTGTATTATCAACGAATGGACTTATTCTAAATTTCAGTTACAGTTACAGTGAACTCCCGATCTAACGTTTTTTACCGGACCAAGGGAAATCGACTTTAGATGCGGAAAAACGTAAGATGCGGAAATGGAGATAATGATATTCGCACATAATAGTACCTTGTCTGGTACATTTTAAATTATTATACAGGATGCCCAAATGTCCTGTATTTCATCAACTGTCCCGTAAAATCCTGTATTTTCTGAAGTGAAAGTTTTTACAAATATATTATAATAAGAAAAACATCGCAAATAAATTTATATTTTCAATTGTATTCCAAATTCTTGCTCTCGTTCTTATTCAAATTAAACACGAATATGTCAGGAAAAATTATTCTTTAAAGGTAAGGGGATATTTTCTATAGATTTCTGAACCATTCACATAAAATCAAAAGCTCTCAGTACCATGGCAGGAATTGAATGATTAAAAAATGGTAATTGAAAATTTCTCTGCTCACGTCTTTAAAAGTTAGAAGTGTTACCGTTACCGAATATGAAGATTCTACTAAAGTTGTAATGAAGAAAACTACTCTAGATAAGTCATGAGAAAAGGTATTAGCAACTTACCTGGTTAACCTTTAATATCATACCCATAACAGGAACAAAATTAGCATGTGCACACAGCTGAATATCGAAGATGAAAACTATATGGTGAATCCACAGCGTCAGAAGTAAGTCTTTTGTGCATGCGTCGATTGAATAAAATGTTTCTTCCGGATGGATCAAATAAGGAAAACCAAGAGATTAAGACATTAAATTGTAAAAAATTGATTGGAGAGATTTTAAGGAAAAAATCTTTAAAAGTTAAAAAAAAATGCAAGGTAGATACCATATCTGTTTTGGATATGTTATTTGAAGAAAAAAGATCACTACTAATTTTGAATGACAATTAAAAATGAAAACCATACAAATATAAATGATAAAATTTAGTATTTTTTGAAAAAGTCAGATATTTTACTTTGTTGCTTTCTTTCATTTGCGTGAATATCATAGAGTCCCTTTTCAAGTTTATCAGTTCCTTCAAGAAGGTGTTCCGTCCCAATACGGGACCACAAATATCTCTTGATGGTAACCAAGCCCTCCAGAGCTTGTTTAAAGCTTGGTGGTTCAGTTTCATTTACATCTTCATTTTCAGGACAGTCATCATGTTGTAAACCACAAATTTCACTCACTGTTAGTAAACCACAAGTAGCAACATTATCATCAAAGGTCACAAACTCATCAAATGTCATTTCATTCAACTGCAACAGCTTCCAGTCATCATTATCGACTTCCTGAAGAGCATCTTGTTCTTCATAGTCAGCAATGGCATCACGGAAGAACCCAGCTTTTCTAAAACAATTCTTTATCGTTTCAGTCTTAATGGCTTTCCAAGCTGATGTTACATAATGCATGGCCTCTAAAACTGACAATTTCAGTGTAATTTTGCTGGAATTCATAATTGCCACTGCTTTGGATACCAGCGCCTTTCTATACTGCTGTTTCAAGCTGTGTAAAATACCTAGATCCAATGGTTGCAAATGACTTGTGCAATTCACTGGAAAAAAAATAACTTTAACATTCTGTAGATTGGCAGTATCTTGTGGATGAGCTGCACAACGATCCACAAACAGCAACACTTTTCTCGAGGCGGAACCCATTTTTGCATCAAACTCTTGCAAATACTCCATGAATAATTTTGATGTCATCCATGCCTTGGAGTTGTTTTTATACTTACATGGGAGTGTCCTCACATTCTTGAAGCATCGCGGTTTGGTGAATTTTCCAATCACAAGTGGTTGGAGTTTTTCGCTAACATCTGCATTGCAGCACAGAAAAACTGTCAGTCGCTCCTTGCTTTTCTTTCCCCCATGGCAAGCTTCTCCTCGAAAAGTTAAGGTTCTATCTGATAACAAATTTAAAAGAATCCTGTTTCATCAGCGTTAAAAATATCGCATGGTGCATAGTTCTTTATTTTCTCGGGTAACTCTCCTGTCATCCAATGATTCACTGATGCAAGATCTACGTTTGCACTCTCTCCTGCAATGACTTTATAAACTACACTACACTTTTTAAACCTATCAAGCCATCCGCTGGATGCGGTAAAAGTAGGAAACCCCAGTTGATTTGCGATTTGTATTGCCTTTTCACGCATTATAACACCGCTAATCGGGATGTTGGAAGCTCGAGCCTGCTGAAACCACTCTAGTAACAATGCTTCCATTCTTTTGTATGGTGATGCTCGAGAGTTCTTCCTACTTTTCACAGCCACACCGCAGTCGTTTACAGCTTTGAGGATCGATGTTCGGTGAGCCATAATTGTGTTCAGCGATGTAACTGCCAGCCCTAATCGCCTTGCCATTTCAACACGTTTCAGATGTGGATTTCTATCTACTTCTTCGATTATTAATCTTTTTTCATCAAGAGTTATTATAACCTTTCTTTTTGATGCCATTAGAAATATATGGGGTGGAGTACAAAAAC
The DNA here is from genome assembly GCA_028673005.1 of Tanypteryx hageni. Taxonomy (NCBI): domain Eukaryota; kingdom Metazoa; phylum Arthropoda; class Insecta; order Odonata; family Petaluridae; genus Tanypteryx; species Tanypteryx hageni. The sequence goes on from CM054114.1 coordinate 3,980,281, forward strand.
TTTTAAACAGCACTGAGAGTAAAATTCTCTAAAATATTTAAAACTTCGTAAATATTACAGGAAGTAAATTTACAGCTTTCAACTTACGAGGTGCAACTATCACTAAAATAGAAATGACATAGACTGATTGTATTATGTCAATCAGACAAACGAGCAAAGTTCCAATGGTAGAAGACTGAACTTGGCTTGTTGCGTACCGAAGACGACGGCTGATAAAGAACTGCCACTGAGAAAGTTTAGATGGTGGAGACTGAGAGTAGAGATGCTAAGATGTATGTAGACAAAGTTTGATGGTAATTTAATGAAAGTGAAATCTAGTAGACTCTGCATAGCCACATTTTTCTGTACATAGATTGTAACTAAGTAGGGCATACTGGAAGCAAAAGAAACACTTTTACTGACCTTATTGAGTTAATCGTAAACTATGTATAATACATATTAACTTAATAGAGGTTGTGTTGCATTTATGAACCTTTTCCAGTTTTCGTAAATTTTATTCTCACGTTATAAGCGGATGTAATTTTAGACGGGGACTTGAAACTCGATACTTAGGATGCGGAAAAACGTTACAAACAAAAAACTTTAGAAGCGGGAAAAGATATAATGGAAGTAAATGGAGCTCTAGCTGGGACCTCAAAATTTCGACTTAAGATGCGGAAAATGTTAGAAGCGAAAACGTTAGAACGAGAGTTCACTGTATTTGGAAACTTAACTTCGATTTTTGTGTCTGTTTAGGACTTGAAACTTTTAAATTGTTTATTATACAGTATGCCCACCCTTTTCACGGTTTTGACTATTTGTAGTAAAATTTTTGTATTGTATAGGCACACCCCAGGTTACATAAGCCTCGACTTACATAAACCCACACGTAAACGGCCCCATAAATATGTACGAAAGAAATTTGTTATGCCTACGTTAGCGGTTTTCGTAAGCGAGCTTGAACTAAATCTATATGTATTTGCGTGGAGAAAGAATGCAAGGTGTGGGTTGTAATATGTAGCAACTTTGGTTTTGAATTACGCATGTAAAAAGGATACAGCGACTACCTACTAATTTAGCGAATCGATGTAACAATCTATCTAATTCTAGCGACTGGCTGCAATTACAGTGTATATCTGCACTGATATGAATATGATAATAGATTACATTGTTGTTACGAGCTGTGTGGTAGTGTGTTTTCTCTCCCAATCCCATAAGTCTTTCCGATTGTTGACGCGGGTGCTTGATCTCTTAACATGAGTGTTTGCTTTAGCACAAATTAACGGAAGTTTGGCCCTTGTAATCATGGCTGATAAGCATTTAGTATTTAGCATTTTAGTGAACAACTCTTTTGGAAATCCTCCTTGAACGATTGAAGTGACTTTCCCATAACTGTATAATACTTAAATGGCTTGAATTGCCTTCGTTTTAGCATGGAAATTAACAGCTTGACAAAATTGACATTCTACATTTTGTTTACCAAGAAAATGTGTACTTAGTAGATACCGACTTTTCACCTTGCATAATATATTATTGATTTACATCGAGAATTTATTCATTTTTCAATTCACACACCAATAGTCTTAATTTTCTTTGTAAGCTCTGTTTTCTGTTAACTATATTCTATACTCACATTAGCCACTGCGTTTAGATGCCTTTATTTTAACTGAGTACTTGTACCATACTGATGCGGTAAATTATACGTACTTTAATTTTCAGAGATTGCTTTTTCGAAACAGCTTTGCATGCCAAATATACACCTACGGGGACTGGATCTGGCCCATGGGCCATAGTTTCCCCACCTCTACTGTACTTTCCATAGTAAATTTCAAATTATGCAATGGGTGCCAGAACGCATTACTCGCGTAACCTGGGGTGTGCCTGTATATAGGGTCATGAACGTACCCAGAAGTTTACTTTGGGAGTCTGATGCCTAAAACCAATTTCCAGCAATAATAATAATAATAATAATTTTTTATTGGTCCAGAGGATTTGCAGTTACAAATATAAGACCTGTCATTAACCTAAGATTAGTAACTTAAAGACAATACAAAGACAATTAAATTACCTTAACATTAAAATACTCATCAACCGAGTAGAAGCAATTTTCTAAGAGGAAATTTTTTAGTTTCCTCTTGAACATAAGTAATTTATTTTCATTTTTAATACCTGATGGTAGGCTGTTAATAAGTTTGCACCCCATATAAATAGGTCCATTACTATATAATTTTAAATTGTGACCCATTATATTACAATCAAGTTTCCTTCTCGTATTATAGTTATGGACATCATTGTTACACTTTATTTCTAATGATTTCATGTTATTCTTAATATACAAGATACAATAGTAAATGTAAATACAGGGAAGAGGAAGTATTTTCATTTTCTTAAATAAACCTCTGCAACTGTCTTGCCTTTTGGCACATAATTCTGACTGCCCATTTTTGCAGTTTAAAAAGGCGCAGTGCATGAAGGGATTAGCCCCAGACTGCAATGCCATATTTCAACCTGCTAAATATGTAAGCATAATATACAATCATAGCAGTATTGACATTTGTAAGGTACATCAGCCTCCTTAGAATAAAGCAGCCTGAAGCAACTTTGCCACAGATGTAATTAATATAGTGTTCCCAGCTTAGGGACTCATTAATGTGGAGCCCCAGAAATTTGGTAGTAGGAGAACTTCTTAAAGTACTATTGGCAAATTTTAGTAACGGAGAGGACAAAATTTTTTTCTGTGTAGTATGAAACTGCAGAAACATAGATTTACTCTTTTTGATTGAAACATTATTTGTAGAACACCAATTTTCCATGTTCCGAATAGATCCTTGTGCTAGGGCATGAATATTATCTTTACCTCTTAGAATATTGTTTGTATCAACTGCAGACATGTATATCATTCCATTTAGAAAAGATGGAAGATCATTAATATAAAGAATAAAAAGCAAGGGTCCCAATACAGACCCTTGTGGCACACCTCTTTCAACATTTAAATAATTAGAAAAATATTTCTTCTTATCTCTGGATGAGTAAATTGTTACTGACTGTTTCCTATTATAAAGGAAGGATCTAATTAAGTTATTAGCTGTCCCAGAAATTCCATAAGATTGAATTTTAAAAAAATATTGGGATTCACTGAGTCAAAGGCTTTTGATAGGTCATAGAAGATACCAAGGGTGTCATAGTGCCCATCAAAGCCTTTGAGGACTGAATTGATAAATTTGTAGATGGCATGTTCTGTCGAACATCCTTTTATGAAACTGCGAATTTGATAGAAAATTGAATCTTACCAAGAAAGACATGATCCTCTTAGAAATAATGGTTTCAAAAATTTTTGAAAATACAGATAGTTTAGAGATAGGCTGATAATTACCCATGCTATGAGCATCACCATTTTTTAATAGCGGTACGACAATGGCTATTTTTAATTTATCAGGGAAGATGCCTGCATAAAATGATGCATTGACTAAGTGCGAAATTGGGGTAAGAAGATGGCATTTACAATCACCTCTTAGTAGTGTACAGGGAATTTCATCCCATCCAGAAGAGTGTTTTGAACTAATTTTATCAATAACTTGTTGAACCTCGTTTTCAATGGTGGGATAAAGGAACATGTTATTAACTATGACTCTGGGCAAATGAGAAACCTCAATTGAATTGTTATTGTGTTGATTAACATACAATCTGTCAATGGCACCTAAGAAATGTTCATTAAACATGGTGACTATTTCAACAGGGTCAGTTAATGTGACATCTTCGTAAGAAATCTTGTCAATTTCTTGAATCTTAACAGTTATACCGGTGGAACTGTTGATGTTATTCCAAGTAGTTTTAGTTATATTGTTAGATTGACTGATTTGATTGATATTGAAGTTCCTTTTAGTAGCAGCGATTAATTTAGAATAGTACTTTTTACAAGAGATGTATTTTTCTTTAATACTGACATCATTGGTAATTTTAAATTTATGGAACAGGTGTTTTAATTCCTGAGATAGCAATACAATCTCAGGAGTAATCCAATTCTTACTTTGAGCTTTTTTAACTCGAACTGTTTTTAATGGGAAGCAATTGTTGAAAATGCCAAGAAAAATTTCTAATAAATTATTGAATTTGTCATTTACTGAGGACATGCTGTACACTGAATCCCAGCTGGTGACTTGGAGGATAGAGCAGAACCTTTCAGTGGCATCAGAGCTGATATATCTTTTTTGTGAAAATGTAGTATTTCTATAAGTATCCTCAGCCGGGACAGGCAAGCTAACTTGAGTTATTTGAGCTAAATGGTCAGAATAATCTGAGTTAACAACTTCCTTCATTGAAGTTAATGTTTGTGAAAATATTATCAATGATGGTAGCTGATTGAGAGGTTATTCTAGTGGGCTGAAATATAGTCCGTTTTATGTTAAATGAGAGAAATCAATTAAACAGTTTTTCATAATACTATCAGTGTTGAAATCAACATCAAAATCACCACAAATTACCAGTGATTTAGTGTGACTATAGGCAATATCTAATACATCAGCAATTCTATCTTTAAAAACAGAAAAGTTACCAACTGGTGATCTATACATGCAGAGAATGAAAACATGGCGGTTGTTGATCACTACGTCTGCTACACAGCATTCAAAATTCAATTCTGAACAAAGGCTCAGAGCAATTTTTGAATCAAATGCCTTCAGATCATTTCTTGTTAGGATTAAAAGTCCTCCACATTTGGCTCTTTCTCTACGAAAGGCATTAACAATCGAATAGTTATTAATTTTAACACTTGTCAATTCATCATGGTGGAGCCAATGCTCTGTAATACACACAACATCTATTTTATGTAAATTAATAAACACTTCCAATTCATCAATCTTATTCCTTAGACATTGCATATTAACATTTAAAACTTTCAGACTGACTCCTAGTCACTTCTGTTTATTGGCAAGTGCTCCAGACTGGGTATGAGTTACCATGTTGTTTTTATCAGTAGAAATATTTGTAACCTGAGTAGCATTACTATTAATAACAATTGGCTCTGGAGCTACAGAGTTATCAATTATATTAACAATAGCCACTTCTTTCGCAGTTTCCTTGTAATTAACAAAAGGTTTCCGCGGAAACATAAATTTATTAAATTTTGCACCGTGGGGCCATATGTTTATATCACGAATTATTTCTAGAAAATTTGAATTAGTACAAATTTTGAATGAGGCATAGTCACCCTTTGCCTTAAGTTTTTCTACCATAAGATCCTCAACACCTTTGTTTTTTAAGTAAGAATTAACTTCTTCCTGAGTAGTTGCTGGATCCAGGTTCCAGACATGGAGGTAGACCATTTTCTTTCTTGCCTTAAGAGGACAGAACGGGGGGGGGGCTGCTGCACCAGTGTTATGAGTAGCTGGACGGCGTTTACGGCAATGCACCATCGTGAATCCGTCTTTCATGTCCGGTGAAGTGTTCACTAGTTCATGATCAAGGCCAAAATTGACAGGAGCCTTAATTTCCTTGCACTCATCCTTAACATCTCCAGTTACAGCATTAGCAAATGAATGCCTGTGGGTATCGTTTGTTGACGGCTGCATTATTGGTTTAGGATTGAGGTTATCGGCGTTGTGAGGAAAGCTACGTTCAGATCGCACTGAATTAGGCTTAATTATTAAGCTGGCCTCCGACGGCAAACTACCAATGTTATTATCGCAGATATTCACAATGTTTTTTGAACTAATAGTAGCAGTAGTATAATAATAGTAGTAGTATTGATTAAATAAAAGTCCTATTCAAATAATATAAACTTTTATAACGTTTTTAGTTCTCATAATTAAATGCAGCAAGTGAGTGGCAGTGTAGCAAGAGGCAATGTAGCGTGTTTGTAGCGTGGTTATCGCAGATGCCACAAATTTCTGTACACCGGATGGGAGGCCTGGACCCCCCTCCCCCTGGGTATGTCCTTGTATAGGGTTGCCAACTCTACGTGATAGCTAAGTAGGACATTTACAAATTTTATGGAGGACATTCGAAAATTAAGTAGGGCATCCCAAAATTGACTCATATTTTCACTTATACTCTTCGTGCAGAAACAAATTATTTACAGTTACATTATGACAACCCAATGCTACAAATTGGTCTCAAGACCAGTTGGCAACAGTCTGGATAAGCAAATACTAGTACATAATAATTCAAACAAAATGAACAACACTTATCAACACATCACTAATGAAGATTCCTTATGCACAGATTACCCACAGGCATTAGAATCCTAAAACTAAATAGTATTTGTAATTGCATGGACCAAAATCTATAATTTTTAGGTTGGACATTTTTGTACTCTGTAAATTAACTCATCGATAACAGTTGATAGTAAAACAAAAAAGAACCGCTTCACATATTTTATTAATACTATAAATATAGAATAAATCTTTTAAAAAGTGGTATTGTGCTTTTGACAAGAGGTAAACATGTATAATGTAAAAAAATGCATTTCATTTTAACTAGCTTCGGATTTTTTCATTTAAAATTTATATTTTTTTTGTTCTTTCGCAGCACTCAATAAAGTTTTGCTGTCTAAAATGTTGTCATAAAATTCAGAGCAAGAACTTTCATTGTTTATATAAATTAGCAGTTTGCTTCTTAAGAAATCAACAGTACAGCAATTTCTTTCTTCTCTCCATTTTATTCCCATTGCAAAAAATATTCTTTCTGTAAAAGCAGACAACACGAATGCTAATTATATATGATACTATCGAATAGATTTTCGGAATTTCCACTTTTTAATATGTATTGCCACTTTTCTCCTGGATTATCACATTTTTTCAGTAGTCACTGGCAGCAATTATATGAAAATTCTTTCTAAGTTCTTCAAATAATTTGTCTATATTAAGCCCTAAAATATTATCTAAATTTAGAGTATCAGCAATATTGCAAAAATCTCGATTCTTTGGCAATATATCATTAGAAAAGGAAAAAAGAGCTAAAGTTGATAACCCATTTTTGTTGTATTCAATTTTTTTCATTAAATAGCTCAGACAAGCAGAGTAAAAAGGCAAAAATTATTTTTTCAGCTTTTGTATGATGGAGAATTTGATTTTAATTTATATGAAAGAATTTAAAAAGAAAGAAAATGGCAATATATGCAAATTCTTATTTTCAATTTAACTTTGCATATTATATTCCATAATTTTACACATGTAGTATTATCTCTCTCTAATTTTTTGATAATATGAAAGTGTGCATCACACCCATTAGGTCCCGTTAGCCATGTGATCGATTAGGGACGATGTCGCCAGTAGATTTTCTTCCAAACAGAGATATGCCACAAAGTAGGACATTTTGCGTCCTACTTGACATTACTGGAGGACAGAGGACTGTCCTACTGGCAAGATGGTTAGCAACCCTAATTGTGTTTCTCAACCTTTTGGTGCTCGCACTTGGAAAATAATTTTTGCTTTGTGGTGTACTAAATTAAGAATAATGATTTATATTTTAAAGTAAAAGTACACATTTTAAATATAATGTTGTTTATATGCTCCTAATTGACTAAATAAAATTATCTTGAATCAGAACCAATTTTTGTTACCAATATAAATTTAAAACACTTATGCTAATATTAATGTGGCACTTGAGCTTGATGTTTTTTGGTGATTTCGTTAATATTAGGATGTATATTTGATCAGACTCTCATTTCATCTTCAAGACAGTAGAACCTTTCCCATATTTTGCATTTAATGCTTGTAAGTGTTGGGAATCCCAACTCATATAAATTGGATGTACAGAACTGCATCAAAACTGTCAAAGCTTTTTTGCAATTTCAGAATATTCTTTGCTAACAGAAATCCAGAACATATCCAGAGATGTTTGATTTTAAGACCACAATCAGTTGAAATAGAAGCTAACTTCTTTGGATATTGTAAAATCTAAGTCATTAAACTGGCATGAATGGGTTTCTTACCCAGTCATATTTCTCTCTAGTCAAGGATTGAAAGTAACAGATATTGTGCTCCAGAGTTGCCAAATACTCCACCACAAGGGCAAGAATTTATTTTGTATGGGTTTTGGGTGTCCGAGGAAACATTTCAAGATTACTGTGTCTAGCTCTATTTCTCCAGATGACTATTTTTTTCTGAAATGCCAATAGCTTATCCGTAAAACTAAGGATGTTTTCATTTCGACCTTGCATACTGGTGTTCACACTATTCAGGTGCCTAAATATCTCTGCAAAATATACTAGTTTGGCACACCACTGATATTTACAAAAACTTGTTTAATAAAAATAACATTTCTTTTTTAAGCTCATATAAATGAAGATGAAGAAATCGAGGAGATTTATAAGCAAATTAATGACATTTACAAGGAAGATGGAAGAGGAAAGGTAAAATGCATAATAATGGGAGATTGGAACAGCAAAGTCGGAGGACAGGAAGAAAATGTAGGGCAATACTGACTTGGGAAGAGAAACCTAGGAGGGGAAAAACTGGTAGAATTCTGCATCAATAATGACCTTGTAGTGACTAATACGTGGTTTAAAAACCAAAAACGAAGGTTATACACATGGGAAAGCCCAGAAGATAGAATGAGATGCCAAGTACGAGTAGATTACATCCTAGTAAAACAAAGATTCAGGAACAGCATAAAGACCGGCAAGGCATTATCAGGAGCAGACATTGATTCAGATCACAGCCTTCTAATAGTTGATGTAAATTCAAAGCTCAAACAAATAAGAAAAACAAGAAGAGAAAGACAGACTTGGGACCTAGAAAAACTGAAAGAAAGGCAGGATGTAGTCAGGATGAAGTTGGAAGATCACCTAAGAAATTTGGAAAACAAACCAAAGGCCGTGAATAAAGAATGGGAAGAAACTAAAACCAGTATCAAGGATACCTTGGATAAAGAGATTGGAAAACAAAGGAAGAAAATCAGAAAACCATGGATCACTAAGGAAATGTTGGAGAAAATGGATGAGAGACGAAAATGGAAAAACATGAACAGTGAAGAAGGTAGAGCCAACTATAGATGTATAAACAATGAGTTGAGAATGGTATTATGGAGAGCAAAGTTGAAAAAGCGATAGTGGAACTTAAGAAAGGGAAAGCCACAGGCAGCAATGGAATACTGGCTGAAGCACTTAAAGTCATGGGATCAGAAGGACTAAAAGTGGTCACAAAATTAATTAATAAGATTTACTACACAGGAGAGTGGCCTCGGGATTTCCTAGAAGTAACAATGGTCCCTCTAAAGAAGAAGCCAAAGTCAATGCAGTGTAAAGACTACAGAACGATAAGCCTTCTCTCACACACTTCGAAGATCGTCACAAGGATTCTTAATAAAAGGCTGGAGAAAAAGGCAGAAGAAATGCTAGGGGAAGATTAATTCGGTTTCAGAAAAGGATGTGGAACTAGAGATGCTATAGGGGTATCATAAAGGGCAATGGAGTACAGTCAAGATATCTGCGTATGTTTCGTAGACTGGCAGAAGGCCTTTGATAGAGTAAATTGGGTAATGTTGATGAAGATATTAAAGGATATAGGTGCAGACTGGAAAGACAGGAGACTGATCGGGAATCTATGTGTGAATCAAGTTGTAAAGGTCAGGTTGGAGAATACTGACACCTGCGAAGTAAATATCGGTAGAGGAGTAAGACGGCTGCTGCCTATTGCCGACCCTATTCAATATATATGGAGAAAGTTTAAAGCAAGAAGCGATAGAAGGCACAGGAAATTTCGAAATTGGAGAAAGTATTATAAGAACAGTAAAATATGTGGATGATCAAGTAATTTCATTCAGTAATAGTTGTGGTCTGCTATCACTGACCATGGTCTAATTGTAAGACGTTGGTTCATGGAAAATCAGTATATACAAGGGACCTTGTGACGCACACAACTGGCTGGCTTCTTGAATTTCAAGCCTCTTCCCAGTCCACCCAGGATTTTGCCAGTGCTTGAGCCATCTCTGCCTGGAATTGCAACCCCATCCCCTTTTTAGGAGCACCCCTCTTTCTTTATCCCCTGGGAATTCTTGCAGTCATTAATAATATTTGCTCGGCTCTGGTATCATCACTGAAAGTCTGTGAATTCAACTTTCTCTGAACGTCACCAATTTATCATTGCAAATACCACTCAATGACGCTTAACACCATCCTTCACCCATCGCCTGTATAACAGCTTGTTATAGCCCTTAGTTTAAACTCAAATCACTGATTATAAAAAATATTTCTTCCTACTTTTTGCATTGGCAAAGTCTCTAATTAAATCTTTGGTATTTAATTTATCTGCCTCTTGGGCTTCAATGGCAATTAGTGAAAGATATTTCAGTCATTCTTGGCACATTGTATTTTGCAAATAGTTTTTGATTATTTTCAGCTTGCTGAATGATCTTTCGGAAGTAGCTACTGTAACAGGTAGTGTTAGATATAAAATAAGTGCTGTAGAGACATCCAGGTAACTACGTGACAAATTGCTTAACTTTACTAATAACAACTCTGCAAGTTCTCTTATTGAATTTATTGGTTTAATTTGTTCTTTTATAAACCTATTCGAAACAATTTGTGAAAGTTGAATGGAGAAATTTTTACTTAGATCTTTTCCATATACTTTTTGCAAATTGTCTGCATATTTTAAAATATCACTTTCCGTTAGTCTAAGCAAGTTCTGAGACTCCAATAATATGAAATTGACAATCTTTTGCATACCGATAAATCTTTCTCTAGTTTGCGTTATACATATGTCTAAAATTCTGCAAAACACATTTACCCTGAATGAGTCTTCAGCTCTTTTAAATCTTTAGTCTAATGTTTTATCATAAAAAAGTTTTGAATTTGATCTTCTTTTTTCATTAAAATTGTCTTCAATTTCCCATTTAAAAGCGATGTATTTAGCTTCAGTTTTACATTCATCAAAAGTTTCTCTTAATTTAATTAGTGCTTCGGATGCTGTTTTTAATGCATGCGAAGCTTTCTGTAAATCAATGTCTTTGGTCTGCAATATTTTCGACATGGCATTTACTTCTGATAATATTTTCGTCAAAAATCACACAAAAACATTCAAATGTTGACATATTTTATCTTATTCAAGCTGTTTCTTCGTGTTCTTCTTTTTTACCGCTCTTCAGTATTATGTCCGTTAATGCTATTAATATGTCAACAAATCGAACTTGAATAGTTTGCAATGTTGTAATTCGTCCTGACCATCTTGTTGGATTTAATCGTTTTATCGTAGTACTCAATTCACCAGTAAAGGAGGCCAAAATTTTCCATCTACCATAAATACCCGCATATAATGCGCACTTTTTTTTTTCGAAATATTTGAGTTAAAAATTAGGATGCGTGTTATACGAGGGTACATAATCTTCCTATTTTCATTTGACCCCGTATTTCCACAATTTCGGCACGGTAAGTACTGCCCGGGTATCCTCATAATTTTATTGGTGATTTTTACGAAAAGTAAGATGGATAATAGGTAAAATTTATTAATTAATTCTACAAACATTCATTAATTAGATATGAAAAGAATGAATTCAGTATTTATTCATTTTAAAAGCCAAGAAATACTTCGTCACCAGACCATTCTTCTTCGATGTTGTTATCGGAATCGGGATATTACACATGACGTCACCCTACACCGGTGCCCGGCCTGGTGGTGAGGTACTGGTACTACTTACAATTAGAAACAATGGCAGCTGATGCCTTTGAGTACGCTGGGAGTTGATGCTTCTTGTAGAACTAAATATAGTTATCGTTCCCTACCTTTATCTCAGCATTCATACGTGATTTATTCTTGATTCATAGAGTCTGTAGTTAATTATGGTTATTTGCTATCGTGTTTACGTCCTCCAGAGTGTTCTAATAAGGGTAAAACTGAAGGTTGGGCGAACCCGTCCACCTCAGGCGTGACAAAAACGTATGTAAAAACATAGGATTATCTTCATTCCTTCATTTTATTAGCTCAAACAATGTCATATGCCATACTATGAAATTAATATAATTCGATTTATTGTATATATCCTAATATCACCTTGTAAGTAAACATAGAGTATGTAGTGATTGAGTTAGCTGACGTTCTTTTGGAACGTTATTCGAAAATTTCATTTCACACTTTCATTATGTTACCAATACATAATACCAATAATTCGATCATTGCTTTAGAACATTTTACACCATCTACTTGATTCTGGAACGGTAACGCTCAAAAATCTGTGCGCACTATATGCGGATATATAGAAAAATAATAGATTATGAGGCTGAAAACCCCCCTGCGCGTTATACGAGGGTGCGCACTATAGGCGGGTATTTACAGTATTTAAGCTGCAACCAAAGAAGTTGAATATTCCTCCGACGATGTCAAAAAAGTTAGATGCTTCCTTTAATGCAATCGTTTATTACTAAATTAAGGTTATGATTCGCACAATGCATATATTCTGCATTAGGTTGTATTTCTTGGATTTTTCTTTGCACTCCATTATACAATCCACTCATAACATTAGCTCCATCAAAGCCTTTTGTCCTCTACATTTTGAAAAATCTATGTTGTGTGTTTCTAGCACTTTAGTAATTGTGTTTGTTATACCAGAAGCTGAATGGTCGTTCACAGCTAAGAAACCTAAAAACACTTCTCTTATTTTGATGGCTATTGGCATTTCTTCTGAATTTCTCTCTATTTCAACAAATCTATAAACATGACTTAGTTGGTCAATCCTACTAATATCCTGAGTAGTATCCATAATTATTGAGTAAAAGGGTGATAATTTAATATTTTGAACAAGACGTTTTTCTAAATGTTTTTCAACAGTATTGATCAATTCATTTTGTATTTGTGGACTTAAATATTTAATTTGCACTTTTGTTTTACTTTTGAATTGTTGCATTACAATGTCATATTTTGCTAAAATGATCACTTGTTCTAAGAAAAGCCCATTGTATGTATCTTCCATATTTTCTCTATGTCCTCAAAATGGCAATGAATTTTTTGCAAGCATAATAGTAATATCTACTATGCGATCCAATACTTGTACCCAAAAGTTAATCTCATACCTAATTTTATCTTCAATGCTTTTATTAATTGTTTTGTTATGTTTCCATTGTTCATAAATACAGCAAGCATTGATATGTGATTCTGAACATTCGTGGCTTTTTATCTTCCTAGAGAAATTCTTCCATGTATTAATTCCCTTTGTCCAATTAGATGTGGTTGAAAATAACCAACATGTTTTGCAGTATACATCCAGGGCAGCGGAGTAACATATCCATAGTCTGTCAATATATCCATAAGATGTTTTTGCCTTATAATATCTCTCTGAGAATGATCTATTTTCCTGATTTTCATTATTGAAAATATCATTATCATCAGCATCCACATTATCACCATTCAGTACTGAGTTTGTCGAAGCACATATTTGATTTCGGTTTTCCAAACAAGGCGGCAATGAAGAAGAAAAATTTGATTCCAGTTCTAATGGTATATGTATATTATTTTCATTGGAAAAAAACTTGTAATTTTTGGCATTTTTAAAAATTTTTCTTCTTTCTCTCTAGCTTTCCTCCTTTCGAAGCACCGCTGGTTTTACTTAAATTTGCGTGTTCTGCCATGGCCTAATAAAACTTGATTATTAAGTACAATTCACAAATAATACAAATAGATAAAAAAACTTACGATTTCTAGAAGCATAAAATACAAGACACAACACCACACCCCTTAGCAAAGCAACAATGCAGTCACACTGCAATGCACAGGACACTTCACCTTAGTGTGAGTGTTGACCACATTGGGAGCTTTCCATTCATTGACGCAAGTCGAGTTGAGTCAGGTCAAACAGCGCTTTCTGCTTTCCATATGCTTTGTGTCGCTGGGAGTTGCTGCCGTTATTCCACTCACGCTGACTCTCCAGATAAAATGATGAAAAGAAATACACGTCAATCTTCAAATGAAATTCTAAGTACTGCACTAATTTTCCAAAACATACGAACGATATATTGTGATCGGGAATATAAGAACAAAAAATAGACTACACAAATTTCATTAACACTGGAATTGGGGTCTAAATGTTATAGGGTTTATTATGGAGAAATAAAATAACTGGCTTTCAAAATATAATCCACTTACCTTTGTAATTCCTTCAAGAATATACAAATTAATACAAAGCCAACACAAAAGAGTTTCACACATTTTATAATAAAAGCCTTCATCTTCTCTCCCAGCTAGTTTTCCCTTCGTCTTCGACGTCCTTACGCACATCAACTTCTGCGCATGTCATGCTTTCCGTTTGACGGTGCTGGTTGAAGAGCGCAAGCACAGCAGCAAACATATGTAACATTACAAGCATGTCCATACAGGCTTACGACTGGCAGCAACGCATATAGCAGCCAGTTTATATATATATATATTCCGTATTCACGCATTTCTGAATAACTATTAAACTATCACAAGAAGCAGTTGAAAGATTTATTTTTTGTCATTAGATTTGAGTTAAAAATTTTACTTTTTTAACCCTCTTTGGGCCCCCTAACGTTGCGGGTCCTTAAGCACCGCTTAACCCCGCTTAATAATAGTTACACCACTGACGGATGCTAAGGAAAAATGATTCCAAATACTTGGATAGCTTTGAAATGTGGACATGGAGGAGAATGCTGAAGATAAAATGGACAGATAGGATGAAAAACGATGAAGTGCTACAAAGAGTAGGAGAGAAGCGAATGATTATACAGACTATTAGAAAGAGGAAGGCAAACTGGGTTGGACATTACCTGAGGAGAGAGAGTATGATTAAAGACGTGTTAGAAGGAAAACTAGATGGAAAAAGGAAGAGGTAGGAAAAGGTTTCAGCTGATAGACGATTTGAAAGGGAAAGAGAGTTATCAAAATATGAAGAGGACAACAGAAAATGGGAGTATATGGAGAACCAGGTTTGACCATGAATAATCACGGAGTCTACGGACAGACTACCTATGATGATAATGATGGTGCATGAGCTAACACTTTTCCTCTTGACAACCATTTTACTTCTGTGTGTAAAAGTAACCATTCTGACAACTTGGTCTGATACAGACTTCAATTCAACCTTCTAACAGGGCTTCTCTATGCAGAAAGCAATGGGTAGATATTATATTTGGATTTTGTTGTTTTACAAGTCCCAACATGGATGGAGCACCATCAGTACAAATTCCCACACATGACTTCCATGAAAGTTCCAAATTTTCTAAGTAGGAATTCAAAGTATTGAATATATCTTTACCTCTTGTGTTTCCTAGGAGTTCTCTGCATCATAAAAATTGACTTATAATTTCATTTTCGTGGATGAAGCAAGCAAGTGATAACAATTGTGCTTTACCGCTAATGTCTGTGGATTCGTCAACTTGCGAAGCAAAATCTGACTTAAGCTTATTAGATACATTTTCCTCTATGTTAACTGACATTTCTATTATTCTTTGAATTGTATCCTTGGAGAGCGGAATTTTGATAATTTCTTGTTCCGCTTCTTTAATGAACATTATCCTCACAATCATACAGCACGCAGGCAAAATAAGTGACTCAGCTATAATGTTTGGCTTCATTTGTTGTGCTATGATTTCTGCTACCTGCCTGGAAGCAGTTTGAACTTTATCAGACACTTTTATCCTTTTTTTGAAATAGCCCGCTTATTTCAGTTGCAGTTCCGTCAACCTTTTGAAATAGTTCAAATCTTTTCCCTCAAGATGTGCATGTGTAGTGGTAAAATGTCTTTTTAATTTACTAGGAACCATAGCATCATTCGACAATTTTTCACTGCACATTATAGGAGAGAACTATCTTTATCTCCAAACCAAGAATATCCCAGACTCAACTGTCCATATACTGATGATGAACCTTAGAAATCTTACTTGGCTGGGTCTCACTCAAACTGGCTTTTTCATTATTATTTTCACATTTTTCCCCGTAACATTTCTTGTAATAAATCTGTCCATTTTTAGGGCAGCTAATTGTAATAATTTTTTGTAACGGTAATTGAATGAAACTATCAATATCGCACAGGTTCCAACACAGTACTACTCACAATAAACAGACATGCGCTACAATGATGTCATGGTATATCACAAACTGAGGCCATGTGGGCAGGGTTGCCAAGTCACTTTCGTTTTCCCACCAGATGGCACTCAAAAACCCACTAAACATGCACCAACAACTGCCAGATTTTAAGTATTCACCCACTTTATATAAAATGGAAAATGGCTCAGGCATATAATGCAAAAATAATCGACTCGGTGCTCATTTATAAACATGTTCATTAACCTGAATACATGCCTTATGAAAATATATTGATAAAAATTAATAGTAATATAAAAAATAATGAAAGTCGCGAGCCAGAAAATATTGCCCTTAATATTTGCCTATGCGGCACACTATGGTCAGCTTCGTGGCACACTGGTTGAGAAATACTGGTATAGGTAATCAGGATTACACAAAAGTAGTTCAACTCTAATGCTGATCCATTTTTTACTATATCGGCATGAATTATTGAAATGACTGTAATTCCTTTGTAGAAAACTTCATAATTAAAACTGTATTGCCAATTTCTAAAGTTTACAAATATTTTTCTTAAAATTCTAAACCAATCCGATTATACAGTAACATTCTTTTTTGACTAAGCTGAAATTTCTTTCACATATTGTCAAAGCCAAATTTTCATACTGGTACCCAATAATTTAATATGGATATTTTAACTCACTGGAAAGCTTGAGAAAGACTTTTTACCCAATAGAAAAGTATGTAGGTTAAAATATTCTGCATGTTAACAAATGGTTATAGATAAGTTGGTGTTAACTCCAAAGGAGGAGAGAAAATGTGTTTTCAAAACGAGGAATATGTTCTCTAATCAATGGAGGAGCAGGAGGAAGAGCATGGATAACTAACATGTAGCTGCATAAAAATATCAACTTGGGAACTAGGTACATATAAGGTGTATACCTATGTATATGCCCACTTCCATCCCTTTTCCATGGAACCTCGAGGAAAAAGGTGAATAAACAGAAAGAAGGTACAAGGACAGTACGGGTTTTCCTAACATTTTTTAAAGGCCTTATATGCATTATAAACTATCATGAGAATTCATTTTAATTTTTAATAACAGTATTTTAGGAATTGGCATGTTTCATGAATTATTACTGTTTTACTGTAATAGTTATATTTTTACTTTTCTCCATAAGTAGTATAGGGGAAAGAATTGTTTTAATGAAAAAAATCAATTTTGAGATTTCAACAGGGATACATGTTTTGAGGTCCCCTGAACATGTTTTGACAATTTTCTCGATGATGTCTATGTGTGTGTATGTGACAGAAATTTTGTGGGTGCTCTAACTAAAACATTATTAATCAGATGAACATGAAATTGTATATTTGACATTTTTCTTAAAAGGACAAGAGTTGATTAGGTTTTGGTAAAAATCAGTCAACCTGAAGTGGGTTTTCACTCTTGTCACTTGTTTTTTACTTTCTCCATATACATAGTATAGGGGAAAGTATTGTATTCATGAAAAAAATTGACTTCGAGATTTCAACAGAAATACACATTTTGAGGTCCCCTGAACATGTTTTAACCATTTTCTCGATGTCTCTGTGTGTGTGTCTGTGTATGTGATAGCTTATTGTGGGTGCTTTAACTTAAAAACTATTAATCAGGTCAATGCGAAATTTTATATTTAACATTTTTATGAAAGTCACAAGAGCTGATTAGTTTTTGGTAGAAATTGGTCAACCAGAAGTGGGTGTTTACTCTTGTCACTTATCCGTTATTTTGAAATATTTGCTTTAATATTTGATAATTGTATCGGAATAAAAGTTGTGGGAAATTTAATTTTCTACAACCTGTTTGAAACATTTTTCCATATAATGCATTGTTTAAGAGACAACTTACATTTTTAGATGCCACAACCACCCCACCTACCGATGACTATTGCTAACAATTGATGCTTAGTTACGCCTTAGTAACGCTCCTTTTTCTTTTCTTAATTGTTCGAGCTTTGTAGCTATATCCAATACTAGAAGGCTATGGTTTGAGTTTATTTCTGTTCTTTATAAAGTCTATAATTTTCTCGCATTTCTTCAAATATTTATTATTATGTAACCTATTTGGAAGTTTTAGAAATATTACAGATATGAAGAAAGTCATACTGTGTCCACATCAGATTTTTTAAAATATTTGCTTTAATACTAGATTACTGTAAAAATCTACTGGAATAAAAGTTGTAGAAAATTTAATTTTCTACAATGTTTGTTTGAAACATTTTCCCATATGATGCATTGTTTAAGAGATACCATATATGCCGGCGTATAAGTCGACCTGGCATATAAGTCGACCTCAATTTTTCGGATTGTAAATACACAACTACATATTTGCCTAATAGATCGACCCCCCACTTTTTTTTGCTAAAAAAAAACTTTGAATGAAGAATACGAGAAATTTTATTGTTTTTAACCCCCCCGGCGTGTGCGACGTGGCATTCACGTCCTCTCATTCTCATGCCTCCAGCGTGTGCGACGTAGCATTCATGTCCTCTCTTTCCCATGCCTCCAGCGCGAAATTTTCATTAAGTTTTGTTATCGCTACGGCTCTGATTTATGAGCTTTCAGAGAGTGAATATGCAAGCTAATGCTTTCTGCTTTCGTTCTGTGGTTCCTCGTTGTCTGTGTTTACGTGTTAGTATTTTTTTTATTTTTTTTCTATCTCGGACCTGGCCATAGCAGTGCTTACTCAGGCCTCTTATCTTTCGTGCGTTGCGTCTCAGACTTTCATAAGAGCTCTCATCTTCCTGGCTCTTGTTTACGATGCTTCGAGCTGATGGTCGAGGTTTCTTAGTGCCTGCGTTTGCGTTGGGCATTTTTTAAATTTTTTTTTCATCTTGGGTCTGTCCTTTAGCCGAACCCCTATTTAGTTCACCATGGCTTGGAGCTCTCGTGAGTTGGCGGATTGGGAAGTGTTTTGGAGAAATATAGTGAAAGTAGTGTAGATATATATTCTGAAGATTCGAACGGATACTCTATTGATTCCAGTTCCGAAGAGGAATTGGAAGAAATAACTCACTCAACTGTGAATATTCAAGAGAATATTTGGGGAGATGTCGACAGTGCTAAGCCTCCTCGGCCTTTTGCGTGTGATTTAGTTGGAAAACAAATAGTGCAGGTTTTATCAACAGATTATCCCTTTAGATATTATGATGATCTAATTGCCCTCATAGTGGTTGAAACTAATCGTTACATGGAACAATTCCTTGCCCGCGAGAAAAATAAGATCACGTCCTTAAAAAATTGCGCTATCAAAAGTGGTTTGCTTTGCTAATGTTGATGGGAATAATTCAAAAACCAACTCTCAGAATGTATTTTAGTAGAAAACATATATTAGAAATGTCATTTATTCCAAATGTAATGAGTGAAGAAAGATTTTATTTGTTGAGCAAATTTTTGCATTTTGTAGATAATACCGATAAAGACATTGTAAATAGAAATCCTATTGTATAAAATTCTACCTATCAGTGATTATTTGAAAAATAAATTCCATAAAATTTATATACCGGGTAAAGAAGTATGTGTACCAGACGCAGCTGAACTACTAAACGTCGGAGGAGCAGCACATAGTAGAAATTGGATTGAAATAAATGTATGTATTTATTTTTTATTATATAAAATGAACAAATTTAAATACGACATAATTTTTTGGAAATTTTTGAAATGATAATTAAAGTACAAAAAATATTAAAGTGAATGCATGCATTTTAGTATTTTGTGCTTGCGAAAAAAAGTCACGCTGAGCGATTTAAATGCCATAGATTAAAGTCTCGCTTAAAAGGTTAAAACCTAAATATAACCTTTTCCAAAAAATGCAGTGTCAATTTTTGAGTTATTAAATCATTTGTTTAATTTAAGAAAGATGTCACATACCGTATTGCCATCTATTGGCTGAATATATTTCTAGTTATCCTTTGTTCCTGTAATTGCAAATAGATCGTTTATATTTTTGAGATTAGTAATAAAAACAAAAGTTAAAATTTTTATTTTTATTAACTATTAAAAATAATTATCTTAAATCTTCTAAAATAAATGACAATATGTAAACAATGGAATAGCTGATTCAAAATGGCGATTACCTATGCCGTAAGATCAAATGTTTTCGTAAGTATCAATGTTTTTAATCTGTTATTTAAGGGTCACATTTTATATTCGGCGTATAAGTAGACCTTAAGTTTTCGGAATTTTTTTTGAGCTTCAAAGGTGGACTTGTATGCCGGCATATACGGTATATTAAAAAATATATCTTTTAGTTGCCACCACCACACCACCTGGAGACGACTTTTGTAAACACTTGATGCTTAGTTACATCTTAGTAACACTCATTTTTATTCTTAATTGTTGGAGCTTCGTGGCTGTATCTAATATCAGAAGGCTACAGTAAGTTTATATCTGTCTTTGTAAAGCCTTTAAATTTTTCTCACAGTTCCTTAAAATATTTATTTCATTTAACATAATTGGAATTTTTAGAAAAATTACAGGTATGGAGAAAGTCATGTGGTTGCCACATCAGATTTTTATTCTTGTGATAATATATTTAGCCTTGTGAGCTTGGAATTGAATCCTGTTTTCCATGTACCCTTGATATCTGTGATGTCATCCAGGAATGTTACCCTGTGGATAGCATGGGTCTACGGTATTTTTAGCCTACTTTCCAGAATGGAAATAGTTTTGTCGTTGTGTCTGTCTGTCTGTCCATCCCTCCGTATTAACTTTTGAACCAATAGACTGATTTTCATGACATTTGCGGAAGTCTCCTGCTACTGAGCCAAGCTCCTGAGGATAGTTTTTGTTGGGAATATTGCAAGTCCCGGGTTCGATTCCAGGAACTATCCTTCCCTTTTGATTTGTATGGAAAATCTGAAATCCATCTTGCAGGGTAATTTTCTCTTGCACATTAAAATATCTTATAATTGTAATATTGCAGCAGATTTTGCACTGTTCTCTGAGGAAAGGAATGGAGATTCTAATTTCTATCGTAGAATTTTGCTTATTGATCGTATTTCTTTGAATTTTGTGTAAATACTAGCATTTTTGCAGTTTTTATTCTTCATTACGGGAGTGTTGCCATAGCAATGACTATTGTTGGACTCGGATTTGGTATATTCTAATACATACGTTCGTTATTTTTGCCACACAAATATGCGTGATCAATTTAATATTCCGTTCGAATGTGTTTTTAGTATTTTATAACACTAAATTATGAAATTTGGGTACACAAAGAGCAACATATCCGTGGTGATTTTAATGCTATTAAAGCCAATATATGTAAATATTAAATAAATGATTAAATGGAAAGTAGGCATTATAAGTTTCGTTTGGATCATCTTGTTTAACATGGAAATATGTAATCATTGCTAAGTAAGGTGTCTGAGAAGAGGTTGTGAAGTAATTCGCAAGTTGAGCTTTAACAAATGCACATACAGAATTGAGTGTGAGATAGAAAGGCAAGCGTTGTTGAGGAGAGGTGATTTGGTATGTTGGCAGATATCTGGTAGTAAAAGTTTATTTAGAAAAACATTTTATAAAGTTTTGAGAATAAGAGTAGTGATTGAACTGAGTAGCCTGATATTTTATGCAGATGAAAGTCATTGTGTAATGTGTCAAAATGTCCTCATTATGTTATAAATTTAAACTAGGCTGTTAACTTACTGCTTATAGTTAAATATTGTATTTTATTGGAATAGTATGAAAAATGTACATGAAGATAAGAGTCCAAACTGTACATGGAGCATTGTTAGAATTTCAAAACATGAGCTATTACTCCATTATTGTCACTTATGGATTTAAATTGTTGGGTGTCACAGTTTCTGTAATATGTAATGTTTTATTTCAGCAAAAAATTTACAATATTAGTGTTAGGTTCAAATTACATACTCTTTTCAATATTTAAATCAAATGCTTTAGGTCATTAAACATTGCATTCAGTAACAATAATTTAACACAGCATGTGAATTTTCCTATTAATTGATTTTGATAGTAATTTTGCATGCCTGTGAGAGCATTGCATGTATGTTGACACTTTCTTTTAATATTGTTTGCAATTGTATCTCTATTTAGTTAGGTGATGCTGCAAAGTTGAAGCCTTTGGAGGTTGAGCTGAAGCGCCTTGAGGATCTCTCGGAGTCTATTGTGCAAGATTTTTCTCTAATGAGGAAGTTGGAGGAGGAAATGAGAGATACAAATGGTGAGTGGTTGGCTGCTCTATTTTGAAATGTTTTTGCTAGCCTTAATTTTTATACATAATTTAATTTAATTTTGACTCAAATAACTTGAAAGGATTATAAAAATGAAAAAATATATTTCTTACCCCCAAAATCCACTTGGGAAGGCTATACTTAGTGGAAAGATTCCATAATAGAAATAAAACACTTATTGTAATTTCCACTAAAAAAGATTTACTTGACCGATTTCGTCTATCAACCTGATGATGCTGTAAAAGGGGAAACCGGTTGAGGAAATCTTTTTTAGATGAAATCCGATATTGGGGAAATTCGTATTTTAACCCCTTGACGCAGATGGGACACATACTGTATATACTCATGTATAGGTTGAGATTTTAAAACAAAATTTTTAGAAAAAAACTTGGGGGTCGACTTATACACAAGAAGTATAATCGATAGGTTTAAACCCATTACTTTATTTGGCCTGCGGTTATTATAGTTTGATGGAATTTACACTTGTTGTACTTTAAGTGTATCAATAACTATCGAATATTTAAATAGCGATGTATAGGAAAGAATAAATTACTATATAATTTGGTGACCCTAAGTTGATCTCTGATGCTTGGCAAATAATTAAGCAATTTTGATAAACCTAATGTTTGGTAACGTGATGGCAGCAAGACTGATATGGTAATTCCGTAAACAAAGAAACACCTCATAGGTGATTCACAGAAAGGCAACACCTACCTCGAAGTATTGCCCAAGTATTTATGGTATGAAAATTATGGTACTGTGCACATAACCGAGGAGAAGGTAAACTAGGTGATGCTAGAGCTGGCAACACTGAGAAAGTGACGAGAATTGGAAATACCAGGAGGAAAGGAAGAAAAACAGAAGACAAACTTAAATGAAAAATTTTGAGGTTTGTAATGAAACAACATAGGTTAGGGGAGACATGTATATTTATTGTAATGTTGGTGACGAAATATTATGTTTCCCCACTGGGTTGGGTTGTTTAGGGGTTGGCTTGATTTTCCTTCCATGTTCACATTTGCCCTCACCGAGATATTGTACTATGTACTTATACCTACATATTACGGAAATTTGAAACTTAGGAAATATTTATTACGCTTCCTCACCGAGTTGGGTTGATTAGAGGTTGGCTTGGTTTTCCTTCCATGTTCATATTTGTACTCTCCGAGGGGAAGCTTCCTCTTCCAAAAACATGTGAAATGGATCACCTAGGACCATGTAGTCCTATCGGGTGCAAAAGTTAATGCAAGGGCTTTGCAGGATTGCCTATCCAACACCATGCGA
This sequence comes from Tanypteryx hageni, assembly GCA_028673005.1. NCBI lineage: Eukaryota > Metazoa > Arthropoda > Insecta > Odonata > Petaluridae > Tanypteryx > Tanypteryx hageni. The sequence continues at coordinate 4,003,745 of CM054114.1, forward strand.
AATCGCCGGTATGAGAAATTTTGAAGTCAAGCAAATCATCTGCCATTTCCTTAGCTCCAAACACACGCTGTGAACACATTGCATGTCTGGTGGTATTATACACCACTTCATAGCTCTGTATTGCTATAGATATTAGGACTAATAACGTAATTTAGAATTGAAGTAAAGCAGACTGTTTTAAGCTGTGCTTTACTTAATCGCTATGGTTACAGTTTTTCACTCTAGCACTTGTGCAGCATAAGTGGCCGCACTCATCTGAGCACAAGTCTCGTATTCCCAGATAGGCAGATCTGGAGTTCGAGTCCCAGCATATGATATTAATTAATTATTTTTTTTATTAAAGGTATTTGATTTTCTCTTGGGTCTCTTATTAAATTTTAGTTATGCCAAAATATTCTCCTTAATTGGAAATGATTTTTGGAATTCAGAATTTTTAGCATTTATCATCGCGACCAAGGTTCTAGAGATGGCAGTGTCCTCTTACGATTAGCCATAAAAAAACAGTTTACAATTGAAAGCTAGACCCAATCTCCGAATTAACTATGAAATTGAATGGGCTAAAATAACATCCTTAGGAATTAAAACACTTACTGGCGTTTCCTACCGTCCTCCAAACAGTGGAATTGAATCTCACTTTTTTTTCCCTTGCCCAATAAGCAAATAATTCTTTGGGGGAATTTCAAATTATCAATCGACTGGACTGGAGGTGGCCAAGTCACCAAGAACAACGTCGATTCGTGGTTTCTCGAGCATTTATCAAAGGTGCTGGCATGTAATCAGTGCAATTTCTGTTGCACAAGGAAAGAGGCTATCCTTCCTAACATGCGAGAAATTTACAAAAGTTTTGGTTGGTAAGAATGTGCTTTGCTCAGACTATGAGTTCCTTGAAAAGATCTTTGAACCCTCCTCTGCTCAGAACCTTCCATACCTCCCCCACCTGACCATGAGGGATGGTTGACTTGCAACCACACACTTTCCTCATTGCCTAGAATTTACTTCTGGCATAGGCGCTCTCGAAAGTCCTCCATTTGAAAAACAATTGAAGTAGGAGAAACATCCTTTCCAGAGGTGTCACAATATATAAATTTAAATGCTGTACATATTAATATTCTCTACAACCTTTTTTTGAAACAATCTTTTAACACATTTGTTGCAGTCCAAAAATTTAAGAAATTATCCCAAACGAGTGTAACTTTGGGCTAAAAAAACAATATAGCTTTGTTTTTTAAATTTATAATGTATTTTTATGTAAAATTAGTCAAATTTTTTTTTAATTAAAAAAAGATAACGAGGACATCATGTGATGTGGTCCGCACCGTGGATAGTCCCAAGATCAGTGTTTGTGAGATCTTCAGGTTAACTGTCGTAGCGTTTATAATAAGAGGGAAGAGTTGTCATCGTTAATTGATATGTACAGGCCAGATATACTTATAGTCACTGAATGATGGTTAAAGGAGGACATTTTCTCTAGTGAAGTTTTCCCTGGTGATTTATAGAAGGGATAGAGATACGAGAGGAGGGGGAGTATTTATAGGCGTTCGGAATGTGATCCATAGTAATCTAGAGTGGACAAGTAATGACTATGAGATGCTGTGTGTTAAAGTAGTGGACTTAAGAAATAAGAAAAACCTCGATATAGTAGCAGTGTACAGGAAACTGGGAGAAAATATTCGATTGCTAGATGAGTTGGGAGAATTAGTCTCTAGCAATACATTCAGCTATGCATGTCTAATCGCAGGAGACTTAAATTTACCTACAGTTAAATGGTAGGGTGACACAGTAGGGGGAGGTAAAGCTCAGGAACTTGTAAATAAGATAATTAGGGAGGGAGGCTTCATGCAGGTAGTTGAGGGACCAAGGCAAGCAGATAGAATTATAGATGTTTATCTCCTAAGGCCTTATGAAAGAATGAGTAGCTGTCAAATTTTACCAGGTGTAAGTGACCCTGAGACTGTAGGTTTAGAATTACACTGGTTGACCACGACGAAAGATAAGAGACAGAGTTATTTGGCAATACAGCAAAGGGGATAGCGTAGGCTTTCAAGAGTACCTGAAAGAAACATTTGTTGATTGGGTCAGTGGAGGTGAAAGTGTTGAAATATTGTGGTGAGAACTTAAAAACATTATAAATGAAGGTATAGATAGATACATGCCCAAGAAGTGTGATAGAGAAATTAGAAGAGAGAACAGTGCGCTTAATAAAGAACTTCAAGTTGTTTCCTTCAGGGACAGATGTGATGAAGGGAAGAATAATAACGATCAAAATCACGACAATAAAATCCCAGAGGCCCAGCTGCCGAAGGTGAGAATATTAGGTGATTCTATGTTACGGTTTGCCGGAGAGAAGTGTAAAAAGGTTGATGTTTTAGTGAACTGTTTTCCGGAAATTAAAACCGAGCAAATGGAAAAGAAAATTATGGATCTGAGTGAGGAGAGGGAGGAAGAAGTGATCGTAATCCACGTAGGAACAAATGATTTAAAAAGTACTCGGACTGAAGACCACGCCATCGGATTGATTTGGGATATGTGTGCAACAGCGAAGAAAAAGTTGAAGAAAGCAAATATAGTAGTGAGTGGAATAATTAGAAGGAGGGACGTTGCAAATAAAAGAGTGGATTATATAAATGAAGGCATTGATTGGGTGTGTGCTAAACAAAACTTGTGTTTCGTGGATCCGAACTGCTGGTTAAGTGATAAGGACTTGGGTCGGGACGGTTTACATTTAAATAGAAGAGGTAGCGAAAAATTTGGGAGTTTGCTGGAAAATGTAATACAACATGCCAAGCAGGGAAACTAGAAGAGGACCACGGAGGTGCTGACAACAGGAAGAAGACAATGAAAGACGTTGAAGACGGGGGCCATATCGTATAATAAAGAAGTCAAAAATCCAGGTAAGGGAATAAGAATTCTTCAGGTAAATTATAGGAGTATCTTAAATAAATGTAAAGAGTTTGCAACCCTAGTTGAGGCAACAGAAGCAGATGTAATTGTTGGTACCGAGTCGTGGTTAAAAAATGATATTGATTCTAAAGAAATCTTTCCAGGCGAGTTCACTACTTATAGAAGGGATCGAAACCAGAGAGGTGGAGGTGTATTTATATGCGTAAAAGATGAAATTCTCAGTAATTTAATATGGGTTGATGAACATAGTGAACTTTTGTGCGTAAAAATATACGGAAGAAAGAGTAATAAAGCCTTAAATATCATAGGCGGATACAGAAAACCAGGGGAAAATTTCGACATTCTAGAGACCCTTTATAACCACGTAAATGAAAGAACGGTTAGCAACGGAGTAGTAATTGCAGGAGATTTAAATCTCCCCAAGGTCAACTGGGACGGGCCATCTATGGAAGGAGGTAAAGGGCAGGAACTAGTAAACAACCTCATATGCAATGGGGGGCTTAAGCAGGTAACCAATATCCCAGCAAGAGGGGAAAATATTTTAGACATTTTTCTTCTAAGACCGTCTGACTCATTCGTGAGTTGTGAAACCTTCCAAGGCATTAGTGATCACAAGGCGGTTTTAGCTGAGTTGGAGTTCGAAACTGACCGCGTGAAAAGGGATCGTAAGCAAGTCATTTGGAGATATCACAGAGCGGACAGGCTAGGCTTCCAAATTTACCTTAGGGAAAATTTCATAAGATGGGTAAAAAGCGGAATAAACGTAAATGATATTTGGGATGCATTCAAAATAATAATTTTCGAAGCTACTGAGAAGTATGTTCCAAAAAAATGTATTCAAAACAATCCCGATCCTGAATTTTACAATAAGAAAATTAGGAGGTTGAAAAGGAAAGTAAGAGATGCGCACAGGAAGCTAAACACTGGCGAATGTTCATGAGATTCATATACTCAGTTATTAAAAGAATTAAATAAAGAAAAAATGGTCGCGCATGATAGATACTTACTAAATATATTAAACTCAAAAGATAGCAACAACTTCTATAAGTATTTACGGAGAAGGAAGGATACCAAAGACAAGATTAAAAATATAAAAAATAATGAAGGGGCATTAATCATAAGCGACTTAGAAAAGGCAAACGAATTTAATAAATGGTACTCCAAAGTGTTCCAAGTGAAAACTTATGCTTTAGGCAAAGTAAGATTACCAAATGAAAGTGGACCGAGAATTGAGTTTAGCTTTAATACTATTAATAAAAAGGTAAAGAGTCTGCACTGGCATAAGTCCACAGGACCTGATAATATTGCATCAGGAGCATTAAAATTAGGGAGCAAAGCGATTATACCATACCTAAATCACATCTTTACTGTTACCTTAGCAAACACTTGTATCCCATTAGAATGGAAATCAGCCACTGTTATACCTATTTATAAAGACGGAAATAAGACAGAAGTTGCAAATTATAGACCAGTAATCCTAACGTCCTTTGTTTGCAAATTAATGGAAAAATGTCTGGCGGACTATATACAAAAGGTTTTAGAAAATAATTGTATGATATTTGAAGGTCAGGCCGGGTTCAGAAAGGGTCATTCCTGCGAGCTCCAGTTGCTAGGGTTATGTGAAGATATTGCAGAAACATTAGACAATAGCCAGGAAGCGGAAGGTATAGTGATAGATCTAACGAAAGCATTTGATGTAGTACCTCATGATTTACTCTTGACTAAGGTTAACGCACTAGGAATAGATATGAGGGTAGTGCGATGGATAGAAGCCTTTCTAGCAGATAGAAAACAAAGGAGATAGTTTATCCGATGAAATAGATGTCACCTCAGGTGTCCCTCAGGGAAGCGTTTTAGGACCGTTATTATTCTTAATGTACATAAATGATTTACCAAGTCAAATATCCTCAAAAGTGAGACTTTTCGCAGATGACTGCATCATTTATAGAGTCATTAAAGGTGAAAACGACAGAGGTTTACTGCAGAGGGACATAGATAAGCTGTCTTGGGTATGTTCAAATAAAATGAAAATAAACGTTAAGAAAAGCAAGCATATTCTATTCTCTATGAAAAGGGAAAAGAGTAATTTTCCTTACTATATGGAAGGGATACAAATACCGAAGGTTGATAATATAAAATATCTTGGAATACATATTACGAAAGATTTAGCATGGGGTCTTCAGGCAGAATGTATAGTTTCAAAGGGTTTCAAGGCACTTAACTTTGTTATGAGAAATTTAAAACATAGTAGTAGGAAAGCTAAAGAATTAGCATACAAAACAATAGTAAGGCCTATATTGGAATATTCTTCAGGAGTCTGGGATCCTCATGACAGAATACATATTAATAAATTGGAAAAGGTTCAGTGAAAGGCAGCCAGGTTTGTTATGGGTTGTTTTGGAAGAGAGGATAGTGTAACAGATATGTTAAAGGAGCTTGGGTGGGAAACTTTAGAAAAGAGGAGGAAAGTGAAAAGGTTAGTTTGTTTCTATCGAATGTATACCGGTAAACCGGCCTGGAAAGAACTAAAACTTAAGATTAAAACCCAGACATTTAAAGGTAAAAATGATCACTTGTGTAAAGTTCGTACAAACGTTCGAAGAAAAGATGTTGGTAAATATTCATTTTTCAATAGAACAGCATTGGACTGGAATGAATTACCTGAAGAACTTTTTATGCCCTTTCCGCAAACCGAGAAAGCATTTAAAAGTAAAATTGTTAAAAACTTTAGTATTTAATATTTAATATATTTGTAGGTTAGTATTTTATTTAGTTTTTTTATAGGACTTGCGCCACCAAGCGGCGTTAATTATTGTAAATAAACATAGTAGGGTTATAATTTAATCAATACTCCAAATAACTATCTAATGTCAAATTATGGTCGATTTTTTTTCCATGAAGATTATTTATTTATTCTAAATTTTTGTAGTTGTATGGACAAATAACAAATGAAACATGTTGTAGTTTGTAGCTAAGCTGTTGTGACGAGAGTTCCTATGACTTGAAGTCAAGAAGTTGTATATAGTGTATAGGAACCACTATCAAAAAAGGTTCTATTTTTGTATTAAGTACATTAAATTGTTATTATGTAATTTGGGCATTATGTATTGAGTGATACCTAAGCTGTTGTGACGGGAGTTCCTGTGACTTGAAGTTAAGAAGTAGTATATAGTGTATAGGAAATGGTATCAAAAAGCTTATATTTTTGTATTAAGTATACCCAATTTTTATTATGTAATTTGGGTATTATGCATTGAGTTGTGATGGGGACCCGCTGCCACCGGGACCTGCTCCCAATTGTAGCGTTTATGTGAATAATAATAATAAATGTTGCCGACCCCTGATTTAGGGTATAAAAAAAAGTATATTACCATAAATACCCACATATAGTGCGCACCCTCGTATAATGCGCAGGGGGGTTTTCAGCCTCGTAATCTATGATTTTTCTATATACCTGCATATAGTGCACACAGATTTTTTTTAGCGTTACTATTCCAGAATAAAGTAGATGGTGTAACGTGTTCTAAGGCAATGACCGAATTATTGGTTTTATGTATTGGTAACATAATGAAAGTGTGAAATGAAATTTTCGAATAACGTTCCAAAAGAACGTAAGCTAACTCAATCATTACATACTCTATGTTTACTTACAAGGTGATATTAGGATATAAACAATAAATCGAATTATATTAATTTCATAGTATGGCATATGACATTCTTTGAGCTAATAAAATGAAGGAATGACGATTATCCTATTTTTTACGTATGTTTTTGTCATGCCTGAGGTAGACGGGTTTGCCCAACCTTCAGTTTTACCCTTATTAGAACACTCTGGAGGACGTAAACACGATAGCAAATAACCATAATTAACTACAGACTCTATGAATCAAGAATAAATCACGTATGAATGCTGAGATAAAGGTAGGGAACGATAACTATATTTAGTTCTACAAGAAGCATCAACTCCCAGCGTACTCAAAGGCATCAGCTGCCATTGTTTCTAATTGTAAGTAGTATCAGTACCTCACCACCAGGTCGGCGCCGGTGTAGTGTGACGTCATGTGTAATATCCCGATTCCGATAACAACATCGAAGAAGAATGGTCTGGTGACGAAGTATTTCTTGGCTTTTAAAATGAATAAATACTGAATTCATTCTTTTCATATCTAATTAATGAATGTTTGTAGAATTAATTAATAAATTTTACCTATTATCCATCTTACTTTTCGTAAAAATCACCAATAAAATTATGAGGATACCCGGGCAGTACTTACCGTGCCGAAATTGTGGAAATATGTGGTCAAATGAAAATAGGAAGATTATGTACCCTCGTATAACACGCATCCTAATTTTTAACACAAATATTTCGAAAAAAGTGCGCATTATACACGGGTATTTACGGTAAGAGGAACTCAGACCCGGAATTTTATAAAGGAGAGGTCAGATGCTTAAAAAGGAAAGTAAGAGCGGCACACAAGTGGAGAAAAAAGGGGGTGAGGGAATTAATACAATATAGGGACCCTTAAGGGAGTTAGCAAAGGAGAAAAAGAAAGCTCAGGAGAATTACCTAAGTGTAATCTTAGAGAAAAATAATACCAATGAATTTGAAAAATATCTTAGGCGGCAGAGAGAAGATAAGGAAAATATAATAACTGTCAAGAACAAAGGGTAATCTGTTAGTAACTGAAGAGGAATTTAATAAATGGTACACTACTATATTTTCTAGAAATAGTGAGGAATCAATTAGAGATTTACGGGAAAGTCGGGAGATGATGCACATTGAGGAAGCTAACACGGGTTATCTTAATATCCTAGATCGTGAAATACTTAGGAAAATAAATAAATTGTGGAAAAACAAGTCTAGTGGTCCTGATAATATTTCAAGTGACTCATTAAAATTGGGTCATCGCGTTGTTGTACCATATCTAAGAGTAATATTCATTGCAACATTAAACAATAATAGCATTCCAAAGGATTGGAAGGAAGCGACAGTGGTTCGTATTTTTAAATCTGGCAAAAATATCGTAGAAAATTATAGACCTGTAAGTTTAACTTCGGTAGCGTATAAAATTATGGAAAAAATCATTGCAGAGTATCTTATGAAATACTGGAAGGAAAACGATTGGTTGATAGATAAGCAACATAGATTTAGGATGGGTTATTCATGTGATACGCAACTACTGAGGCTTTTTCAGGAATTAGTTGAGTCATTAGACAGTAGAGAGGAGACAGATGCTATTGTCTTAGATTTTTCGCAGGCATTTGTTACAGTATCTCACAATCTGTTAATTAAGAAATTAGGTAAATTAAATATTGATATGAGGGTAATACAATGGCTCGAGGAATTTCTTACAAATCGAAACCAGAGGGTCCAAATAGGTGATTATCGATCGAAAAAAGCTGTGGTAGTTTCTGGTGTCCCGCAGGGCAGTGTCCTCGGGCCTTTATTGTTTCTTGTTTATGTGAATGAGATTCCTAGACTAGTTAGTTCCAAGAATAGACCTTTTGCGGACGACTGCATTTTATATAGGCAAATTAGAAATTCTGAGGATCGCGAGGCACTTCAGGAAGATTTACTACTCTTGGCCGACTGGATAAAGTTAAATAAGATGAAAATTAACGTTTCAAAAGTCAACATAACAACTTTTCTAGGAAATGATATAATATTAGCTATAGGTACCAGATTAATGGAGAGGACATACCAACAGTAGATCATTGTAAATACTTAGGAGTTTATTTTACGAAAACTTAAAAATTTGATGTGCATATAGAGAAGATGGTGTCTAAAGCGTTTAAGAATTTACACTTCGTAATGAGAAACCTCCAAGGTAGTAGTAAGAAAACTAAAGAGTTAGCATTTAAGATGATAGTAAGACCCATGGTTGAGTATGCAACAAGTGTGTGGGATCCCTTCGAGGTCGGTTTGACCAAAAGAATAGAAAAGTTACAAAGAAAGGCAGCCTGGTACGTATTGGGAAGACACCGGAGGGAGGAAAGCGTAACACAAATGCTTAAAACTTTAGGATGGGAAACGTTGGAAAAAAGAAGACAAATCAACAGGCTTGGAGGGATTTATCAAAGTAGGAGTTGCCATCCTGCATGGAAAGATCTGCACGAGAGATTATGTGAACCGGAATATATAGGTAGGCAAGACCATTCGTTTAAAATGAAAGAATGGCACTAACAGACGTAGGTAAATTTGCATTCATTAAAACAGAGGTGTTAGGGAATGGAACAAGTTGCCTGAGGAGCTACTCAAACACTACCCCAAAACTGTTAAATCATTTAAATGTGGGCTAAAATGCCTAGGTAAATGGTGAATAATTAAATAAATGGACGGGTTCATCATCTGTAATTTTTGCTTATACAATGGAATGTGTTTGGATCTTATTTTTATATTTGACTTTATTGCATTTTTTAAATGTAATCTTATTTTTAATTATTGCTATATTATACATTATATATTATTACCAAATTTCATTGTACTTTTAAATAAATAAACTAACCCATTTATTGCATCTAAAATATCACCAAAACATAATATTCCGAATATGGTTTCTAGGTTTCAAGGAATGTAAATATGAAAAAAAGGTGTGACTTATATTCAAACAAATTCTTATAAATTTATGGGTTATTTTTAAGTAATAGTTAAGCAATTTCCTTTAAAAAGTTTTATTTATAATAAAATATTAATAATATTCTTTCACAATTATTGATTATTATTATTCTTACTATAATTGACAATAATATTTACAATTTACAGTAATAGTCTAATTTTACAATAAAAGTTACAATTTACATTATAACTAATTGTTTCAAGAAATACAATTATTGATTATTATTATTTTTATATATACCATATTTACCCGAAAGGAAGACGAGGTTTTTTCACAAAAATGCCATTAAAAATATTAGGTATTGTCTTAGAATGGAGTATGAGAATTTAAGGTGAGAATACACCCCTATTTTAAATGCACCATGAAACACCCAGATGTGAAGTATATGTCTGTTAAAATATTTATTATTATTATTAAATTAGCATGGCATTGGTATTGAAAAAGTTTTTTAATTTGCCATGGAAAACGAAAATATGTGAAAGCGAAAATCATACACTTTGCAGTTTAAATTAGAAGTCGTAAAATTTGCTATAGAAAAAGGAAATTGTGAGGCTGGAAGAAAGTTTAATGTAGGGGAATCAAGTGTACGAGAATGGCATAAAGGCGAATTGGTGCTGAAAAAGTTGCATCAGAAAAAATGAGCAATGCGTTTTAGAAAATGCTTTTGGCCAGAACTCGGGGAAGAACTGTATGAGTGGGTGATATGAGAAAGGGTAAAAGGCATTAGGATTTCAACAACGAGGGTCTTATTGCAAGCAAAATGCATTGCTCAAGATATGGACATCGTGGGCTTCAAAGCGCATCCTTCCTGGAGATTCCGTTTCGTGAGGAGGATCAATTTGTGTTCATACATTGACAAGCATCGGCCAAAAATTGCCGATGGACTAGGAGGTGAAAATGATTTAAGTTTAGACACTATATGAAAGAAAACATGTCTGGAGTTGATGCAATGCATGTCGGCAATATGAACGAGGTTCCAGTGAGTTTTGATCTTCCTTGTGCTAGAACTGTGAACCTTAAAGGGGTGAAAGATGTTTTCGTAGCAACTACTGGGCATGAGAAGTCAAATTTTACATTTGTTTTGTGTGCAATGTCTGATGGTTCTAAGCTTTCTCCCATGGTGATTTTTAAACGAAGAATTCTTTCCTCTGGACATTGTAGTAACCGTGAATGAAAAAGGTTGGATGAACCAAGAAATGATGAGGGTTTGGTTGGACAGTGTGGAGAAAGCAAAAATCTGCCTTTTTTAATCCGAAGTCAGTTAGTCATGGATTCATGTCATTGTCATGTGACGCCTGAATTTAAAAAAGTGGTTGGTAAATATTAAAAGCTAGCTATCATTCCCGGTGGTTTAAATAAAAAACTTCAACCACTAGATCTGTCTGTGAACAAGTCATTCAAATCAAACTTGCAAGCTAAGTGGAAGGATTGGATGTTAGCGGGTGTGCATCAATATACTAACTCTGGAAAAGTGAAAAGACCATCTTATGCAGAAATGTGTAAATGGATTGTTGAGAGTTGGGGATCTGTGATGGCTAGTTGTGTAAAAAACGGTTTTGAAAAGGCTGTTAGTGATACACTTATGACAGACACACAAGAGTTTGAGGATGATGAAGGTGATTCTTGTGAAAATGAAGTTTCAAATGTGCCTGACTAAATTATGAGTGCTATTGAATCATTTGAAATTGACTCGGGCGATGATTTTTATGGTTTCGAGTGAATTGTAAAAGTTAATATGCATTAATTTCAATAAAATTTTATTTTCCTTTGTATAACGCGCACAATGTTTTTTCCTTATTTATATATTTTTTGTATAGATAACGCACGTGTTATAGACCAGAAAATATGGCAATTAAATTTCGTTGATTGGTACATTCTACAAAAATTGTATCATTACATACTTTTTCTATTACATAATTGCATTGACAACACATTCCTTGGGATATAACAATCCACCCCTATTTATGCCCTTGATATATTTTTGACTCTAGCAAATTTTCCTCTTCAAGACTCTCAATTACCAAGCAACTTTTACAGAAATTACATTGTAACTTTTTCTTACCTTATAGCAACAATGACCTGCTAAGTAAGTAATGACAGGTAAATGGGTATGACATAAATCTAGATACTTCTTGTGCACATCAATAGCTATTTTACATAATTTAACATTTTTTAATCTTTCAAATTCCTCCCAGTTGTCTTCATCAAAAAGTTTTAAATTGAAATTTTCATTGTTAATTGGCAATGACAATTTTAGTACAGATTACAACTGTATTTTTTCACATTCAAACACTTGTCTAATGGAAACGTTATATTGACAACCTGCTAATTGACGATATTGTCCAAATCTTGCCTCAAGGCTGCAATTTCCCTGGCAACATGTAGGACATAGCTAGCTCACTGCTACGGTAATTGGTTAGTTCAATAATTCCATGGGTTGTGTGCTTTTTACTGCTGTATGAGTTTCTTTACTGAAATTTCCATCACAATTTTTCATATTCTCCCATTCATCCTACCAGTCTATAAAATTGTTTAAAAAAAGAATGCTTTCATTTGTTTTACAATTTAACAGTGGATTTTTATATTTGTCATTTAGCCAGCATCCTTTAAATGGGGTCTTTACATTTATAATGCTCCACCAATTATTAAATATTTTGCTGTGTCTAAAAAAAGGCAGCGCTTATCTCCCAGTGTTAATAATGCCTGGATAACAAAATCATTAAAAATTTGTAACACTAGTTTCACATTTTGTCGTTCAAAATTTGAAGGATATAAGGCTTTAAGGGACAAATTGTAGACGTTTCAAAATTGATTCAGCTTCCAAAGAATGTAGCTTTTTTAATGTACTGAAAGGTGCAGTTAATGTCTCCTCATGTGTGTCTAACTCATCTGGAAACTTAAAATAACATCATTTTGTCAGTGCTCTTTTGACACACTTAAGTATATGAACCGAGTCAAAAAGAAAAAACAAAGGCCTTGAAATATTTGCAGGATGAGGATAAGCAATAGACAGTGATGCAAAAAAGAATATGGACTTTTGATTAATGGCATTATTGTCGGTAATAATGCATACGACTTTAAATTCCTAACTTCTCAAGACCTAAAACAACTTTTTTAATTATACCATGAAGAATTTCAGCATTCATAGACGTATTTGGAACAATATGCACTACCTCTTTAAATTTTGAAAAAATACTTACCACCATGAAAACATATGCACTAGTTGCAGCTTACTGACTGTCACATGCCATACCAGTTACATTTCTACCTTTTTAATCAAAATAAGCTTTCAAATGAATTTCATCTAACATTAAAACAACTGTCTTATCTGACATGGAAAGTACTTGGAATTTATGGTTTATATACATCAGGAAATGTTTGTCATCCTGTTCAACCACTGGACTTAATGTTTGGGATAGGCAAAGTCTTCTTATTGGTGACTTGCTAGGCAAAAGAACAAATCCTGATCCTCTAAGAAATCTGTAGCCTTTAGGGGATACACTTTGCAATAATGATGCGAATATCGTCGTCTTAGGAGAGTAGCTCAAACACGACATTGTTGATAAATTAATTTGCTCTAAAATTAATTCTAAAGTTGGCAAATTATTCAATGACTCATCATGCAATAAGGATTTAATTAAAGAACCTACTAATTGAAGGGTTTTCTCAGATCTTGAGCAAGTTTTTGAAGAGTTCTCTACAAGCAGATGATTTTTTAAAAGGTGTAGTACATCACTTACAACAATAATGTTATTTACATTAAATGGTAATTTGAATGTGCCCAAATTATGTATTTCCAAATTTTCTATATAAGTATTTAATGTTAGGCTTGATTTAATTACAATTGAAAGTTTAAACTGAGGTGCTGGAGTTAAAGGAAGATGGCCAGTGACCATTTTCTTCTTTATCAAAATTTACCATCAATGAAACTAATCTTTTCTTTCAATTCATCCAAGTTAGAAAATGTACTCGCCTGATCATAAACAACTTTGTCTTTTTTGCTGTTTTCCATAGCTGTTGCAATTGCAGATTCCTCCTTACGAGTCCTCCTGCTATCAGCACTCTCTCTAACAAATGTTGATAAATAAACCGGGCAATTGGGTATTTGCGAAGGGATAGATCCTGGTGCAAACCTTGGAACCCTTAACTTCACCGATAGTGTCTTTCCAGTCTTCTCGTCGAAAGCCGTAGCCTCCCTCCTAATTTTGGAAGACTTGAAGTGAGTTCAAAGACCCATGGAAGAGGAACATACTTTAATTATCTGAAATCCGAATTGAGCCTGATTATAATGAATAATTAATGAAATATCTTTCTTTTAACACAATTTTAATTTCATAAATCAACATCACGGTCAATATTACCTCATAAATAATGTCAACATTAGTCATTTTACAGAGGCAAAATTTATAGTATATGTTCAAGGAGATAACACACACGTATTAACCAAAATAGTCTGACTTGAGGAATACATTTCATTTGCCACCCTCAAATTCTACGTAAATTATTTATAAATAACAAAAAATGACCATGAACATTTAAATCTGGTGCATGTGTTAAATGTGCGAGGGAATTACACGCTGCATACAGACACATACGTATGTATGTATTTAGGTGTTATATCATAGGTTTGATTCCCAGGTTCATAATTTATTAGGTACTTATCTGAATTTTTGAACCGTAGCAGAATTAAATAATTATAAAATCATCTTCGGGAGGCTTCTTTAGAAATAGCAAATGTGGCGACTGAAGATTTATGGTGAAATAACGCTACATTAAACCTTTTAGTGTCAGCCGGCCAATCTATCGGCCCTCGCTGCATGTGCAAAAAATGCCACCGGCCAATCTGTCGGCCGCGCTTGTTTATGCTGACATTGTAGTTTCTTTGTGGCCGAGATAACTCTGGTAACTGCTGAATTGACTTCTGATAAGCTTTCCCTGCAACATTGTATTAAGTCTCATATGGAAAGATTGTCTTTCAATTTTATTTCGACTGCAAGGTCTTCGGCTATTTTTTCGTCAGTAGCTTGCCTGGTGTTTTAGAGTGCGCATCGCAGTAGTGTTAGATTTCATCCATTATTGCCGACTTATCTGCAGTTGTTGGACATAAAAAGCGAGTGGATTCATCTACTGTTATCTCAGGTACTGCATAAAAAATTTTTTCGTAAAAAAAATTAACCTAACTTTATATCAATCTTGAAATATTTTTAATTTATCATCCAAAATTCTGTAGAATACTTAGTATTCTGTATATATTCTGTTTATTCATTTATTCTCTATTAATATAATTAATATTTGTAATCATCTGTGCAATTACTGAAAGAAACACGTAAAAATATGAATAAATAGCGTGTATGTGATTTTTTATAGTCTCTGATGAAAAAGTGCTGAAATTGCAGTTATGCAAAATAATATTTCTGTAATTTCATTTTTTAATAATTTTTGCGAGTTTTTGCAATGTTTTACCTGGATGTCTTGCCTTTATGAAAATAACTTAAATATACTAGCGAAAATAATAAATACTTGATTCAATATAAAATTGACTTCATTTTTTTATTAAAAAATTAAAAACAAAATTTTTTAAATAAAAAAATCACAAGATGAACTCTAACATCCCCTTAATATAATTAATATTTGTAATTACAATTACTGACAGAATCAGGCAAGAATATGAATAAATGGCGTGTATGTGATGTTTCTTAGAGATTGATGCAAAATTGCTGAAATAGCCATGGCACTTTTGGACATACCCACCAAAATCGGCACTCAAAGGGATAATGTAAGATGCATGCTTTGTTACTCTTCCATAGTACTTTTCGAATAACATTAAATTCGTTCATTAAAATATTTCGTATGCTTTTAAGTTCGTCTGTGTTTTGTCTCTCTTGATCTTCCTTCAGACAGACTTAGCTAACTCCTTGCGGTAGCTTAACTCACGGTCATAGAATTAACATTAATTCTACGCAGGAATAGGTGTCCGCATTAACTCATTTGTTTTGTGAAGGAACAGATCCAGTTTTGATAGTGCATTGTTGAAAACAACCAGACTCTGTGGTTTTCATTTGAAAGTTTATTGGAGACAGCTGTCATTCTTCATGAACTAGACATAATTAACAAAGTTAATGTAAATATTGGTCAGTCCCTATTATTTAAAGTTCACGGTTCCAAAGTTTCACAAAAACCGAGACGTAATTCAACCTTTTCAGCAAAAGAAATCTCTTTCTTTAATTTACATTACCATTTCCATCAAAATAAATGCAGTTACCCATCTTTGTTTACAATACCACTGCATTGTCATCATTTAACAGAATTTGTTTTCTTAATCTTCTAAACACAAATTGCAAATAACAACGTAGCCCAAACATCATGGATGTCGTCGTAACACAAAACACACATCACAGGAAATACAAACAAGAAATAAAATAAAATACAAAAATATATAAAATAAAAATACAAAATAGGAAATAATAACAAAATTGGGTGCATAATACCAATCAAACATTACGCTTTTCGTGTATGCTCCTTATAGCAAAAAATCCAATTCCCCTCTTTGTGAATACTGATACACTTTATATACGATTTCTCTTGCTTGTTTGTGCAAAACCTTTCATTTACTTCCTTTGCCCTCCATTTTAGAGCACCACAAGATGGTACTATTTAAATCTCAATCTTAAAACATGCAAATAAACATGAAAATCATGCCACAAATGTACGAACCGCACCCCAAAAGCCGCTGTAACTGACTGATGCTGCTTGGACAAGTGCAGGAGTGGGAGAAACCACGTGACATTCCTGACCTTCTGCGCATCCAGTTGACACCTGCCTTTGTTCTACTATAGTCCTCTATGCCCTGGTTCTCAATGATTAGTTAAACGTAAATGCAAATTTTAAAGTAATAGTTTAATTTTTCCATTACGTAAAAGAAATTTACATGGCCTGTGTACTTCAAACTTGGTTCAATGCCCTCGGTTCTCATCCAACGCAACAGTATTTTCATCTTGCCGCGAAATGCATAACTTCGTGATGTCGTTACAAAAAAGTGCCATAATAACGAGAGTGCCAGATCAACGGGTGCCGGATTATTGAGAGTTTACTGTATTATGACATACATGGCATTGCAAACAGTTTTGTTGAAAAAAGTTGTCTTTCCCATCCAATTTCAAAAGTTGGCAACCTTATGCATAACTGTCATTTTTGATGGGCAGTTATGCTAATAATATATCAAAGGTACTGTATATGCCAGCATATAAGTTGATCTTGATTTTCCGGATTGTAAATACACAACTTCACATATATTCGCCGTATACGTCGACCCCCCACTTTTAGGCTAAAAAAACTTGGAATGAAGAATACGAGGAATTTTATGGGTTTTAAAACCTAAATGTAACCTTTTCCAAAAATGGCAGTGTCGATTTTTGAGTTATTAAATCATTTGTTTAATTTAAGAAAGATCAGTCTATACTGTATTTCCATGTATTTATAGTTATCCTTTGTTCCTGTAATTGCAGATAGATCGTTTATATTTTTTAGATTTAGTATTAAAAACAAAAGTTAAAATTTTTATTTTTATTAAGTATTAAAAATAATTATCCTAAATCTTCTAAAATAAATGACAGAATATGTAAACAATGGAGCAGCTGATTAAAAATGGCGATCACCTATGCCATAAGATCAAATGTTTTTGTAAATATAAATGTTAGTAATCTGTTATTTAATCCTCTCCTGGCCGAATTTAAATCCCCCTATTCCTTGTCATGGGCCCTATTTTTTCGCCAGCCTCAGGTGTACTCAACATGAATTTGCATATTACTGTATAACTCAAATAGTATTCAATCAAAACTTTCATCATCATCATCACAACCGGTTTTGCAAAGAGGTAATTCGCAATTTTTGCACTTCCATGTGGTCTGTATTCCTTTTCCAGATGCTGTACGTCTTTTATTCTTACTGCAGTGAGCACACACCTTTTTCTTGCCTTCTATTTTTATTATTTTATGAATTAGTTGAGATGAAACTGTACTAGATGTTACACATCTCTTGCGGGCCCCACGCTTCCGTGACGAGAAATTTCCGATCATCTGCCGATATAATGCTTTCCTGCATTCCTTCTGAGTGTCTTCGTGCTTGGATGTTGATGGTAGATTAGATTCAACAAACCGAATAAAGCTATTCACAATCGCAGTGTTGATTACAAATCCAAACAAATATTTCCACCATTTTTTGTCTTTCTACCTAATGAGTAGTAACATTGTTTTTGATCTGCTCTATCAACTCCAACCATAAATTTTGTATATTGGGCAACTGCAAGGGGACAGGAAATAACCATTTGTTCTTTACCCTTGCCTGTTTTTCTCGTAATTTTCATACTCACTTCAGGGTCACAATTAGTTGACAATACACAAATGTACCGGTTATCACACCAGACTGTAGCTGTGACACTATTTTATTGTAAACATTTACTTTCACCCCTCTTTAGTTTCAATGATTTTGTAATTTTCAACTCCTTGGGCCATTCTTTACAAATTGGTTGAGTAGTGGCACATGCGTAAGTATTATTTTGCAAAAGATATCTCATAAGTTGTATGCTGGAGAATAAGCTATCGAAATATACGTGATGATATAATCCTAAAAAATCATCCAGTAAAATTTATCACCACCTGACTTCATCAGAATAGTTTTTACTAAGAATATTTTGATTAAAAATATTAAATGTTGTTAAATTTCACAAATTGCTTTATCTTCATAGTTTTGCAAGGCAGATAAAATGCTCTTGCAATTCCTCATTTTTGACATCACCTATGCAGTGTTGCCGTTTGAAAATTTGAAATCGCGCTAGATCGACCTTCAAAAGAGCTAGAAAGGAGCTAAACTCAAAATAAATGGCGTTAAATAATGCGCTAAAAGCAGAAATTTTTCCGTCTTTACTTTCTTAAATTTATTACAAACATTTATTAAGATTTTTCTTCAAGTTTAAAAGATTTTGCAAAAAAAGGTGACATTAGTGCGGAACACAATTTAATTCCAATTGAAATTACTTATAATCATCATAAAATTGAAGCAAAGTGGGATTTAGCAGAATGGAATTTAGTACACATCCATGCTGAATTTTGAACACACATCGAAAGAATCTACGAATCATTTTATTTTTTACATTTCAATCAAGACATGAATAATTCAAAAAGTCATGTAGAATACATTTATAAAATTGTTTGATATTTGTCAATAGAAAATAAAAATGTACTGAAAATACCTTATTTTACTTAAAAATATCGCATAAAAATTAAGATACACTTTCACAAATGAAATCATCACTGTTTGCTTGCGCTTCAGCAGTTCCTGAAGTTCCTGCCTCAGAAAAACTTTCATTCACATCAATTGTGCTAATTTTCCGCAAAACATTCGCAGGCAACTCATAATTGTGACAGCATCCTCCATGTCGTCGCAATCCATACTTAATGGCCAAAACTGAGTTCAGAGTTTGGAGTTTCATTCTGTCACGTAACTTTGATTTTACAATTTTCATGTGACTGAATAAGCGTTCTACATCAGCATTAGAATGAGGCAATGAAAGCACCGTTAATGCAAATTGAGAAAGATCTTCAAATGGGTTTTCACCTGTAGCATCTCCGTAATTTGTAATTTCTGCCCAAAGCCGTGTTGTTTCAGAGGTTTCAATCCATTTAAAATGGTGTAATTTTTTCCATTGAAAATCAATGCGTGTAAGCTTTCCCGAATCACTGTAGAAAAGTTTTGCTAGATCCAGAATATCATGCTTTATGGGATTTAGGCAATGATGTGCACTTAAATACCACATTGACTGCAAGACATTAACATTTTCTGGCAAACACTGACGAAGTTGTTAAATGAGTTTGACCAGAAATTTCACGCAGCTAACGCGAATATTTTTTTGGTCTTCTTCTGTAAGTTTACAATCAGATATTTCCTTTTCGAATTCATAACCCAAGTACAGCTTTGGGTCTAAATTATTTTCAATTGCAGTATCAGTAGTCAATATTATTCCTGAATGACAACTTTTGAGCTCATAGAATCAATCAGATGTAACAAGTCATTCAGCAACTTTGAAGGGTCATTCATTTCAGCTTCAAATTTCTTGTTCACCATTTGCACTTCTCCAATAATGGGTTTCAAAAATAAAAGAAACAATAAATTTCTCTTATCATTAAACATTGAATGTAAGATTTCTGCTGTATAACAGCGTTCGTTTCTTCTAACAATTTCAAAATGATTCTCAAGCTCACCATTGCTGCAGAATTCTCACAATTGTCATTTCAATGGACATCCATCCATCTTGTCTGACTATACTGAATTAACTTCAAAGGAGGAACTCCATCATAAATCATAAATCACTATAAAGCTTCTTATATTTAGCCAGTCGAACAGGTGAATGTGAGAACCAATTATACTCATTTTCACAAAAGGATAAAATTACACACTATTGTTTAATCTTATAAACTATAATAGATTTTAAAATAGTCCCATGCTCAAAATATCTGAATTGTCACAAACAAAAAGGAGAATTGATCGTTAGCACTCTATTAAACGTATTCAGAACAATGGATCCCACGTGGAAACGATTGGAGTTATCGCACCTATGTTTTTGGTCGGTTGCTTCTATAATTCTTGGCAGCCCCAGCTTCACTCTCAGGATTTTATGCAGAAGGGGATGTTTGCGACAGATCAGGAATTTTTCTGTCGAGGGGACGATATCATCATCGTTACATTTGTTTTCTCCGTAATAGAGATATATTTAAATTAAATAACTCTATAAAATATAAATTTCAGTGAAAACAATTTTAAAAAATAAAAAGGACAGTAAAAAATAATTATATTGCAATAGGAGCCTAAGATACTGCTCAAGGTCTTCTACAATGACGACCACGATCATATGGCCTTAGAGAATTCAAGTCAAAATATTTGGTGGGTAAGTTACAGTGATTACGCTATTTATAATCATGAAATATCTCGTCTAAAAATGAAAAAAATGCTAAAAATATTACAAATTTAAACATTTTTATTTGAACTCTTTGCAAGCCGATCAATTACTTTCTGCATACATTTACCAGTGATTTTCCTTACATTATTTTTAATTGCATTTTCTTCTCAGCCGTAATTCAAAAGAAATGAGCCTTCGGACTTACTGGATTTACGCCTTAGCTCTCGCTGCCTCGGGAAAGATCTTCAACAGTATAATCAGCACTCTTCAATGAAGTCATCACGGGGTAATTCAATTCGCAATTCACTGTCTTCCACTTCTTTTGCAAAACGCTGTCTCACTCTACTTCCACAATACGCACATAACTACACCAAAGAGATCCCTGCTTCACAGATACCTCCTTCGTAACCGGGGATGTCTCGACTTCTTCTCTCTGAAGAAATTTTTAGAATGAGGAGTGAGAACGAGAGATACGGTATGCACTGAACGCTGGGTTACTTAAAATTCCATCAAGAACAACGATACCACTAGCGAAGCAATAACACTCCACGAAAAACGAAACAACCACTTGAACTGATGAAAATGTAGGCCCAAGTCGACCACTATGAAAATACAAAACAGAAACTAATTATGCGAGAGGTTACTCCCATAACCTACAGAAATGTTTACAAATCCTGACTTTCTGAAGACAATGAGGTATTTCTTTCTCACTCTCAAAAGCAAGCCCAGGATAGCTAGAAGCCATCTGGCCGTGTAGTGTAAGGGAAACCTTTTCACTTTATAGGGCCATATTTCAATAAGCGTAAACTTTGGATTGTACATTTGGGCATGCAAGACATTCGGTAGGATAATGCTCGAGAAAAATCAAGAATGGCATCAAATTTGGCGCTAGAAATCGTGAAAAGCGCCAAAATAACGCCATCGCGCTTAAGGCAGTAAGAAGGCGCTAGGCGAACCCAAAAAGCGCTAAATCTAGCGCGAAAAGCGCTAAAACGGCAACACTGCTCCAATGCCTATTTATCTGGCTGTATGAATGGACATGAAAAATGTTGAGAAGGTAATAAAAGACCCTAGCATTTAGGAATTTTATTTTATAAATTTTCAAAAATTAAAATTTATTTCCCGAGATGCCAATCTTGGTATATCAAAAATGCGCTAAAAGAGCATGTGCTAAACAAGGTATACCTGTATTATCAGGTTGTACGTTTGGATGCATTTTAAACAAAATCCTTAAAGCCATTTTTGAGTAAATTGAATTTTGTTTAAAAATACCCAAGAATAAAGTACCCTTAATTGTAGCGCAATATCATTTATCTCATCAGAATGTCTTTTATGAATGATATTATCCATAAATATGAGATATCATTCGATTTAGTTCAACTGTAAGGCTGTAGTAAGAGTTTGAATGGATCGCGGTGGAGGAATGACATCATAAGGCTTAGCTTAGCTTACATTGTAATGTCATTGGACGGCATATAGTGTGTTCAAGAGATATATGGCTTACGTAGTATTATTTGTGACATCAGGCTCTACAATTGGTATGATTTTAATCAAATTTTATGGAGCCATTTTTGAGTAAATAAAATTTCAAAGATAACTTGGGCATATTACGCACTTTAACTTTAGTAAAATTATGCACCTATGCAGAAAAAGGTCCTTCGAGTACTATATAGTCTGAAGCGGAGCAGACATTGTAAACCTTTTTTGTACAAAGTGAAATCATGACTGGCTATACATTGTATATGTATGAGTTATTATTATATGCTAAGGAAAATTTGTCAACTTTGCCTTTTAGGTCAGATAGTCATATGACAACACAAGACATAAGGAAGACCTGGATCTCCCATTATGTAGATTAAGCAAGACAAAGACAAACTTGAAAATAAATGCCTTGAAGGTCTTTAATAAATTGCCTATGGAGGCAAGTTCGTTAAACAATAAATTTAAGAAGGAAATACATAGCTGGTTAAGAACAAAACCTTTTTATACAATCGATGAATTCCTAGAATATGATGTATCAGGCCTTCATTTTCTTGAATACCAATGAATGTTATAACTAATGTAAGATAATAATTTACAACCATGACAATTGTTTGTTTTGTGTTTTTGCTTTGACGAGATCTATTCCTCTCAATGTAGATGGCTAATGATCAATAAAAATTATTATTATTATTGCATCAAAAATAAGCAATACGTGAAGCTCCGCATAGGTGCATAATTTTACTAAAGTTAAAGTGCGTAATATGCCAAAGTTATCTTTGAAATTTTATTTACTCAAAAATGGCTCCATAAAATTTGATTAAAATCATACCAATTGTAGAGCCTGATGTCACAAATAATACTACGTAAGCCATATATCTCTTGAACACACTATATGCCGTCCAATGACATTACAATGTAAGCTAAGCTAAGCCTTATGATGTCATTCCTCCACCGCGATCCATTCAAACTCTTACTACAGCCTTACAGTTGAACTAAATCGAATGATATCTCATATTTATGGATAATATCATTCATAAAAGACATTCTGATGAGATAAATGATATTGCGCTACAATTAAGGGTACTTTATTCTTGGGTATTTTTAAACAAAATTCAATTTACTCAAAAATGGCTTTAAGGATTTTGTTTAAAATGCATCCATACGTACAACCTGATGTCACAAATAATACTAACTAAGCGATATGTCCAAAAAAGTTACTATATATCGTCCAGTGGCATTATTTCTGTACAAGACGCTCAGCGCACATGTCCGAGGGGAGAGTTAATTTCGGGGAAAAAAGTGTAGTGAAATCAAATGTTTATACATATATGAGAAAGATTGTGTAATGTATATTGCGCCGTTTATTTTGTTTGTAGCTTATGGAAAAGTTAACGTAAGGTCGAGCTTACATAAATTGGGGCTCACCTAAGCTGGGGAGTGGCTGTACAAAGATAATAGTAAATGAAAACCGTACATTCCAAAATTCCATTTCTTTGATTTAAAACTAAAGTTTCTTTATCGAAAATAGCAGCGTTGGCTGTGAAGTTGAAACTGAGCTACAAAAAAAATTAATTTGAGAGTTATCACGTTTGCTTACTTTGAAAACTGGTAATAATTAGCATTATAAATATAATATAATAATGATGTCCTTTTCTAGGGCACCTAAGTTTATGCTGAACTTCGAAACAAAAAAATCGAGGGAGTTCACACTTGTCATCGCAAACTCATGATGCGAAATGCAAGTAATCGGCATGAAACAGAAGTGATGGTCATAAAAACTTTGGTTGCAAAGTACAAATTCGTGAACCCCAAGCATGCAAGGTTCAAAAAGGTGGTGTATAAGTCTATTAAAGTAATTATGTAAAGTAGGAGTTCTAATTGACGGATGCAGTTCAAATTCCCAATTGGGCAATAAACTTTAATAATGATCACTTGTGCTTAAGTTAATTAAAATCCATCCAGCGGTTTAGGAGATGAAAGTTACGACGGACGAGACGTGCCTATAAGGCATTCTGCTACTATCTTTTCGCTGGTAAAGAATGCCTTAAAATGAAAATAAATACTCGTTTGATTCAGACTTTGAAGAAAAGTGTCTTCAAATTTCGATTCAAGTGCTATTTTTCCTTACTTTGCAGAGTCCACCAACAGTAGAGTGTTGTACTTCAGCATCTTTAGTGTTTGCTGTCTCCTTGGCTTGGCTACGTGGCAGGGACTGTACTTGCGCAGATTTTTCAAGGCAAAGAAGCTTATTGAGTGACATTTTTTATATGTGTGGCTTGTAGTGCACAATTTGATGTCTATCGACTGTGGGGATGCATCTGACATGTGAACTTTTTAAATGGAAAATATAGGGTATCAGCTGGAAATGTCAATTTCTGGTGAAGGATGGCAAAGACCTAGGAACCTGATTGAAAGGGTTTCTTTTAAAATCAGGTTTATAGTTAACCATTTCAAGGTAATCCAGATTGCTATCATCGGTCTGAATCTCGGGCCCGCAAATTGTTGTAGTTCATGCTCCATATGGTTTCATAATAATAATTGTATTAGAAAGTTAAAATTAAACTTGATGTGTTTTGTAATTGTTGACGTTATTTCTATTTTAATACCCACTTGACT
Organism: Tanypteryx hageni; assembly: GCA_028673005.1. NCBI lineage: Eukaryota > Metazoa > Arthropoda > Insecta > Odonata > Petaluridae > Tanypteryx > Tanypteryx hageni. The sequence goes on from CM054114.1 coordinate 4,028,312, forward strand.
TATTGAGCTTTAAAAGTAATATTTGATTAATAAGAGTTTGGTTTATACTACCATATTTGCCCAAACACAAGCCTATGTTTTTTGACTAAATCTATCATGAACAAATCACCCCACAGCTTAAATGCGAGTCCGAGAAAAAATTTGGGTTTGTGGTTGTCTCGTAGTCATCCATAGATGGCAGCACGTCTCATTGCCGTCGCATTCAAATGATAGTATTATCTTTTTCATCAAGTATATATTTGACCTATGATGAATATTAATGAATAAATAATAGGGAAAGAGTTAAAAAAATGCTGCATTTCAAATGATATTGATGGAAGCGATGATGACATTCTTTGGGGCGATGATTCCAGTGACCAATCTTCCAGTGGAGGTGGATGTCCAGAGGCCAAGAGTGCAAAACTGGGACTTTTCCTATTCCAAGGCTGAACAAGATTGGAAAGGTGTACACAGAGTTTCCAAATGCGTTCTTTGAGATTTCACAAAGTTCTCAATATTTTTCGATCAGATGAGTATTTAACGAGAAGCAAGCGAGATACGTTGTAAAATACACGTAGGTCTTCATGTAAAGTAGTCGTAATTATTGTCCAATTTTAACCAAAATTGGAATCGGTTGACCAATTTGAACAAAACTCCCAAATACCAAATTTCATCAAAATACATCCAGCGGTTCCAGAGTTTTAACATGCGGATAGACGGAAACGTCCTCCCCTATATGCGTTCACTTCTGTTACTCTATTAATAACAAGATAGGATGTTTAAACTTTTTACATTCTCCATATAGGGGAAAGTATTGTTTCCATGAAAAAAATCGACTTCTAGATTTCAATGGAAATACACGTTTTGAGGTCCCCTGAACATGTTTTGACCATTTTCTCAATGTCTGTGTATGTGGCAGTTTTTTTGTGGGTGATCTAACTCAAAACTATTAATCAGGTCAACACGAAATTTTATATTTAACATTTTTATGAAAGTCACAAAAGCTGATTAGTTTTTGGTAGAAATTGGTCAACCAGAAGTGGGTGTTTACTCTTGTCACATCCATTATTTTGAAATATTTGCTTTAATATTTGATAAATGTAAAAATGTATTAGATTAAACACTGTAGGAAATTTAATTTTTTACAACCTTTGTTTGAAACATTTTCCCATATAATGCATTGTTTAAGAGATATCTTATATTTTTAGCTGCCACCACCACGCCACCTACCGACGACTATTTTTAACAATTGAAGCTTAGTTACGTCTTAGTAACGCTCCTTTTTCTTTTCTTAATTGTTGGAGCTTTGTGGCTATATCCAATATCAGAAGGTTATGGTTTGAGTTTATTTCTGTTCTTTGTAAAGTATAAAATTTTCTCGCAGTTTCTTAAAATATTTATTACTAGCTGAAATTACCGGGCATTGCTCGGGTTTTTAAGTCAAGACAAAAAATATTGAGTAAGATTTGAGAATAAAACCAAGTAATGAAACCAGGTTAAATTTTATTGTCGTGCTTAATGGTATGCAATATTTCTTGTCTTCCCATCTTTTCCCCAAATAAATAAAATTTTTCCCGCATCCTTTATCGACAAATTTGGTGACTTTTTTATCAAATAATCATAAACAATCTATGGAATCATTTTTAAAATATAGTTATTTCACTCAAATTGATTTCCAGTGGAAGAAACTGCGTCATATTATGTGGTCATGAATATCAAATACATTAAAAACTTGGGCATGAATAGCAAGCTCTAGGGATGCAACCAGGGGAAACACGTTTGAAGATATACCTAACTTTTGCTTAACCATACGTTATCCCATGCAAAGGCTGATTTTGTGGGTCTAATTTGTCACGTGAATACTTTAGAGTTAAACCTACGAAACAAAATGAGTTCTCGGACTTTGAAATCGAATTTGGCAATAAAAAGTCTGATGGTATGACATGGAAAGTGTTATTATATATAATAAGCATAATTGGCTTAAATTCCAAACTTTACCAAACGATCCCCATTCCTTAATTACGCAAGCGATTTTTACATTAACATTTACTATTTTATCTATTGTATTGTAAAGTTTTACCATTAATATAATTACACATTAACATCTTACTTAATATTCATATGGATATATGAACCGTGGCCTTTAAAGCAGCAATAAAATTATGTGGATTATGTGAATACTATTAGCCAAAACAAACAATAAACAACATCTTGGTTACTTAATAAATATAAGTACATGTATCGATGTATGTTGTGGTAAATCTTTCGACGTTAATGGTAAAAGATAACAATGTTCTAATATCCCTTAAAAATCATTTGACTCACTTTAAAAGTATTCATAGACTATATTTAATCCATTTGTATACTTTATTTTGGATTTGGCTTTTCTTCCTCTACGGCGCGCCACGGCGTGGACTTTCCTTGCATTAATCTTTACATGGATATCTCCCTTTGAAGAGAACAACAATTAAGAAATTTAGCTTTGTTGCCGCCTGGAAAATGTTAATAAATTTTGCGCTTAAAGGATAATTTTAAGCGATTTTGCATGTAATACACAAAACATGAAAAGAGTTAAAATATTCAGTCTTTTGTGTGTAAAATAAGCCATTTCCTGTGATCGTAAGTTAATATTTAGGTATATTTATATCCACATCAGTGAAGAGCTGCATGGCATTTTGGGGTTTCTCTACACCATTTCCCATGCATTCTTATGGAAATAGTATTTTGTTGACCCCATGGGGTATAGGAGACCCCACAGTCTGCGAACCTAGACTAAGTTCTTCCTTTAGTCTATAGGATGACCCATGAAACTTTTGAATTCGATAGCTTCAACGGTGTAAAAATGTATAAAGAACATACATACATACACACATACTCCAAAATATTTATAAGATTATGTAACCTATTTGGAATTTTTAGAAATATTACAGATATGGAGAAAGTCATGTGGTGGCCACATCACATTTTTTCTGTTATAAAGTTTTGCAATTTTTATTTATACATTTAAAATTAAATACATAGCATATTGTATTTTACAGGTAAGGAAATTGAGATCATGATCACATAAAGAAGTCAATTATTTAGATTGTTTAGAATGAGTGGTTATGATATAAAAAATATTAATTATTCATACGAATGGAACAAAAATTGTACATGAATTGTGATTTATAGCAGTGTTTCAACCGTTGACCCGCGACACTGGTAGAAAGTTGAAGATAAATTTATTATTATTTTGACAGTAAAATCTTTAAAAAGTTGTGACTTTACTTGATTCATATCTTTTAATAAAATTTCATTGAAGAAAACAAAAATTATGTAGTTTGCTAAATTTTACCGGTCCTTTGTGGAGCATTCATGACATTTACCACATCCATGGCAGACTTTCGGTTGAGAAACGCTGATTTATAGAGTATTACTCTTTGAAACATCCAAATTGTTATCGCATACCATAATTACAAATTAAAAAAGCAGAAATGGATAGATAGATAGATAGATTCACATAAAAATATTGATCACTATTTTACATTATAAACTCAAAATTACAAGAGTGAATCATAAGTCAATACAGCATGAAAAAGCACGATTATCACTAAACAAAAATCAATTTAAAGTTACATGAACAAATTATATAAATAATTAAACAAAAATAAAATACTAGTTACATATATGAACCATAATCACCTAAGAAAACATTCATTATTAAATGAAGAAGAATTAATTAATGAGTTTGGAATTTTTAAAACAAAAAACTCCATCAATTGAAAATCTTAGAATTTAATTTTACATTTATATTTGGCTGATCCTTGCGCAGCATTTAATACTTCTTCATTTTCTTTTATGGAATTCATAAACTCTTCACAATTTAGATCTTTTAAATTAAATACACGTATGAGTATTGTGTTAACTGTGCTGATTCTAATCTGTTTCGTACAACAGTCCATTAAGCATCTGATAAAGAATAAACTCTTTCACAGCCTGCATTGTGACTGAGAATTGCAAATTCTAATGAATTCACTCTTTTGCTCGATAAATTCGATTTTCATAAAGATAGTCATCCACTTCTCATTGCAATTCATCGTTTTCCAATTTTCATTTTTTCAATTTCATTGCTAATCGCTTTCTTCAAAAATACAAATTGTTCATACAGAATATTTTCTGTAAATTTAATTCCATTTCTTTCAAGCAATACACAAGAATATGCAGCATTATCCCACTTGGGAATAAATTTTAAACAACCAATTCAACAAGGTGGAAAAGTTTGCTCCATAGGAATATGCAGAGATTTCAAAGGCGTTCTTAATGGGAAATACATATGGAACGGTATCGAAAGATTAGTGATTCTCAAATTTTATCCCCGAGACTATAGTCTCGGGGACTATCTTGTAGTAAATATTGTTCTCTATCCAAATAAATTTTTAAATCTATACCTCACAGATAATATAAGAGAATGGGAGAGAAATATATGGATTTTTAATTGTCGTTTGCTGAGAGAACCGTCTTCGTGATCAAAGTAAACAAAATATGTGATGTTTTGCTCAGGAATTTCTCGAATTTTTATCTCCAAAACCAGGGGTGGCAAACCTTTTGGCAAATGAGTTGCCAAATTTTAAAGAAATCAGAGAATATTTTTGGCTCACGTGCCAAACATAGCGTGAGCTGGGGACATTGGTGATTTTTACAATAATGAGCATAGGATGTTTTTATTAAATAAACGCAATTATTAATTAATGGCATTTCTATTTATTTATTTTAAAGTTGAAATATTCTTTTTATTGAAGAGTATATAACAAAAGTATGAGATGAATGAAGCATTTCAGGAAACCTGTTTTAATCATTAATTACATGTTTGTACTGTTTTAAATTAGGTGATTTTATAATAACATCATAATAAATGTGAAACAAAAAAAGAAGAAATATCATTGTGACAGTATTAAACAACAATAATAAGTTTGGTTCGTATAATGCATAAAATACAAAGAAAAATAAAATTAACCATTTTCAATGTCAATGAGACTTCTGTTGCTGCACAAAGGATGACGGATATTTTACATCAGGTTTATACTTAGTTGTTTTTAAAATATCACAGGCTGCAATAGCTTCGCCGGTAAGATTACTCCTAAAATTAGATTTGACGATGTTCATTACTGAAAACGGTGATTCGCATGAGTATGTAGAGGAAAATTTTGACAGTATTGCCATAGCTACATTTTTCAGGCAAGTAATTCCATACTTTCAGAACTTCATTTTCTGCATTCTTTAGTGTTGATCCGACTAACCTATCTCTTTCAATACTTTCTAATTCATCTCTTAAATCGACAAATTTAAGCTTCCAAATGCAGCTACTCTGTAAGTCAATCAACTGCATTTCAAAATAATGCAAATCAATCCATTGCAACATTTCCAAATTCAGTTCGTTTAATTTTACCTTGTCTGTATATTTAATAAATTTTGCTGTTTCTTCAAAAGACCTGAACTGAGTAAATCTTGAAGAGAACTGTTCGAGGGTCGAATCAATAACTACTGAGAATTGCATCTGTAGTCTATGAACATCTGGTTTTTGATCTTCAAGATCTCTCAAATATTTTTTTAGATTTTATATATATTATATATATTTAAATTTGCCAGTGTTGATATCATGTTTAAAAACTTTTAATTTGATTTCAAAAGCTTTTATGAGATCAAACATAACATCAATTGTTTTATTAAACCCTTGTAATTTTGTTTAATTCATTTAAGTGCAAGGAAAAATCTGTAAAAAACATTAATTTGCAACACCACAAAATGTCATATAATTCTTAAAATGACAGCTTCTCATTCATCATAAACATATGAATTTCTTCAAAACACTCAACAAATCATTCAAGAACACAACCTCGGCTAAGCCACCGAACATGAGCAAATTTTGGAATTGTCTTTTTTTCAACAGATGTGCTGAAATAAAATTTACAGCTTTGGTAACAGTTTTCATTACTTCTTCGAGTTATTTAAGTCCAGCTTTTGCACACAAAGCTTCCTCATGTATAATGAAATGAAACCCTAAAATTGGATGTCCAGCATGTTTTTTAAACAAAGATACAAAACCTGCTTCCTTACCAACCATACTAGGTGCACCACCTGTTGTCACGGAAACCACATTTGAAAAGTCAAAATTTTTAACAGTTAATTCATTTACAACTGCCTTACCCCTGTGGTCTTTTCAGGTAAAGTTACCAAGTTAACCAATTCTTCGTGTATCTCATCACGAAGAGAAAATCTAACAATAATGGCTAACCTAGCTGACTGAAAGGTATTTACATGATACAATATTTTGTGTTAGCTGTTCTGATATATTTGTTTTCATTTTCAAAATTCTATCTTTCACTGTATTTCTACTCAGTGGCAAATCCTTTATCCGTTGAATAATTTTCTCTTTTTCTAGCAAACCGTCAAAAAGGAAAGGAGTATCAGTATTTCTTTAATATAATCCCCATCACTGAATGGTTTCCTATGTTGAGCAATAATCTTTGATATTTCAAAAGTAGCAGACACTAAGTTGGAACTGCCCGATACAAATTTCATGAAGACATTTGATTGGATTTTCTTTTTATCAACTTCTCGAGCAATATATTCTTTTTCTCATTTTTATCGCAAAGACATTTATGTACAGTTTCAAAATGCCGCTTTACAGACGAAGTCCTGCAAACCACTGATTCTGAGCATAAAACGCACTCCGCCTTATCACCACTCTTTCTCATTCCAAATCTTGTAGTTCACCATTCTTGAAAATTTCTACAGTTGCTTCCCTCATTCAAACGCTGTTGTTTCTTTAATGCTTGATCCGACATTCTTGGAAAACTAAGGGGATATGTAAATAACAAAACTTGAAATTATATGAAACAAGAGTTGAGAGCACTATTTAAGAAAACAAGTTTAAAAAACAAAATTCATAATATATTTAAAATAGAAATTACATTTTAATTCATTTATCAAATGCTTGAATATTGGAACCGTTAATTATAAAATTTAAAAAATTCAATATTATTAACAAACTAGGAAACTATTGTAAAATTAACGGAAGTTAATAATAATCTTTCTGATAATCACGTCGAAACTTGCGAGAGCGGAAGAAATCATCCGAGATTGCCTTCAGAAATTAACAAAGAGAAACAGTTATAGGATGTTCGATTAATATGATTCGCGAATGAGCTTTCGCATTGATGGCTAAGACGCCTCTCGCTCTAGGATGATTATATGGCCTGTATTTTCTGGCATAATATCCTTAACAGGAGGTCACTTAGGATTCTTCGCTGATCTCCCGTCAGAGTTCACCTTCTCCGCCCCTCTCTTCCCTTCTCTTCCCCACATTTCTCCCTGCTTTTTCTTCTCTTTCCCGCCCTTCTTCTTTCTCCTCCCCTCCCTTCCCCATACTATTCCTACTGACACTTCTCCACCTCCACTCCCTTTTCGGGACATCTCTTCTCCTCTACTCCCTTCTCAACCCCTCGCTTCTCCTCCTCCACCCCCTTCTCCCCTTACTTCTCCTCCCCTCGGAACCTCCTTCTCGTCCTCCCCTTTCATCTTCTCCCCTCCTTTCCAGTCCCTTTCTTCACCTTCCTTCCCTTCTTCTTTCTTATCCCCTCCCTTCCCCTCCTCCTCGGCCACTCTATTCTCCTCTCCTCTCTTCAACATCCCTCCCTTCTCCTGCCCACCCTTCTACTTCTCCCCACCCTCCCCCTCTTCTCAGCCCTCTCCTGCTCACCCTTCTCCTCCTAACCTCCCTTCCCCCCTCATCCCTTCTCATACTTCTCTTTTTTCCGGTGCTCTTTTCCTACCCTCCCTTCTCCCTCCTCTTTCTTCTCGGTCCCGCCCTTCTTTCTTCTATCTCCCTTTCCCTCCATTCAATATTCCTCCACATCCTTCTCCTAACCTCCCTTCTCCCCTCCCTTCTCCTGCCAACCCTTCTCATCCTCCCCACCTTTCTCTGCCCCTCTCTTCTCCCCCCCTTTCACCCTGCCTTTTCTTCTCTATCACTCCCTTCTTTGTATTCCCCTCACTACTTCTCCCCACACTTATTCTCTCCCTTATACACCCTTCCCTTCTTTTCCCCTCCCTTCTCCTCGGATCCTCCCTTCTCCCCTCACCTCCCATCTCCTTTCCCTTCCCCTCCTCTCTACCCGACGGCTACTTTCTTCTCCTCCCCTCCCCTGTTCTTTCTCCTCCCCTCCATTCCACTCACTACTCCTCCCCGCACTTTTCCACCCTTCCTTCTCCTGCCCACTCTTCTCATCCACCCTCGTTTTTCCTTCCCTTTCTTCTCCCCCCTTCTCCTACCTTTTTCTGCTTTTCTCCCTTTTTTCTTCTCCCATCCCTTCTCCTCCCCTCCGTTCTCCTGCCCACGCTTCTCCTTCTCTCCATTCTCCGCACCTCTCTTCTCCACACCTCCTATCTCTTCCCCCCCTTCTCCTACCTTTTTCTGCTTTTCTCCCTTCTTTTCCCTCCACACATTTCTGCCCACACTACTCCTTCGCTTTTTCTCCAACAATCCCTTTACCTTACCTAACTTCTTTCTCCTCCCCTCCCTTCTCCTGCCCAACGTTTTTCCCTCCCTTCTCTTCCCCATCACCTCTCCGTCCTTCTCCATCCCACCCTTCTTTCTCCACCCTCCCATTCCCCACCCCTCCCTTCTCGTCCCTTTTCCTTTGCCCCTCCCTCCTTTCCCCTCCCCACACTTCTCCTCTTCCCTTCCCTTCTCCCTTTTCCTTCCCTGGGCAGGAGATGGGAATGGTGGAGGAGAAAGGTGTGCAGGAGAAATGAGGGGAGGAGAAAAAAGGGGAGGAAGGGGAGGAGAATTGAGGGAAAGAGAAGGGATGGGAGAAAGGAGGGTAGGAATAGGTTGGGGAGGAGTAGTGTGGGGACGGGGAGGGAGGGGAAGAGCAAGAAGGGATGGAAGGAGAAGAGAGGAAAGGGAGAAGGGGGGAGGAAGAAGGGAGGTGAGGGGAATAGTTGGGCGGAGGAGAAAGAAAAAAAAGAAAGAAAAATGTCTTTATTGGCGAGGTTGAGGCTAAGTAGCCCCCTCTTCCACCTAACCATTACAATTTGGTTACACCAGGATTTACATATTTAACAATTTTTAATAAATTTACAATCTTAATTCACAAAAAATGGTTACCACGAGAGCAATATACATATACATTCTCTTATACATATGTAGATAAGTACAACAGAGACAATTTTGAATAATTATAAATATGGAGAATTTTCATTTTATACTTTCGAATATAAATGCTTGCATTACAAATAATAGATAAAAAAGAAAGTTAGGAGAAAATTTAACAGAAATTTAAAAAAACTAAAATAAAACAAAAATAAAATAAAAAATTACAATTAAAAATATATTTTTAAAACCACACTAGATAGACTTGAGCGTCGGAGTATGTAAAATACCAGAGGCTGCGTACAATACAATGTTTCCATGTTGGAGTTGATAAATCTGGTAGAAAGTGAAGTGTGTGTAGGATTACATCATGCAGTTTAGCACTTGTTCATCAAATGAAGAAAGCAGGAGTTGCGGAAGCCTTCCAGTGACTTTAGCTTTGTTGTATTTACGGGTAACTCATTCCAAAGTCTGCAGGACTCTACATGAAATGAATTACTGAAAATCTTTGTTCTATGAGTTGGAATATTTAGCATTCTTGAGTTACGGGTGTTTTTTTCGTGTAGGGAAGAGAGAAAGGAATAGTTCGACGAAAGATAAGAGGGAGAGTTTGAAGACAGTAGCCAAAATAGTGTATTAAGGATATGGAGTTTCCTGCGGGAATCGAGATTAAGCCATGACATCTTTTTGTAATAGTCAGATATATGATCTGATTTTTTAAGGTTAAAAATAAATCTTACGCAGGAATTTAAAGTTTTTTGAATTTTATTGGACAGCTCTACTGATAGATCACTGTAGACCATGTCGCAGTAATCTATATGAGACAGAAGAAGAGAGGATACGAGTTTTTGCTTTAAATTCTGGGGTAGGAAGTTTTTTAGTCTCTTCAATGAATAGAGGGAGCAGTTTACTTTTTTACAAACACTCATGATATGGTCTGTCCACGTGAGCATGTCATTTATGATAAGACCAAGATTTTTTACGGTTTTAAAGAATTGGATGGGTGCATTATCAACTTGCAGACAGTCGATATCGAAGTTGATGTGGGAAAGGAGCTTTGGGTAACCTATCAAAATGTCTTGTGATTTAGATGGATTTATTTTTAGGATATGATAACTGCTCCAATCGGTTAGTGATTTAAGGTCCGCATTCAGTTTACTAATGGCGTCTGAAAGTTCTGAGGGTTTTGAATGTATATAGATCTGAAGGTCGTCGGCGTAGAGGTGATAGGAGCACGATGTAATTGCCATGGAGATGTCATTAATGTAGATGGAGAACAAAAGAGGGCCAAGAATTGATCCTTGTGGGACGCCTCTGGTGACGGGGAGCCAAGAGGAGGAGGAATTATTTAGAGTTACTTTTTGGTGACGGTTATTTAGGTAAAATGAGAGCCAATCTAACGTAGTATGTGAGAAACCCATGCCTTTGAGTTTGTCCATGAGGATATCCTTCTCGATAGAATCGAATGCCTTAGAAAAGCCGACTAATGTTAGAACTGTAATTTGTTTTGTGTCCATTGCTGCGCGTATATCGTCAGTTATTTTTAAAAGGGCAGTGGATGTGCTGTGGTGTTTTCTAAATCCAGATTGGAAAGGACCTAAAAGATTGCGTCGTTGGAGGAAGTCAGTCAGTTGCTCGTGGACCAGTCGTTCTAAGACTTTAGATAGGGTTGGTAAAATACTTATAGGCCTGTGATCGTTTAAATTTTCAGGAGCTGATTTTTTCGGAAGAGGAATGACCATAGCTTTTTTCCACTGTGAAGGAAATTTGCCTTGCATTAGTGATGTGTTTATGATGTCAGTAATTGACGGCAGGATATAAGGTGTGAGTTTATTAAGCATTTCTATAGAAATTCCATCTACCCCGTAAGATTTGGACTTGATAGATTTTAAGCACCTGAGTGTCTGAATCTGTGAGATAGGAGAGAAGTTGAAATCAGTTAGACTAGCTGTTGACTGGAAGTTTTTCATTCTGTCATGGGAAGAGATGGTACTGCTTTTTTTAGTTAAGGGTGTAGTAGTAAAGAATTGGTTAAGTGCGTTGAGGGAGAAGTTAGGATTGGGAATCGAGTTTTTTTGTTTACCTATGCCCGTGTTCCTTAAGTTTATCCAAATTGATGCTTGCGATTTGTTAGTCAATGATTGAATGGTAATATTTTAACTTGGAGTTTCTTAGCATCTGCTTGGTTTTATTGAGCAATTGCTTGTAGTATTCATGATCAACAAACCCCTTCGTTCTTTTGAAGTCACGAAAAGCAGCGTCTCTAAGTTTCATAAAGTGTTTTATTTCTTCCGTTATCCACGGCGTTTGCCGTTTGGAGACGCGAACCGTTTTCATAGAAGCGTGTCGATCATAAATGTTGATTATCATGCTATTTAACGCCTCTACCTTGTCATCTACTTCCTCGGAAAACTCAGTGAAATACCAGGGTACGTTGGCGGCGTCCGCAAAGAAACTTGTGTCGTCTATGTTTCTTAAGTCTCTGTAATGAATGATTTTAGATTTTTGTTTTGGGACCTTAAGAGAGAAAACAATATATATTAAGTCGTGTAATGAAATTCCAGGAACCGGTAGTTGCCCGAATGATACTGTTTTGCTTATACTGGAGGTCGCTATTAAGTCAAGCCAGGTGGAAGAATATGGGGTGTGATGTGTAGCATCGAGAGGAAGAATATCTAGCCCTAAGGAATCGAAGGGGTTTCTTAAACAGTGTGTGTCGTAGCTATTTGCGGAAAGAAGATTGTCATTAAAATCACCCATTACAATTATGTGATCTGAGTTAGGGATGTGTTCGGTTAGAGACTCAAAAATGTCCGTTAGGTGGCCTATTTTAGGTGGCCGATAAACCGAGCCTACGATGAGTTTATGCGAGTTTAATGTAATTTCGATAAAAATAAATTCTGGGCGCTTTGAATGATGCGGTTCGCTAAGGCTAAGTGTTTTATATTTCAAGTCCTCGCGTATGCATAATGCAACACCGCCTCCGATTTTACCCACACGGTCATTTCTAAGAATTCTGTAGCCTGGAATTTCCACTAGGGATGACGAAAGGTTAGGTTTTAGCCATGTTTCGGATATGGCGATGCAGCGTACTGTGTTTTCGGTCAGAGATGAGCGAAGTTCGTCCACATGTGCTATGAGGCTCTGCGCGTTTATGTGAAAGGCTTTGAAACAATGCCGAAAAGGTTTGAAGGCTTTACCGAGTAGGTCCCCCGTAGAGTTCAAGGTTCTAGAAGGAGGGTTCCTTCCGGCTCCCTGGGGAGGGGAGGGGTTGGCGTCGTCCTGAGGTGAAAGGAAATCTGGGTGGCTTGGGTCACTGGTTGAGTCACTAGTTAAATCATTGCTTGGGTCGCTGGTTGGTATGTCCGACAAACTATCTGCTTTCTCATGTGATTTAGATAAATACATTGCTTACAAGCGTTTATAATAGACGATAAATATAAATGAGCCTAGATTAGCGCTAAAGAGAATCCAATCAAATAATATACAATGCGACGAGTAAATAAGATATTAAAATAATGATTTCAGAAAGGAAATATATAAAATCAAATATACTTAAAAAAATAATAAAAAAATGATCAAATGCAACGAGAAAAGCACTCGTACAGGATAATAAGGCAAAACACAGGACGGGACAAGATAATTATTACTGCGAGGGAAGACAATGAATAAATTCAATGTATATTTAAAAAGTAGGTATTAATGAAGTATTAAAAAAGTTAAAAGAATAAAGGAAAATAATAATAACACAATAATAATAACAGCGATAGGGACTAAGTTCCCCAAGACCCACTTACTGATGACCATTTGAAATATATCTATTTATTAAGCCTGGCAAGTTCACTTTGCTTGGTGATAAAATGTTTTTTGCTGTCTTTCAATATAACAATTTTACCCTCCTGAGACCAAACACTGTTCACCCCAAATGAAGCTTTGGCATCGTTGAGTAACCTCACTCGCATGGGAGTGAGGGACTCGGTAATTAGATATTTACTCGCCTTCAGTGCCTTTTTCAGTTTCCATACAGCGACGAGGTCCAAATGATCTCTGAAGTGAATCATTAATGGTCGTGGTCTGCTGGACACTGGATTCTTGGCTCGAAGACGGTGAGCGTGTGAAATCATAGAAGGATGAACTTCCATGTTGAGGTTGCTCCCCAGAAAGATCTCGGCAACTTTGGCGGGATTTTCCTTCTCCTCCTCGTGGATCCCGTGGATGAGGAGACAATCACGTCTGCCATGCTGATCGAGATCGTCCAATTTCTCAAAGAGAATGTCCGTTTTGGTCTCCAATGATGAGACTCGTCCTCCGAGAGATTTCACCTCCTCGATCAATCCCGATTTGAATTTAAAAAATCGGGATTCAAGCGAGGCTAACGCGTCCTGACGATCATCGCCGTGCAGGGATTTTGCAGCAGTAAGTCCCGACTCGAAGGCATACATCCGTAAGTTGTAAGACTCAAGAGTTTTCTTGAAATCTTTCACGAGAGATTCGAGGGCTTTATTTTGGGCCTGGAGGTCAGCTTTCGTAGCCATGGCGAGTGAGAGTAAGAAGTTGAGGTTAAGGGTCTGTGGGGAGCGGAACTAAACACGTGTGTCTCCTATTAGCATCGGCACTAGAACTAGAAGGGAGAGGAGGAGAAGAAGAGTTGGCATCTGGAGGGAGGTGGGGGAAGGGTGGTGGGGGGAGAAGGGAGGGTCCAAAGAGTAGGGAGGAGAAGGGGAGGAGAAGAAGAGAAGGGAGGTTCCGAGGGGGGGGGAGCAGGGTGGGGCGGAGAAGGGAGGGGTGGGGAAAGGAATGGTGGAGAAAGAAGGCTGGGGAGAAGAAGCGAGGGATGAAAGATGGTTAGGTGAAGTGAGGGGAAGAGAAGGGAGGGGAGGTGGAGATGGGAGGTTTCGAGGTGGAAGGAGAAGTGAGGTGAGGAAAATGGAGGGGAGAAGGAAGGGGTGAAGGTAGGGGAGGATATGAAGGTAGGGGAGGAGGGGAAGGGAGGGCAGGGAGGGTAGGAGGAGAAATTTGGGCAGGAGAATGGAGTGGAGGAGAAGGGAGGTGCCGTGGAGTAGAGAGGAGGGGAGGGAGAGGAGGGGAGAAGGAAGTGGTGAAGGGAGGGGAGGAGGGGAAGGGAGTTTGCTAGGGGAGTGTTTTTGATAATGCTCTATTAATTTTGTTTTCCAATCTTTCTCAAGCATTGATAAACTATGAATTACAATTGGTATTTATGGTATGATAATTCCTTAGAATGAGTAACACATACCTCGTGAAACATTTCCTGAAATGCTCATTTAGCCATTGAGAAATTTTGTATTTTGGAGACTTGATGGCAGAGACGATGGGTCTGAGGGTGATATTTTTGGGAGGCAGTACATTCTAGGGATTATGGTGTTTGAGATATGAAATTGGGTTTGTAGTTTTTTGTGATTATTTAGGTGCAAGTTTTTAAGGTGTATTTTGTGTCTGTGATCATCATGTGTAAGGGCTTTTTGGGGATTTTTGTATACGGTCCATCTTCTAACATAGTATTAACCTATTCATAGTATTGTTGTTTTTCCATTATGACCACAGAGTTTCCCTTGTCGGCCTTCAAATAAAAGCAGTCCTTGTTATTTAGTTATTTAGAAGTAGGAATAATTGCAAAACATTACATTATCGCTAGAAATATTGAGTCAATCAAAATAGTTTTTCAGCTAAAGGCTCCTATTTAAACATAGTATTTGTAAACCTTAGCTTTTTTGAAAACAATTCAGCAGTTTGGTGTGGGCAGATGTAAGTTTGCAGGTAATATATCACCATGTGCAAAGTAGGCTCCAAACTAAACATGACTAGCCGAAAGGAAAATAGAACCAGTACTTCCTTACAACTCCAGGACGTTGCAAACAAAACTGTCTTCAGGCTACTACAATACGTTGGCAGAACTACAGGCCAGTAAGGAGGGGGAGTTGAAATTAAGGAAAATTATGCTGTGTCAAAAAGTCACCCACACTATCACAAAGTAACCTCGATTTACGGTTGTTAAACATTTCCTGTCAATATAAATAATCAATTCGGGACGCCAAGTTGGGGAAACCGGGCTGAATTAGTCCTGGTTTGGACTTCTTGTTTTTTAATTTCCTTTATCATTATGGGTGAAAAATATAAAATTTGTGACGTCGCATTAATAATTACTATAGTAGAAATTAAAGGCGATTGTAATTTAAAATTGACAAAGAGATGCAGTAAAATCGAGGATGGCCGCATTTAGTTGACCGCGTAAAACTGAAACCGTGTACATCAGTGGCGGCTTTTCAAGTGAAGTTAGTGAAGTGCCACTAAACCTATAATTTATGAATGTTTTTCAGCTGATAGGTACAATTCGATTACTTTGAAATATAAAATTTCAAGTCAAAATATTTCAATTTTGCCTTGAATTTTTCCAGAAGTAAAGCCACAGTTCCATGCTCTCCTTCAAAATGTTATTTCACAAAATCTGACTATGAGCTATGTGAGTAGCCGCTATCCACGCCGATTGCCGCTATTTGAGCTGCGCGCTCAGCGGCCTCCCAGTTGCGCGCGCAGTAGTGAAGTCGAGACACTTATTCGGCTCCTAGGCTGCACCGTTGACGGTGGTTACCATGGTAACGATGGACGCAACGACTGCCTAATGTTGACCTTGGTTGGCTAGATTGCAGCTCTTCTCACTCACGCGCTTTCCAGCTTCACTCGCCCAGTTGGGACATGCCTGTGTAATTTCGCTGGCCGTGGACGCTGAGCGCCCGTTATTTCAGTAAACCCTGAGAGTGTACGTGCTATTCTGAAGTGCATTCAAAACGACGTTTCAATGCCAAGAGAAGATAAAAAGGTTCTTATTCCTGAGTGTTAAATAGTTAAGTAAATATGAATCCTTCCAATGACACAGTGTGTGTAGTAAAAGAAACGCCCTTTTCGCGATGGAGGGAGGACGATAAAAAATATCTTTTACTTCTTGGAGACCTACACCTCTTATCAGCGTGAGTGTAAAAGAGGAGATTAAATGTTTTGGAAAATCATACAACAAACATTTTAAAAGTTCGTGGTACTATGAATATCCATGGTTATGCGGAAGTCATTACTTACAAAAACTATTTTGTTGGCCTTGCCTGCTTGTTGGAGTCAAGAAGCACATTTGGAACAAGGTAGGATTTTGTGACTTTTTGAACATTAATTGTGCTCTTCACAAACATTCAGATTCATCTGAACACCTTAAATGCATGTTACAGTTAAAGAATTTTGAAAAGAATAGGAATACAGTTGTCGACGCCATGAAGGAAAATTCCCTGCTCTATCTCGCTCAATACAATGAAAATGTTCGATTAAACAGGCTCTTCATGCACACGGTCATTGACGCAGTGTTGTATCTAAGTAAACAATAACTTGCATTCCGCGGACATGACGAAGGAACTTCTTCTCTGAACCGAGGAAATTTCAAAGAACTTTTATCCTTGTTTATTTCAAGATGTCCTTTAGAAATTCAAAGTCACTCTAAAAATATTAGTGGTGTATTCACTGAAGAGTCTAAGAAAATACAAAACGAATTAATTGAATGTATTTCAGACTAAATTCAAGAGTATGTTAAAATGAAATTAGTATTGCGGACTTCTTTCCTGTCCAGATAGACGATACTACCGACATTACTCAAAAATAACAATGTTCAATCATATTGAGATTAATTAATTCAGATGCTGAATTGGTAGAAGTTATTTTAGGATTTCATAATGTCAGTTCTGACTGAATATCACAAACTCTATTCAATTTAGTAGACACAGTTTTAGGGCAGTTTGATTACAGAAGCAAACTGGTTGGCCAGTGTTACGATGGCGCCAGCGTGATGTCTGGGCATTTGAATGGACTTCAAAAGAAAGTAAAAGAAGAGGCTCCCCAAGCTTTCTTTGTCCACTGCTTAACGCATCGTCTGAACCTTGTATTACAATAGTTGCAAAAAAATTCCAAAATGCCGCATATTTTTCGCTAGCATTAGCGTGATACCCTCTTTTTTCCAACCTTCGGCAAAACGAACTTACGCAATGGATACAGTTATTGGAAGACATATACCAACAGTATTATTATTATTAACAGTGACACATACCCGCTGGTCTTCAAATTTAAAATTTCTCAGTGTGATTGTCGGGGAGTGGGATGGATTAAAAACTGTTTTCGAAATAATTCTGGCCGACATCGAGTCAGGAGAGACAGCCGTTCGTCTTTCGAGAAGGTTTCTGAATGAAATGCACGATTTGGACTTTGCATTCTCAGCTCTAGTTTTTAATGACATTTTCCAAGTAACTAGTGTTTTATTTGATGTTTTGCTAAAGAAATCCTTGGATATCAATTTCTTTGATTCCAAAATTAAAAGGACCTGCAATATAATTGGCAATAAGAGGATTGAAGAATGCTAGGCCAAAATTTTTGAAACGGCCAAAAACAGAAGTGACCTATCAGGAAGGAAGTACAGCAACTTAACGGAAGAGGAAATGGTTCTGAATTACAGAATGTTGTACTATGAAATAATAGATAGCATTTTAATGGAGATGAACACTTGATTTCAAGACATTAATAAGCTACGTTTTCTTGGTCTATATATTTCAAAATTTGAAGAGTGCTCAACAATATTCCCGAATAATGCGCTTTCTTCTTTACAAGAAACATACCCAACTCCATTTAAGAAAATTCCGCGACTGAAAACTGAACTTGAACTGCTCCACCAAGATGTTCAATATAGGAATGTTCCCCTTACAAGAGTGATTTCACTTCTTCGTGAAAATGAATTACATAAGGACGTATTCCAAGAGGCGTACAGACTTTTTTCTTTAATTCTGACTATATCTTCAGCAAGTTAATCAGTGGAAAGAAGTTTTTCGTGCTTGAATAGAATTAAGACGTACCTAAGAAATTCAGTGTCACAGCAGAGACTGTCTTCATTGGCGAATATTTCTATCTAAAAGGAACTCTTAAGTGAAATTATGAAAAGTCAGCCTTTTCATGAAGACATTGTGGATAAGTTCTCCGCCCTAAAAGACAGGCGAATCTCTTTAATTTACAAAAAATAAGCGAGCATAATTGCAACAGAAACTCTATATAGGTTTCACATTACACTCAACCCTCGCTATACGAGCAACCGCTTTACGAGTTTTCGCTTACACGAGATGGGCTTTTACATGCTTGTTTTTCACAGTTCGAGCTAATTTTTCGTTCTTACGAGGATAAAAAAGATAAAGGAGCAAAATTTCCGCTCTTACGAAATTTCATCTATCTCGAGCTGCATAAAGTGTAGAAGAGTGTAGAATTAGATTATTATTCTGCTTCCAGCTATTCTATTTGATTCATTTTTTTTCGGTTCTTTTATTTAACCATGGCCTTGCATCCCCAAGATGATAAGTTCTGTGACTGTAAGTGAACTTCAACAGCTTAATTTTTCACAGCTATCTGTCCATGAGAAAGTTACAGTCAATAAAAGAGGTCGTTCAACACCTGATATTCTAATATCTCAGCCAGGCAAAAGCAACAACAAGAAATATATTCGTATCTTTAATTCTGAATGGTACCAACGGAAAAGTAGGCTTTGCGGCTGTGAAGTAAAAAATGCACTGTTTTGCTTCCCGTGTTTGCTGTTTGGAGGTGATGTACCGTGGACAAAAGATGGTTTTAGAAATATAAACAAAATGAAAGAAAAAACTGAAAAGCATGAGAAGTCAAAGAAGCACGTTGATAATGTTGTTTCACTGTCACTTTTAGGAACCGTAAGTATTAAGGAGAAACTTAGTGAGGCATACAGACTTTCAATCAATGAGCATAATATAAAAGTTAAAAAGAACCGTGAAATTTTGTCCAAAATAATAGACTGCATTTACTTTTGTGGAAACTTTGAAACTCCCTTGCGTGGACATGATGAAAAAGACGATTCAGTAAATCCAGGGGTATATAGAGGATTAGTAAATTTTGCATCTAAAATAGATTCAGATTTGAAGAATCACTTAGAAACCACTGCAGTCTTCAAAGGTGTTTCTAAGACCATTCAGAATGAGATACTTGACTGCCTGCTACAAATATACCATGAGGAGATAAGGACGGAAATTAGAAAAGCTTCCTTTGTAGCTGTCATGGCTGATGACACAACAGATGTTTCGGAACACACTCAAATGGTCCTTGTTCTACGGTACGTATCGAATGAAGAAATATTTGAGCGTTTTTGGGGATTCTTTATTCCAGAAAATCAAACTGCAGATGGCATATCAAAACGTATTTTAGAACAATTGGACATAATCCTTCAAGGAAATGGACAAAAACTGATAGCTCAGACATTTGAAACATTTTGAAAGAAGAATGGATTTCATTTTAAAATGAATAGATCAAGCTTGAACTGTAACAATTTAAGTTAAAGTAAGTAAAAAATGTTTGGTTTTTTTGTTAAGATTTTATCAAGTTCCTGAATAAATTTTCTTTTTATACATGTTTTTTTTCCTTTTACACAATTTTAAAACAAAGGCTAAAAATTTTCTGGAGCAGCACCCCCACTAATTTTAGCTACGAGCCGCCACTGGCCCTGGCCGTGAATATGGTACGTATCATTTCACAAAATAAGCCGTAATTTTAGGTTGAGTAACTGAAATTTCTGTTTAAAACTTCTCGCGGTTATCAGTAGATTATAGTGAGTTTGGAAGTTAAACTGCAACATAGACGCCAGAGGATAGAATTGTGCATGTAATAAAATAAGTGTACCACAGCGATGTCTCATTGTTTTAATTTGAAATATTTTGAATTTACAGAAATTGTTAACTTGATTATTTCTTGTTTCTCATTATGCATTTGTTTATAATCCTAGACTTTAAGATAATTCTTTGTTTCAAAACATATTTAGAAATATGTATATATTTTTCGATCGAGAAATTGAAATTTCTATGTCAAAAGTTTTCCTTTTTATATGATGAATACATATAGATCTTAAATGGGCTAACTGTAACTGCTGTGAACACGCAAACGTCAGCAAACACAACTGTGCTTAGAGTAAATTATAGATAAAGTGGACATTTTCTAGTGCAATGTGATGTGTTTAATTTTACAAATGGTAATGTGATCTTCATAGAAACACTGTTTATGGACCGCAATGGGCCGTAAGCGCATTTGCCTTATTTTACATTTATTGCAACATTTGAAGCATGCCCATTGCCTCCCGCATCAATTTCATTAGGTTTAGCAGGTTTAATGATCGACATTCTTAGAAATTCATTTTCGGTCGTTTTACAGGTGCAACAGAAAGAGAATGTGTTCCAGGGCCGAAGAAATCACTTTACAGATAGATTTTTGCTTGATCCACAAATTCATTCTTGACGTGAAAGAAGTTTGACGTTTTTCGTCGTCCACGTGAATTTCCTTTAAATACGTTTCATGCATAAAAGGTATTAACGTTATAAAATTCTGTTACAATAATTCATTTTTATATCTTTATTGTATAATATTTATGTAAAATTACCTTGCTGTTATGTAATTTGATAATGACTTTGTACTCTCGCAATGTGTGATATACGGTAATAAATTTGATTTCTTATATGCAATTCTTTCATTTATGTCCATTTAATATGTCCGTGCAATTTATATGTGCTATGATTATCTTAATAAAACGGGAGGGGAAGGTGGCGAGGGACATCCTGTAATGACGTCACGCTAGCATTCGTTAACACGTAGTTCCAAATTTTCCCGTTGACCCATCGATTGTCGCCCCTCCATGGAAAACCTGGGAATCGTTTTATAGCATTAAGTTTCCGGTCTTTCCGTAGGGGTACTAGTCTTTGGGTTAAATCATCCTCGTCGCCAAATGTTATGTTCCCCGCGTCTACTCGCGGAAATATCACGATAACCAACGCTCGACAAGACCGGACCAGACTGCCAAGTCCGCACGACGACGCGCAAGCACGCCACAGCGCGGCAGACGGCGAAAATATAGTTTAGTGTACTACAATGTACTACTATGTACCATTCAATACATAACACCGATAAAAATTTTTTTTAACTGAAGAGAATTTGAATTTTGATAACCTGTTATATTTGAAGATTAAATTAACGTTCATTTATCTTCTTTAAAACCGCCATTCGACCACCAAATACTCGTTTGTAAGTGGTATCAATGTTCGCTTCAAATTTCAGCTTTCAATCTTCTATAACTTAGGATATATTTAAAAAAACATTATTGGGTCCTTATCAAACCGTTTGTGTTTTTCAAAACTAAAATTTAAAGAAAAACAACTTGCAACAGCGCATAAGTCCACAATCCAAGTTTCGTCTTCCAATCGTTTACCATTTCGTTTCTATTTTAATTAAAGTAAATTCGCAGGTGAATTGACACCAAAGAGAATTTATAAGCGATTTATTTTAATTACGCGCTAAAAATATAAATGTGAATGACGGAATAATTTGAAAGCACTGCAAAACGACAAATCAAAATAAATTTCAAGAGAACATTGAGTTTTGGATTAACCGAATCATTTTTATTCAGTTGTAATTAATAAATCTATGTTGGCAGAATTTGAGCATGCGCAAGCTCAAGGCCAGTCTATTCAATTGTTAACAAACGCTTATTGTTTATTGCTTGCTGCTGTCAGTCTGCAGTTGTTCGCCAAAGTAAGTGAACACGCATATCTGTACTTATGGAGTGGACAAAAGCAAATACAATTAAAATAATTTAACCTTATGAAAAATATTCAGTTCCATGGGATGTTACATCTATCGAACATAAACAAGCAATTAATAGAATTGATGCGTTAAGCGAAATTGGGTCAAAGCTTAACTGCGATATTAATTGCAGAAAAAAATTTCCTCCTTAGATCACATTGCTTTCGAGAGTTAACAAAAGTGAAGAAAAGCAAGAGTGGATCTTCAACAGACGATATTTACAAGGCTGTCTGGTATGGTTTCCAAATACTTACTTGTTTTTTGTCACTTTGTCCATCGTCAGGAATTCGAGCATTATTAAACCAAAATGAAAGTTTCAATGGAAACATACATCAATTTAATTCAGCATGTCGGCAACACAACATGTTTGCTAACATGTGGGCGACATGATTTACTAATGGAAACGTAGTTTTTTACACATATACGTATTCAGACAACAATTGACTCTCGAAGTTTAATAATGACGTGGTCGGCAAGGCAACACTCCGTTTAAAACCGACATTTTCCCAAATATGTGATTTAAATGTTTAATCTCTACCATAAATCTTTTAAAGAATTTGTTGGTTTGTGCATTTATAACGCAACAACTACAGAACGTAAAAGCAAGATGAAGGTGCCATTTTAACCGCAATAAAAAGTTATGCAAAATGGAAGGCAGAAGGAAAGTAATGATGGCTTAATTTGAACGATAGGTTTGTTTACTGCAGTGCCGTTTCTATGACGTAGAAGAAATGCGAACGAACATACGACCGCTAATGTTTTAATTAGCTTTTTGTTTTGTTTACCTTGACGACGAAACAACTTAGTAAGTAGCTTTTTTAATTCACAAATTTTTTGTAATCACTATAAATGCACCGGCCATGCGTCAAATATCTTCCTTAATTATCGAAAGAAATCAATCATAATCATTGTCAATATAGTAATTTGCTTTAAACTGCCCAATAAAATTTGCAAACGAAAAGATATTTTCAATGTACGCGTGAAGTAAATACTGAGGACAATGCCGTTTTTAACGATTTCAGGAAGGAATTTGGTAAAGCGTTTAATCATAAATTAACAGCAAAACTAGGAAAATAGGGTGTCAATCCGAAAGTTGTTAATTGGACGAAAGACTTCCTCTCAAATAGAATAACAGATAGTTTTCGATGGGGGAATGCTCATACGAAGTTAAAGTTACTTTAGGTGTTCCACAGGAGTGTCTTAGGTACTTAATATACGTAAACGATATCTGCCAGGTAGTTGGAAGTGAAATCAGACTCTTCACAAATGAAAGCGTCGTATGTTGAAAAATCAGGATGACCTTTAATCACTGCAGAAAGACTTAAAAGCTATTTCCGCGCGGTGCAGAGGATGACAAATTGAAATAAATCACGGTAATATTTCGCCGTAACTTTCTGGAAAAAGAAGAGCAAAGCGATGGATTTCTGTTGCAAAATCTGCTGACTGGATATCCAGGCAGCAGAGTCCGTTAAATATTTACGAGTCACACTATTTGTTGCGATCTATTGCGTTACGTGCAGCCTAGAAGAAATTGGCTGTCATGGGCAGAAAAGCACGAGTACTAGGCGTTTCGTTATTTTTCTTAGATATATTCATTTATTTGGGAAACCGATTGGCTAATTTTTACTTTCTCCATATACGTAGTAAAGGGGAAAGTATTGTATTCGTGAAAAAAATCGACTTCGAGATTTCAACGGAAATACACGTTTTGCGGTCCCCTGAACACGTTTTGACCATTTTCTCGATGTCTGTGTGTATGTGATAGCTTTTTGTGGGTGCTCTAACTCAAAAACTATTAATCAGCTCAACGCGAAATTTTATATTTAACATTTTTATAAACGTCACAAGAACTAATTAGTTTTTGGTAAAAATCAGTCAACCGGAAGTGGGTGTTTATTCTTGACACATCCGTTATTTTGAAGTATTTGCTTTAATATTTAATAAATATAAAAATGTGCTGGAATAAAAGTTGTAGGAAATTGAATTTTCTACAACTTTTGTTTGAAACATTTTTCCATATAAATGCATTGTTTAAGAGATATCTTATATTTTTAGCTGCTACCACCACGCCACCTACCGACGACTACTGTTAACAATTGACGCTTAGTTACGTCATAGTAACGCTCCTTTTTCTTTTCTTAATTGTTGGAGCTTTGTGGCTGTATCCAATATCAGAAGGCTATGGTTTGAGTTTATTTCTGTTCTTCATAAAGTCTAAAATTTTCTCGCAGTTTCTTAAAATATTTATTATTATATAACCTATTCGGAATTTTTAGAAATATTACAGATATGGAGAAAGTCATGTGGTGGCCACGTCAGATTTTTTTATTTTATGAAAACAGAAACCATTTCGACGCACCTCGTATTTCATTACGCGTTATGTAGGCCATTTTATAGGGTATCTGACCTTAAACTCGAGCAATTTATGCCGGCCACTCTTGACTCGACGTAACAAATGTGGCAACATGGAAATTGGCTGACATTGCAGGATGGGAGAAATGAATTTCTATTGGAGGAAAAAAGGGCTGCGTGGAGATTGATAGATGCTCACGGGGTGCGATACAACAGAAGGAACTTTTTGATTGGTTATATCGCGATGTTATTTTACGTCACGGTTACGTGCCGCGTCGTGCGCAAGATTTCGGCTTAAGAGGATGAGAGAAGAGATGACGAAGACGAAACCTTATACTTTGAGCAAACCACAGCACACTTCAGCTCATAAGAACGAATTAGGAAAACTTACAGTGTGTCACAAATAGGCGCGCTTCGTGCGATGGATTATTCGAAACCAAACGATATAATTCGAACGAACGCACACTAAACAAGAGTTCCAAACCAGGACCAATGCAGGCCGACTTCCCAAAGTTGACGTCCAGAATTAATTACTTATATTAACAGGAAATGTTTCAGTATGTGTTAGTCATTTCAAGGAATTCTCATACCATAAATACCACTTGTAGTTCTAGTTTATCAATGATAGAGAAAAATTGGAAAATAAATTAATAAAGAATTATCAGGTTTAAAATACTAAAAACAATGTCAAAATCTTTTGCTGACATTATATTTTGCATTTAATTTTTTAAAGAAACGAATTCAATAAATGTTACTACGCTAATATGTCTGAATCAACTGTCCATTGCTGAAGAGTAGTCGAGCGGAAAAGAAAATAACCCATTTGTTTACTCGAGTTCGGTAATAATCGTCTCCATGGCAACAATCCCATCAAATGCGATTTAAAACGCAAAAACGTCGTTTTAGTAGAAATTCTAGGAAATACGATCAATTATCAAAATTCGGTGATACGAATTAGAATCTACATTCATTTCTCCTTAGAACTGTACAAACCTCACTCCGATATACAAATTTTAAGATATTTTAATGTATTATAGAAAACATCTCTGCGCGATGGATTTCCTATGTAAAACAAATAGAGAAAAACGTTCCTGTAATCGAACTCGGGACTTCAATCTTCGCAAAATAAAATATAGCCCGGCAGTGGGCCCTGGCAGCACGAGCATCATACCAAGTTTCATGAAAAGTTGTTAGTAGTGTACACACACACAGACAGGACCATTTCATAAGGCTGTTTCCTTTGGAAACCAGCCTAAAAACAGTGAACTATCACGGCTCTATTATGTCTCTCTGTCTGCTAAAAATTACTTCTCCCCTCCCCCCTGTGTTGCCGCATTAATAAACCAATTTACGTAATTTTAGTATAATGATTAAATACAGAAAAACGATACATCAGAAATGATGCCAGGGAAATATTAAATTTTCATTTACCGATTTATTTCTAATCAGTTGTAATTAGTCAAACAATCGGAAATTATTGAAAAGATACCTCACTCGAGTTAGGTAGTGGTAATATATACGTTCACGTTCTTTTCTTCGCCGTAGATAATCCGTTTCCTACCGCTTATAAAATGCTGCAGTCACAAGTAATGAAACTGAACGCATTTTATTAATTTTAGCGAATTATATTTACTTAAATTAGACGGCGATTGTTTTCGTTGACAACAATTAGGTAACCAGGCATGAATTTAAGTTCAAAGGGAATTGCGACTTTCTTGATAACGGCTACCCCGATGAAATTTTATTTGACAAGAAATATTTTACTTGGTTAATTCTACACATTTTCTTTGAAAACGTATTACGAGAGATGAGGTAGTTCGTTTTTCATTTACAGTAAAGTGGCACCCCTGATTGGTTTGTGTATTTTTGGCTAATCAACCTCTTGGATAATTATAGCCATTATCCTTCCACACCGAACACAGTCACAAGGGAGGAGGGAAACCAGGTGCCGACATTAGCCTACTCTTAACGAAGAGCACCAAGGGGGCCAACGGCTTAGCGTCCCTTCCGAAGGACGGAACGCTGACTTTGCGCGGTCTCCTCAAATCACACAAACAGGCGGCTGGGCGACCTTAGAAAATATCCTCCTTTCGCTAGATTAGTACCCGCTGCCCTTTCGAACAGCAGGCGAATAGCAGCCAGCGTCCTAACCACTGCACCATCACCCCTGATTGGGTTATGTCTGTTGTATGTATTTACAATTCCGATATCAAATATCTTTGGTTTACCTTTTCAACTGCTTAAGTTTTTAAAACAAATAATTCATCGATTGTGATACAAGTAAATAGCGTATTAATCGGGTAAAAGGTATATAAAATTGACAAAATGAATTATTTTTAACCGCGTAAACTTCATATAAAATATAATTCGATAACCCTTTAAATCGCTCCGAAAATTAATATTTGAGGTTTAGATGATGATTATTACGCAAAGGAAAGAACACAAATATAATCCTATATCGTATTGGCTGAGATATTATTAATTTTGACACGAAACGATTTCGTGCTACAATACAAACAAAACACTGACGTCAGATAAATAATTCAATAATAATTTTCGAGTCCACCTTAAGTACCTTAAATGCTAATTTGCAAATTACAAAATGCATTTCCAAATCAATTTATTATTTTCCAAACCACATCGGCTAAATAAACGTAACGGAGATGCGAATAATACCCTCGAAAATGTTATGCGTAAACTATAAAGAAACAAGAATTGATGAATAAGAATAGATGAGTGCTGTCGTCGTTACATGGTCGAGCAGACGTAAGGAAATCATAGTGACGTGATATATGCTTCCCTAAGTAGGAAGCCATCGTGAGGTAGGGACATATCCTCCCCACTCCAGGTGTCGGCTAGATAATTGAAAAGAGGTACAGAAAGGGAGGTTGGGAGGGGGAGCGGTAAGAGGGAGGAGGGAGTTTGGGGGGTAGGAAGGAGACCGGAGATGGATGCCCCGCCATCTAGCCTCCCCCAGGCGTACTAACTTTCATTTCTTCCTCCACCCTTCAGCCCCTTTCACTCCCTTAAAAACCAAACCGAAGCAGCGTGGAAGATAGCTTTACGCCTAATTAGCCGGGGATGTTGCCCCACGGGTTGGTAGGGTCGTATCCGATTGGTCAGGCGGCGCGTTATGAAGTGCGGGGAGGGTGAGACGGTAAAAGGGACCGGTCTGCGGGATGGTGGAGTAAAAGGCCTCGGCCGCTTAATGACACTATGAAAGTATGGTGTGTAATATTATGGAGGAAAACATAATTTGATATGTGTTCCTGTCATCTACATTGTTTTATTTATGGATTACTATCTGTATTGGTGCTGTGGAACAGGGGTTTAAAGACGTGAGAATGTTTTTGTAGGAATTTATGGATTGGGGTTATATTGAAAGGAATTTTGCGAAGGTAAAATATGGTAACTACTTTCAGAAAACATTATAGGTAGGTTTTTCGTATTTATTTGATGGAGTAGATCGCGAGATATGAATTTTATATGTAACTGGGAAAGTTAAATAATCGTGATCATGTCCTTCACGGGAAAATTGAAGTATGCTAAAAATCATTTAACCATACGTAAGCGATCAATGCATCACGAATCCCAGGGATGAAAGAGGTGGCCGATTGCTGTGGCCGCGTCAATTTTTTTTCTACCATCGGCTGCCTATTCGTCCCTGGAGATTCACAGAGTCACGAGTGGGAAACGTGAATCTGATGTCTGTGACATTTTGTCTCGGGAGGGAATCCATACTTGGAAATCATTATGTTAAATAAAAACGTAAGCGTCTGTGGCTTGTATGCGATATTCGATCAAAAGCATTCGTGAAGCATGGTGGAGGAAATCCATACATGAGTTTAAAGATGTCGATATCGACATAGATCTCGTCGATTGATTTCCAGACCAAAATCCGGTGAACATAATTATCCTATTGTAACTCGGAGAAACATGAAACCCTGCCCGCAGCTATGTCTGCTTTGTTATTTGCATTTCCCTGTGCGATTTTATTTCCTAGGCCTATATATGCCTACAGAGCATTTCCCTTTTTCCACTCGGTGGAGAATACGACCTCTGCAATAGCAGCTTTCAATAAAGGTCAGCATTTAGATTTTCCACGGAGCAGAGAAAGTGGTCGGCATACAATTGCGCTGCTATGGCCACGAATAATTGCTACAGAAATATTGTTCTTCCGTAAACACATTGCGTAATGTTGATGGAATTATTTGTGGTTCTGAAATTGACGGCATAGATACTCATAATTTTACCTGAATATGGCATGAATCCAAAATATAGATGTTTTTATAAGAATCTGTATCATGCAAATGAAATACTTTGTAATTCAGTTTTTCACGTTTCCAAGTGGAGAAATGAAATAATTTTGATTTATTTTAACGAGAGTGTTTAGTTAATTACCATTTTTGAAAACAAAATAGGAGTTAATGTTTGGTCTATTTTGTAGCATTAATTACAACTGTCATCTCTAATAATCCTCGTTCTTTGCACTCCATGATTGACACTATGACAGAATGCTATGTAATATTATGGAGAAAAACATGATTTCATGTATTCCTTTCATATAAATATTTTTATTGATGCATAACGATCCGCATTGCTACTGTGGAACAGCAGTGTAATTTTGTGAGAACTTTTTTATGGACAATTATCGATTAGGGTTATTTTCAAAGGAACTTTGTGAAGGTAAAAAATGGTACCTAATCTCTGAAAACATTATTGGAAAGTTTTTCATATTTATTTGGTGGAGTAGTATATGAATTTAAAAAATTAAATGGGAGAATCGAACTAATTGTGATAATTTCCTTCACGAAATAATTGAAGGATGCCAAAAATAATTTAACCTAAGAGAAGAAATCTAAGGGATCATTACGTGCTGTTGTTTGTAAAATCTCACATGAAACAATAGAGACAGATAAACCACTTTTTCTTCAATAAGATGTAGATGATTGCAAACCTTATCTCACTCGATTCCATGTAAACCCCAGAGAATGAAGCCGTGGCCGATTGCTGTGGCCGCATCAATTAATTTTTCTACAATCGGCTGGCCATTCATCCATGGAGATCTGCGAAGCGTCGAGCGGGAATCGAGAAACTCATTCAAAAGACATTTCTGTCGTGAGGTAATGCATGGATGGGAATATTTTCCTCAAAACGAGAGTAATCCTGTACAGCATACACATTCATAGAGTGAAAATGATCTAACATGTCATTCGTATTAAGGAAATAAAATTAGTTATGTGAGGTTTAATTTACTTGGTGTCTTTGTAATATATATCCTCCAGAATCGACCGTGCATGTTACCACCGTGAAAACATTGAATTTTCGATCAAGATCCTCACTCGGATATTCGTTATTTTTCTTATTGCACAAACACCGTGAGGGACACTGTAGTTCTACAGGAACCTACCTATTTTTGTTATTGCAAAACACTATTAAAGTATGTTTTGCCCAAAACGGTTAATATTTGTAGACTTATAATAAACAGTTTTTCATATGCGAATGGACATTTTACATGGTTATGAATGCGATTTGGTGTTATTGTAGAACAGGTATTTGTGGGCTAAATATTTGTGGTTCTGGGTACCTTACATTACACATTTTTCGAGGTCATTGGATGTAAATGAATGCATAACATGCAGGCTACATATAAGCGCGTGATCCAATTAAATCAGGATAAATCACTTCGAAAAAAAACTTCTATTATGTTACACAAAAAAATTAGAAAAACCCACGGATGTCTAACTCTAGATAACCAAGTGAAGGTCATATATCTCTACATGGGACAAGGACATTGACATATATGGGTCATTGCTATTATAACACACTCGATGCCACACGAATCCCAGGGACAAAAGAGATGGCCGATTGCTGTGGCTGCGTCAAATTTCTTTTCTACAATCGGCTGCCTATTCGTCCCTGGAGATTCACGTAGCAGGGAGATGGGAAATGCGAATTTGAAGTGTGTATTCTCACGAGGGAATCTATATTTGGAAATCATTTGGCTATATAAAAATGGAAGAACCTGTGTCTTCTATATTAAATTCCATCAAAAGTTGTCTTGAAATGTGGTCGAGGAAATCCCTAAATTAGTTAGAAGATGTCGATTTCAACATAGGTCTCATAGATTCATTTAAGGACAAAATACGGCGAACTTATTTATCCTGTTGTAACTCAAAGAAACATGAAACCCTGCCCGCAGCTATAACTTTTTCGGTTTTTCTATTTGTATTTCCCTGTATGATTTCATTTCCAAGGCCTACATATCCGTACCCTTTTTTCACTCGGTGGAGAGTATGACCTCTGCAGTAGCAGCTATCAATAATGGTCATCCTTTAGATTTCTCCTGGAGCAGGGAAGGTGGTGGACGTATAATCGCGCTTCTGTGACCACAATTATTATTGCTACGGAAACGTTGTTCGTCCCTACTTTAATTGTGTAATATTGGTGGAATTGGCAATTACTCTTAAATTGACGTCGTGTATACACACAGTTTTACCTAAATTTGGTATGAATTCTAAATATATATGTTTTTATAAGGATCTGTATCATAAAACTGAAATAGTTTATAATTCAGATTTTCATGTTTTCAAAGGTGGAAATAAAATTCATGAAATAATTATAATTAATTTTAATGGAAGTTCTTAGTTAAAGGCTTTTTGGTACAACGAGGTAAACAGTAAATGTTTGGTCAAATTTGTACCATTAATCACTTAGGTAATCTGTAATAATCGTCGTTATTTGCACTCCATTAAATAGCAGATGATCGCTACCTGTCTTTCAAATCTCGGTTTGTGTTGAGTGGAAGTGCGTCCCGGACCGGTGCGAAACATGGAGAACTCTTCGCTAAGCGACGGAGACACGGCGACGGTTGATGTCAAGAAAGAGGGGTCGGCGTCGCCAAGCCCTCCGGTGCTTTCAGATTTCAGCATAGAGCACATACTGAGTTCGGCGGGAACCAAGCGCAGGAGTGTTTTCAAAGAGTCCTTGGAGGATGTGGAGGCTTTAGAGGGGCGGAGGGCACCAGATTCCCGCGCCGGAGGGTGTGTCGTTGGTGACGGCGTGGTGTCCGCGGAGCAGCAGTAGCTCACGCGATTCGAGTGGCTGCAGTGTACCAGATACCATCCTCCCAAGCTCCCGAGTAGGCAATGCAGATCGTTTTCCTTACGATGTGATAGGTTATAAGCCATGTCGAGCTCGCTTCATTGCGGGAATCCGATTGATAATTTAGTCGGTTGTTCCCAAAATGGGCGCCGCAGCTGATTTTTAGGGTTGCCGCGAATAACTTTGTTTACTAAATACGGCAATAATATTTCCTATGATAAATTGAATATTTTGCAGTACCGACTAATGGATGCGCCCAAAGGTTGTAATACCCTTATTTAAAAAAAAATTGTTTCAAGGATTGGGGTGCCGCGAAATTCTGTTTCTCGTTGTAAAGGTGTCGCGCCTAGGAAAAGTTTTGGAACCACCGATTTAGATATTTCCGACAGCAAAAAAACAAGCTTTTCGGGAAAAAAGTCGCGCATATCGGCTACAAAAAAGGCTTACTAAAAGTCGATTCGCCGGTGGTAGATTCTGATTTCTCATCAACGTTTTTATAATCTACTATCGGTGAATCGCCATTGAGAAGGCCTGCTTTGTAGCCGAAATAAACAACTTTTCTAAAGAGTTTTTTTTGCTCTTGGAGATGTGTAGATTATCCTACAATTTAATGGCTGTCAGCAGGGGCGGATCCAGAAACTTCCCAAGAGAGGGGCGATCGCCCCAGTTGCACCCTTTTGATTCTGCCTCTGCCGACAACCATACTTTTTGAAAATACCTACCCCATCAGAATATTTCTTTTCTTTGTCATACAGACTTAATATTCGGTGTAGAAACAAGGAATGTTGCGCGGAATGACTTTAAGAATGCACCCAGTGGAGGGCAATGGGGTCGTCCAAGGGGAGGGCGATCGCCCCTCCCCCCCTTGGATCCGGCACAGCCTGTCTAATTATCAGTAGGAAAAAGCGAAAATCGAACAATTAACAAATGAAGGATAGTTAGAATACCCTCCCGGTGGGTGGGAGACCCGGGTTCCACTCCCGGTCATGCTAGAGAGTAGTAATTTCTCCCTTATTCCAGCTTATGCCTTTCGCATAGGGGATCTATGATCCGTACTTTCCATTAACTATGGAGAACGCTAATTTTAAAGAAGTTAGGGGAAAACGATTGCAAAAGAGATGTACCCATTTAAACGCGTGACAAATGATTAGATGGAATATATAAATACCTATGCTATAATTTCGCGGCGAATATTTCAAAATATATCTTAATTGAATTTTGAGGATATTCCAACTTCGACATATGAAAAACGAAAAGACGAAGACGAGGATTTTTGCAGTGGAATAACATTATAACTTTCGGAGAAATTAGTTCAGTACACTGACGGGGAATTGGGAAAAAATCACGATCGTAATGATTTCCTCAATGTGGCTTTTACTCTACATCCCTGTAACGTTTTCTTTATGAGAAAAGTTGGGAGACTACTCGTCAACCCGTAATTCGTTATATGCGCGTATAACATGAACACAATATGAAAAATTCAACAAGAATTATCGAGCTCGCGTAAAAATCAGATAGAGGAATGTCTCTTCAATAGCCATAAAAAAGGTTAAGAAAAATGGATGCGCATTTCGAAGGAGATAAAACAGCTGTAATCAGTGGTTATTCGGCTATAGTAGATAATGAGACGAAACTGTCTCATTTTACATTATTCTCTCGTAATACTAAAAGTACTTTAAAATAGTTAAACGATACGATACCCTCGGTGACACTGCTGCTGCCGACCACAAATCAAATAGCATACACTGGATAAATGTCACGAAATGTACTAACAATTATATTGCAGTGACATAATACAAAGCACAAAGATAGTACAATACTTAGTAGAAATGTCCACTTGAGGAATCACAAATGATATGGAAAAGGGTTCGACTCGCAGATAACCTTTCCACAGGTGCGTTCGCTCCGCTGTCTTCGCTCTCTCTCCCCTCCTATCTTGCTCTTCCCCTCTCCTTCACTGCCTCTGCTCATGGCGACGTTGTCGGCTCGACACTAATGCCGTTTGCAGTCAGGTGCCGGTAGATTGCGATGCACTCGCGAACGCTAATTGGTTCTACCCGCGATCTACTAGTGTCCTCTTCCGGGCTAATGTCTGTTGCTATAAAAGAAGGCTTCCCACGAAAAAGGGTGCGTAGCTCGCTGAGAGTAATGCGCTTATTGGGTACTTGCGTCCCTATAGCCTACTTCCTTGCACTACGTCTCGTCGTGCTTTACCTCAATATCCTGTTCACCCTGATCTTGACCTTGCTTTTCTCGGACGTTGATTTTGGCCAACGGATTTGCACTTTCGTATTTGCCCATCGAAATAGGGGGAGGCTAACAGAGTTCCTCCTTCTCACCTATTTTGCTTCTCCCCCACTGCGGAAGCTGGGCCCTGAAAAGGACCTGATTTTTCCGCTCTTGTGCATTGGCCCCGAAAAGGGCCCTTGCTGTCCTCCCTCTCCCCATTTCGCCCTGTAAAGGGCTTCGGTTTTTCCTGCTTTCTGCAGGGTCTGTGGCTCCGTTGCTTCTGTCGTTGTCGCGAACCGGGAGGAGGCTAACGCAGTCCCTCCTTCTCACCCGATTCGCCTCGGATCCGGTCGTGGACCCCGCTGGGGGCCTCTCATTCCTGCTCCGCAGTTTGATCCCTTGTGGTCGTTGCCTGAATGGATCCATCTGCCTTTCTTCCGCCACTCGCAATGTCGTCCTCGCCTCCTGGAAATGCGCCTGCCAGCATGATTCTCCACGGGCAGCACAGGCGGAGTATGCCATGCGACGGCTTAATAGCCTTCAAAACCCCTGATGGAGCGACAAAGTACGTCTCTCAGGACCGCCTGAGAACGATGAAAATCGCCTCCATCCTTCGGTTGGAGAATCCTGTGAATCCCCGCAATACACCCCGCCCCTCTCGAAAGGACTGCTTGGTGACTGACACGGCTGCCTGTTCCACCATTCAGTCACCCACCGCAGGACAGGGCGCTGCAAAGTCCAAGGGGGGGGAAATCCCGAAAAAAAGAAGGGGGCTCAAAACCCAAATGCCCCTACCACATCGACGACTCAGGCCCCATCGCACGTGGCGGTGGTTTTACCTGAGCCCGTATCGGGGCAGCCAGCACCCCTCCCTTCTCCAATTGATACTCAGCCTATGGAGACAGAAAACCTGGATGCTCCATTACAAAAGAGGAAGCTCTCTAAATCTCTGGCAATGCATGCACCCAAGGAGTCCGCCACCCAGGGTGCCCAGGCAAATGCTGGAGATTCCGCCCCAGTGACGCCTGATTCCTCCCTACCCCTCTCTGAGTGTACCATGCCCGTTCCTGCGTCACTGTGAGTGTCGAGGATATGGAGACCGAAAATTCTTGCTCCACACTGAAGCGGAAGCTTTCGGACTCACTGGAGGTAGTACCCTCACGGCAATCGCATCACCCCCCGGAGCCTGCTACCCAGGGAACGGAGGCCGCAGCCGATGAGCCTTTCGAGATCGTGACCAAGAAGAGGAGGAAGAGAATCTCCAGAAAGAAGATTGAAAATCCCTCCTCTAACGCCACCCAACCCAGTAGACCTAAGGTGAAGCCGATTAACGTCTATAGTGTACGGAACCACCCTGACCTCATTGACTCGCTCCAAGAGGGATGTGGCAATGAATTCGAGCTTGCGATCAGAGATGTCTCCACCAGGGTCATCGTTACCTCGCCGGAACAGCAGGAGAAAGTCCTGCAGATCCTCGACGAGAAAAAGCTCGAG
The DNA here is from genome assembly GCA_028673005.1 of Tanypteryx hageni. Taxonomy (NCBI): domain Eukaryota; kingdom Metazoa; phylum Arthropoda; class Insecta; order Odonata; family Petaluridae; genus Tanypteryx; species Tanypteryx hageni. Next base: position 4,063,278 of record CM054114.1, read on the forward strand.
TACTTCTCGCACCCGACAGAGCATATCAAAACAGCTAGACTGCTCATTAAGGGACTGGCCAGTGATTTCCCTCCAGCTAGTGTGGCCGCGGGGTTGGCGGCGTTGGGAATCACGGTTAAATCCGTAAAGCACATGGTGCAAACGGCAGAGGGGAGGACACAACCTGACAAGACCAGGAAGTTCATCGCCGTGGTGGACAAAACTCCGGGCATCCCTCCCCTTCACAAGATCACCCACATACAAAACTGTCGTGTGCAGGTGGAGTACTTCAAGGGAGGAGTTGCCCCGCAGACCTGCTTTAACTGCCAGAGGTTCGGGCACTCCTCCCTTGGGTGTAGGATGGTGGCCCGCTGCTACAAGTGCGCGGGAAATCATCGGTCCCGCGACTGCCCCAACCCACCTACGGCACCCAGGAAGTGCTGTAACTGCGGTGGTGACCATCCCTCCACATACAGGCAATGTTCTGTTTACCTTGAAGCTTTGGACAAGGCGCTGGCGGCAAATGAGCACAATGATGCCCTACAGCGCAAGGCCGAGAAAGGCAGGACAGTGACTCCGACGGCGGTTGCCAAGCGATCCTCCACTGTCGTCCCGGGCAGAAACTTTGCGGCCGCGGTGGCCAGTGCCAGCACGACCCCTGATCCCGAACTCCTGAGGAGGGCTGAGCCTGCTATTCCAAGCTGTGCCAGCACCAAAGCGGCGCCCGAGCCTCAGAGGGATCTTCCGCCTACGGCAAAACCACAGGCATCAACACCCTCCGCGGGGCAGCTAGTGCCACCTGCGCCGGGTGGCGCCCCTCCCGCCACTCGAAGCCAACCTGTTCCCTCTGACGATGAGGAGCTATGGGATACCATAGTTTCTATAACGACGGTCCTGAAAAAGCACGTTTCCAGCCGCCAAGGGCTCCTTCTCCTGGCGTTGCTGGAGGAAATTGCCCTTTCTAAGTCCGGAAATGGAGATACGCCGTAAAAGGGGGTGTTTTTCGATAGTGGGTTGGAACGCCAACGGGATTCGCCACCTTACCGACGAACTCCTCCCACTCCTTCATGACCTTGGTGCCTCGGTCGCTGCCATCGGCGAGACGCGGTTATCGCCCAACATCCCCCTGAACCTGCGAGGGTGGGCTGTGCTCAGAAAGGACAGGACAGGCCGCCCTGGAGGGGGCGTCGCCCTCCTGATCCACACGTCCCTAAGGTTCTACGAGTACCAGCTCCCGGAGATGAACCAGCTCGAGGCAGTGGCCGCGGTCATTCGCATGACCAAAGGGAGGTTGCGAGTGGTGGCCGCGTATTACCCTCCTGGACAAAACCTTGATGAGGATGATATATATGCTTTTTTTCCCCCTGATGGAGTCCCGACGGTTGTGCTTGGCGACATCAATGCCAAGCACAGAGCCTGGCACTCCAGGCTGTCTAACCCCAGGGGGCGGAAGCTCTATCGCCTCATCGAGGATGCGGGGTTATCTGTCTTGGGGCCCAGAACCCCGACCTACCTTCCTACTTCTGACGTTCTGGACATTGTCATTTCCTGCAATGCTCAGTCGTCTCTAAACGTGTCCACCCTGAACGAGCTATCGTCAGACCATCTGCCGATACTCCTTCATTACGGCAACCTCCCGGTCAGGCTCCCCCCCCTTCAACGGCGCGACATCGCCAAGGCGAATTGGGTAGCCTTCCGTGTCCAAGTAGCTTCTGCCCTCCCGGCTAATGCTGAGGAGCCGCGATCCCCTGAGCAAGCTGATGCCATGGCAACTTCTGTGTCTGGTGTCATCCGAGAAGCACTGGAGGGGAATATTCCCTGGAAATTCACTCCCAGGCTGATCTCCCGACGGCTCCCTGAGCCAGTCCGGCGGATCATCACCCACAGGAACAGCGTGCGGCGGAGGTGGCAGCGCCACCGCACGCCGGATTTGCGCAACCTGCTCGACCGTCTTAACAGAGAGTTCCGAGAAGCGATCTGGGAGAATAAAACCGACGCCTGGGAGGAACAGTTGGCGGAGGTGTCCCTTGCTGATCACTCCATCTGGCGGGTTTGTCGTGGTTTAAAATCCACCCAGCGGAGGGACCCTTCCCTCTCAACTCCTACAGGACTTGCCTGCTCCCCCAGGGAAAAGGCGGAAGTGTTTGCAGAACACCTTGCTAGCACCTTCCGGCCTAACCCTTCCACTGCTGACTCGGCGGATTCTGAGGCGGCGGTGGAAATAGCCATGAACGCTATTCAGAATTCTGCTGATGACGATCGGGACATCTTTCCTCGGATTGGCACCGCGGAATTAGTTGCTGTCATGAGGAACCTATCCTCGCACCGCTCTCCAGGTGATGATGAAATCAGCGGGTTGGTGATTAAGCAGCTCCCTGTTGCAGCTGTACAGTTCCTTACAGCGCTGTACAATGGCTGCTAATGCATCCGGCACTTCCCTGAGGAGTGGAAAAGGGCGAAGATAATTGGGATTCCCAAAGCTAATAAGGCTGCGGGTGTTGCCGAGAATTATCGCCCCATTTCCCTCCTCAATAACTTTGGGAAGATGTTCGAGAGGCTGATCCTCCCAACCCTGCGGAGACACCTCTCCGATAGGAATGTCCTCCCTGGAGAGCAGTTCGGCTTCCGCCAGCAGCATTCCACCTCGCATCAGCTTGCCAGGGTCGTCGGCTTCATCACCGACGGCTTTAATGTCCGGCATAGGACGGCGGCGGTTTTCTTGGACATTAGCCAGGCGTTTGACCGAGTCTGGCAGGAGGCACTGATGGCCAAAATGCTTTGGGCTGGAATGCCTCTACCCCTAATTCTTCTTCTGAGGTCCTACCTGGGGAACAGAAAATTCTGGGCAGCATTTCCTGCCGCCGCAACATAACCTGTAATATCACAACCTGCAGAAACCTTCTCAAAACCTGGCAGGCTTATAGCTTAGCTGGCAGCCTGGAATGGGGAAAAGGCCACTGCCTTTTCTCTAACACCCGCTCTGCAGGAAAAAGGGTGCGTCCCACGCAGGGTGCGTCGCAGCCAGGGGTCGTCATTTGCTGGAGTTCGCCATTGGAAAGAGTTCGAACACAAAAACTTCTGGCGCACACGAAAAACTGATGGGGAATTCGATAAACTGTCAAAAGTAGGAAAAAATAATTGTAAGCTATGGATTCTATTAGGACAGAACTTGGGAAAAAGCAGCAGAAAAAAAGGAACTTTTAGAGTAATATTTTAAAAAGTTAAAATTTTATAAAATAGTTTAGCCATCGCTGGCCGATAATTATTCTCGGAAACATGTAAATGTAATTGAATTGCGTATCCAGAAGACACTAGTCATCAATGGCAATCTATGCTTTATAAAAATATACTTTTTTAGCTTTGGAAATAATGCAGGCATATTTATGTATTTTTGTTGATATTTTTAGGGAAAAAATTACTCGAATCAAATTTTTTAACTGCAAAAGACAATCATTTCAATCAGTAAAGAAATTTCATATTTTCTGCAGAGAAAGATATAAATTTGTTTGTGCAATTTTTAGGCGTTCTTTACAAAAGGTAAAAAAAGAACGTCTTATGGTCAGGCCGTGTCCGTCCGTGCGCATGATTCATCTCCGAAACTACTGGGCGCATATTCATGAAATTTGATATTTAGGACACAAGGGCAAAGAAAATAATATAAATGGTACACGTAGCCTAATCGGGATTTCCACTTAACTAATGTCAAAAAATGATATTTTTCTATATCTCGTAAAATATCACTCATTACAAAAAAGTCTTCAAATAAAATTGAAAAACTAGCCAAATAGCATTTGTTTTGTTCAGTACAATTTTATCGACGGAGTAGCCAATTTCAATAAAATCAAACGAGAAAGACGTAATTCACCTAGAAATAAATCTCCGTGTTTTTTAATTGTTGTCAATGAAAACATTTTTCGTGGTAACCGAAGTAAACAATACCTTCTGTAAATACCTAATTAGTCTAATTTTTTTCGTGCGCAAGCAACTTTTGGAAAAAGAAGGAAAATGCATTAATATATACGATGAAGAAATGAACGTAAATACGTCTATTTTCTTTACGAATACACAGCATTTGTAAGTGAAAAGAAATGGGTAATTTACGACGAAGGAATGAATGTGGACATAAAGGTTATATTACTACTATTCGAGTGAGGTATGTTTTAAACAATTGTCGATTGGGCTAAAATGCAGTATAGTAGAACACATATCTGCGCAATTCTATTATTTGCTTCTTCGGTTTATTAATTAATCTACAGATGTATTTTAGATTTATCACTACTTGTTTTTCCTATATTCTTCCTTATCACCCATCTTACTCTTTGCAGCGTTATTATTATAGATTATCTGAATACGTTTCTAAGGGGAATTAAGAAATTGTAATTCCGTTATTGGCCAAGAGACGGTGCACAGGTAAGTGGTCTACTATACTGCATTTTCCCCGTCGATTGTTTTATTAATTACACCTGATTAAGAAATAAGTCGGTGAATAACAAGTTCGATATTTCTTTGGCATCACAACTGTCATATCATTTTTCAGTTCTTAGTCAATATAATAAGCGATTAATATTTATCTTTTTCAACATGATTGCATAAATCGTAAGTAACGCCTCTGCCTCGCATGTATATACGCATGATTTGTGCTTTTTTCCTTTCTTGTTTAAATATTATCGACCTATACAATAATATTAAATAAAATGTATCAACTTATGGGAACGAGCGTAATTGATTGAAATTGTTGCCCCGTTTTCTTTCCTCCCTTGACAGAAGAGGGAGATAAATCACATTAACATAAAATAAACGTGAAATTGGAATATAACAAATACTTTTGGAAGTTGTAATATCGCGAATTATTACGGTCGAATTTGTATCATTAAAATTGCTGAGCTATTATTTCTTTTTAAAGTATTTCCTATTATGTCCGCCTAGGAGCGGAAAGACTACGCGCGTCGATCAGTTTGTGGGAGAATAAATCCTTTTTTGATGCAAGTGAATAGCGTAATTTGACACCAGGAGCTGTTAAAAGCAAATCGTCAGCTTCCAAACCGAACTGAACTTATTGGTACATATTTGAAGGCGACTCAAAGTAGAACTTACTTCTTAGTAAGAAAATCTGATCGACGAACGAAGATAAGAGTCGTAAAATTCATGTATTGTGCGAAAAATTTAATTTATTTTTTGCGTTACTTACTCTGCTTGAATATTCCCTTAAGTTTTGGTTTTAATGCCCGTAATTTGTAAACCTTTGCACTTTACATTTCACAACTACAAATATTTGCTTTTTCTAAATTTTTGACAGCAATCAATTTTATTATCGGAGGAATTGTTGATATTTTAGAAAAATTAAAAATGACGCGTGGGAAATTAAGGTAAAAAGAGTATTCAAATTTTAAATTCAAAACTAATTATTCCCATCGAGGTTTATTAGTCATTTCACTTTTACATTATATTCATTAAAGAATGTGTTTAGTTCTGAAATTTCCCAATTTCATGTAGGTAATATAATTTTATCAAATTTACGTTTTCTGCGAAATTATTTTAGCAGAATACCAACATAGGCTAAACGTTTTTAGCAAATCTACTAACTACGAATCATATTATTGAGAAAATCGTGGATATTAAAACAGAATCGTAATTAATATCGTAAAAGAACTAATTTGCCAATACATGACCGCGATCTCGAAATTGCTCCATTTTGTTCTCTGAAACGATAACAAATACGTTACTTTTGTTTTTGACGATCGTAAGAGAAACCATTATAAATTAAATCGACAAAATCGTTTCACTTTTAATGTAAACATTCGATTACCGTTCCTTTTCCGCCTCTTTTGTGTAACTCGGAAACCTGTCTAAATGATTCACTATGCTAATATAAAAATCAAGAGCGTCATGGCTATAATCCCGCGCGAAAGTTTTAATCTAAACTCTAAAAGCTAATCATTTGAATTTGCGAGACGTACAAACGAACTGAATTAAGGGCGAGTGAAGCGCACTGAAATAGGAGAATCGGCAATTCGAAGCTCTGTGCTTTTTCCCGTTATCGCCTCTTTTCCATTTCTGCACTAAAAGCCTGTTTTCTGACATTAATTATTAACGTTATATATATTATCAGCTTTGATGACATGCTGATGAGACCGAGTGGCCTTACGATATTATAACTCAATAAAACTGTATATGTTTTTCTTAATCATGCTTTCCATGCAATTTATACAGATTTTATATTTGTTCAACACCTTATCGGTCACGATAAGCGTAAAGGTTATTAGCATTATTGACTCAAAACAAAACGAAATGTGTTTAATGGATAAAAAAGTCAATTTAATTCACTTTCATTTTATGAATTACATTCTATAATTCTTCGTCAAATTATAAATTTCCCGACAAAATTGGTGAATTATGAGCCCACTGTCAAAGTTTATCATTTTTAAAATGTTAACCGATTTAATTTTCACCAGGAAAAAGCTTCCGCAACATCTTTAGTAAAGCTACGGCTCTAATAAGTTTCGTTATTCGTACAGAGTCACGTGCTGCACTTTAATTATCCTGAAAAGGTAATAACAAATCTTCTTAGTCTTGGACAAATATGATATTATAACGCAAGAAAATTAAAAAAAATGAAATGGTACGCCACATGGTCATTTATGCTACGTTAATCTACTGAGATTTTCTGATCACGTCAACTGGAGGAATACGTTATTGACGATTTTTTGTAGCTTAAAGAGAAAATTTGTAAAAAACTAGAACTCTGTTTATAGAGTTATTCACACTTGGTGGAAATCTCTTGCTACTTGGGCCGAGCTCCCGAGGATAGTTTTTGTTGCGAAGAATGAAAGTCCCGGGTTCGAATCCAGGAACTATAATTCCCATTTGATTTACATGGGAAATCTGAAATCTACCATGCAGGGTAATTTTCTCTCGCATATTAAAATATCTTAGAATTGTATTATCGGAGCGGGATTTCAACTATTCTCAGAGTAAATGAATGAAGATTTTAAGTACCCATATTATTTTCTTAAATAAATAAATAGAGGGAACATGGGGCATCATCATATCCAGCTGAGTTTCTTGTGATTGTGTTGTCTGGGATTGCATCCACTTTTTTCTTATCCTAAGGATGCAAGAAGATATACTTTCTGTGTGCATGAAGAAAGGCTTTGGAATTTATAGTTGACTGTTCCTTTGGTAGGCAAATGACTTATTAAAGAAAATTGTTAAAATAGTTAGCAATTGAAATTGGATCCGATACCAATGTATTGTCATTGCATATAATGTCAATAGAATAAGAGTGCTGTTTTGATGAAGTATAGATTCTTTTAATGTTCCCAAACAATTTTACTCTTATTACTAGATGCTAATTGCATTAATATTCTGACATCTTTTGGGCTCACTAATAATTTCACTGTAATATTTCTTGGACTTTAAATAGGTACCGTAAAAGTTTTAAAAAATTTATTTGCTGCTTTGTGCAATATGTGTTTTGGAAAGTTTCCTGTACTGAGCTGTAAATATCACTACTAGTCAACATGTGGAGCAGGCTGAGTATATCCTTTATTCCCAGTAGGCCACAGCACTATCAGGATTGAGTTAGCTTTTCATTGTCTTAGATTAAGAGTCTACAAACTTCTGCCTGTTGGCAAAGCAGTGTTAGTGCTAAAAATCTGGTAAGTATCCAGATTGTTTCTAAATACAGTTGGTAAGATGCTGTTAGTATGATATTATCATATGTTTATCCATATTAGATTTATTTCACTGAATGTTTAATAGCCTCTATTTTGGCATGATTTTGGGGGTAACTTTGTCCCTGGTCTAAAAATCTGTATTACACTTAACATAGCAGCACAGCAGCATGAATTAGAGGTTTCTGAAACTACAATTCTAAAAGACCCTTTGAAAGAAAGAGATTTTGTCATTGTTAAGTACGACAAGCAAGGATATCCTGGTCTTGTGGTAAAATTGCCAACCAAGGAAGAAGTAGGTCCCACTATTGACTATGTATAGCTACAGAAGTGTTGGAAATGGCCAGCAAGAAAAGATGTTTTGATTTATAAATGGTCTGATGTAAAACAAAAAATTAAGTCTCCAAAAATGGTTAATAAAAGGGGGTTATTTTCTGTAATAGAGTTGGATTAATCAATCAATCAATCATTTTAATTTGCTTACCACTGACTATGCCTATTCTGGTCTTGTACTGGCTAATGGCTGAATTTATGAATTACGATTATGATGCCTTTGTTTAGTATGAATTTTTAAATATAATTTTTAATTCAGCATAATCATGCCAAAATAACCTAACAATATATATTTTCTTTTCTTATTTAAAAAAAATGCTAATGTCATTTAAAAAAATACATTTGCTTTTGTGTTGAACAATTTTCTGCCTAATTTTGTCAAAAAAATTCAAAAATTATAACTTTTCAATATTTTTGCATTATTTATACAAATGAGCACTTATTTAAGGATTACTTTGGCCTATGATAATTATAGGCAAGGATTTATATGGAAGTTGACACCTGAGGCAAAGTTACCCAAATTCAAGATAACTTGGGCCCAAAATTTATAAAAATTAAAAATCAAACAAAGTACAGTAAGAGATCTGGGAGAATTTGCTGGTCTTAAATAGTTCCTTAGAAATTTTAAATGAAATATTAGGTGAAAATTAATAATGAAATACCAAAACTACAGAAATGTTTTCATAATAAGGCATGGAAATGTTGGCCCAAGTAGCCCCAGTTTACGCTAGTGCTTTTTCAATGTCAGATTTATAAAGTTGTGTTATAGTGAGAAATTGTCTTAACTGATGAGACGGAAATAATTTAAGGAGTTATACAATAATTAGTTACATTATTTTGCCTTTCTACATAATATCAACCTTTTTATAGGAAAGCTAAGATCAAGATGAAAAACTCAAATTTGTATTCAAATGATGCAAATTGAAATTTGTATCCCAGCTCTTACATTGGAGAAGAGAAATTAAATTTGCATGAGCAGTATAAGAAAAGCATTGTTTTAAACAATATTTATTATGATGAATTTTAAGCGTGGCAAGAAAAGGGAATTCTGAAATTTGGGCTGAATGATCAGAGACAATTATTGAGTACATAGCTTTTATTAGCACTTACAATAGAGAATATATTTTCAATAGTTGAGGTAGAAGTATAAGTAATTTCTCTGTATTGATGTATAGATTATATATCCTAGAAATTATTTATATTATACCCTAGGAAAATATCCAAGAGTGGTGATTGCATATACCTGACTTTTGGTTCTAATATCAGCATTAAAACACCATTCTATTTATTCCGATCATCTTTACAAATAATATCTATAAGAAAATTACATTTAGATGGCCTTCTGAGAATGAAGAACTCTTGCATTGTTCATTTAGTTTTATTAGCTGAGGATGTTTTTCTTTAAAACTCTGGAGGTAGGGTTACCAGATGTCCCATTTTCCCTGGACATCTCCTTTTTAGGGTGCCTGCAGACATCCGGGTGGGATTTTAACACCTGTCCTGAATTTGCTTATTTCCTTCTATCGTACGTTTTTTATGTTATTTACGTTAATTTTTGGGAAATATTTTTAGAATTAGTCAATAAAGCCTTCCAGGTGTCAATTATATAAATATATATATATATATATATATATATATATATATATATATATATATATATATATATATATATATATATATAACAGCTTATGGAAAAGGAAAGGTAAAATGGATATATGGATGTCAACAAGGTGTTGGGATGAGGAAACCCAGTGAACACTCACCAATCAGACGACTTCAGGTTGGCGAGGCCCCGGGGATGTCGAAGCGACACACGTAAAAGAACACTAAAACACAGAAACATCACAAACGTAGACGCTTTCGGAATTATTCCTTCATCAGCTACAGAGAGAGAACTGATCTGAACTGAACTGTGTCGCTTCGACATCACCGGGGCCTCGCCAACCTGAAGTCGTCTGATTGGTGAGTGTTCACTGGGTTTCCTCATCCCAACACCTTGTTGACATCCATATATATATATATATATATATATATGGGATAAATCAATGGCAACATGTTGTTGGAATAAGGAAGTCCAGTGAACATTCACCAATAAGGTGACTTCAGGTTGGCAAGCTGCTGGGGGTGTTGAAGTGACACGTAAAACAAATACAAAAACAAAAAACACAGAAGCTTTCATGGTGATCCCTTCCTCAGCACAGGAGAGAGACAACTGACAAATATATATATATATATATATATATATATATATATATATATATATATATAACAGCTTATGGAAAAGGAAAGGTAAAATGGATATATGGATGTCAACAAGGTGTTGGGATGAGGAAACCCAGTGAACACTCACCAATCAGACGACTTCAGGTTGGTGAGGCACCGGGGATGTCGGAGCGACACACGTAAAAGAACACTAAAACACAGAAACATCACAAACATAGAAGCTTTCGGAACTACTCCTTCAGCTAAATTTTACCTTTCCTTTTCCGTAAGCTGTTATACATATATATAATCTTATGAACCAGACTGTACAGATAAGGGTATCAGCGAAGGAATCAGATTGAGCAATGCTGGAAAGAGGCATGCGTCAGAACTGCCTACTCTCATCAGCATTGTCTAATACTTATGAAGAAGAAATGATAAGGGAGGCATTGAAAGATGTAGAGATACAAGTAAATGCAGGAAGAAGCCTGGTTAGATCAGTTACATATGTGGATGAAAAAGAACTGGAGAGCAATACTGAAAAAGGCCTGCAGATGCTAGTTAGTATCTTAAATGAAAAGGTGAAAGCAATCAGGATGAAGATAAGAAGAAAACAATATTCATGAGATTTTACAAAGGTGGGTATTCCCTGGTTAATGTAACAGTGGATGAAGAACGTTTTACTTACGTAGGTAATATTCTGTCACAAGATGGAAGAGATCAGGACAAGAATAACAATAGCGCATGAAGCTTTTATGAGATGATGAGAGCTTTTGATAGAAAGCCTTAATAGTGATATTATAAAGAGATCTAAAAACAAAACTTGCTGAATTAAAAATTAATGTTTGCTCTTCCTATTTTGATATCTTTGTAATTGTTAACACTTATTTTAATCAAGGCATAAGTGATTCTGACCTAAAAGTTACTGAAAGAATCATGATCAACTAGCTAGTGATAAATTGAGTTATGGTGGTACCTTCATTGCTGTTAGGACTGACAAGCCTTTTCACTAGGTGAACAGGTTGTGTTCAGAGCTGTGCCTAAAGTTTCCAAACTTAATAAAATGTCTGCCAAAATTTCCCCTCTAGGGAAGGACCCTTCGTGGTCGACAGGATAATCACTCCTGTAACTCTGTCATTAAGGAAGCCAGACAACCCAAATTAATTTCGAATAGCAAATGTTAGTCAAGTTAAGAAATATTTTCCTTCGGGTAGACAATAATCAATTATTTTTAATATCACGTGTTAATGTTATTTCTATTATGTAATGCTTTGGTTGACCAAAGATTATATTGGTCATTCTCAATTACCACATACTATTGTTAATCAATTTAAGAAACTTTATGTGGCTATCAGATAACAGTTTGATTTTTTTTGGCTTTGAAAAATGAATCACCCATTGTATTTTAATGTTAAGAATTATGTTGTTTTGTGATCTTGTTTAGATATACAAGCGAGAGAGTGTCCTTGGGTGATTGCATTTTGGGTCTTGTTTTTCATTTCCACTTGGAGGTTTTTTTTTCCCTGTCCTGTTGACAGAGTCACTGATTCCTATGAATCGTTATTGTTCTTTGGTAATGTTCCGGCGTAGATAATTAGCAACCTCATTGCCTGTTGATTTATAATCATCGCAATCAGCCCTCAGGTGCAAATCTGGTAAAATAAATTGATATCTACTTGGCCAATTGCCACAATACTGCTCGGTGCAGTCAATTTTCAGACATCATAGATGGACCCAGACATCTATGTATGTCTCATGGCACAAAATTATTTTAATAACCTTGCCATGTTATATCTGTTGGTACTATTTACCATGGTTAGTGTACTCCAGCCCCAATTGAGCTAGGATACTTTAAAATGTTTATCTATGTAATATGTATCTATGTACTACCTTTCACAGTGATTTTTTTATATTTTTTATATACTGTGAATTTCTTGGCGCTCTACTTAAACAATGTGAGGCAAGTTTAATCTATTTACCGATTGTCCGATTATTAAATCTTTCTGTCGGACAATGCCAGGGTTGGCACTCCTTTTTTTCCTCGTTCTCATCTAATTGTTGCTATTAATTTTCAATTTTGCCCTGTTGGCAAATAATATTTTCTCATTAATTTGTAACTTTGAAATAATAATATTGTGTTAATGTACCTTGGAACTTTTGTGATTATTTTTGAATTCGTATGCTGTGCTTCAAGATGGTGCATCTGTAAACTCTGGAGTGTGACTTGGTTTGCTGAACTAAACAGTGAGTGAACTCATTGAAAGTGAGGGGGGATGCAGCATTTTTACATTTCTGACAATTTATCGAGTTCCCCATCAGTTTTTCGTGTTTGCCAGCAAATGATGACCCCTGCAAATGATGACCCCTGCATATGACGACCCCTGCGTATGATGTGCCCCGGCATGCGCTCGTGCTCCGGCTTGAGCGAGTACTCCGGCATTGCACATACGTCTGCGTAGAGGGTGGTGGAAGTGGCATGGCCACTTCCGGCCAGGCTGCCAGCTTAGCTATAAGCCTGTCTAGTTTTGAAGGTCAGGGTGTGAGGACTTGTTTTATTGTTCAACAGCTTTTTCATGCATGTCTATGCCTCTTGGGCAGTGGGGCAAACTCCTGACCCATGGAGGCCACTGGGCACTTGAAGCAGTCCCAGGGCATCACTCTCATCTGAGAGAGCCTGTTGATCAGATCGTGGGGCGAGCTGGAAGTCTTATAGAAGAACGCCCTGGCCCTCTTTTCCAGGATGCATTCAAGCGGTTCAATGCCGGTAGCCATATGGAGCTCCGCAACTCGCACGAAGTTCCGCCAGGTGACCCTGAGCATCGTCCGTAGTGCATTGTTCAGCACTATGGCGAGCTTTTTGATGTGGCTTTTCGCCGCTCCCGACCAGATGGGAGAGGCATATGTCAGGATCTGACCTTGGTCTTCAGGGTCACCTCCCTGGAGCCCAGAATAGGGCCGAGTCTGCATACTGCCCCTGTCCCAATCCTGCTGAGGCCGAAGACGTGTTGGCGCCAGGTCAGTCCTCTGTCCATGGTGACACCGAGGTATTTAGCTTCGGAGGACCAAGGGATTACCTGACCCTGCAGGGTGAGTGTGGCTACCGGCTGCTATCTGGGAAGTGCCTGAAACATGACGGCAACAGTTTTGGTGGCATTCACTGCAATGTGCCACTTGCTGTACCAGGCGTGGATTTTGTCCAAGGCCCTCTGCTGGTAGGTCACCACCTGACCCTCGTTGACGGACTTGGCAAGGATGGCCGCATCGTCGGCATAGAGGCCGACAATGACGTGGTGGCCATGATCCCTGGGGAAGTCATGGGTGAAGATGTTAAATAGTACTGGGCCTAGGACCGATCCCTGGGGGACACCCGCTCCAATCGAGTGAATCTTGGATCGCTCCCCTGCCCAGCACACCCAGAATTTTATATCCTCCAGGTAGGAGCGCAGGAGTCGGATGAGGGCTGGTGGCAAGCCAGCCCAGTGCATTTTGGCAAGTAGTGCCTCATGCCAGACTCTGTAGAACGCCTTGCTGATGTACAAGAAAACTGCCGCCAACCGTTTCCAGAGGTTGAAGCCATCGGTGATGAAGTCGACGACCCTGGCAAGCTGATGCGTGGTCGAGTGCTGCTGGCGGAAGCCGAACTGCTCTCCAGGGATGTCGTTTCTGGCAGCCAAGTACCTCTGCATGGTTGGGAGAACGAGTCATTCAAACATCTTCCCGAAGTTGTTGAGGAGTGAAATCGGGCGGTAATTCTCCGCGGCACTCGCGACCTTATTGGCCTTGGGGATGCCGATGATCTTCGCCCTCTTCCACTCCTCCAGGAAGTGCCCGATTTTCAGGCAGCCATTAAAAATGGCCTCGAGGTACTCAACAGCAGCGATGGGCAGCTGCTTGATAACCAACCCGCTGATGTCATCATCACCTGTAGAGCGACGGGAGGACAGTTTCCTCATCATGGCAACAATCTCTCGAGTGCGGATCCGAGGAAGGGTCTCCTGATCTAACTCTGTGACTCCAGTGAGGACAGCAGTCATGGCTGATTCCACGACTTTTTCGGAGTCCACCGAGTCGGTGGTGGAGGGGTTTGGCTGGAAGGTGCTGCCGAGATGCCTTGCAAACTCCTCTGCCTTCTCTCTGGGGGAGCAGGCGAATCCTGCCGTGGTTTTCAGAGGAGGACCCCATCTTTGGGTTGCGCGCAACCCTCTGCAAACCCGCCAGATGGAGTTGTCTGCAAGAGACACCTCAGCCAGGTGTTCTTCCCAGGCGTCTGTCTTGCTCTCCTGGATTGAAGCACGGACACTCCTGTTGAGGCCGTCTAGGAGCTTGCGCAGCTCCGGAGTTCTGTGGCGTTGCCATCTTCTCCGGACGCTGTTGCGATATGCTACCAGCCTCCTAACCGGCTCCTGCAGCCGGCGGCAGATCATATTCCCCTCCATTGCCGTTTGTACCACGCCAGCAACACTGGCTGCCATGGCATCAGCTTGTTCCTTGGTCGTCGGCTCATCAGGATAGCTTGGGAGGGCCAAGGCGATGGAATGGCGGAAGGCTAACCAATTTGCCTTGGCGAAGTCTCTTCGCCGAAATGGTGGGAGCCTCACCGGGAGGTTGCCATAATGCAGGAGGGTCGGCAGGTGGTCTGACGACAGATCGTTCAAGGTGTGCAGTGCCATGGACACCTGGACTCCGGAGGCGAGAGCGATGTCCAAGACGCCGGGAACTGGGACGTATGTAGGGGCCGTGGGCCCCAGGATAGTCAGGCCTGCCACCCTGGCGATCTGGTGGAGTTTGCGCCCCCTCCAATTAGATATTCTGCAGTTCCAGGCTGTGCTTGGCATTAAAGTCGCCAAGCACGACCTTCGGAACTCCGTCAGAGGAGAAGAGGGCGTAGATATCGTCTTCCTCCAGCAGACGACCAGGGGCGTAATACGCTGCCACCACCCGCAGAAACCCTCTTGTCATACGGATGTCTACGGCCACCGCCTCTAGTTGAGACATTTCCGGGAGCGAGTACTCGTGGTACTCAAGTGCTGAGTGGACGAGAAGAGCGACGCCACCTCCTGCGCCGGTCGCTCTGTCCTTCCTCAGCACATCCCAACCCCTTAGAGTGAAGGAGGATCCTGGGGAGAGTTTGGTCTCTCCTATGGCAGCGACCGAGACTCCATGGTCGTGAAGTAGTGGGAGGAGTTCGTCGGCACGCCCACGGATGCCGTTAGCGTTCCATCCCACCACCGAGAAGCAACCTCTCTTACGGCGTGGCTCCATTGCTGGTCTTGGTGACGGCTATCTCTTCCAGCAGTGCCAAGAGGAGTAATCCCTGGCGGCTGGTGATGTATTTCTTCAGCACCCGAGTGATGGGCACAATAGTGGCCCAGAGCTCCTCGTCCTGCGAATCAGAAGGGGGGGGGGGCGCTAACGAGGTTTCGGCGGGTGGACTACCGCTGGGTGCTGAATGCAGAATTTCAGTCACCAGAGATGCTGGTACCGGTCTTGGTTGTTCAGGCACTGCTACCTTGGGGGGGAGTGCCCCCTGGGAACTAACCGTTTGTACGGCGTTGGCACTGCTGGGGATAGCGGGCTCAGCCCTCCTCTGCAACTCCGGGTTAGGTAAAGTAATGGTTGGAGTGGCACTGGCAGTGGCTGCAACAAAATTGTTTCCAGGGACCACCTTGGCTGAGCGCCTCGCTGCCGCCGTCGGGGCCACTGTCCTGTCTTTGTTGGCCTTGCGCTGTAGCGCATCATTGCGCTCATTTGCCGCCAGCGCCTTGTCCAAAGCTTCCAGGTAAACAGGTCATTGCCTGTATGTGGAGGGATGGTCACCACCGCAGTTACAGCACTTCCTGGGTGCCGTAGGTGGGTTGGGGCAGTCGCGGGACCGATGATTTCCCGCGCACTTGTAGCAGCGGGCCACCATCCTACACCCAAGGGAGGAGTGCCCGAACCTCTGACAGTTAAAGCAGGTCTGCGGCGCTACTCCTCCCTTGAAGTACTCCACCTGCACCCGACAGTTTTGTATGTGGGTGATCTTGTAAAGGGGAGGGATACCTGGAGTTTTGTCCACCACGGCGATGAACTTCCTGGTCTTGTCAGGTTGTGTCCTCCCCTCTGCCGTTTGCACCATGTGCTTTACGGATTTAACCGTGATTCCCAACGCCGCGAACCCCGCGGCCACTCTAGCTGGAGGGAAGTCACTGGCCAGTCCCTTAATGAGCAGTCTAGCTGTTTTGACATACTCTGCCGGGTGCGAGAAGTACTCGAGCTTTTTCTCATCGAGGATCTGCAGGACTTTCTCCTGCTGTTCCGGCGAGGTAACGATGACCCTGGTGGAGACATCTCTGATCGCAAGCTCGAATTCATTGCCACATCTCTCTTGAAGAGAGTCAATGAGGTCAGGGTAGTTCCGTACACCATAGACGTTAATCGGCTTCACCTTACGTCTACTGGGTTGGGTGGCGTTAGAGGAGGGATTTTCAACCTTCTTTCTGGAGGTTCTCTTCCTCCTCTTCTTGGTCACGATCTCAAAAGGCTCATCGGCTGCGGCCTCCGCTCCCTGGGTAGCAGGCTCCGGGGGGTGATGCGACGATTGCCGTGAGGGTACTACCTCCAGTGAGTCCGAAAGCTTCCGCTTCAGTGTGGAGCAAGAAGTTTCGGTCTCCATATCCTCGACACTCACAGTGAGTGACGCAGGAACGGGCATGGTACACTCAGAGAAGGGGTAGGGAGGAATCAGGCGTCACTGGGGCGGAATCTCCAGCATTTGCCTGAGCACCCTGGGTGGCGGACTCCTTGGGTGCATGCAGTGCCAGAGAGACGTCTTCTATGGATTCAGAGAGCTTCCTCTTTTGCGAGGGAGCATCCAGGTTTTCTGTCTCCATAGGCTGAGTATCAATTGGAGAAGGGAGGGGTGCTGGCTGCCCCGATACGGGCTCAGGTAGAACCACCGCCACGTGCGATGGGGCCTGAGTCGTCGACGTGGTAGGGGCATTTGGGTTTTGAGCCCCCTTGGAAGGAGCACCCTTCTTATTCTTCGGGATTTCCCCCCCTTGGACTTTGCAGCGCCCTGTCCTGCGGTGGGTGACTGAATGGGGGAACAGGCAGCCGTGCCAGTCACCAAGCAGTCCTTTCGAGAGGGGCGGGGAGTATTGCGGGGATTCACAGGGTTCTCCGACCGAAGGATGGAGGCGATTTGCATCGTTCTCAGGCGGTCCTGAGAGACGTACTTTGTCGCTCCATCAGGGGTTTTGAAGGCTATTAAGCCGTCGTACGACATACTCCGCCTGTGCTACCCGCGGAGAATCATGATGGCAGGCGCATTTCCAGGAGGCGAGGCGCGCGTACGTACGGAATGCCTTCTTTTATAGCAACAGACATTAGCCCGGAAGAGGACACTACTAGATCGAGGGTAGAACCAATTAGCGTTCGCGAGTGCAGTGCGATCTACCGGCACTTCACTGCGAACTAAACTAGTTCCCAACCGACAACGTCGCCACGAGCAGAGGCAGTGAGTGAGAGTGAGACGGAGAGTGGGGGAGAACGACAGAGCACTCTGAGCAAGGCGAATGCACCTGCGGAAAGATTATCTGCGAGTCGAACTCTTTCCATATCATTTGTTATTCCTCAAGTGGACATTTCTACTAAGTATTGTACTATATTTGTGCTTTGTTTTATGTCACTGCAATATAATTGTTAATACATTTCGTGACATTTATCTAGTGTAGGCTATTTGATTTGTTGTTGGAAGTAGCAGTGTCACCAAGGGGTATCGTATCGTTTAACTATTTTCAAGTACTTTTAGCATTACGAGAGCATGAGACAGTTTCGTCTCATTATTGGGGGTCTCACCGAGATTTGAACATAGGTTCGTTATTGTTTATTCGTGTATTTCGTACTCTTGTAATCTAAAGTTCATTATTATAAACTTGTCTTGTATATTTCACTTTGTTCTTTGGTTTCGTGCTGTTTCATTTCCACTATGGAAACGTCTAAGGGTGCTTACGAAAAACAGTGTTCTACCACTGCTTCAGATAGGGCTGAAAGAATGTGCTCTCGCGCAGAGAACGGGTTGAATGAAAATCCACCCGCAATTTCCTCTCCTTCGCCGTCTGATCTTACTCAAGTGGTTAATCGTCTCTTGTCTAAGCTTCCTCCCTTTGTAGAGCTTTCAGCCTAAGCCACCTTCGCATTTTTGTCTGAATTACGTTACGTTTGCGAACTTAAGTTCGTCGCGGATAATTATCTTCTCATTCTCGCCCTTACTAAAATCCCGGTTACGATAAGGGATTTCTGGTTTAATGCTATTTCGCGGAATCTATCTTGGGAGCAGGTCATTTCGAAAGTCTGGGAGACCTTTTTCTCGAAGAGAGAATTCGAACGCCTTGTCTCGCTGAAAGTCCAGAGATTCCAATCTCCAGATGAGTCACCGCTGATGTTCTTCCAGTCCGTCAAGGCGGCGATCGCGGTATTATGTCTGAATTATTCGGAGTTAAAGATTGTGGAACTCGTACTCGATGCTATTAATCCTCTGACTCAGTCTACATTTCTTTTCGTCGAGAGGCCTAATAATCTAGCCGAGTTGGACGACTTACTCACGCAATCCGATAAACTCCTCATGACCAGAAGAGAATATTCTCGCGAGAATCCATTATCCTCGGGTGTTTTGCCACCCACAGCGTCTCGAACTTCGCCAAAGGCTACATTTCAGCCAAGTCAAAATCGCCGTTTTCGGCGTGATTCCCGTAACCCCCCGGGTCATTCATTTGTTAATTGGTTGGATCCTTCCGACACACCACTAATTGATGTGTCTATTAATTCGCAACCACGCCATGCTCTACTCGATACCGGTTCGTCAATTTCCCTAATAGATCGCAAGGAGTGGGCCGCCTTAAAAACTCATAGCAAAAAGCGAGCGCTTCAAACCTGCTTCGTTAAATGCAATGGTCTTTTGGCTAATCCTTTCCTGTTTCGATCTAGTGTTCATTTAAAAGTTCGAATCCACAACTTTTCGTGGAAGCAGTGGTTTTATTTGGCCGACTTGCCCTTTCCGTACATTTTGGGCCATGATTTTATATCGAAATCCTCGATCATAATTGATAGCCGTGCCCGTAAGGCATTTTTTTCCTTCAATTCTCGATTTTCTATGCCCTTTGTAACCTCCTCCCCCTCGTATGCCGTTGAAGAAAGTTCCTCATCCAATGTGCATTTTTTCGACAAGGCTAAGGATGACTCATGTAACGGCAATCTATGTTTACCCCCTCCCCCTTCTAAGGACGGCCGTTGCGAAATCGCTTCCCTGTTCACGCGATATCCAGACGTCATCACCCCGAACCTTGGGCTCACTACTTTAGTTGAATACGAAATCGAATTGTCTGATTCTACCCCAATTCGTTCTCATCCGTATCAATTGTCTCCGCCCAAATTGGCCTCAATGAAAAATCAGGTGGCTTCACTGCTAGAGAAAGGAGTGATCGAAGAATCGAATTCCCCATTTTCTAGCCCAGCCTTTCTCATCCCTAAGAGAAATGGCTCAGATCGCCTTGTAATCGATTACTGCAAAATTAATAAAAGGGTTAAATATGATAATTATCCGGTACCTTCGATTGAGCTGGCCTTCGCTTACTTTGGCTCTGTCAGGTTCTTTTCGATTTTTGATCTCAACTCTGCTTTTCATCAGATTCCTTTGTCACCTCAGAGTAAACCTGTAACAGCATTTATTACCCCCTTTGGTCTTTATCAGTATAGAAGATTACAATTTGGCCTCTGTACTAGTCCCCAAATTTTTTCAAGATTGATCGATAAGGTTTTAGGGGACTTGAAATATAATTGTGTATTTCCTTATATCGATGACTTATGTATTTATTCTAAATCTTATGAGGAACACCTGGACCACATCGGCAAGGTACTGCAGAGACTCCGCCATGCAGGTCTCACTGTCCAACCAGATAAAATGAAAGTTGCTCAATCAGCTGTTCTCTTCTTGGGACATCAGATAACATGTGGTACCCTGCAGATAGATCCTGAGAGGGTGAAGCCCATAACGAATTTTCCGGTGCCTACTTCACTGAAACAGGTTGTCTCCTTCCTTGGGATGTCAGGTTTTTATTCCAAATTTATTCCTAATTTTGCTAAATTGGCCGCTCCTCTGAATGCCTTAAGGAGAAAGAATGCCACTTTTCAATGGACTGATTTCCATTCTGATTCCTTTATGAAACTTAAAAATGTCTTGTCTCTCCTCCAGTTCTTCACTTGCCTGATTTTAATTCAGATTTCCATCTCTTTGTGGATGCTAGCAATATTGCTTTGAGAGCCACTCTCAATCTGCTGATTGATGGTAATTTTAAACCGGTGGCTTATGCTAGCAAAACACTCAATGCTCAAGAGTCTCGTTTGTCCACTTATGAATTGGAATGTATGGCCTGTTGCTTTGCAACTCAAAAATTTAAGCCATACCTGCAGGCAAGACCATTTCATTTGTATACTGATAATGCTGCTCTCACCTGGCTGTTTAATCACCCTAAACAATTAGGGAAAATTGGTCGTATGGTTTTAAAGCTGTTTTGTTTTTGTTTCACAATTCATCATGTTTCTGCTTCTAAAAATAGGGCTGCTGATTGCTTGTCACAGGTTAGAATCTTGGATCACCATTCTGATCCAACCCCCGTTGAAATTTCCTGTTTATTGCAACATGTTCCATTGTCCTTCACTAATATTCGCCATCATCAAGCTTCGGACAGAGACTTGTGCAAAATAATAGAGCGAATCAGATCAGGGAAAACCATTCCGAATTATTCTTTGCAAGGCGACTTATTACGTCACCATTCCCTGGGCTCTAAGAAGCCTCGAGTTGTAATCCCTCTTGCTTTAAGAGAGATGATCTTCCAATATTTTCATTCTTCTCCTATTGGTGGTCATCTAGGCAGTGCAAAGACTTGTGATAAAATCTCCCGTGAATTTTAGTGGTTGGATATGAGAGCAGATGTTTCAAAAAGGGTTAAAAGCTGCTACTGCCTCCAGCCTGTGCTTTGTCAGACTATGAAAAGCACTGTTCCACCATTGATGAAGTTCTTGCTACTCCCATATCTTTCTCTTTGGTGACTATAACCTCCTAAATGCTGTCTGTCCTACCAATGAAACAAATTCAGCCCAAGTACAACATGGAATTTTTCTCATTTTCTTTTCTTGCTCTCATCCAGGTCAATAGAATCACTAATTCCAAAGATGAACTACTAGATCTTGTTTTCTCCTCAGATGACTCAATTTACATTGTTAATTAACCTCTCTTTAAAATGGATGGCTATCATCCTCCGTTGGGTTTGTGTATAAATAATGAATGTGATATTACATAATTAGATTCTATTTATCAGAGCTATGATTTAAAAAACTGTTCTCTTGATAGATTATACTTTTACCTAAATTCTATAAACTGGGATTTAAAAAAATGCTCTTGATAAAAATATGGCTTTTTCTAGTTTTATTAATACCATGCAATCAATAGTTAAGATTCATACTCCCATTATAAAGTATAATTGTAATTCCAAATATCCTAAATGGTTTTCTCCAGAACATCAGATTGTTATTTAAAACATTTTATCATATAAATTATAATTGATAGATTAAAGCGATCTAAAGATCCTATGCAGACAGGCATAAGCTGTAATGTTGGGAATAATTTTGAAACGAGAAAAAAGTCTGCTATGACCGGGAATTGAACCCGGGTCTTCCACTTGCTGGGCGGATATTCTATCACTGAACTATCATAGCAGATCAATTTTCTCGTTTCTGAATGCGGATGTTTTCTTGGTTGGGATGGAACTAGCCAAGCTAGTATCAAACTGCCCCAACTGATGTCCTTGAAGAGATACACCAAAGAAAACTCCTCCCTCTCAAATAGTGAGATTGCCAAGCAAGAAATTAATGGATTAAAGCGATCTAAAGATCCTATGCAGACAGGCATAAGCTGTAAAGTTGGGAATAATTTTGAAACGAGAAAAAAGTCTGCTATGACCAGGAATCGAACCTGGGTCTTTGTTTCAAAATTATTCCCAACATTACAGCTTATGCCTGTCTGCATAGGATCTTTAGATTGCTTTAATCCATCAATTTCTTGCTTGGCAATCTCACTATTTGAGAGGGAGGAGTTTTCCATGCAACGGCCCTGTAAGATAGGGTAACCATTAATGGTACAGATGGTGGTTTTGTTTGCTTGGTAGGGATGAAATTTTAGAAAAGTTGTTTTATATAGGTTGAGTAATAAGTTGTTATAGTAGGGAACATGAATGAAGGCGGGTGGAAACTGGATGCGCAGAAGGCCGAATGCCATGTGGTTTCTCTCCCTCCTTCACTTGGCCAATCAGCATCAGTCAGTTACAGCGGCTCTTGGCGTGCAGTTCATACATTTGTGGCATGATTTTTGTGTTTATTTGTGTATTTTACGATTGAGATTTAAATAGTACCATCTTGTGGTGTTCTAAAATGGAGGGCAAAGGAAGTAAACACAATGTTTTGCACAAACAAGCAAGAGAAATCATATATAAAGTGTATCAGTGTATCAAAACGAGATGGAGCATGCAGACGATTCAACACATACAGCTGGTTACTATGTTGCCAGCTGTCAAGAGTAAACAGCGAGCGCTTGTGGCATAGGACGTTGTGCATCATGCGTTGTTTTCCAAGTGAAAGCTTATTATGCAGGCTGGCGGTGTGGCAGCAATGCAATGTGTATTTCTCTCTCAGTGCAGTAATCATGATGCACCCACCTTCGTTTGTGCTCCCAACTATAGTTTCTGACTATTTCTTACAAAATCCATTTAATTGTGACCTGGAGAAGTTATCACCACATTTAGAAATGGAATTAATAGACATCCAGTCTAAAGACATGTTAAAAGATAAAATTATCGATGGGAATGTGATAGATTTCTATAAATGTCTTCCTGAGGAAAAATTTTCAATGTGCAGAGCTTCACACGAAGTATAAATTCCATCTTTGTTACTACCCACAATTGTGAAGACTTTTTCCAGAATGAAATTTGTTAAGACAAAATACAGATCTTGTTTATTTGATGAACATTTGCAATCAATTCTAATTATCAGCAGTACAAAACTTTAACACCAAATTGAAAAATTGTAGCTGACAAAGGTCAGAAACAGATCTCATTAAATGTATTTCATCATCTCAATTTATGTTTGTTTATTATTACCTGTTTTTACTTCTAAGTCATTTTCATTCTATGAATAAGACTGAATATTTTCTGCTTGATAAAATATTGTGCTCCCTTTATGTATGATTTTGATACATATTTATTTATTTGTACACAATTGGCTTACAGCACAAGGCCCATTACAGCAGATCGATTAACAATATAAAACAATAACAAAGACAATCACAAACAACCATGACCAAGGCAGGACTCAAACCCACAACCCTAGCATTGGGAGCTCAATTTGCTAGCTACCCCTCTACCAAGGTTATATTCGGTGAAGAAAAAATAAAAGTTAGATTAGACATCCAAAATTTTCCAGGAAAATTGTAATTTATCCATTTCACTAAACCACCTTTTAATATGAAAATATTTGTGTATTGTTCTCCTATATTTTTAAAAAGATTTTCATGTTGACACACTGGCCCTTGAGCATAAGATTTATTGACCAAGTGGCCCACTTGTAAAAAGTTTAGAGACCCCTGGTATATACATAGAAAGACTTGGGATAAGAAGCTGAAAATAACTGTTGTTATAGTTTTCTTTTTAAAAAATCATGCTGTGAAGGTGATATCAAGTAATAACGATCAAAGTATAAGTGGAGTCTTAATGGTATGACATTTTCAAATACTTATGAGAAGGAAGTCGGAAGATATCAGTCTGTAATTATCCACAATATATTTATTTCCTTTTTTAACATAGGCATAATTATATTGTTTTTTTTTGAGCTGATAGAAAAATTCCATGGACAAGAGATTTATTAATGATATGGTGGAGAGGTTCCATAATATATGTAGAGGATTTCAAGATATGTGATCCTGGTACCTCATCTATTGCAGATGAGTGACTTTTCCCTACTTTTTTACTTTCTTTATACGTAGTATAATAGTATATATGAAAAAAATCGACTTCAAAATTTCAATGGAAATACATGTTTTTATGTCCTCTGAACACGTTTTGACCATTTTCTCAATGATGTGTGTGTGTGATAGCTTTTTGTGGGTGCTCTTAACTCGAAAACTATTAATTAGGTCAACGCGAAATTTTATATTTAACATTTTTATGAAAGTCACAAGAACTGAGTAGTTTTTTTAAAACATCGGTCAACCGGAAGTGGATGTGGCATTAAAGCCAAATGGAAAAAGCAATTTGATTGTAAATTGTATATTTTTTATAGAAATTGAAAAAAAAATTTGACAAGTGATTATGATCACGATGTAAGTTTTTAATATTTTCAAATCTCTTTTAAATTCATGACAGCATTTGATGTAGCATTGCCACCTGGCAAGTAGCCAACCTGCAACGAGAGTATGTAAAGAAATAAATGTTTACTCTTGTCACTTATCCGTTATTTTGAGATATTTGCTTTAATATTTGATAAATGTAAAAATGTACTGGAATAAAAGTTGTAGGAAATTTAATTTTCTACATCCTTTGTTTGAAACATTTTCCCATATAATGCATTGTTTAAGAGATATCTTATATTTTTAGCTGCCACCATCATGCCACCTATCGACGACTATTGTTAACAATTGATGCTTAGTTACATGTTAGTAGCGCTCCTTTTTATTTTCTTAATTGTTGGAGCTTTGTGGCTATATCCAATATTGGAAGGCTATGGTTTGAGTTTATTTCTGTTCTTCGTCGAGTCTAAAATTTTCTCGCAGTTTCTTAAAATATTATGTAACCTACTTGGAATTTTTAGAAAAATTACAGGTATGGAGAAAGTCATGTGGTGGCCACATTGGATTTATTAAGTATGCATTTCAGTTCATTCTTGTTAACAGGAGTCAAATAAATAGAATGGGAATGTGTAGGGCATTCTTCTGTGTTGGTGCTGCTTATTGTCAAGTGTGTGATTTTTGGAGAACAACAAAAGTTATCGAAAATGTTGGCTGGGCTTGGGTCTGTTATTAATTAACTGCTTTTACTTGTGCAGGGTATAAAGAAATTGAAAGAAAGCCTAATATTATCATGAACTATACTTTGCAGATGGGAGCAGTTAACCATGCAAATCAAATTTTTAAGCAACATAGTTTGTCAGAAAATGTAGGTATAGATGGTGATTAAAAATTTTCTCATGGTTGCTGGAAGTAAGTGTAGTAAATACCTAAGCATTATGCATAGGCAATGGAAAGAAAAATAACAATGTATTTAAGTACAAACAATTTAGAGAAAACCTTTAAAAGCAGTTCATTAAAGAGGTAAAAGCATCGAGAATTGTTTCTGGAAGATCTCAAAATAAAAGATTATCTGGAACTAGCTCGACTAACAGGCTCCAAAACATACTCCATATTCCAGGAAAAGTAAATGATAAGAATGCATTTTATACATTAAAAAAGGAATTGGAGAATACAGTGTACAGATTGGAATTAAAATTTAAAACTCCTGAACCGTAAATTAACCCAGAAAGCACTCACACGCCAATAAGAAATATTAATATTATACTTACAAGTTTGCAGGACGATGATGGCCTACAGGGACCTGTTGTCAAAAACTAGCCTAAAAAAAGAAGAGAAGGAACACACACACGCACAATCACTCTGGAAATCTCGGGGAAACTCGCTAGATACGTATTTCGGGAGCTATGCTCCCATCTTCAGTAGCTGAAGTCGTATGGATTGTTTGTGTTTGGTCTTGTGTATTTATATGTTCCGGGTAAAAGTGAAAGGAGGGCAGAGGGGTGGGGGAATTCTTAACGGTTAGCGAGTAGAGGGGTGAGTAAGGGATAGGTCCGCGGTCGTTATTCATAACCGTCTCTTTGAATTTGTTTATGAAAATACTCTCGTAAGCGTCTAGTTTCCAGTCGGTTTGTGTTGATTTTAAGAGAGAGATGTTTTCGATTTTAATCAGGTGATTGTTTTCCTGTATGTGTATTGCGACGCTAGACCTGTTAAATCTATTGTGTTTGAAGTGTGCAAAGATCCAGCATATACAAAATCGCTTGCGCAGACTGCGAGAAAGTCTACATAGGGCAAACTAAACGGAAGCTAGAAACCAGGTTCAAAGAACACCTTGCACACTTCAAACACAATAAATTTAACACACAAGCTATTTCTTCTTATTCTTGCCTGATTCTTTCAGTAATTGTGCAAATGATTACAAATATTAATTATACAAGGTGAATGTTAGAGTTTACCTTTTGATTTTTTATGTAAAATGTTTTGTTTTTCATTTTTCAATAAAAAAATGAAAAGTCAGCTTTACATTGAATCAAGTACGTGGTATTTTATTCTTTTTCCCCTATTTAACTTATTTTCATTACCACAAAAAATATTAAACAATGAAAATACAGAAAAATATTATTTACATAACTGCAATTTTAGCACTTTTTCATCAGTCTCTATGAAAAATCACACATGCTATTTATTCATATTTTTATGTGATTCTTTCAGTAATTGCAGAAATGATATATAAAACATTACATTCTATAAAACTGTATGCCAATTCATAACATATTTATTTATAAATTAAAAAATATATTGCTTTGATTTTACATTTTACAAAATATTCACAAATATCTTCTAAAACCTAGAAATCTTCCTTCTCTAAATAATCTTCATCATCGCTTAATGAGGTTACATAACAAAACAATTTATTGTCCTCAATTCTGTGAAGTTATCTTTGCTTGTAGGAGCCATCTTGAAAGAATAGAGGTAATATTTCGCAAATTGAAACAATCATAACTCACCAAATAATCAACGTAAACCAAAAAGAGTGGAAGATACGTGAACTACGTAGTCTCCTCTCTCGATTGTTATCATCATCTCCTGTCATCTGTCATTTGTATGAGCAACTATTACAAGTTTATGCATGGTTGATGATTTATCGTTGTTGGCACTTCTCGCTTAGGAAGCAAACAATGATATATTGTCACGTGGCACTCAAAGGGTTAATTTTAGCCCATTGCTGAGGGGTTAATTGAAGTTAATGGACAAGACTTCGTGGAATTCCATAACCAAATAAAATTAACATCCTTTTTCGTATTGTTAAGTTTATTTTATTAATTGCTAATAAGAACTCTGCAAGAATCATAATTTTCTTTTCGTATCTGGTGAAGAAGTTGCCAGAAGACATAAAATAACTATGCCAACCTGATGGAGCATTTTTCTCCTTATACTGTAATAAAGTTGTTTATAAAAATTAATGAAATTTATATGCAAATTCATGTTTATTATTATCAAATAATCAAATATACAAAGTAGTTCTCTCAGCTTTGAATTATTTTTCAAAGGGTTATTTTTAAAGACTATAACATGATATAAATTAATTCTTAGAGTGCCTTACATACATATTTTCTGATTGTTATTTTACCATAACTAAAACATATAATAACATCTAAAATAGATAATCAGTTAAAAAGATGCTATCAAAAATTAATTAGTACACATAATTCTCTCTCCAGCTTTTACTAGTTTTTAAAGCATTAATCCTCTGGAACAGGCATATTCAGGTTAACTAATCTTCTATAGCCTGCTAGAAAATTTTATTCAATAGTCAATTTTTGTATGACTGATATTATTTTATTCTTTTGTCTATAAAAGTCTATTCAAGAGCAACTTTGTGTTGACCCCAACCATGGAAGCACTTGGTGAAACGCCTGGACTCCTTGCCTTTCAATGTAAGGAAAAGCTTCCTCGGTCTTTCTGGCTGTTTAGCTCTTAAATGCTGTACATATACCTGAAAATTTGAAAGGGGTAGGGTGAGGTAAAAAGCCAAATTAATTCAATATAGAGCTTAAGACTGCAAGAACTTGAGTAATATCTCATACAGTGAAACCCTGATTTATGAATCTCGCATTTAATGTTTACCAGCATTGTTTATTTTTTGCGGCCCCATCAAACATCTGATTTAACCCTTATAAGCCTAAGTTTAAATCCTCCAGTAGTCTCTGACTGGGGTTTTATTCATTGTCTTCAGTGTTGTTCATTGTAGGTGTTGCTATATTATTTTATTACATAAAAACTACTACTGAAATAAAAACTAAAATACAGTCCAACAAGATGGAAAAGTAACTCCATAAATGGAATACAAAGAGATTCAAAGGAGGTGTTCTTTATGGGAATATGTTTAAAACGGTATGGAAAGATTAGGCAGTTCTTCAATTTTTATCTCTGAAACTATAAGCCGTAATTATATGACTTCACATCAATAATTTAAATGTGAAGCTGCAGGGAAAAGACACAAAAATACCTGAAATGCATTGTTTGATAAACGCATTTATTGGAAAGTTGAATTTATTTAAAAATCAGCTAAAGGAAAACAAATATGATAACTTTGAATCTATAAAGTCAATCATATTAACCGAGAAAGATACTAAAAGATTTGTGAAGGACATTGATATTTTAATTCTTGAGTTCAAAGAACGCTTTTCCGTACTTCTGAAAATGAAAAATGAAATTGAAATTTTCTCAAACCCATTTATTGTGGGCACCAGATCGTTTGCAAATTGAGCTTATTGAATTGCAGTCTGATATTGTAGTCCATTGTGCTTTCAAAGAAAAACAAGAAGGTTTTCCTAACATTTATATTACCCGAGAAAAATATCCACGTCTCAGAGATCATTCCTTAAAAATGATATCGCTTTTTGGAAGTACTTATCTTTGTGAACAACTTTTCACCGAAATGAAATTCACAAAAAATAGATACTGGTATAATTTGACCGATGAAAATCTGACCCATCAGCTCAGATTATCATCCTCAAAATTAAAGGATTTACAAATTGATGATATTTAAATTAAAATAATTTAACCCATTAGGGATGGAATTAAATGCCAGAAAATAGCCAATTTGTTAACTTTTTGGGAAAGGTACGATAGAAAAAGAATGTTAACTCTAATCTTCTTGAAACTTTCACTGACCCATACTAAGAGTCTATATTAACTATTAAAGTACTTACCTTAATTATTGGAGATTCAGATGGAATTCTCTGAAGCAAGTGTCAATGCACAGCCCATTTTCACAAACAGAACATACAAAAATTGTTCTCTTCCTAATTCCTTTCCCCCGGCATACCACACATTCTTTATGCAAAAGTTTATTCATCTCATTTCTTTTTCCTTGATCTGGATAGTGGCACTCTCCAAAATTATGTGAAGGAGAAACGGTAGCTCTACGTACACATGCCTTTCTGCTACTGTAGGCTCCAATGAGGTCTCCGATTATATTCAAATAGAATTTTTAAGGGGAAAAGCTGGCTTATTGGTAGCTTGTTTGTAGTAGATATAAGAATTTACTACCGTTCTATTTATTAAATCAAACATCAGTCTATGCCAACACTTTTTTGAAGGAATGTGCAAACTGCAGTAGCTACATAATTGATCGTTTCGATCTAATCCTCCCATGAATTGATTGTATTGTAACGTTCGCCGGCATTTCAGGGGCGGCGGGGAGGGATTCGCCAGCGTAGGAAGGAGACCCGCTGGGCACCAGTGCAGGTAAAAGAGAAAGGAGGAATGAGGTAGAGATAAAAAAGGAAATGGAGGGGATAAGGAGTAATTCCTCCTGAACTCGGAATTCGTAGCCAAAGACCCACGACTGACCGCCAATACATGAACTTCTGACTCCCGATTTCCCCTCGGCTGTAGAGCCACTGCCTTACATACGGTGCCCACCACTAGTGACATCAGTTGCAAAAAAAACACAAGAGCAACGGCGGACGCTTCTACCGCATGTCACAGTATAACAATCTCGGGACAGCACACTTCCACCTTCGACCCATCCTTCTCCTTCCTTTCCACAGACTGCATTGGGTATGTGGGTGAATCGTAACCCAAAGACAAAAAGAATAAAGACCCTTTGCCATGCCAGCCTAAGGAAACGAGTGGGGCGGAGGAGAGCCACTCGCAGTCCCCTTGGTTACTTTGCTTCCAGTCCTTTTTGTTTGCTACCAATTCTTTGGGATAATTGACACGGTTGGTGTTTGCAGTCCCTATGGCTCTCAAACCTTTTTTGGAGTTCCATAAATTGATCTGGCGACGTAAAAAATCTATCGCAAATAAGGGTGCAGCCTGACCCAAAGAGAGGCTCTGCAAGTTGCATCACGACATTTCCACCCAAACCCAAATTATTCTTTTGAATTGTCCCTTTCCCTGTATATAATTCTAAATGAAAAACAAATCCCGATGTTCCATCTGCTCTTCCCCACCACTTGAATCCCCTTTTGATGGGTTTCATTGGCATATACTGTTTCATTGAAGAGCGACAGTAAATTATACCATCGCTTCATCTATTGCCTGATACTCAGAAAATTTATAATATTTTTATAATTGCTATTTAAACTATCCGGAATAGGTCTAATTTTGTAGAGTTTATCAAAATCTAAGCTATCTTGTAGAGGCTGCCGTGAATTATCATTTACGTAAAAATTCCGCAAAATTGACAAAAATCGATCCCTTGCCATGATTTCTGATACACCTGGTACATTCAATGCCCTATCTGTGGACCAATAGTCTTTCAGACTTGGAAGATCATGAAATCCCATTGTAAAAATAACACCTAACCAAGCTTTCAACTCATCTAATGTAAGATCTTCCCAAATATTTCCACCTCTGCCCGCAGTTGACATTTTTTGTGAGGCATACAAATTAGTCTGCTTGACACAATGGTCACACATATCGCCCGTAAAAAATAAAATAAAATAATCTAAAGGTGAAGAATTTTCTGGTAAGTAAGTATTAGGACCAGGTGTAAACTGAGAGAGACTAGTGCCTAAATTTATCAAACCTCTTCTGGACCAAGTCAATCTGCTTCTATTAGCCTGTTGAACTGTCTCTTCAATTTCACCATCGGATTCATCGTCTAAAGTTATAGGTGAAATATTTTCACAGGGTTCAGGAATTTCTTCCTCTTGAATATCACTATCACTATCGATAGAGGATATATCACTTTTTACTCCATCATCTGGTATAGAAAACAATAAATCCAGTTTGTGATCCTCACACCGTTTTCTCTTGGTCGCCATTGTCAAATTAAAAAAGGGCCAAGTTTAAAAACATGTAAAATGGTAACCGCTTAAGAAAAACACAAGCAACTTCACAGGATGAAACTTAAAACTGTCCGTAAGCTGCAAGCAAAAAGAAGGAACTACAGGTAATTAGCACGCCCCACACAAGAGGGCAGAAGAGGACGGTACCCTAACACCACCGTGGTGGTGCTCCGTCCCTATTCGGTTAAAATACTTTGTAAAAAATTAAACTTTATTAAAGAAAAATGTATTAGAAAAAAATAAAAATTTGTAATTTGAATTAAAATAATTAAAAATACTATGTAAAAAAGTATTTTTTACTTAAATATGTAATATAAAAAACAAATATTATTACTGTTTTAGCAAAAAAATCCCATAGACCCCTCTTCCTTCTCGTGCAGTCACTTCAAGATTTTTCTGCCCACTGAGGCTACATAACCTTCCATATCTGGACACCCATGATGTAGATGCTTTCGTATGCATTGAGTTTATTGTATTGGTCGATTGGTTTGAGTAAGGATAGGTTTTCTGTGGTGATAGGATGGTGAGTGTCAAAAATATGAGTTGCAATGCTTGATTTGTTTATTGTTGTTTTTGTGGTGTGTCATGTGTTCTTTAAACTGGGTTTCCATTTTGCATCTAGATTGTCCTATGTAAATTTTGTCACACGAACTGCAATTGACTTGGTAAATGCCTGATTTGTGGTGATTGGGAATTTTATCTTTCGGGTTTGTCAGTAGGTTGGATAGTTTATTTTCATTGACAAAAACTGGTTGAAGATTAAATTTTGAAAGCAAGCGTTGGAGATTATTTGTTAGTTTCGGTGCATATGGTAGTTTTATGTATTTTTTCATTGTGTTTTGTTCGTGAGTGTGGTGCATGATTTAATTTGAATATTGTGCTTGTGTTTTTGAATCATTTTGTCAATGATTTGTGAGTTGAGTCAATTGTGTAATGCGCAGTTTTTAATAAATGTAAGTTCAATGTAAAAATCTGTTTTCGATAGAGGTGTATTTAGTAGTCTGTGAATCATGGATTGGAAGAGAGTCAATTTATGTGAGATATGATGCTGAGAGTCCATATGAATATATGTGTTGGTGTGTGTAGGTTTTCTGTAAATGTTGAATTCCAGTTTCTTATGTTTCCTTGTAATGAGCAGATCTAAGAAAGGTAAAGATTTATTGTTTTCCATTTTGTGTGTAAATTTTAACGTGTCGAATTGTTGGTTGAGGCGTTGTATGAAATTAGGGATGCTTTCTTTTGCTGTGTCAAAGATTGCAAAAATGTCATCTACGTAATGGAGCCAAGTTTTTGGAAAATATGGGAAGGAAGATTTATAAGACTTCTCAAAATTAGTCATGAAGAGATCAGCTATGAAAGGACCCATAGTGGTACCGTCTTTTTGCTGACAGAAGGTGTTGTTGATTTTAAAGAAGCTTTGTTGCATGCACAAGGAGGTTAAATGAACATATTCTTCTGTTGCTTCTATGGTTTCTTTGATAGGGAATAAGGAAATGACATCGAAGGAAACTAAGATTTCATTATCTGCAAGTGCGGTGATTTTTATTGTTGATGAAATCTTGTGTGTTTTTGATGCAAGAGTCACAATCTAGTTGTATTTGTTTGAATTGATAGTTTAGCCATTGAGATATTTTGTATGTAGGAGAGTTGATCCATGAAACTATGGGTCTCATAGGTATGCCTGATTTGTGTAATTTTGGAAGGCAGTACATCCTACATCATTTTAAACTTTAGCAACTTAGAAATGGATATGAGGTTGCTAGTTTTTGACCGAAATATTTAATGATTTAATGCTATTATCTTTGTATTTTGAATGAAATTTAAAAAACTGCTGTTTTGTTAGGTTTTCATTGTTTATTATGAATTTTTAATGTAAATCTAAGAATTGCTATCATCTTGTAATGCAGTGTTTCTCAAACTGTGGGCCCTGACCCCCCACAGGGCCGCAAAACTATTTTAGTTGGAAGATGAAATTTCAAAAAATAAAGTTTTCATGAATAATAAAATTTTATCAGGGAATTTTTGGAAAAACAATGTGATCAAAATTGTTATTAGTTACATAAAATGAAGAAATTTGCAATAAAGTTTCTTATTTGTACTATTTTCAATTCAAAGGGGGTATTCAAGGGGGCTGTGACAACTGAAAGTTTGAGAACCACTGTTGTAAGATTTTCTGCCGCATATTTTGAATGTGATTATTCGCGTCCACCAGAGGAGCAGACATCGTCACAGCAGATGGAATTTAGTTTTGCATAGTAAAACGTTTAGAAAAATATTGTATGCAACGTGTTCTTAAGGTGAAAACCTTTATATATAATAATGTTAAAGTCAATCGAAAAAAAATTAAAAACATCTCTATATAGCAAATTAAAAGCTATGCACAGAGGCCTGCGTTACAGTAAGAGACCGACATCCGTACCATTCACAATGGCTGTCGCTGAAGGGTTAAAAGAAATGTTATCACTTTCTTATGCTAGGTTTTGATTTTCTGTTATGCATTTCTAATGTAATTAGTAAAAGAAATGGAACCACTTTTTAATGCTAGTGTGTTTTTTGCAGCTTGGAAATGTTTGTTGCAGAATCCAGGAAAACATTTGGGCATGATGTACTCAACATTCCATTTCAGTAGTCAATTTAAATTAAACCTTTTCCTTAGAATGAACAAAAGAAGATCGAAAACCACATGCAAAATTTTGTGGAGGTAAACTGTACAAGTGCAGAAACAAGTGTTTGCTGGGTTTTAATTTGCTATTACGCATTTTGAATGTATTTAAAAGTATTTTTTTAGTTTATAATGCTACGTTTTTCATTTGCGGTTACATTTTTTAAAATTTTCTGTTAAACTGCATAATTTATGATAAAAAAGTGAATTTTTTAGGCTGGCTGGGAACCACTCGTAATAACACAGCGTCTTATGGGAAAATAGGACTTGCACTTCGAGAATTTGTACTTTGCATCAGTTTTTCAGAACCAATTATTCATGAAGTTCAAAAAGGTGGTGTAATCTAAAAAAAATATTTTAAAATGCTTATTCAATTGCATTTCAGTTGATAATAATGTAAATTACTTTTTGTTAAAATGTTTAGAAAGTCCTCCATTAATTTTAACAGCAATACATAAAGATAAAAGGTAAAAAATCTCCAAATGCCGTAATAAAATAATAAAGTTGAGATACTTTACTAAGATAAGGGAAGGGAGAAAAAAAATTTTAAATTAAAAAATTAAAAATTGAATACAGTAGACCCCCAACTTTCGACTGCTCAACTTACGACCCCCCGCTCATACATCCTCTCTTAAAGTAAATAAGATCCACACACATCCAAACTCGTATATACGACCGTCTAAAGGCCAACTCACACCGAAAGCTAAGCCACGCAAGAAACTTTCTATGCGATGTATCTTTGAATCTCCACAATAGATTTCCCGATGTAGCCTCACACCGAACACAAGCCATATAGCATGTATCGGATGTGGTGGACGCTATATTGCCGTGATCGCCGGTTAGGCGATTTCTCTTCACATAGCTGCGCTGCGCAGTTCGAATGGCTGTTCTATCATTGCCTTACCCTCTCCGCCAAAGGAACAAGTGAGTGGTCTCACAATGTCACGTGGTCTCATAGCGTAATAGCACGGCCGATATAGACAACCCACGGTCTGAGCTAAGTCAGTCTCGAGACAGTGCAAATTCAGCTGTTCTGTCCTTCGGAAGGGACGTTAAGCCATTGGCCCCCTTAGTGTTCTTCGTTAAGAGTAGGTTAATGTCGGCACCGGGTTTCTCTTCTCCCTTGCTATCTAGCTATTCATTGCACTACCTCTTAGATACCCATTGCACGTAGGCAAGAGGTGAATCAGCTGGGAACATACATTAGTTATATTAGTGACTTGGTCTGCAGCCTACGCATGAAGCGAACGCATCTCTTTTGCAAAGCTCTTTAATTTTTTGTCAGTTTTCTTCAAATTTAGAGGTCAGTTTTGGTATTTAGTTATGTGAAATGAGATTCCAGAAACAAAACCCCAATTTATAACATTGTGCCTATGGGAAATAAGGGTTTGACTTGTGATGTCTTGACTTACGACCGCTGTACAGAAACCAATTAGGTCATAAGTCGGGGGTCTGCTGTACATAAAAACCTCACCAATACAACCAGACACTCCACCTGCTGTTTAGGGGCTTTTTAAGGCCAGGGCCAGGGACAGCAGGTCAGCCAACCAAGGCTTACGGGAGACTCCTCTGTGCCAGGCAAACACACTCAACATTCACACAGATTGGGTGTGCGAAAAAATTGCAGTGACCCTTGTCACAGAAAACAAAACAAACCAAGGTCAGAAAAATAAAACCACGGTGAAGCCGATTAAGAAGAAATAATTAAAAGCGATTGAAACCATTGGGTATGAGAGAAAGGGGGGTGCAGTGACCCTTGTCGTAGGTTAAAATGAAAGCAGGCAGAAGAGAACATGAAAAATATAAAAAATATAATCAAAATAAAACAAAGAATCGGTGAAGCCGATTTGAGAAAAGTGTAAGGAATGGAGTATTGACTAATACGCGTATTTCGGCTACCAAGTAGCCCTCTTCAGAGTCCTGAAGGTAAAGTAATGCATGGGATGGGAAGCTCGGTGTGTTATATATAGTGCCAAAGGAGGAGAAAAAAGGGGGAGGGGGGTAACAGGGGAGCACTACATAAAACTTTTTATTTTTCTTTATGTTTTTCTCAGCACTGTCTGTTTTAAAAATTCATTTGCAAATCTTACCTGAGCAGATTTAAAGGCCAACTTTATTTCAACTTCACTGCATTTTGATCCCAGCCACAGGAAGACCTGTTCTCCATTGTCCAAGATCATTATATCATCATCAGCAAGGTCATCCTTTAATAAATATAATATTACATAATTTAGTATGATATTATTACCATAATAGGATAATTCTGTTTGTTTGCCAGAACACTGCATAGTTAAGTAGGATTATGCGAGGGTCGTTCAAAAATGAATTGTCCTGGCCTGGATGGTAGATAGATTAGATAGGATCTTTATTTGGAGTGAGATTGAGATTAGGAAGCCCCATCTTCCTCCTAACCCCTAGGGAGATTGGCTGGAATATAGGGAATTAAAAATTACTAACTCCAAACCGTAAAGTTTACCCAGAGAAGCGCTCAAAAGAAAAGGTTTAAAATAAAAATTGGCTCACCGAACAAAACCTACCATTAACAACAATAGAAGAACTCGTTCGACTAACACGTTTATGCATGAACCAAAACTTCTTTCAAGTTAACAGCAAGTTCTACCAACAAAACTACGGCACAACCATGGGAAACTGCCTCTCACCGTTCTTAGACAACCTTTTCATGCTCAACTTTGAAAAACAATGCAAAAACGCCTTCAACTACTTCCCTCGTTTATGGCTAAGATACATAGACGATATTTTCGCGATTTTTGATACATCCAAAAGTAACATTACAGATTTTGTACAACTACTAAATGATCAATTCCCTTCCATCAACTTCACCCATGAAGAAGAAAAACAGAATTCGATACCATTTCTTGACCTTCTCGTCAAACGAGAAAACAACCAAATTAAGTTTGGAATTTACTGCAAACCCACACATACTGACACCTATATCCCTTCTGACTCTAATCATCACATCTCACACAAATTAGCACCATACCACTCCATGGTACATAGACTCTTACAAGTCCCTCTGTCTAAAGTTGAGTTTTTCAAAGAACTAAAACACATAAGAAATTGTGCTGAAATCAATGGTTACGATCGTCAAGTTATAGAAAATATTTTACGGAAACATAAACACAAGATTCACATTAAAAAACACACCACTCTCTCAAACACCTATCAAAAAACCAAAATACGTAAATATCCCCTTTGTTCCCGGCATCACAAACGGCCTTTCAAAAATACTCTCAGAACATAACCTTAAAGCAGTGCATGTTAATAAAAACAAACTCTCCAACTTACTAAACAATCCAAAGCACACGATCCCAACCCTAAAAAAATCTGGCATATACAAAATCACCTGCACAGAATGTGAGAAAATATACATAGGTCAAACAAAATGGAAGCTAGAAATCAGATTCAAAGAACACATCGCACACTTCAGACACAACAGATTTAACAGGTCTAGCGTCGCAGCACACATACAAGAAAACAATCACCCCATTAAAATCGAAAACATAACAACAACAACACACCTTGACGCTTTCCCTTGCGGGGTAAGCCATGCCATATGTCTGCCAATTACCAACCCATCACCACATGCTTCCTCCACACACTTCTATCCTTGCACACTTCTTTTGCTTCATTTACACTCATACACTGAGTCACACATTTCCTCTTATTCCTCACACTTTTCACGTCCCTTTTTCTCAGAGTCTCACTAACCACATCCAACCAAGTCTTGCGCGGTCTGCCTCTCCCTCTTTCGCCATTCACTCTTCCTTCATATATTTGCTTGGTGATTCTACTCTCCTCCATTCTTTCTATATGTCCGAACCACCTCAGCAGAACTCTCTCATACAAATCTGTCACACTAGCTTTCATACCACATTCGTTCATCACCCAATTATTCCATACTTTGTCCCTCCTAGATTTTCCACAAACTCTTCTCATGTATCCCATCCCAACCGCATTCAAACTACTTTTATGCTTCTCCTGACACACCCATGTTTCACTGCCATACAGCAAGGTAGGCATTAAAACACTCTTGTATACAGACATTTTCGCTTCTTTTGACAACCATTCATTCTTTGCAATCGACCACACACTCCCTGCCACCTTTCTACCAGCATTCACTCTCCTTTTGATTTCCCCATCTACTCTACCATTTTTACTAAACATTCTACCAAGGTATACAAATTCATCCACTACCTCAATCGTTCCACCATTTATGCTAAACTGACAGTCATTCACCTCATTCTCCCGAACGAACACAACTACCTTGGTTTTGGCCACATTTATCCTTAAGTCCATTCTCCCTGTCGTATCATGCAGGCTATCTAACATTCTCTGCAATTCTCCTGGGTTCTCAGCCATTAACACAGCATCATCAGCATACAAAAGTACACAAACATTCTCTCCATCAACCTTAACACCCACCATATCCATACATGCCTGTCTCACACATTTATCCATGAACACATTAAATAACCAAGGGGACATGACACATCCTTGTCGTACACCTTGCTCAACTCTAAACCAATCACTCATCATGCCATTCACCCTTACACATGCCCTACTTCCAGTATACACTACCTTTATAGCATTCAGCAACCAACCATTCACTCCATACTCGCTCAAAACATTCCACAATTCATTACGATTCACTCCGTCATATGCTTTCTCTAGATCAACAAATGCCTCAGTATCAGAATTCCTCTTTCAGGCCTTCTCCCCCCCCCTCCCCCTATCCGCACTTCCCTAGCCCTCACGTATCACCTCGCCTCTATCTACATTATCCGTTCCACCATACACCATTATACTACCCTCTCTAACACCCACTTTGCTAACTGTAAATCTCTCATTCTTCATCTTCGTCATTCTTCGCATTCCATATCCGACCTTCATGCCGCTTTCCTTCAAGTGGCTAATGATATCACTGCAAATTGCAACAGACTTCTCCGTCGACTCTTTCTGATTTGCGTCCGGCACCTCAAACTTGGTCTTCCCCTTCCGTTCATATCATCTGGCGAGGTCAACAAACCACCTCCTTCCCCACCACTCATCGGCCAAACTCCTTGCCTTGCAGACCTCCTGGGATTCCCAATGCCACCATCACTCTATATCCTGATAAAGCGCCACACTTTCCTAACCTGCAAACCTTTGAAGCACTCCTATTTTTCGCACACTCCTGCCACCACCTCCTCATTTTACCAACCAGATGAAATCTTGAACTTTTCCTCTCACGTACTTACCCCTGCCGAGAATGAACTCCTATCACGCGGCCTTTCCTTTTGTCCCACCACCAAATTTGATCATTTTCGCCTCCTTGCCGATGTCTAGTCCTTTGCCCGCCCACTATGTCTAAA
The DNA here is from genome assembly GCA_028673005.1 of Tanypteryx hageni. NCBI lineage: Eukaryota > Metazoa > Arthropoda > Insecta > Odonata > Petaluridae > Tanypteryx > Tanypteryx hageni. The sequence continues at coordinate 4,102,676 of CM054114.1, forward strand.
AACAAACCCTCCCAAAGAAGACTCTCTTACCTCTGCCAACCCAAAACTCCCTCCCAGCCTTCCATCTACCTCTATATTCAAACCTCCTTCCCAATACATTCCACCCACCCTTCCTTCCCTACACCCTATCGAACAATACATCAATTATATCCTTTCCAGAATCTCCAAACCTAACTTTTCCAATCTTATCGACCATACAGCCAATCTCACCAGATATGAAAGGCATGCCATTTCTACACTAAAACATATTGACAATATCATCATATTCCATGCCGACAAGGGCACCACCACAGTTGTGATGGATCGCGCCAAATACAACGAAGAAGCCGAGCACCAACTTTCTGATGAAACATTTTACCATCACCTTACTTCCAACCCCTCAGACCACCACTCCTACCAAATTTCGTCCTATCTTCATTCCTCAGGAAAACAGGAAGGCCTTCCCGATTCCGCCATTGCTCTAATGATCCCCTACAAACCCCGCACACCCACATTCTACCTTCTCCCTAAAATCCATAAACCCAACATCCCCGGCTGCCCCATTGTTGCATCTCTGCTTTCGTTGACTGCCACCTACAACCTCTCATTCGTCAATTCCCTTCCTTCATCCAAGACACTAACCACTTTCTCAAACGTCTCAAACACCTCCCCTTTCCTCTCCTACCCAATACCATTTTGGCCACTATCGATGTCTGTTCCCTCTACACAAACATCCCCCACGATGATGGACTCTCTGCCCTTAGTAAACTCCTGGACTCAAGATCACCCGACGCAAGACTGTCCTTCCATTTCTTATTAGACTTGGCAGCAATGGTGCTCAAAATGAACAACTTCTCCTTCGATGGGCATCACTACCTTTAAATTAGAGGCATTGCGATGGGCACCCGAATGGCACCTTCATACACCAATTGTGGAGAATGGGAAAAACTCTTCCTCAACGTACCACTCAGACCACTTTTGTGGCTGAGGTACATCGACGATGTCTTCCTCATTTGGACGCATGGACCTGACTCTCTCCTTTCCTTTCTCTCGTGCCTCTCCTCCCATCCTTCACTCTCCTTCACCCACCAATCCTTTACCTCCCACATCACATTCCTGGATGTCGATCTTTACCTTCAAGACAGCAAGATCCGCACCCGTGTTCATATCAAACCCACCAACAGCCTCCAATACATCCACTTTGATAGCTGCCATCCCCTTCATATCAAAACCTCTATCCCCTATGCTCTTGCTTGACGAGGACGGAGGCTTTGTTACGATAGAGCATCCCTTCTACAGTATTACTCTGTCCTCGAGGACGCTCTTCTCAAATGTGGCTACCCTCCAGTCTTGGTCCGTGAACAGATCCATAGGGCGATGATGCCTACCCACAATGGATCCCATCCTCACACACCCACTATCCCTGCATCTACCCCTCCACTCACTCTAACCACACGTTTCCTTCCTGGTATCCACGAAGCCCTCAAAACAATCCTCCATGCTGCTCACCCAATTCTTACCTCTTCCTCCCACCAGTCCCTCTTTACCAACCTTTTTGCCAATCTCCCACTCCTCTCCTTCCGCCGGCCCCCAAATTGGGAAATATCTTGTGGATGAAGGAACTTCCCACTTCTACCATGCCTCTTGCCATAGGGTCTCACCCCTGCGGCAAACCTCGCTGCCTCACTTGCCCTATCCATCTACCCTCATCTTCTTTCTCGAGTCCCTCCACCAACATCACCTACCCCATCTCCTCTAGAAGCAACTGCATCACCTGTAATGTCATTTACCTCCTCACCTGCACCCTTTGTCCCGCATTTTACGTAGGCCTCACCAGCAATCTGTAAAACATCCGCATGAACGGTCACTGGAATAGCGTTTCTCTCAGATGCCCCCTCCCAGTTTCATTACACACCAATGCCCACAATGTCCCCTTCAATAGCTGCTACAATGTAAGAGTTATTCGCGCCTTACCCATTGACACTTCTGCCCCCCTTCTCCAACACTGGGAACTAGCTCATATACATCTTGATTCTTTCTCCTTGCCTGTCCTCCACCTCCGCTAACCCTATTAGCCCCCTTACAATGTCTCCTCAGTTCCATTGTAGCTATTCACGTGTTACCTTTTCACACCCTCCTTATTGGATATCCAACATTCCCACTCCCTGCCTCCTCCAATCATCAACCTTCCCACATTACCCTGTCATTCCCTGCCCAGTGTGTCACTTTTAGTTACTCTCTCTTCTTCGCTGACGAAGGGCTTGGGCCCGAAAAGCTTACATTTTTTGTGTGCGTGTTATTTTATGTTAGTTTACATGTCTCTCTTTGACGCTCCCAGCAGCCTGCCAACTTGGTCCTCAAATTGGTAAGTGTCCACTGGGCTTCCTTCAACACCTTGTTGCCACCCTCATCACTACCTTTCCTTTTCCTTGTTAGTTATTACATTTCATTAACTATGTTAAAAAATTACCGTATTTACCTGAATCCAAGACAAGGTTTTTTTCCTTATTTCAGTTTGCAAAAATCGAGGGCTTTCTTAAATTTGAGTACAAAATCATACACCATCAGTACATCGCAGTCAATTGATCGCGCACCAATTCTCCGCGCTTCATTTCGTGGCACATCAATTCATGGCGCATCAATTCGTCACACAATAAACTCGTCGACGAATGATGAATTTGTCGGGAGATGAATTGATGCGCGATGGGTTTGTCGTGCAATGTACTGATGCACGACGAAGAACTTACCACGACTAATTGATGCGCGACGAAATGACCGTGACGAGTTGTCATATAACCATAGTATATATGGTTACGCATTTAATCGATGTTTTTTAAACAAATGAAACAAGATAAAATAAATGTATTTTCCATTGCAAACATATGATCCGGAATTCAATTAATAACTCCTTAATATTAAAAATACATTTTAAAAATTCTTTTTTATTTCAGAAAAAGTTTGTAAAAAACTACTCGTAGCCAGAAAAATTCATACACTGCTTATCTCAAGAAAGGCTCAGATTCTCCCCTTGTCTGTTGATTCATCTTTGCACAGCAGTCATATAAGTATAGGGAAAATGTTTAGACTGCGTTTTGAGAATGACTCTGACACAATCAGAATCATTGTACAGAAGTATGCCATCTTATTCAATTAGCTACCAGTTGTAAATAAGAGAAATCTATGTCATGAATTAATTGATTCCTATCCCTTTATTTTGGTGGATGAAAGGAAAAGGCTATAGCCATCGGTAAGAAAAACCATTCTAGAGTGCCCGGGAAAAGAAAAATGCATATTATATGGCATACTTACCAATAAAATAATAGGCAAAATGCTAGCAAAGTGTTATTTGCACATATGCTGTTAAGGCCCACCAAAGCATGCGCATATGCTGAGTCGGCCGTACTTTAAAGGTAAGTCAATGTTGATTTACCAAGCTGAGAATCATCGTGCTTTAAAAAGAAAGAATAAATTACAGTTGCCTGTATTCTGGAGATCCAATAAGAAAGCAAGGGTTACAGGCAAACTGTTTGAAGACTGGTTTGAGAATTGTTTTATTCAAAAAGTGAAAAGCTACCTAAGGGAGAAGAATTTGTCATTTAAGGTGCTTCTCCTTTTAGACAATATACTAGAACTGGGGTGCGCAAACTAGGGGGCGCGACAAATGATGCGAGGGGTGCGATTATTGCCATGATTTAATTTTAACTGTAAGAAAATTTAGTTCTTTTTTCATATTTCATATATCTTTTTTGTTCACAATGTTATATTTCTATAATCTTTCGTATTTACGAGAGTAACATGCTGGGAATCCCCTCACTCTATTCAGCGTGACCGTGACTTTGTTTACAGTTCACGTTATCACACTGTACACTGCAGTACATTTTCGAACGAAGGCCGTCATGTGAATACATCTATTGAAATGTGCAATGTTTAGTTCTGAACCGGTGGATTTATTCTTAATTGTTTTACAAATAAATTTAATAAAATAATTGTCAGTAAGAGCACCATGAATCAGAATTAAGAGTGGCGATTTCATCAATTAAGCCGAGACTGGACGAAATTGCCAGTAAGAGACAAGCCCACAGATCCCATTGAATTAAATCTATTCATACAAAAATCAAGTGTGCTTGTGCTTTTCTTATTGTTATTTTAAAATGTGATATTTATTTTTGTATTCATATTGCTATATAATTTCATTATTATTTAGTGATATTTGATTTTATTCCTATTAGAATGTTCATTTTGTGGATTTATCTTGAATTATTTCATTATTTTCAGTTTTAATAAAATATACCAATTTTTGTAACTTACTATTTCTCAAAATTATCATCGACATAAAACCCTTCCCAAATACCAAATCTTGATAAAAATCTTGCCAGCCATGGTAGGGGGCCCAAGTTTGTATTTTGAACAAAAATTGGGGCACGGTATGAAAAATTTGCGCACCTCTGCACTAGAACATCCAGTTTCTCTTGCAGAAAGCCATCCCAATGTCAAAGTAATGTTCCTGCCACCTAATACCACTGCACTCTTACAGCCAATGGTCATTGCAGCTTTAAAATCATATTACATCCGGAGAAGTTTCAGCCATATTCACCAGGTTGGGTAAGTTGGTTGAAGTGTTTTTCATTCCTCCTCAAAGGAATGTTTTGTTTTGGGAAATTATTTCATGGAGGAACATTTTGCTTGTCCTCACTGGGTTGGGTAAGTTGGTTGAAGTGCTTTTTGTTCCTCCTGAAAGGAACATTTTATTTTTTTTACTGACGTTTTATTTTTTACTGTCATGCTGCATTAAAATACTGCTAGTTTTTGCTTTCTTTACTGCTGCTTGAATATTGCTAGCTTATCTTTTTTACTGCCATTTAATTTTTTCTACTGCCAAATAATCCTTTTTTCTACTGCCAATTTATTTTTTTACTATCCGTTTTATTCCATGCCATTTTGTAAATGGTCACTATAGTATTATTTTAGGTGCTAGATCGGACCTAAAGTCACTATATCTAGCTACGAATTTGATGGATTGACAACACTGGATACAAATGGCAATAAAATAGATAGATAGATGTCTTTATTCAGGCGAAATTTAGAGCATGAGGTCCACTCTTACATTTAACCCTAAAATATGGAAGTTGCGTGACTCAAGTTATCCCAAAAGTACAGAAATATTTCTAAGTATATAAATAGAGCACTCAGCAGATCTTCCTTTCTACACAACTCGCAAAGCTTGTAATTTTCATGGGGATTAAGACCATTTTAATGATTTGGACCATTGCTACAAAATGTCACTATGCAAATAATGCAAATTTAATAAAAGTACGTCAATCCAAAACTCATTTCCCACTCAAATAATGTGATCTGTTGCAGATGGAGAAGCGCTGCACAACAGATATGCACCAGAATCATCTACACAATATTTTTTCATTATTTAAGTGCTGATTCAGGGAGATGTTAACATGAATCATCAACAAAGTTAATTTGAATATGGGTAGAAATTTTTGAATGATGTTAAGGCAAGACAACATTAATGGAAGCGATGTTAAGTCAAGGACACACTGAATTACAAAAACTATTCAGTATTATGATTTATAGTGTATTCAAAATGTTTTGCTACTTTATTATTGAATGTTTTTATGATTTGTAACTTACTTTTTGAAATTATATGTTTTCCATTTCAATCTTCATTTTTTTATTAGTACATAATATGAGTTTTCCATTTGTACTTTCTCTATGAACGAAGTATAGAGAAAGTATTGTTTTCATGAAAAAATCGAATTCGAGATTTCAACGGAAATACATGTTTTAAGGTCCCCTCAACACATTTTGACTATTTTCCTGATGATGTCTCTGGGTGTGTCTGTGACCAGAATTTTGTGGGTGCTGTAACTCAATAACTATTTATCAAGTAAACGAAAAATTTTATATTTGATGTTTCTGTTAAAGGGACAAGGACTAATTAGTTAGTCAACCGGGAGTGGGTGTTTATTCTTGTCACTTATCCATTATTTTTTAAAACTGGTGCGAATTAAATATCGCACCATGTCAAAACTGAATCTGTTTGGAATGAAAGTTCAGGTGACCATGACTTTCTAGTGTCTTAAGTTGCTATCATGTCAGAATCAAATCACCATTACGAGTCACCTTGGTATAAAAGCTCACTAAGGATTAAAATTAACGTTTAACCTTGGAATAATGTTGCTTCATTGCTACATATGATTGAATTGGATAAACTGCTGAAGGCAAATAAAGGGCAGTATGGTAACAGTGCCGCACATGCTCTGACCAAGACGAGTATTTACACATCCGTTCGTCAGCTGCGGCATATCTGAACAGTGACTGTATTGCCATTCTCAATGCTATTTCATTAGCTGCTAATTATAGACTATCACATGGGTAACAGACCAGGCCCCGGCCTAGTTCTGCCACTGCAGTTGGGTACAGAACATGTTAGTAATGTTTAAAAAAACTGTTTCAGGTTGTAGTGAATTGTTGCTTTTTGGTCACGTATTTATAGCCAGTGTCTCGTCACCTCCTCCTCAGCCATTGGCCCATGGAGAATTCCATCTCCCCCTGCCTTCACTCGCAGAGTCAGCATTCCTTTCACCATTTCTATTGGTTCTTGCAATATTGAAGGCAGGGGGAGGGGGAATTCTCCAGAGACCAATGGCTGAGGAAGAGATGACTAGATGCTGGATACATTACCAAAAATCAACCATTCACTTAGCCCTGAAGATCAACCTGCAATGGTTTGCAAAATGTAGGTAATATCATGTTCTGTAAACAGCTGACACTAGCATTGAACATCATCGTTGCAAAAACCTTTGATTGAAACTGATAGAAACCTACTAGACAACAGGCATAAACAGGAAAAAACACATATACATATACATTAAAGAATTAAATATAATTTTTATACACATTTATGGGAAGATGTGGTTTGTCAAACTATCAAATGCCAAAGAAACATTTAGACAAAGGTCCTTGTAAAATTGCATAACTATTTGCCATAGGTCTGATGATATAGAAAATTAGGATGAGGAGGAATAATTTTCATTATAATCCATGTCATTGTCACTTCAAACCTAATTCTTAATCAAATGATCGTTACTAGGAAAGCTTTCTATAGATCTCAAACTATTATATCAGTAACTCACTTGACAGAAATCAGAGCACTTTTCAGATACTGTGAAATAACCTCTTTCATTAGAGCAACGGAAGAGTCTTGAGTGAAGCATAAAGGCAGCATCCTTCTCATATGGTGCTCGTCCTCCCAGCGCAACCCAGAAGAAATTTTCAGGTTCACTGCCTTCTTGAATCACTTGCAGACCAAGACCATCTTCCTGTAATGCACAGAATTACAAGAATCAAGTTTAGATTTAAAAAGGAATTTAAAATTAAAGGGTAACAAAAAACAAAGCTTTATAAGTGGATAGAAACAAAATTAGGAAAAAATAAGATGATCTAGAACTTTAATTTTAATAAAAAATAAACCATTCAAACATCAATTCACTTATAAAATTTAATTAATACATAATCCATTCGCACTTGTACGGAACCTCAAAGCCAAATAAAGAAAAAGTAACTTACAAGTTCGTTTTTAAGCATTACACAATCTAAGGTTTTCAGTCATACACATACATTTTCATTTTTTATGGAAAATTTTCACAATTTCAGGGCACTTCTGTAGTGGTTTCCTTTTATGATGTAACTCCTTTAATAAAATATTTATACCATGTTTCAGTAACTATTCTCTATATGAATGCTAACCAGATATGATGGAACAATACAAATAATCTAAAGAGGCATGTCAATTTTTCCAGATACAGATACTCCTCTACTTTATGCAAGGATTACAATCCAGAAAATCACCACAATGTGAAACAAAGTATAAACCAAAGATAATTTTCCCATTGAAAAAAAAAACAGAATAATGATTAGTTAGTCCTAATAACATGTATTCTACTAATAAACATGTTTAAATTTCTGTTTAAAGGTCATTTTAAAATTAGAATTATACTAATAGATAAAAGACAATCTGTGTTTGTGTGTTTCAGAACAGAGTTAAATGGGAGAATGAGAAAACCAGTTACATATTTATTTTTCTCAGAGAGAAAATTTTAGTCTATTTCCAAATAGCCCAAAAATTAGTGCAAAACACAATTTAAACAATTATAGGACGAACTCCTAATTTAATAAATAATAATTTTACACATCAAAACAATATTTGTCCTCACTAAAAATACCTCTGAGTTTCACTTAAGGTGTCTAGGTTAAGATATTGGACTTGTTATGAGGATATTGGGAGGGCGAGGTCACAAAGTCAAAGAGGCTTCCTCAGCAACTTGGTCTGCCTCCGAGGTTGAACATTCTTTCTGTGAGAGAGCTGATTCCAAAGACTAGTATCCCTATGGAAAGACCGGAAACTTAATGCTATAAAACGATTCCCAGGTTCTCCATGGAAGGCGACAATAGATGGGTCAACGGGAAAATTTGGAACTACGTGTTAACGAAGGCTAGCGTGACATCATTACAGGATGTCACTCACCTCCTTCCCCTCCTGTTTTAATACAATAATTGTAGCAAATATAAATTGCACGGAGAGGAGAAATGGATTTAAATGAAAGAACTGCATATAAGAAATCAAATTTATTACTGTATATAAAACATTGCGAGAGTACAAAGTCATTATCAAATTACAAAACAGTGAGGTATTTGTACATAAATATTATAAAATAAAGATATAAAAATGAATTATTGTAACCGAATTTTATAACGTTAATAATACCTTTTATGCATGAAACGTATTTAAAGGAAATTCACGTGGACGACAAAAACGTCAAACTTTCACGTCAAGAATGAATTTGTGGATCAAGCAAAAATCTATTTGTAAAGTGATTTCTTCGGCCCTGGAACACATTCTCTTTCTGTTGCACCTGTAAAACAACCGAAAATGAATTTCTAAGAATGTCAATCATTAAACCTGCTAAACCTAATGAAATTGATGCAGGAGGATATAGGCATGCTTCAAATGTTGCAATAAATGTAAAATAAGGCAAATGCACTTATGGCCCATTGCGGTCCATAAACAATGTTTCTATGAAGATCACATTACCATTTGTAAAATTAAACACATCACATTGCACTAGAAAATGTCCACTTTATCTATAATTTACTCTAAGCACAGTTGTATTTACTGACGTTTACATGATCACAGCAGTTACAGTTAGCCCATTTAAGATCTATATGTATTCATCATATAACAAGGAAAACTTTTGACATAGAAATTTCAATTTCTCGATCGAAAAATATATACATATTTCTAAATATGTTTTGAAACAAAGAATTATCTTAAAGTCTAGGATTATAAACAAATGCATAATGAGAAACAAGAAATAATCAAATTAACAATTTCTGTAAATTCAAAATATTTCAAATTAAAACAATGAGACATCACTATGGTATACTTATTTCATTCTATTACAAGCCTGGCGTCTATGTTGCAGTTAAACTTCAAAAGTCACTATAATCTATTGATAACCGCTAGAAGTTTTAAAAAGAAATTACAATTACTCAATCTAAAATTACGGCTTATTTTGTGAACTGACACGTACCATATTCACGGCCAGGTCAATTGACACAGCTAGGTGAAGTAAGCGAGACTTAACACCTAAAAATGAGAAACATTTCCTCTCAAAATGCTTCTCGCACACAAAAAAGAGAGAAATTTCTTTTCTTCCTTCCTAGGAGATCTATCCAGTGCAGGTATCTGTTAAGAAAATATAAAAGCATTCTCACAAAATGCATTCACATAACTCGTAGAACTAGTTCGTTAGAATTTTTTTTCAAAAATATATGCTATTTTTAAGACTTACCTGTTGATTGGAGATCAAAACAAATTCATTCTGTCATGTTATCTTAAACAGCGATGAATGCATATCTACTATATATCTACTTGACAATATCAGAGTAACTGTCAACCGCTCAATAAGCAATGGTGAACTTATATAAAGCAAAATGGCATCTGTTCCGCTATGATACACAAGGAACGTGTGGCGCTGTGATGATGTGGTAGAGAGGGAAAAGAGAGAGAGAGAGAGCTGGCTGGGACTGCAGCACATTTAGTGGACCCCATATCATCATAGTGAACTACGTGTAAAACCTGGGAATCTATTCTCCCATAAGAGTTTCATACCCCTGGCTGCTTCTTTCCTTCTCAGTAGATTCTTCAAGAATGTTTCAATTGACACTCGAGTCTCGGCATATATCTTCTCCTTGTCGAGTTGGTGACAGCAAGCAATCTGTTTAGTGACATCACTTGCCACTTTCAAACTTCTTTCCGTAATAGGGTCCTTAATACATCAAAGATTTTCAGACATACATGTACCAATCGAAAAGCCAAAGAAAGCTGTTTCGTGGCCAATACATTACATGCAGATTCCACTTCTGAAGTCTCTTCTTTACTTAATCTTTGTTCATTCAATTGCTTCAATTCATTGAGAAGTTCCTCCTTAAGTGAATCAAGCAATTCCACCACATCTTGTTCTTCAACATCATGAAATTCGATCAGTTTTGAGATGATCTTTCTATATGTCTGGGCCATGATTTCACCTGCAGAGAAGCTAGGTCCCAGAGTTCTGTCCCACTTGCCACTCACCTGACCTACCTTAAGACTTGCTAGCAAATTTAAAAAGTTAGTGTCAGTATTGAGAGCAGTAATAATCTTACCTTTGGCATAAGAAGCAGGCTGATTTTGTGGATAATTTTTCTGGAAAAAATATATACAGTAAAACCCCTATTTAACGAATTGCTGGGGGATTAGAATATATTTCACTAAATCGAGGTTTTCATTAAATGGAGGTTTTCAATTAAAATGAGTTAAATTTATCTTTTTTGCTTGTGTATTAGTTCCATTATATAATACCAGAATAAGGCCACTGAAAATGGTCTCTATAATAAAAATCCATTTTTCAATTTTGTATGCACAATACTTATATTAATACTTTTAAAATAAACATTTATAAACAAATTCCAGTGACAAACAAGCCTTATTGCTATTGAATATGAAAATTTCTGTAATGAATCATTCATATGATTACAAAAAATAATTTCAAAATTTTAAAAGTATTTTCAAAATTGACATAAATCTTGAAACAATTTTTCATCCCTCCTTTAAAAAGCTTCATCATACAACATTAAATAGAAAATATTAAAATATATTTGGAATTTCACAAAAAATATCAAAATTATTCAAAAACCAAGCATACATAGCTACAAGAAAATTATTTATTAAAATATTCCAGCAAACTTGTTTGCTTCTTCTGGCAGGTGCTCTGAACATTCAGAACTTCTCGCTCCAAAGAATTTACTTTTGATATAGTAGTGCTGTTCACATCAAAAGAAGTTAAATATCTTCGCACCACTTCAAGTGCCTGAACCGCTTCACCAAGTGTGGGAACTGATTCTTCTTCTTGTACTGCCTCTTCTTCTACTACTGCCTCTTCTTCCTCTGCCTCTTTGGTATTACAGATTTCTTCCACGTCTTGTGGAGGACCAGACGTACTCTCAAGATCATCACACCGGACAAACTCTTCAAAATTTGTGTCCATGTCAGGTGCAATTTTCAACCAATTTTCGTGGTCAATCACATCGATATCTACATCAATTTCCATAGCATTGTTGCAATTGAGCGCAGCCTTATGAAAACAGTTTGATATTGTTTGAGGTGTAACTGAATTCCATGCAGCTGTTACCAAATGCAAACCCTGAAGGACGCTCAGTATCAAATGTTTATTCATCTCAATGTAGGATACTGCTTTCTGCACCAAAGCCTTCCTGTACTTTGCTTTCATGGAGTGAATAATGCCCAAGTCAAGTGGCTGCAGATGGCTAGTACAATTAGCTGGAAAAAACACCACTTTAATATTGCGAAGAAAATCAGTATCTGGAGGGTGTGCCGGACATTTATCAATAAATAGAAGAATTTTTCTATTTGCACCACCCATCTTTGCATCTAATGATTTCAAAAATGTTTTAAATATATCCGTTGTCATCCATGCATTTTTATTACTGGCATATTTACATGGCAATGCCCGTACATTTTTAAAACACCTTGGCTTGGCAAATTTACCTATTATTAGAGGCGTCAACTTTTCACTGCCATCTGAATTTGCACATAAAAGTGCAGTTATCCTATATTTACTTCTCTTTCCACCATGGCACTTGTCTCCTCTAGTAGCAAGAGTTTTTGATGGAAGAAGGTTGAAAAAAATGTGTTTCATCTGCATTAAAAATATCATTCGGCTTATAGCCTTCTAAATACCTTACCAATGTTACACTCTTCCAGTAGTCAACAGCTCCTTCATCAACACTAGCACTTTCGCCACAAACACTTTTATATTCAAGTCCATGGTGCTTCTTATATCTGTCCAGCCATCCATTGGAACCCTTAAAGTTCTCTATTCTAAGCCTAGTTGCTACCCTAATTGCTTTCTCCTTCAACAGTACACCATTGATTGGGAGGTTGGCGGAGCGCATTCCCACAAACCACTCTATCAATATCTTCTCCATTTCATCATATGGTGATGATTTGATATTTTTTCTTTTGATGGCTTTACCCCCACATTTCACTTCTTCGTCAAGTATTAATTGTTTATTCTTCATTATACAAAACAATGAAGACGGTGCAAGATTAAATTTGCATGCAATTTCTATCGTAGGCATGCTTGGGTTCTTTTCCACTTCTTGAATGATTTTCACTTTTTCCGTAATTGTCAGCTTCTTCCTTTTACTAGTAGCCATTATTAAGGGATAAAAATAAAAATAGTAGAAAGAATATTTTTCACAATTGCTTCAGGTTTACACAGTGATCGCCGAACAGGCAGGCAGCACAACGAAGAGTTGAACTGCTAGATAAGGTAGACGGAGAGGGGACAGGCATTACGTCATCGGGATCGGAGTAATCAGCTGACATGTCTCACAACAATATTGGTTCCTTCGGGAATCGAACCCCGGCAAAAATATTTGAAATCCAACTCGTTTCTCCTAGACCAACGCTCCAAGAAAATTAGGAAAAGACTTTTAACGTTCTTATTTCGATGACTCTCGGATCGTGATTTTCAAAGGGCATTTTCTCGTAAACGACGTCGAGTATAATAGCACACTATGACAACAGGTAACTAAGCGTGATACCAGAAATGAGGAACATACGAGCAGGATTCATTACATTGTAGGATTTACGGTTTCCTTGCGGCTGCTACCGTCTTAGCAGACAATGTAGCCACTTGCGCGTGAAGAGCCATTCACAATGTTTTGTGCGTATATCGTAATTTTTACATACAATATGTTTCTTTTGTGATTTCTTTTTGCACATGAAAAAGTTTACTAAATGCGGGAAGCGTCAAATAAAAATTGAAGTACGAGTACATAATATTTTTTCACTAAATGTGGGTTTTTCACTAAATCGGGTTTCACTAAATGCTGGAAAATAATACTTTGTTTATATGGAGCTATTGTCGGGACATGAAAAAATCTTCACTAAATCCGGGATTTCACTAAATGCGGGAACATTAAATCGGGGTTTTACTGTATATGTATAATATTATATATATTTCTCTTACTCTGTCTGCAACAACTTCCACCACGTGCCACCAGATCGTGCCACTGAAGCACCCATGCCGATATTAATCGTCTATGTCTCAAAAACAGGTAAGAGATAATGGTTTGAAATTTTCCAGGATTGCTTGACTCGCATATAAAAAGTGATTGATGAAAAAATATTTGGAAAACGACCAGGGTTCAACCCCAGGGAATTATTTCTATTTCTCATAAGGTAACACGTAAAAATGGACTTTTCGACAGGCAGGCTTTTCTCCTTTTGGAAATTAAAATGAGAAAAATTGAATCTTCGATCTTCGGATCTGGACCATTCTAAAGAAAATATTTTCCAGTTTCTTATTCTATTTGTCTTTTATCGCCTTCAGCTCGAAATCGCTCATGTTAATCATTTGAATGATATATTTTGGAAAAATCTTGGCATTTTAACCGGGTGTTGCCTTGCCTACAAACTACATTGTTAAACCTCAAAATCCTATTGTTACTTCAATCCATATAGGTTTAAGCGTGATTTGAAGGCCTTTATTATGATAAGGAGAGAAATCCAAGGAGGGGAAATGATTTTCATAGCAATCAATGCAAACAACATTTGTTGCATTATTTCCAAGAAGAAATACCCAAAAATCTGAAATATTATTCAAAGAGATTAAAAATCATAATATTGAGCTAAATTCAATATTACTGAAATAGAAATGGTATGAAAATCTGAGGACCGTACTTAATGTTTTAATAAACAAACGGAGCATGTAAGAATTTTATGGGGTGAAGGATTGTGCGATAGGTTATGGGGGTTAGGTAGAAAAATGGAAGACTTGAGGACGGTTTTGGAAATAGGGAGAGAAAGAGACATTTAAAAAATCACAAAAATAACAATAAAAGGCTGTTGTTTGTCCATTGGTCTGAGTGTCAAGCTATTAAAATGCAAATAACTCAATCAAGGATGTAGATAGAAAATTGAAAATTGGCAGAAATAATCTAATTAAATATAAAAATGCTTTGCCGAAAGAAAATTCATGAAAAAATTCCCAAGTTCGATTCCAGGGTATTATTTCCATTCTTCATAAGATAAGACTCAAAAATCGACTTATTGTCGAGCAGGCTTTTCTTCTTTGGCAATTAAAATTGGCAACACCAGACCAACAACCATCTAATTTGAATTATTTTAATGAAAAATTAATAAAGTCACTTATTCTATCCTTCTTTTTCCAAAATCGCTCATTTGTTTATCCTGATATAAATATAATAAAAAATGACAATGGGGAAGTATAACTTGATATAAAAGTTCCATTTTAATTAAAATGTTCCCCCAAATAACGACTTCATCCATCGATTTTAAACCTTGGAATGTTAGAACTGTGTGATATGAAATTGTATTCATGCACATAAAACAACTGAGTTTGAAATATCATGTACACTCACCCCTCCATACATTTCTCTGGCAATTTCTTCAGCCAACCCAGCCTCATCAGGGTCAGAGCATGAGCCAATCCAAATATACACTACACCACCACCTTCACCGAATGGAACTTTCAAGATGTAACTGCAAAATAAATACAGATACTAAGTACAGTGATCTTCAACTATTTAGATGACTCACCTTTGGCCTCTACAATACCATATAATTACAACTTATAGTTACACAAAATATGGCTGCCTTCCAGACCATGGTAGACCAATGTACCACTCAGTCAAAGAAACATCCACAAAGAACACAATATAATTAAACAAATCACATCAGAACATGGGTACAAAACACAAATCACAGATCGAATGACCAAAAATATAAAAATCTGATGTGGCCAACACATGACTTTCTCCATACTTGATATATTTCTAAAAATTCCAAATAAGTTAAATGATAATAAATATTTTAAGGAACTGCGAGAAAAATTTTGAACAGAAAGAAATTCAAACAAGAGAGAGGGAGAGGGGGAAGAGAGGGGGGGGGAGGGGGGAGAGAGGGGGGAGAGGAGGGGAAAGGGGGGATTTGAGCATGATAAAACAAGGAAAACTCACCAGAAAGAAGAATTAAGGGCTGATGCTTCCGGATTTATCTGAATGCAACGTGTACACAAGGGCCCTCCATTTGACCGCAAGTGGAAAAGTTCAACACCACCACCTCCAGGCACTGTTGAAATCCAAGGACGCCGATACAATGATGCAGGTTTGCTACTTTCTGGCACATTTTTGTTACCTTCATCTGAGACCTTCAAAGAATCAGCTTCAGCAGATGAGTCCCTCTTCTCCCCTTCAAGTCCAATATCTGTTGATGTTTCTTCAACTCCAGTTTGGCACTCAGCCATGTCCTCACCAGCCCTTGTGTCCCCTTCTTCATCTACCAATACTGATTTAGCATTGTCTTTATCTCCAAAATCCATTGCTGTGCTCTCTTCGTCCTCAGAATCTGATGCAGTATGCCCTTCTGCAACTGCCTCATCTTCAATTTCCTCACCCCTAACTTCAGGTTCAACAGCCTGAATGTCTGCAACCTGATTGGTTGATTTGCTGTTGGTATTATCTTCTCTAGGTGACTGTGCTTCACACTTATCCTTTATCTGAAAAAAAAGGAGTCATTACTGAACCAAAATTGTTGTTTGTTGATTTTAATGAAACATTTACCATAAATTAATAATAATGTTTATTTGTCCACTGATCATACAGAGGTTATGATATAGGAAGCACCAATAAATAAGATTACAGAACATTAATCCCACTGGAATCAAGTCAAAAATATTACAAATTGAAATATAAAAGAGAATGTTTACAAAAGGAAAACATTACAAGAGAGAGCATAGATCTTTATGTTTACAAAGGTTTTTAGCAAAATTCATTAACCAATCAAGCATGGAGCGCATTTAAATGAAAGTCATCCTGGAGGTCAGAGGAGATTTAAATGAATTAGCCAATCTGGAGTCAATTTATAAAAAAATGCATAACTTTCTACCTATTGATTGGATTCATCTGAAATTTTTTGAGAATTTGTGAAAAACTATGAGTATTTATAATACAAGTAGAAGGTGATTCTAGTCTGCAAGCATATCATCTCACCTTGAAAAAAACATTCATTTTTCAGACAGATATTTCATCATTACAAATATTTTTTTAATTCTAAAGATTTCACCGCAGCGATCTGCAATTTAAAGAATTTTATACTTTCTCCATTATTGGGTACTAATTATACACATTTTTGCCAAATTTTGAAGTGGTAGCACTTCTAGAAGTGAAATAATATTTTTCTAATTGTTTAAATTTTAAACATTTTTAACGGCCGCCGCAATATATTGTGGCGACCAGCGGGAATAGGGCGGCGCTCATTCGCTTCAGACATTGTGATGCTCCAAAAGTCTAACAAAAAGTCATCAATAATGCACGAACAATGACTGGGATTAGATATGAACTTGGGGTTTCTACGTAACCTTGATAATCCCCTACTATTCATTTTTATTTATTGAACAACATGGGGGTGCTGGTGGTGTAGTGGTTAGGACGCTGGCTGCTACTCGCCTGCTGCTCTGAAAGGGCAGTGGGCACAAATCCTGCGAAAGTATGATTTTTCTCAAGGTCACCCAGCCCCCTGTTTGTATGGTTTGAGGAGACCGAGCAAAGTCAGTGTTCTGTCCTTCGGAAGGGACATTAAGCCATTGGTCCCCTTGGTGCTCTTCATAAAGAGTAGGCTAATGCTAGCACCTGGTTTCCCTCCTCCCTTGTGTGTGTACATATGTCCAGTTGATGACAGTGCAAAATGACCATAGCAGTCGACGCACTTAAAAAATCAATTACTTACTTACTACTACAACAACACAATCATGCACATGGTTTTCTCATTGCAGCGCTCGTCCCAGAACTTTATGACCAGACCTCGTACATTGCTTCACCAAAAAAAATTGACGTAGACTTTTTAACCTTTCCCTACATGTAAGACTCCGTAGTAAGAGTTTTGAAACCTTCCCCAAAATAATGACATTTTAGCCTCTCTTCCCCCATTACTAGAATGTTTTTGGTCTGCGAGCTGGAACAGAACAGGAGCTCCAGTCTAAATGAAAAGATTGGAATAAGAAACTATGCTGTGAGAAGTGGCCAGGTGTTCTTCAGTGAATCGAATCTCAGGAACAATTTAAAAATAGGACAACTGCCTTCATAAATGTTAATGGTTTCCTTGGATTTCTACACTTCCTTCTGAGGATTTAATTTTGGAAAGGTAATAACACTTTCACAAACAAAATACCTATAGCGATCATCATTATTTTGCATAAAAGCAAGACTGGTATTTCTGATTGTAGATAATTATTAGGTATTCATTACCAGCAAAGCGATAGTAGGGAACGTCACCTCCGTCAGTCTGTCCACATGTTTAATCTCTGAAACTACTGGGTGGATTTTAATTAAAGAAAGTATTAGTATTAAATTAAAGAAGCATTAGTATTAGAACTTCCACTTTATACAAGCACTTAAATAAGCTTGTACTCATATCTCATTAAATGGCATCCGTCAAGCAACAATTAAATACCATATTTTTCTCTCCCTTTCTCTTATATAACCTGTAAAGTATCAATCAAAACATTTATTAAGTTAGAGGACAACATTTACCACAAAAAAATTCCATGAGACCACATGACTTATAGTTTCGGAGATAAAAATTCAAGAAAATCTCAAGCATAAAATCACACATTTTGTTTACATCAATGGCTATGACAATTCTATCGGCAAACAATTAAAAATCCATATTTTTCTCTCCCATGCTCTTATATGATCTGTGAGGTATAGATTACAAAATTTATTCAATTAGAGAACAATATTTACCACAAAAAAGAACGTGATACCACATAATTATGACTAATATTTTCATTCAAGAACCGTCCAATCTTTGGATGCCATTTAACAGGCATTTCCCATTAAGAACGCCTCTGAAATCTTTGTGTATTCCATTTATGGAGTATACTTTTCCATCTTCTTCATTATGTCATGATATGCACTTGTATTGCTACAAAAACTTGAGCAATTATAGAAACAATAAAAAGCCATAGTAATATTTTGAACCTATCGTTATATATTTTTAAAAGACATAGGAATATAACTATACAATTTTAGTAATTTATTTGAAATGATATGTACATTATGCACTATAAAGACAAAAATATTTACAGTAAAAGATTTTTTGCATTTTTCATGTTTTCAAGATCAGATTAATATTGTAGTGATTGTTTTTATAAAAATAATAACAAAGTGCTTAGAAAAATGATTTAATCTGATTTATCTGACACAGAACAATTTAAACAAATAGTGCACTTCACACTGGTTTCCATCCACACAAACACACGGTGCCCTATAAGTTAGGCCACCCACGTGTCAAAGCATGCAGCCTATTACGAAATAATTTTCATAAAATTGAAATATGAACACATTGATTAGAAACTTCGGGTAATTATTTTAAATAAGTCTCCGCACAATGTAATAAAATATTCAGACTTTCCTTTGTTTTTAAAACAGAAACATAAGAAAAAATAAGTTGCAGGCCTTGGAAGCCTCCCCTTGGTGGTTCTAGGGTTAAATATGTGAGGAAAATGAATGATGAAACATAGAAACTTAATCTTTTAGCAACACCAACCTCATTAGAAGAACCAATTTCATGCACAGTGCCTAAGCGTCGTCGCTTTCCTTTATGGATGATGAACTTCTGTCGGAAATGTGCCATGAACTTCAGATTCTCCTGTTGTTGATGTGTCCTAACTACTTCCAACCTCTCACCAAACAGTCCAGCAAACTTCCGCCGCAAACTAAAAACAGAATTCATTAGCTTGAATATATTCAACTTTTCATAATCTCATACAGCACATACTAAGATCACATACAAGTCATTTGGAATAATAAACAAGTTGATCCAAACAGAACTTATGATCCCTACTTTCCATTTAATCATTTATTTAATACTTATATCGCCTTTAATAGTTTTAAAATCACCGTGGATATGTGTTTTTTGTGTTCCCAAATTTCATAATTTAGCATTATAAAATATTACAAATACATTCAAACTGAATATTAAATTGATCATGCGTATTTGTGTGGCAAAAATAATGCAAGTACATATTAGAATATACCGAATCTGTGTCCAACAATAGTTGTTGCTATGGCAACACTCATAATGAGTGATAAAAACTGCAAAAATGCCAGTATTTATGCAAAATTCTAAGCAATATTATCAATAAGCAAAATTCTACTATAATAATTAGAATCTTCATTCCTTTCCTCAGAGAATAGTACAAATCCCGCTCTGATATTACAATTCTAAGATATTTTAATGTGCAAGAGAAAATTATCCTGCACGATGGATTTCAGATTTCCCATATAGATCAAATGGGAAGGATAATTCCTGGAATCGAACTCGGGACTTCAATTTATGCAATAAAAACTATCCTCAGGAGCTCGGTCTCAGTAGCATGAGATTTCCACCAAGTGTCATGAAAATCGGTCTATTGGTTAAAAGTTAATCGAGGGGGACAGACAGACACAACAATAAAACTACAAGCCTATTTCCATTCTGGAAAGTAGGTTAAAAAATCTGATGTGGCCAACACATGACTTTCTCCATAATTTTAGTATTCTTATGTAAAGTATGACTGCATTAAATATCTCCCATGTAATGCAATGAAAACAAATATTGATGAGTTTTCAAGACAATATATTTGCAATACTTCTTATGGCTATGTATGAAAGTAAAATACCTAAATTGGCAAGTATCCATCCAATGGTGGATGAAATTGGTTAGGAAAAGAACAAAGAAAGATGAAACAAATACAAAGGAGAAAATAAACACATGCAATCAACAAAAAACTGCACAAGAATACGGAAGAATAAATTGTTTCAACGAACCAGTAGTAGTGCTAGGCTTTCAAATGCTGAATTAACAGTCATTAAGCAAAATTGTTTTCTGTTGTCAAGGGTGGCAAACAGTTACAGCACAAGCTGTTGAAAAGACCATTTTTTTTGTTTAATGGAATTTTAAGCTAATATTTTTATCATCTAAGAAGTTAACCATAATTCTTTTCTTTGTCAGTTTTTATTAAAATGTTGTTTCAGGAATTTTCCAACAGGAGGCATCCGTGTACACTGCTAAGTTATGAATAAACTAAATATCTCTGGTATTACAATTTTACAGAAATTACAGAGAATTTTATTCTCAATAACATTGCTATTTACTTATAATGAAGTCTTAACCCTTTAATGCTCACATTTCCTGAGGATACTTTTTCTTAGATGCATGGTGGCTAAATATTTAGCAATTATATTAGGAACAATAGTGAACATTTATTGAATACTGAACATATATTTATATTTAATATCTATTATTATAAATTATGCAGTTTTAATATAGAAAATTGTTAAAAATGAAAAAGAAACCTCGAGTAAAGTGCCACTTCAAGATGAGCAATTTTAACCAAAAACTAATCAACTCTTGACCCTTTAATGAAAATGTCAAAAATAAAATTTCCCATTGCTCTGATCAATAGTTTTTCAGTTAGAGGGCCCACAAAATTCCTATTACATACACACACACACATCGAGAAAATGGTCAAAATGTGTTCAGGGTCTCAAAAGGCGCATTCCTATTGAAATTTAAAATTCGATTTTTTTCATGAAAACAATACTTTCCTCAAGACTACGTACAGTGGAACTCCCAAATTCGCAGTTTACAAATTCGCATGCTTTGCAGTTTCGCGGGTTTTTCAAATAATGTTGCCATCGGTGAAATGGCATCCACGTAGTATGTAGCAGTAGAAAGTTTTCCTGAACAACTGTGAAAATACACTGAAGATGATGGATACACATGACAGCAAGTATTCAATGCAGATGAGACAGCATCGTTTGCCTTCAAGAACATTTTTGTCAGTCAGAGAAATCGTCTCTTGGATTTAAAGCAGACAAAGACTGATTTACCTTTTCTAATGTGCTAACGCTTTGGGGGACTGCATGATGAAGCCCATGATTGTATACCAAGCTTTACACCCTTTAGAAACTGAAGGAGAAAAACAATGAACACAGTCTACCAGTGTTTTCGAGAGCTAACCAAAAAGCCTGGGTTACAAGTGCGCTGTTTTTAGAATGGTTTAACAAGTATTTTGTAAAAGAAGTAGAAAAATACCTTCACCATCAACCATCGCTTTCCTTGTCATCATTGAATTTTTTGCAGACTTCAATATCTTCATTTTAACTTTTTAAGATACGATTATGCTGAGTGTAACAGTATGCTCAGCATGGGATTCGTTTTGTAGCGCACACCAAATTTAATACATGCATTTTTTTGCCTTTTACATGATTCAATAAATATATTTTCAGTATAGCCATTGCTAATCATGGTTTATGCGAAATTATCTTGGGAAACTTGCAGTACAGCTACGGCAGATTCAAGTGACATATAATATTGATTCTAAACCACTTGTAGAAATATTCATGACATTTTTTTCCTCTAAATCGTGATTGCTTTCTTATTTTTAGGAGCCCTTCACAATTGAAAATGTTTTACTTAAAAGCGATTCAACAGGAACTGTGGCAACAGACGAAACTAAAAAGCAGAATACTAAATTAGGAGAACCAAAGAAAAAGAAAGCAAAAATTCTAAACAGGCAATACAAAGAAGAGTACTTGGCATATGGTTTTGCTTGTTCCGGCGATAGAACGTGCCCAAAACCAGTGTGTCTAGTATGCAGGGAAATTTTAGTGAACAAAGCAACGGTGCCTAGTAAATTACTGTCTTTTTCGCTCAAACCATCCTTCTTACTCCGAAAGAAACATCAGTTTCTTTAGGCGTTTGCAAGAGCAAAATTTGAAAGAAAGTGCTTTCATGAAAACTTGCATGAGTGTCTCAGATAGGGCCACAGAGGCAAGCTATATTGCTGCAAGATTAATTGCCCAAAGAAAAAAGTCACACACTACAGGCGAGACATTAATTCTATCAGCATGTAAGGTAACTGTGCGGATTATGGTAGGAGAGGAAGCAGCAAAAGCAGTAAGCAAAGTATCACTTTCAGACGATAGCGTGAGGCGTATAGATGATATATGTCTGATGACATAGAAGCTACCCTTATCGAGAAGTTGCAAGGGGCTGGAAATTTTTCATTACAGGTTGATGAATCTACAGATAATAGTGGTCATCCGCAACTTATTTCCATTGTGTGCTTTGCTGATGGGGATAATATAAAAGATTACTTTTTGTTTTGCAAAGCATTTCCTCACTGAACAACAGGTGATGAAATATACCGTATCACTGATGAGCTCATCAGTAGCAATAACATACAATGGCAAAAATGCTTAAGTGTTTGCACCGATGGTGCTGCAGCAATGACAGGAAATGCCAAAGGATTCGTTGCGAAATTGAAAATGCAGAGCCCGAATGTGCAAATTATCCACTGTTTTCTGCATCGCAAGGCCCTTATGGCAAATAATTTGCCGGATGACCTGAAGTCAGTTTTAGATAATGCAGTGAAAATAGTTTATTTCATTAAATCGCGACCACTCAAGTCACGCCTTTTTCCATTATTTACAATGAGATGGGTGCAGATCATCATTCCTTACTTCTTCATACTGAGATCAGGTGGCTTTCAAGAGGTAAAGTGTTAACAAGAGATTCTGAACTAAAGGATGAGATAAAACAGGTCTTGACATCACAAAATGAGGTTTATCTTGCCGATTTTATTCAAGATGACAACTGGTTAGCAAAGTTGGCGTACATGGGTGACATCTTTGAACATCTCAATGAGTTGAACATAAAATTGCAAGGACGTAACCAAAACATATTAACTTATTTGGACAAAATAAATGGATTTACAAATAAACTTCAGCTATGGTGTGGATCATTGAAAATGTTTGAACCAATAAATGAGATGCAGTTTGACAATAATTTCTTAAGTGAAGTTTCCCAAAATCTATCTATTCTTTACAAAAAACTCAATCAGTATTTCAAGTTCAGAAGTACAAAACAATTTGACTGGATTCGAGAACCTTTTAGTCTTTCATCAGAATAATCATCCAAGGAACTTATTCTGAAACTATGAGAGGAATTGACAGAACCTAGAAGCACACTTGAACTTAAATTTAGTGAAATATCTTCACCACAGCCTGACGTGACAATATATGAAATGTATTTGTTTCTTTCAATAGCTATACAAATGGGACACGATGTAAGAGATACATTGAGGGACTACTGGTCGACATTGTAACAATTTTATACTCCTTTCTTTAGTGCTACTATGAGAAGTGACCGATTTCTTCACATTCTCTGCTTTCTTCATTTCACTGACAACACTAACGAAGCTGATAAGACTGACAAAAATTATGACAGATTATGGAAAATTAGAATTCTCTTTGAAATGCTCAATGACAGCTACACTAAGTATTATAAACCTACTGAGCACTTGGCCGTAGATGAAGTCATTGTGCTTTTCAAAGGGAGAGTCATTTTCAAACAATACATTCCTAAAAAACACAAACGTTTTGGCATAAAAATCTATAAACTCCGTGACAAGATCGGTTATACTTATGACATGAAAGTGTATTTGGGGAAAGACAGACAAAATGCAATGCAAGACATGACAGTGACACATGCGACTGTTAGAGAACTTACTAGGAGAGCAGAAGGGGTTGGGCATAAGTTATATAAGGACAACTTATTCTCCTCTCCTATCTTTCGACGATATTCAGTCAAAGAAAATTTATTGTTGCGGAAATGTTAAACAAAACCAGAAAGACATGCCCCAAGACTTTTCCAGTAAAAAACTGAAACTAAGATGGGGAGACATACGCACTTGGACCAGGGATGACTTGACCACGATTATATGGAAGGACAAAAGAGACATGTCATGCTATCAAACATTCATGATCCACCAGGAGAAAGAAACTTCTGCAATGAAGAGGGAAGAGCTGTAAGACCTGTTATAGTCGAAGATTATAACCACCACATGGGGTACGTGGACAAAGAAGATAGGATGGCTAACAGCTACACCATCGGTCGCCGCACTTGGAAATGGACAAAGAAATTATTTTTTCATTTAGTCGACCCAACTATACTAAATAGTTGGATCCTCCTTTCCTCATGCAGCGGTGCATTTTCACATTGGCAATTCCAACTTTCCCTTGTTTGGCAACTGGTTGAAGAGGGTGCTTGAGCTCTTCCTTCCCAGAATCTCTCAAGGGGATGACCTAGTGCTAGTGGAACACAAGTAAACCACTTAGAGGCCAAGGACAATAAGCACTGACCCATTTTGGGGACCCGTATCCGTTGCCATGTGTGTTCCTCAAAGGGCAAATACTCAAGAACAAAATATAGGTGCAAGGTGTGTGACGTGGGACTATGTGTTGAGCCCTGCTTTGAGGAAAACCACACTAGCCTAACTCTATAGGGAAATGTAAATACTGGGGCTGTGTCAGCTGTGGACCGAGCAGGAACCGGGTTGGCAAAAAGTGAGTAAATGCAGTGTTTTTGCACTTTATTTCGATTTATATCAACAATAAGTTATTTTAGCGGCAAAATTTAGTCTATTAGGGTTATTTCGTCCTGTTTATTTCTACAAATAGGAGAAACATGTAATTCTTTGATAGTTTAACTACAAAATGCTTTTTATTTGAGCATTTTATCACCAAAAGTTCACGAGGTATGCAATTTTTGCAGGAAAATTTAAATGTCTAAAATTGGACCCCACCAGCGGATATTTAAATCTGACGGATAACGGTTAAGGTACATTGATGACGTTTTTGAAATCTTCGACACATCGAAAAGCAACATCACAGACTTCTTAGGAAAACTGAACGAACAGTACGATTCCATCAAATTTACATACGGGGAAGAACAAGACAAAACACTTCCTTTCCTCGATTTACTCATAGAAAGGCATGACAACCGGCTTACTTTCAACATTTACCGGAAACCCACACAATCGGACACATACATCCCACATGATTCCCATCATCACATTGCACATAAGTTAGCACCATTTCACTCCATGATTCACCGTTTACTGCAGGTTCCCCTTTCAAAACCCAATTCTCTCAGTGAAACAATAAAACACTGTACTTATTAATGTCTGGATTCCTGTGTCTCCAAAACTGTTCTGAGAGCTGCATATTTTGCAACTTTTCATTGTAAACTACTGTATTCAATTTTAGTATGGGGTCACTCTGCCATTAGTAGCAATATTTTCTATCTCCAAAGAAAAGCTATTAGAATACTAGAAGGCCTAGGGTTCAGAGATGATTGCCAAAACTCTTTTACAGAACTGGGCATCTTAACATTTCCTTGTCTTTTTATATGTGAATGCCTATTGTATATTCACAAGAATCTGGATCAATATTGTATTATGAACTCGATCCATTCTTATGATACTAGAAGTAAGGACAATGTGGAAAATAAATATTTCAGGCTAACTAAAGCTAGGAATGGGCCTAAATACTGGGCAGTGAAATTTTTCAATATTGTCCCAGTGAATATCAGGTCTCTTCCTCATACAAGTTTTAAATTACATGTTAAAAGGTTTTTAATTGAGCATTCCTTCTATTCATCTGAAGAATTTCTGAATTTCCACTGGAATGTATTGTAAATTTTGAATAATGTTCTTGTTTTGTTTGTCTGTTAGTATGTTAGCAGTAACCTAAGGTTTTTTTGACAATGTAATACTCAAAGAGTGTCTCTAATAAACTATACTACTACATGCTTCTTGAAAGCAATAAAATTTTCCATGTACTCGGAAGGTAAGAGCAAAGAGAACTTCTTCCTTGCAGACAAAGACCATTATGAAGCCATGGGATGTTTAGTAATTGTGCTATCAGTTTAATGATTTCTTGCAAACTGGTTTTGTGTCTGTTCTTTGACAACACAAAAATGAGGTGGAAAACCACTGGTTTGCACATTGTGAACTTAAAAAGTATGAATAAATGTACTGTAATAATAAATTAAATGTAGTATATTGTGTGTGTATAAATAAATGCATTTTCGTGGACATAGAATTGGCATCTGAATGTTCCATACAGTACTTATAACTTTTCACTCGATTTTAAGATGATCCCTAATTTTTTTGAAGAGATTTTTGGGGAAAAACATAATCTTCCTTTCAGTTTAATACAGTAAATTTCAAGGTTTGATTTAATAATGGCTTTGCAGGCCATATAAAATGTCCTCCAGTCCCTCATGTGGACCATGGGCCATAGTTGACTGACTCCTGATGTAAGGTTAAACTGAACATAAAGTTTTAATAAAAAAATTTTTGCTAATGTAAGTGTGGGAGTTATATCTCGGGTTAATAGTACCTGAAAGTGAAAGTAAGCCAACCCATGTTGGATGCATCCCTTCCCTGCCAAAAGTAGACAACACACTGAAAACATTCCTCCTCTTCTTCCTCAGGGACTTCCTCATTCCCTTCTTCTCCTTCCACATCTGCATCCCCTCCAGGCGGAACCCAGTAACGGCATAGAAATACGTAGCAATCTCCACTGTAGAAATGACCTACAAGAATTAAATAAAAGGACAATAAGAACATTCAATAAGAAAGTACTTTCTTACTATTCAATTATCATATACTAGCTAATTACTCAGGCTTTGCCCTGGGTTCACAGTTTCGAATTTTAATGCTCGTATCACTTGCTAATATTTTCATTCAAACTCAAGGTACTCTCGAGATAAGTGACCGTAAGCTTTCAAGTAAGTGGTTTCACACCTCCGTAGGGTCTTTCATTCACTCTCACTTTTAGGTATCAAAAAGGCATGCGCTGGCCACATGAAAATATGTACAAAACTTATGTTTCCCAATCCCAGAGCGACTTCGGCTTTCAAATGAGCCGTCATATACCTTGAAAGGTTCTTCCGTTAACTTTCAGTTTTAACTATCAGAAAGTCATGTGCTGGCCACGGGAAATACCAATATTGTTTCAACGTTCTACAGTTTATCCATTCAGTGTACCATTGTGAGCAGGGCTGGCAGGTGCACAGGTGCAACGTGTACACCGCACACAGGTGGCCGATAATTGGGGGTGGCCAACAAGAGTTTAGGTGCTTCCTCCGACAAATTGAGGGGTGGTTCACCTGGTGCTGAATTGGATTCAGCAATGTCTGAGCATATAAGATGCATAAAAAATCAGAAGAAGGTAAGTTTGCTCATATTTAGGGCATATGATTCAAAATGAAATTATAAATCTCATTTCAGAGAAAATTATTGAAGTAATTTTAGACGCATAGAAAAGCGAGATATTTTTCAATAATAAGCCATACGGAACAAATTACCGTGGTAATCCGTTTTGAAGAAATGAATACCGAAATCAGAAGAGCTGAAATCCACAAGCACTTCCTTGGGTTTTACCCAATTACAGAATCAACTGAAGAGGGATTAACCCTATTTCTTTTAAAATGATGGAAGATTTAAATTTAAATGTTCAGGATATCAGAGGCCAGGGTTACAACAGTGCTGCCAATATGCATGGTAAGCATAATGGCTTACAAAAAAGAATTTTAGATATCAATTCACAGACTTTTTTGTGCCATGCGCTTCTCACAGCCTAAATCTTGTGATAAATGATGCGGCAAAGGTCACCCTTGAAACTGTCGAATTCTTCAATGTTGTGCAGGAATTATATGTTTTTTTCTTACTCTACTCGAAGGTGGAGCATGCTAAAGAAAAATATTAAAAAATTAACATTGAAACCAGTTTCAGAAACCAGGTGGGAGAGTAGGATAGATGTAATAAAACCATTGGGATTTGAAATCACAGAAATATACGAGTCTTACCGAGTGATAGATGGAACAAATGTAGATATGAACACTAGCTACCAAGCTCAATGTTTCGCTGCAAAACTTCAGAGATTTAAATTTGTATGGTCAGTCATTATATGGTACGGCATTCTATCTAAAGTCAGTATTGTTAGTGAATTGCCGCAGAAGCCGAAGCTAAACATGAAAACTTGCATTGATCTTTTAAAAAATTTAATCGATTTTTTAAAAGAAAAGTGTTCAGATAGCTGCAACTACTGAGGTGGAACCAGACTTCCTGGAAACAAATGCTGTATGTTTCAGGAGAAAGGCTAGGCAATTTAATTATGAGCATGTTGATGAACCAATTAGACATCCACAACTAGATTTCAAAGTAAATTTTTATTTTTCAATTTTGAACAGAACACTAAAATCACAGAGTGAAAGATTTGAGATACTTCAGAGGCATAACGTAGCATTTGATTTTCTGCATACTTTTTCCGATTTGAAATATACCAGCAGTGATGAAAAAAGAAGAAACTGTGAGATTTTACATACAAAAATTACTAATAATGACAAAAGTGAAAGTGACACTGATGCAGTAGATCTGATGAATGACATTGATAGATTGCAGAAGTGGGCAATTAGAATTTTAGTTCTGGCTAAACAAAGAGAAAGTTGTAGGGAACATTTTAAGAAACTTCAACTTTTAACACTCCCCTCGATGTACATCTTTTACACCATTATGTACTTAAAAGAGAATAATGGAATATTAGACATTAAACAAAACAAAGATATCCATAATTACAATACAATAGGAATTCTCATAATAAATTTAGACTATCATAATTTAAAAATTTTTGAAAATGGGCCAATTCATGCGGGATGTGGATTTTATAATAAACTTGTGTCTAAAAGATTTGAAAAATGTGTCAACATCCAGAAGAGCATTAAAAAAATTTCTTGTAGAAAAATGTTATTACTCTATTGCTGAATTCTTAAATTGTTAAAAGACATTTGATTACTGTCACTTATGTATGTATTAATTTCTGTGACTTATGTACGTACCTGTTCTTATTTTTGTGAATTATCCTATACATATGTATATATGTCTTTGGATGAAAAAATAAATGAAATGAAATGTACTTCCATATTTGACCACAGTCATTTGTGGCACCATAGTAAAGGGGAATATATTGCACTTTAGCCAAAATGTCAGAACGATGGTTACATATAACAAAATAATTATAAAGAAAGAAACCATGAATAAATTAAAAGTCCATAATTTTTTCTGAAGTCTCATTGAGCTGTGAAGAACCTGCCTATTGGTTGCTAGTAAGGTAATCATCCAATACACTTGCATGGACAGAGATTTCACAGAGTTTAAATCATTGCAGCATTGCCAGATGCTATAAACCATACCCAGTAAAGATCAAAAAGTGTACATCGTATTGTTTAAGGAATTTCGTTTTACAAACTCTGTTATAATGATTGTATTTTTTCGTACCAGGATGAATTTTTATTGAGCTAAACCGATATTTTAGTTACAACGACATTCGCTAAATTGAAACATTTTTACATAATGTTACATAGTAAATTGGCAGGGGATGGAAGATAAATTTTGTTTTACTGAATATTTCGTTACTCTGGCATTCATTACACCGACATTTTGCTATATAGATACTGGAATTTAGTCAAACTATAAAACCTTATAAAATATTTAAAAAATAAGGGTGACTAATATGTAAGCTTGATAGTTTTCAATTTTTATTTTTTCTTAAAATCAATGATAAATATTTATGTTTATTGTAATATATTTTATTAGGCTTGGTAGTTTCGATGTTTATACAACCTGCCTATAAAGTTTCAGGAGTGACTACCGTATCTGCCCGAATATAAGCTGATACTTTTTGTCAAAATCTATCGTGAAAAAAATCACCCTCGGCTTAAATGCGAGCCTGAGGAAAAATTTGGCATCCTCGTACGACACCATCGCTGAAAAATGTCTTGTTTCCATAGCATACCTCCTGTTGCCCGGAGCTGTAATTTAAATTGCTATTGAATGTTAAGTATATATTTTAACACGTAGTTAAAAGTGGGTTCTTATCCAAAGGAAAGGGCGGTATATAAAACAATCGAGTTTTAACAACCCACCAGGTTCATAGTATGATTGCACGCTACAGCAAATTCGTTTTGATCATAATTTGCAACGAGTTCTTAAGATACCAACACCGGTCTTATTAGAGGTTTTTACAAATTCTGACTACACTAAGCTTCTTCAACTCTTTGTTTTAATTGCACTTCTTGGTGCTGCAATCAATTTAAAGTTCAGATGTAGCAGACATCGTAGCTTTTATGGATCATTTAAATGGCAGGTACGTTAAAGTTAGGAGCCGACAGTATAAAAGAAGTTCATATTAATTTTTCTTGTTTATTTTATATTTTACTATAGCCATTGTCATTTTTGTATGCATGTTAAAACCCTATTTCATAGAATGTATTAAAATTGCGTATACTAACTAAGCAGACGATATCGTCTGCTTAGTCAATTCGCAAAATTTGATGACGACTTTCGATGCACAACTGTTTGAATTCCGCTAACATAAGATACGTCTGATTCGAAGGTGTGAGCAACGGCGTTTACTCTAATTCATCTGATAATTAACAGCAATAATAATAAAACTTGGAAACCTCTTTCATAGAATCTATTAAAATTGCGTATAATGACTAAGTAGACGATCACGCCAAATTCGATGACAGCTTTCGATGCGCAACAGTTTGAATTCCAGTAAGATAAATAAATATACTTACATTTGATTGTAAGGTGTGATAAACAGCGTTGACTATATTTATAGTTAACAGTAATAATACCTAATAAAACTTTACATGGAACGTATATAATTATATAGATGTAATGTATAATGTATTCTAGGTTGTGTGTGCATGTCTGGTACACTTAAGCATAAAATTTACGAAAATACTTTTTTTGCCAAAAAATGTTGGAAAATTTTGTGGGGTCGGCTTCTATTCGGGCAGATACGGCATATAAAAATTAATACAAGACACTTTCAAACTATTGCCACTTGTCCCCTTTGAAATAGCCCCCCCATCCAATGATACGCCACTGTCCGAGTTTCTGAAGTTCATTGAAGCAGATCTGGAAGACATGTTCTGGAATTTTGTGCAGTTGCTCTGTCAGGTAAATATGGTAAATTGTTTACATTACCTAAATGATGACAATCATTAACATCATGTAGTGAAACAGGTGCTTATAAAAATTTAGGTAATAAATAAAAAAGGATTGTAACAATTTTTTAAATCTATATAATGAAAGGAAAAATTTGATTTTATCTATCACTTACCCAGTTCCTCCTCAGGAAGTCGTACAAATTTGCGCCCTTCCAGCACAAATGCTTCCATTGCCTCCAAATCTTCATTCCATTCTTCAGCAAGTGCACGAGCCTCTGCCACTGGCATTAGTGGCTGCCGAGGTGCAAATAGGGCTGCTAGATCAGCCTTAAGATAGATTAGAACAAATAAGGTTGGCAAAGAGTAAAAGAGCAATAGAGATATAAGAACTGAATAATCAAGAACATGATCAAATTATCATACATCTCAATTAATAAAATAAAATATATTGTTTTTATATTGTAAAAAAAAATGTTTTTATATTGTCAAACCCCACGAATGGAGGTTTTATAAAAATGTTTAAAAAACGATAATAAAATAAAAATAATAAAAAAAACCTATCATCGATGCCTAGCAGTAGGCAGCAGTACTGTCAGTATGGTACAGAGCCAAAAACAAATGATGTTGGCTGGGTCTATATCCAATACAGCTGTAGGCGTGATTGGGACGATTTGAAAGGCTACAGTACTGCGATGTGGAAAGCAAGAGAGAAACTGCCACATTACAATCCCTAGTAATGAATATATGGTTGGACAATATGAGTTCTCTCGAGGTAAAACAATCCGAAGGTAAAATAGTCCCCTAATTGGATCTCCGGGCGGGGACTGCCTTGAAGAAAACATTTGTCAAAAGTAATTTATGAATAGGCACTTGGAACGTAAGAACTATGAGAAAGGCAGGAAAGCTAGAGAACTTGAAAGAAGAAATGAGAAGAAATAGAGTTGACATTATAGGACTGAGCAAAACTAGATGAGAAGGAGAAGGACAGTTTGACTAGGAAGAGTTCACAGTAGTTTATTCGGGAGGAAACAGTGGGGAAAGGGGAATAGCTCTGGAACTTAAGAAAGATATGATGAAAAGCATGACAAAGATAACAGCAATGAATGATAGACTGATGGCAACAAAGCTAAAAGCACTCCCAGTGGATATGCTGATAATTCAGGTATATATGCCAATGTCAGCTCATGAAGATAAAGAAACCAAGGAGATTTATGAGCAAATTAATAACATTTACAAAGAAGATGAACGAGGAAAGGTAAACTGCATAATAATGTGAGATTGGAACAGCATAGTCGGAGAAGGACAGGAAGAAAATGTTGTCGGGCGATACAGACTTGGAAAGAGAACCAAGGAGGGGAAAACTGGTAGAATTCTGCATCAATAATGACCTTGTAGAGACTAATACATGGTTCAAAAACCATAAACACAGGTTATTCACATGGAAAAGCCCAGGAGATAGAATGAGATGCCAAATAGATTACATCCTTGTAAAACAAAGATTCACGAATAGCATAAAGACCACCAAGGCATTACCAGGAGCAGACATAGATTCAGATCACAGCCTTCTAATAGCCAATGTAAGTACAAAGCTCGAACAAATAAGAAAACAAGAACAAAAAGAGACTTGGGACCTAGAAAAACTGAAAGAAAGTCAGGATGTAGTCAGCATGAAGTTGGAAGATCGCCTAAGAAATTTGGAAAACAAACCTAAGACCGTGGATGTAGATGGGAAGAAATTAAAACCAATAACAAGGATACCTTGGATAAAGAGATTGGAAAACAAGGGAAGAAGATTTACGACACAGGAGAGTGGCCTCGGGATTTCCTAGAAGTAACAATGATCCCTCTAAAGAAGAAGCCAAAAGCAATGCAGTGTAAAGACAACAGAATGATAACCCTTCTGTCACACACTTTGAAGATGATCATGAGGATTCTTAAAAAAAAAGGCTGGAGAAGAAGGCAGAAGAAATGCTAGGGGAAGATCAATTCAGTTTCAGAAAAGGATGAGGAACTAGAGATGCCATATGGGTAGTTAGAATCATATCAGAAAGAGCAATAGAGTACAGTCAAGATATCTGCGTATGTTTCGTAGACTGGCAGAAAGTCTTTGATAAAGTAAATTGGGTAATGTTGATGAAAATATAAAAGGATATATGTGTAGACTGAAAAGACAGGAGACTGGTCAGGAATCAATATGTGAATGAAGTTGTAAAGGTCAGGTTGGAATATGTGGACACCTGCAGAGTAAATATCGGTTGAGGATTAAGACAGGGCTGCTGCCTATCGCCGACCCTATTCAATATATATGGAGAAAGTCTAATGCAAGAAGCATTAGAAGGCACAGGGGATTTCAAAATTGGTGGAAGGATTATAAGAATAGTAAAATACGCGGATGATCAAGTACTTGCCACCCACTTTAATTCTGTACACCAAATTTAATCCAAGTTGAAGGCAGAAAAATTTATTTTCTACTTTTGAGTGCACGTAAAAGTGTGTATACTGAAAAACATTTTTTTAAATATTTTATTTGAGTTAGGATTATGGCATCATAATCTGTGCATTTTGGTATGTATCAGGATAAAAAAATTCATTAAAATTTTCACGTAATCATGTATAAATCATTTGCTGAAATCAAATGGGTTATAATGCAACCTAAACATTAAATCAATACTCATGAAGTATGGAAAATCAATTCCCATTGAAAGGCACTGGAATCATTGCTATGGCAGTAAATATTTTTCATTGTTGAAAACCAAAACTTTTCATAATTTTATCATTAAAATCCAATTTTTATGCAAATTCAGCGAGGATTTGAACTCTGTCTTCAAGAAAAATAAACTTCATTTTTTCTTCCACAGTATGATGCATGTCCCAATTTTGTATCATAATTGTAAATAATTTTAAAAAGCAATTTTATATAACCCTGCACCATTTGACAAATTCCACCGCATAACATCTAAACATCGCAAAAATAAAATATTTTATAGTTTTAGCCATCAAATAAAGCAAAAATGGAGAAAATTGGTCAATATTTACGTATTTTGGTGAATGAAAGAAAAAATCTTGCACCTTGAAAAATCGAAAATCCTGTGTAAACTTATGGGAAAATATAATTGTCTCCCGGAGTCGAAACCGGGACTTTTTCCAGGATGTTTGACTTTTATAGGGACCACCTAATGGTGCGTTTAACGATTGTGAAAATTTCAGCTCGTTAGACTTAGTAGATCCAAACATATTAAGCGAGAAATATTTGAAGGAAACGACAGCCAGCCAACCAGACAGGTTGAGTTTTATATAGATAGAGATATCCTACAGGCAATTGAAGCATAGTGAAAAAAGTAATATGATTATTAGTTGAATAATTTTTAAAATAATTGAGTTATTTGGACTAGTGCGTATGAGCATGATACTTGTTTCAATACGTTTACAACTCTTTTATAAATTGGGTTTCACATAATATTTTAAATACTATAATTGATGTAGTGTTGCCACCTGGCCAATAGCCAACCTGCAATGATTGTAAATAAATAAATCACGAATTGAAAGTAAATAAAGAAAAAATGCCCCGAAAAAGGATTCGGGTTCGGCTCTAGAATATAATTTCCGTTTCCCGTAAGAGAACACATAAAATCCTATATATGAGGTGTATTAAAAAAGTTCCTGGAATTTGTCAATAAAAACTTTATTTCAAGAGTTACAGCTCAGTTGCAATTATTCCCTTCAAAGTAGTTTCTTTGAGCAGCAGTGCAGCGCTCCCATCCCTTTTTCCACTTTTGGAAGCATTGTTGGAAGGATGTTTGTTGGACCACTCTCAGTTTATTTGTCGTATTAGTAATAATGTCCTCTATCATTTGAAATCTTCTTCCTTTTAGGGCCACTTTTATTTTGGGGAATAGAAAAAAGTCTGAAGGTGAGAGGTCAGGTGAATAGGGGAGTTGTGGAAGGACAGGAATCAAATCTTTTGCCAAGAACTCTCGAATTGTGATAAGGTGCCACGATCCTGCAGTCCACATTTCCGATCATTTTCTTCGCGCCGCATTTCTCACACGTCTCAAAACTTCCAGATAAAAGACTTGATTAACTGCCTGGCCTGACAGAATGAATTCATAATGAACAATGCAGCGATAATCGAAAAATCGATCAACATTGTTTTCACATTCGGGCACACTTGTGCTTTTTTGGGGTTTGGCAAACGAGGACTCTTCCGTTGCAATGTCTATCGTTTTGTTTCAACGTCATACCCATAAACTCAAGTCTCGTCTCCAGTGATGAAGTTTTTCAAAAAATTTTCATCTTCATTCATTCGTTGCAGGAGATTTTTGCAAATGGAAACATGTTGAATTCTTTGATCTTCAGTCAAGAGCCTTGGCACAAATTTTGCTGAGACCCAATTCATCCCTAAATCTTGTTAAAATTGCGTGTCATGAGCCAATGGATATTCCAACCTCTTCTGCTACTTCTCGGACAGTCAGTCGACGATTTTCACGGATAACTTCTTTCACTTGGGCAGTCACAGTTTCGTTTCTCGAAGTTGAAGGCGGGCCAGTTCTCTCATCTTCATCTGTTGAAGTTCTTCAATTTTGAAAACGTTTATACCAGTCGTAGGTTTTTATTTGACCCTAAGCCTCATTGTCATAAGCTTGACACAACATTCTGTGAGTTTCCGCAGCTGTTTTTCTCAGTTTGAAACAAAACTTCACACAAATTCTTTGCTCCATTACGGACACTATATCAAATGTGACAACAGACAAAACATGCACTCACAAAAACGATTATAACAATACAAAAATTCATGTGAGGTGCTTCAAACAAAGTGCAATTTGTAGGGTACAGTCAAGGTTACTAGCCACTTCATGCACATCTATGTGTGCATAACTGGTGGCGCTTCACATGGTCATTACGGGAACTTTTTGAACAAACCTCGTACGTAAGAAGCAGCTATTTATAATGCAAATGCCAAGTTTGGCGGCTCTAGGATCAAGCATGTGGATTTGTATTAACAGATGGAAAGACAAACACTTTAAATTATAGCATAGATCAGAGGTCGTTTTTCTGTTGGGTACCACTCTCTAACAATATCCATAATCTGTGACCTTCCACGCATGCCACTAATAAATTTATTTTGTCCGTAAAGTGGATAGGGTGAGACAAAAATCTGCTTTACCACTACAGTACGAAATACCTTTAAAATAAAAGTAAAATTCTTTTAAAAATACATAATGTTTGCATTTTTTCTTTGAAATATCCTGCCATGTAAAATCTCTTCACGAGCCACCATTTGGCATGCGTGTCATAGGTTGCTGACCACTGGTATAGATTATGGTGCTGGGCTTAAACAACTAAAACTAATGAATTTGTAATTAAAGTAAAATTCATAAGGTCATCCCTAGTTATCACCTTTGTCTCCTGGTGCTTAGCCCATTCCACAAGATCTGCACCCGTACGCCGCACTGATTCAGCAGTTCGTGTGAAATCAACAGCAACAATATCATCCCAGCCAGCAAATTTAGATTTGTAGATCTAATGAAGAAGAGGAAAAATACTCATAAGTATTATTATTTACCCACAGGAGATTCAACATATCCATTTCTGGGCACATTTTTCAAACAACTATTAGCATCGTTTTGTCTGTCCGTCCATCCGTCCGCATGTTCGTTCTTGGCTTCTACCAAACAGATTATTATGGAATTTGATATTAAGGACTTACAGTCAAAGATAATAAGAAAATCATGTAAGCCAATCAGGGGTACCACTTCACTGGTGACAAAAAATGAACTTTCCATTAAATCGGGTAAATTTTTGGTCATATCAAAATAGTTTTCAATAAACATCTAGAACTAGTAACGTCGAGTATTTCTTTTCCTATACAATTTCATTGTAGGAGTAGCCGTTATTAAGAAAATCGAACAAGAAAGTCATTATTTGCTTTGGGAGCATGGCCATTCGAAAGCATTTTTTGGGAGAAGATTGGGGATGATTTAGGAAATACTTTCCCAAATTTTGATGGCCTACTTCAAATTTGTGTACGAGTTATTTTGAAAAAACTTTTTTAAATAACTCATAAATCACGCAAATAAAAAATAAATTATGAAAAAATATCATTTTATTAAATTTGTTTGAAGGTTTGAAGTCATCTAAAAGCTGAAAATCACATTTTCAACTAGCCAAACTAATGTTGTATTTTAATTTGTATTAATACAAATTAATGTACAACATTAGTTGGGTAAAAAAATTTTCATTAAAAAAATTGCCAGCAACAGGATTTGAACATGATCCCCGTGTCCAGGTTCGGGGAGCACAAACCAGCCGGCTGCACCATGACTGGCTCTGCTGAACCACTGTTTCACATGCGGTATATATGGCGTGCTCATCAGTTTGACAATGCAACGAGAAAATCCTTAACAATTTTTTGTTTATTCATTTAAATCATAAACTTATAAAAACAGAAACAATGTTATGAACACAGATACTGATTTTAACAAAACTTTATACAAATTGACCGAACTTGACGCATAAAATTCTTTTCGTCCCTCATTTGTTTTTCGTTCTTCGTTTTAAACCTCTCCTCTAACTTTGTCGCAGTTGAACCTTGTTCACTGCCAAGGCAGGTTCTCCCCTGAAGATGCCCACTTAGTGGGCGAAATGCATAGGGCTTACCCTACAAATTTTTTTGGCTTAAGGAGTTTTATACAACTGTTCATTTAAATCATGTTTAATTTAATAAAGTGATATTTTTTCATTAAAATTGATTTATTATTTGCATGATTTATCAATTATTTAAAAAATGTTTTAACAAAATAACTCATTAACAAATTTGAAGTGGGCCATCAATTTGGAGAGATATTTCATAAATCACTCTCAATCACCTCCCAAAAATGCTCTCGAATGGCAGTGCTCCCATATATAATGCTCCTTGTTAGAAAAATTCATGCATAGCTACTTAGTTGTTGTCAACATAAATAATCTTATTGGTTACTTTAGTAAATATGATCTGCAATAATTACAAAAGACATTTAAATCCTTACACATGCATGACAGATGCATTATCTACGGCAAAGAAAAGAACGTAAACATAAACATAATAACTACTGAACTCAAGTACACAGGCGATAGATAATAGTCTTCGTGCTTGTTCAGATACTTGTCATAGTGCTTGATCAACGTGTCGAAGCCATGGAAGTAGAACAATGTGTCCTGCTGCCTAATAAGAAGCTGTGTTGACTGCCTCATAATGACTCCATGAATGTCCCAAAAGATAGTTGCCATCACCTTTCCCGCTCATGATGTTGCCTTTAAATTTTTGCTTGGAAGGGCTGGTGGCATCGCTCACTAACTTGCAACAATACGCTGAAGAGGGTGAGGAATTTTTAGACCGAATCATCATCAGGGATGAGATGTGGGTTTCCCACTACTGTCCCAAGGCTAGGATGGATTTCATCACATGGTGAAAAGGTCATCTCAGCTGTTTATCAGGCCACATTGACTGACTACAGCAGCAGGACACATCACTCTACTGCCACTGCGATGACACTTTTATCAGTCGCTACGAAAAGTGCGTCAAAGAAAATTCACCAAACATAATTCATCAAAACATAACTCACCTATCAGAATATATTGAATCACAATTCATCAAAACGGCAATTCATACAAAAACTATTCATCGAATTGTACTTTCACCAAAACATAATTCATGGAAAATTCCAATTCACCTTATGGAGGTGGGGAAGGGGGAGAGCAGAAGTAATGTAAACAAAATACTGGCTATATGGATGTCAATCCACTGCAAATAACAGGTAGATAAATAGTGAGAAATAAATATTAATAAAGTTACCTCTTGATTTATGTATTTTTGGAATAATGCAGTTGTTATTTTACTACTTAATGTCGTCATACGTGCACGGCACCGACCCTATAAACTAGTGTTGTGTCGTTCTGGAAGGATTCGTTCCTTTGGAATGATTCCAGCGCCGGAACCAGCTGGTACGAATCCACAACCTTGAAAAATCTTGTTCCTTGAACTCGGAGGATTTCGTTCCGGACCATCCAGGCTCAATGGTTCCTCAGACTTTACCAACGACGAACTCGGAGGATTTTATTCTGGAATCAATGGTTCCTTGGATTCCACTCGGATTCGAAAATTTTGTTCCTCGGACTCACAATTATTTCTCTTAAAATAAAAGCCATTGGCACGAAATTTCGAAAAGGTATTCTTATGATGACCTAAACCGAATCTGTGAGTTACAATCCGTAGCTTCTCCTTGTCAGAGAATTTCGTTCCAGAGTTGGATGAACGAAATCAGACATGCGCAGAAGTGTATTTTGTACTGGAGTGATGTGTGTCTGTTCTTTTCGCAGATCAAAAAAGTGTTTTCTATTGTTTACTGGGATTGCAAGATTTGACTTCTGGACTTTGAAATGATTGTGAATAAAGGGATATTATGGGTGCATGCAATATTAATAGTCGAGAAACAACCACACTTACAACAACATAATTCATAATAATTTTATAATACTTTGTTGTTTCAGAGGAAAAATATATCGTGAAAGATTTTTACCATTCTTCCACAAAAATTCTTTAATTTCCTAATTTTAATAATATACAGTGAACTCTTGATTAACTGGCATAATGAATCTAAGAAGAAGGAATGTAAGGGGAAGCACGCATAATCGAAAAACACAGATAATGTGAAAATGATTTTTTTTTAAATACATGCTTCAATTCTCGCAAACACAAAGGTTAGAAAACAACTGCGCTGCCGGCCACGAAGAAACAACTGATTGATGAAAATCACATGCTGCTTCCCATGATATTGTCATAAAACTCATTAACATTGAAAAAGCAATATACGTATTTACATACTTTGGAAGATGCACAAATAAGTGAAAAACATGGATAATGCAAAAATGGTTTATTTTAAAATATATGCTTAAATTCTCATTACAATGGTAACAAAAAGGTTAGAAAAGAAGCCTTTTATAATGGTCCTTTCAAAAATTTTGTAATTTTAGTTTGTTTTGAGGACTTCTTTACACTTTTTTTATGATTGTTCGTATTTTCCTGGCTGCTATGACATCGCAGTAATCAAAATCATTTTATCCCATATAATCTAACAAAGTCTTGACACACTGAAGAGCTGTACTATTTTTAATGCGTTCAATTTCAGTCCCTTCACTTTCAACAATGGATTCTTTGTCTCCGCCATCCTCTTCTTTTTCTTTCTCTTGCATTACTGCATTGACAATATCCTCGTCACTCATATGCTGGAATCCAGATTCAAACTTATCACAATCATACCATTCACTGAGATTCTTGCAATTTACATCCTCAAAACCATTTATTCCCTGCAGTAATTTAATCAAAACGGAGTTTGTAGTATTTACTTCCTCATCAGAAAAACCATGCAAGTTCTCTTCAAGATCAGAAAGAAGTTTGTTCCAAGACCGAACTAGGGTCACAGGCTTCACAGAGGCCCATGCTTGAGAAATACCATGCACTGCATCTAGAAGCGACATTTTTTTCCAATATTCCAATTACTTTTCATCCTCTTTAGCTAGAGTCTCTAGAAGACCAGCCCGATATTGTCGCTTCATTGATGCAATCACTCCTTGATCCATGGGCTGTATTAATGCCGTGACATCTGGAGGCAAGAATTTTGTGCAGATAAGACCATCATCAGAAGTTAAAACGGCTGCATTTGGATGCGAGGGAGCATTATCTAATAACAACACTGCTTTTGGTGATAGTCCTTCATTGCTTTAAAAAGAACGAACGTCAGACACAAAATTCTTGTGGAACCAATCAGTGAATATATTTCTGTCCATCCATGCACCCTTCTGGTTGTAGTAACTGACAGGCAAAGTAGCACATTTGAATGAGCGAGGTTTTTTTTGCCTTAACTATCACAGTAAGTTTCAACTTGTGATTACCTGCCACATTTCCACGGAATAACACTGTGATGACTTTCTTTCTGAAACGCCAAGGTTCGTATTGGAAGGCTTTTCCAATACAAACCTGTCTCATCAGCATTAAATATCTGGGCAGGTGTCAACATCTCTTCCTTCACAAATTTTTGAAATTCTAATCGAAAGGAATCAGCAGCTGACACGGTACCACTCAAGCGTTCTCCTTGAATGGCAATTTCATATATACCATATCGCTGTTTGAATCGAATAAACCACCCAGATGAAGCATTAAAGTTCCCTTCTAGCCCTAGTGATTAATGAAATACCTCGCTTGCTGTGCGCACATGGGACTGGAGACAGGAGTTCCATCAGCTTGATTTTGATTAAACCACAGAAGTAAGGCTGCATCTACTTTCTCGTAGGTTGATTTTTTCATACTCTTATGTTTTGAGGGACCAGTACCACCGTCAGAAACTTCAGCAAACTCCATCAACTTAGTTTTGTTTTTCTTTATATCACGAATGGTTTGTATGCCAATACCATATTCGTCTGCCAATTTATTCACAGATTCTCTTTTTTCAAGTATCACAATTAATTCGAGTTTCTTTATAATAGGAAGAATAATTTTCTTCCATTTCTCTGCCATTTTAACAAGGGGTGGGATAAAAGTTTATCACCACAAACTCCACAATACAATGAGCTGCACACAAGATGAAACAACAATAGGAGAATCTATAATCCGATCACGCTTACTGTGGCATACTGGTAAAAGTGACTGCGTCGCCGCGAAGAAACAACTGACTGACGGAAGTCGCATGCTGATTCTCGGGATATTGTCATGAAACTCACTAGCATTAAAAAAGCAATATCATCTATTATTATTTATTATATGTATTTACAAACATCATTTTTGCACATAATAAAATCTTTAGACATTAATATTAATGACATTATGAAAGTGTTGTCACACATTGATGAATTTCTTTGCAATCAGAGTATTAATAAAATTTTGAGGAATAAGGAGAGAGACAGCACAGATAATCTGCTAACCAGATAACCCATGCATGGATAATCGAGAGTTTACTGTAATAATTTATAAAGAATTAATTTTCATTCTAAAAATTTTTAAATTCTTCCACCCAAGGTTCTTAACGTTTGAAATGTGAGAGAGAGAAATATAGGTTGGATTTTATAAAGTTTATTCGAAAATTTCGGGGGGTTCTGACCCCAAGATCCCCCTCACCAAATGCCCATGTCATGTAGTATCGCCATTAACAAATTTATTATTAATAAAATTACTATGAACAAAATGAGGTGTCAAAAAATCATAACAATAACCAGTTTTCCAACATTTATCACAGGAAATCCTACATTTAATCAAGTTCATACGTGCGCCAATGGAACAAAAGGAACAAATCCTTCGTATCGTTCTGGCTGTGGAACGATAGGAAAGGGAACGAATCCACAAAAGGAACGACAATGCCCATCACTTCCATAAACATCACATGCCATCGTCATACGTGATCTGTGCGGACCCTGTACGTTTGGCTTAATTTTGCTTTTGCCTGATCAAACATTGTAGTATCTGTTTTTGTTTATATATTCTAATAGAGTAAGGGTTGGCATTTATTTTTATGTTAAATTTTGGATATTTAATGCCTTATTTCCAACGATATTTCTTTATTATTTTGGTACATTTTTCTTGCTGCTGCATGAAACTTTGAATTTTTAGCCTTCCAAATCTCTCAAATTTACGATGAGACGAACTTCATTTCGACTCAGAAGGATCATCTGTAAGTGATA
This sequence comes from Tanypteryx hageni, assembly GCA_028673005.1. NCBI lineage: Eukaryota > Metazoa > Arthropoda > Insecta > Odonata > Petaluridae > Tanypteryx > Tanypteryx hageni. The sequence continues at coordinate 4,145,877 of CM054114.1, forward strand.
TGGAAGTGTGGGCAAGATTTTTGAGGATTTCACGTCACTTTTGTTTGTTTGAGGACAATATAATGAGATTGAGAGAGAGAAACACTTATCTGACATCACTGCACAAACAAATCATCTCGACCGAAATCGTGATCAGAGCACATAGGAAGCGCTTGGATCACACAAAAAATATTCTCTTGCAGCTCTGAAGAAGTTAGCCTGAGGGAAGCATTTATGCTGTATGGAGGCAGCTATCATTCGCTTTTTTCTGTGATATAACTTTTGTTTAATTTCTAAGAGGTTAAAAGAGTCCAAGTTATCATGGTATCAACCAATAGAAAAACAAGCCTGGTGATGAAAAATAGACGGATATCTTACTTGAAAATGATTCGGAATAAAGTGTCAGTTCAGACAGTGATAGTGAGAATTATATTGTAGATCGTGCTAAAATTACTAAGGTAAAAACCTGTATTTTTGGCATTTTTTTGTTGAGTAGGCAAATACGAAACCCCCTCTCCCCGTTATATTTGCACACATCTAGCATCTTCGTTTATCTTTATTTGAATGCCAAGGGGTGGATAACAGGCAGCATTTTCTGTGATTATTTTGTCTCCAAGCTTGAATATGAGCTTCGCAAATACTGCATGAAGGAGAATGTTTGACTTCAAGATTCTCCTTCTCGTTGATAACGCCCCTGGTCATCCACCATCAATTCAAGAACTTTGTGATAACATAAAAGTAGTTTTTCTACCTCCTAACACAACGTCTATTATCCAGCCAATGGACCAGGGTGTAATTGCCACTTTTAAGGTTTATTATCTGAAGAAAACATTTGATATGCTTGTGAAGGCTACTGAAGACAATAAAATGACAGTGAAAGAATTCTGGAAAAGTTTCACAATCAGAGACACCATCATGCTTGTTGGCAAGGCTTGGAAGGCTGTTACAATTTTTTGCATGAGCGGCGTATGGAAGAAACTTTGCCCTTATCTAGTGCATGATTTCAAGGGGTTCAGCATTAATGAGGATGTCGCTAAAATACAGAAAGTGTTGTGGAATTGGGGAAGCAAGTAGGCTTTCATGAGGTGGATTTAGATGATGTGGTGGAGTTATTAAACTCACACAAAGAGGAACTTTCTTCCGAGGATTTACTTCAACTCGAGAAGGAACGTCAGGAGGAGGAGGAGGAAGAGAGAAAGGTAGAGGTTGAGGTAATGCATACACTCATGAGCAAAAGATTGGCTAAGGCATTTTGCCTGATCGAGGAAGGCCTTGCTATCTTTGTGGAAGATGATCCCAACAGTGAATGAAGTGCAAAAGTGTCAAGAAATGTTTTAGCAGCCATGCAGTGATACGTGAAATTTTAAAAGAAAAAAATAAAAGCCTCTCAAACATCGTTGCTTTCCTACTTCAAGAAAATGGAAAGCATAAAACCATCTGAACCTCAACCCTCTACCTCTGGTATCTCGAAGGCCCAACAGTTGCCCATAAGTGAAAAGGCATCTTCATCTCTCTCTTCACGACCATCGCCCACCGAGTCATCTGACCCAGACGACTCCAACCCTTAGTAACCCCTCTCATACACCACCACCACCAGCAAGCCATCCCAGCCAGTGTGCTAGCAAAACTTTTCATTTAAAAATTCATTTCTTATTATAGATTGGCTTTTTAACCCTTCAAGTCCGGAAGAGATTTAAAACGTACGAAAAAATTGAAATTCATAACTTTGGAAGCTTTCTCTCGATTTTTCGAGTTTTTTGTGGATTTATGTAAAACATAAAGTTTGTAAATAATATCTTTTAACCTTTAAATGCCGGATTTAAATGTCCCTTAGTAGACTCTCACTAGCAGATTTAACTTTGACCATTTAAAGTTTTCTTGCATTCGATCAGAAAATATCTGGTCTTTCTTGAACTATTAGTGTTAAAACATTCAAATAAAAAGCATTATTTAATCAATCGTTTGGGAAATAATGGAATTGGGTCTTTTATAGTAAAAGAAAACAAAATGCAAATATGGCGTAGTTCTATAATATAACAATGATATATTGAATAAAAAATATTAGTGATCAAATTTATAGCTCATTTATTCATGCGTTACAATACCAATTTCATTCTGCATTACATATAGAAATCCTACTTTGTGTGGTATTCTTCAAAACAGGAAAATACAGATTGACATTGCATATTTTTCATTTTGCCACTGCCTGTGTGTTCTCTGAGAACATGGTTTATTTTACTTCTCCTCTAATTGACCCAATGGAGCCCCGCTTGCACTTGGGCTTCCCTTTTGGGAAGTTTTCGAGGGAATAGATGGTGCCTCTTCTTCAATAAGTTCCCTCCCAAGAGGAAGGCGATCTACTGCCAATGCGTCATTTGCCTTTCTCCTGACCTCAGTAAAATTCTGCACTGTGATCATGAGGAGATGGAAGAAGAGCTTCTTCATACACTTCCAACATCTTGGGTTGTGGAGAGGTTGGAGTCAGAGAGTTGGAAAGGGGCTCTCTCTCTCACACCCTATTTTCTGTTTTCACTCGATGTGAGGTGTCACATGACACATATAGCTTCACCAGGAAAAAAGAGGAGAAAAATTGTGCTCTCCTTTGAAAAGATACACAGTTCCTACATTGCATTGCAAACACCAAGGAAAGGTTCCTCACCGCATTGAAAAGCGATTTTTAGATGGAGAAACACCGTCATATTGTAGCAAAATTGAAAATTCCATTGCAAAATTCAACAAGATTATATATTTTTAAAATGGCAAAAAATACAGGACAAGCATAGATAGGAAGTCCAAAGCTTCCTCTTTCAAAATATCTAAAGGTAATTCAGATTTAAAGAAGTCTCTTCCATCAAAAGATAAAGGAGATAAGGGTTGCCGCAGGACGTATTAGTACGTCTGGCGGCCGACTGAACAGTTTTCGCAGGACATAATAGTATGTCTGATGGCATTTACAGGTTGTCTTTATTATTGTTAGTAACAAATAAGCACAGTTTGACAAAAACAGTAGAAGAAATAGATGTACAAATATGTTTTAGGCAGTGTTTCCCTTAACCCCTACCATTTCCTTAATTCCTTATGGGAAAATTGTTTGATTTACACGTTTTTGATTTAAGTGCCCATTCTCAGGAACGCAACTACCGCGTAAATCGAGAGGTTACTGTACAGTAAAACCTCTATCTTATGAACCTTCATATAATGAGAACCTCCGTATAGCGAACTCAAATCTCGGTCCCGCCCCAGAACATGCAAAATGCATAGAAGAAGCCTCCCTATAACGAACCTCTGTAACTACGAAACTCCCGTACAGCGAAGGCTGAACTTGGTCCCCAAAATTTAATCCACCTCCGTAAAACAAAATTTCAATGAAAAAAAAATTGTAAACATTGGCTGTCCCTCGATCATCTCGGTGCAAAAACAGCATCACCCTAACGCTGTATGCCAAATCACGATTCCTAGTTTGGAATGGCCGAATGAGAGAATGGATCATGCTCGCTGATTACTCTTTAAGCTATTGCCATCGCAAAGTGCAGTCGTTGGATTATTGTCGTACTTAAAATGCTCATCCGAATCTATCGCCATCGCTTATGTGTAAAGTTCTTCCCGGCTGTTTTCACTCAAATGAATAACAACTGTCTTAACTGGGAGAATTAGAACAAGGTGTATGGACGTGATATCGTAAGAAAAAATATGGGAAATGAACAAAATCAATACCTCAGAACAAACTGCCATATACATCGCTTCTGTGTAGCAGTATCTTAATATCGACTTTCTGAGCTGCAGCACTCACTATTTACGAAACCGCTGACTTATAGACTTCTAACAAATTTCGCGATACAAAGGGGAGGGTGGAGTCTGACAGTGCTACTTTGTGCTCCAGTAAGTAACAGGGTTGCCAAACATCCATATATTTAAGGACAGTCTGTAAAAAAGAGCAAAAATTGGATGTGTCTGTAAGGTCCGTAACAATATTTAGATGTTCATAAAAATGCTAAGAAATTTCCAGATGTTTAAAACAGTGGTAGTCAACCGTTTTAGTTGGTGTACCCCTTAAAATATTTTTGGCGAAACTCATGTCCTCTGGTATATTTTAAAGTTAACAAACTCGGTTATTATTGGGTCGAGTCTACAAATATATATGTACTTTCTAATGCTATGATTTACACATATTTTATCCGTGAGATAATTATTAGATGTTACTTCGCTATTTTTTTACATTAGATATCCTTACTATCCTATCTCTTTGAAAGATCTGGCATATCCCCAGGGATATGCATACTTTAGGTTGAATATCACTGATTTAAAAAATATATGTTTATGTTATATGTTCTCATTTTGGTTATATTTGTAAAAGTAAAGTAACCTATATTTTTCAATGAGCATAAATTTAAAAAATGAAACAAAATGCTCTGAATGAAAAATCAGGTAGTATTTTTGTTCCAAGAATTTTTACTGAACACATTCGAAATTTCCTTTTTCCCTAAGCCAGATAAGTGCGCTAAAGTAATATACCATATCTGCCCGAATATAAGCCGATGTTTTTTGTCAAAATCTATCATGAAAAAATCATCCCTCAGCTTAAATACGAGTTCGAAAAATAAATTTTGGGTTAGGGTTATGTCTCATAGTCAACCACAGATGGCAACACGTCTGTCATTGCCGTTGCGCTCAAATGATAGTACTATATTTTTCGTAAAGTAAATATTTGACCTACGATGAATATTAATGAATAAATAATAAATCTAAAATATTGAATTTAGCAGTACCTGTGTTTTGTTGCCGTTGTTACCAGTTCTTTTGCTTCTAAATGCTATTGGATATTTTCTTTTGTTTTTCAGGGCTATGCATATGTATCATTAAGAATAGTTAGCAATTTTTATCATTTTCCATTACCCATTAAAAGAAGTTCCTATAAGTTTTACTTGGCTATTGTAGTAATATAGCCAATGTAATGTTTATATGCATGTTAAATCCTCATTCATGGAATCTATTAAAATTACCTACATTGGCTACGCTGACGATTATGCAAAATGCAATGATGGCTTTTGATGCTCAACTGTTTGAATTATGTTAACACTTGCGTGTATAGTGTATGTTAGGATAAAGGTACGTAATCGGAAAATGTGTACATTTACCGGTAAATGTGAACATTTATAACCATGCTCGGTAAATATAAGTTTAAGTTTCCAGAAATACGTATTATCCTGGTAAATGTGCACTTTTATTGATGTGCCTTGGTAAATGTGGAAATAAGTAAGAATGAGAAAAGCTACACTTTAATAATTACATTAATTTATAATAAATATCATCGAGGGTTCGGCTCCACCGGTACATATGAACACTTTCCAACCCGAGGGGGGAACACAGTGAACGTGAGAAGGAACCAAAAACACTTAGACAAACTTACCCAACCCGGTGGGGCAGAGTAAAATTTGCCTTCATGTTCAAATTTAGTTTAGTTGTGCACATTTGCAACAAAATTTACACATTTACTGGACAACGCACATTTACCGTACTTCTAAACTGCAATAGATGTTCGCGACGCCGTCAAGTTGTGGCCTGTGTTGCGACGTTTATCCACATTTACCAGTGTCTCTAGGTAAATGTGTACATTTCCCCAATCCAATCGGTGAAAGTATTTTCTACTAATATTTACCAAACTTGGTGGTAAATGTGCACATTAACCGGGAAATGTACACATTTACTGGACTACGCACATTTACCATGAGATATATATAAAATATATCGATATGAACATGTATAATTATAAAATGCAATTTCTTAAGGCAATGTAAATGCTAATTTAATTGGAAATAGACTTGGATTAAAAATTATCTTTGCAAGGCCACTATTGCTTTATTTGACCTTGTGTGAAAATGAAGATGAATGAAATTATTGTAACTGAATGGGGAACTATATTAAACAACGCGAAATTATTAATTGGAGTAATATTTCAAATGTCAACAACTAAACCATTTCCCACTCTATTCTTCCATCTCCAATAATGCATTCTAGGCCATGCATGCATGCCCGGCACACTTTAGCATAAAATCTACAAAATTTACATTTTTGTCAAAAATGGTGAAAATTTTTGGGTGGTCGGCTTAAATTTGGGGTCGACTTATATTCAGGCAGGTGCGGTAAATATTATTTCTGTTGCGATGTATGAATGACCAAAACATCCTCTCAGTATGAACACCTCGATGGCAGGTTTATGTGAAGAGTGTGGAGGGCCTTCGGATAGCATCAACTTTCAAGTTGTAAGAATCTTGGCTTATCCATCGATCAGAAGTCTCATAACCATTTTAGTTATGCAAAACTAAATTACATCTGCTCCGCTGGTTGATGCAAATAAAAATGATTTGCTGTATTTCTCCACCTTGAATCTCTATCAGTTAATAAAAATTTGTCTCTAAATCAATTTCAGAAATTAGCTCATTCTTTATGGAAGGAAATCATTTTTTAAAAAGTCGATAATTTTCATCAGAAAATCCCGTCTTCAGAAAGAATACGATCAAAGATACAGAACAAAAGGCGAGTGTTCTCAATCAATAGGAATTAGTAGTTTTCAAGGTAGCTAAGGCATCGTGAGAAGAAGGGGAATAGGGGACAGCTAGAGATGTTTCACTCTCGTTATCATAAATCGTATCCATACAATGTTCTTCGTAAACAGTTCTCGAGTGCCAGAACATCTGTGTTTGGAAGACATAATGTGGGAAGAGACAGTCAGTTACTGTGTTGTAAGGAGAATGGAGTGGCAAGCTGAATATTTACAGAGAACTCGAATGAGTTATTTGAATGGAGTTGAAGTTCATGGGGACTATTCTAGCCCTAAAAGCAGTGATTAAGAGTTAAATATTTGTGTGGTATAAACCCTTATTACTTCATCATGTGATAACGCATAAACTTATTGAAATAGAATTATGTAAAAAAATAAGCTATATAACATGTACTATGGCGTAGATATTTCGAAATTTTCATGTAAATCCGATTATTAGGTAAAATGTTATAAATGTTTATAATTAACTACATCAAAATTGGCCATTTAAATTAAATACCTGCTGGATTTACGGTAGAGTGGTAATTAAATCTAGCCCATCTCCGAGGGGGTTAAGCCTGACGTACCGGCGCATGGCTGATCTGCCCCTGTATGTGTGCAACCCTCCATAACACTCGTACAATGAACATCCTTTTTTCTGTCCAGCCAATTTCGTTATATGGAGGTTTTGCTGTAATGAGAGGAGACTACAGTGACGATAATACAAAGAATAGAACCAATGAAAGAAACCTTTGCTGAGGGCTTGAATAAGACTCGTGTTATATCTGATACCACACAATAAAGAGCCGCATTATAACCAGGGTGCACTGTACAACAAAATTACTTATTGGCAGCACAGTTCCTACTCATTCCCACAGCTGATGGAACCACAATGTATAGAGCTTTCTCATGAGGTTCTCTTTATTCCTTCTCCTTGGGGCATGAGAGGGGGATGAAGTGTGAAGCTCTAATACTTGAGAGAGCTTTCTGAAGTGCTAGTTTGTCTGTCTTCCCACTCCTGAGCATTTGATCTATGGCATGTTTGCCTTGGCCTTCTCTGACAACATGATTCTGGAGTATTCTCTCCCAAAGCTCCCAATTCCAGGTCAAATACGGCATCTTTAAGTGGTCTCAGAACTAAGCGTAACATGTATGGAATGTTCTGCAGCAAGAGAAAACATTTCATGGAAAAAATATGTTTCATTTGGCGCTAAAGGGTAAACATGGAAGAGGGGATCTTCAAATTTTAATTCTATTATTTCTAAGATAAAATCTTACCTGCGTTTCTGTTCCTTCCTGTACACGAGTAACAAGAGCATGAGACGGACGTTTCACCATCACAAACAATTCCTGACAAAGCTTCATCGCTGCAGCTCGAACAAGCCGTGTTGATTTCTTGCCAAACCTAAACAGGAAAACATTGATATTTTTAGGAGTTCTTTACAAGCTAAGTAGCAGAACACCTTATGGGCATATCTCAATCCATCCATCCGACAGCATGTTTCATCTCCGAAAGTACTTGGTGGATTATAATTACCATATTTTTTCAGGCTATAAGACACTTCATTCCAGAAAAATCACTCCCAAAATCAGCCTGCATCTTCTAGACTAGGGGTTAGATTATTACCACCTTCAGTTTTACACCTACAAATCCACTGATCCCCAAAATGAAGTAATTGACAGCCATTCCATGCGGAAACATTAAAATATACATTATTAAAAAATAATAGCAAAAATATTGTTATTAGTAAATCTTTATTCAACGTGAATTCTGACGAAACATTTTCCTTATTGCGCTTTATCACATGCCCACTCAAGCGATTACAATTTCTGTGCATTTGCAATGTTTAATTCCTAATGAGCCCATTAGTACTGCGATTAACCCATCGGCTTACCTAAGTGTTGAATCAACGGGGTCGTCTCCTAGTGCCTTGCCTTACCTAGATGCCGAATCGATGGGGTCGTGCAGCACTCTTTTATTTACTTACAGTGATGCATATTTTTCTTCTGTCTGAACTACTATCACTCTCAGTTTAACTCTTTATGCATTCTCATATGCCACTACGTAATTTACGTACATTGTCGCAGCCGCACATTATCCAGCAGCATTGTGACACTACATGCCCAGCATAATGTAATATTCATATGTATCAGAACTGTATCGCATTCCTTCAAATCTTCCATTTTTCTCAGTTCATGAATCACTGTGTTAGGCACTGTACGTCTTGCGAGTATTTTTACGTGCGTTTTATGCCTCGTAAATATGTGACTTTTCCCGTAAAGTGGGGCTATCCTCGTTTTATTCATGGCTGGGCACAGAGGTTTGCAAAAAAAGCAAGTGGAAGAAATATTGCGTAAGAGTGAGTGTCGACGCTTTCGACGTAGAAAGCAATTTATCCGATAGCGGTGATGAAGAGAGCTAAAGTTTCCCTGATAGTCATAGCGAGGCCATGACTCCTCAATCGCAGAAGAGAGAAGAAAAGAGGAGAGCCTTGGAAATGGAATTCCACTTGTTCACTAAGTGAAAGTAAAATTTTTTTATTAATTTTTTAAAAATTTAATTTCTTATTACCTAACCATGTGCAAATATAAAAATAATATTCCCGTAAAAATAAAGTAATCATGTTGATAAGAAACGCTCATTATTAAACATGCAAATTAATAAAAAAAATTTATTATTACCTAACCATGTGCTCATATCTTATAATAATTTGTCGATTTTTGTCCATCCAAAGCCTTTCTGACGTCATCGACTACGGTTGCATTTTGAACGTGTTTAAACAAACTTCCTTATTATATAGAATTTTGAATTTTTGCACGAATACTTGATTTACATATTATATGGTGATGATGAAAAAAAATCTTGAAAAAAGTCTTGGGGTCAACCCCATGGAAGACATTTCCATTTCCCATAGAATAACACGTAAAAATAGACTTTTCGACGCGCAGGCTTTAAATATATTTCAGATTAAAATTAGAAAGAGTAAACCTACGAGCTTCGGATCTGAACCATTTTGAAGAACAAATTATTAAGTTTCTTATTCTGTTCATCTTTACTCGCAAACAGTTTGAAGTCGCTCATGTTAGATCACATATTTTGGGGAAATCTTGCCATTTACGGGATCTTGCCTTTCCTACTAATTACATTGTTAGACCTTGAAATCCTATTGTTATTATGGGTGTAAGCTTGCTTTGAATGCTTTTAATACAGGAAAGAGGAAGAAGGAAGGAGAGGGAAATGATTTTCATAGCAACAACAACATTAATTAAATACAATGTATTACTTTATGCAATAATAAATATTTTAATGGACACATACTTGACATCTGGGTGTTTCATGGCACTTTTTTTTTTCGAAATATTCGAGTTAAAAATTAGGATGTGTGTTATACGAGGGTACATAATCTTCCTATTTTCATTTGACCCCATATTTCCACAATTTCGGCACAGTAATTACTGCCCAGGTATCCTCATATTTTTATTGGTGATTTTTACGAAAAGTAAGATAGATAATAGTTAAAATTTATTAACTAATTCTATAAACATACATTAATTAGATATGAAAAGAATGAATTCAGTATTTATTCATTTTAAAAGCCAAGAAATTCTTCGTCACTGGACCATTCTTCTTCGATGTTGCTATCGGAATCGTCATCTTACGCATGACGTCACACTACACCGGCGCCCGGCCTGGTGGTGAGGTACTGGTACTACTTACAAATAGAAACAATGGCAGCTGATGCCTTTGAGTATGCTGGGAGTTGATGCTTCTAGTAGAACTAAAAGTTATCATTCCATCCCTTTCTCTCAACATTCATACGTGATTTATTCTAGATTCTTAGAGTCGGTAGTTAATTATGGTTATTTGCTATCGTGTTTACGTGCTCCAGAGTGCTCTAATAAGGGTAAAACTGAAGGTTGGGCGAACCCGTTCACCTCAGGCGTGACTAAAATGTATGTAAAAAACATAGGATTATCGTCATTCCTTCATTTTATTAGCTCAAAGAATGTCATATGCCATACTATAAAATTAATATAATTCAATTTATTGTGTATATCCTAATATCACCTTGTAAGTAAACAGAGTATGTAATGATTGAGTTAGCTGACGTTATTTTGGAACGTTATTCGAAAATTTCATTTTGCACTTTCATTATGTTACCAATATATAATACCAATAATTCGATCATTGCCTTAGAACACGTTACACCATCTACTTAATTCTGGAACGTTAACGCTAAAAAAAAATCTGTGCGCACTATACGCGGGTATATAGAAAAATCATAGATTACGAGGCTGAAAACCCCCCTGCGCGTTATACGAGGGTGCGCATTATACACGGGTATTTACGGTAATACTATTCGAGTGAGGTATGCTTTAAATAATTGTTGACCGTTTTATTATTTACAACTAATTAGGAAATAAATCGGTAAATCAAAAATTCGATATTTCCTTGGCACCACTATTGGCATCTCATTTTTCATTTCTTAGACATTATACTAAGCCATCAATATTTATCTTCTTTTGACGTGATTGCATAATTAGTAAGGAATGCCCCTCTGCCTCGCATGCATGAATGATGTATGTTATATTTTCACTTGTTTAATTTTTGTCTTTGCAATGAATGCAGAAACATATGACTGTGCCTTTTTAAATTCTTTATTGATGTCTCCACAGTTAACATCCGTGTTTTTCTTCACATTAATATTAAAAGAAGTTCACAATATTCATTATTTTCTCTTCCGATTGGTCTGCCAAGGCAAGGCTAATATTATCAATAATATATAATTAATATAACAATAAAGTTAATAATAACACATTTATAGATGATCATTCTTGCATGATGCCATTTTTTATGCTACGAACCATTGACTGCAATATTTAAAATGCCTGTTATTATATGTTTCTGCATTCATTACTTCCAAATAACAATTATACAGCGTATTTTTACTGTAAAATTGCATATGTAATTTTTTTATTTTTAGTTTTACGAAAATGGCTTATGGTGGTACATTCTGCTAGGATATGCAATCCCTGCAATCTGGAGCCAAGTAATTCTGCTTGCTTCTGTGGCTTTGTTACATCAGAAGGAATGAAATCTTTGCCTCTTCATCATCTTGAGCATCTTCCTCTACAGTATATGTTGAAAGTGGTACTGGAAGCTCTTACGTGATATCTATTCTTGTTTATATAATTCCAACCTTGACTTGTCCTATATTTTTTATACAGAACAAAGGACCAATAATCAGTATTATATTTTGTACATTTATTTGGCTTCATTTTTTATCAATAAATGTGTAAAGGAATAACTGTTCTTTTCTTTCATAAGTGTGTACAGGGATGGCCAATAAAATTGCACCAGCAGTGCCCCATGAATTCTGGCTTCCTGGCAAACTCCTGAGAAAATGTGAAATCTGGCAATAATGTACATGAGTGAGGGAGAGGATGGGAAAGTGACCATCGATCCCAAGCCTCATTCCCTTCTTTGTCTAATAGGTATGTAGCTTTCCCTTTTTCGTGAAATCACAATGCGAAACTATGGTAGGAAAGCAAGACCTTCAGTGTGTGTGCAACGGCAGTTCATTTTTTTGGTTTGATTCCAAACGTGTTCATTTCTTCCATAATGAATACATGGGAATCGCTGCATGCCGTTTTCAAATTTCTTTAAAATATGTTGTAATCAAGATACGAACTCGGGAATTAGATGTTAATAAGTCTGAAAAAACAGTTTAATATTATTCAAGAAAGAATTCGAATCTGCTCCGAAACAGCGTGAAAATATGCTTAAAACAGAAAAACCACCTAATTTAGGGTATTTTGGCAATGAATAATTTAACTTCCAGGGCAACCAGCATTGTAAAAGTAAAAAAAAAATCTAAATTTCAAATAATTGCTCCAGAGAGTAAATATAGTTTTGGCTATATAAGAGTTGTGTAGCGTAATGTTCAACGAATATATTTTAATTAATATTTCTTTACCGCACAAATTTTATTTGCCAAAAGTTACTTTTACTTTCTATAACATTCAATGACATCAAATTTCTATTTATTGTTCACTATTTAGTAAATTGTGGCATTGCACCTCACTTTTCACTTAGACAGCTGTGTATTACCTACTATAGAGCAAGGGTGCCCAACCTTTTATTTCCGCGAGCTGAATTTATAATTCAAATTATCTGGCAAACCACATACATAATATAAGAAAGGCATGATATTAAAAATAATATATATATATATATATATATATATATATATATCATCCCAACACCTTGTTGACATCCATATATATATATATATATATATATATATATATATATATATATATATATATATATACACACAACATAATTATAAAAAAATTGTTATAAAGCAATTTTTTAAATTTGATTTAACAATTATAATATGTAATTAGAAGTGTTGTAGTGTAATTCATATCTATTATGCATTTTCAATTGCTCGGACCTTTAATTAGAGGAATTAATACAGATATTGGTTATAAAAATAAATTCACTTATTTTAAAAATTTGCCGAAGATATAAAAATCTGAAATATCCACTAAATAAAACAAATACTAACTCCAGACAGTATAAATGTTAGATTTCGTTAATGCTGCAGCAGCATCAAAATGATGAGATTCTGGAGATATGATTCGCTTCTCCATCATCACCTATCGAGAAACGTTTCTGCAACCTAATTCACAATTTTTTAGTTATAGCATTTTTTATTCAATATGATGTCGCGACAAGCTTCAGACCATCCATGCAGGTATGCATGCATTACCGTACTCAGGCACATTTCAAAATTAATGCACAGTACTCCACTCTTTATGCGGGGGATGAATTCCAGGTATTTGACCCAAAAATATTTAGCATAAACAACAACAATATTTACATATAAAATATAAAATTGTATAATGGAAAACCTTGTTAATGGAATATGAAAAAGAAACTAGCATCTTCTAGCAAAGGAACATGCTTCGTGAATGTGAAATTGAACGAAGTCAGGAAGATAAACTTTACGGACGGACACCCAAATACGAAAGGATAAAGATTCTTTTAAAAAAATTAAACAAAATATTTGGCACAAAAACTTTTCTTTGTCTTCAATGAAAAGGCCTTTTTTACCAGCGAAGCGGTAATAGCGGAACGACTTATGGGCACGCCTGGTCCATCCATCGTAACTTTCATCTGCTAAACCGCTAGATGGATTTTAATTAAATTAGGTATGAGTGATTGTTATTAAAATTTATCACCCAATTGTGATTTTTAACTGAATCCATCAATTAGAACTCCCACTTTACATAATTGTTTTAATAAACGTATACTCTTATCTTGTTGAATAACATCCGTCAAGCAACAATGAAATACCAAAATCCACGAGACCGCAAATGTATGAGTTATAGTTTCGGAGATAGAAATTGTAGAAAATCCCACGAAAAACATCACATATATTGTTTACATCCATCTCTAACGTAGTTCTCTCGGCAAACTAAAATCCATGTTATTCTATCACACACCCTAATATGATCTGTGAGGTATAGATTTAAAAGGTTATTCAGATAGAGGACAACATTTACTACAAGATAGTCTGCGATAGTCTAATTATAATTTCGGAGATCAAAATTTGAGAAAATCCAGAGCAAAACATCGCATATTTTGTTTACATTGATCACGAAGAGGGTTCTCTCAGCAAACAACAATTAAAAATCAATATATTTATCAGCCATGCTCTTATATGATCGGTGAGGTATAGATTAAAAAATTTATTTGGATAGAGAACATCATTTACTACAAGATAGTCCTTGAGGCCATATAATTATGACTTATAATTTCAGGGATAAAAATTAGAGAATCGCCCAATCTTTCAATACCATTTCATACGTATTTACTATTAAGAGAGCCTTTAAAATCGAGAAAAGAATCTTTTTCCAGGAGAAACACCACAGGAGGCTCATTAGGGAAGGTTCGCTACTAGGACAGAACTGCCAAACATCCAGCAGCACATATATTGAAGCTTCCTTCCCAATCACTGTCAAAATTCCTTTCTCCCTCTCAACACTCATTGCCTTCATAAAATTCTCAATCGGGTGAACTCTATCATGGAGAATAAACAATTTAAATACCTGGTACTTTTTCCACAATTATTATTTTCTTAATATTTCATGACCATAGTTTCACAACACAGTAACATCATCATGTGACAAGAATAGGAATGCATCGTAAATATTTAGATAAGGAGAAGTTAGTGTGGTAGAAATGTGAAGGGGAAAAAAAGGGGGAAAGGGAGGGGAGTGGGAGGCAGGTAGACGTTAGTGTCGGGTAATCCCAGCAGGAGGAAGGGTGTTCAGGGTGTAAAAGGAGAGCCTGGGAAGGAGGTTTGTCACTGCCATGGGCGGGAGTGTAGGAAATCCCGTGGTATTTTGGGGGAGGGTGGAGGGTAAAGGAAGAGAATGGAGGAAGGGATAAGTGGATAGGCTGGTATAAAAGTGGGGGTATTCCAAAGAGTGGGATAATTTGTATCCTTTTTCTGAGAGATGTAAGATAGTTGGGGAGAAGGAACTATTGTGGTTATTGTCTAATAAATGTTTCGAGAAATCAACCTCTTGAGGTAGGACTTTCGATGTTCTTCCGAGCATATTTTAAAATTTCTTCCTGTTTGTCCTATTTATCGTAAATCGCACTGTAATTATCACATTTAAGGTGATAGAAACCTATTTCTTTTTATCTTTAGTATTAACAAGACACTTACCAAGGATGAGGAGGGTGGGGAATGCAACTTTGAAATCTTCCTTCGAAGGGTAGATTGGGTTGTTTGTTTTATTAATCGCCAGCAAATGGGAGTTTGCCCCATTTGGGAGGTTTTTTGTCGGGGTATAGTGGAAAAAGACCAGAGAATACGTTTGTTTTGAATTGTTGTTGTTGTTTACGAGATTTGGATCATAACCATTACTAGTATAAAAGCCCATCAATATGATGGGTATGTGTGGATTAACTGTTCAATTTAAGGCACTTCCCATTCTTTCTCCTTTGTCTCTTCCATCGGCCCTCATATTTAAGTTTGTTCGATTTTTTCCGATTTTTCGACATTTAATTGATTGAGTGATATTGCCATCAAAAAACTTTCCACCATTCGTAATAGATAATAATATATGAAGACGTCTTCTAGCCTCAAGTTTAACCCAGGATAATTTGATAAAGGACGATGAGACATAAGTCATTTTTTTCAAAGTCGCATATTAATCTATGGTAGGCGTTGGAGTTGTGTCGCAAGTTCTTCGGAAAGGCCTTGGTAAGGAACCTCACATTAATCGAAATGGGGCCATGAGAAATGCAGAGACAAGATGTTTTCTCAGGGTATTGAGTTTTTTAGGCGTGTGATGGAATGGAGAAAGCTGTTATAAAGCAAAAGAAAAGCCACGTCATCAATTTCTGGAGAACCAAAAATAGTTCACTAGATGTTAATTATTTGTTTGATGGAGCAAGGATTCCAATTTCAGATTCAGTTAAATATCTATGAGTCACATTCGCCAAGTGATAGGTGCCATTAACATAAAGTTGGCCTTTATAGGAAGAATAGTTCGAAGTAGCTCTGAAAAAGTGAAGGGATTATGTAAGTTATCCTTGGTTCCACCGCAGGTGGAATATCCATCAGCTGTGTGGGATACTTACGAAAAGGGATGCTAAAGAGATCAAAAAGGGACGCTAAAGAAATAGAAAAGGCGCAGCACAAGTCAGCTAGTTTCTTAAAGAGAAACTTCGATAATAAACAACGCGTAATGCCATTAATAGAAAATCTGAAATGAACTTCATTACAAGAACGTAGACAGCAGGATAGATTTAAATTGCTAGTCAAAAGAGGAGATAGAGGTGGAGGATTAAGAGAGGAAAGGTTTGCGTTATTTAACAACAGAGAAGGAAAATCATATCTTGAGGCTGGATGATCGAGTTCATAGGTTTTATGGTGAAGCGTCCCTAACCCATCCCCCTTTTTCCACTCTCTCCCTCATACCATAAACAACGTTGCCACATTTATTTTCCCGAGTTGCTGGGAAGCCTGAATTCACAGGGACGATTTAATCATGGTACATTTTTTATGACAACATTTGTACCAATTCTACATTCGTATTAAATACAGGAAATTTTCATGTAACCCAAATGGGAGGATGGAGAGGGAGGGGAGGGGACTGCTTATTTAGACTCATTGCATGGCAACGTCATCGACCAATGGGAAGTGCTCCCAAAACGCACTGAGGCGGCAGAGGGATTGGAGGGGTAATGTGACGTCACATTTAGACGGTCCTTGTTTTTTAATGTTGAGTGTCGCGACCCTGGGTATCTATCAACAAATGGTCACAGATTCAGAGTGATATTAATATTATGGTATATATTATTTAATTTTTTAATATGTTTATTTTTCTGCAGCTACTAATTCAATATATGCTCATGTTTTTGTTAAACTAAGGATTATTAATTGTAGAGGAGGATTATTTTTCAGCTGATATTTGTGGATTTTTTTGGGTTCTGTAAAAGTTAAATTAATTTCTTAAAGCTACTTTAAATCAACTCAATATTCTTAACTTTAGAAAATGATATTAATTTTCAGACATTTTGTGTCTATTTCTAGTAAATTTGTTCGATTATTTAAAATCCTGTCATTATAAAAAAAGTGATTCTCAAAATATTTTTCAAAGCCTCAGAATTAAAAAGCACTTCAATTGTGACTTATGGAGTAAACTTGCCTTGAATACACATTTACCATTTTATTAAATATTACATATAAAAATCCTTATAGGCCCTTATTTAGGAAGCAAATATTGAGCAAAATGGATCTACCAACCAACAAACAATAAGTTTTGCTAGAGTAGATGGATGCTATATAGTCGGGATCATTGATAAAAGTGTGGGCAGAGACAAAATTTTCAAATATCATAATCTCATGATTAACTGTGAGGTTTGTTTGTGTGCTGGTGTAACAGAAATGCTCTGTACTTTTTCTGTGAGAATAGTAACTGAATTTGATCATCCCAAAGCATATTATGACTTTTTGTAGGGAACTGAAGCTGATCCTACTAAATTTATTTTAAAATGTTATAAAAAAGGATTTTCATTTTGTCACACATGTTATACTGAATTTCACCAGGCAACACCTCATATTTCAGCTAGTATTATTACATGATACAAATGTTGTCCATTCTTTTCAGATAACAGAAAGAAATCCAATACTAGATAAACAATTTCAGAACACAGGATGAAAAAAATAACTGATAACTCACCAGACAAAAATGTCAGCATAGCAATCAAGAATGTAGACGCCTCGTGATGCTAAAAGTGAAGGAGTTAGAGGACGTGCATGGGGTGCTTTGGCAACTCCACCTGGAGCAAGGATTGACTCTGCTACTGGCTCAACTTGTGGCAACTCGAGATAGCCAGTTCCAAGGCGTACACGATACAAGCGTGACCCATGAGGAGTAAAATTTAGATCCACATGCTCCTAAACAAAGATAAAAACGATAAAATGACCATTCCAATACACTATAAACACTAACTCAATCTAGGCTAATTCTTCAGACAAAATTATATTTTACATTAAAATTTTCTTTCACAAAATTTGAGTACATCTCACAACACATCACAGTGCATGTTGCAACACAATGTGGCTCGACACAATTTGGAAATCACTGCTCTATACCAACTGCATTATCACCAATAATTTCATTTAAGATATAAAAAATCAACATAACACAATTTAAATAGTACTACATCAAAAATGATCCCTCCCACTCTCCTCCCATTCTCCCTCTTCCTTCCTCCCATTCACTCTCCCTTTTTCTCTTCCTCCCTCTCACTCTTCTCCCATTCACCCTCACTCTCTCTTCCTTCCTCTCATTCTCTCTCCCTTTTTCTCTTCCTCCCTCCAACTCTCCCCCCATTCTCCCTCTCTCTCTTCCTTCTTTCCATTCTCTCTCCCTATTTCTCTTCCTCCATCCCACTCTCCTCTCATTCTCCCTCTCTCCCTTCCTCCCTTTCTCTCTCCCTATTTCTCTTCCTCTCTCCCACTCTCCCTCGCACTCTCCTCATTCTCCCCCTCAAAAATGTAGCTATCTATCTATCTTCGTGTGCACATACAATTAACTTAGAGTCGGATGCCTATAGTTTTTCTATAATACCACCCTTATAGTTACTGCACAATTTGTGTTAGCGTATTGTGCTAATTTCCAAATCTTATCTAATCGAAACGAAATTTGGTATACATATCGAAAACATGCAGAAAACGTCATATAAACATTTCTCTAAAATGTACTGGGAGCCTCCATGAGTCGCGCAATTTGCGTTAGCGCGATGAGTATAAACAAAGTACTATTTATTTAAATCGCATTAGTATGAACAACCAAACCACTGCTTGGTAAATGAGGACCTGGTTGATCCCTCGGAGGGTTCTCAACCGGAGATTACGAAGAAATATTTTGAGATGAAGAAGACGATGAAGAAAAGATCCCACTACAAAGACATTCTCGTTTCCAGCATGAACTAATGCGAAACGAGGTCTGAGGCCCGTTGGCTCCTAAGTCCTCTGCTTAAACACTTCAAAAACGCCTGTCAAGAACTTCGAATTCTCGTTTCTTTCCAAGCTTTGCTTGCTTAAATCCCAAAATTTACCCATGATTCATCGGTTTAGACAAGTCTCCAAACAGAAGATTGAAAAGAAGTCTCTTTGGCCAACGTTTCGTGGCATGCAAAAAAGTTCCGACGAGGCGGCAGAAGTTTCTCGCGGTCAAATTCCATATCTCGAAAACCAATAAAAATATTGAGTTCATTCTACTTTCAAAAGTAACTTTAATCTTTTATCACCATTTCATATAAATATATTACCCAACTATTCCTAATAGTACGTAAGTTAGCAAGAGAGTGAAAATTTCTTGCACTGATGCAGAATGTGAGCCTCGTTCGGATTTTTTTTATTTTTAACAATGAATTGCATTACATGTTCCTTTTAATGGTACGTGTGACTTATGGAACACTTTCGAAAGCTACAAAAAAATGTTCGTGGGATTTCAGAGAATAGACTGCGAGATTTGGCTGTTCAAATATGAATGCTGTGGAAGAAACTCGGAAGTTTTGATGAAAACGTGGGAACTATTGTTTAACCATGCAAAAATGGCGATTTAGGTTTAAAAAAGTATTTAGTTAATTTTCTTACTCATTTTGTTAATTTCCCATCCTTCGTTAGGAGTTTAAGTGAGTAATTATGCCAAAAACGACAAAAATCTGGATTTTGCACGAATTGGCAACGCCGAGAATTAGCAGTATAGGGAAATAACATGGGATAGCGATTCTCCCATAAGAGTACGTAATGTACGGACAATGTGTAACGCACAATAGAACAGCTAGAGATAATTGATTTTAAGGATTCGTTTCTTTTAAATGTATTCATTTTCCATTATCATTCTCCTATGTTAAGTTTACCTGAAGATTTTGTGCATTTGTAACTTTGTACATTGTACTTTGTAACTTTGCTTTCTTTGTCTCTTTTTATCAAGATGAACGCATTCAATAATATAGAATATAGAAGAATTGAAGATGAAAACGAGAAATGTTTTACTGCTGAGGGCAGCGCTTTAAATTCTATTCAAATTTCACATCCCTACTGAATTATGTGCAGGATAACTATAAAGACGATAATAATATTGAACATGAGATTCTTCTCCACCAACCCTAAGTGGGCTAAGCGAGGCCGAAGATCCCACGGATCCCTTAGTATGATACCCTTGCTAAAGCAAGAGATGGAAACATGTTTTCTTAAAAATTATTAGGATTCTGGTTTGCTTCCCCTTTTGAGTAGGGGACAACCCACACCATTGGAATATATAGTGGAACTCTGTTATAATGACATTCAAGGGACTGGCAAAATATTGTCGCTATAAATGAGTGTCGTAATATCCGAGGATAAACATCTATAATAAAAAAGATGTCTGTGTGTATTTGTGGCATTCGTAACCCATCAGAAAATAAAGGTAGGAGGTTCAATTTTTGGCAGCAGTTTCAAGGTTGATCATGAGAGCCGCAGTGCCAAAAATAATTTATATAAGCAACAGGGCCTGAGGGGTCTCCATGGAACACATGGTGTAAATTTTGGCTTTTTAAAGATATCTCAGCAACAAGTAGACCGATTTTGATGAATCCTCCACCAATATCAATGTTTTGATGAGAGACATTTTCAAGCCAAAAATGGACAAAATTGTACCATGGGGTAGAAGGGTAGTAATGTAAGGGTTGGTCCAAATTCCATGGGAACAAGGATTTCCCATGGAAGAGTTGATCCAAATTTTGTTTTTTTATTTATTTTTATGAAAACTTCACTAATATCAATGTTTTGATGAGATAAATTTTCTTGTAAATAAAAGGCATGAACGAGTTAAACTTTTTCTCAACCATCAAGTGATAATTAGAAGTTGATAAGTTGGATAATATTTATACTGACTATGATGAAATGAAAGTAAATACCACAATTTTTGACCCTTGCATATCTGACCACTGTGCAATTGTATCCCAATTTCACTTTTCCAACTCCCTGCCCTACTCAGTCTCACCTGACCCAATCAGAATCTTTAGTGGTACAAAAACTCAGCATTTCATTTATCTCCTTACCCATCATGATTGGTCAGAGATCCTTAATGCAGGATCATCATTTAATAACAGCTTTCATTTATTTTATTCTAGATTTCTTTATTTTTTCAATTGTGCATTTCCTCTTGTACCAATCAAGCCCAAATTAAAACATAAGAACAGCTGGATTACCCCCGAGATCCAGGCTTCATCTCAGGATCTCAAATTGTTAGCCTACCATGACAAGTTTCATGGAAATTTAGAAACCCATGTACAGTACTCTAATCTTAAAAGACAATACAAAGGCTTAATAAAAAATAGTAAAAAAACCTTTAATGACTCTAGGTTCCTGAAAGCTTCTAATCAATCAAAAGAAGCGTGGAAAGTTATAAATGAAATTACAGGCCCTAAGAAAACAGAGTCTTTACCTCTTGTAAAAGATTGCAATTCTGATGTAGTAACATACCCAATTGAAATATCGAATGCTCTCAACAATTATTTTCTGAATTTGCCTTCAACTTCATATACCATCAATCCCTGCTAAATGTGGGTACTCCTACCTATATCTTCAAGCCAGATACAATATACCTCCAGCCTTGCAATGAGCAGGAGTTATTTGGATATCTCTCAAAAATTGGAAATAAAAATTCTGCTGGCCTGGATGAAGTTTCTGGTAAACTCCTTAAAGCATCTGGGCAGGCAATTATAAAACCATTATTGTTCCTCATCAATCAATCCCTAAGTCAAGGTATCTTTCCTGAAGCACTGAAAACTTCTAAGGTAATTCCCATTTTCAAAAACAAAGGCAGTAGAAGCCAACTTAGTAACTACAGGCCTATATCACTTTTGTCTCAATTCTCAAAAGTTTTTGAGTATGCTTTCAGCAAAAGGCTACTACAATTTCTTAAGAGATATAATTTATTGTCTAGTTCTCAATTTGGTTTTAGAAAGGGGAAATCAACAGAGAAAGCTCTTTTCTCAGCATTAAAATTTATTGTTGAGGAACTCAATTTAAGCAACAGAACTCTGGGAATATTTTTCGACTTAAGTAAAGCTTTTGACACTGTAGACCATAAGAAGTTGCTAAGTAAATGTGCATATCTTGGTATTAGGGGTGTGGCAAATAATTGGCTGGTAACATATCTCACTGGTAGGCATCAAGTGGTTTCCATACATAAGGAGGGTAGAAAATATTTATCTGAACCTAGACCTACACACTCTGGTGTGCCCCAAGGATCTATCTTGGGCCCTATTCTTTTCCTAATCTTTATAAATGATTTATCTAGTAGCCTTATGCTTAATCAACAAAAAAAAGTAATCATGTATGCTGATGATATTAATGTTTTGTTAACTAAACCTAATGATAAACTCATATCGGACTCAAGTGTTGAAGTAATGCATAGAATGTCTGCGTGGTGTAAGCAAAACAAGCAGATTCTAAATAATGAAAAAACACAAGTCATGTTTTTCTCTTCTTGTCTACAGCAATCTAGTGACTTCTACCTGTGTCATGATCAAAATCACATTAAATCCACAGAGGAATTGAAATTTCTAGGGCTACACATAGACCCGACTTTAAGATGGCAAGTACATATAGATAACATATGCAAAAAATTAAACTCAGTTTTCTATTTATTTTCAGTACTAAAACATACAGTAAGCCTTGAAATTTTAAAAATCCTGTACTATGGGCATTTTTACTCAAGAGTCTCATATGGTATAATCCTCTGGGGGTCCTCTTCACATGTTATCGAGGTCTTAAAAATCCAAAAAAGGATAATACGCTTATTGAGTAATGCTCCTTTTAGAGCTTCTTGTAGACCCATCTTTAAAAAACTAGGTCTGTTGACCGTAACTTGTATGTATATTTACCATGTAGTATTATATGTTAAGCAAAATATGGCTGAATTCAATAAAAACTGTTCATTTCACAATTATGATACTCGGAGAGGTAGTGACCTACATGTTTATCACAACAAACTGAAAGTTTGCAGCAAAGGTCCTAAAGCTATGTGTATAAAACTATATAATAGATTACCAGCTGAAATTAAGATAATCAGGAGTCTGCCTGTATTTAAAAAAACTGTTCTTGACTTTCTTATAACAAAATGTTATTATAGAATTGATGAATTTATGTAACTTATTATTATTATTATTTTTTGACGTGTCCTATGCATTATATACTATGTAGTGTCTTTTGGGCAAATAAAGTATTGTATTGTATTATATTACACGGAGACAACTCAAAAACTTATTTTGGAGTCTAGGTCCTTGATCTCACAGAAAATTTTCCATTTTGAGCCGCTGCACATTCTCAAGTTATTTAATTTAAAATGAGTAATTTTAGCTAATTTTGCAAAATTACGCTAACTCAGTCATTATTCACCTAGAAAAAGTGAATTTTTACATAAATAAACGTAAATGGTTCATGCTCAAAATAAATCCCAGTGTCAAATCACTCAGAGATCACACAATACCAAAAATAAACCGGTCACTAGACGCACTTCCACCAGTTACATAGAAGTGTTTCTCATGTTTCTGTGGATAAGTATCACTTACAGCTTTCAGAAAGCACAAACGAACAATTCCAACAGCTATTTAGTGACACATTTGCATCACAAGATTGTGTTCTTTGCTTTTATACAGAGTAATAAAAGTATGTGCATATATTCTTTTAGGATTGCATAACGTAAAAGGAACCCAAAAAATGCACTTACGGTAAAATGTGATATGAGCATGTCACGAATTAAAAGGCAATCTAACAGAATTCATTTGTTTTTAATGAAAAATATATGCAATTCAGTTATTTCTCTTACATCACCTTTTCTATGAGAATGAATGACACCCTTCTATTTACATAGAAATTTAGGTGATTTAGGTTTACTACTGACAGCTGGCAAGGAATTTTAAAAAATACCTGATAAATACATATCGTGCTTATTATATTATTCTACGCATTAAAAAAATACCTTGGTTATAAATCGAGGAAATAAAATGCACGACATATTGCCAGGCACACAGTGTTAGTTGGCGTTTCACGGGTTGCCTGCCCCCAAAAGACGAAGGGGCAAATATCGTGTAATGTCCGCACCTCCATTTTGATGAGAACTTGTGGGGGAAGAAGTGCAGGTATTACATGAGCAAATACAGTACTTCATTTTCTTGACTTTAAATTAGTATATATAAATGTCCTATCATAATATAAGTTGCACGATAAAAATAGTAAAATTTCTGAATACAGGCACCCCTCTACTTACGAACTTTCAGAGATATGAACAAACATGTCCATATGTCCAGTTGCCTGTTTGGACCGAGAGTCATAAGTTCAACCACCGCACAATAGATGGCGGTGGTTGTTCAGAGTCATTACCCAGCATTTCTGCCTGGGCCGCCACCATTGTGTTGTCGCTCTGAAGTTCCCTACGACATTCTCTGTGATTTTCACGAACATTCTCAACCACCATTATGTAAAGTTGGACTTACGAGCAAATCGACTTACGAACAGTCCTCTGGAACCTAACTTGTTCGTAAGTCGAGGAGTGCCTGTAGTAAAAATCAACTGGATTAAGTGCTATGTTAAAAACTGTTCTTTTAGCACAAATTCTGATAGCGCACAGATGTCTCAGAACACCTCTCGTGTGCTAAGCGAGGCATGCCTGCATATAATTTTACCCTGTGAGTAACATGGGCTATAAATGGTGACAAAAATATTTGGAGGGGGAAACTTAATTCAATAATTGCAGTTTTCTATCTATAATTGAAAAAATTGTTATTTATGTCAGAATAATCCATGTTTAGAAACTTCATAATAAAATGTATTAGAATATTGTTTTTTAAGTGGATAGTAACATCCCGTTTAATGCCACCCCATACAATGCTACTTTGTTAAAATGCTCTTAGTTCTCGAACCAATTTTTACTTTCTTCATATATTTTTGTGGGTGCTCTAACTCAAGAACTAATTACCGGATTATCACCAAATTTTATATTTAACATTTTTAAGTTACTAAGTGTTACACTATGGAAAAAATAATAAAAATTACAAGGCGTGATTTGATTTCACATTTTCGGTGTGTAGCGAAAAATTTTCAGTCAAAATAACTGAAAACAAATGCCAAAATCATCAAACGAACCACAGCAGAAACACCATGTTCTCAGACTGCAGAGTAATCTATGGTTTTGTTTACATATATCACGAAATTGGGCATCTATTGGGGGTAATGGACGCTGATTATAAGGGGAGGATGTGTGGAATTTGTTACAGTTTGAGAAAATGACAAATAAGCTGCGACAGTTATTATATTGCAGGATTTATGGTATGTAGCAGATCTGCTACATTGTGCATTTAAGGGCCTGTTGACATACTTCCTGCAAACATTTAGGGAACCTTGTGTGAAGTGGCCCTGTTTGATAGTTCCTATGACAAAGAATTGTGACACGGTCTTTTTCGATGAACCACTTTTATTGTCCCTCTCAAAATAATCATATAGCTCACACCATTTTCACAACAAAAAACACACACATGATTTAGACTAACACCTCCTGGTAAACAACATTTTTTGTTTTGTTCACTGTTTCTGATGGTACAGCAAATTATATGTCCTGTGGTTTGTTTAATAATAAATAATCTCTATAAATGCACTGGCCACGTGCTAAATATCTTGCTTAATTATCGAAAGAAATTAATCAAACCTTATCAAGATAGTAATTTGCATTAAACTGCTCAATAAAATTTGTAAACAAAATGAGATTTTCAATGTAAATGTCAACATCTAGCTATTTGTTGTTGTCGTTAATTATAATGCAATGGAGTTGTTTCTAACTTCAAGCTTCTTCGCTATGTGTTCATTTGTTTTATATTTACACAAAACTTTTCACATAAGTATTCAATTGTTTTTCTCCTTCATGCGCTTGTTTCATTGTAAGCTTAGCGCAAATCCACTTGAAAGCCCAAGTCCAACAATGCAAAAATCCTAAATCAACAATGCCCGCAATTCAAGCTAGATAAGACTAAAGGTCTACACATTGTATTCCAGCTGATTATGTGTTATCAAATGCAAAAACGAAAACTTTCCTGATATTGTAGCCATGGCTTTTTGGGAGACGACTATCCACTTAAAACCTGCAAGAGTTGCCGCTGAGAATTCAGGCGAAAGGTGACCTAACTCCAGGCTTCGGATGCAGATAGGCATGCAGGCAGGCATGCAGGGATGCAGTGGTTATAATAATAAATATTTTAGAGTATTGGAGAGAAGAGCGGCTATACTAATATTTTGATAATAGGTAATAAATTATGACTGGAGGAACGCATTTCCATAAGTATACTAAGACAGACTTGGGACCCAGAAAAACTGAAAGAAAGGCAGGATGTAGTCAGCATGAAGTTGGAAGATCGCCTAAGAAATTTGGAAAACAAACCAAAGACCATGGATATAGAATGGGAAGAAATTAAAATGTGTATTAAGGATTCCTTGGATAAAGAGAATGGAAAAAAAGGGAAGAAAATCAGAAAACCATGGATCACTAAGGAAATGCTGAAGAAAATGGATGAGAAACGAAAATGGAGAAACATAAACAGTGAAGAAGGTAGAGCCAACTATAGATGTATAAACAATGAGTTGAGAAGGGTAACAGATAAAGCTAGAGAAAATTGGATAAAAGAAAAATGTGATGAAATACAACGAATTGAGAGGTTAGGATGGTACGATATGATGTACGCTAGGGCACTGGAATTAAAAGAGAAAATTGGATAAAAGAAAAATGTGATTAAATACAACAACAGAAGGGTGAATGGGAGGTCAGGGAGAGGGAAGAAGAGAGAGAAGGTTGAATGGGAGGACAGTGAGAGGGAGGATGAGAGAGAAGGATGAATGGCAGGAAGGTGGGAGGGAGGAAAGGAGAGAAGGTTGAATGGGAGGACACTGGGAGGGAGGATGAGAGAGAAGGTTGAATGGGAGGACAGTGGGAGGGAGTATGAGAGAGAAGGGTGAATGGGAGGTCAGTGGGAGGGAGGATGAGAGAGAAGGGTGAATGGGAGGTCAGTGGGAGGGAGGAAATGAGAGAAGGGTGAATGGGAGGTCAGTGGGAGAGAGGATGAGAGAGAAGGGTGAATGGGAGGTCAGGGAGAGGGAAGAAGAGAGAGAAGGTTGAATGGGAGGACAGTGGGAGGGAGGATGAGAGAGAAGGGTGAATGGGAGGTCAGTGAGAGGGAGGATGAGAGAGAAGGGTGAATGGGAGGTCAGTGGGAGGGAGGATGAGAGAGAAGGTTGAATGGGAGGACAGTGGGAGGGAGGATGAGAGAGAAGGGTGAATGGGAGGTCAGGGAGAGGGAAGAAGAGAGAGAAGGTTGAATGGGAGGTCAGGGAGAGGGAAGAAGAGAGAGAGGGTTGAATGGGAGGACAGTGGGAGGGAGGAAGAGAGAAGGGTGAATGAGAGGACAGTGGAAGGAAGGAAGAGAGAGAAGGTTGAATGGGAGGTCAGGGAGAGGGAAGAAGAGAGAGAAGGGTGAATGGGAGGTCAGTGGGAGGGAGGATGAGAGAGAAGGATGAATGGGAGGACATTGGGAGGATAGAAGAGGGAGAAGGGTGAATCGGAGGACAGTGAGAGGAAAGGAGAGAAGGGTGAATGGGAGGTCAGAGAACGGGAGGATGAGAGAGAAGGGTGAATGGGAGGACAGTGGAAGGAAGGAAGAGAGAAGGGTGAATGAGAGGACAGTGGGAGGGAGGAAGAGAGAAGGGTGAATGAGAGGACAGTGGGAGGGAGGATGAGAGAGAAGGGTGAATGGGAGGTCAGTGGGAGGGAGGATGAGAGAGAAGGTTGAATGGGAGGACAGTGGGAGGGAGGATGAGAGAGAAGGGTGAATGGGAGGTCAGGGAGAGGGAAGAAGAGAGAGAAGGTTGAATGGGAGGTCAGGGAGAGGGAAGAAGAGAGAGAGGGTTGAATGGGAGGACAGTGGGAGGGAGGAAGAGAGAAGGGTGAATGAGAGGACAGTGGAAGGAAGGAAGAGAGAGAAGGTTGAATGGGAGGTCAGGGAGAGGGAAGAAGAGAGAGAAGGGTGAATGGGAGGTCAGTGGGAGGGAGGATGAGAGAGAAGGATGAATGGGAGGACATTGGGAGGATAGAAGAGGGAGAAGGGTGAATCGGAGGACAGTGAGAGGAAAGGAGAGAAGGGTGAATGGGAGGTCAGAGAACGGGAGGATGAGAGAGAAGGGTGAATGGGAGGAGAGTGGAAGGAAGGAAGAGAGAAGGGTGAATGAGAGGACAGTGGGAGGGAGGAAGAGAGAAGGGTGAATGAGAGGACAGTGGGAGGGAGGATGAGAGAGAAGGGTGAATGGGAGGTCAGTGGGAGGGAGGATGAGAGAGAAGGTTGAATGGGAGGACAGTGGGAGGGAGGATGAGAGAGAAGGGTGAATGGGAGGTCAGTGGGCGGGAGGATGAGAGAGAAGGGTGAATGGGAGGTCAGTGGGAGGGAGGATGAGAGAGAAGGGTGAATGGGAGGACAGTGGGAGGGAGGATGAGAGAGAAGGTTGAATGGGAGGACAGTAGGAGGGAGGATGAGAGAGAAGGGTGAATGGGAGGTCAGTGGGAGGGAGGATGAGAGAGAAGGTTGAATGGGAGGACAGTGGGAGGGAGGATGAGAGAGAAGGTTGAATGGGAGGACAGTGGGAGGGAGGATGAGAGAGAAGGGTGAATGGGAGGTCAGTGGGAGGGAGGAAGAGAGAGAAGGGTGAATGGGAGGTCAGTGGGAGGGAGGATGAGAGAGAAGGGTGAATGGGAGGTCAGTGGGAGGGAGGATGAGAGAGAAGGGTGAATGGGAGGTCAGGGAGAGGGAAGAAGAGAGAGAAGGTTGAATGGGAGGACAGTGGGAGGGAGGATGAGAGAGAAGGGTGAATGGGAGGTCAGTGGGAGGGAGGATGAGAGAGAAGGTTGAATGGGAGGACAGTGGGAGGGAGGATGAGAGAGAAGGGTGAATGGGAGGTCAGGGAGAGGGAAGAAGAGAGAGAAGGTTGAATGGGAGGTCAGGGAGAGGGAAGAAGAGAGAGAGGGTTGAATGGGAGGACAGTGGGAGGGAGGATGAGAGAGAAGGGTGAATGGGAGGTCAGTGGGTGGGAGGATGAGAGAGAAGGTTGAATGGGAGGACAGTGGGAGGGAGGATGAGAGAGAAGGGTGAATGGGAGGTCAGAGAACGGGAGGATGAGAGAGAAGGGTGAATGGGAGGACAGTGGAAGGAAGGAAGAGAGAAGGGTGAATGAGAGGACAGTGGGAGGGAGGAAGAGAGAAGGGTGAATGAGAGGACAGTGGAAGGAAGGAAGAGAGAGAAGGTTGAATGGGAGGTCAGGGAGAGGGAAGAAGAGAGAGAAGGTTGAATGGGTGGACAGTGGGAGGGAGGATGAGAGAGAAGGATGAATGGGAGGACATTGGGAGGATAGAAGAGGGAGAAGGGTGAATCGGAGGACAGTGAGAGGAAAGGAGAGAAGGGTGAATGGGAGGTCAGTGGAAGGAAGGAAGAGAGAGGTGTGAATGGGAAGACTGTGGAAGGAAGAGAGAGAAGGGTGAATGGGAAGACTGGAAGGGAGGAAGAAAGAGAAGGCTAAAGGGAGGGAGGAGAAAGGTTGGAAGGAAGAGAGAAAGAGAGAGCAACTATGTTTTAATTTTAAAATGATACTTATTCACTTACACCCATCAAAGTGATGGGCAATTACTCTTAGTAATTTTTATTTCATTTAATTTTAAATTTTCTCGTTTTATTCAGAGAATAGTCTGTATGTATTGGTTTTCTGTAAATAGATAATTCTGTTTTGTAAACAAGTTTTGCATTATTATTTACCTTGGGAATTCCACTGGATGCATGAGGAGGTTTTCCATCTTTCTGACCGAGAATAGTCCAGAACTCTGAGCTTTCCTGTCCTGCTGTTTCTGTCACAATTTCTGCTCCATTCTTACGCTCATTTCTATCTATCTTTTCAGCAACCAACCTGTTAAGTAAAATCATTAGCATAATATAAATAAGAAGAGAAATTTAGCATATTTACCCTCGTTTCACATTAGCAAGGAATTGCTTTTAAACAGCAAGTACATCCTTCAATTAATTGCTAGAATTTTTTTATTACAAAATAAAATATTTTAAGGAAAAATGTATAAATACAATTTTGGATAAAGGAACACTAATCGTGTGCATTGTTTACTAATCTCTAATCGGTATGCATATGGATACAAATTCAATCTAACATAAAGACAAGAGACTTCAATATTGAGATGCAACTAAGAGTGATACAAACATTAGTCTAATGATGATGCAGTTATAAGTGACAGAGATGTGAATTTTAGCCTTCACAGAGTAAGGGTTGTTGACTATCATTGATCTGAGTCAATATACATTAGGAAAGGATAATGTAAGAAGCCCTAGAAGGTACAGGAGATCTCAAGATTGGAGGAAGGATTAAAAAAACAGTAAAATCTCCTTTTGATCAAGTCCAGCAAGAAAGGAAAAGGGAATTCAGAAAATTATAAATAGACTGGTAATAAGAGGAAGAAAATACAGAATGGAAACAAATACAGAAAAATCCAAGGTAATGCAAATAGCGGGTAAAGAAAAAACTGAACATTAGTATTAGCCATTAGAACAAGTTTCAGAAAATATATTCCTTGGAAGCATCATAACGAGAGAAGCAAAACATACAGATGAAATAAGGACTAGGATAGCGAAAACAAAAGCAGCTTTCAGAAGAAAGAAACTCAACTAATGGGAAATGTAAAGGAGGATATTAGCAAGAAGTTGATAAAATGCTACCAATGAAGTATTACTTTGTGTGGAACAGAAACAAGGATGCTAAGAAAAAATTACATAAAATATATGGAAAGCTTAAAAATGTGGGCATGCAAAAGAATGCTGAAAATAAAATGGACAGATAGGATGAAAAAAGGGAAGTAGAGGCATGCCTCATTTAGCGCAAGAGAGGCATTGCACTATCCAAATTTGTGCTAAACAAAGAGTTTGCAACACAGCACTTAGCCGAGTTGATTTTTAGTTTTCACAAATTTTACTATTTTTGTGGTGTTAACAGGATAGTACCTGGAGCTAAAAATGATAATAAAAGCACTAATCACCATGCTTTTACACAAAATTATACCTGATTCTGTTAACATTATGAATGAACGTGAACCTAGTGATCCCAGGATTACTTCAATCTCAACCATTATTACCTTGGAATGAACAAAAGAAGATTGAAAATCACAAGCGAATACATTGTGGGGCGACAAACTGTTGCTATAATTATGTAAATACCGTATCCGCCCAAATACAAGCCGATCTTTTTTGTCAAAATCTATCGTGAAAAAATCAGCCCTCAGCATAAATGAGGGCCCAAGAAAAAATGTCTCGTAGTCATCCATAGATGGCAGCATGCCTCTCATTGCCGTCACGTTCAAATGATAGTACTATATTTTTCGTCAAGTAAATATTTAACCTATGATGAATATTAATGAATAAAAAAAAGCTAGAATATTGAATTTAGCATTACCGGTGTTTTGTTACTGTTGTTAACTGTTCTTTCATTTCTAAATGCTATTGGATATTTTCTTTCATTTCTCAGGGCTATGCATAAGTATCATTAAGAATAGTTAGCAATTTGTATTATTTTTCATTAGCCATTAAAAGAAATTCCTATTAATTTTACTTGACTATTGTAGTTATTGCTATAGCCAATGTTTGTACACATGTTAGAACCCCATTCATAGAATATATTATAATTGCGTACATTGACTATGCAGATGATTATGCAAAATGCTCAACTGTTTGAATTTCAGCAAGTAAAGAGACATCTGCTCTGAAGGTATGAACAATGGTGTGAAGAGTAAAACTTTACATGGAACATGCATAATTATAAAAATGCAATTTCTTAAGGCAATGTAAATGCTAATGCTAAGTTTTTTTCTGATTTGTCATACATGCTGAATGGAAGGTGCATGTCGCCCTTGTATTTTGGACATTTTAGCATCTGTGAGTGAAAGAAAGGAAGGGAAAGCTGGAAATACCAGAGTTGTAGAAAAATTTACCTTTGAAACCCCATGTATTTGCATTCTTCTGCTCTCAGAAATGGTCATAGAGGTAAACGAAAATCAGAGTGCTGTGGGAGTTGGCAGGGGTTAGGGACACTGTCCTTCTAATTTCTATCCCCACTCTTGCGAGATGAGGCGTAGTCAAGACAGTCCACTGTAAACAGTGAGAACTGACAACATAGCTGCAAGAAGGGTGGGTTGTGGTGGGGTGGGGGTAGTCAAGGTGATGGAGGGGAACTTCCCCTTCATGTGTAGTGGCAATCTGCACTTGTTTTGAAAGCGGCAGACCTATAGTGCATCCTATTAATTTTAATATCAGAGTACATTGATACAGCTTACTGTATAATTATGTAATAATATCTATAAATATCCATTACTAGCATTGTATTTCGACCACTCATATGTAAATTCCAATTCCCATAATTTTGCATAGTTTTCCTTCCATTATTTTTATATTCTGATTGTTTATTTTTCTTGCATTTTTTGCATTTTTTTGTATTTTATATTTATGGCTTTATTTCTTGTTTGTTTTATTATTATTGTATATTTGTAACTTAGTTCAAATTCTATATCAACCGACTTATAAGGTTAAGGGTTAAAGATGCCCACCCAATAAAGGGTCCAATGAATCAATTGATCAATTAGTATGGGCTTCGTTAACATGAGAGGTAAGTTCATAAAGCTGTAGAGCTCTTATAGCAAGTTATGTGGTTTCTCACTTTTCTGTCCCTGCAAATTGCAATTCTATGCATACACTATTTGAGGATTGTGATTCAGAATTAGAATTTGTAGGTTTCAGTGAAAATGAATAGTAATTACTAATATTTAGTGCAAGCAAAATAATTAACTGCTAAATTATCATGTATATATGTAAGTAAACATGAAAACTCTGTAAGATGTTTATTCAATAAGGCAAGGCATGATCTACTAATAGGTGGCCTCAGCATAAAGGGGTTAGTAATATATAAATCATATGTGCATGATTCTAATTGAAATTGGCCTAATAAAACCTACAGAAATTACTTGCAAACAGCCCTGAAAAATGTCCAATCTCAAATAAAAAAACACCATACCAAAAATTTCAAAGTATTACAGTTTACATAGTAGTGTAACTATAGCCTTACCTAGCCTTGGACCGGAGTGTGTTCTTCGACCGTGGACCAGCCCATGTGAAAAGTTTTTTCCCAGCATCCAAGAGGAACACATGATAAAGATCCAAAGATTCTGGACAAGGGGCAACTGGCTCTAGGTGAACTGATGAGCCCACACTATGTATCCGATACAGGCGGGTTGGGTAAGTCTAAAAAATACATCAAAATAACATGCAAAAAAATTACAGCAATTAATTTAAAAATTAAGATTAACTATGCATTTTTATATAAGACAAACATGAAAGAAATGGAGACTTTCTCCATACCTGTAATATTTATAAAAATTCCAAATAATAAATATTTTAACTAGGGATGGGACGGTTCCACTTTTTCCAGGTTGTGGTTCTTGGTTCCGGTTATATTAATCTGATCCCGGTTCTTGGTTTCGGTTCTGTTAGGTTAGAAGTGCTTTTTGATACACCATGAGAAATTCTAGCTTTACAGTAGTTGCATATAGCGTATTTGTCATTTGTACTGTGAATTCTGAAGTTGTTTCAAACGTTTATTGTTAAGGTTCACAATAAATCGATTAAATTTAAAATTATCTGCGGGGTATCTATTAAAAATTACTGCAAAACAAAATAAAACTTATTTCTCTTAATAAGTTATGGTAACACTTCAAACTAATGGATTTGACTCAAAATATTGCTTGAATTTTTACATTATAAAACCATACAGCCGTGAACCAAATATTGAATACAGGAAGTTAGAAACCCATCATTCACTTTTTTGATAGGTGTCTTTGCAGAACTATCATTTGTTGAACTGATTCATTGTCCTGATTTTTGTATGCACTACAAAGCACTTTTCCCTCATGAAATAAAGGAAATTCAGACTTGCTCATCCCATTTGAAACTGATAACACATCTAGCATAAAAATTTATTTTACCTGGTAGTTAACGAACAACTTCCATCATCAATATATGTACCAAAAATCGAATGCCGTCGAGGAAAAATATGGCGGAGTGAATCAGTCGCTTTTTCATTAGTGTCGGCTTCCAAGATGCAATCATTTTTAGGCGTTCTTTACAATAAATAAAAAAAGATCGCCTTATGTTCAGGTCATGTCTGCATGTTTCATTTCAGAGACTACTGGGCGGATGTTGATGAAATTTGGTATTTAGGACATAGGGGCAAAGAAACTAAGAAAATTATATAAATAGTTTACGTGGCCCAATTGGGAGTGCCAATTTACAGGTGACAAAAAATGATCTTTTTTTATATCTCATACAATATAACATAACGAAAAAGTCTTTAAAGATCTCCGTAGAACTAATCAAATAACATATGCTTTGTTCACTACATTTTTATCGAAGGAGTAGCCGATTTCAAGAAAATCAAACGAGAAAGTCGTAATTCACTTTGGACCCGTTTTTTATTTGTTGTCAACAAAAACAATCTTCGTGATGACTGATGTAAACAATAACTGCTGTAAATACCTAATTAATTTAATTTTCTATTGTGCACACCAACATTAGGAAAATAGATAATCTACGACGAAGAAATGAACGTAAATACGTCTACTTTTTTACGTTTAGACAGGGTTTACAAGTGAAAAGAAATGGGTAATTTACGACGAAGGAATGGATATGAGCATAATGATTACATTACTACTATTCCAGTGAGGTAAGTTTTAAATAATTGTCGATTGCTTTATTAATAACAATTGATTAGGAAATTAGTCGGTGAATCAAAAATTTAACATTTTCTTGGCATCACTACTGGCATTTCAGTTCATAAACATTATACTAAGACATTAATATTCATCTTCTGTGACATGATTGTATAAATCGTAAACAATGCCTCTGCCTTGCGTGCATACATGCATGATGTGAGCATCTTTCCATGCTTTTTATTAAAATAAGGACCAGAACCGGATTAGAAACAGTCAGTTTCAGTTATTTCAGTTCTTGAGAGAATCGAGGAACCAAAGAACCGATCGTCCCAACCCTAATTTTAACCCTAAAATGGTAATGCTATTTTTTAGGCGCTTATTGGTAATTCTGCACCAGTTTGACTAACAAGAACACCTGAAAATTGCTAAGCTGAAGTTAACGAAACTTTTACAAAATGAAAATTTATCAAAAATAATCAGACCCGTGTTTTGGTGTTTTGTTCCAGGCTTAATGTTTAAATACATGAATTTCCACCAATCTATCATGCTATACGACCTTGAACTTCAACAATGCACGAAGCTAATGCGATCTTCGATGAAAAGGCCTGTTTTTCTAATATTGGCGAATTCAAATGTAAAATTTGAGAAATTCTGTTGTTGAAGCGAAAAAAGATCAACAAAATTAAATAGGATATTTGTGTGCCTTTAAAACGGTCCCTTTTTGAAGATCATGGGTCAATATTTCGAATTTATGTCCAAAATAAAAACAGACTGTGTCCAAAATTCGACTTTTACATATTATCTTATGGGAAAATATAACCGTTTCCTGGAGTTGAACCAAGGTCTTTTTCATGGATATTTTTTCACACATGGTTTTCACTATAAGAGTCAAGCATTTCTACCAAATTTCAATTTTCTACCTACTCAGAAAGTTGGTTAAAAATAACATTACATATACACGCATGCAGCTTTTGACCTCCTTACACACATGCGATTATTTTTATAGCATGATAGATTGGCGGAAATTCATATTTTTAAACATTAAGCATGGGACAAAACACCAAAACACGGGTCTGCTTATTTTTGATAAATTTTCATTTTGTAAAAGTTTCGTTAACATCAGCTTACCAATTTTCAGGTCTTCTTCTTGCCAGTTAGACTTGGAATAAGGAAATTTCATTAAAAACCGTTTTAAAATGATTTTAATTAACACCAAAATGTATTAAATATTAGAAATGTGTAAATTAACAGTTAGAGCACAATATTTTTTGGTGTTTGCCACAGATAGGCTTCTTGCAAAGTATGCGGAGAGTGGAGGATTTCCTTCTCTTGGCATAATGGCGCAAATGACAGTACTTTCTTGATATTTGTCGCTCTGTCGCTTGATGTGTTTCAGGAACCTTATTTTCCTCACCTAAGGCTTTGCAAATCATAGCTTTCAGATCATTACTTAAGTTTGTCAAACTGATTTTTTCCAATTGGCACGTCAGCCCCATGTGCATAAATTGTAACCGGTAACAG
The DNA here is from genome assembly GCA_028673005.1 of Tanypteryx hageni. Lineage (NCBI taxonomy): Eukaryota > Metazoa > Arthropoda > Insecta > Odonata > Petaluridae > Tanypteryx > Tanypteryx hageni. The sequence goes on from CM054114.1 coordinate 4,182,340, forward strand.
CAACTAGAGAAAAATAATGTGTTGCTCCTTTGACAGCACATAGACAACTAACTAGAAGAAGCACTGCTAAGAGAGGGGGGAACGTGACTGAACACAAACAGTGTTAGCCTCATCTTTCGGAAATGTGTGAGTCAGAGTGATTCACTTTACCATTTTAGAGTTAAGGAACTGCGAGAAAAATTAAGAGACTACAAAAAACAAACTCAAACCATATCCTTTTAATATTGGATCTAGCCCCAAAGCTCCAACAGTTAAGAAAATAAAAAGGAACATTACTAAGACGTAACTATGCATATCTCTTAAATAATACATTATATTGGAAAATGTTTTGGACAAACGTTGCAGAAAATTAAATTTCCTACAACGTTTATTCCTATACTTTCTTACATTCATCAAATATTAAAGCAAATATAAAAAATCTAATGTGGCTACCACATGACTTCGTCCATACCTGTAATATTTCTAAAAATAAAAAGGAGCATTAATAAGATGTAAACGTAGTGTTTACAATAGTTGTCGGTTGGTGGCAGCTAAAAAATTAGTTTTTAAAATGTCTCTTAACACGTTCAACGCTGACGGACGACGATTGTCGTCCGCCGGGTGCACGCCAGCGACTGCGGACGACAGTTGTCGTCCGATTTCAGCGCCCCTTTCCATGCTAGTTTTGGGGAGACGCCTACCCGAAACACTTTCCTTGCCCTATGCAGTCGTTCACTAGGCTCCACAGAGTTAGCACGTGTGCTTAGTTTTGAGATCCGACCTTTCTTTTACCAGCGACAACATTTTTTTCCCAGGTGGTAAGTACGCATTTCTAAGTACGATTTTTTATTATCTTATCGATGTTTTCATATAATTCTAAACTTCTCTTCCTTTTTTTAAGGTTGTTTTTCGTAAAAGTAGCTGAAAAATATTTTCCGGAGACAGGTTATTTTGGAAAAGACATTGTGCAGGTAATTCCCCCCCCCCCTCGAACTTAATGTCGGCGTATCTGTTATAACTTTTTCAGTGGTTTGTAACCAATTTGTGCCATTAATAGGACTTCTTTTATTGAAAAAATTGCAGAAGAGGGAGAAATTTCTTTGGACTTCTACAAAGCCATAGGTGGTATTTTTTAACAATCTAATTTTTAGTAACTGAAATTTTTACTAACTATTTATGTTTTCTTCTTAGATTTTTAAATTATCTTTCTCCGTTTTTCAGTGTTTCTACGAAAAATACTAACGGAAAGTTAATCTCTCGTGAGAGGGAGAAAAATGTAAGTTATTATGACTTATGTTATTTTTACTTGATATTTTTACTTATCTCATTTTAAATGTTATTTCCTGCAAACTTCTATTTATTCTTCTGATTATTTGTTATTTTCTGTTATATAGCTACACGGTTTCAAGCATCAATTTATTGATTCGTGAAAGAGAATCTACTGGGAGGAATAATGTACGTACATTCTATGCCTATACTTTTATGAAACACCAATATGATAAAAAAATTGTTTCTATATTTGTTTTTTTTTAGCATGGTTCGTACTCGAGGTGCCAGTCGAGGCAAGGGGAAGGCACTCCTCAAAGTGATTCTCCCTGGGGAAAAATCTCCTCGACCTCCCACTTCGAAGGATGACCCCCAACCCTCGACTTCCCAAAACAGTCCCCAGCCGTCAACTTCCTGGGAAAATTTAACTCCTCTTCCTCCGACCACACAAAAGAGAAGGTGTGAAGGCGACTCTTCGCAGACCCAAAGGTAAAGGAGGGACTCTCCCCCTCGCCACATTTGGTCTGCCGAAGAGTTGAACAAATTATTACTTAGGGAGGAGGAAGAGGAAGAAAATTTTAGTGACTCGTCTGGGGAAACGGAGTGGGGAGAGACCACCGAGGAGGATGAGGAAGAGGAGGTGGAGCTTCCCTCAGCTGGTAGGCAAAATATTTCGCCTTCCTCCCCTCCTAGCCCTCCCGTTGTACAAACCAGTTCCCCCGTTGCCTCTGTTTTGACTAGGACTTCGACCCAGACCTACAGTTGGACTTCGAACAGACCGACTAGACCTGCCATCCCCTTCACTCACACCCCGGGCCTAAATGTTCCAGACCCAGGGGAAGAGCCTCGACAATTTTTTGACCTTTTACTGACGGACGAAATGACCAATTTGGTGGTGACGGAGACAAATAGGCAGGCCGACTTTTTACTTTTAGGTAATAAATTTCCGAAAGCAAGGATTACTAAATGGAAGCAGTTGTCAGTGGAAGAATTTTTAACTTTCCTCGGGATTCTATTTCATATGGGCACATGCCCATTGAGTAGGATCTCCGATTATTGGAGCACTGACTTCATATTTAATTTTCCTTGTTTTCGGAAATGTATGAGCCGCGACAGGTTCTCCGGGATTTTGCAGGTTTTGCATTTCGCAAAAAATCCAGAACCCGGGGAGCCACAACCTACGGACAGATTATACAAAATAAGACCAATGATTGACATTTTTCACCAAACAATGGATGCAATAGTGAGACCGACCCAAAGGCTATGCATCGACGAATCCATGGTTCTCTGGAGGGGCCGTCTTATCTTTCGTATTTATATGAAAGGTAAACGGCACCGGTATGGGATTAAACTTTACATGCTCACCGAACCTTCCGGTTTGGTTCTAAGATTTATTGTGTATGCTGGGTCCTCTGATGTTGATGTAGGTGGGCCGGGACATGTCGACAATATTGTATGGAAGTTGATGGAAGGCAAATTAGATGCCGGACATTCACTTTTCATGGATAATTATTACAACAGTGTTGACTTGGCCCACCATCTACTAGAGCGGAGGACCTATTGTACAGGATCTCTTCGATCTAACCGGAAGGGGAATCCTCCTGAGGTAATATCTAAAAAACTAAGACGAGGTGAAGCTGTGGATGTTTTTAGTTCCTGTGGAGTCTGTGTGATGAAATGGAAAGATAAACGGGACGTTCTGATGATCAGTTCCGAATTCGGAAGCAATATGGTCGATGTCCGTCGCCGGAGAGGAGGTAGTGTCACCTCCAAACCGGAGGCCGTTGCTCGTTATAACGAGTCAATGGCTGGCATCGATCATTGTGATCAAATGATGTCTTATTACCCGATAGAGCGTAAGACTCTGAAATGGAACAAAAAACTGGGGATCCATATACTTCACCTCGTATTAGTTAATAGTTATTTCCTTTACCGAAACACTCATCCCAAAATTTCTTTATATGATTTCCGAATTTCCATCATAAAATCCCTCTTCCACCCAGCCTATACTGAACCCGTCCCACGTCCTTCCCCCAGCCGGCCCTCTAGGACCCCTGGATTGTCGAAGCATTATCCTGACGCATACGAGATGGACGACAAACGAAAACGCATCCCACAGAGAAAATGTATATATTGTAAAGCCCAAGGGTTCAGGAAGGATACAAAATTCTTTTGCCCTGCCTGCGAGGGATGTCCACCCCTCTGTTTTAAACCATGTTCTGTGGATTTCCACAAAAGCATCATCTGCTTCGGAGATGTGTAATATAGTGTACATGAAAATTTGTAAATATGTAAATGTGTAAAAATGTAAATGTGTAAAAATGTAAATGTGTAAATATGTAAATGTGTAAAAATGTAAATGTGTAAAAATGTAAATGTGTAAATATGTAAATGTGTAAAATAACATCATATTACTTTGTAGTTGGTATGACAAAAATATATATGATAACGTAAATATATAATAATAACGTTAATAAATGTAAAAAATTAAACTATGTAAACACTTTATATAAATTAAATACAAATTTATTTATAATACTGTGTAAAAATTATTTATATACTTAAATTTATAACAAAATCCGAAAGCAGTTCAAAAGTTTTTACGAAAAATCACCCGTGCCTTATTTATAATTTTACTTATTAATAAATAACGTGAAAATCTATTTTTAGGATTTATTATGTAAAAAAGTAAGGAAAGCAAAACTGAAAAATATGTTCACGCTTCTATAGTATTCTTTTGAATGTAATTGTAAAAAAATTATATAATTTTCACTTAGAATTTTCATTTCAGCATAAAACCATGTTTCAAATCTTAGAAAAGAATATATCATACAAATCATTTGTCGCTAAAAACGATGTTGATGATAAATTGCGAAATCTGATACATCTAAAAAAAGAAATGTAAGCAGGAGAAGGTATGCAATACTGCAAAACACCCGGGCGGCACTTACCGCTGACTGAGGACGACAATTGTCGTTCAAATTTAAAATATTGATTACACTCGTAATTTTTTTTTTCAAATTTTTCCCTAATCAATTTCTAATCCTGAACCTCAATATAAATGGAAAATAGGAAAATTCGTTTCAGTCACTGGCGAAAAATTAAAAAATCGTTACAGCGTTGAACGTGTTAAAAGAAACATTATAAGTGGAAAATGTTTTGAACAAACATTGCAGAAAATTACATTTCCTACGACTTTTACTCCAGTACTTTTTTACATTTATCAAATATCAAAACAAATTTAAAAAAAATTGAAAAATTACCATAGTAAACACCCACTTCTGGTTGACCGATGTTTACCAAACACTAATCAGTTCTTTTCCCTATAACAGAAATGTCAAATATAAAATTTCACGTAGATCTGATTAATAGTTTTTGAGTTGAAAAAATTCCAGTCACAAAAGATAATTGTGACAGATATCCGACCAAGACCTGCCCTACAAGTGCGAACATAGTTTGTCCTTCCCTATAGAATTCTCATTGAATATAGGATTTATGTATTTTATCTAAAATAGCCTGACCATGATGCTGTGGCAGCTTCATACACATAACTATAGCATAGGTACCAGTAGAAAAATAACATCAGAATAACAAATGAGTAACAAAAGTTAACGTTAAAGTTGTTGTGAACCTAATTAAACCAATCCCAAGCAAAAACCCATCAAAAGCAGACCCAACCCTGCATATCACAACAGTAACGTTAGCAAGTTTAAAACTTCTAATGTTAGCGTCACTGCAAAAGACTGTGAAACTGCGGAAAAATGATGTAAACAACATAATAAAAGTGAACGAGTGAAATAGAAATAAATTTAATAAACATATAAATAACAACAAATTTGTCTAATTAGAGTGGAATTACTATCACTGAACAGAGAGTGAAGTACGAATGAAGGTGAGAAAAATGCTGAGACCATAATAAATGACCGTAGCATTTAGGAGCATTATTTTAAAAAATTTCAAAAATTAAAATTTTAGACCCGAGATGCCAACAGCGCTATACCAAAAATGAGCTAAAAGAACATGTGCTAAACAAGGCATGCCTGTATATATCGTATACACGTATGTAAGAAGCAGCTATTTATAATGATAACTATTTACATTTTCTGTTGAGATTTTTTTGAAGTTTTGTTTTAATTATATATACAGTTAATTAAAATGTACTTGTTTACATATGTTGAAAATAATAAAATATTTTCTTTTACAGAGAGAGGGGGGGATGGTTCCGATAAGATATTGCATAAGGGCACCACCATACCTAGAGCTATCACTGAAGAAGACATTAAAGTTATTTATCTCTCAGGAAACCAGATGGAATAGATGGAATAAATTCTTTTCATTCTGGAATGTACAGTACCTTGAAAACCACAAATAGGACCAGTGGCAGAAATGGGCTGGAGCAGTGCCTAAGCCTTCAGAGAGGCACAGCCCAATCACTCAAGCAGTACCGTATTAACCCGAAAGGACGACAAGGGTTTTCTCCAAAAATTTGGGGAAAACAATTACATGCATTATTTATACATTCACAAAACATTATATTTAATTTATTAATACAACACATTTATTCATATTCTTGAAGTTCACAATGTGCAAACCATCTTGTAGGTACTAGTGGAAGGGGAGTGCGTCAGGGCCAGGACATATCATCAACATGGAAGACGCATGGAGAAACGTTACTTCCCTACACTGATCAGGGAGTCCATCGAGATAGCCAACCGACCTGCGAATTTCAACAGAGAAGACAGTAACCCCCTCTCACTAGCATGGAAATGACTTCCGTCCTGCAAATCCCACATAACTTTTGATTGGCCAAAATAACAACAACAACGATTGGCTGGAACAAGGTGACACCTGATTGGCCGACGACTTCCACCCCTGGCTATACAAGGGGGGACGTTTTCTGAGGACTTCACTTCAACTGGAAGATGCCAGCAATACCGCTGAAGAATGATGGTCAACCTACAATGAAGACAAGGCAGAACATCCTGAAGAAACCTGATATTATAACAATAACTGGCCTGTCCTCCCGTGTTATTCCTGTGACCTCAATTCCCACCACTGCCAATTCGGAGGAGTGGGACTTCAGTAGGGTCTACTGATTCATTACCTAATTCACTGAATTATTAAACTAATTAGCATATATAATATTTTTAGGCAAATTTGATATTATTTTTGTTAGTACTTAATGATAGTCACATAGTGCACTTTTCGATATTATACTGTTATCCTACCAATTATCCCTATCCCATTATCTTTTCTGATAAATTGCATGATTTTACTTAAGTAGACACTGTAATAGCCTAAAGAAAATCCTGTCATAACACTCACACCCAATTTGGAATTTATACATTATGCATATTAGTTTCAAGTCTGCTTATCTAATGGAAGGAGATACACAACAAAAGGAAATGTTATTAAATTTTCATTTATTCTGTTAAAAGTAACTCAATTTTTTAATACACATGGACATTTGCAGACAGATGAAGGAGCATCTTGTCATCCATTCCCACCTTTAATAAAAATGTCTTCTTTGCAAAAAAATGATTTATTTATTCATTATTTTCCTAACTCGGCATATATAAAAATAAATGAGTGAATGATGCCCAGGTTGCTCCCATGACTGTTTCTGCAGATGCCCATGTCCACGGTTAAGTCATCCAGAATTGTTATTCTCATGGCGAAATCTCCCAAACTCAGAATATGCATGGCAAGCCAAGGCAGAACCCACAGTAATACAAAGAATAACTTACCGCCTCTTCTACTGTAAAAAAGCCACTTGGAGTGCGCCCTCCTCGCACATACACAATGCCCCCTCTGGATGAGCACTCATTGCTTTCATCCATGTCATCTTGTAAGAAGAGAGCTAAAAATTCAGCTGACTCATCACCCATTTCTTCACGCTGAGTCCGGCATCTTGCCCCAAGCCAATTCCGTAAATTCACAGCATGAATTGCAGCACAGGCTCGCTTGTCTAACTGATGATTCAAGTAGGCAAAGAAGATTAAAAAAATCTATCCCATGATTAACACAATTATTAAACAAATTTTCACTGAACAATTTTTAAAAATTAAGGGTACTATGGGGCTATTAAAACTATGAAAATGTCAAAATGATAATTTTCAATATCACCAGAATAACTGGAAAAGAGATTAAAAAACATTGGTAACCTGAATATAAAGACATAACATCAATTTCTTTTTTCTATTGTTGAACCTCTTTCATAAAGGTTGACGGTATCATAAACGGCCTTTCATTAACTAAAACACACAAAAAATCACATGTTACACTAGTAACATTTGATTTATTTATTTGTCATTTATAGAAAAACTAACAAGCCAATTAAAGAAAGGAATCCACTCCAATGCCATAATTTAATAAGTAGAGTGCCACAGAAACATAGAGGGAGAGAGGAAAATGCAAAAGGAAGATTAATTAAAAATAAAGGAAAGAAATGATTCACAGTTATTCCAGGGAGCTCTTCCCTAACACACACTCCAACACAAAATTCAAGGACCTCCTGACAGCAACACAACTTATAGATGCAATAACACAAACAATCATGCGACTGACACATATGCACACATGCACGTGCACACACACACACAATTGAAAAATAAAAAACAACGGAAAATTATAAAAAATAAATAAAAATATGAGAGAAATAGCAGTAAACACTCTCCATAATATGTGTATGTGTGTGTATATATATATATATGAGTATTCGGTGCTTGCATACAGCAAGCCCTTTAAAAAATCACCATATACTAAGATCTAAACTCGTAAACCAACGCAATCTCCAGGGCAACAGCACTTCGGTCATGTGGAGCCTATATGTATTAAATAATAAATTCCATGAGTAATAGCAGTATATTTATAATTTTTCGTGAAATTAAGGCAACTATCCGTAATTTCCAAATCCTCTGGCAATCAGCTCTTGTCCAAGTTTCCGTATTTCCATTTTCGTGACTCAGATCATACTGCATGAGCATTAAGAATAATCATCATTAAGACAATACCCTATAAATTAAATTTATGGAAAAATTACGATATTTTCCGTTAAGATTATGGCATCATCATCCATGGCTTTAGCGCATATTTGGATAAAAAATATAGTGAAATAGGTATGATTATATTTAACAATTGAAATTGAAAAACTATGAAACACAACATTAAAATACTTTTCACATTTTACTATCACCGTTAACAGGGTTGCTTCTCCTATTATGATGATTAAGTGAGGGATTCCTCCGTCTTTTTCTCCTCCTCCTCAGACAAGATCTCCTCCATAACCTCTTGCTGTTGCTCGCGATGCAGATCCATCAGTTCGTCGGTGCTTTATGCACGCAAACGTGGTCACAACACTATAGTATACAGTATATGCTTGCACGGATGTTGACTATATGAGTGAGGCATGCCGACTGAGACCGAGCATGGGAGACGATTACCCACAATCCCGCAGCGAGAGAGAGAGAAAAGAAACATCGGCTCAGTTGTGATCACGTGATGCTCGGCAGACAAAGTGTATACGTACTACTTGTATTGCAAGACCTCTCTCGTTTATCAAGTTAAAATTTATTAAAAATTTTTGCTCGTCTTACAAAACACTCGCAGACCAAGTTACTCACAATCCAAGCTTTTACTGTACTTATTTTCAGATTCTCTTCTTTGCCTGATATTCGAATGACCTTGGATTTTTCTGTATTTATTTCCATACTGTATTTTCTACCTGTAATTACAAGTACATTTATCATTTTCTGGAGTTCCTCTTTTTTCTTGCTACAAGTACTTGATCATCTGCGTATTTTACTGTTCTTATAATCCTTCCTCCAATTTTGAAATCTCCTGTGCCTTCTAACGCTTCTTGCATTAGACTTTCTCCATATATATTGAATAGGGTCGACAATAGGCAGCAACCCTCTCTTACTCCACTACCGATATTTACTCCGCAGGTGTCCACTATCTCCAACCAGACCTTTACAACTTGATTCACATATAGATTCCTGATCAGTCTCCCATCTTTCCAGTCTACACCTATATCCTTTAATACCTTCATCAACTTGACCAAATTTACTCTATTAAAGGCCTTATGCCAGTCTACGAACCATAGGCAGATATCTTGACCGTACTCTATTGCCCTTTCTGATATGATCCTAACTACCCCTATAGCATCTCTAGTTCCCCGTCCTTTTCTAAAACTGAATTGAGCTTCCCCTAGCATTTCTTCTCCCTTTTTCTCCAGCCTTTTATTAAGAATCCTAGTGATGATCTTTGAAGTGTGTGATAGAAGGCTTATCGTTCAGTAGTCTTTACACTGCATTGCCTTTGGTTTCTTTAGAGGAATCGTTGTTACTTCTAGGAAATACCGAGGCCACTCTCCCGTGTCATAAATCTTATTAATTAACTTCGTGATCACTTTTAGTCCTTCTGATCTCATGACTAAGTACCTCAGCCGGTATTTCATCGCTGCCTGTGGCTTTCTCTTTCTTTAGTTCCACTATACCTTTTTCTACTTCGCTCTCCATAATACTTGGTCCTAAGTTGTCTTCTTCAATGTTTTCCTCATCTTCCAGTTCTATTTTTGCCGATCCTGCCTGCTTGCTGTATAGTTCCTTAATGTATTCTTCCCTTAACTCTGCTACATCCTTTGTTTCTGAGACTATCTTCCCATCCGTATTCATAATTCCTTTACCATGAATTTCATTAGACTTCTCATCTTTTAATTCCAGTGCCCTAGCGTACATCATATCGTACCATCCTAACCTCTCAATTCGTTGTATTTCATCACATTTTTCTTTTATCCAATTTTCTCTAGCTTTATCTGTTACCCTTCTCAACTCATTGTTTATACGTCTATAGTGGCTCTACCTTCTTCACTGTTAATGTTTCTCCATTTTCGTATTTCATCCATTTTCTCCAACATTTCCTTAGTGTTCCATGGTTTTCTGATTTTCTTTTCATTTTCCGATCTCTTTATCCAAGGTATCGATGATAGTGGTTTTAATTTCTTCTCATTCTATATCCTTGGTCCTTGGTTTGTTTTCCAGATTTCTTAGGCAATCTTCCAACTTCATCCTGATTACATCCTGCCTTTCTTTCAGTTTTTTTTAGGTCCCAAGTCTCCTTCTCTTCTCGTCTTTCTTATTTGTTTGAGCTTTGTACTTACGTCAACTATTAGAAGCCTGTGATCTGAATCAATGTCTGCTCCTGGTAATGCATTGGTGGTCTTTATGCTATTCCTGAATCTTTGTTTTACTAGGATGTAATCTATTTGGCATCTAATTCTATCTCCTGGGATTTTCCATGTGAATAACCTGTGTTTATGGTTGTTGAACCATGTATTAGTCTCTATGAGGTCATCATTGATGCAGAATTCTACCAGTTTCTCCCCTCCTCAATTTCTCTTCCCAAGTCCGTATTGCCCGACATTTTCTTCCTGTCCTTCTCCGACTATGCTGTTCCAATCACCCATTAGTATGAAGTTTAACTTTCCTCTTCTGTCTTCTTTGTAAATTTCGTTAATTTGCTCATAAATCTCCTTGATTTCTTCTTCTTCATGAGCTGACATTGGCATATATGCCTGGATTATCAGCATGTCCACTGGGACTGCTTTTAGCTGTATTGCAATCAGTCTATTGTTCATTGCCATTATCTTTGTCACACTTTTCATCATATCTTTCCTAAGTACCAGAGCTACTCCCCTTTCCCCACTATATCCTCCAGAGTAAACTACCATGAACTCTTCCGAGTCGAACTGTCCTTCTCCCTCCCATATAGTTTTGCTTAGTCCTATAATGTCAACTCCATTTCTTCTCATTTATTCTTTCAAGTTCTCTATCTTTCCTGCCTTTCTCATAGTTCTTACGTTCCAAGTGCCTCTTCATAAATTACTTTCGACAAATGTTTTCCTCAATGCAGTCCCTGACCAGAGATCCGATTGGGGGACTATTTTACCTCTGGATTGTTTTACCTCGAGAGAGCTCATTTTGCCCAACCATATAATCATTACTAGGGATTGTAATGTGGTAGTTACCCTCTTGTTTTCCTCATCGCAGTACTGTAGCCGTTCAAATAGTTCTGATCATGCTTATAACTGTATTGGATATAGACTCAGCCAACATCATTTGTTTTTGGCTCTATACCATACTGACAGTACTGCTACCTACTGCCAGGCATCGATGATAGGTTTTTTTTAACCTCCATTAACGGGGTTTGAACCCTGGAACTTTGTAATGGGAAGCCAATATGCTAACCCCTACACCACCAGTTCATAAAATGCAATGTATGGAGTATAGCTTTGTACGGGGCAGAAACATGGACGCTAAGGAAAACTGACATCAAATACTTGGAAAGCTTTGAAATGTGGACTTGGAGGAGAATGCTGAAGATAAAATGAACAGATAGGATGAAAAACGATGAAGTGCTACGAAGAGTAGGAGAGAAACGAATGATTATACAGTCTATTAGAAAGAGGAAGGCAAACTGGGTTGGACATTACCTGAGGAGAGAGAGTATGAGATTAAAGACGTGTTAGAAGGTAAACTAGATGGAAAAAGGGAAAGAGGTAGGAAAAGGTTTCAGGTGATAGATGATTCGAAAGGAAAAGAGAGTTATCAAGATATGAAGAGGACAGCGGAAAATAGGAGTACATGCAGAACCAGGTTTAACCATGAATAATCATGGACCTGTCTACGGACAGACTACCTACGATGATGATATGTACAGGCATAATACCTTGCTTAATGACAGGGTTAGGTTCCTCGAAAATGTGTCATCAAGTGAATTGTCATTAAATGAATACTGATTTTACATTTATTCCCATTTTAAAATGATAGATACATTCCTTGAAAATTGCAATGCACTACTTTCAAATTTATTATATGCCTTTGGCAATCACCTGGAATATTTGGAATGGTTTAATAACATTTACGGAACCAATCCGGTGCTTTACACTAAGGAAAATGTGTTTATTAAATTCATTTACAAGCAGGTACTATAATCATGCAACAAATTTTAATTTTAACTACTCGTCGATCAGAATAATAATGAGAAACAAAGATTTATCACTCTTGATTTGCAGGAACGAGGTCGTAATGCCGGGTAACTATAGAACCACATGACCGAAGTCATTTCCACACCACCCAATGAGGAAAACATGACATGATGTCAGATCTTGTTCTAGAGGTCTTACTTATGCTTAAAGTTCCAACTGTCTGAGCACTTTTAATAATTTTTCCTGATTTGTCGTTAATAATAATAAGTGGTCCTGGCAAGTCCCATTGTGGGCTTTTCATCGGCATCAAAACGGCATAAAACTTCTAATTTTGTAGAGATTTATAGTTTTTCTAGTTTTTTTACTACTAGAACATCCTGCATGGTTATTTGATGATTGTTTTGGGCCAATGTTAAGAGTTTATCAAAGCAAAAAGCTATAAAAGATTATGAAGACACAGATCAAAGCGAACACTTCCTCACAGGAAAAAAGCTAATGCCCACTAAGGAGTAAGGGTGCATGATGTAAATGGCATCGGTTCTTTCCCAGCGCCTTTGTATCATATTATGTTGTCATAAGTAGTGACTTAAGGGGAGAGCTTCCAACTCCACTCCTCTGTCTACTACCTGTCGCTAGGTCTCCCATTTGAACTCGCCAGGGGGGATTTGAGTCGAGGATTTTCCCTACAACTCCTGTCGTATAATGTACACATCGGCAGAGTTCCAAGGTAACAAAAATACAATCGCTGAGCAAGTACACTTTGGACATGAAGCAATGTAACAATCTATTGCCGCGTCTACATTACAGTGCAGTCTCCGCTTTAATGACCCATATAAAGTCAAAGGCATATTATCTTGTATTTACGCTGCTAAAAACATTCCATTTTAGTGATGCACATTTTAATTTTTGTACCAGTTAAATAAACGTTGAGCTGTGAATAATACTTCAATTTGTCAAAAAAAATTACTGCAGTGGATGCCGAATTGCAAGTGATGTGTCGTTAAAAATTTACGGGGTCGTTTTGTTTTTAATTTGTCGTCATATCGAAACAAGGAATGTTGTAAACTGAATATTGGTGGTGACTTTCAAGTGTCGTTAAAATGAATTGATGTTAAACAAATTGTCGTTAAGCGAGGTATGCCTGTGTATCTGTGTGTGTGTGGTTAAAATAACAGTCATATGTGACAATGTCTTCAAGTTCCGCAATGGCCTTGAATTTTTGGAATATCAGTAAAAAAAATACTAAGTTTTTGAAACTGCACATATTTTTTTCTTTTTGGACTTTTGATGCTGAAATGAGTAAAATCATTTTTCTGGTCTCCACTGGAACAAGAAAGTTTATGCCGTTGCATAACAGTGATGTCAATGGATGGGGCGGAGATATCGGGGATACCAAAATCCATTAATTTTATCATGGGTGTAGAGCACTGGAAATATTGTGCTAATGCACAGCTCTTTGCTAGTTTGATACTACCCAGGACTCACCACGAGGAAGTGGTGGCGCATCGAGTCCTGTCCATGCCCACCCAACCACCCGACCAATTGGGCACGTGCTCAATTCCTCTGTAATTTATTGTACTTTGAATTTAGACTTATGCTTAAAACTTGGCATTAATTTTTTGTCCAGCTGTAAGTTTCTGATAAAACCATCCCAAAACACTGGTCCACACATGTTAGAGGATTCTTCTGTGATTATCTTTATTATTCTCTCTACTGCCTGAGAGTGACCAGATAAGCTGAAAAGTTAGATATAGGCATTTATCATCGCGCGCGATACATCAAAGTTCCTCATCTATCAAGTTAAAAGTAGGTGGAGGTTCTGTTATGCTACATTCTTGCCAATTGATGAGGTCGATGTAATCTTCACAGTCAAAACAAAGTTTTGGTATGCAAAATCTTCTAATGGCACCACGCTCTGCAGATTACCTGACAAGATGTCTGACAGCAAGCTACTGCACATGCTCCCTTTCATCACACAGCATCGCAAGAAGAAGGTTCTCAGGAAAATACGCATTTTCGTGAATGACTTTCTGCACAACTTCCCGGAGATCATTTTCCATATATCTTGAAGAAAATATAGTATGCCAGAGGTGTTTGGGGGCATCTTTACATTTTGGATGGCATGTAACTGTAAACCACATGGAAGCATGGACAGGCATTGTAGTTAGTTTCTGTAGCTGTTGAGATGGATTAGGTGTTGCAACATAAAGCCATAGAATTCTATCTGCAGTTGTTAGCCAGCAAGAGTGTGCTAAGTTTCCAGGATCCTGGTTGGCTAGGCTCAGAGGAAAAATACCAGAGGAAACTGCGTGACAAATTTCTGATAAGTATTTTTATCTGTACTTAATTTTGCCATGTCAACTGATGGAAAGTCACATTCAACTACCTCAAATTCAATGGGCAGACGGTTTTTGCAAGTGCGAAGGCTCTTTCCAATTGGACCAGAGAACCCAACAGGTCCTGAAGTCTTGCCATCTAATGTATGTAGCATATGACGTAAAGGCAATTCAATGAAATGCAACATGCATATAAGCCACAGTAAAGGTCTTTGGAGTTTCTCATCTACGCAACCTATGTCTCGACTGTTTACTGTAAAGCGAGCACACATTCCATGCAAAAGCACAAATTATTATTATCATTATTTTTATTTTATGTGAATGCTCAATGTATCATTGCAATGCTTTCAACGCCGAAAACTTGGATAAATTTAATGGATTTTGGAGCCTTCGACGCTCCCTTCTCCGTCCCGCTTAGTCCAATACTCTTCAATGCCATGGTCTTTATGGATCAAAAGGTGAACAGAAGAGAGGATTCAACCCATCCTAGCATCAAAACTTCACATAGAAAATTATCCAAGCTATTTCAAAAACATGCTGTTTTTAAATAATATTTTGAAATTTCAAGACCATTGTGGAACCTGAAGACATTGTCACATATGACTGTAATTTTAATCACGTATTATGTGCATCAAAACACAACTTTTAAGGAGGTAGCGTTTCACATAAAAAAAAAACTTGTTTCGATCCACCCTAATATACAGTAAAACCCCGATTTAATGTTCCCGCATTTAGTGAAATCCCGGATTTAGTGAAGATTTTTTCAAGTCCCGACAATAGCTCCATATAAACAATGTATTATTTTCCCGCATTTAGTGAAACCCGATTTAGTGAAAAACCCACATTTAGTGAAAAAATATTGTACTCGTACTTCAATTTTTATTTGACGCTTCCCGGATTTAGTAAACTTTTTCATGTGCAAAAAGGAATCACAAAAGAAACATATTGTACGTAAAAATTACGATATACGCACAAAACATTGTGAATGGCTCATCATGCGCAAGCGGCTACATTGTCTGCTAAGACGGTAGCAGCCGCAAGGAAACCGTAAATCCTACAATGTAATGAATCCTGCTCGTATGTTCCTCATTTCTGGTATAACGCTCAGTTACCTGTTGTCATAGTGTGCTATATACTCGACGTCGTTTACGAGAAAATGCCCTTTGAAAATCACGATCCGAGAGTCATCGAAATAAGAACGTTAAAAGTCCTTTCCTAATTTTCTTGGAGCGTTGGTCTAGGAGAAACGAGTTGGATTTCAAATATTTTTGCCGGGGTTCGATTCCCGAAGGAACCAATATTGTTGTGAGACATGTCAGCTGATTACTCCGATCCCGATGACGTAATGCCTGTCCCCTCTCCGTCTACCTTATCTAGCAGTTCAACTCTTCGTTGTGCTGCCTGCCTGTTCGGCGATCACTGTGTAAACCTGAAGCAATTGTGAAAAATATTCTTTCTACTATTTTTATTTTTATCCCTTAATAATGGCTACTAGTAAAAGGAAGAAGCTGACAATTACGGAAAAAGTGAAAATCATTCAAGAAGTGGAAAAGAACCCAAGCATGCCTACGATAGAAATTGCACGCAAATTTAATCTTGCACCGTCTTCATTGTTTTGTATAATGAAGAATAAACAATTAATACTTGACGAAGAAGTGAAATGTGGGGGTAAAGCCATCAAAAGAAAAAATATCAAATCATCACCATATGATGAAATGGAGAAGATATTGATAGAGTGGTTTGTGGGAATGCGCTCCGCCAACCTCCCAATCAATGGTGTACTGTTGAAGGAGAAAGCAATTAGGGTAGCAACTAGGCTTAGAATAGAGAACTTTAAGGGTTCCAATGGATGGCTGGACAGATATAAGAAGCACCATGGACTTGAATATAAAAGTGTTTGTGGCGAAAGTGCTAGTGTTGATGAAGGAGCTGTTGACTACTGGAAGAGTGTAACATTGGTAAGGTATTTAGAAGGCTATAAGCCGAATGATATTTTTAATGCAGATGAAACACATTTTTTTCAACCTTCTTCCATCAAAAACTCTTGCTACTAGAGGAGACAAGTGCCATGGTGGAAAGAGAAGTAAATATAGGATAACTGCACTTTTATGTGCAAATTCAGATGGCAGTGAAAAGTTGACGCCTCTAATAATAGGTAAATTTGCCAAGCCAAGGTGTTTTAAAAATGTACGGGCATTGCCATG
Organism: Tanypteryx hageni; assembly: GCA_028673005.1. Taxonomy (NCBI): domain Eukaryota; kingdom Metazoa; phylum Arthropoda; class Insecta; order Odonata; family Petaluridae; genus Tanypteryx; species Tanypteryx hageni. The sequence continues at coordinate 4,199,112 of CM054114.1, forward strand.
TAAATATGCCAGTAATAAAAATGCATGGATGACAACGGATATATTTAAAACATTTTTGAAATCATTAGATGCAAAGATGGGTGGTGCAAATAGAAAAATTCTTCTATTTATTGATAAATGTCCGGCACACCCTCCAGATACTGATTTTCTTCGCAATATTAAAGTGGTGTTTTTTCCAGCTAATTGTACTAGCCATCTGCAGCCACTTGACTTGGGCATTATTCACTCCATGAAAGCAAAGTACAGGAAGGCTTTGGTGCAGAAAGCAGTATCCTACATTGAGATGAATAAACATTTGATACTGAGCGTCCTTCAGGGTTTGCATTTGGTAACAGCTGCATGGAATTCAGTTACACCTCAAACAATATCAAACTGTTTTCATAAGGCTGCGCTCAATTGCAACAATGCTATGGAAATTGATGTAGATATCGATGTGATTGACCACGAAAATTGGTTGAAAATTGCACCTGACATGGACACAAATTTTGAAGAGTTTGTCCGGTGTGATGATCTTGAGAGTACGTCTGGTCCTCCACAAGACGTGGAAGAAATCTGTAATACCAAAGAGGCAGAGGAAGAAGAGGCAGTAGTAGAAGAAGAGGCAGTACAAGAAGAAGAATCAGTTCCCACACTTGGTGAAGCGGTTCAGGCACTTGAAGTGGTGCGAAGATATTTAACTTCTTTTGATGTGAACAGCACTACTATATCAAAAGTAAATTCTTTGGAGCGAGAAGTTCTGAATGTTCAGAGCACCTGCCAGAAGAAGCAAACAAGTTTGCTGGAATATTTTAATAAATAATTTTCTTGTAGCTATGTATGCTTGGTTTTTGAATAATTTTGATATTTTTTGTGAAATTCCAAATATATTTTAATATTTTCTATTTAATGTTGTATGATGAAGCTTTTTAAAGGAGGGATGAAAAATTGTTTCAAGATTTATGTCAATTTTGAAAATACTTTTAAAATTTTGAAATTATTTTTTGTAATCATATGAATGATTCATTACAGAAATTTTCATATTCAATAGCAATAAGGCTTGTTTGTCACTGGAATTTGTTTATAAATGTTTATTTTAAAAGTATTAATATAAGTATTGTGCATACAAAATTGAAAAATGGATTTTTATTATAGTGACCATTTTCAGTGGCCTTATTCTGGTATTATATAATGGAACTAATACACAAGCAAAAAAGATAAATTTAACTCATTTTAATTGAAAACCTCCATTTAATGAAAACCTCGATTTAGTGAAATATATTCTAATCCCCCAGCGATTCGTTAAATAGAGGTTTTACTGATATATTTTTTCCAGAAAAATGATCCACAAAATCAGCCTGCTTCTTATGCCGAAGGTAAGATTATTACTGCTCTCAATACTGACACTAACAAACAAACTTATCCCCAAAATAGAATAATTAGCAGCAATTCGTCACAAAACCATTAAATTACACATTATTAATAAAGAAATTTTTTTAATATACACAGTAATACCTTATGCAACATAATAAACTACATATTTTCATTATTACGCTTTATTACATGTCCACCCACAGTAATTACAACTTCAGTGCACTTTTGACTTTAGTCACATGTTTTAGTTCCTAATGGGCCCATTGAATAATGTGATTAATGCTACAGAATATTATAATTGTGGTAGATGTGATAAAAAGTTTGTAAATACCTATGTTAAATACCGTTATGTGTATTGAGATCTCAATGGCTACAAGAATGAAAAGATATGCCTATGCTATTAGTTATAAGCTTCAGGTGATTGAATATGCAAAAACGAACAGAAATCGAGTAAGTCAATAAAAGTGAAACAACAGTTATGTAGAAGCTATTTTTTATACTATCTTGTGTGGATAACCGTAAACATCTGATACAAATTCTATTGTCAAGGACAAGTGCCATCTATCGAAAGATCATGGAGATGCGCAGTATATTTGAAATGCGTACTTATCAGTATTGAATATGAATTCAATTTATTAGGAATTAAAATATCATCTTGCATTTAAGTTTAAGTAAGTACTATCGGTAAAGGATATCTATACATGGGCAATTATTTATGTTTTAGATCAGCAGTGCCCAAACTACGGCCCACAGGCCAAACGCGGCCCGCGGAGGGTTTTTGTTCGGCCTGCGAAGCTAAGGCGAAAAATCAATTCAAAAAATTTAACACACAAATTCATACATTTTTTGAAAATTTTCTTAATAAAACTTTAAATATTGAAATGTTAGCCATGAAAACCTTATTTTGACACGATTTTCACTTAATGGCATCTCAGAATATATAGAAAATTTCCGATTTAAACTCTAATCTGGCCCGCCGAAGAATTGACAACTTCCAATGTGGCCCGCCAAGGGATTCGCAACCATTGATGTGGCCCGCCATTAGAAAAGTTTGGGCACCACTGTTTTAGATCATCCCTATTTATTTTATGAATTAATTTGATCTAAAAGGTTATATTTAACTGTCATCACACCATAATATTATCCGTAAATGTTAACAGGTATGGACTTAATCACAGCTGGAAATGATACACAATGTGGCCTTTTCTAACTGCCTTGGTGAACCAAAATACTTTTTTCCCTGAAAAATCTTCCAAAAAACGGGTGCATCTTATACCCCGGTGTATCTTATATGCCGAGAAATACAGTATTTAAAAAATTTTGAGATGCTACACCAGCAGACGCTACACTGCATAAGTTTCAATCACATTTTTACAATTACTTACAATCATCATACAAATATGGGATTTGAAACAAACAATTCCTAAAATGAAAATTCATTTTCTTACAGTCAATTTTTAAATACGCATCAAATCCATCAACAGATTCAAATTGAACAAAAATTGCACATTTATTTCAGGTAAATATTTCATTGTCAAGAGAAATTTCATTGTTTCTGATTTCAGCACAAAGGGCACTGCTTAAAGGTTACCCATCCTCTCCACCACCACCATCCAATTTATGAACTAATACTATTTTGTAATTAAATCGACATTATAATTGCTGAAATAAACAAATTATTAAAGAAAGCATTATCCTAAGAAGTTGATCATTAAAATTTCAGCCTCAGGGCAGAGAGATACTGTGATAACTGTCGTGACTGAAAAGATAAAGCTAGGAGACCCCAGGAAAACTATTTTATTTTCACCTGCCATTCTGAAACAAAATGGTGGCTGTTTAAAATAACTAAAAATTTATATTTGGAAATGGAATGTTGGAGAAAAAATTTATGAACAAAAAGTTATGTAATGTAATCTTGGCAAAGCTCATAGTGCTGAAGTCCCTGGAGTAAGCAGAGGGAGGGGTTGACGCACATAGTGCCTAAGTGCAGGGCTCCTAGTAAGCAAGTAAAAGCAATATGCCTTATAATATTAATATTATATATATGTATATACACATAAAAGTTAAAATTTTGCATTACTGTTGCTTTCTCTCCAATCCAGAAAAAGATCTGTCGAACAAGCATCCCAGATTCCACATCTCTGGTTGATCGTAGAACAACATAACAGTCACCCTCATAAAACTTCCCAATAGCTGCTTCTTCCACAGGGCTAGGCAAGAAGTTTTCTACTTCCCATACAAACAGACCCTCTCTCTCTTTCACCTCCTCTTCAAAAAATTCTGAATAGTCCAGGGGAGGTCGCTCTAATGTCTCATCCCAGCGACGAGGCCTGTGAATTAAATTTAAATGATAGAATTTTATCTCAATCAAACTAACATCTGTCAAAAATAATCGATGATATTAAAATTTCTGCACCCAATTAATGGTATCCTCTTATATATATATACATTTTGATATTCCTGGCATGAACAGGATGGGCATGAGCTGATTGTCGCTTTTAGGAGGGGTGGGAGCTTGGAGGGATGTGCAGCAAATGGCAGGCGGGGAAATAGAGGGGAAATACTGGGAGAGGGGAAGGAGAGGGGGAAGTGGCAGGTTTAGTATTTACCGTATATACTCGCATATAACACATTTTTACCCACAAAAATTTCAGATAAAAAGCGTCTTATACTACGGTATATATTTACCAGGATATTTATTATAATGTACTGACATTAGAAAACGTCCACAGTTTTAAGTCTGCTCGATATTGGGATGATATTAAACATTGTGATGATATTCTCATGCGTTTTCTCAGTAACAACTTGAACAAAAAAACTTATATTACAGAGCAAAAACGTCAAATTCTTAATACTTGATGCACATTACAAGATATTTCAAATTAAGTAAAAATAATAAAGAACATTTTTAAACATTGCAAAATCCAAGAAATTGTTGATCACTGCTCCATTCATTGGCAGTGTTATCGGAATCATTTTCCGCAGAAGATAGCATTGCATTCTCCACAGCATTATGGTCACCATCATCTCACAGCAAGTCATCTTTTGTGCCATCTAAACTGTTGCTAATGCAAAATTTCTCAAAACCTTTCACTCTAGTGGCTGTGAGAAACTCAGTCCAGGCTTCCATAATCCATTGGCAGATGGCGATGGATATCTACTTTCTTCATTCTTCCTATTTTTGTGAATGAGTGGTCGCCATTAACCATCCAGTCGGACCACTTTCACTTCATCGTTGTTTTAAACGGCTTGTTTACATCAACATCGATTGGTTGCAGAACTGATGTCCTTCCGCCAGGAATAATCACAAGGTTTGTGTTTATATCTTGAAGCATCCTCTTTACTTCCAGCTGATTATGGCATTTAAACACATCTAGGATTAATATTGCTTTCCGTTTCAGCATTCCACCAGGTCTTCTTTTCCATACTGTCCCTATCCAATCATCGGAAATTTTTTTACCAAACTGGCCTTTCTCTTGTGCTCTTATTATGATGCCAGGAGATAACTTGCCCAGAGTTTTCCACTTGAATATGGCATACAGAGGCATTTTTGTCCCATCTGCCATACATGCCAGCATCACAGTGAACCTGTTCTTTTCATTCCCTGTTCCTCTCATCTGAACAGTTCTTGCACCTCTCTCATTTACTGTAATTTCTGATGGCATATCGAATGTAAGTGACGTTTGGTCAGCGTTTCCCATTTGGTTGAATAAAAAATTATGTTCCTTCAATAATTTACTTACATAGACCTTTAATTTTAGCATTTGCTCTTTGTGAGCCTCTGGCAAATGCTGACTTATTGTTGTGCATCAGCAGATTGATAAGTTGTTCCTCTTGTAGAAACAATGACACCAATTCAAGCATGCTTTGAAGTCCTTGACTTTAAGTTGGTTGGATAATCGCAAAGTTTGTACACAAACAGCAGACATACTTATGCCTAGGCAGTCCCTCCTTGTGTCCGTAACCCGTTGCAACAGATGTTTTTTCAACTCAGGGTGGTAAGGTTTCCTACTGCGTTTAGCCCTCTTCATTTTAGCCATCTTTTTGATGTTTTCCTCAGATTCCCTCCATCATTTGATGACATTCATTCAGTCCAAACCCTCACTCTGCAGCTCGATTTCCATGTTCCTTGGCATACTGGCATACATGCAGCTTAAACTTGGCAGTGAAACTTTGCCTCGAAACTTTCAATTTTTCCATCATGAATAAGGGTAAGGTAAACGGAAATTAATTATTTGCTGTTACAAAGAGAGGATGAAAGGTCACATCATATGTGTACCTATACGTACTATACAATTACTACACTTTCGATTGATGTTCCCGATTCATAGTTACGGTATTAACTAGGATTTATTTGTACTTAAAAAGAATGAAGTTTACCTGAAACTGCCCTTGGTTCCATTGAATTCTCTACCTGGTGTATTTTTCTGGCAAAATTTGAAATACGAATGCCGAGAATTGAAGAAGTGTGTCTACTTTCATTAAAATCTCACACCATCATCCAAATTCAGCTTATACTTGGTTTTGATAATTTGCTTGTAGATGCCTATTAAAGCACTCTTTCAATACTGAAACATGCTTTCCAAATGTAATATAAAGAAAAACATTGATACTTTTGCAATAACTGATGAAAGGTCACGACAGCAACACCAGCGCACACAGCAAGAAAAAATGGAACTACTACCTCATTGTAACTGTGGTGGACCAGGGAACATTGTACGTACTCAACTCCACCAGTTTGGGTAATTTAGGTTTAGTGTTATTGTTTCCTTTCCATGTTCACTGTTTTTTCTCCCTCCCTCTGGTTGGGTTGGGTAGCATTTATCTTAATATATATCAATCGCAAAAACTGAACATAAGCTCCTTCGCTGACTCGCAATTCGTGGTACTTTAGAGGCATTTTGATTGATATATATTAAGATAAATGCTACCCAACCCAACGGGGGAACACAGTGAACATGAGAAGGAACCAAAAACACTTCGACTAACTTACCCAACCTGGTGAGGCCGAGTACAATGTTCCTTCATGTTCAAATTTCCCTTCTCTGGTCCAGCCGAATTCCAATAGAGTAGTAGTTCTATTTTTTGCCATTGCCAGCACTGGCGTCACTGTCGTGACCTTTCCCCAGTTATTACGAAAGTACCAAAACATTTTATTGATACATTGTAATTTTCTAGTGACTACATTTACATTGGTGACTAACATGTGAATAACAGTTGGCTATATCAGATAATGGCACCAGTCGACCTCTACCTCTACTTATTTTGTTTGTTCTTCATTTGTCATTGTTATTGTTAGTTCGTCTTTATGGCTCTTACTTTATTCTTAGTACAGGTAAACCCCATTACAGTGCGTTCTGTTAGAACGTGAAATCCAGTACAATGCTGTCAGTCCATGGACTCCATTTTAACATGGAGTTCGTTATTATGCAGTGTCAAATTTATGCTATTTTCTAAAAGTAAATCCTAAATATTTGTGAGGGGAAAAAAGAAGTTTTTTATCAAATGTTTTCATTTTGCAACAACCACACATGGGATATAGGCTTTCCGCTTTGTCCGACAAATAACGTATACATAATACACACAATGTATACGCATCACAGAACTTGGTGGCACTTGCGCAGAAGACCCTTTTCAGTGGAAGAGTTCATTGTCTAAAAACTTCCTCGATGTGGGGGAGGAAGGCAGTCTCCACGTGTGTCCACCAGGGTACCTGCGGTCGCATTCCTTCGTTGCCAACTTTAAAATGCTTTCTCTCACTCACTCCACTCGAAAAGATCGCGTGCCCTCTCCAGGGTTAATGCGAGTATTTTGGCAGCTCTGCCTGCCATGTGCTCTCCTCTCCCCTCCGCTCCCACTGAATACCCCTTCCACGCACGCTTACCCCTCCCTGACGTCACGCTTCGCGCAGGCGAGTGCCACCAAGTTCTGCGATGCCTATATGTATGTGTACTGTATGAAGAGAAGCAAACGCTACAAAGCAGTAACTTATTTGCCTTGCAGAGAAAACATCAGTCATATTGATCGCTTTATCGCTTTGTTATTCTTTTGAATAAAATGTTGCAGCTTGCCTCCTGCTGTCTTTACTTTTACCTTTCAATGCGATGGACCCTCCTCAGTGCCCCGCTGGGTAAGGAAAGAGGGTAAATGTTCTTTTAATTTGTTTTAAGCCTGTTTCTTTGTGCTTCTAGATTTCAACCCAACTGTATCGGCTGCATTTCGTAAAGCTACACGAAACGAACAAGACGTATAGTTTGAGTTTTATTTTCTTCAAGTTCTTCAGTTTTGTTTTAATTAAGTTATTTTCCATTTCACATGAACAGAATTTTCTATTTAAAAAATTATACCCTCTTTGAAATGGTGAAAAGAAAGCAATTTACACTTCCTGAAAAAATAGTAGCCTTGGACCGAATCAAATCCGTAATATCACAAACACAAGTTGCAAAGTATTTCGGCATAAATGAATCGACTGTGAGAGGTTGTAAAGCAAAGGAAGAAGAATTACAGAATACTGTCTCGTGAATCAGTTTATATCGCGGTCTGAAGTTATGGATCCCATCCACCACATTGTAATGGAGTTTATTTGTAGTTTGTTCTTCATTGTCAATTGTTCACTGCAGTTCTTTTTTTGTGGTTCATTCTTTTCTTTTTGTAGTCATCGTATATACATACTTTGTTATTTGATGTTCTCTGTTCACTTGAACAGCGTAAAAATTTTACCATTATTCTAATGGAGACTGCTCATTCATGATTTTGATATCATAGATTACCTTTCCAGCAAACATATTAATCATTTTAATGAGATACTGTATAATGCTACGAATTATAGGCCGAAAAATGCTTTTTTTCAGTGTAGCATAGGCGCAAAGAACCCGAGGCTCTGGAGTGAATAAAAAATAGTATACATACTTAATAAGGTCTCCCCAGGTATCCACAAGTTCCATGTCCGTGAGTTCCATATCCGTCATGCATCTGCGAGCTGTTTTATGTTATTTGCTATTTTTTCTTCCAAGATGCTTTACCATATATAATTTTTGTCATGAAAAATTTACCAAAATTTATTGTGCATATTGTACATGGTAACAAACCCAAGTATTCTTTTTCAGCCAGCCAATAATAGTTATTTATGAATGCATTGTTTGGTTCTCCCTCATTGAGAGAGAGAAAAAGTTGAAATATGCTGATGGACGGAGATGACTTCCTCGAATCAATACTTCTAGCTGTGATGAATCCCAAGGATCTATCCTTGATCCACTTCTCTTTATTTTCTATACCAATGACCTCTCTACCTATATTAGCAATGGCCAATTAGTAAACTTTACAAATGATACAAATCATGTCATTACTGAATTTTGCGATGACTCTCGAAATAAAACCTAATCAAGCCATGTCATAAATGCTAATTGGACAATGCACACTAAACTTTTACTAAACTGCCAAAAAACATCTTATATATTATTCCAAAAAAAATCGTAAACCCATCATTTGAACTTAACAATCTCCTACTCACAAACTACAGTGAAATAAAATTCTTAGCTATTATTCTAACTAACTCTTGACTGGTCAAAACATTGATTATCAAGCCAATAAATTATACTCATGTTTATAAGTGAAAAAACTTGTATGTATTACCATAAATACCTGTGCATAACATGCAGGGAGTTTTGACCTCATATTCAGTGATTATTCATATAACCATGCATAGCACACATTTGTTCTTATAATTTGCTATCAGTCGCTTATTTATCATTTAACAGCAACAATGTTGCATTAAATTGTCAATATCATTGTGATATGATAAATCAATGAATAAAAACTTTCACTGTTTCATACAAAATAAGATAGAACTTCTATCAAATTTGTTATAAACAATGCCGCCATTATATTGATTTACTGGTTAATGGATCTTCATACAGTTTCATTTAGAGTTCTTCTACTCATTTTTAAATCAACTTTCGGCTATGTGTAATCAAACCATCTTCTAGCATAATTGCCACCAGCTGTCTCTAATCAATCAAGTTATGTTGCATCATTTTCTTATAACTTCTATAGTTTTCTTGATTAGTTCATAACTATATTTCTTCAAATCTTATTTGATGGACTTCCTTACAGTTTTTTTAGTTCTCCAAGTGGATAATTTCCTTGGGATCATTTTTCCTTTTCATTTCCCTTCTTTTCTTCATCAGCAGTATAGGTTTTCAGATAACTTTTATCTGGCTTAACTTAAACAGTTCCTCATATTTGTAGTGTGGTTTTTCTGAGTACCTCTGTTAACTTTGAGTCCGCTCTTTGTCTTCTAGTACACTGAATCAGATGTGGAGTTACTGCTGAAATTCCTGTTTTTCCTCTTTCAGGACTTGTGCATTGGTGACAGGCTTAGGGTTCCTTTCCAGATTTTGTCTTTCCAACTGAAAACTGAATTTGATCCTACATTGTACCAATCGATGATCCCTTCCAGTTTTAAACTGGTTGAGGACAAAACAGTCTTCTACCACATGCCTTTTATTGATAAGTATCTACCGTAAATACCCGCGTATAATGCGCACCCTCGTATAACGCGCAGGGGGGTTTTCAGCCTCGTAATCTATGATATTTCTATATACCCGCGTATAGTGCGCACCGATTTTTTTAGCATTACCGTTCCAGAATAAAGTAGATGGTGTAACGTGTTCTAAAGCAATGATCGAATTATTGGTATTATGTATTGGTAACATAATGAAAATGCGAAATGAAATTTTCGAATAACGTTCCAAAATAACGTCAGCTAACTCAATCATTACATACTCTATGTTTACTTACAAGGTGATATTAGGACATACACAATAAATCGAATTATATTAATTTCATAGTATGGCATATGGCATTCTTTGAGCTAATAAAATGGAATGACGATAATCCTATGTTTTTTACATACGTTTTAGTCACACCTGAGGTGGACGGGTTCGCCCAACCTTCAGTTTTACCCTTATTAGAACACTTGGGAGCACGTAAACACGATAGCAAATAACCATAATTAACTACAGACTCGAAGAATCAAGAATAAATCACGTATGAATGCTGAGAGAAAGGTAGGGAATGTTAACTTTATTTAGTTCTACAAGAAGCATCAACTCCCAGCGTACTCAAAGGCATCAGCTGCCATTGTTTCTAATTGTAAGTAGTACCAGTACCTCACCACCAGGCCGGGCGCCGGTGTAGAGTGACTTCATGTGTAAGATGCTGATTCCGATAACAACATCAAAGAAGAATGGTCCAGCGACGAAGTATTTCTTGGCTTTTAAAATGAATAAATACTGAATTCATTCTTTTCATATCTAATTAATGTATGTTTAGAGAATTAGTTAATACATTTTTACTATTATCTATCTTACTTTTCGTAAAAATCGCCAATAAAAATGAGGAAACCCGGGCAGTAATTACTGTGTCGAAATTGTGGAAATATGGGGTCAAATGAAAATAGGAAGATTATGTACCCTCGTATAACACGCATCCTAATTTTTAACTCGAATATTTCGAAAAAAAGTGCGCATTATACAAGTTGGTTTCCTTATTCATTTCTGTTTCCAAAGCTCCATTTTTTAACTGTGCTATAATCTTCCTACCATTCTCCCACCTTCAAGTTAAAGTCATCCAAGACCAAATCATTCAAGACCACTTTTAGAGGGCAAATTCCATTAACATGCAGTTCTCCAATTTCTTGGTAGAAATCTTCCATTTCATCATCTGAATATGTTGAAGTTGGTGCATAGACCTGGACTATTTGCAGTTGATACCTCTTATTTATTTGAATCAATAGTCTAGCTGCTTGCTCAGGGGAGCTTTCTATTTCCAAGATGTTGCTTTCAATGTTTTGTTGACAATGAATCCAGAATCCAACTCTTCCTGTGTCAGCTTCTCTGTAATAAAAAATATGTCCACTATTCAGTTCCAGCAGGTCTTCTCCTTTTTTTCTTACCTTACTAAGCTCCAAAATATCTCACTTGATCTTCTCCAGTTCTTCTTGAAGCTTCTGAAGTTTGTATTCACTGGACAAAGTCCAGCTATTGAACTTAGTTTGTTTGAGGTAAAAGGAATTGGGAAAGATGACCGAGAGTGGCAGTGGGTGTTTACCCTCTAGGGAGTCATAGCACCATCTGCCTTCATGCTTAGATCCTGACCACTATCATGGTCAGGGTCAATTCAGCCTCTGGAGACTGAGGGTCATTGTTTAAGGTTGTACATTATAGGGAGTTTCGGTCCATAAAACACCATGCCAGATCAGAGTGGATTGGATTGGTAGATCATAAAATGTAATGATTGGCCTACTGATGATGGAATCTTTGATTCCAAAATATGTATTTAGGCATTTTTAAAAAGGAAGAACACGTTTGTGGTTGATTGATTGTGTGTTTTGTGCGTGTGTGAGAAAAAGGATCCCTGGAGTGGAATAGTTTTCCCTAAACCCAGTGAGTGTGTGACACTGCGTGAGTATTCGATCTCTGGCATGGAGTAATTTCTCCTAAACTAGTGTGTGAGTACTTCCTTTTTAGTATTTTTACTAGTATACTGCCCATCAAAAATGACAGGTTCAAATTAATTAAAAATGGAATTAAAATTTTTAACTTTAAATAAATTATTTTAACTATCACTGTTTATATTGATTTTGCTTCTCACAGCAGTTGGTTGTCAAGATAAAAAACTTTCGAGGTAGGGGAGGGTAAGAGGGGATTTAGGCATTTAGCCTTGAGACAACAATCTGAGCTTAGAATTGTAATATCAAAGCAAGTTTTGTACTATTCTCTGAGGAAAGGAATGAAGATTCTATTTTTATCGTATAATTTTGTTTATTGATTGTATTTCTTAGAATTTCACATAAATAGTGGCGATTTTGCAGTTTTTATCACTCATGATGAGTGTGTTGCCATAGCAACAACTATTATTGGACTCTGATTCTGTATATTCTAATACGTACACGCATTATTTTGCCGCACAAATATGCATGATCAATTTAATATTCCGTTCGAATGTATTTGTAGTATTTTATAACGCTAAATTATGAAACTTGGGAACACAAAGAGCTACATATTCGCAATGACTTTAAAGCTAATAAAGCCAATATAAGTATTAAATAAATGATTAAGTAAGGAAAGTAGGCATAATAAGTAGTTTGGATCATCTTGTAATATTCTAAAGAACGAGTTTTAATATGTATGAGCAATATAGTTACAGCTATCAATTTACAATGAAACGGTGACATCATGTTTTGTGTGTTATAGTTGCAGGCATAATTTAATTATGTATCAAGTGTTACTGGACTAAATTTGAAAATTATGATTTATGAAAGTTATTTAAATTCCATTCGTATCATTCAGATGCCACTGACAATGGCTACTTGAATCGTGCCTGTATAAAAAAGTAATTATCACCAGATTTCCAGTTAACATATTCTTTTCATTATTTACTTTACCCGTATTTTTGTTACTTCCGATATTTATGCCTCAGAATATCACATCAAGGAATACACTCTGTAGATAGTTGAAACATCTTCAACACCTCGGTTTGATTTATGTAAGTAATACTTTTATAATGCGATTGCATTATATACAATCAAGAGCTGCGCAAACTGGACAGTCTGATCAGCTGACAGAATTACCTACGGCCCTATGGATCACTAAGGATTGACGGGTAATGAAAATAATTTCTTTTGTCATAGTGACATTTTCTCTAAAATAACGATAGGTGGCACCACTACATATCAATATTTGAGACTTAGGAAAGGGATGAAGTTGCCCAAGTTGGTGGTGATATTTTCGTTTGCTAATTTTTTGGGCGTGAATATACTTTTCTTACTAATATTTTGGCCAAAAAGGGAGGGATTATATTTGGACTAATATGAGCAATTTCAAGCAGTAGGCAGAAAAAGATGAATAGAATTAAATTGTAGATAGATACTTGTAGAATTCCCTTACATAATTTCTTAAATTCATTGGCCTTGATATTTCCAAGTTGATATCAATAACCACATGTGGTGTTCCCGCAATGATAGCTTCAAATAAAGAACTGGTTCAACACCTCAAGGAAGATAATGTAAATTTGCTAAGTTGTCATTGCATAATTCACCAAGCCATCTTATGCTACAAACTTATTCCAAATTTTAAAGAAGTGATGCAAAAAGTGATCAAGATGATTAATTTTATTCAACCTACATCTTCACTTCATCATTGCCAATTCCGATTGTTCCTTGAAGAAGTTGATGCACACTATGATGATATCCTTCTCCACAATAATATTTGATGGCTTAGCAAGGGTGACATCTTACAAAGACTATGGTCAATTTTGAAAGAATTAAAATCATTCCTCACTGTTTATACCTCTCCAACTGCAAGAAATCATCTAGTTTTTTCTTCAAGATAACACATATCTACTCGCTATTGCCTTCTCAACTGATATATTTTGGACCTCGGACTCTGTCAACTAAACTCTCACAAAACTTGTAATTTGGCAATGCTGGACTATGTCCTAACATCAATTACCGTGACCTCGATCACCATTAGTCCCTCGATGTTGCCCTTGAACTACTGCCTCTGGGAAACTCCTCAGAGGGGCCACCCCTGCCCGACCTCTCCCAATTTGGTCTAAAGCCCACTGGCCAGACATTAGCCGCTCCCTCTTTTCCATTCCGTGATGTATACTCATTTCTTTGAATCCCTCTGATGCTGTGGAATTTTTCTATGACATCTTATTTGCTGTCATCAAAGACCATGTCCCTTTAGCAAAACCTAGGGGGAAAAAATTTCCCCCATGGTATAGGCCAGGCATTATTCTTTGTCTGAAAAATAAGATCCATGCATGGAACCTCTGGAGGACTTTCCCCAGCCGTGTTTCCAAGAAATCCTTCACAGACCTGAGGCGACACTCAAAGTCTCTTTTAAGGCAAGACTTGTTCACCTCGTCCAACCCAAAAAAGTTCTGGTCCCTTATTAACAGTCAATGCATATGTAGCAGAATCCCTCTTGAAATTACTTACAATGACGTTAATGCCTCTGGTTCTCATAGGGCCAATCTGTTTATTAATTTCTTCTCTGATACTCTTGCCTCCTCAAATACTGCAAGTCCTATCAGCAGTAGTAAATCACTTTCCCTTCAACCCATTTGTCATTTCTCTCTTTCCAATCTTAAAACTTCGCAGCAGGAAGTCCAAGTATACATTTTGTAGATCTCTCCTACTCATGCCATCGGTCCTGATGGCTTTAGTCCTATATTTCTCTGCAAATGCACCAAATCACTATCTTTTCCACTGTCTTTTATCTTTAACCATTGCTTTTCCACTGGCAATGGAAAGCAGCTAACATTGTGCCAATACTTAAGTCTGGTAATAAATCAGATGTTACATCTTACCACCCAATATTTTTACTCTCTATTATTTCATCAGTTTGTGAGAGAATTATTCTCATTACATTATACTATTTTACTTCTCCGTACCTCTATTCTAATCAACATGGCTTCCTCCCAGGATGCTCTTGTCTGTCTAACCTTGCTGTCTTTCAGAATCATGTAATTAACTTTTCTTGAATTTTCAAAAGCATTCGACTCGCTTAACCATAACCTTTTACTTAAAAAACTTACTCACCATTTTGGCATACACGGTAACTTTCTAACACTAATTTCCAGTTTCCTGTCTGAAAGAACTCAATGGGCAGTACTCTCCGGAAATGCTTCCCGTTGGGCATCAGTTATTTCTGGTGTTCCTCAAGGTAGTGTCCTTGGGCCTTATCTATTCAATCTTTTCATTGATGACTTACGTGATTTGATATCTCCTGACTGGTCCCATACCCTTCCATATGATGACGATTGCAAAATTTTGAAACACGTAGACTCGATGTCTGATTCTCAAAAATTTCAGAAGGCTTTGGATACAATAACCAGTTGGTGTGTTAGTTGTGATCTTAAATGAAACCCTTTAAAGTGTAAGACCCTAACCTTTTCTCTTTGAAAAAATCCATTGATAGTCAACTACAAATTAAATAGCTGTGATTTATCAGAAGCTGATATGATGACTTTGTGAATCAAGGCTGCATCTGCAAAGGTAAGAGCTCTGGCTGGCTGTCAACAAGTGAACAACACGTCAATCAAATCAGAGAGGTGTTCATTCAAAGTCCTGACAAGTCAACCCGAAGAGCCAACACACATCTCGGAATCTCAAAAACAACAATATGGAGGGTACTCTGTAAGAGACTTCTTTTCAAGCCTTACAAGCTACAGATGTTCCGAGGACTAACAGAAGATGATAAAGAAAGAAGATCGACCTTCTGTGAGAAATTTATCGCCCCATTTGGAAGAAGACAAGACACTTGATTCGAACCTTGTCTTCAGCAATGAAGCCACTTTCCACCTGTGTGGAGCTGTAAACAGAAAGTGTGTATCTGGGAAATTGAGAATCCTCATGCCAGTATGGAGTTTGAATGTGACTCACCAAAAGTAAACATGTTTTGTGCACTTTTGCACCAAAAGTAAACAAGTTTTGTGCACTTTTGAAGGATAAGGTTTGTGGTCTCTTTTTCTTCGCAGAACGTACTGTTACAGGCATCACTTATCTGGACATGCTGGAGAGTGGTTATGGCCCCAGCAGATAGAGGACTTTCCTGGCCGTTTACTCTTCCAGCAGGATGGAGCGCCACCACAATATCACTTGGCCATGAGAAAATTCCTGGATGAACAGCAGCTCAGTAGTTGGATAGGACATGGGGGGCCGACACCTTTGCCACCACGATCTCCAGATATCACCTATCAACTTCTTTTTCTAAGGTATCGTCAAAGATTACACCTACACATCACCAATGCCATGGTCCTTGGAAGAGCTATGAGGCCAAATCTAAATATCGCTTAGACATTTGCTGGGTAACTTGTGGTGCACACATTAAACACTTATAGGCAAAACTTGAAGTGTTTCTCTAGATATTCCAAGTTATTTCATTGTTATAACTGTTCCAGTTAATTAAATAATGAAAATTGTAATTGTCCCATTAATTTTGGTCCACCCTATATTATAAATATATACTAAGCTGAGGACTCAAAATCTGACTAAGGTCCAGTCCCAAGCTTGTCACCTAAGGGGTCCTACACGGTAAGAGCTTTTTATTAAAAACATATGCCAAAAAACTACCATTCATGAGGCTGAGACCAAGAATTTGAAACAATAATCCAACACATTAACTACTACACCACCAGTGCATAGTTAGTGATATATTAACACATTTATAATATTCCAAAAGCAAT
Source organism: Tanypteryx hageni (assembly GCA_028673005.1). Lineage (NCBI taxonomy): Eukaryota > Metazoa > Arthropoda > Insecta > Odonata > Petaluridae > Tanypteryx > Tanypteryx hageni. Next base: position 4,215,717 of record CM054114.1, read on the forward strand.
GTTATTAAAGTTGAATACAAGAAGTACACATCGAGCACCACCTTTAAATTTTTAATTTCAATTATGGATATTATCAAATTAACAATTAAGAATTAATCTTAGGATTGAATATTTTAAAATGATGATTTTACTATTTAAAATCCTAAAAAAAGAAATGAATTATACTGAAGGATAATGGTTACTCACTTGAGGGAGTCGACACGATTCCCCTGTTCTGGTACACTGCCTCCTGATTCCACATTCTCCCTCGCCACATCCTTCATCCCTCGCAGTATCTTAGCTTGGTCTCCATCTACTTCATCCCTTCCACCTCCTGGCCCTCCTCCACGGCTGATTCCACGCCTCAGTCGCAATTTTCTTGCAACAGCATCCTTTGCTGGAGTTCCTTTGATAAATACCAGTTTCATTAAAAGAAAACAAAACACTTCATGATGACTTAACAATGTTTGTGATGTACAGAAATGGTTTATTTCTGAAATATGCTGAGTTCATCCATGTTTGTAAAAGCAATGAAAAAGTAGATGACTCCTGGCAATCTGGCTCTCAATCTTTTGTCAGACATTTAATATATTAAATCATTTTCTAACATAAATTAGTCCATTTATATAGTGAACTTAAAAATATTATCAAACAGTTGCTGTGAAATTAGTACAATAAATTAAGCCCTTCACCATCAGAGGAGGTTGTAATGGAATGCTGTACATGATCAACCTTTCTGCAATGCTCTGCATCACAGTGGGAAAAGCTTATAGCAATGACGTTCTATATACAGAAGGTATTTACTATTTATGGAAGTTAAGTTCTCAAAAAACAATGAGGATGCTAAAACCATGAACACCAGTGCCAAATTTAATTTGTCTTGTCTAAATCATTTGCGATGTGTGGCATACTGACTTTTCTTGGAAATGAATAAGTTGTGTGAGCAAGGGTACGGCGATCACAGTCCAAGAGACTGACTGATTTGCCATCCAACACACACACCAGAACCAAACATGGTTGAACATGTCGTCAAGAGATTAAATAACCTCATCCCAACATCTTGTTGCCATCCATATATCCATTTTACCTTTCCTTTTCCGTAAGCTGTTATATATACAGTAAACTTTTGAAAGAACGGCACATTCGAGATAACGGCACTTCTCCCACCACTTTAAAAAGCGCCACTAAAGTGTGGCGGCCAGAAACGGACACTCAACTCATTTTTTACAAACGCTATTGTAAGTGCATATCAGTGCTATAAGTGACAGTTAAGTTTTCACTGCCGTCCCGTACGGAATGTGCGTCACTTGCTGATTCACAGTTGCTTTATTGTTTTAAATATTTAAAAATAAGTTATTTACCCCTTAAGTATGTCTCCTAAACGTGATAAACTTGATTCTACAAAGAAGAAAAGAACAACATTAAAACTAAATGATAAACTTGGAATAGTTAAGAAACTAGAATGGGTGTAAGTATGAGTGTTTTAATGAGAGATTATTATATTGGATCGTCAACACTGTATGATATTAAGCATTCGAAGGAAAAACTTTTAGAATTTACTAAGTCGTCTGAGCCTAACAATATGATTGCTGATAGAAAAAGTCTTCATAAGCCAAAGTTAGAAAAATTTGACAAAGTTTTGCACAAGTGGTTCTTATTAAAATGCTCACAAGATATTGCTATTTCAGGACCATTAATTGTTGCCAAGGCAAAGGATTTTAAAGTACAAATGGGAATAAATACCGAATGTACATTTTCTGATGGATGGTTAACTAATTTTAAGAGCCGTCATGGAATTAGAAACTTGGATATTGCTGGTGAGAAACAATCTGCTGATGTGGAGGAAGCAAAACAATTTAGTATTACTTTTGAGCAGCTTATTAAGGATAATAACCTGACAGCTGACCAAATATACAATGGGGATGAAACTGGGCTTTACTGGAGGTGTTTACCAACAAAACTCTGGCTGATGGGACTGAGTAAAGCGCTAGTGGTTTCAAGCAGAATAAGGAAAGAGTAACTGTTCTTGCATGCACTAATGCTTCTGGCCAACACAGGGTTAAGATTTTAGTAATTGGCAAATTCGCTCATCCTCTGCATTTGAAGGGGCTTATTCATTTACCAGTTATTTATAAATCTCAAAAAAATTCATGGATGAATCAAGACATATTTCTTGAATGGTTCACTTACATTTTATTCCATCAGTTAGAGAGAACTTTCGAAATTTGAAAAAACCTGTAAACTCTAAGTGTGTTTTACTTTTGGATAACTGTAGGGCTCACCCACATGAATCACAATTGGTATCCGATTGTGGGAATATCTTTTGCTGCTATTTGCCACCTAATGTAACATCTCTTATACAGCCGATGGATCAGGGAGTTATAAAAGAAACGATTTCATGAAAAAAATGATCAACAAAGACACCCCTATTCTGGACTTTCAACAAAGCTTTCCAATTAAAGATGTTCTGTTTTCAATAGCGATAGCTTGGAATGCAGTAAACCCCATAACTCTAATGAGAGCTTGGCAGAAATTATGGCCAAATGTGATTTTGCCCAATTTATCATCTGATGATGAAGAGTTTACAAGTTTTAATGATAACCCTATAAAAAATATAAATGCTGAATACATCGAAGAGAGGATTGCTGTTGATGAAGAAGCAGATATAACACAATCTTTCTTGGATCAACAAATCATCGACAGTGTTATTAATCCTGTGAAGGTAAATGATGATTCTGATGGTTCTGATGAAGATGAAAATGTTCCGAAAAAGAAGATATCTTGGGCTGTGGCTAGGGTTGCCACCTCTCCCGGAATTCTCCCGGAATTATGGAGTATAAGACATGTGGCTCCCGGCGGGAGGTCAAAATCTCCCGGAATTTAGAAATCTGCCGATCCGTGGCCATAGTTAGCTAGTTGAAATTTGTAAATTTAGTTTGGCTGGTATATTTAATCCAAAGTAATGGATATATAATCTCGGCGACTCCCTCATGTTCAATGGAGATGACGATTTTTTAACAATGTACTCACAAACATTTTTTATTGTTACACTTGATCCTTCTTAGAGAATGTTAAAGCGATATTCCTTGAAAATTCATTCTGGTTTGAAACTTTGTAGATTATAGTGAAGGTCTCACTTTAACTGTGGCTGGTGAGACAGCTAATACTTTGTTGCAAATTAAAGTCGTGCTTTTCTATTCACCAGGCGCCAGCTGTCTAGAGAGCTGTTGGCACATACTGTATTTTTCTTTTCGACCCGCAGCCTAGAATGAGTTTATATTTTGTCTGTTAAATCACTCCGCGAGGTTGGTGCCACATGATTGTGTCGTATGTGGAGTCAATAATATATTAGTGTTAATAAAATAGGCATTGTCCAGTAAGTATTCATGTGGCTTACATTAAACTATTCATATTATTTTCATTACATAAGTGACTGGTAACTTTAAAAAATATTATATTTTTACATTTATTCTGTTTCTTTTAACGCTTACTTATGTTTACTAACTACAATATGTACTACTCTATTTTCATGCGCTGGTTGTCTTGTAGCTATCTTAATAAGCCTGAATATATATAGTATTAACGTCACCTAAATACATTTTCTTTTAGATTCAATAATAATCCCCAGAAAAATGGCACCTTCAAAAAAAATTAAATATTCCACAAAGTTTAATGATGGATGGTTAAATGAACCAGAGATGCAAAGTTGGCTTGTGAAGCGAGATGAGTTTAATGGTGAGTTCAAATTATGTAGTAAAGGAATCTCTGTTAAACATGAAGGGAAAAGAGCATTAAAAGTCCATTCAGAAAGTGTGGCACATAAGGTAGCAATAAAACAAATGACCGAGTCTTAGTCGATACCCACTTTTTTTCAAAGTAAATACTTGGATCAAGAAAAGTTAGTTACTGCAGGTGAAGTTACGTCTGTTTATCACGGGGTTAAACACCATCACAGTTACAATAGTCAAGATTGTAGCATTAAGTTGTTTCCTGTTGTATTTAGTGATTCCAGCATTGCAAACAAAGTAGCATGTGGCAGAACAAAATGCATAAGCATATGTGAGAGTATTCTGGCACCTGCTGCTCAAGAACTTCTTTTACATGATTTAGCAGATTGTAATTATTTTTCTCTCGGCATTGACGCTTCAAACAAAGGAAATTTAAAAATGTTTCACATTGTGGTGCAATATTTTTCATCTAAAGATGGTATTAAACAAGGTCGTCTGGACTTTTATGAAGACCCCAATGAAACAAGTGCTTCTATCAAAGATCGACTGATTGAAGTTCTCGAAAAAAATTTTTCTTAACATTCAGTCAGTTTCCTCATTGTTTGCAGATAATGCACCTGTAAATTTTGGTAAACACAATTCTGTGTACCAAAAACTTTTTTCAGATAATGAAAAAATTTAAAGGCAAATTGTAAATGCCATATTTTACATAACTGTTAAATTTGCACTAAAAGCGCTTTCTTTTGATGTAGAGATGTTAGTTATGAAAGTATACAGTGAATTTTCTGCTTTTGCTAAGTGCACAGAAAAGCTAAAATCATTCTGTCAATTTGTCAATGTAGAATACAAACAAATTCTAAGGCACGTGTCAACAAGATGGTTATCTCTACTACCAGCTATTGAAAGGGTGCTCTCTAACTGGGTAGTTTTGAGAGAATATTTTTTAGAGGAAGGTGAAACTGAGTGTTCCCAAATAATATGGAAAGCATTTGGAGAAGAAAGTTCTCCAGCACTTTGCTATTCGTATTTTTTGAAAAATATTTTGAATTTATTTGAGCATAGTGTTAAAATTTTGGAAAGTGATGATGTTACCTGCACAGAGTTGCATGCAGTTATGTTAGATATTCGCGAGAAGATTACCAATAGGAAAAATGATAAATTTTATGGCCAGAAAACATTTTATATATTGAGTAGCTTAAATGAAGTGGATAGATTGCAGTTTATTGTAGATGTAAACTATTTCTTTCAAAGGTGCTTAACTTACCTGGAAAAGTGATATGATTTTGAGAGTTCTACATACAAAAACATGAGTATATTATCAATGAAGTAAGAAATTACATGTGATGATCTCAAAAATCTTGGAAATACACTAAAATTAGCAATCGATGAAGACAAACTATATGAAGACTTCTGTGTATTCCGTGGCCTCCGTGAATTTGTAGCGGCTAATTTTAATCTTTCTTGTAAGGACTTCCATGCATTTTTACTATCAAAACCAAAACTTTTGGAGGCTGCACGAAGCAATTTGAAGTACAATTTTAAATTTAATAAATAAATAAGGGGTTTTTGAAAAGACACTCTGTTCAATATTTGCTATAATTATGCATAAAATACAATCATTGTCAAATTTAGGTTAATGTATTCTAAATAGTAATTAAACGAGTTTCACAAGTCTTGCTTAATTTTTTCAATGTATGAGAAATATTCCATGATAAAGTGATTTTAGGTGAATGATACCAGATTATATTTAGTTTCCTTCTGTATCAGAGATTCATCTCTAACTTTATTGTTGAAATTCAACGAGAATGTAGGCTGGAGTGGAGCACCACAAAAAATCAGTTGGAATACTAATCGTGTGTTTAGTGATAACAAATAAGTAAGATTTACTGCTTGGGTTATATATTTTTCGACCGAAAGAAAATCTCCCGGAATCTCCCGGAATTTTCACCACCTAAATTAGAAATCTCCCGGAATGAACCTCTTGCTAGGTGGCAACCCTAGCTGCGGCCGAAAAATGTATAGAAACTGTACTATCGTTTATGGAACAAAAGCCAAACTTTAGTGCACAAGAAGTTATGCAGGCACACATGCTGCAAAACGTAATGATTAACAAAAAACAAGCATGCTCCAAACAAGGTGATATAAGAAAGTTTTTTAAAGAAATGATTCGTGCTAATTCACAAGAAAGTGTTGCGTCAACTTCTGGAATTGATCGTGTTGATACAATGTAAGCAGAACTGTTAGAAGACAATTAAACAATGTTTTTTATATAATTCTTTTATTACACATTTTAGTGAAAACTGTATCTTTGGACATAAGCTAACAGTAAGTTATGCAATCTATTTTTTCAAATGTTTTTTAAACACGTATGTAACGGTAATCTTTTTTTCTTCAAATACATTTTTGGAATGTTCTATTTGTAACATATCTTTTGTAACATATTTCAGTATTCACTTCACAGTGACTTCAGTGACTATGGAGTACATTATTTGCCTGCTGGGGGTGTTACTATCTTTAGCCGTAAGATAATGAGGCTGTTCTGCATCACACTTACACCCGTTCCTTATTTAATCTGCCTTCGAAAAAAAACTCTTGAAATAACGGAAAATTTGAAAGAGCGGCACCATCCGATCCCCAATGGTGCCGCTCTTTCAAGAGTTTACTGTATATATATATATATATATATATATATATATATATATATATATATATATATATATATATATAGGGGTGATTCTTAGTTGCATACCTTAAAACCTTAAATATAAGCATCATGTTCTACACCTACATGCAAGCAAAAACGTATATGGCCGCAACCACATTGTTAGTGAGATATGGCAATGGGAAGCACAAGGAAAGGAAAGTAGACAAATACCGGAGTTGTGAATCAAATGTTAATTAGTTGTGAAGAGAATGACATCTGGTAAGTTGCAAACAGTTACAGAAGATGTTCAAAATGTCCACCATTACAGTCAATACATAACTAAGCCCTGTTGCACCAAGAATTCCTGGTCTGCTGAAAGACGTTAGGCATGTTATGTAATGTCATGACAACCACTTCAATGACAGCTTGTCCTGTGTATTACATCATTGGGTGTAAATGATGCTCTTCAGATAGTCCCACAGGTAGAAGTCGGCAGGATTGAGATCGGGCGATTGCAGGGGCCACACAACTGGTCCGTTTCATCCTATCCATCAACCTGGGCAGTGACTGTCTAAATACCACTTGACATTAGAATGGACAGGAGTCCCATCATGCAGTACCCACATTGTCTGCCACATTGCCAATAGTACAACATTTAGTAGTCATGGTAATTGCTCTGATATAAATTGTAAATAGGAGGCCCCTGATAGTCGAAGCGGTAGCTCATAAGGTGATCGTCAATTATTCCTGTTCAAACATTTATTGCAAAATGCTGTTGGAATCATCTTTCCTGAATTGGATGGGGGTTTTCATCAGCTCATATGTGCTGGTTACGGCTATTCAAAATCCCATTTCGTGTGAACACGCTTCATCCATCACCAGGACTTGGCTGAGAAAATTTGGATGTGCTGCATCTTGCTGCAGTAACCATTTACAGAAGGCTCTTTGACACTCATAAACCAGTGGTTGCAGAGCATGAACAGGCTGTATGTGGAACAGACCCAACAACTGATCATGTAACACCCTCCACACCGTTGGCTGGGAAATCCAGTGACGAGCAGCTGACCACCTGGTACTACTGCCAGGAGATCATTCAATGGCATGCAGAACATCTTCCGCATCTGTGCTCCTGCAACTTCATGGTCTACCAGTGTTTGCTATAATGGGCCGCAGATGGCCTGTTTCTCTCAGACAATGATCCAGAGAAATGAATGTCCTACGATTCGGATGCCATAGTTGCGGATACCTTTCAGCATAAAGATGTGAAGTGGCTACACTGTTACGCTGTGCTTCTCCATACAACAATATCATATTTGTCAATTCGTCAAATGAATAATTAGCATTATCCACCTTTCTTTGATATGTAATGTTAACCCCTATGTGCTGTTCTCAGTAAACTGTATGTCAGCGGCAGGGAGGCCCTATCTGTGGTTGAACGTGCACTGTACGTTCCGGCGCGCTTCATCTTATTTTAATTTTTTCGGCCAAGCTAGTGGCTTTATCGGAGAATCAAAGACAGCATTGTCTCCTAGAGGGATTCAGCTTTGTAAACATATCCTTTGGTACATGAATAGGCACTCAGAAAGCTAAAACAAATCCTCAAAAATATTTTTTATCTCTCGTCCGGATGGTCCAAGCAAGCCTGCCTCATAAGCATTTCGAGGGTGTTTCACTCTCCTTTTGTGTATATTAGCACGGTATCTGGTTAGTCTTACTCCTGAGTCAGGCATCTCATCTTATATTGCTTCCTAGCCTACACTACGTTCTCATTTTTCAAGAAATCCACTTTGGGAAACTCCAATATTCCCGAAAACAATGTCTCTAGATAGGTTTGCAAGCATTTCAAAATTTTTTCATTTTGTTGATAATTCAAAAATTAATAGTTATACTTGAAACAAAAAATTGTTCAAAATTCAACCTAACATCGATTATCTACAATGTAAATTTGAAAATATTTATTTACCAAAAGAAAATATTGTTGTGGATGAATCTCTAACACTTGGGAAGGGACGTCGGTCATTCAAGCTATATATTCCTTTGAAGTCTTCTAAATTTGGAATAAAGACTTTTGAGCTTTGTGAATCGGACACTGGATACTTATGGAATTTTATTGTTTACTCTGGGGCCAATTCTACAATTTCTGTTTCTGATACTCCAGATGGACTCAAAACATCAGCAATAGTAATTAAATTATTGGAACTTTTATTTCAAAAAGGTTATAATTTATGAATGGATGACTACTATAATTCACCTGATTTGGCAAAATTTTTAATGAACCGAGGTACTAACGTTGCTGGAACATTATGTTTAAATAGAAAAAATGTCCCAAAAGAGATAAAATCTATAAAATTGAAGAAAGGGGAACACATTTCCAAAGTAAGCAATAATGTTATGATCATGAAGAGGAGAGATAAAAAACCGGTGACATTCATTTCGACCTTTCATACCAACAACTTTTGAGAAAAAGATGGAGTTTCTAAACCAGTATGCATTTTAGAATACTATACAGCAATGGGAGGGGTTGATCTAAAAGATCAGAAATTACAGCCCTACCTACTTGAATGCAAAAAAAACAATGAATGGTACATTAAATTATTCAGACGATTGTTAGATGTTCCAGTACACAATGCACTGGTAACCTTCAATAGTTCTCAAAATAAGATGAACCATCTCAGCTTTCGCCTTCTGCTAATAAATCAGATTCTAGAAAAAATATGAGACTATTTCTGAGTCACCATCCGTCACCACGTCGTTTACTCGAAAGGCACTTCGTAGAAAAACTACCGCCGACAGGGAAAAAAGCAAGGCCACAAAGAAGATGCACAGTGTGCTCGGCTAAAGGGAAAAGAAAGGACACCATACACTGGTGCCCTGACTATGATGTGGGCCTGTGTTTAGAGGAATGCTTTAAAAATTACCACACCAAGGTAAATTTTTAAGCATAGAATCAAATGTCCGAGAATGTACGCTGAATACAACTCCCAGTATATCGTAAGTAAAGCCTTTTTTATATTCATTAATCATTTTTAAATAACCTGCAAAAGTTTTATGTAATTTAATGAGTAATTAAGAAAGATATAAAACATCATATAACAAGCTGCACGCTCAGCGATTTTCATGAAATTTACTACCACAAACATGACCTCTGCGTGCGGAAATCTCTACCGGCTTTAAGGGTTAACACTACAAGATCAGAACATCAACAGTAAGACTAGTTACCTCGTACGTGTCTGCAGACTGAATGATTGCTTGCTCCGTATCATTGCATTGCTTCGTTTTTGCTATATTGTCATGTTGCCATATCTCACTAACGAAGCCTGTATACAGGGTGATTCACGAAGATATAGCATAACTTCAGGAGTTGATTTCTGAGGTCATTGTGAACACAAAAGTTCATATGAACATGGGTCCGATTCTGAATAATTACGGAGTTATGTAATGTTCATAGATTCTCAGCTTGAAACTCATGCACATGTGTGACCTTGATCGAACGTACACTGACGAAACACGTGCAGTGTGCAGAGCAGTGTCGTTCCATTGTTACTTTCAAGATGCCTTTTAAATTTACAAGTACTAAATATGCCGATATGGTGTATGTTTATGGATTTTGTGATGAAAATGCTGTTGCTGCATACCAGCGACGTTTTCCGAACAGCAGAGTTCCGTATCGACAAGTTATTAGTCGAGTTTTCCAAACCTTGCAAGATACCGGCTTACTTCCCAGCATTCACATTCCATCTGAGCGTGCGGTTCAACAAGATGTGGCTGAGCAAGAGAACATCGTTGAGGTGGCACAGCGTAGTCCTCGTGCTATTACGCGAAGGATATCCATGCATCTCAGTTTTTCCCAATCAAGAGTATGGAGAACATTACATAAGGAAGGCATGTATCCATACCATGTGCGGCGTGTTCAACACCTTGAACCTGGGGATCCTGATCCTGAATGACAATCGCCATTTGCATCGTTACATCCTTTTCAGTGATGAAGCTCAATTCACCCGAGACAGTCAACAACACATACAATTCCCATGTTTGGTCAAAAATTAATCCCCATGCCACTGTGGAGAGTAATTTTCAATACCGATTCAGTGTTAATGTGTGGTGTGGAATCCTCTATGATCAGTTGATTGGTCCATTTATTTTTTAGGGTCATCTTACTAAACAGGTCTAGCTCCTTCTTTTTCCTGTGCAGTGGTTACTCACCTCTCAATGACCGGTTCCCTGGGTGATGGATCGGTCGCGGTGGTCCACAAAATTGGCCACCTAGGTCACCGGACCTAAACCCTTTAGATTTTTTACTGTAGGGGTGGACGAAAGATCTTGTATACTGCACAAAAATGCAAACAGGGGATGCATTACTTGATCGCGTATTGAATCCTGCAGCCCACATAAAGGACAGCCGTGATGAGATTAGGCAAGCAGCGCATGCAATTCACACACAAGCGGTGAAATGCCTTTAAGTCGAAGGTGATGTTTTTGAGAATTGACTCTAATGATACACGCCTATGTATCTGTAAACACAGACTGTAATTTTCCTAAATAAAATAAATAAATAAATCAACACTTTATCAGTTATGTTTGTCTTTGTAAATATCGTTATTATTTTTATTCTATATCGCTCATAATTGCTTTTTTTCCCTTAAGATTCAAACAGCCAATAGCTCAGTAATTATTCAGAATCATGTTCATATGAACTTTTGTATTCACAATGACCTCAGAAATCAGCTTCTGAAGTTATGCTATATCTTCGTGAATCACCCTGTATATATATATACACACACACACAGTAGGCACCGCTTAATATGATCACCTTTGGAAATTGTATTTTGATTATATTAACCAAAAATCAAAGGAATAGCACAGGATTGAAAAATTATAGTAGTATACAATATATATAATGCACTTTATTTCATACTAGAGTCATCACTTGATGGTTGTGAAAAGATAAAACATGTTCACGCCTTTTATTTACAGCTCAAAAACCTATCTCACAAAAACATTGATATTAGTGAATATTTCATCGAAATTGGTCAATTCATTGCTGAGATATATTTAAAAAACCAAAATTAGGACCGACCCTTCCTTTATGTTCTTTTGACCCTGTGGACCAATTTTGTCCATTTTCGGCTCGAAAACGTGTCTAATCAAAACATTGATATTGGAGGAGCATTTATCAAAATCGGTCATTTGGTTGCTGAGATATCAGAAATTAGGATCAACCATTGCATGGGGACACCTTGAACCCGTTAAATTTGGGCCAGCCCTTACATTATGATTCTTGATCCCATGGATCTATTTTATCAATTTCAGAAAACGTATCTCATCAAAATATTGATAACGGTGGAAAGAGGCGGACTGCAAATAAAAAGTTGAGATTGGGGACAGGGCTGCAACAAGGGTGTTTTACACATGGGTACGAAGTCGAAAACGATCTTCCATGCCAATTTTAAACATTTGGCATTCCCAGGCCTTGATAAGAGGACGAATGCAACAGAAGTAGAAGAACTATAGAAAGAATAGTTTTATGATGCCATGTGGTAAAATCCGCCATAGTAAAACTTTATTCTTCCACAAATTTAAAATTTCAGCTTCGTAGATTGCACCGTAGTACCTAAACATTTACCTATTTGTTTGAACATGAAGAATTTTTAACTGCCAAACAAATTAAAATAGCAAAATTTCTATAATCCCTATTTCATTTTTTTTACAAATTCTACCATTAAAAAAATTTCAGACGTAGCACATTTGCAAATACATAAAACTTGAAAATTTGATTAAACAATTGCGAATTTTTAACAGACACATTGTTGAACTTTTTCAAGATTTTCGTTTTTTCTAGTTGGATTTGCACATAATCCTACTTATGAAAAAAATTTTGAATAGCCTGCAGATCTGGAAGTGTCTAAACATTAGTACCCTCCTATCATTATATATAGATGTTTCTTACCGAGGAGGAGGATACAACATACTAGTAGTTAGTGCTTGCATTCTGCAAGCATATCATCTCACCTTGAAAAAGCATTCATTTCTCAGACAGATATTTCATCATTACAAATATTTTTTTATTTCTAAAGATTTCACCTCTGCAGCGATTTTCGTTTTTCCCCTATGTAAAAATAATAGATTAATACAATCCCCAAACTTTGCAATTTTAAGAATTTTATACTTTCTCCATTATGGGGTACTAATGCTACACATTTTTGCCAAATTTTAAAGTTGTAGCACTTCTAGAAGTGAAATAACATTTATCTAATTGTTAAAATTTAAATAATTTTTAACGGCCGCAATAAAATTTCATGGATACATTGAAATGTTTATTCGCTTTTATAGATTAAACTCTAAATAACTTAAAACTTTCAGCTTTCTAACTCACCCCGTAGTATCTAAACATATACCTATTTGTTTAAACTTTAAGAATTATTAACTGCCAAACAAATTAAAATATCAAAATTTCTATAATCCCTATATAGTTTTTTTTACAAAAACTACCACTAAAAAAAATTTCAGCTCCGTAGCACATTTGGTAATACATAAACCTCAAAAATATGTTTAAACAATTGCGAATTATTAGTGGTCGAATTTTTTATATTTTTCAAAATTTTATTTTTTTCTATGTATAATTTTCTACAAAATGATTTCAAAAACTCGAACCTACAGCATATAGTTTCCAAGATAAAAATTATTAAACTTTAAAGAACAAATGGAGTTCAAACAACCCCTAAAAATTAACAATTTTGAAATTTTCGATTTTTATAGTTGGTTATGAGAAAAATTCTATAGACCTGCAAAATTTCAGCTTCCTAAACCTATTAGATTGGTCTACACACTGGGATAACTTTTTCCGATACTAACTTATGGGAGATATTCCAGGGTATCTGGAGTTGAACCCAGGACACTGTAAGCAAAACTAACAATAATTCTCAATAGATATTGCGGCCATCTAGCAACACTGAAAATTTCATTTTTCTAGCTTACGGGCAAGTGCCCAAAATTAATTTACAAAAATGGTGCAATGCTTTTCTTATGGGAAAAAACGCAAATTTCGGAATTTCTGGAGTCGAACTCATGTCACTTAGGTGAGAAGTCTCATTTTATCTGTAGGCTTCTCCATCATATCTATAAAAACTGAAACTTTCAGCTCTCTAGCTCTTGTAGTTTGGGCTGAACATTAGTATCCTCCTATCATCATTATATATAGACGTTTCTTACAGAGGAGGAGGATATCATTATATATAGACGTTCCTTACAGAGGAGGAGGAGGATATAACATACTAGTAGAAGGTGCCTGCATACTGCAAGCATTTCATCTCACCTTGAAAAAACATTATCAGTGAGATATTTCTATATTAGAAATATTTTTTCATTCAAAAGATGTCACCTCTGTTCCGACTTATTATCTTTCTTTATGGAACATTACTGGAGTAAAACAATCCCTAAAAATATTCTCTTTTTAGAATAATATACTTTTTCCATTTTATGGTACTAATGCCACACATTCCTCCAAAATCATAAAGTTATAGCAAATTTAGAAGTGAAATAACTTTTATTTTTTTAATTAAAATTTTTTTACATCTGTCTTATCATCATGAAGATTTTCAAATGTTTATTTTTGCATATGCACTTAACGCTAATGACACTTTATTAATAAGTTATAATTATTAATTCCATGGTATATAAATTGTTTACAGGTTATTACTATTATTTGAATAAAGATGCTTAAGCAAGTCTTCTTTAACATCCCATTTCAAACTTACTTGGTCTCACCATTTATTACAAACTATGCATTGCCTATGAATGTTGATACATTGGTTGGACTACTATTTGTCTGGCCCCTCCCTACAGATCATATGATCTCATCTTGAAAAAACATTCGTTTTTCCGACAGATATTTGATCATTACAAATATTTTTTTAATTCTAAAGATTTCACCTCCAGAGCGATTTTCATTTTTCACTTATGTAAAAATAATACATTAAAACAATCCCCAAACTTTGTAATATTAAGTATTTTATACATTCTCCATTATGGGGTACTAATACTACACATTTAAGCCAAATTTTAAAGTTGTAGCACTTCCAGAAGTGAAAAAATATTTTTCTAATTGTTTAAATTTTAAACATTTTTAACGGCCGCCGCAATATATTTATGGAAAGATTTAAATGTTTATTTGTGCAAATACACTGTTCTGTAAATAATTTGAAAATTTCAGCTTCCTAACTCAACACGTAGTACCCAAACCGTTATCTATTTGTTTAAACTTTAAGAATTTTTAACATAAAACCAAATCAAAATATCAAAATTTCTATAGTCCCTATTTCGTTTTTTTAAAAATCCTACCTCTAAAAAAAATTTCAGCTCCGTAGCAAATAAGAATAAAATTTCGAATCTCCAGCTCATCTGGAAGTAACTGAAGTTACAATGCTTTCTTATGGGAAAAATGCTGCTTTCATTCATTTTGCTTTGAAATATTTGCAATCCACGCCGTAGTTGTCAAATAGTAGTTTATTAATTGGTGTTAAGAAGTGGCGTTGCTGTCAATATTTTTTTATAAACTTAGCGGCTCAACAGATGCTTTAGAATAGGATAGTTTCACGCATTGCAACCTCGAAAAAAGTCGCATAATAAAAAATTGCAGAGGATGTTTTCGGGCAAAACCTGCCAATCAATGCTAGAAAAATAACATTGCATTTCAGAGTTATTTGGTGCTTGCCACTGTCAAACATTGCAAAACAAGATGAATGAAAGTGGCCCTTTTTTCCCATAAGAAAGCATCGTGTCGTCAGAGCTTCAAATCAATATGGCTGGTTATTAAACATTGAGGACGCATTATGAATATCATCCACTTATGTGATATTTTTTCCTTAAAAGTTGTAATGGGCATATTTTAGTACAGAGTTGTGCCATATCTGAGCATATGTCTTCATTTGGATAACCCCATTGCTCCCGTATAATCTAACAGGAAATGTGCCCCTGAAGTTATGCAACACCCAATAACTTCCGATCAATGAATTTCCGAATAATGAACAGATGAAAAATATGGTCCCTTGATTTTCGTTAATGAGAGGTTCTACTGTATAATGATAACATAAGTAAGAAGCGTCTATATATACCAAATCATTGATTGACTAAAAATATTTTATACTTTAATGGATAATAATTGACAATGAAAAGCCAAATTCAATAAATTACCTTGGTCATTTTGTCGAGAGGCACCTGGTGGTACAGCACCAGCTAAACGCAGTTGATTTCTTAAGGAAAAGTCTATGTTGTAATAGCGAAGCCGAGCCAAAGATGAGTCTGGATGTGAGGAAGTTAATCCTGCCTCGGCACCCTCTTCAGTTGAAGCGCACGGCCGAGGGGGCAGAATAAGACCCGGATTATCTCTCAAGTCAAGTACTTCAAGGTCCGTCAGCAAGTGAACCGTGTCTGGTAGAGTGACAAGTCTATTTCCTCGAAGAATCAACTTTCTCAAAGACCCACACCTAAAGAATATATATTAACATAAGAAAAGTTGTTACGACAAAATTCATCACACTGAAAACCCAAAATAAATTTGCTATAGGTTCTACCTGCACAATCCCTCGGGTATCATCTCCAACCTGTTGTAAGCAGCCGAGAATACTTCCAAGGAAGACAATTTACCAATTCCAGAAGGAATACCATCAAAGTCCAGGAGATTGTCATTGAGTAAGAGGCGTCGGATCATGATGAGACGGCAGAGGGAGGCAGGAAGGCTTGTGAGTCGGTTTCTACACACATTCAATGTTTCGAGGTTCTGCCATGCATCTATAAAAAGGCATCGTTAATATAAATCTAATGCTCAATAATAATAAATACTACATCAAAATACCAATTTAATAATCCCTCATCTGGTACAAGGTATTGCCCTCCAAGAAATGTTCCATATAAGAAACACACTAACAAATTTGGCACCACTAGGACTAAGAATTTCCAAAACTTAAGAAACAATAAATAGATTAGTGTAGAAAGCTTAGAATCACTTCTAATGTAACAAATACAGTATATTCAAAATCTGGCTAATTGAAGGATGTGTCAAGTTAACAGAAAAACAGACAGTTCAAAAATTATAATTTAATAAACTAAAGTAAGGCTAAAATTACAAGTAATAATTTACAATCAATTTCTCTTATTAGAGAAAATCTATTACATGAGCCTGTATTTTTAATTTTCGAGACTTTTTGATAATTTCATAAAAATTCAAAACTGACGAAGTAGCCAGTGATTTATATGACTATAGCATTCTTTCTTAACCTTGGTCATGTGGTGAGCAAATCTCCCAACTCAAGAATAAACATGCTTTCATTTTTTTAAATACAAGTTACGACTTTTGGGATACCTTCCTAACAGTAGTCAAATTTACATCACATGAGTTTTCGTTCATAGGCAGCAAAAATAGAGATGCATACGATTGATAAAATAGTGCCAATTCACCCACCGTACTATGTACAATTTGAAATTTTTTGTTTGTATTTTAAAAAATTCTCAAATAATAAAAAATTTTAGCTTTATTTTACTTTTATAGCAATTTTCACATTTTTTCTGGTGTTTTATTCTTTTAGAATTGTGCATTAGAGTATTTTACATTATTACTAAAAATTAATCAAATCATTATGAAAAATATAATAAAGCTTTTTTATTTATATTTTTACTTATACATTTATTAAGGATACGAAATTGTGGAAGATAACGCTTAAATGATATAGTACACAATTATTTTTAGCACAAGAATAGAACAACCTTCTGAGTGTGCACAACCCACACCCGCGACCAACAACATCACAAAATACATTAAATATATTGCATCACTCCAAACTCGGGCAAATGCTCTCTAAGGACTTGCTTAATATGTTGCCTTTGAAGGGTTTTGTAATGAGGGAACATAATGATCGAAAATGGTGAATTCAGACGTGAAACGCTCAAAACACTCTGGCACAGGCTATTTTTTCACATCCGAGATGACCGCAGAGTCACATGACATTCGACTATTAGCTTTCACCTCTAGAATTATTTGTTGTTATGGTGAAATTATCATTTACTATATTATTCCATTGAAAAGATGCATGACACAATATTATCACTGAAAAATAAAAAGCATGCTTGGTGCTTGTGGAAAAAATTTCCTAGTTTGGAATCCTGTAAATCCCACTCGAACTTACGGCGGCGATACTGTAAATTATTAATGCATCGTGACTATGCAGATCATGTAGAAAAAGTGTCAACCCCAATATCTTCCAATCCAAGAAAATTTTGGTCCTATATTAATGGTCACTGCAATTATAGTAGAATTCCCAATGAAGTAGCATATGATCAATCAAAAGCCGTAGGATCTGCCAGGCCTGATTTATTTAATAAATATTTTTCTGACTGTTTTATACCTGGTACTCACACAATTGTCGACTCGAATGATGTTCATTTACTAGCACCTGTTACCTCTGATTCTTTGTCTCATCTTCAAACTACCCCCAAGGAAGTGCTTGAGTATCTTAATAGGATATCACCTCATCGTTCCTCAGTCCCCAATGGCATTAGCCCTGTTTTTGTACGAAATTGTGCTTCCTCTCTTTCTATCCCTTTAAGTATTATCCTTAACCGCTGTTTTTTGGCAGGAATTTTTCCCACCAAATGGAAATCTGCGAAAGTTGTTCCTATTCATAAATCCGGTTCAAAATCCATAATTGCTAACTATCGTCCAATCTCCATCCTTCCTATTCTCTCCTCTGTTTGTGAAAAAATTATTCTTAATCGCCTTTATTATTTTACATCATCCTATATTTCGTCAAAGCAGCATGGTTTTCTTCCTGGCCGATCCTGTTTAACTAACTTGGCTGTTTTTCAGAAACATGCCATTGACACAATAGCAAAGAAATCTCAATAGATGACTTAACGATTTCAGTATCTACTTCTCAAGCTGAAATGTTATTATATGCCGATGATTGTAAAGTTTTTCAACCAATTGATTCTCTCCCTGATTGTCTTTCCTTTCAAAATATGATTAATAATATAACAAATTGGTGTGATACTTGGCAATTGCGACTAAACTTGTTAAATGCAGTGTTCTCGCTATCACTCTTCGCAAAAACCCCATTCTCTGGGATTATGCAATGAATGGAACTACCTTAAAAAGGGTGACACTGCAGAAAGATTTAGGTGTCTTGACAAACACTAAACTAAACTATTCAGAACACATTTTCACAATGAAGAGAAAGGCTCTCTCTTCTTGGCATTCTCTACAGATACACGGAGCTGAGGGATCCTGTGGCTTTGAGGACAAATTTCTGCTCTATTGTACTTCCCGTAATTTCCTATTGCTCACCAATTTGGTCCTCATCCTGCATAACTAATTTACGTTCACTCGAGCAGATTATGAACTTTTTTATAAAAATTATTAGAATACATGTTTCTTCTCTTCGTTATGCTACAAAAGATACAGTTCTCTCTACAATAGGTATTGAGAATCTTTCTACCAGTTATCATAAGCAAGATATTTCTTTTTTTCACAAAATTTTAAATTCTCATATTAATTGCCCTAAGTTATTATCTTTTTTCAACTTTCATGTGCCTTCGAGATCAACCCAATTATCACACCTTCTTCACACTAATACCCCTAGGATTTCTTTGATTCAGCGTTCTCTTTTTTTCCGCCTTCCATCCTTATTAAATTCCCTCCCATCTGATCTTGATGTTTTTCGCCTCTCACTTCCCTCTTTCATCAAACAATTCTCTCAGTTTTTAAGTAAGTGATACTATATGCTGATATTATTAATTATTGTTATTGACTGTGATTGTGAGTGATTGTTATTTATTTATATTATATTCCTGTTTTATATTTCACTGTAAAATGGCGTTTTAAAGCTGTATGTGAAATTTTTAAATAAATAATAATCTTAATATTTTTAATGCTGTCGAAAATTTCTGTAGATTGGTAAAGACCAATCAACTCCCAAAGAATGTTGATTAACTAGAGAATGATGCTATTTAATTTAACCATTATTTCAGCTTTGGAGATCGACTCCTAAAGAGACTTTTAGTTAATTACCATGGACTGGGTTCCAGTACAGAAGCATTTCATTCCTCGGGACTTGCATGAAAGGCTGCCTAAACAATTAAACTTTCTTTTGCCAAATGCTAGGTAGTAGCAGAATGCCTACCAGGCACATCTAGTATCACGTACGAATCCAAGAATCATAATACTAGGCATAAATAATTTTTTTGTCACTTTTTAAGTATTCACTTGTTTTCCTATGTATAATGCACACAGCTGTTTATCTAGGTTTTGAACTTTTTTGCATATACATGTGCATTATCCACCGGAAAATACTGTATTGAAATGATGATAGTCAATTGTAGTAAATTTCACGCTGAATCTGATTGTGCATGATATATTATAACTGACTACAAATTCAGGAAAATTATTTAATATTAGAGAAACTAAAAATATCATAACCTGAACAATATTAATAACTCTAATTCCTTTAGTAATTCTATTTCTATCTTCCTAAACAATATATTCCTAAACAATAGGCACTTTTTTTGCTTCAATGATTGCTAATTCTCTGCAGATAAGACTTACATGTTTTCTGATAGCAAAACAATCACTGCGAGCAGCTACATGACTACGTCCAAAATTTGGATTAGAAACACAGCATTGTTGTGATCCTATTAGGGAAACTGTTGGCAATCATGTAGCTAGGATTTCCGAGGAAACTCAAAGTGCACCATTTTCGGCTGTCACCATCACTGGTATAAGTAAGCCAATGGCTGCTATTTTTCATTTCTTGTTAATTAGTTTGCCCACTAAATCCACTTGATAGCCATTGGCAAGTGCGATCTGCTTAATAGTATTAACTTCTTTAATAAAATTTTTATCAGAAATTTAAAAGTCTGTGTATCAGAGAATGAAAGGAAACTAATTTATGAGAAAAATGACGCCTGAAATCAGAGCTGATAACATTATCGGTATAAGGTTTGTGGTAGATCACAAAAACATGTTCGTTATTTTCAATTTTGATAAAATCTTAAAGATGGATGTGGAGTATGTGGAAGCCAAATCAGACAATTTGCCATTCATTGACTCCATTATGATTGTGAAATATTTAAGCAGCAATGAAGAATTTGTGAGTCCTGAAATCCGGAATATAAAACTCATAAACTCTTTCATTTTTTTCTCTGGGGAAAATGCTTAACCCGTAAACGCTGTCAGACATACTATTACGTCCTGCGAAAACTGTCCGATTGGCCATCAGACATACTATTACGTCCTGCATCAGCCATAATTTCTTTTATCTTTTGACATTAGAGACTTCTTTAAATCTAAATAACCTTTATATATTTTGAAAGAGGAAGCTTTGTACTTCCTATCTATGCTTGTCCTGTATTTTTCCTGTTTTTTAAAATATATAATGAACGTTGAGTTTCGCGATGGAATTTTCAATTTTGCTACGATATGACAGTGTTTTTCCGTATAAAAATCGCTTTTTAATGCGGCAAGGAACCTTTCCTTGGTGTTTGAAATGCAATGTAGCAATTGCATATCTTTTCAAAGGGGAGCACGATTTTTCTCCTCTTTTTTTCCTGGTGGAGCCATTTGGCTTATGTCATGCGACAAAGGTCTTCGTCGGAATGTAAAAAAAGAAAGGAAAACGTCTTATTTGAAATGTTTACGATGCAATTCATGAGGAATGGCATTGGGTTAAGTAAAATCATTTTGGTAAACATTCACTTTCATGACCTCGCGATCCTTCGTTCCTCGCTGCATAGGAGAGCGTCAACGCAAACCAATATCTGTTATTTACTAAGGTTTTTTGCATCTCCAAAGCAAGTTAGTTGAGAAGGAGCCTTTGTTCTTTTCAGAGAGAAATTGTGTATATCTATCTGTATGTATTTGTGTAAATATAATATACATTTAGTTTTGTGATAGAATTTTAGTTTTTACCACTAACCTACGGACTTTCGGTTTCTAAAGTTGACACATAAATACCTGAGGAAAGGGAACCCACAAAATTGGGTTCCTTTTCTTTGTCATCTGAAAGAAGATGTAGGGTTTGTTTTACTCTTCAGATAAGGGCTTTCTCTGTTGTGCTATCTAGTGGGACCAAAGCAGCGATGAAGCGAGTGAGCAAGAAGAGGCACGTCATCAAAAATCACGAACAGCGAAGCTCTTCCATATATTTACACATTATTTTACTGGAAGTGTTTACTAAATTATAAGGCATTTCTTGCTGCATCCAATTACACATGTGTAAATTTTCTAAAAATATTTGGAAAGGACTCAGAAGCTACTTTAACTTTTAATGTTTTCCGTGTTTTGCATCTAAATTTATTTCTAATGTATACATCGTCATATCTCCCTTTCCAACGAACGAAATGTAATCATTTCTTCTATGTGACTTTTGTAATGACCAAGAATAATGACTATATAACTAAAATGTTTAAATTATAAATAAATCATCTTCTAATAAATCAGTAAGTAATACTACATTTACTTAAAAGTTTCCAGTCAAGACATGAAAAAGTTGAGATATGTAAAACTTTTCACCTAATTGGTTTAGATGGGTAGATTCGTTAAATAAAATAGTTACTAATTTAAGTTATTCTTTTATTAAGATTGTACATCAATATCTTTCATAGATTTCCCAGTGCAGAATGTTATATATAAAGTGCAAATGCACGCCGGAAAATTCGCGATTGGTGTACATTCTCTTCTACTGCAACAATGTTTGTTTGTAAAATATGATACAAAAAATGGATATATACAAATTTCATGTTTTTCGTAAATCCACAAAAAAAATCAGAAAAATCGAGAGAAAACTTATAAAGTTATGATTTTTTAAAGTTTCTGGAACGTTTTTGCAACGTAATCGTGAAAATTTAAAAACCTCATCCGGCCGTACGGGTGGGATTTAATAAATCTCCTCCGGGCTTGAGGGGTTACAAAGACAAGAAATGTTTAATTAGAACTTCATTAATGTTAGACTATTACAGTTGTTCAATGCAAGTTTTAGAGATGAACAATTTACCTTTTAAGGGAAGATGATTAAGTAAAGTTGGTTCTTTACTTCTTTCGACAAGACTGGCAGGTTGGACTGGCCCACCGGGTCCAAGCCATGACATCAAAAAGTATCGAGGATCGATTCTTTGCCATTCGATATAAATTGTACACTTTAACAATTATTTTCTTGAAAACTAATAACCATATTTGAATTTTGATTTTAGATTATTAATCAGGTAAAAAAATTCTGTAAAATGACATTTAAAAAAATGTGAAATTACCTCATTGTCAACTTAACAGGTAAAAGTGAAAATGGACTTTTATTGTTTTAATTTTTTGTCTATTTTATCATAACACATTTAAATGTCATTTAAAATGCTTCAATTAAATTTAAAACCATGAAAAATACAATTTATTGTGTGCAAACAAAATTTTTCAAAAAATAATTTTAACTTTTTATTAAAAATTAAGCAATTTACCATATCTACCAGAATAGAAGCCAACCCCAGAATTAAGCCAACCCCCCAAAAATTTCCATTTTTGAAAAAAAAAATTAATTTCATAGATTTTATGCTGAAGCGTGCTGGGCATGCATGCACAGCCTAGAATACATAATTGGAGATCGAAGAATATAGTGGGGAATGGTTTAGTTGTTGACATTTGAAATATTACTCCAATTAATAATTTTGCATTGTTGGATAATGTTCCACATTCATTGACAATAATTTTATTCATCTTCATTTTCACAAAAGGTCAAATAAAGCAATTGCGACCTCGCCAAGATAATTTTTCATCCAAGTCTATTTCCAATGAAATTAGTATTTACATTGCCTTACGATATTGCATTTTTATAATTATACACATTCCATGTAAAGTTCTTATCATAATTCAAACAGTTGAGCATCAAAAGCCATCATCGCATTTTGAATAATTGTCTGCATAGTCAATGTACGCAATTTTAATAGATTCCTTGAAAGAGGTTTTAACATGCATACAAACATTACAATGGCTATAGCAATAACTACAATAGCC
This sequence comes from Tanypteryx hageni, assembly GCA_028673005.1. NCBI lineage: Eukaryota > Metazoa > Arthropoda > Insecta > Odonata > Petaluridae > Tanypteryx > Tanypteryx hageni. The sequence goes on from CM054114.1 coordinate 4,239,109, forward strand.
AAGTAAAACTAACAAGAATATCTTTCAATGGATAATGAAAAATAATACAAATTGCTTATTATTCTTAATGATACATATGCATAGCCCTGAGAAATGAAAGAAAATATCCAATAGCATTTAGAAACAAAAGAACAGGTAAAAACGGCAACAAAACACGGGTACTGCTAAATTCAATATTCTTGCTTTATTATTTATTCATTAATATTCATTGTAGGTTAAATATTTACTTTACAAAAAATATAGTACTATAATTTGAACGCAACAGCAATGAGAGATGTGCTGCCACCTATGGGTGACTACGAGACATAACCCTAACCCAAAATTTTTCTTTGACTCACATTTAAGCTGAGGGCTGATTTTTTCATGATAGATTTTGACAAAAAACATTGGCTTATGATTGGGTAGATACGGTAACCTCCAGGATAACTGCACTATATTTACATACAATTGTTTTTCAAGCCATTAAATTTTATCTACTTTTTCCACAAAAATTACAAATTACATGAATATAGTATAGTATACTTTCAAAAGTTTTATGCTTCATATTTCGTGAATTTTACTAAAGAAGAATAAAAATACAATATACTTTCGAAAGTTTTATGCTTCATATTTCGTGAATTTTACTAAAGAAGAATAAAAATACATTATACTTTCGAAAGTTTTATGCTTCATATTTCGTGAATTTTACTAAAGAAGAATAAAAATACAATATACTTTCGAAAGTTTTATGCTTCATATTTCGTGAATTTTACTAAAGAAGAATAAAAATACAATATACTTTCGAAAGTTTTATGCTTCATATTTCGTGAATTTTACTAAAGAAGAATAAAAATACATTATACTTTCGAAAGTTTTATGCTTCATATTTCGTGAATTTTACTAAAGAAGAATAAAAATACAATATACTTTCGAAAGTTTTATGCTTCATATTTCGTGAATTTTACTAAAGAAGAATAAAAATACAGAAAAAAGATTTTCGGTGACAAACTAGAGTTCAGCTGCTTTTTACGATAAATTGAGACGCTGTGCACCGTCTTACGGAGTTCAACACGAATTCACAAACAGTTGTAATTATTGATTAAGAGTCGGTATAAAATTTGCCAAAATAGAGATTCAGGAGAATTTCTTTCTCATTCTTGCTTTCCCCAATGATGAGCCCCTTGTCAAAAATGAAGTAATAATAATAAAAATAATCATATTCCCTCCCTCTCTCTCGCCATCCCTCTCCCCCTCCCTGTCTCCCTCCCTCTCTTTCCTTCTCTCTCTCTCTCCCTCCCTCTCTCTCTGCCTCTTTTCTCCCACCTCCCCCCTCTCTCATTCCCTCCTGTGCCAATCCATAGCTCTCCCTCTTTTTCTCTGTCTCCCTTTTTATCTCTTTCCTCCCACCCTTTTCTAATTCTATACCTCCCTTACTCAATATGTACCTTCCATTCTATATCCCTCCCTTCCTATCTTCCTCCTCACATCCCCCTCCATTTTACTCTACATCTATATATTCATTTAGATAAGCAAAAGAATCCAAACTAAATCCCAGTCCCATTAGGATTACGTAATTTCACGAAAAATCGTACAATAATTTAAGGCAATCTATGCACTCGTATATATTACGCATATGCGGGTTGAGACAACAATTGATTCTCTAAGTTTAACAATGATGTGGTCGACATGGCAACATTCCATTTAAAAGCTGATATTTTCCCAAAATATGATTTAAATGTTTAATATATTTCGAATGGTAGGCAGAAAAAGATGAATAGAATAAGAAACTTCATTAATTTTCCTAAAATATAGTTCAAATTCAAAGATCGTATGTCAATTCTTTCTAATTTGAATTTCCAAAAGAATAAAATCCTGCACTTTAAAAAGTTGCTTTTTATGTGTTATCTTACGGGATATGGAAATCGCCCTCCTGGAGTCGAATCCGGGTCTTTTCAAAAATTTGTTTCATCATTTAATGTTTATATCGGAATCAAGCATACTGGCACAATTTCAACCTTCCACCTCATCGGGAAGTTTGTTAAAAATGCATTGAAAAGTGCCATTGATAACGTCAGCATTAGACACACAGCATAAGGCTTTTATTAATTGAGATTACTTTTGTTTCATTCGCTTTTATTATTTATTATTTATGTATCTTTGATTGTTTTATGTTGTTCAATTCATTGTTGTGAATTACTTTATCTTATGTACCATTTGTTGTAAAAACGTTGGAATAATCAGGACATTTATCAAGAATATATCCAAAAGCGGGACAATTTTGCATCCCCCCAAGTTTTTGGGGGGCCGTGGGACATGATGCTCAATAGCGGGACTGTCCTGCCAAAATCAGGACTTTACATATACGACAGTTTGGTTGATGCTTCTTGTCTTCAAACTGACTTGGAAAGTGATGCTCTGTCAACCGAGATAGCATAGGCGAGGATGTTTGGCAACCGTGTTTCATCTGAGCCTTCATAGTATAGTCTTCAAACATTCCATCTATTACACATTCTCTGAAATTTCTTCTGTGGCGAACATCCCAGCTGATGAAGAAGTCTTAAACTTGATGTTCACATACTTTGGGATGATTCCATAGGAGAGGCATCGACTGTTGAAGATGATGTTCATTGAGGCAATCCGTTATTTGATGGACAATTTCAAATACAGGCTTGCCTTCAATGTGTTACTAGCGTATTTGAAATAATGGTTTCAGGCAACAGGTTTCACTCTCCACTTCTTGCCCTCCCATTAATCTAATTATTCCTACCAATTATCCCCATTGTCTTCCCATTACCCAATTTACTGGACTTCACTTAGCTCAACCGCCTTTTCCCCTACCCTTCCCATGAACATACGTTTACTTCTTTCCTCCAATGATCGCTCACTCCACCATTCCATTCATTATCCTCCCCAACTCAACCCCCCCACCCACCCATTGTACCTATTACTATAAATTGCTACCGGCTTTCAGTTTACTTCATCTGACGTTGCATTGCAACAAAACCTAGGTCGTATATAATAAAGTTTATGTGGAAGTACCAAATAAGTGTCTTTATTTCTACAATAGAATCACTTCCTCTAAAATCACTTTCCTGAATGATCATTTTCAGGAATCGAAATCGCAATTTTTTTTTTAAACTCAGACCTCAGAAATGGGATTTAATTAAATGTCCTCCACACCTGAGGGGGTTAAGGAGCCATTGGTTTAGCACTTAAAATATCACCATATTTCTCAGAATAAAATAAATAAACTTTCAAACAGCTATCATTACTCACCTATTGCAGATGAAAGTTCAGAGATGCAATTGTCAGCCAAATTTAAACGGCGTAAGGCCCTCAGGGTGAAGAGGCAATCAGGGAGGCATGGAAGGCCATTGCAGGAAAGGTCAATGTCAGAAAGGCGGGTAAGAGGGTCGAGAGCAGGTGGCAAATTATGCAGTGTGCGCTGGGTTGCTCGGAGGTGCAGTGTCTCAAGGCTCGCCAAAGAAGGTAACTGTCTGCAAAAATCAATTTTAGTATCAAAATTACTTATAACTACAATAACACCCCATTTAACGCTGCCCTGTACAACACTGATTCGTTATAATGCTCTTTGTTCTTGGACCCCTTTTTTGCTTTCTTCATACATTTTTCTAGGCGCTCTAACTGAAGAACTAATTACCGGATTATACCAAATTTCATATTCAATATTTTTAAGTTACACTATGGAACGAATCCCCAGCGTTAAATGGGTGTATGACTGTATATACATAATATCCTAATTCTGTTGGTCTGTCCATCTGTTGGAACACTGCTTTGATTCGTATTGAGTGAAATGTGAAGCTCAATCACAATCTTTTTAACATGTTTAATGCTCGACTGTCACAATCTTTTAAAGTGTTATGACAAATTTCCCGACTAGGTAAAACGGACAGATGAGACCCACTAAGCAATTTTATGCAGCCTACCGCCAGCATTTCATAGTTTTCAAAACTTTTTCGTTTTTATTTTTATTTACCTACCAGATATTTTTTATCCAGCTAAATCTGGTAATATATCAAGTGTTAAATTGGGACCCTTAAATTAATATTTCTCAACTTAAATCAGTACCTTTTAATGTTGTTTTCAATTTTTGCTCAAAGGCATTTTATAGCACCTAAGAAGAGGCCTGTTTAAGGGGGGGCTGGGTGGGCAGTTGCTCTAGGGAGGCTCAGCGCCTACTGATTCCACTTTTGAATTTCGCGCAACTTCATGTAAAATGATACAATGTTTGCGGGATGTGAAAGCATCGCTCTACATAGATGTTATGACAAGGCAGAGCACCACCGATCGGCGACGAATATTAATGTAGGATTAGTTGAACACTTCGTAAGTTTTCTGGAAATCTCAGATGCAACAAGAAAAGGACTTTTCCAAACTACAGTTAAAGAACTGAATGACGTGGGAATCTCCTTGAAGTATTGCAGAAGACAAGGATATGATAATGGCGCGATTATGAAGGGCTATCAACAGAGAGTTCAAGATTGCATTTTAAGTCTAAATTCAAGAGAATTTTACGTATCATGTGGACCCCATAACTTTAACTTGGTTTTCTGTAATATAGCTAATTCCTGCTTGCAGGCAATGCCACTTTTGGTGTTACTTCAGCATATGTACACTATATTTGCAGGCTCACTGGCAAGATGGATATCTTAAATTAGTATTTGTATAGGATTAAAAGGAGCTGCGGTACAAAAATAACAGTAATAAATTATAATTGATTATAAAAATTTTATACGATCGAATCATGCACCTGCAGCATTTTAGCCTCCTACAGTTTTCTGTGTCCTCCATCAGTTTTCCAGAAAACGCTTGAACGACTGCATACACGTGAATGACTGCATATGCACGAACGACTGCATATGCATCTTATTTCCGGAGTTTCCACTTTTATAAGGCACAGACATTAGGCCTGAAGAGAATGCTACAATTGCACTAATTAACCAATAAACTTCCATAAGAGGTATACCCTCATCTTGAGAAGAGATCAAACCAAGGGAGTCTGAAGCTGGAACGCCAGAGAGCATGAATTCGAAGAGGTGAGCAGTACGAGATAAACGACAGTCACGAGTGGAAGGAGTGAGGCTTTAGCAGTGAGAGAACAGGTACAGTCACGAGTGGAAGCTCGGGCAGAAACCAGCCGGAAAGATTCCTACCTGCATCCATCTGCAATTTTCGTATCATTTATTGTACCTCCAAAATGAACAATTCTATTGAGTATTTCTCTTGTATATTTGTTTTGTATTATTTGATTCTAATATATTTGTAAGCATTTTGCCTGTCATGTTACCATTGTGTTATATTCGATTGCCTTGGGTCATCACCAATGTCATTTTTAAAATGGTCATACAGTTTGTTTAAACCTTAAGTATCTCGTGAATTACGCGAGAATAATGTGAATGGGACTGTTTGTCTCACACCATTCCCTAATGATGGGAATTCATAAAACTAAATGTAACTTCATTTTCAATGGATTTCTTTAAATGGTAATACAGCAAACATTTTGAACTGAATTTCTAATAAGATTGAAAAAATAACACTCTTTACTTCTATTTTAATGTTTTAAATTAACCTTTAAATGCAGGAGTTAAATGTCCCTTAGTAGACTCTTGCTGCCAAATTTAATTTTGGCCATTTAAAGTTCTCTTGCATTTGATCAGAAAATATCTTGTATTACTGATAAAACGTTCAAATAAAAAGCATTGTTTATAAATTGTTTGGGGAATAGTGTGATTGTCCTTTATAGTAAAAGAATACAAATCTGGCATAATTCTATAATATAACAATAAATTCAATAAAAACATTAGTGATAATTTTTATAGTTCATTTTTCATGGATTACAATATGAATTTCATTCTGCAATGCACTTAGAAATCCTGCTTTGTGTAGAATTCTTCTAAGGAGGAAAATACATACAGACCAACATCGTATATTTTGCATTTTGCCACTGCTGTCTGTATTTTACCTTCTCTGAGCATACTCCGGATCCAAGGCAATTTCCCTTTATGGGCCAATATTTATTTTCTTTCATATCTAATCGACCAAATGGGGCCCCGCTTGCACCTTGTCTTCCCTTTTGGGAAGTTTTTGAAGGAATAGCTAATGCCTCTTGTTCAATAAGTACCCTCACAAAAGCAAGGTGAAATTACAGATGCATCATTTGCCTCCCCCTTTCCTCCCTCTAACCTCAGTAAAACAGCTATTGAGCACTGTGACCATGAGGAGGTGGAAGAAGAGCTTCTTCATCCATTTTCAACACCCTTGGGCTGTGGAGATGTTGGAGTCGGGGAATTGGAAAGGGGCTAGGCTAACGCTCTCACCCAATTTTGTTTTCTCTCTGTGTGAGGTGTTCTCACCCCTGGTAGTTGGGTCTACTGCATGTTTGCTTCGACATATCTTGAGAGCAGGCCTCTAGGAGGGCCCCTCCTAAATTTCACGCATCCATAACGAATGCAAAATCTGTGGGCGACTTTCAAACTATGCGTGCCCGTATGAGCACACCAGGCACCGAATGGGACCCTTTTTGCATGCCTGTATGGGAACACCAGGCATTTAACACTAGAAGGACCGAGGGATCATTTTGACCCCTTTCCAGCATTTGTGCCCTGATGTTCCTGTAAATTTGGTTAGATCCCATTGAGCTTTCATGACTTTTTATCATTTAAGGTTGTCTGTCTATCACTCGAGTTTCTGCACTCAAAGTCATTTTGTTAGGATTTTGTATTTACTTTACCCTAGAAGGACCAAGGGGTCATTTTTGACTTTTTGACTTTACATTTTAGTTATAAATTCCCGCTTCGTATGGAAAAGTTACCTCTTAGACTTTGTCTCAGAGCTTTCTTATAATTTGCCACTCAGTCCTCATACTGCACACACATCAGTCACAACATCTGTAGCGCCCGACCCCCATTCCTCTCTCTCTGCCTGGGCGGTTGATGAGTCTGTGCATGCCGTTTTACTCGCTGAGTGCCTGCATCAGGGAAGTAGGGAAGTGATTATTGCATCGTTATGAATTTTGAGCTTGGAGTCCATTGCGTGTACACTATGGCTAGGAGAGGTTTATCTCCAAAAGAGTTAGTTGTTGCTCTGCAAGAACTATCAGAGAATGAATCCGGTGATTTGGAGAAAGACAGTGAATCAATCAGTGATTCAGATGATGAGAGCTTCCACCCGATGAACAGCCCAAGTTCATCCTCTGATTCAGATCCAGATGACCCTCCAGCGATCGAAGCAGGATTGTCATCGCCTGAAGCTAGGAATAAGAGAGACATAGGTAAGAGAGTAATATTTTATTGTTTTTTATCCTGATTCATTCAGGGTTCCTTTTGCATTCAGTCGCAACAGCTCATTTCACCGGTTATGCATCATTTTTCAGTAGGTGAATGTGGACGAGCACAGGAAGGCAGAGTTCGTGGAGATGCCCAAGGTAGATCAGGAAGCACGCCAAGAATGTGCAGTTCTTTTCCTGCAATTCCTCTGACAGTACAAGCTGGGCCATTGCGGGGAACTCCCCATCGTCGCGCTGAGAGGTGGTGGGAGTGAGGGACCCCCTAGGACCCAAGCTTCACGTAATGCCGCAGCTGGTGATGATGAGCCTATCGTTGACACTGAAAACACTAATGGTGAGAATGCAGTTGCTTCCTCCAATGATGGTGTCGCTTCATCAGCATGTGGCCGTCATTATAACACAGGTAACACTCCTCAAACAACTTTCGTGGAAGGATCTGTGATGACAGCGTCGGACGGCACTGAGTGGAAGGTAGTGGCAGTAGGAAATGCAAACACTGGTAGGTGTGCCCAGCAAAATATCGTGAGAGAAATGCCGGGACCGAAACCTTATTCAAAATTACATATAGCTGATGAGAGTTTGGCGAGTGCATGGAGGCTCTTGATTCATGACAGCATCCTGAAACATATAAAAAATTACACTGAAACAGAGGCCCGTACAAGACTGAATGATGATACCTGGAGCATGACTCTTGATGAGCTTGAGGCTTTCCTTGGAATCTGGTATGTTCGTGGAGCGAGTGGTGTCAAAGGGCTTTCAGTGCAGTCCCTCAGGTCCACGAAGTGGGGACTTCCGTTGCACAAGATGGACATGGCTCACAATAGGTTCCTTGAAATTCTCAAGTACTTGAAATTTGACATCAAGTTTACAAGGTCTGAGCACTTGAAGCATGACAAGTTCGCTTTGATGTCTGAAGTAAGGAACAGGTTTATTTCAAGCTGTCAAGCCTGTTATATTCCTGGTCCATATATCACCATAGACGAGCAACTCTTCACCTCCAGAGCTCATTGCCATTTCATGCAATTCATGGCATCAAAACCCGATAAGTTTTGAATTTTTGTTTCTTAAATTTCTCAAACCACCCTCTGCTGGCTGCAAAAGTCTCAATCGATTCTCCTCCTTCTTCACTCTTTAAATGCTCAAAAAGACTTTGTGCCTTTACCATTATGTGTGCCTGGCATATGACGTTGAGTCATGTCTTCTAAACAAACACGGAACATTTTCTCCATCTTCTCCATTATGCTGCTTCTTATGCATGTTTAATTCTTAGCAGTAACATCACTTTGGGACTGAACTGAACCATTTATCACATCTGCTTGATATAATATGGTTTACAATGTGGATTGCGCTAAACCTAAGGAAAGCACCACTTCACATTTTTTTTCACCTGTCTCAACCCGCCATATAACTTGCATTTTCTCAGCAAGTGAGATAGATTTTCTTTTCTTTTTAGGAACACTAGGATCACTACTACTCAATGAATGTTTGGCTTTTGCTTCAAAACTCAATTACTCCTTAAAAGATCGATTTTAATTCAGGATCTCATTTCTCACAAACTTATAAAAGCACTTCATAAAAAGATTTAAAGAAAGGAACAAGGGAATGCTCGCTGCACAACTGATAACCTATAACTAAATGCAGATGATATTTTCCTTCAATATCAATGACCTCATAGTATGTGAAAAAAAAGATGCTGAACAAGGAAGAAATCTAATCCTGATTGCTTATGTATAAGAGGGATAACAGACGAACCCCTCTGATCCACTTGTTAAACTAAATTACTGATAACCCGCTTCAGAGGGGAAAACTGACATCATAAAATAGGAGAGCTTCATTGCCAGAGGCTTCGTTAATCAAGGTATGCCTCTGCCTGATGATTCGTAGTCCACCACCAATTGAATAGGGGTTTGTATGGTTTTAAGTTCATTTAATCCAAAATACGATTAATTTGCGATAAATAAGGACTTACTGTATTTAAAAAATAGTGATATGAATCAATACAATGATAACCCAATGTTTATTCTACAATCGTTTTTTTCATTTTCAAAGCATACATTTTTCTATGTTAATGTATATCCATTTGTTAATTACATATCTACAATCTTCTTTACATTCTGCATCGAGTTTTGTGAGTTACCTAACATAATGGATGGCGCAGACAACAGTATTTGTAGTCATGCAAGCAAACAAGGACTTAAAACATCAAAATTTGGCACCAAAATGAAATATCAGGTAATTAAAACACATTTAATTCAAAGCTATGCAACAACTCAGATGGCTCTATGGTCCAACGAAGTGGGAGCAGGGAATCCAAAGGAATGAATGAAAGGGTTTTTGTTCAACAATTTTAATGTTTCTCATACATCCATCCATACCAGCCCTACTTCCTTACATCATTACAACCCGCCTCTCGCTTTTATCAGTACCATGCAACTGCCCGCATTCTTTCTTGCTTATCCCCAAGCGTCCCTTAGCCCTTCATCATGGCGTTCTCCTATTCGCCGCTCCCTCTCAGGCCACATAGGGCAAAGGTAGCCCAGAGCCTGGGAAGTGCCGAGTTGCAGTTGCAGGCACAGAGAGGAAATGGGTGGTGGGTGGGACAGTGGAATCTCTCTGTCAGCGGCATTCCTCTGAAACCAGCACGTTACCACTGGGAGGGGACTTCCTGTGGCTGCCCTCTTACAGCTATGAATTTTTGGTCCCTCGAGTTTCGAATTGAAAAGATTTTCCTATATATGAAATATCCTTAAATTTTGTTGAAAGGTTCAATTGCTAGAGCCATACAAAGACGACAGACAGAAGGAAATAAATATTAATCTATAGAATTCTTGTTCAGTGGAAATTACAATAAATGTTTTATTTCTATTCTAAAAATGAATTACTGGCCAATGACTAATGCTCATTTTTATGGCATCAAATTTCATTAATGCCGAATTCTCTCACTGAAGCACAGTTATTTGCTGAGCTAATTCTATAGCTTTTTACAGGATACTAACTTTGTATTTCACTTGTTCCCATGGCTGGGTCATGATGAGGATGCTAATCTTACGTGGGGTCATGGATTTTGCTGAAACATGGTAGGCACTTACTGCTAGACGCCAGGATCACAACCAACCCACATTTTGGGAGTATATGATCAGTAGTTTTTCTGCAATTTACGTTTAAAGTTCGCAATTTTGCGACGCGCATGATAAATCCTCTAACGACAGCAGGGTTCTTCATCATTATTTGTAGCCTAACACTACAGAGCTGGGCTAGCAATTTCAAGGTCTGGAGGTTACTCCCAGTTTTGGTCACTTTTTTTTATTATACCTGTTTTTCCTTTTTTGAGGTGAAGTTTTACTCGGCATCCACAATTACTTTTTAATTTTTTTTCACTAAATTTTTGTTCTCGGAATTTTTCAGATCTTCTCTTCTTCAACGCAAGGCAGACATGCTAGAATTTACTGTCAGATCAGATCTTCTTTCATTGATCTCTGTATATGTTTTAACTATTATTTAGTACATGGTAAAAAAATCCATAAAATATTTTTGAGAACACTGTAATCGGAGCTACAAATCAAAAGCGAGCAACAGGGACCATACACTCCTACTGGTTAATAGGTATTAAAAATATTTTTATTGTATCTTCAAGACATGTGCGTAATGCTCTCCATGCTCAACAGCTCTTTATGCCTGCATGGTACGACTGATTAGTAAACCATAGGTTATTGAAACATTAACAGGTGCCATAGGTGTATTAAAACATTCTTCCCTGCAGAAATGCTTTGAAGAAAACTCTACATGATGCATCCATCAAACGATTCATGATACCGAGTTATACACCCATCATGAGGGATCACCACTGTCCCATTATTTATTGTCTTGCCTTGCGAAGGAAGGGGATAGTAGCTGGGAATGGCTGTGTAGTCAGTACGAGCTATTCAATGGAATTGATTGGTACCCTGCGCACTTGCACGAGTTTTTCTCGTCAGAAGTTTTAAAAAAATCGCTATATTTAGAATATACGGTCAAGTAAGTATTTTGTTTTGTTTTCCTGTATATTATGAACGACTTTGTCTATTTCTCAACCTTATTCGCTATGTTGAAAAAGTAATTTCACGATCAAATTACAGATACTGAACGTTTCATGATGGAATCCTTAGCTGGCTCATCTACTGCGGGATATATTTCGTCCCCTGGTGAAGAGTATCTGGAAAAACCCGATTTGTTCACCGATGCTTTGCATTATTGTGTTGGACTGCTTCGGGGCAGTGGTCTCACTTCCGATCGCACAAGTTCTGATCGTGCAGTCACAGTTGGACGCGAAATGTGCATTCGAATAGTTGTTACAATAGACAATATGGTCGTCATTGATTACAATTATCTGCTGAATGAAAATGATCCCGAAACGGATGAACATTGTTTGCTAGTTTCCTCTGCTGAGGAAGATGATAGCACTAGTCCCAGCTCAAGTGAAGCTACATACAAGACATCACCAAAGAAATTTCGAGAAATTCCCCTGAAAACCAAAATTAACACAGTCACGGTGGTGAGACTGCATCCAACTTAGACCATAAAATCCCTTAGGGCACGAGTGTCTCGCCGAATAGCGAGGATGGACAGAATAAAGTCATGGAAAAAAGATATTCTCTCTGGAAGAACTCCTCAGGATAAGCATAAAGCCATTGACTGGTGGGTCTATGATCGGTTCGGCAAATCCTGGGCAAATGGAGACCATGTTACGATGAGGATGCTACGACAATAAGGAATGGCGGCCACCTTTCAATTTACACTGGGGGGATTTAAATTTGAGGCATCCCAATTTTGGGTAAAAAAATTTACAAGCAGGCACAAGATCCGCCAAAGGCAAGTCACGAGATATGTCAGCCGCAAAGAAATAATGTCTGCTGAGGAGACGATGGAAGAAGCGCTTCCTTTTCAAGAGTAAGCGCAAAAGTTGATTCTGCTCCTGAGTCTAGTTTGGTGATCAACACAGATCAAACAGGGTGCGAGTATCGCTCATCCATCAAGCGCACTCTGTAACATCGAGGAGAAAAGGCAACCAAGGTGTACATTGCTCAAATGAACAAAATGACCCATTCATATACAGTTCAATATGCAATATCGTTATCAGGAGAACTTTAGCCCAAAGTTCTCATTTTCCTGCAGGAAGCTATGGGTAGATTTGGGCCAAAAGTGCAGCAGGAGGTTGAGAGCGCAATCAGATGTTTTGAGAAGATATTCGTGACTTGTACGAAGTCGGGAAAATTACAGACAATACATACAAAAGGTACTTGGAGGAAGTCTTGAAGCTGTATGTCCAAGACAGAAAGTTCCTGCTGCTGATAGATTTGTGGTCAGGACAGACAAGCAAGGCCTTGTACGACGAACAATTTATATATCGGCTCCAGTATTTAAAGACATGATTAGGTATGGGTGTTTTGCATCCAAACTCTCTGATACCCGTGAGGTATTTTGTAATGTGAAACAGGTAATTTTCCCGACGAGATTTTAAATTCCACCTGCAGCTGCAGACAGGAATGCTTTGCTAGATGTTCTTGGTGTAAAATTTTTTACTGTTTTCAATGCTACTTTGATTCCTACCATCTACGACAGTGTGAAATCCATAACTGAAAATAGTTATTGACTTGTCGAGTGTTGTATGTCACTTCACAGTAAACCCTTCCTTTCCTCAACTAACTACCCTGTTTATGATCCCAGTGATGATTGGTGGCTACTGATTATTTCTATATTGCAATTAATCAATCCACCACATCTCTGAGGGATTTATAAAGAAAATAATTTTTAATAAGTATTATCCAGCACGAGTGTATGGTCCCTGTTCCTTGCTTCTGATCCGTAACTCTGATTTTGTAGTCCACTAGTAAGAGTCCAAGGCAGATCATCATGGAAGTATGATGAACAATATGAGCAAAGGATCAGGAAAATGAATTAATATATCTAGGATTGTCTTCACCAATTCATATTCTTAAAAGATTGACAATGATCATATGGCTGACATTGTTTTCGCCAATTACGAGTCTTTAAAAGCATCGATTACAGTGTTCGCAAAAATATTTTTTGGATTTTTTTACCATGTAGGTACTATGAATATAAATAATAGTTAAAATGTATACAGAGATCAATGAGAGACCTGATCTGACAGTAAATTCTAGCATGTCTGCCATGCGGTGAACAATAGAAGATCTGAAAAATTCCAAGAACAAAAATGTAGTGAAGAAAAAAATTAAAAAGTGATTGTAGATGCCGAGTAAAACTTCACCGAAAAAAAGGAAAAACAGGAATAATAAAAAAGTGACCAAAACTCGGAGTGACCTTGAAATTGCAAGCCCAGCTCCCTAGCGTTAGGCTATGAATAATGATGAAGAACCCTGCCATCATTAGAGGATTTATCATGTGCGTCGCAAAATTGCAAACTTTAAATGTAAATTGCAGAAAAACTACTGATCATATACTCCCAAAAGGGGGGTTGGTTGTGATCCTGGCATCTAGCGCTATGTACCTACCATGTTTCAGCAAAATCCATGACCCCACGTACAGGTCCTCTCCTTGTTAGCCTGAATAATGTTATAGCAAATTGCAGTAGATATCAAATATGTGTGTGTATTTTTGGCTAATCAACCTCTTGGATTATTATATCCACAACTCCTTCCACACAGAACACTTTCACAAGGGAGGAGGGAAACCCGGTGCTAGCATTAGCCTATACTTTATGAAGAGCACGAAGGGGGCCAACGGCTTAATGTCCCTTCCGAAGGATGGAACGCTGACTTTGCACAGTCTCCTCAAACCACACAAATATGGGGGCCGGGCGACCTTGAAAAAAATCCTACTTTCGCAGGATTCATACCTGCTGCCTTTTCAAGTAGCAGGCAAATAGCAGTCAGTATCCTAACCACTACACCACCGGCACCTCCATCAGTAGATATCAAAGAATTATACTACATGATGTGAGACAAGTCATGGGAATGCATGTGAATTTATTGTGTACTTCCCAATTATTAAATCAGCTACTCATTGAGAAGCTTAGATTCATGCTTTATTCAAAATTTCAATCATAAAACACCTCCATTCTGTCCACACCAAATTTAGATGTTTAGTTCCATGTTTTCTTAAAACTTTAATTGTATGAGCCTTTAATTTTGTTAAAAGAATAATTTCGAGAAAAGCATTTGTTAAGTAAATGACATGTATTCACTAATGTGGTAAATTTATGGCTAAACAGGAATTTTTATGCTAAAAGATCGGCTTCAATTTATACGCCACAATACATGGTATTTATAATCAGACTCAGCATAAAATCTGAATCAAAATAATGTTAAATTTCAACTCGAATGTCTTATGAAATTGATACAAAAAAAATTGGCAGCAGGGTAAGAAGAGAAGAAAGAGGGGAAATCAATAGGAATTAGAGAAATAGCAATATGCCTGCAGTTCATGCCTTTAGCAAAACACAGTATGGTCTTTTCTGGTTATTTACCTGAGCTGGAAGTGGCCAAGTGGGTTGTGATTGAGAACCAGGGTATGCAAGTTACCCAATCTTCTTGTTTGTGGAGGAAGTGTCTCTAAACAGTTATGCCCTAGATCTAAGTATAGTAGATCACTCAGATGCACAAACAGTGAATTGGGGATGTTCTCGATCCTGTGGAAAGATAAAGCAAAAACAATACTTATCATACCCAACCTATCTAATGCTATAAGATTACACAGTTTAATCCTTTTTCTTCCATTGCTCCTATATTGTAACATATACCAACATGCATTGATTGACCATGAATGAGAGAGAAGGTAGCCCCCGACTTACAGGTGACTTGACTTACGTATTTCCGACTTGATGTATAGGTTCATCACAGGGAACATTTTCTATGTATATAATATAAAATTTGTTATAACATTACTATACATTATTTATTTAATAAATATATGCATATTATCATTATAAGTAGCTGCTTTTTAGATGTATAGGATATAAGACATATGATATAGGATATATTATATAAAACCTAAGGTACTTCTAGAAGTGCTACAGAGCTGAAATATGGCATGAATATAGGTCTGTAGCGGCCAGTGAGATTCAATTGTCTCACATAGTTCCGGAATCGGCCGCTACCGGACATGAGCGCAGAGAGTGTGGCCAGAAAGACAGTCAGCCGTGCTGAGTGTATTATCAAGCTTCATCAGCCTCTTGCTGCCGCTTCCACTTACGTTACAGCATCTGTCCATTGGCCACGTGTCGTACGATTCTTTCAGTAATGTATTGCCTACTTCAATAAAATAGCGTGTTCACTTAATGAGTTTTTATGTTACCACGTCCTGCAACCAAAGTGGTGACCCCGACGTGATCTTCGGGTGATAGGTTATGGCCACGTGGATTTTAAGTTTTCGTGTAGTGCACTACCATAGGGTCCCCTCGTGCTTGCTGTTGTATTTATTTTTCTTCCCCACGAGTGTTATGGTTGATAACGGGAGCCCCAATGTTGGCCGCGTGGCGATGGGCGTTTCTCCATTTTGGCCGGAAGATCCGGCACTCTGGTTTGCCCAGCTGGAAGGACAATTCAATTTGTGCGGTATTACACAGGACAGCACCAAATTTTGGTATGTTAGCAGCCAACTCGACAACCACTATGCACAGGAGGTGAAGGACATCATTAAGAACCCCCCGGCAGAGAATAAATATGAGCGAATTAAGGAAGAACTCATACGACGGCTCTCGGTGTCGGAACAGCAGAGTCTACGGCAGCTCCTCGAGCATGAAGAGATGGGCGACAGGAAGCCATCTCAGTTCCTCAGGCACCTGTCTAATTTGGCTGGCGCCCCTGTTCCCGACGAGTTGATGCGATCGTTGTGGCTGAATCGTCTACCGCAGCATATGCACGCCATTTTGACGGCCCACGACGGACTCGACCTTGCCGCGTTGGCAGTCATCGCTGATAAGGTGAACGAGGTTTCACTACGTCCTCACGTCGCCAGCCTCACCACAGACCCCATGGTGGTCACTTTATTACAGCCAGTGGAGGAGTTGACAGCGCAAGTCGCCGCCCTGTCTGCCAGGCGACCGGCGACGCGATATCGCGGTAGGTCTCGAAGCCAATCCCGTTCAAATTCCCGCGCGAACTCCCCTCACGGCGGTCAGGCCGGGGGTTTGTGTTGGTACCACCGGAGGTTTGGCAACGACGCCCGTAAATGCACCATGCCGTGCTCTTTCATCGTCCCGGTAAACGGCGTGGGCAGTCGGTAGACGCGGCCACCGATGATTGCCCGAAAGCGTGCCGCCTTTTTGTGACTGATTCGGCAACCAAGTGGAGATTTCTGGTGGACACAGGGTCCGATTTGTGTGTTTTCCCACGAGCTATGGTGAAAGGGCCTAGGGCTAAATCGGCATACGAGTTGTTTGCGGTGAACAATACAGTAATTTCGACGTACGGGTGGACGACGCTGACGTTAAATTTCGGACTGCGCCGTGACTTTTCGTGGCGTTTCGTGGTGGCGGACGTCTCAAAACCCATCATCGGTGCCGATTTTCTCCGCTTTTACGGACTATTAGTCGATATGAGGCACCAGCGTCTCGTCGACGGCACAACGACGCTCCATGCCGACGGTAAGGTGGTGCGTGACACAGAGGGCCACATCAAATCATTTCTCGGTGGCACAGACTGCAGATTCCATCATCTTTTGGAACGTTTCCCGGAGGTTACGCGTCCGGCAGGAGCACCGAAGGCCCCAGCACATACCACGGTGCATTACATACGCACCACTCCCGGACCTCCAGTTTCTTCGAAGCCGCGACGCCTGGCACCGGATAGATTCGCGGTGGCTAAGAGAGAGTTCGAGGCGATGCTGCGTCTTGGCACTGCGAGGCCATCGGAGAGCAGCTGGTCTTCCCCGCTCCACCTTGTTCCGAAGAGAGGGGACGAGTGGCGCCCCTGCGGCGACTACCGTGGTTTGAACGCACGAACGATACCTGACCGCTACCCCGTGCCCCATATAGAGGATTTCAACCATAGCCTCCGTGGTAAGTCCGTATTCTCTACGATTGATTTAGTGAGAGCATACCAGCAAATTCCTATCCACTCGGCGGACATTGCTAAGACGGCCATAACTACGCCTTTTGGGCTATTCGAATTTCCCTATATGTGTTTCGGGCTGCGTAACGCCGCACAGACTTTTCAGCGGTTTATGGACGAAGTTTTAAGGGGCCTAGATTTTTGCTATGTGTATATTGACGACGTGTTAGTGGCTTCCACTTCGGAGGAGGAACACGAACGACATCTAAGTGTACTTTTTAATCGTCTCCGCGACTATGGTGGGCTGGTTAACTCCGCGAAGTGTACTTTTGGTCGACCTGAAGTGACATTTTTAGGGTATATCGTTTCCAGCGAAGGAATATCTCCTCCCCCTGAAAAAGTTGACGCGGTTTTCAACTTCCCGAAGCCTACCACCGTGAAAGCTTTAAGGCGTTTACTTGGGATGGTCAACTTTTACAGGAGGTTCATGCCAAACGTAGCCGCCCTTCAGGCGCCGTTACATGGCGTGATGCAAGGCCCGAAAAGTAAGGGTAACGACCCCGTGTGTTGGACGCCGGAACTCGAGCGTGCCTTCGAAGAGTGCAAGCAGAGCCTTTCTCAAGCGGCGTTACTTGCCCACCCCGACCCTACAGTGCCCCTTGCTATTTTTACCGACGCCTCGGATTTCACTATGGGTGCCGCTTTACAGCAGCGTTCGAGAGACGGTTGGCAGCCGCTAGCGTTTTTCACCAAAAAGCTCTCCCAAGCCGAACGGAATTATAGCCCTTACGACCGGGAATTGTTAACGGTGTATAAAGCTGTGCGTCACTTCCGGCACATGATTGAGGGAAGAGATTTTTCAATATATACGGACCATAAGCCATTAATTTACGCCTTCAAACAGAAGGTGGATAAGTGTTCGCCGAGGCAAATTCGGCATTTTGACTTTATTGCCCAATTTTCCACGGATATCCGCCACATTTCAGGCAGTGATAACGTGGTCGCCGACGCCCTATCTCGCGTCGAGGCGGTCTCCACCGCCTTGGATTACGAGGCACTGGGACGCTCTCAATTACAGGACGAGGAACTGATGAACCTACTCGCCTCCGGTTGCGCGTTGGACCTGAAGAAGATGCGCATTCCGGACACAGGCGGAAATATATTGCGATGTGTCCACATCGAACGTCCGTACATTTCTAACGGAGCCGTTTCACAAGCAAGCTTTCGACTCGGTGCATCAGCTGTCTCACCCTGGGATCAAAGCTTCCGCTAAGTTGCTCGCCCAACGTTTTGTGTGGCCCTTGATCCGGAAAGATTGCCGGACTTGGGCACGCAGTTGCCTACCGTGCCAGCGAGCCAAGGTGTACCGCCATACGACGTCAACCATCGGGACCTTCACCAGCCCGACAGCACGGTTCGAGCATGTGCACCTGGACATCATTGGTCCTTTACCTCCCTCTGCTGATCAGCGATACTGCTTAACGTACGTGGACCGCTTCAGTAGATGGCCGGAGGCCTTCCCGATGCCCGACGCAACGGCTGAGACAGTCGCCCGA
This sequence comes from Tanypteryx hageni, assembly GCA_028673005.1. NCBI lineage: Eukaryota > Metazoa > Arthropoda > Insecta > Odonata > Petaluridae > Tanypteryx > Tanypteryx hageni. Next base: position 4,257,957 of record CM054114.1, read on the forward strand.
GAATTCTTCCGCGGATGGATCTCTCGTTTCGGGGCGCCCCTGCGAGTAACAACCGACCAGGGCCGCCAGTTTGAGTCCTCTCTCTTTCGCAGCTTGTCTGTTTTTACAGGTGTGCAGCGAGTGCAGACGACGGCCTACCACCCTGCCGCCAACGGCATGGTCGAGAGGTTCCACCGGCAACTCAAGGCAGCAATTATGTGCCACGGCGACGACCGATGGACGGATGCTCTCCCGGCGGTCCCGTTGGGGATACGGGCCGCATGGAAGGGGGACATCCGCTCGACGCCGGCAGAGATGGTTTATGGGGAGCTCATCCGTCTACCAGGCGACTTTCTTAACTCCACGACAAATCCCGAGGAATACACTGCGGATTTTGCAGCCCAGCTTCGGAGGCGAATGCAGCAATTACGTCCCGTACCGAGCGCCCACCACGGAGCCAGAGCTGTCTTCGTGCACCGAGACTTGGCGTCATCGACCCATGTTTTTGTACGCCGCGACGCAGTGAGGTCTTCCCTGGAGCCACCATATGATGGACCATACCAGGTGATCCGGACAGCGCCGAAGCAGTACGTGGTCCGAGTAAGAGACAAGGACGTAACGGTATCGCTCGATCGTCTCAAACCAGCATACATCCTTGCCGATGATGTGAGCATACCGCAGGCGCCACCACCATGTACAACTGGCGCCAACCAACCGGCAGCACCGCCACCATCCTTGTCTGGCAGCAAACGGAGTTTGCCTGTCGGAAGTATACCACCTGAGCCACAACAGACGACTCGCTCCGGCCGAAAAGTCCATTTCCCACGTCACCTCTCTAAGTATCGGACTTAGATCTGGCCTAGAGACTGCCAGGGGGGTGGTGTAGCGGCCAGTGAGATTCAATTGTCTCACATAGTTCCGGAATCGGCCGCTACCGGATATGAGCGCAGAGAGTGTGGCCAGAAAGACAGTCAGCCGTGCTGAATGTATTATCAAGCTTCATCAGCCTCTTGCTGCCGCTTCCACTTACGTTACAGCATCTGTCCATTGGCCACGTGTCGTACGATTCTTTCAGTAATGTATTGCCTACTTCAATAAAAGAGCGTGTTCACTTAATGAGTTTTTATGATACCACGTCCCGCAACCAAAGGTCATTTGGCACAACTTCTAGAAAAATCCGAAATACCAGAAAATGTTATATTTAAGGAGTGTTTTTGACACTAATGGCCAATTTTAAACACACATAAGAAAAGTATTGAAAATTGTGCAGGGCTATATAAAATTTCTTTTTTTAAATTATTTAAAATTAAGATACAAAGTTGGGACATGCACCATACCGTGGAAGAAAGAACGAAGTTTATTTTTCTCAAAGAAAAAATTCAAATCCATGCAAAATTTGCATAAACATTCGATTTTAATCATAAAATTATGAAAAGTTTTTCAGTTTTCAACAATGAAAAATATGAACTACCATAGCAACAACTCCAATGCCTTTCAATGGGAATTGATTTTCCATACTTCAATAGCAATGATTTAATGCTTAGACTATATTATAATCCATTTGATTTCAGCCAATGACGTATACATATGATGATTTGATAATTTTAAATTAATTTTTTAACCAGATACATACTAAAAGGCACGGATGATAATGCTATAAATCTAACACACAAAATATTCTAATTTTTACATAAATTTTAGCTTAACATATAGGCTATAGTCTTAATGTTGATTATAGTTATTGCTGAAACAGGGCGATCTGAGCATGAAACTTGGAATTCAAAAACTTGAACATGAGACCATTGCCATTGTGACGGAGGTCATTACTAGCCTATTCAGAATTGGCGGTGACCACTTTCCTTTTCGAGGATATGGCAACACCATTGTAGGTGGCCAGGCGGAGAGGGGATGGACATCAAGAGGAGAGGGGGCAGTCGGGTGGTTACTGAGCATGAAAAATCAAAAGGGCCGGCTCACACAATGGGTAACCCAGTTACAACAATTCAATTTTAAAATAACACACCGAAAAGGGGAAATGCATGTTGTCCCTGATGCTCTCTCAAGAATATACTTCGTTGGGACTCCAGAATGGGAGGGGGAAAAAATAACAGACCCTTGGTACTTGGAAACATATAAAGGTGTCGAGAATCACCCTGAAAATTTCAAACATTATGTCCTTATTGATGACCAACTATTTTGGCGAAAGAACGAGAATGACAATTTAGGGGTTCGACTAGTAGTTCCGAAAGAACAGCGAAAGGATCTTCTTATTAAGAATCATGATAGCCCTTCCACAGGGCACTTGGGGAATAGCAAAACCTACCACCGCCTACGTAGGTTTTATTACTGGCCGAGTCTAAGGAAGGACATGGGACGATACGTGAAAGCATGTTTAAAGTGTCAGCAGTATAAGGTTGAACAATGCCTCCCGGGAAGGATGGAACCCAAAAGTATGGTGATGCCTTGGGCAGTGGTCGCGTCAGATCTAAGAAAGGAAATCGGTACATATTGGTATTTATAGAAACGAGTATACGATGGCCAATTGCTATTCCTTTAAAATTTGTGAGGGCCAATGTAGTAGCCGATCACCTGTTAAGTAGCGTAATTAACCACTGGGGGTGTCCAGAAGTTCTATTGACTGACAATGGGTCACAGTTTAAATCCAGAGTTCTTAGGAGAGCGTGTGTAGCGTATGGGATCAAACAGGCGCATATTGCCCCTTACCATCCAAGAGCCAATCACACCGAAAGGTGTATTTGCACACTCAAAACAATGATATCCATGTATTGTGAGGGGGCTCAGTGGACGTGAGGCGAAAACATCTCTAATTTAATTTTCGTCATGCAGACAGTGCAGCACGAATCGACCGGTGTATCTCCCGCATGCCTTAACCTCAGTCGTGAATTGCGCAGTCCAAATGAGCCTTATACTGAATTGTGCAAAGGGAACAACAGATCATTTGAACTGAAAGAATATTACAAAGTTCTAAGGAGTAGCTTGGAAAAACCATATGACGGGGGCACAAAAAATCATGAGAGAAGCAAGCGAGCGACTGGCCCGGTATTTTAACTTGTGCCAAAGGGAAGTCACTTTCAAGTGCGGTGACCTAGTTTGGAAAAGAAATCATATATTGTCAGGGTCGGTCAGCAAAATTGGAGCCGAAGTTCGTGGGGCAATTCAAGGTGGTTCGAGCACCGTCGCCGACGATCTATGAACTTCAAAACCTGAAGGGGAAGACAGTTGGGACAGTCCATGTTGAAGATTTATGCCCTTTCGACCACTAATGGTCTCCTTTTCTCAGGGGAGGAGCTATGTGATAGTGGTCATTATTAGCCTACTCAGAATTGGCGGTGACCACTTTCCTTTTCGAGGATATGGCAGCACCATCATAGGTGGCTGGGCGGAGAGGGGACAGACATCAAGTGGAGAGGGGGCAGTCGGGTCTAGGTAGGAAGTGAGGAAAGAGCCCGGAGGAAAGACCGGCACAGGACCAGCCTTAGCCTCCTGACCTGGAACAATTCTTGTGTTGCTTGTCATTAATTTCGAGAATAAAAGGTTGCTGCTACCCACAAATAATTGCATTAATTCAATACATGTTACACCATTCCAGATAGATGCTTTAATTTCGCAGAAAATAAAAATTGCGATCTTATTTAAATGGGTAGCTCAAATGCTGTCGCATTGGTTTATTTACGAGTTAAGATCTTGGTGCATGGTTATTTTTAAGCACTTGCAGTATGCAAGCACCGACAACTCATATTATAAATATGCTATATATTAATAAATATTTAAATAATAATAATAAAATAGTCTGTATATAATGCCGGCCGATTCATTGCCAGTGAGTGTGCATTCCTGCTTTCAGTTGCTGTGTTGGTGTTAGTTTGATGTACCGCATTTATCATGCTTTTTTAAATTTGTATTTGAATGTATACACAAGCTTTTTACAAAATTATTAATACATAATTTCAAGAAAATTTCTAACAATGAAATTTTTTTATTAGCATGGCGATGAGTGCAATGCTTTGATATGGGAAATATGTATTCCAATCATTTTTGGTGTAACTGAACTTATACCGCATTTACTCGCATAATTGCCTCCATCACGTAATTGCCCAACGTGAACTATTAGAAAGAAATAAGTCACCCTTTTTTTCTAATTTGGCCACTTCCATTCAATAGAGGAAAACCACATATTTGCCCCACCCTTTTTTGCTGTAAAAAATCGCACGAAAAAGTGGGGCAATTATGCGAGGAAATATAGTATCTGAGATTTATCAAAATTTTGAATATGTTATGATGTAATACTGCAAGCATTTCATCTCACCTTGAAAAAACATTATTTTTTCAGAGAGATATTTCATCTAGAGGAATATTTCTTTAATTCTAAAGATTTCTCCTCTGCACAGGTTTTCGTTTTTTCATTATGAAACAATAATGGAGTAAAAAATTGACTAATTTTTGCAACTTTAGGAATATTATACTTTTCCCACATTGAGTTAATAATGCCACACATTTCTGCCAAATTTTAAATTAATAGCACAATTAGAAGTGAAATAACATGTCGTAAGAGTGAGGGGTGGGGTAGATGCAGGAATAGTGGGTGTGTGAGGATGGGATCCATTGTGGGTAGGCGTCATCGCCCTATGGATGCGTTCGCGGACCAAGACTGGAGGGTAGCAACGCTTGAGAAGAGCATCCTCGAGGCCAGAGTAATACATACAGAGTAATGGATCCCATCCTCACACACCAACTATTCCTGCATCTACCCCTCCCCTCACTCTTACGACACTTTTCCTTCCTGGCATCCACCAAGCCCTCAAAACAATCCTCCATGCTGCCCACCCAATTCTTACCTCTTCCTCCCATCAGTCCCTCTTTACCAACATTTTTGCCAATCTCACGCTCCTCTCCTTTCGCCGGCCCCCAAATTTGGGAAATATCTTGTGGAGGAAGGAACTTCCCATTTCTACCATGCTTCTTGCCATAGGGTCTCACCCCTGCGGCAAACCTCGCTGCCTCACTTGCCCTATCTACCTACCCTCATCTTCTTACTCGAGTCCCTCCACCAACATCACTACCCCATCACCTCCAGAAGCAACTGCACCACCCGTAACGTTATTTACCTCCTTACCTGCACCCTTTGTCCCGCGTTTTACGTAGGCCTCACCAGCAATCCGTTAAACATCCGAATGAACGGTCACCGGAATAGTGTTTCTCTCAGACGCCCAGTTGCATTACATGCCAATACTCACAATGTCCCTTTCAATAGTTGCTACAATGTTAGGATTATTCGCGCCTTACCCTATGACACTCCTGCCCCCCTTCTCCGACACTGGGAACTAGCACATATACATCTTCTTGACTCTTTCTCTCCACCTGGCCTCAACCTCCGCTAACCCTATTATCCCCCTTACAATGTCTCCTCTGTTACATTGTAGCTATTCGCACTTTCCCTTACCACACTCCCTCCTTATTGGTTATCCACCCCTCCTACTCCCCACCTCTTCCAATCATCAACCTTCCCACATCACCCTGTCATTCCCTGCCCAGTGTTTCACTTGCAGATACTCTTTCGATGAAGAAGGGCATAGGCCAGATAAGCTTGCGTGTGTTTTTTGTGTTCATGTGTTTTACGTGTCTCTTCGACGCCCCCAGCAGCCTTCCAGCTTGGTCCTCAACTTGGTAAGTGTCCGCTGCGCTTCCCTTAACACCTTGTTGCCACCCTCATCACTACCTTTTCTATTCCTTATGTTTATATATATATATATATATATATATATATATATATATATATATATATATATATATATATATATGGATGGCAACAAGATGTTGGGATGAGGAAGCCCAGTGAACACTCATCAATCAGACGACTTCAGGTTGGGAGGCCCTGGGGATGTCGAAGCGACACACGTAAAAGAACACTAAAACAACACAGAAACATCACAAATGTAGAACCTTTCGGAGTTATTCCTTCATCAGCTCTGTAGCAAATGCTTAGGTATGATGAAGCGAGCTAGGGGGCTGAAAGTTTTACGTTATTTAGAGCTTAGTCCATATGCACAAATAACCATTTGATAACCACCATGAAGTTGTTATTACAGCCGTTTAATATATTTAAAATTTAAACAATTAGAAAAATATTATTTCACTTCTAGATGTGCTATAACTTTAAAATTTAGCAGAAATGTGTGGCATTAATGCACCATAATGGAACAATTATAATATTCTTCAAATTTCAAATTTTGTTTTAATCAAATATTGTTCCATAAGGAAAGAAAGAAAATTGGTGCAGAGATGAAATATTTGGAATTATAAAAACATTTCTAATAATGAAATATCTTTATTAAAAAATAATTAATTATTCAAGGTCAGATGAAATGCTTGCAGAATGCAAGCAACAACTACTTATCATTATATATAAATGTTCCTTACAGGGGAGGAGTAACATATATCATCATTATATATAGATGTTCCTTACAAAGGGGGATTAACAAATATCATATATGTAGGATGATACTAATATTTAGGCACTTCCAGAAGTTATATATATGTATATATATATATATATATATATATATATATATATATATATATATATATATATATATATATATATATATATATATAAGGAACTTCCCACTTCTACCACGCTTCTTGCAATAAGCTCCCACCCCTGCGGAAAACCTCGCTGCCTCACTTGCCCTATCCACGTACCATCATCTTCTTTCTCGAGTCCCTCCACCAACATCACCTACCCCATCACCTCCAGAAGCAACTGCACCACCCGTAACGTCATTTACCTCCTTACCTGCACCCTTTGTCCCGCGTTTTACGTAGGCCTCACCAGCAATCCGTTAAACATCCGAATGAACGGTCACCGGAATAGCGTTTCTCTCAGACGCCCCCTCCCAGTTGCATTACATGCTAATACCCACAATGTTCCCTTTAATAGTTGCTACAATGTTAGGATTATTCGCGCTTTACCCTATGACACTCCTGCCCCCCTTCTCCGACACTGGGAACTAGCACATATCCATCTTCTCGACTCTTTCTCTCCGCCTGGCCTCAACCTCCGCTAACCCTATTAGCCCCCTTACAATGTTTCCTTGTTACTTTGTAACTATTCGGACTCTACCTCATCACACTCCCTCTTTATTGGCTATCCACCCCTCCTACTCCCTACCTCCTCCAATCATCAACCTTCCCACATCACCCTGTCATTCCCCGCCCAGTGTGTCACTTTACGTTACTCTTTCGCTGAAGAAGGGCTTAGGCCCGATAAGCTTGCGTGTGTTTTTGTGTTCGTGTGTTTTACGTGTCTCTTCGACGCCCCCAGCAGCCTGCCAGCTTGGTCCTCAACTTGGTGAGTGTCCGCTGGGCTTCCCTCAACACCTTGTTGCCACCCTCATCACTACCTTTTCTTTTCCTTTAGTTAATATATATATATATATATATATATATATATATATATATATATATATATATATATATAGAAGGAGTAGTTCCGAAAGCTTTACGTTTGTGATGTTTCTGTGTTTTTGTGTTATTTTACGTGTGTCGCTTCGACATCCCCGGGGCCTCGCCAACCTGAAGTCGTCTGATTGGTGAGTGCTCACTGGGTTTCCTCATCCCAACACCTTGTTGACATCCATATATATATATATATATATATATATATATATATATATATATATATATATATATATATATATATATATATATAATAATGGACGCATTGGCACCTCGGTGCACATTAAAGATACCAACCACCTACAATACCTCCACTACACCAGCTGCCACCCACAGCACACAAAGAAATCTCTTCCGTACTCCCTCGCCAGGCGTGGCCTTAGAATCTGCTCGGATAGCACCTCGCTATCCTATTATTGCGCCTTACTCCTTAAGGCTTTCCTCAATTGAGGATACCCTGCCGACTTAGTCCACAATGAAATATATCGCGCCATCCTCACCCCCTCCAGACACCCACCAATCTTGAACCCACCCTCGAAGACAGAAGTCCCTCTGACTCTCACCACAACCTTTCACTCAGGGCTGCACGAAGCCCTAAATAACATCCTCGCGGCCGCCCATCCAATTCTCCTTAACACACCCACAACTAGGCTACTCTTCCCTGAGCCTCCTATGATATCCTTCCGCCGACCTAGGAGTCTTGGCGACCTGCTATGGCGCAAGGAACTCCCCACCGGTCTTCCACCTTCCCCCGCAGGTTCCTCCCCTTGTAAAAGACCACGTTGCCTCACTTACCCCATCTTAGATACTTCTTCCTCATTTACCAGCCCCGTTACCCAAATCTCCTATCCTATCTTATCCCGCAGCACTTGTACCTCCAAAAACGTAATATATCTTCTTACCTGCACACAATGCCCTGCGTTCTATGTAGGCCTCACAACCACATCCCTTAACATCCGCATGAACGGCCATCGGAATAGCGTCTCTCTTAGGCGCCCCCTTCCGGTGGCCGACCATGCGTTAACCCACTCCCTTCCCTTCAATAGCTGCTTCACAGTAAAAACTATTCGTGCTCTTCCAAGTAGTTTCCCCGCGCCACAACTCCGTCAATGGGAACTAGCCCATATTGACATCCTCTGCTCCCTCTCCTTACCAGGTTTAAACCTTCTCTAACACTCCCACTCCAATCATCCCCCTTTTTCCTTTCCTCTTACCCCTTCCCCTTACCCCTCTTCCCCCTTCCCCATACCCCTCTTTTCCCGAACCCCTACCTCCAGTGTTACGCTTATTTTAGTCTTCGTTTTTCTCTCGCTGAAGAAGGGCGTGTGTTGCCCAAAAGCTCCAAATTACAAGCCTTCCTCTATCGCTGTGGACGTCCACCACCGTATGGTAAGTGTTCACTGGCTCCTTCCTATCCCTCTCAACCTCTCGTTGCATTTATTTTATCATATTATTTCTTTTTCCGTATCGTTATATTATATATATATATATATATATATATATATGTTACATTCTCCTCCTCTGTAAGGAACGTCTATCATTATATATAGACGTTTCTTACAGAGGAGGAGGAGGATATAACATAGAGCGCACGGAGAATTCATGGTTAGTTCAAGTTTTCACCAGAAAGTACGCTTCGCGTTGCGCATCAGCTAATCGAGAGGAGGTTCAAGGATGAATCGAGGAGGGGAGCTAGAGAGGATAAGCCGACCTAGAGAGAGTGAGGAGAGAGAGAGCAAGGATTATACCTAGAGTGACCGAGAGAGAAGGGAGCTAAGGATCCAAAAGCGCAAGGAGATTGAGGGAACAGATTCCGAAGAAAGCGGGAAGTCACGAGACCCACAGAGGAAAAGACTATAGAACGGGTGCAAAAAGGAAGATTTCCGCTGATTCTACCAGTGAATGACATTGGTAAAACAAAAAAAATCAGTGATAAGTACGATTAAGAATGTTAGCAATATGCGGGAAGTGATAGCACGATTTTGTGACTTAGTCAAGTATGAACTGAGAGCCATTAAACCCACGGTGAATAAAAGACTAGGTGATGATTAATCTGCAAGTAACAATATAGTGTGTAAAGCCGTTCCCCTTTTATTTCATGCTGATATTATGAGGTGATGCAAAGAAAAACTTAGCACGAACATTAGTTGAATTGGTTATGTGGTGCGGCATCACCACTTGACTTCCTTCATGATTAATGAATTATGTGATTTCAATCCTCTTTGTGCTTGAATAATTCCATTTGAATTTTCTCTGTCTGATATGTTAACTCATTATTAATGAATTATGTTATTTCAATTCTCTTTTATGCTTGAACAATGCCATTTGAATTCTCTCTGTCTGATATGATAACTCATGATTAATGAATTATGTTATTTCCATTCTCTTTGTGCTTGAATAATGCCATTTGAATTCTCTCCGTCTGATATGATAACTCATGATTAGTGTTTTATGTGATTTCAATTCTCGTTGTGTTTGAATAATGCCATTTGAATTTTCTTTGTTTGACATAATACTTAAGAAAAAAATTTCGAATCTCCAGCTCATCTGGAAGTGCCTAAACATTAGTATCCTCCTATATGTTCTATCCTCCTCTTCCTCCTCTGTAAGAAACGTCTATATATAATGATATATATATATATATATATATATATATATATATATATATATATTAGAAAAGGATGGGAGGAAAGAGATAAAGAGGGAGACGGAGAAAAAGAGGGAGAGCTATGGAATGGGACAGGAGGGAATGAGAAAGGGGGGGGTGAGAGAAAAGAGAGGGAGGGAGAGAGGAAGGGAAAGAGAGAGGTCACCCACCTCCCACCTCTCTCATTCCCTCTTTATCTCTTTCCTCCCATCCTTTTCTAATTCTATATCTCCCTTACTCCCTATGTACCTTCCATTCTATATCCCTTCCTTCCTATCTCCCTCCCCACATCCCCCTCTATATAGTTGTTTAGATAAGCAAAGGAATCCAAACTAAATCCCAGTTCCATTAGGATTACGTAATTTTGCGAAAAATCCTACGATAATTTAAGACAATTTATGCACTCGTATATATTACATACACGCATGCGGGTTGAGACAACAATTGTACCTCCAAGTTTAACAATGACATGGTCGGCAAGGCAACAACCCATTAAAAGCCGATATTTTTCCAAAACATGTGATTTAAATGTTTAATATGAGACATTTCGCATAGTAGGTGGAAAAAATGAATAGAATAAGAAACTTCATTAATTTTCCTAAAACATAGTCTAAATTTTCAAATCATACATCAATCCTTTCTAATTTTAATTTCCAAAAGAATAAAAGCCTGCACTTCAAAAAGTCACTTTTTACATGTTATCTTACGGGAAATGGAAATCGCCCCCCTGGAGTCGAACCTCGGTCTTTTTTCGTATTTTTTTGTCATTTAATTGTTATATCTGAATCAAACATTCCTGCAAAAATTTCAACCATCCACTTAATCGGGAAGTTTGTTTAAAATGCATTAAAAAGTGACATTGATGACGTTAGCATTATACACCAACACCACTATCTAGTCTTTTATTATAGTTATATATATATATATTTGTTTATTTTAGTATTTTAATCAGATAATAGCTTCAGGAAGGTGGCAATGAAAACTTTAAAGAATCTTAGACCTCTAATGACATAACTTCAATACATAGGTATTTTTGATTGACAACGTAGCTTTGAATCGACGTAAATCAGCATATACTTGTATATCAATATGTTAGTAGAGCAGTACTTTATAATAAGCACAGTATTATGCAAAAATGACGTAAAAAATTATACATAGAACTCAAAAAGAATATTAGGTAAGTCTTAAATTTCTAAAGGGTAATTAATTAATTTTTAAGATCTTGTTCTTTTCCAGTTTTTATACACATTGATTTAATAAAACCTCCATATAACAAAATTGGCGGGACCGAAAAAAGGGCATGTTCGTTGTACGGAGGTTCGCTGTATGACGGTTACGGTTACACACAGGGGCAGCCCAGCCATGCGCAGGTACGTCAAGCTTAACCCCTCAGAAACGAGCTAGATTTAATTACCTTTCTAGAGTGAAACCAGCAGATATTTAATTGAAATGACCAATTTTGGTGTAGTTCATTATAAACAATGTTTTACCTAATAAGCGGATTTACGTGAAATTTTTGAAATATCTATGCCATAGTATATGTTATATTGTTTATTTTTTTACATAATTCTATTTCAATAAGTTTATGCATTATCGCATGATGACGTAATAACGGTTTATATCACACAAATGTTTAACTCTTAATCACTGCTTTTAGTGCTAGAATAGTTGCCATGAACTTCAACTCCATTCAAATAACACAGTCGAGTTCTCTGTAAATATTCAGCTTGCCGCTTCGTTCTTCTTACAACGCAGTAGCTGAGAGTCTCTTCCCACTTTTATCTCTTCCAAACACAGTCTGTATCATTGATCGTATTTTTCTGAAGATGGGATTCTCTGATGAACATAATCGCCTTTTTTTAAATTATTTCCTTCCATAAAGAAGGAGCTAATTTCTGAAAGTGATTTAGAGACATTAAAACTTTTTACTAACTGATAGAGATTAAAGGTGAAGAAATACAGCAAATCATTTTTACTCATGTCAACCAGCGGAGCAGATGTAATTTAGTTTTGCGTAACTTAAACAGTTAGAAAAATATTGTATTCAACGTCTTCTTAAGGTAAAAACCTTTCTATATAATACTGTGAAGCCAATCGAAAAAATTAAAAGCTAATCTCTATATAGCAAACTAAAAGCAGCGCGGCATTGGTACGTATCATGCACAGAGGCCGGCAATACAGTAAGAAACTGAGGCCTGTAACATGCATAGATCGGCGCTGAAGGATTAATCATGGAACTCATCCTATCAAGCAAGGCACTGCCAAACCATTGAATATGCGTAACAATAAGTAAAGATTAATATGTTCATTATCATAATAGTGCATTCTATGAAAACAATAATAGTCAATATTAATGTCTCACTACTAAGAAAAATGCGAGATAATGATTTTTATCTTAATATGCATTCAATTCGTTTATGCACTGTCTGATAGCGGGGCAGAGTATTTGTGAATGAGATCATAAAATATCTCACATTATTAATTCACCATAAAATGTATCATACATATTACAATTTCTCGCGAAATATAGACCAAACTTTACAGTGCGTATCTCATTCTCGGGAACACAGTTATTCTGTTTAGCTTTAAATAATCACGGATTTCAGGAGTATTCTCAGTTACAGAACATGAATGCTGTGAGTGTCAAATTAATCTGAGAACACCCAATTATCAGAAAATGGCGAATACGATTATTATGCGTCCTATTTTACATTCTATGGGGGTAGAAAAAACGAGAGGGTAAGGCAAAATTAAATATTTCGAGTCAAAACATGTCATACAGGACTGGCTGGTAAAATGTTACCAGTTAATCATCGACCAGTCCCACTAGAGAAAAATGTTACATAGACGCAGTAAATGTTAGCTCACCAAGATACCCGGAAAATCCCCGCAAAGCAGTGGGAGATGAAGGTAGGGGCTGGCTCTGTGTTTTTCATGAGCACAAGTGGAAGGGAAAATATGAGACTTGACTGACCAATGATAAGTCAAGATTCTTTCAACTCGAAAGGCCCTCCCCACTCTTCACGTAACCCTGCCAGCAAGGTGTTCATACTGAGAAGTGGTTTTGGTCATTCATACATCGTAACAGAAATGATATTTACGTTACTTTAGCACACTTATCTGGCTTAGGGAAACAGGAAATTTTGAATGTGTTCAGCAAAAATTCTTGGAACACAAATACTACCTGATTTTTCATTCAGAGCATTTTGTTTCATATTTTTAATTTGTGCTCATTGAAAAAGAAAGGCTGTTTTACTTTTAAAAATATAACCAAAATGAGAACATCTAACATAAACATATTTTTCAAATAAGCGGTATTCAACCTAAAGTACACATATCCCTGCAGATATGCGAGATCTTTCAAAGAGATATGATATTAAGGATATCTAATGTAAAAAATAGTGAAGCAACATATAATTAACTCACGGATAAAATATATGTAAATAATATCATTAGAAAGTACATATATATTTGTAGACTCTACCCAATAATAATCGAGTTTAACTTTAAAATATACCAGAGGACACGAATTTCGTCATAAATATTTTAAAGGGTACACCGACTAAAAAGGTTGACTACCACTGCTTTAAGCATCTGGAAATTTCTTAGCATTTTTATGAACATCTAAATATTGTTACGGACCTTACAGACACATTCAATTTTTGCTCTTTTTTACGGACTGTCCTTAAATATATGGATGTTTGGCAACCCTGTTACTTACTGGAGCACAAAGTAGCACTGTCAGACTCCACCCTCCCCTTTGTATCGCAAAATTTGTTAGCAGTCTATAAGTCAGCGGTTTCGTAAATAGTGAGTGCTGCAGCTCAGAAAGTCGATATTAAGATACTGCTACACAGAAGCGATGTATATGGCAGTTTGTTCTGAGGTATCAATTTCGTTCATTCCCCATATTTTTTCTTACGATATCATGTCCATACACCTCGTTCTAATTCTCCCAGTTAAGACAATTGTTATTCATTTAAGTGAAAACAGCCAGGAAGAACTTTACACATAAGCGATGGCGATAGATTCGGATGAGCGTTTCAAGTACGATAATAATCCAATGACTGCACTTTGCGATGGCTTAAAGAGTAATCGACGAGCATGATCCATTCTCTTATTCGCCCGTTCCCAACTAGGGATGGCGATTCAGCGGCAGTGGAGAGATAGGCATGCAGTGTTAGGGCGAAGCTGTTTTTGCACCGAGACGATCCAGCAACAGTCAATGTTTACGATTTTGTTTTCATCAAAATTTCGTCGTACTGAGATGGATTAAATTTTGACCAGGTTCAGCCTTTGCTCTATGGGAGTTTCGTAGTTATGGAGGTTCGTTATAGGGAGACTTCTTCTATGCATTTTGCATGTTCTGGGGGCAGGAGCGAGATCCAAGTTCGTTATAGGGAGGTTCATAAGATAGAGGTTTTACTGTATAAGCAATTAGACTTTTGCATACATTTCATCTAATTTACTTACAGTTCTTTATTAATAAATAGCGTTTTCACAATTTTCAGTGAATTTATGATTAATTTAGCATTAAACTCAAATTAAATGTGAATCTCATCAGGAAAAGTATGCGCGGGTAGTTGATTGAAACACACGTTTCACTTCTCCTTACACAAAATGAATGGAAATTTTTGTCTTTTTGTTTGCTTTTGTCAACTATCAATTAACAATCAGTGGTAAAAACAACTGGTTGTACCATCACTACACATAATATGAATTTAACCATATGCAATATGAGTCAATGGTGACACCTAGTATCCAAGCGAGAATCATTACCACACCGAAGATGCAGTTAAGAGCGAGTCTGCTGGCAGAACGGACTTGAACCGCATATGGAGCAGTGACATGATATATGATAATGTTCAGAAGTAACATGACTAAAAATACACACATACCTGTTGTGACTAAGGTTAAGCACGAGTAAGGATCTAGCTCTGTCTAGACCTTCAGGAACCTCTCGTAGACAGTTGTGGCTCAGATCCAAGGAAGAAAGTTCATCTGGGCGAAAGAGATCCGGCGGAACGCCGGATGCACGCACTCGGTTGTGTCGCACGTTCAGGGATCGAAGACAGGGCAACTGAGTGACTTCGCCGTGCAGTCTTTCTATTCCATTGTGAACCAATGATAGGTGCTCCTACAGATAAAAAATTAATGAGCAGACCAAGTAACTTAAATATAAATAAAAATATCAACAGAATCCACTTACTTAGTCCAATCTTTGCAATTATTAACACATGCAATTCCCTTTATAATATTTCATTTGTAACTACTGTATATACTCGTGTATAGGTTAAGGTTTTAAGACCAAATTTTTAACGAAAAACTCTGGAGTTGACTAATACATGAGAAATATTTTTGATAAGTTTAAACCCAGGACTTTATTTGCCCTGCAGTTAATTAAATTTGATGGAATTTACACTCTTGTCGTATTCATATTAAATACACACTTAATACTTTTCCACAATATTTTATTTTTGCGACCGGTTTTGCACGTGATACGGCATAATCTGGCATCATCATGTGCAAAACCGCTTGCAAAAATAAAAAAGTAAAAATTGTGGAAAAGTACTAAGTTTGTATTTAATATGTGTAACATCGCCTACTTCCATGAAGTCACGTCTGACTCAATTAATTATACTCTTGTTGTACTTTAACTGTATCGATAACTATCAAATATTTAAATACAAATGTATGGAAAGAATAAATTACTATATAATTTGGTGATCCTAAGTTTATCTCTGATGCTTTGCAAATAATTAAGCAATTTTGGTAAACCTAACGTTCGGTAACGTCACAGAGGCAAGACAGAAAACTGGCAGCAAGACAGATGCACAACATGGTAACTCCATAACATGTAAATAAAAAAAACCTCATCGGTGATTAGCATAAAGGCAACACCTACCTCTAAGCATCACAGATTAAATTAGTACCTATCACTGAAGTATTTATGATATAAAAATTATGGTACCGTGTGCATAACCGGGGTTAAGGTAAACAAGGCGATGCTAGCACTGGCGATGCCGAGAACGTGGAAAAACAGAAGACAAACGTAAATATAAGATTTTGAGGTTTGTAATGTAAGGGGAGACATGTAATATTCTTTACTATAATGCCAGCAGTGCTAGCATCGCTTTGTTTAACTTTCTCATCCTTTACTTTCACGTTCACATTTGCCCTCACTGAGATATTGTATTATGCACTCATACCTACATATTACAGATGTTTGAAACTTACAAAATATTACGTTTCCCCACAGGGTTGAGTTGAATAGGGATTGACTTGGTTTTCCTTCTACATTCACATTTGCGCTTACTGAGATATTGCACTATGTAATCATACCTACATATTATGGAAATTTGAAAATATCACACTTCCCCACAGGGTTGAATTGGTAAGGGGTTGTCTTGGTTTTCCTTCCATGTTCATATTTGCTCTCTCTGAGGGATAGGTTCCTCCATTCCTCTTCCAAAAATGTGCAAAACACAGATTTCCTAGGACCATGCAGTACATTTTTCCACCAATTTATCATCAATTTCGGCGCCACCTATCCTCCGCAGTCCAACATCAACTTTGTTCCCTGTTCTCCTTTACAAAGATAGCTTCTGAGTGAGTGCCGGGACGAAATTCTAAGTCTATCTCAAGTCTTTCGATCTATTACAAAGGCTTATACAATGCAAGGACTTTTGATGTTATGCAGTGACACTGTGGGAGATATCGGACTGCTTCGCTGCTACTTTGACACAATGTAGTTATATCGGACTGAAGGGAACTTAACGTGGAACTTAATGGATCAACACATGTTGAATACAAAAAAAATTCGTTCTACTACACTTGAAAATATGGAGTTGACTTATACACAAGATATACGAAAAAAGAAAAAATTTCATGAAAAAATCAGGGGTTGACCTATACATGAGATTAACTTATACACGAGTATATACAGTATTAATGTCATTAAAAGCATAATAGAAACTTTTACATTATATATTTTAAGTGTTTAATTATAAAATGGCACAGGAAATTTAGATAGTTTGCAATATTTTATTTCTGAAAAAAGACAAAATACTGATGATACAAGTGGTTTTTAGTAATTAAAATGATACAAGATTACTAATATGATTGCAATAAGTTTTAATCATACTACTTATGAATAAAAAATACATAATGTAGGCAAGGTAATCACTTTTACCTTGATAGTTTTTAATAAACAAAAAGAAAATAAATACCGATTTTAAAAATGTTCACATAAACATTCGCTCAAAGTAAATTTTGTAAAAGTTAATATCAAAAAGTAATTACTATCTTGATCTTATACTTCCTATAGTCCAAATCAAAATTAAACTTAATCAGAGTCTGAAATTTTAACATATCATTTTCCTCCAGCTTGGTCACTGTACTCTCAGGAAGTAGTTCCCCCAAATGATTGCATATTTCTCTGAAACATTCAGGAACCATACTTATTTTAGGCTGGTCAGATTCTAGAATTGTAATCCATTTAATGATTGAATTAATCAGGTCATGTAATTTTAGAATTCGTACAACCATAAAAATCGAAATTTCCAAAATTGTTTATTTTTTAGTGCTGTTATGACCCTATTTGCACGTTAAAGTTTAATAATTTTTATCTTGGAAAATATTTGTCAAAGGTACGAGCTTTTGCAAACATTTTGTCTCAAATTCTATCCTACGTATGGATAATTTTTTTAATCCAAACCTTACAGATCATACAAGGGCAAGGAAATGAATTAACCGATAGCTATACATATTTTTAACGATTATTACATATTAACAATTTTTATCTCAAAAACTATTAATCATAGGTATAGCTGTCCTGGACTGTGCTGTAGCAAATGTTGTCCTCTAATCAAATAAAAATTTTAATCTATACCTTACAGATCATATAAGAGCAATTTAGCCTTTTGAACATGCCAAGGTCTCTAAATTCAGTGGTAGGTTAGTCTCCACCAATGGCATATTCGCACACTCCTCTCCCCCTTTACCCTCCTCATCCTCCCCCTCCCTTTTTCTCTCCCTCTCCTCATCATTCTCTCTTCCCATCCCCTTTCACTCTGCTCCACCCATCACTCTCCTTAATTCATGTGACATCCGATATTTGGGATTTTTTCGTTAAGTGTGGTACACTGAAAATGTCTGGTGTGCTTTCACAAAAAAATCTTTTAAGGCATATGATTTCATAATCAAAAATAAACAAATAGAGCTGAAATGCTTGCAGAAAGCAAACACCAACTACTTGTATTATATATAATAAACAATATAAGTAATTTAAAACCCATAGAATTCATCTTTCTTACAATCTTCAGCACCAAATAACAATGTGAAGAAGGCGACCATGACACACAACAACATTTAAGATTTCATATTAAATACTGTCATAAATATCTCCAGCCAAATACAGGCATGACTCGCTTAGTGCAGGAGAGGCGTTCCAAGACATCTGTGTGCTATCAGAATTTGCGCTAAATGAACAGTTTTTAACATAGCACTTAACCCAGTTGATTTTTACTCTTCAGAAATGTTACTATTTTTATCTTGCAATTTATATAATGATAGGACATTTTTATATATTAATTTAAAGTCAAGAAAACAAAGTACAGTATTTGCTCCTGTAATACCTGCACTTTTTCCCCACAAGTTCCCATTAACATTACATGATATTTGCCCTTTCATCTTCTGAAGGTAGGCAACCCGTAAAACACCTACTAACACTGTGTGCCTGGCGTGAGATGAGTATGTTTTCTTCGGTAGGCGCAATATGCCGTGCTTTATTTCCTCAATTTATAACCAAGGTATATTTTTACATGCGTAGAATAATATAATAAGCACGATATTTATCAGGTATTTTTTAAAATTCCTTGCCCGCTGTCAGTAGTAAACCTAAATTTCTATGTAAATAGAAGAGTGTCATTGATTCTCATCGAAAAGGTAATGTAAGAGAAATAAACAACTGAATTGCCTATATTTCTCATTAAATACAAACGGATTCTGTTAGATTGCCTTGTAATTCATGACATACTCAAATCACATTTTACCGTAAGTGCATTTTCTTGAGTTCCTTTTACGTTACGCAATCCAAAAAAAATATGCACATACTTTTATTACTCTGTATAAAAGCAAAGAACACAATCTTGCAATGGAAATGTGTCACTAAATAACTGTTGGAGTTGTTTGTTTGTGCTTACTGAAAGCTGTAAGTGATACATTTTATACACAGAAACATGAGAAATGCTTCTATGTAACCAGAGCCAATGCATCTAGTGACTGGTTTATTTTTGGTATTGTGTGATCTCTGGAGGAATTCACATGAGGATTTATTTTGAGCATGAACAGTTTACGTTTATTTATGTAAAATTTGCTTTTTCTTGCTGAGTTAGCGTAATTTTGCAAAATTAGCAAAAATTACTCATTTTAAATTTAAAAACTTGAGAATGTGCAAAGGCTCAAAATTTAAAATTTCTGTGAGATCAAGGAGCTAGACTCCAAAATAGGTTTTAGAGTTGTCTTTGTGTAATATAATGGCAATGGATGAGAATTTCTCACGTTTACATATGTTAAAAAATAAAAAATAATTTTTTGAAGTCATTTCTTAAATATTTGCTTGTTGCCACAATTATACTATCAAACTTGGCTTCAGATAG
This sequence comes from Tanypteryx hageni, assembly GCA_028673005.1. NCBI lineage: Eukaryota > Metazoa > Arthropoda > Insecta > Odonata > Petaluridae > Tanypteryx > Tanypteryx hageni. Next base: position 4,277,718 of record CM054114.1, read on the forward strand.
ATTATTCAACTGATATTGCTATAAAATATAAAAATTTGGAAGCATGGACAAAACACAAATTATGGTTTTTCTCGATTTTTATCTCTAAAAACAGGGGAGTGGGTATTACACGTCATGTTACATGAGTAAATATGGTATATGACAATTATTTTTAAATAATTATTTATTATGAATATATTGGTGTACAACAGCTTCAAAAAAATAATTCTTTATGATTGAAAATCAACTTTCTAATAACATTTGCGAAGAAAAACATGTTATAAAATAAATGAGATATACAAAATATCATAAGTATTTCTGGTATATACTTGGTAAATAGTGTATTACCTTGACACGTTCCTAAAATCCTTCATGATTATGAATATCTTTGATGATGATTGGCCAGAGCAAAAGCAAACAAAAATGGAATACGAGTGATATTATGATTCAGCGATGCCACGGCAGTTTCAGACATGTAACTATAGCATAGGGACCAACAGCAAAATAACATCAGAATAACAAATGACTAATGATAGCTAAAGTTAAAGTTGTCGTGAACATAATCTAACCTAATCTCAAGCAAAAACCTATCCAAAGCGAACCCAACCCTGCACATCTCAACAGAAACATTACAAGTTTAAAACTAATATCAAACCTATTCCTTAAAAATTATCAAAAATTCAAATTTTAGTCCCAAGATGTCAACTGCTCTGTCGAAAATGCCCTAAAATAACATGCACTACCTGTACTCCGTAAATAAGTGTTATGTGCAGTTCGATAAATTTAAAATAAATTGACATGTTTAAACTTTATTCAACATTTGACCATTCAGCCTGAAGTGTTTTGCCTTGTAAGCAAATTTCTGCAACTCGGAATTTTCAGATTTTAAAAATTAATTTTTGGTGGTTTTCACTTCAAGTCTGATGTGCATTAAGTCGAGTCTTGCATTACCTAGGAAGGGTCTGTATTTATTTATGGTAATCAAGTTAATACTTAACATGACAATATAATTCAAAAATTTTGTTTTTATGTCCCCAATATCTAGAGCGTGTTATATACAGGGTATATGCAAGTCGGAATTTTTTGGCAAAAAGTATGAGTGGGTGTTATACACAAGAGCGTGTTATACACAAGGATATACGGTATTAAGGCAAATTTATACTTTTTCCAAAATGATACCAAATATTTACTTCTTTTTAAAAGAAGTTTATAAACTTGAAACTGATTCATATATTTATATTTTGTATCACATATGATTCTTTAAATATTTTTTGCAATTTAGATACTGTTTTGTGAAAATATTGTATTCATATACAGGAACCCGTACAAGCGAACAAAAGAACTGTGAAATTAAAATGCCCTTCTAAGGATCATTTGGGCAGATTTTTTAAATTTAAATACAAAAATGTGGGTTTCTTCTGAGATTTCCTTATAACCTGCTGTGTAATCATGGTGGTTATGATAAACAAAAGGTATTTTTCAAGTATGTATATTGTACATCTTATATATATATATATATATATATATATATATATATATATATATATATATATATATATATATATATATACGTTCCACTCAGACCACTTTTGTGGCTGAGATACATCGACGATGTCTTCCTCATTTGGACGCATGGACCTGACTCTCTCCTTTCCTTTCTCTCGCGTCTCTCCTCCCATCCTTCACTGTCCTTCACTCACCAATCCTCTACCTCCCACATCACATTCCTGGATGTCGATCTTTACCTTCAAGACAGCCAAATCCGCACCTGTGTTCACATCAAACCCACCAACAGCCTCCAATACCTCCACTTTGATAGCTGCCATCCCCTTCATACCAAAACCTCTATCCCCTATGCCCTTGCTCGTTGAGGATGGAGGCTTTGTTCCGATAGAGCATCCCTTCTAGAGTATTACTCTGTCCTCGAGGATGCTCTTCTCAAACGTGGTTACCCTCCAGTCTTGGTCCGCGAACAGATCCATAGGGCGATGACGCCTACCCACATTGGATCTCATCCTCACACACCCACTATTCCTGCATCTACCCCTCCACTCACTCTTACGACACTTTTCCATCCTGGTATCCACGAAGCTCTCAAAACTATCCTTCATGCTGCCCACCCAATTCTTACCTCTTCCTCCCATCAGTCCCTCTTTATCAACCTTTTTGCCAATCCTCCGCTCCTCTCCTTCCGCCGGCCCCCAAATTTGGGAAATATCTTGTGGAGGAAGGATCTTCCCACTTCTACCACGCTTCTTGCAGTAGGTTCCCACCCCTGCAGAAAACCTCGCTGCCTCACTTGCCCTATCCACCTACCATCATCTTATTTCTCGAGTCCCTCCACCAACATCACCTACCCCATCACCTCCAGAAGCAACTGCACCACCCGTAACGTCATTTACCTCCTTACCTGCACCCTTTGTCCCGCGTTTTACGTAGGCCTCACCAGCAATCCGTTAAACATCCGAATGAACGGTCACCGGAATAGCGTTTCTCTCAGACGCCCCCTCCCAGTTGCATTACATGCTAATACCCACAATGTTCCCTTTAATAGTTGCTACAATGTTAAAAACGCACTGGTGGTGTAGTGGTTAGCGTGTCGGCTTTCTATTGCAAAGTTCGGGGGTTCAAACCCCTCGAATGGAGGTTTTATTTATAAAAAAAAAAAAAAACTATCATCAGTGCCTGGCAGTAGGCAGCAGTACTGTCAGTATGGTATAGAGCCGAAAACAAATGATGTTGGTTGGGTCTATATCCAATACAGCTGTAGGCGTGATCAGGACGATTTGAACGGCTACAGTACTGCGATGTGGAAAGCAAGAGGGAAACTACCACATTACAATCCCTAGTAAAGATTATATGGTTGGACAATATGAGTTCTCTCGAGGTAAAACAATCCGGAGGTAAAATAGTCCCCCAATCGGATCTCCGGGCGGGGACTGCCTTGAGGAAAACATTTGTCGAAAGTAAATTACGAATAGGGACTTGGAACGTAAGAACTATGAGAAAGGCAGGAAAGCTAGAGAACTTGAAAGAAGAAATGAGAAGAAATAGAGTTGACATTATAGGGCTAAGCGAAACTAGATGGGAGGGAGAAGGACAGTTCGACTCGGAAGAATTCACGGTAGTTTATTCTGGAAGAAATAGTGGGGAAAGGGGAGTAGCTCTGGTACTTAGGAATGATATGATGAAAAGCGTGACAAAGATAATAGCAACGAACGATAGACTGATGGCAATAAAGCTAAAAGCAGTCCCAGTGGACATGCTGATAATCCAGGTATATATGCCAACGTCAGCTCATGACGATGAAGAAATAGATGAGATCTATGAGCAAATTAATGAAATTTACGAAGAAAACGGAAGAGGAAAGGTAAACTGCATAATAATGGGAGATTGGAACAGCATAGTCGGAGAAGGACAGGAAGAAAATGTTGTCGGGCAATACGGACTTGGGAAGAGAAATCGAGGAGGGGAGAAACTCGTAGAATTCTGCATCAATAATGACCTTGTAGTGACTAATACATGGTTCAAAAACCATAAACGAAGGTTATACACATGGAAAAGCCCAGGAGATAGAATGAGATGCCAAATAGATTACATCCTTATAAAACAAAGATTCAGGAACAGCATAAAGAATGCCAAGGCATTGCAAGGAGCGGACATTGATTCAGATCACAGCCTTCTAATAGTTGACGTGAGTACAAAGCTCAAACAAATAAGAAAAACGAGAAGAGAAAGACAGACCTGGGACCTAGAAAAACTGAAAGAAAGGCAGGATGTAGTCAGCATGAAGTTGGAAGATAACCTAAGGAAGTTGGAAAACAAACCGAAGACCGTTGATATAGAATGGGATGAAATTAAAACCAGTATCAAGGATACCTTGGATAAAGAGATTGGAAAACAAGAGAAGAAAATCAGAAAACCATGGATCACGAAGGAAATGCTGGAGAAAATGGATGAGAGACGAAAATGGAAAAACGTTAACAGTGAAGAAGGTAGAGCCAACTATAGGCGTATAAACAATGAGTTGAGAAGGGTAACAGATAAAGCTAGAGAAAACTGGATAAAAGGAAAATGTGATGAAATAGAACAAATGGAGAAGTTAGGACGGTACGATATGATGTACGCTAGGGCACTGGAATTAGAAGATAAGAAGTCTAATGGAATTTGTGGTAAAGGAATTATGAATACGGATGGGAAGATAGTCTCAGAAACAAAGGATGTAGCACAGGTATGGGAAGAATACATTAAGGAATTATACGGCAAACAGGCAGGAGCGGCAAAAATAGAACTGGAAAATGAGGAAAACATTGAAGAAGACAACTTAGGACCAAGTATTATGGAGAGCGAAGTAGAAAAAGCGATAGTGGAACTAAAGAAGGGGAAAGCCACGGGCAGCGATGGAATACCGGCTGAGATACTTAAAGTCATAGGATCAGAAGGACTAAAAGCGATCACGAAATTAATTAATAAGATTTACGACACGGGAGAGTGGCCTCAGGATTTCCTAGAAGTAACAATGATCCCTCTAAAGAAGAAGCCAAAGGCAATGCAGTGTAAAGATTACAGAACTATAAGCCTTCTGTCACACACATCGAAGATCATCACGAGGATTCTTAATAAAAGGCTGGAGAAAAAGGCAGAAGAAATAATAGGGGAAGATCAATTCGGTTTCAGAAAAGGACGAGGAACTAGAGATGCTATAGGAGTAGTTAGAATCATATCAGAAAGGGCAATAGAATACAGTCAAGATATCTGCGCATGTTTCGTAGACTGGCAGAAGGCCTTTGATAGAGTAAATTGGGTAAAGTTGATGAAGATATTAAAGGATATAGGTGTAGACTGGAAAGACAGGAGATTGATTAGGAATCTATATGAGAATCAAGTTGTAAAGGTCAGGTTTGAGAATGTGGACACCTGCGGAATAAATATCGGTAGAGGAGTAAGACAAGGCTGCTGCCTATCGCCAACCCTATTCAATATATATGGAGAAAGTCTAATGCAAGAAGCTTTAGAAGGCACAGGGGATTTCAAAATTGGAGGAAGAATTATAAGAACAGTAAAATACGCAGATGATCAAGTACTTCTAGCAAGAAAGGAAGAGGAGCTACAAAAAATGATAAATAGACTAGTGATAACAGGTAGAAAATGTGGTATGGAAATAAATACAGAAAAATCCAAGGTCATTCGAATATCGGGTAAAGAAGAGAATCTGAACATAACTATTGGGGGAAAGCCATTAGAACAAGTTTCAGAATATAAATACCTTGGAAGTATTATAACACGAGAGGCAAAATGTACGGATGAGATCAAAACTAGAATAGGAAAAGCAAAAGCGGCTTTCAGGAGAAAGAAACAACTACTTACAGGGAATATAAGGGAAGATATCCGCAAGAAGTTGATAAAATGCTACGTATGGAGTATAGCATTGTATGGGGCAGAAACATGGACGCTAAGGAAAAATGACATCAAATACTTGGAAAGCTTTGAAATGTGGACTTGGAGGAGAATGCTGAAGATAAAATGGACAGATAGGATGAAAAACGATGAAGTGCTACGAAGAATAGGAGAGAAGCGAATGATTATACAGACTATCAGAAAGAGGAAGGCTAACTGGGTTGGACATTACATGAGGAGAGAGAGTATGATTAAAGATGTGTTAGAAGGAAAACTAGATGGGAAAAGGGAAAGAGGTAGGAAAAGGTATCAGCTGATAGACGATTTGAAAGGGAAAGAGAGTTATCAAGATATGAAGAGGACAGCGGAAAATAGGAGTATATGGAGAACCAGGTTTAACCATGAATAATCACGGACCTGTCTACGGACAGACTACCTATGATGATGACAATGTTAGGATTATTCGCGCTTTACCCTATGACACTCCTGCCCCCCTTCTCCGACACTGGGAACTAGCACATATCCATCTTCTCGACTCTTTCTCTCCACCTGGCCTCAACCTCCGCTAACCCTATTAGCCCCCTTACAATGTTTCCTTGTTACTTTGTAACTATTCGGACTCTACCTCATCACACTCCCTCTTTATTGGCTATCCACCCCTCCTACTCCCCACCTCCTCCAATCATCAACCTTCCCACATCACCCTGTCATTCCCCGCCCAGTGTGTCACTTTACGTTACTCTTTCGCTGAAGAAGGGCTTAGGCCCGATAAGCTTGCGTGTGTTTTTGTGTTCGTGTGTTTTACGTGTCTCTTCGACGCCCCCAGCAGCCTGTTCCGAAAGCTTTACGTTTGTGATGTTTCTGTGTTTTTGTGTTATTTTACGTGTGTCGCTTCGACATCCCCGGGGCCTTGCCAACCTGAAGTCGTCTGATTGGTGAGTGCTCACTGGGTTTCCTCATCCCAACACCTTGTTGACATCCATATATTCATTTGACCTTTCCTTTTCCGTAAGTTGTTATATATATATATTGTATCTAATATATACAATCACCTAAAGTTGTTAATAATAATAATATAATATAATAGTAGACACGTCCACTCAAAAAACTCATACCGAAACAAGTGGCTGAGGCCATCACGATGATTGAAGACAGCTTGGCACTGCTTGAGGACCCAGATTGAGCAAGATTTGCCTCAGTATCCAGAGCTGTCTCAAATACCCTTACATGTTGCAAGGAAACATATCGTACAAACAAGACAGCAGCTGTCCAAACTTCAATAGAAACATATTTAAAGAAGAGTGCCTCAAATGAGCCAGTTCCATCAAGTTCCACAGCCCTTTTGATTTTCCATAAGCCTTCTACATCACCAGAGAGGTTTTTTCTACTTCCTCGAGTTCGCCTATTTAAAGCTACTTCTCCTCAAGAAACGCCACTTCCAATAAGTTACTCAGCACCAGCATCCAAGGTAATTAAAAACTATTTTCTATTCAATTTGATTGTTTTCATTTTTTGCCTAATTAATGGTACAAATTACAAGAATTTTTTTCAACTGTTATTCATCATAAAGATACATCATTTCAACTTAATTATGGTTAAAATAGGATTTTGTTGTTTTGGTTGGGAACCTAACCAACAATTATACCATTGTGTTTATGGGAGATTGTGTTCCGAGTTCCAAACAAAATACTTATGAACAAACTTTTGGAAAGCAACACAACTTGGGGACTTCCTGTACAGAAAATTATTGCTAAACAAATTACACCCATTTTTGCTTCCTCACAATCTGTACTATCTCATTCATTATGGTTCCTCACACAGTTTTTCTACCAAAAATAATAAGTCATGAATTTTTAAAACTTACCAACTTTAAAAGTTTGCCCAATTCTTCAGGAATTTCCATCAATCCTGTTCTATCCAGCTTAAGCCATTGTACTCCAGTCATCAAACGTACTGATTCTGGAAATTTTCCATTCTAAAAATAAATAGAAAGAACTTTTTATAAGGAAAACTAAAATACACTGAAAGCTCAAATTAACAAAAATTCAGCAACTTACAGTAATTTTATAGTAAATTAGCATATTTGCCCATCAAATATGAAGGATATAAATGAATAAGGTATTTAGTTGATATAAAATTTCAATAAAAATTAATGAAACCAACTTTAATACGCACTAAATACTGACCAATAAATATAAAATCCACATAATTTAATTTTCCAAAGAGTAAAAATAATTATGGGCAAATAAATGTTGTGTGGCAAGGAAATGTTAAACATCTATAATAATAAAAGAAGCTGTGTGTCTGTCTGTGGCAGTCATAACTCTTCAGAAAATAAATGTAGTAGCTTCAAAATTTGGCTGCAGCTTCAGGTTGATCATGAGAGTTTCAGTGCCAAAAATAATTCAAATCAGCCCACAGGGGGCCGAGGGCCTCCTTTGTCGGTCCAAATGTCGGTTTCTTGAAGATATCTTAGCAACCAATTGACTGATTTTGATGAATTCTTCACCAATATCAATATTTTGATGAAAAACATTTTCGAATCTAAAATGGATAAAATAAGTCTACGTGGTCAAGGATTGTAATGTAAGGGCCGATCCAAATTTCACGATTTCGAGGAATTCCCATGGACCGGTCGGTCCAAATTTTGGCAATGTCCATCCATCCATATATCAGGGAAGAACTGGCTCAACCAATTTCAACCAAATTTAGTAGGTACATAGAATATTCACATAAATGACATATTTGGACCAGATCAACCAAGCAGGAGTGCCACAATTGCAAAATAAATCTTTTTGGTAATTATGCTTTTGGAAGGAACTGGCCTACCCAAATTCAAACAAATTTGGTATATAGAATTTTCATATAAATTCATGACCAAAATGCCATACTTCGACCCGATTAACTAAGTATTGCAAAGCTAAACTTCTTGGTAATTATGAATTTGGAAGGAATTGGCCAAACCGATTTCAACGAAATTTTGTATGAAGGAGTTGTGCAAGATAAAAAAAACAAAAATAAGATTTTTAGGATAGATATACAAAGCAGGGCTGCCACAATAAAAGTAATAAAAATGTTCTTTTTAATAAGTGTTTCTGTTAACTAAATTATAATATTTATCATGTACACATAGATATAAAACCATAATAGCATATTTGGACTGGATCAACTAAATAGGGGTGCCACAATTACAAATTAAACTCTTTCAGTAACTATGGATTTGAAAGGAATTGGCTGAACGGATGTCAACTAAATTTTATATATAAGATTTTTACAAAATACCATAATGAAATCAAAATTTATAAAGCGGAGCTTAAGAGCGGGGCTACCACAATTAAAGGTAAAATAATATTTCATTTACATGTATTTCTAAAGAGTTGTCCGCATGGATTTTAACCCATTTACCCATTTGACGAAAAGCAGTTTGAAGATATCTCAACAATCAATTGACCGATTTTGATAAATCTTCCAGCAATATCAATAGTAAATCATGAAACGTAGAGAATTAAAACTTGTTATACATACTAAAGAGACGTTGAGGATATACCCCTCGGTGCCAGAACTTTGATTTCTTGGGGGGAGGGAGGTATCAAATTTGATTCTATATTTTATTTGTTCATGCCAATTAAAGAGGACTATTCCTTACTTACCTTGAGAGTACCTTGTGTTTGGATGGAAATATTGTCAAGTGATATGTGCAAGTAAAATTCTAAACTCTAAACCCAGGGCAAAGCCCAGACAATTATGCTAGTAATAAATAATTCCATTAGAATTTGGTTAAATAAATAAATAACCTAACCTATAATAACTAGAACTTATTTCAGACCAAGGCATCAAACCATAACCGAACCAAAAAAACTTATTTTTTGGCACAAATAGCACCAAACCAGAACTGAAAAAAATAATTCTGAACCCGAACAAAAACAGTTATTCATTTCATTCCTCTTTTTCGGTTCATATGAATTTTTTAAACTTTCATTCCTTCTCCATAGTAATTATACTCACCTTCCGCAAGTGTTTCCTTACTAGCTGTGGAATAAGAGTCGTTCTGTTTTTGTGTTCAGGACATATTCACCGTCGTTTGTTACAGGTTAGCACTTTTTTGTATATATTATGCTAGTTGATACACTTGGCATTGCCCGGGAAATGATGAATGTTTTTATTTAATTCAATTCAATTTAATTTAATGTCTGCCTGAAATCGGTTTTGTCTCCGTTTTGAATTTTCTACTGCTCTGTATATTGCCATTATTTTACTATTACTTATTCTTGCCTAAATATGCTCTTTTTATTCGAGGCATGAGCGCCTATTAGCTTTGGTCTGTCTGTCTGTTTGTCCGCATGTTTGTTTTCAGCTTCTACTGAATGGATTTTCATGAAATTTGATATTAAGGACTTACAGTCAAAAACAATAAGAAAATCACATAAATGAATCACGTAATCCAAACAGGGGTACCACTTTACTCCCTCTACTCTCTTTACTCTCCACCATACCTCGTCAAGTATTGATCATATGAGGCAACTAGAATCAAAACCCGCCAAATTAATTTTTTATAAAAATTGAGTTAGACACATTTTCTTATGGTTCTTATAGTGAGGAATTCAACAAAATTGGTATTTTGCTTCAAAACCTGTCACATCTATGCATAAAATGAGGTCAAAGTAGAGACTCAGGTTCAATGCCTGCTACATCCACACGAGTTGAACATAATCTTTTTGTAAGATCTTATCTTATCTTGTCTAATTCAATTTTTATAAAAAATGGATTTGGCGGGTTTTTTATTCCAAGTGCCTCATATCAAAATAGTTTTCAAATAAAACATGGTGAACTAGTCGAGTATTTATTTTCCTATACATTTTTATTATAGGAGTAGCCGTTATAAGCCTCCCTATGGACTCCATAACCTTATTGAGGTGGGAGGGTTTGTGTACTCTTATGAACCAAAGAGTTATGCCGGCGGGAGATAATTCTCCTGGTAGGACTACCCAAGCCGGAAAGGTCTGAGGGGAAGAGTCAGACTAAGAAGCAATCTTGCACCCTTGGGGTATAGAGCCTTGGGGTTTTACATCCCCCTGGGCAAGGGCAGCAGCTTGCACAGTACCTCTCTACCAGTTTTCACCATACACAGTTAACTGGTTATTTTTTGAATTTTCTTACTATTCATTGTGTCCGATTAACCGAATTCTTCAGAGAAAAAATGCTTGCCATAATCAGTTTTCCAAAATCCGAATGAAAAGAATTTGTTGGAATAAATAGGCATTCTTCGAGGACCCCTCCAGGCCTATGTTATTTCATAAAAAAATAATTAAAAACACCAGGGTCTGAAAAGTGTTAGAATGAATTTTTAGGGAAACAAGAAAAAACTATTTTAAAAGTCGTTTATTTGTTTTTTGGTACATCATGGGACTGGTGAGTTAGTAGTGGGGTATTCAGTGTTCAGCCTACTTCTACAGCAAGTGAACAGGTTTTTTCTGTGGCCAATAGCTTTTCAACCAAAATTTGTAGTCCTATGAAATATGAAACACTTTATGCTCTCGTACTCCTGAAATATTATTTTTTTAAACATTAATAAATATTTTTTTCTTGTATTCTTTTGTGTTTTTGTACGAACAATATTTTTTGTACATACGTAACACTGAATGTCGTTTATTTATAAAGCTTTATTTTTAAATCATACGAGGTGCTACCCAAAAGTTCTGGGAATCTGAATAGCGCATGCGAACCGTTTGTAATACGGCCACTCACCGCTAGGTAATGCTGGCAGTATCCTTTGAGAATATGAGTGCAACGTGGTGGCTACCTGAGTGCACGTGTTCGCAAGTTCTGTGCATTTTTGTAACGTTGTGTTTGAGTGGTTCTGCAAATTCGTTTTGAACTGATGTTAAGGAGCAAAGAATTTACATCAAATTCTGCTTCAAACTCGACAAAACGGCAGCAGAAACACACAGAATGCTTAAACAAGCATTTGGTGATGATGCTTTAAGCCAAAGCAAAATGTTCCTTTGGTACAAATGTTTCAAGGATGGACGGACATCTTTCCACAACGATGAGCGTTCTGGTCATCCATGACGTTTGTGACATAGTCGGACTGTCATACAGGACGTGCCAACGCATTTTGTCAGAGGATTTGAACATGAGACGCATTGCTGCAAAATTTGTTTTGAGACTGCTGAGCGACGACCAGAAAGACCATCGCATTGCTGTTTGCAGGGAGCTTCAAAATGAAGTTAGAGATGACCCCAACTTCATCTCCAAGGTCATAACTGGTGATGAATCTTGGGTTTATGGTTATGACCCTGAGACAAAGCAGCAGTCGTCACAGTGGAAGTCACCAAATTCACCGCGGCCGAAAAAAGCACATCAAGTTCGCAGCAATGTGAAATCCATGCTGATCATTTTTTTGACATCGACGGGATCGTCCACAAAGAATTCCTCCCACCTGGTCAAACTGTCAATGAAAAGTTTTACTGCGATGTTTTGAAGCGGCTAAGGGAGAACGTCCGACACAAACGCCCAGACAAGTGGCGCAACAATGACTGGGTGCTCCCGCCCGCCCACACATCACTCATTATTAGGCAGTTCCTGGCTTCCAAAAACATGACAGTCATCCCCCACTCCCCCTACTCTCCTGACCTCGCTCCATGAGACTTTTTCCTATTCCCCAAAATGAAACTCCGGCTGAAAGGGTGACATTTTGACATGATTGAGGACAACCGGGCAGAATCGCAAGAGGTGCTTAACACGCTCCACCTGCAGACTTCCAAGGATGCTTCGCATCATGGAAAAAACGCTGGGAACGCTGTATAAAAGCCCAAGGGGACTACTTTGAAGGGGACAGTGGAAATTAGGACTTAGCGTAAGTAATTTTTTTATGCACAAATTCCCAGAACTTTTGGGTAGCACCTTCTATAAAATAACTTGTTTTTCTTGTAAGTATTCCAATCAAAATCTTGCTATACCAAACATTGAATGAGCTTCAATTTCTTTAAAAAAATTGAATTGCAGCAAAAACTAAGCAGTTTTTCTTGTATTACTTTGAAATTTATTTAAATAAACATGTCTAAAAATAATGAAGGATTTTAATTTTTACTGGTTAGCTGATGATCTTGAACCAAAAAACCAGTTAGCAAAAATTCCGGCTAATTGGAAACCCAAGTGGTGATCATGTAGAACTGAACAGCAACAGATGGGTAATCACTCTTGTGAAACTGCGATGAGGAAAGCAAGGGGAAACTACCTCATTATATTTCTCATAATAAGGCTGAAAAGCTGCAAATACCTCTATGGATCTCTCTGGGGTAAAATATTCCCTCAATTGGATCTCTGGGTGGGGACTATCCTAGGGGATGCACAGAGGAAATGTAACATTAATAAGAAGAAAGCAGGTAGTGAGAAATTAAGGATAGGCATATTGAATGTTAGGACTATGAATTCAGGGGGCAAACTAGAGAACTTAAAAAGGGCAATGAGAAGGAATAATGTAGGTATAGTAGGTCTTAGTGAAGTTCCATGGGAAGAAGAAGGCAAGATAAATTCAAGCGTATTTAAGACTATTTAATTGGGAGGAGAGAAAAAGGAAAGGGGGTGGGGATTATGAGGAGAAGATAGCTGAAAGAATTAGCAAGGTAGTGACAGTTAATGATAGATTAATAGTCGTAAAACTTCAGATGGAGCCAGTGGAAATGCTTATAATTCATGTATATATGCCAACAACTAATGCTGGTGATGACGAAGTAGATGAACAGATTACAGAGATATTGAAACAGGATGGAAAAGGAAGGATCACCACCATAGTAATGGTAGACTGGAAAAGTGTAGTCAGAGAGGGACAAGAAGATAACATAGTGGGAAAATATAGGCTAAGGAAGAGAAATGAAAGAGGGGAGAAACTTGTGGAATTCTGCAATAGAAATAGATTGGTTATAACTAATACATGGTTTAAGCACCATCAGTGGAGACTTTACACATGGGGAAGTCCAGGAGACAAGATACGATACAAAATAGATTACATACTAGTCAATGAATGATTAAGAAATAGCATTAAAAATGTGTAAACACTACCAGAGGCATATATCAATTCCAAACACAACCTTTTGGTGGCAAATACACAATGTAGACTGAAGAGCATTAAGAGAAACATAAGAGTTAACAAGAAATGGAAATTAGAGGAACTCTTTAAGAACAAGGAGGCTATCATGACCGAGCTGGAGAAAAAGTTGGGGTAGAGAGCAGAAGAAAATAGAAACAATGTACATGAGGAGTAGAGATACATCCATAGCAACATTAAAGATCTTATTGAAAAGAAAGTAGGAAAGATAATGGGTGCAAGAAACAAAAAGTCCTGGGGCACAGCAGCCATGCTACAAAAATGGAATAGGAGAAAGCGGAAGAACATAAACACAGAAGGCCAAAGAAAGTACAAGGAGTTAAATAATGCTTTAAGGAAAAGAGATAAAGCCAGAGAAGTGGATAAATGAGAAATGTGAGGAAATTGTTGAGTGTGAAGGAGTAGCAGTAGTAATTGATATTTTAAGTGCGTCGATGGCTATAGTCATTTTGCACTGTCATAAACTGGACAATTGTACACACAGAAGGGAGAAGGGAAACCCGGTGCCAGCATTAGCCTACTCTTTATGAAAAGCACCAAGGGGGCTTACTGCTTAATGTCCCTTCCGAAGGACGGAACACTGAATTTGCACGGTCTCCTCAAACCACACTAACAGGGGGCAGGGTGAATTGGAAAAAAATCCTACTTGCGCAGGATTTGTGCCCACTGCCTTTTTGAGCAGCAGGCATTGAGTGTGAAAGAATTTGTAGAACAGACCTCATGTATAGCAATTCAAGAAAAAGGCAAGAAAGATAGGATGCAAAGGAATCATGAACAAAAGTGGTAAAATAGTCTTGGAGTCAGGCAATGTAATGAGGGCCTGGAAAGAATACATTGAGGTGCTGTATGACAAATAAGGCAAGCCAGAAAATAATGAATTAGATGAAAAAGAAGATGTGGAAAAGGACCAGCTAGGACCAAGTATTATCGAGGCTGAAGTTAAAACAGGAATTGATGACATGAAAAGAAGGAATGCTGTTCGGAGTGATGATATACCAGCAGACATTCTTAATGTTTTGGGGTTGAAAGCAATTAAGAAGCTCACAAAATTCTTCAACCAAGTATATGGCATGGTGATGTTATTTTGTTGGGAGACTAAAATTTATCCCTAACATGGTCGTCCCCTCAAGAATGTGAAGCTTTCGAACCAATGGATAAATATTTTAAGGAACACTTCGTCATCGGCCTTGGACTTTTTCAGTGTAACATGTATAAAACTAGAAATCAGGCAACACTGGATTTTGTCATGACGTCGTTCGAATCCTGCAAGGTCATCCTGGGAAGGGATTTCATCGAATCCGACCATCGTTCCCTTGAGGCGACCTTTACCCTCGGTACTCCCGCTGGCTCACCCTCCCCATTCCCGAACCGGACAGTGAAAGTGTGGAAGAAGGCAGATTGGGAGGCAATTAACCGCGTTCTTTCCCTCTTGCCCTGGAGTCTTCTCGAGGTTGGTTCCCTCGCCGACGCTATGTCATTGTTTTACGACTTTGTTCTCAGTGCCATTGACGATCTAGTCCCTACCCGCCGTCTCACCAAGAATAGGCCTCCTTGGATGTCCGCTGAATCCTCTCTAGCCCTCAGAAACAAACTTGCCTGCTGGAAGTTATATAAAGTGCACTCAAACCCCCACACCTTAAATAATTTCAGAAATATCAGGCGCCACTCTCGGTTTTTGCTCCGGCGGGATTATAATAAATATGTATAATATGTATAATAAATAGTAGTAGTAGAGCGGTCGTAGTGAACGGACGTGCCTGCTAGACGCTCCGCAAAGGGAAAGTTCCCAAAGTGCTCCCCCGTGTTTTCACCATCGCCCGCCCACGACCACCGGCCACGACGCCCGCCCCACCCCGGACCATGAAGCTCCCTCCCCCGGTCTGGAAATTTCTTTTCCTTATTCTTCTTGCTGGTGATGTGCATCCCAACCCCGGTCCTGGTAACAGTGTCTACTATCAAAATGTCAGGAGCATTAAAAACAAGCTCTCGTCCGCCACCACAAACCTTGTGGAATTGTCCAAGTTCAGAGTAATAGCACTGACGGAAACGTGGCTTAGTGACAGTGTCGGCGATAACGAATTAGCCCTTATGCCAACTCATGCCATTTTCCGCCGCGATCGCAGTTCTAGGGGAGGCGGAGTGCTATTGGCAATTCATTCCGCCCTCCAATCCAAACGCAGAAGTGACTTAGAGACGGATTGTGAAATTCTTTGGACCGAAGTTGTCATTTCCACTAACTCGCCCCGGAATAATTCTGCGGCATTTAACAACAAACTATTTATCGGATGTTTCTATCGCCCGCCCGACAGTAACATTTCGGTGATGGAGAGCTGTTTCCAATCGGTGATTCGTGTGCGGTCACTTTGTCCCAATGTTATTCTCCTCGGGGACTTTAATCTGTCTATTGGTTGGAACTCACATACTGACGGTTCCACCAAAAGTGTTCATGATGAATTCTTCCTGGACCATTTCATTAACGGTCTGGGTTTTTTTCAATGCAACTCCCACCCCACCCGAAACTTGGCAACGTTGGATCTTATCATTTCCTCAGTCCCCGTGCAGGCCATGATCCCCGGCAGAAACATTTTCGCCTCTGACCACCAGTCATTAGAATTTCTCCTACCCCCACCCTACCGATCCCCACCGCTGTTGCCCTCACCCCCTGTCCGAACCGTTAGAGCTTGGAACAAAGCTGACTGGCAGGTCATCAACCGTGCACTCTCCCTCCTTCCATGGGACCTCCTGGAGTGTGGGACTACGCAGGATAGCATCTCCCTTTTCTACGACATTCTCCACGGTGCCATTGGTGACCTCGTTCCCTCCCGCAAGATTTCCAAGAGATGACCCCTATGGATGTCCGAGGCGACCGCTGCAACCCTCCGTAACAAAGAAGCCGCTTGGAAACTAAGTAAGACCCACCCAAACCCCCGCACACGCTCGGAGTTTGCAAAAATTCGCAGCCGCTCGAGAACGCTCCTCAGACGTGACTATGCCAAATATGTGAAAACAATCACCGAAGATCTCAAAGACAATTCCAAGAGATTTTGGACTCTCATAAATGGCAGAAGAAAGTGTTCTCGTATCCCCCTTACTGTGAGCTCCGATTCCAAGTCATTCACGAACCACGAAAGGCCCACCGCTTTCAACGACCAATTCACTTCGAACTTTTCCACACCCTCTCTCTCATCCCCCTTACCACCCGTTGAGTCCATTTGCACTCACTCACTCTCAACCATTTCCACCACCCGCAGTGAGGTCCTAAGCCTTCTTTCCTCCTTACCTTCAAATAAGGCCACAGGATCGGACGCCATCGGTTCCCTATTCCTCAAACGCACGGCCAACACTCTTCATCTCCCTATCACGAAAATATTTAACAGATGCTTCTCCGATGGATCTTACCCGACGGAGTGGAAAACAGCAAATGTCAACCCTATTCTAAAGTCCGGTTCTAAAAATTGCATTGATAATTACCGCCCCATATCTATTCTTCCTGTTCTTTCCATCCTCTTTGAACGCATTATTCACAGTCGCCTCCTGTCGTTTATCCTCCCTTACATTTCCCCCTATCAACATGGTTTCCTTCCCGGGAGCTCATGCCTCACCAACCTTTCCGTCATTCACTATCATATTACCAATGCTTTCGAACAATCTTCCCAACTCGACGTTTGTTACGTCGATTTTTCCAAAGCTTTTGACACCGTGGATCACATCCTATTAATTCACAAACTTACCAATCGTTACAATATCCATGGACCCCTTCTTAGTCTTCTCACCAGTTTTCTATCCAACAGATTTCAACGTGTTACAATCGACGGCGTTACTTCCCCTTCCCTTCCAGTTCCTTCCGGTATTCCACAAGGAAGTGTTCTTGGTCCCCTTCTTTTCTCTTTATATATTGATGATATTGTTGATTCCGTTCTTCCCCATTCCTGCAACATACTGTTATACGCCGACGATTGCAAGATATTTAAGCAAATAGACAACTCCAATGACAGTCACTTGCTTCAGCTTGCCCTCCATTCAATCTCTAATTGGAGCTCTGCATGGAAACTTAAAGTTAATCCCACCAAATCTAAATTTATACAGTTCACCCTTCGAACCAAACCCATCCCTTCAGTTTATTTATACTCCGCCCAACCCATACCCGAAGTTTCCTCACACAGTGACCTTGGAGTGCTCTTCGATTCCAAGCTCACCTTCACCTCACATATAAGAAAAATTTCATCCAAAGCCATGTCCCTTGTTGGCCTGTTGTACAGATTCACAGAAATCAACAACCTTCAGGCATTAAAATCAGTTTTTTCCGGTTGTGTCCTACCACTACTTGAATATTGCTCTCCTATATGGTCCACGGCATCTCCCACCAACCTTAAACTCCTAAATCGCCCTCTAAATTTCTTCCTAGCAATCATGCGCCATCGAGTCCCCACTTACCGTAACTTGTCTCGCGAGGAATTGCTTTCAGTGATGGGTATTTCCTCCCTGCAATTGCGTCGGAAAACATCAGACCTAAAATTTCTCCATGGAATAATGAATGGTAAATACCGACCAAATGAACTTCTTACCTACTTCTCTCTTCACGTCCCCCCTCGTCCCACCCGCAATCCCAACCCCTTAAACTTACCCAAATGCCGACTCTCCATCACCAAAAGATCTCTCTTCTATCTTTTGCCCCAAACATTTAATTCCCTGGTTCGTTTGTTCCCTGTTATTGATATGTTTTCCCCCATCTCATCCTTTTCTGCACTAGTTGCCCGGTCACCCCCATAATTCTTATTGTCTAAACGCTTTTGAATATGTTTCTGTTTTTGCATTTTCCTGTTTGGAACAATTTAATATCTGTTCCACGATTGTTAATTAAATTTATTTTATTTGTTATTTTATGTTGTTATATTACGGATCCATTGTAAAAGGCCAAAATTTGGCTGTTTATGGACCTTTTTTAATTAAATAAATTAAATAAATGTTAATTCAATCATAAGTGACATTTCTACAAATAATAAACGTTTCTGGACGCTTTTAAACACTAGACGCCGGTCTCAAAGGATTCCAAACAGTGTGACTTATAATGCTCAAATGTTTTCATCCGAGGCAAGGCCTTCCGCCTTTAACAATTACTTTACATCTAATTTCACACCCCCATCTCAGCCTATCAATTACCCTCATCTTGTAGAAGTGTCATCACACTCCCTATCATCAATCTCGACTACCAGTGAAGAAGTCTATAGTATCCTCGCTTCCTTGAAGATCAATAAGGCTACAGGATGTGACAATGTGAGTGCACTCTTTTTAAAGCGAACCTGTAATGTTTTATGCCATCCAATAGCCCATCTTTTCAATCGGTGTTACCTCGCTGGAATTTTCCCCGATCAATGGAAATCCGTCAATATAACACCCATACTGAAATGCGGTAATAAGTTGGAAGTGGAAAATTATCGCCCTATATCCATCCTTCCTGTAATTTCCATGATTTTTGAAAAAATCATCCACAAACGTCTTCTCTCTTTCACTCTCCCATATATCTCCTCTGAACAGCATGGATTTTTACCTGGTAGTTCCTGCTTAACAAATTTATCTGTCTTACATTATAATATTACTGAAGCTTTTGAAAAATCATCCCAACTGGATGTTTGTTACATAGATTTAGCAAAGGCTTTCGATACTGTGGATCATGTTCTTCTTCTGTACAAACTCTTTCATCGTTTCAACATTCATGGATCTTTTCTTTCCCTAATCACTAGTTTCTTACACTCCCGCACGCAGAGAGTTGTAATAGATTGTTTTTATTCATCTCTTTCCCCCGTAACATCAGGTGTACCACAAGGAAGTGTTCTCGGACCTCTACTCTTCACACTTTACATTGATGACATAGTTAATACTATCAAAGGTCAAAAGTGTAACGTCCTTCTTTATGCTGACGACTGTAAGGTTTTTAAGCAAATTAATAATTCATACGATAGCGACTGTCTACAAAATTGTCTTTCGAAGATTTCCGACTGGTGTCAAATATGGAAATTAACACCAAATCCTAATAAATGTACGCTTCTCTCTTTCACTCTACGAAAAAAGCCTATCGCTACTTTCTATTCCCTTAGTGACACTCCAATCCGGAAGGTCTTCTCTCAAAAAGATCTTGATGTAATCTTTGATATCTTTCTCTCTCCACATTCATAAAACCACATCTAAGGCCATGTCTATTCTTAGTCTTCTATACCGATTTAAGGAGATAAATGATCCCTTAGCACTTAAATCATTCTTCTCAACCTTCCTTCTCCCAATCCTGGACTACTGCTGTCCCGTGTGAGCCACAGCATCTCTGAATACACTCAAGTGTCTTGATCGTCCATTAAATTTCTTCCTTGCGATCGCGAGGAACCGTGTTCCTGCCTTCCGTTTGCTAAGTAAACAAGGTGTTCTCGCCGCTCTTAAACTGCGTCCTCTGCATCTCAGGCGGCAATATTTTGATTTCCATTACATTCACACTGCGGTGAATGGTCTCTACAGGTCCACTGATATTTGTTCTTTTTTTTCTCTACGTGTCCCATCACGTTCCACTCGTTTGTGCTCTCTCTTTCATCTTCCGCATTTCCGGCTATCTATATCCCAAAGGTCGCTTTTTTACCGCATTCCCACCTCATTTAATGCTTTACAAAAGGTAGCACCCTTGCTGGATATTACATGTAGGTCCTCGCTCCTCCGTGCCTCCACAGGTGGCGAATGTCTCTGAAAAGCTGTCTTGTTTCTGCAATTTTTATTTTCATTACATCCATCTTATGTGTGTTAATTTCTGTTTTTATATATATTTTGATATGTATAGGTATTTTGTTATATATATATATATTTTAAATATTGTTTTGGGTGTATCCAATGTAAAGGCCAATGTGCTGTTTTTGGACCAAAATAAATAAATAAATAAATAAATAAATAAATAAATATGGCCTGAAGAATTTTTGATCTTATTATGGTAACATTGGAGAAAAAGAACAATGCAAAAAGTTTTAAGGATTACAGAACTATTAGTTTAATTTCTCATACAGCTAAAGTTCTAACTAGAATAATAACCAAAAGAATTGAAGGTAAAATAGAAAAGGAGCTGCAAGATAATCAGTTTGATTTCAGAAGAGGAAGAGGGACAAGAGATGTTAGAGGATGTATGAGGATGATGAAAGAAAAAGTGCTAGAAGTCAATAAAGATATGTATTTTTGTTTTGTAGATTGGGAGAAAGCTTTTGACAAGATTGAAATGGGATAAAATGTTGGGTATTTTAAATAAAATAGGAATAGATTGGAAAGATAAAAGACTGCTTAAAAACCTTTACTTTGATCAAAAGATTAGAGTCAGGGTTGAAGGAGAAGAAACAGAAAGTACTTCAATAGGGAGGGGAGTGAGGCAGGGATGTCCTATTTTACCAGCAATATTTAATATTTATGCAGAAACAATAACAGAAGAAGTGTTGATGGAAGAGAGAGGATTTAAGATAGGAGGTGAAAGTATTACCACCATTAAATATGCAGATGATCAGGGATTAATAGCAGAAGACGAGAAAGAACTTCAGAGGATGGCAGACAGACTAGTGGAGGTTGGCCAACAATATGGAATGAAGATCAATGCTGAAAAAACAAAAGTCATGGTGGTTCCAAAGGAACATAAAGAATTAAATATAATGGTAAATGGCCAAAAATTGGAACAAGTATGTAGTTTCAAATATCTCGGCAGTATTTTAGCGCAGGATGGAAGTAGTACACAGGACATCAGAAGTAGGATTGCAATGGCAAAAGCAGCATTTAACGGGAAGAAGGAGCTACTCACAAGCAAGAAAATAAATTTAGAAACAAGGAAGAAATTAGGTAAATGCTACATATGGAGCATAGCTCTTTATGGTGCAGAGACATGGACAGTAAGGAGAAAGGTGGCAAATATTTAGAAAGTTTTGAGATGTGGGTATGGAGGAGAATGATGAAAGTGAAATGGACAGAGAGGAAGAGGAACGAAGAAGTATTAGAAATGGTGGGAGAAGAAAGGGTGCTAATAAAAACAATCAGGAAAAGAAAAGCAAATTGGATAGGGCACATGTTGAGAAGACAGTGTTTACAAAGGAAGATCTTAGAAAGCAAAATTAGCAAAAGAAGAGGAAGAGGGAGAAAAAGAATATTAACCCTATCGCTCTCACGGCATTTGCCTTTTTAATCCCAGAAAGCTCGCGCCTAATTTTTTAAAATTTCAAGTGTTTTTTAAATATTTTTTTGCGAGCCTAATTTTTGGTCTAGGATATCGAAATTTTTAATGGGTTTCGAAAATAAATTGCAGTTTAAAGCAAAAAAGTTTTATATGAGACAAAGCAATATTTATTTTTATAAAAATAAGAGTTTGAACAAAAAACGTTTTTATGAAAAAGAAAATAATTTTCAAAATTATATATAACTTTATAACCTCAACATTTATCATAGATTTGCACATATATTATGAAATATTGCATTATTCACTCTAACATATCCAAATTTGACTCAATATTCTCTTTTTATTCATGAGATATAAAACATAATGTGAAAAAGTACATTTCATCACGTCAGCATTTGTTTTTACACTCCCCATGTAAGCCTTTGTTATATCTAATGAAAACAGTCACTGCAAACACAACAATTAGCCTCTTTTTTTCCATCAAGTTTTTGAACACCCACTTTAGCTGTCTTTTCCCTCATTGAAACCCACTCATTACCTAAATACTCAATTATATTTACTACATATGTTAGCCTCGATTACAGTTTCCCAGGTCCTTTGAAAACTTCTTTATATAGAATATAGCTATTCAAAACCATCCTTGAAATTATATTGAATGCAACTTTTTTCCAATATTTTACACTTTTTCTTTCATCCATGTAAGTATACAGCATCATATCAGAAGTGTCAATCCCTCCCATAAATTTATTGTAACTGCAAATTATTTCCGGTTTCAGTGTAATTTTTTCTTTCCCATTTATGGTAGACTTTATTTCCTTATCCAATGCAGTTGCTTTACTAGAGAGAAGCCATTATGGGTTCCAGAAATTATAGAAATTTACATCAGCTCCAGGTAGCACAATTTATTACACCGATAAAAAGTCTCTGAAGCACTCAAAAAGAAATTACTGACAACAGAATATGGGTTCACCAAATAAAATACACACGAGGAATACATCACGTCCTCTGGGTAACCATCTACACAACCAACTGAAAGAAATAGTCTCAACCACAAGGGGGAATGAAGGAAAGTGCATGAACAGAAAAAATTATGACAATGTGATAGTATATATCAAATGAATATACGATGAAAAATACTCTAAAAAGTTGCTCCGTGTCATATTACCAGTGAGCGAGACTCAAGAGACCTCCAACAAAGTTGAGCTGTAGGTTACATTACCAGAGAACGAGATTGATAATCAAGAGAAAAAATAAAAGAAAAAAAATCCTCAGAAAATTTCGGTAAGCATTCTGTCTCATATGATGTATCAGCTTTTGGATTATAACATTGTGATGAAAATGCAATAACAGGCACGCTTATGAAAGAACGGAGAAAGAATGCGTGTGTAATCTACGGCCATGAAGGGCAAAACATATTTTGGATGATGACTCACTGCGAATTAGCTGCATCAGATGGATGGGGGAAAAGACAATTACTTTTGTTTATGTAAAATACTAAAATCGTAAAGAGGAATACCATTTCAAAAGTAAATATAAACATTTATATCATCTTCAGTTTGGTAGTAATTATAACTCAAAGTGCGATCTATAAAGATTTTTAAACGGGTTAAAGCTAGAGCCGATATATTGGCACCTTGAGTGTTTTAAGGCGACCAGGGGAAGCCGATATATCGGCACCTTGAGCATCTAAGGGTTAAAGAATTTAAAGCCGGAATATAGTGCTTATAGAAGTATAAAAGAGGCTTCCAGGGAAGAGAGAAATGGAGGCAGTGATTCAGCTGAAACCTGTCTTCAGACAGCAGCAGGATGATGATGAATGATGAGCCGTTATAAAGAAAATCAAACAAGAAAGTCATAATTCCTTTTAAGGTAGAAAAATTCATGCATTGTGACATAGTTGTTGCCAAAGTAAACAATCTTATTGGTTACTTAAGTAAATAAGATCTGCTATAAATACAAAAATACATTTAATTCCTTACACATACATTAAAGATTTTGTAAGCAGAAGGAAATGGATTATCTACGATGAAGAAAAGAAGGTAAATTTAAATATTACAACTACTCAACTCAAGTGAGGTATATTTTAGATAATTTTCAATTGCTTGGTTGATTAAAACTGATTAGATAATAAATTGGTAAATAAAAATTGATTCTTTCCCTCGCATCATTTCTGATATATCGTTTTGCAGTATTTAGTCATTAAAATTATGTAATATGATTATTGATGCACCAACTAAGGGGGGAGAAGAAATTTTTAATAAACAGAGATATAATTGGGTTGTGGTGTTTAGTTGTTTTACAGTGTGCGTTCGTTCAAATTATATCATTTAGCTTCAAATACTCCATCGCATGAAATGCACCTATTTGTGATACACTGTACACTTTCCTAAATTGTTTTGTTTCTAAGAGGTTAAAATTTTTTTGATAACTTGATGTTTTTAATCTTTCGATTTTAGCTGATTAAAATCGAACTTGGGCATTTGGAATGGGATGCATACATGCATTGTTCTCTTCCTTTGGATATAATAGAAAGTCATGCTATGGTTGGTTGTTGTAGTCTTTTCTGTATTCGAGTTTTAAGATTAACAACCAGATAAACTTTCAAAAATATGAGATAAACTTGAAACAATCAATTGTTATTGTAAATTTTGTGAAATTTAAGAATAATCAAAGATTGATACATATTCTTTCTTATTCTAAAAAATTTAGCCAGTCATCCTTAACTTCTTTTAATATTCCTAAAATAGTCAGAGTTTTTATTAATTGGTCTATTGTCATGCATAACAGTCTAGTTTTGAAATTATCTGCCATATATGTGTGGCTTAAAGCTGTAAGTTTTGTTTACTGTACTTGTATTTAACGATTTTACTAACTTAAATTTCAACTCGTATCTCTTTCAATGCGGACTGGGGCGAGTAACATTCATTTCAAAATTTATACTTTCTCTCAAAACAATTTCTCTAACTCAAAAATGTGTCCATATATTGTGCTTCCGAATTTTTAAATTTCAGAAAAAATGTAGTATATATTTTTAAAAAATGCTAGGACATTCCGGAACATTTAAAAAATGTTTAATAAAATTCTAAAAGATGTAAAAATGCTATATAAACAAATAAGATACCCTTGCTAAAGTAAGAGGAGGAAGAAAGCTTTCTTAAAAATTTTCAAGGTTTTGATTTGCCTCCCCCTTAAGGGAAAGGACACCCAGCACCACTGGAATGTAGAGCCTCGCTAGAGCTTCCCATCTGTGAAAACTTCACTCCTCTGGCTTCAGTTGTTGTGCCATAATACTATTTCAAAGTTTTCAATTTTCTGACTCTGAAACCACCAATCAGAAATTCTATGAACTTATAGGAAAATTCATACTTGAATAAGAATTGAATGTCCACAGATGGACAAACAAAATTAATAACATTAGCCGTTTTTGCTTTTAAGAAAATGTGGTAATAAAGAATTAATTAATTTTATATACTAAAAGAATGAGTAGTGGATTTGTATAATGAAATCAGTTTACTTTTGAAAGAATAACAACAGTTTTACATCAAATTAAAGGCTAAAAAATAAATAAACAATATATTTAATAGCTTTTATACATGCTAACAAGTAAAGAATAAAATTTGAACTCCTCTAAAACATTATTAAACATAGCCATATAAAAGGAGTCGTTCACAAATTGAGTAACGAAACATGAATGGGTGAATTCATACAAAGTTTTATTGTTTGTTACAGAATGAGAGGGGGCGCTAAGTATTGTTTAAACTTCAAAATAGCGCCAAAATGTCTTGAAGATGTGGACTGAAAATCCCAGTCAATGACACGCAATTGTACGAAATCAGCAACAATGCAAATCACTTTGATGATGAAATATTTTCTCCGATTCTGGCATTAAAAACTAATTTGCGAACAAATTTGGGGCATATATGAAAATCAAGGGCAAGAAAATGAAATTTCCTTCTTTTCTCTAATTATTTGCCTTAAACTTGCTCCTGCAAGCTCCCATGAATCTTCGTGTGACTAGAGTAGTAATAGCTGTAGTGTTAAGTAAACCTAATGTGTATTTTATTCTATTTGTTATCCTTTCATAAATTTTATTCATCATTTGGTATCTTTTCCTTTATAGCACCACCACTTTTTTTCCTTTGATCTATGTATGCGAGACAATTCCTCAACGTGGGGGTTTATGGGGACGGCAGCCCCATTTATGGACTGCAACAAAACCTCAAGTGCAGAGATTTCAGGGAGCCTGCATCAGATAATTTATTCACTCCAAATAAGGCACAATGCCAAACAATTCCTCCACGTTCACATTTGCACTCTCCATCAGGTTGGTTTGTTTTGGGGATTGACTTAGTTTTCCTTCCACATTCGCACTCTCCATTGGGTTGGTTTTCCTTCCACGTCCACATTTGCACTCTCCATCACTATCAGGAACAACGATAGTATTTTCTGAGGGAGGAATAGTAAGGCAATTAAGTTCCATTAGACCTAACAAAGTCCCTGGCCCCTAAGAAATTTCTCCTTGTGTTTTCAAAGAAATAGCCGAAGAAATAGCACCTTTTCTTCAGATAACATTGGAGAAATCTATTTCCTGCAGAGAGGTTTCTAATGACTGGAATTTAGTACACATTGTTTATGTTTAGGTTATACTATTAATAGATCTAAGTAATGTTTTCTAATTTGAATTTCTAAATCGACTCCTTATTTCTGACTTTCATCGTTCTTTCGCATTCATCGTTTTTTTCTCTCGGTCCCTTAAATTTTAGGTCCCTTTAAATGTGTACTAATGAAGTTGTGCTATATTTGTTTTAAGTTACAGTAAATTAAATTAATTTTTTAAATATTACCCAAAATATAACATGAAACTATCACATTCAAGTATCGTTTGTTTTTTAAATGCAAACAATAACAAAGAAGGAAGAATTGCAGAGCAACTTATGTAAGGTGCTTTCTTTCTTCAAATAAACTGATGTGGGCAACACATGACTTTCTCCATATTTATATGGCAAATTACATGTTGTTAGCTCTAGGATCGTTGTCAATATTTACTTCCGGTTGACAATTAAGAAAATAAAAAGGAGCATTACTAAGACGTAACTAAGCGTCAATTGTTAACAATAGTCAGTCATTGGTAGGTGGCAGATAAAAATATAAGATATCTCTTAAACAATGCATTATATGGAAAAATGTATCAAACAAAGGTTGTAGAAAATGAAATTTCCTACAACTTTTATTCCAATACATTTTTACATTTATCAAATATTAAAGCAAATATTTCAAAATAACAGATAAGTGACAAGAGTAAACACCCACTTCTGGTCGACCAATTTTTACCAAAAACTAATCAGATCTTCTAACTTTTATAAAAATGTTAACTATAAAATTTTGTGTTGACCTGATTAATAGTTTTTGAGTTAGAGCGCCCACAAAAATCTACCACATACAGAAAGACTGACAGACAGACATCATCGAGAAAATAGTCAAAACGTGTTCAGGGGACCTTAAAACATGTATTTCCGTTGAAATCTCGAATTCGATTTTTTTCATGAAAACAATACTTTCTCTATACTTCGTATATGGAAAAAGTAAAAAACATAAGCAGGTATTTTTATGCAAATTAATTAATTTATACCTCATCCTTTCCTCTACAACAGGGGTGTCAAACTGGCGGCCCGCGGGCCGGATGCGGCCCTCCAACTCCTCTCGTGCGGCCCGCGATGTCACTTAGGGTAAACCGTATAGTTATTGGCCTCCTTACAGTTATTAACCATTTCCTACTTTGAAAGGTGTAGTAAGACAACAGTTACAAATCATTTTTAATTATCATGCTAGGTGGCATGCCTAGACTCATAAATCAAACATCATTCTTTAAGTAACCACCAGATGACAGCTTTTTACTATTTGAAACGGAGTTTTTGTAAATATTCTCTTTGATATCCATAGTTGTTGAGAGCCATGCAAAAACAGCATTCTTTTTTAATGGGCTTCAGTATTTCGAATTAAAATATATCTAATTTGCATTGTTATTTTTCTCTCGCTACGTTATTTGCTGTGGTCAGTTGGTCGACTAAAGTAGACTACGGTCGCAATAATAACCTTCTTCTTCGGTGCAGCTTTTGTTTTCCCGTTTTCAGTACCATAGGCTGATTACCCCGTTTTTGTTTTTGTTGTTCAATATAGAAAATATTTTGGCAAAGATGTACGTAATTAATGTTTAATTACTAAACAATTTACAATTATTTAATTATTAAACAATTATCTAAATTTATATAAAGTTTATGTTCAATATTATTTTTATCCCTAGAATGTCGCTTTCAAAGTCAACAAGGAAAAGAAAGATCGATGAAGAGGGGAGAAAATTTCATGAAAGATGGGAATCGAAGTACTTCTGCTTAGAGATGAAAAATAAAATTGTGTGTATCATATGCAGTGCAACAATTAGTGTGGCTAAAGAATATAATATTAAACGGCACTATAATACAAATCACAAGGAACAGTACTCATGCTTCGAAGGTAAATTAAGAGAAGAAAAATTAAAAACAATGAAGAACTCACTTCAAAATCAGCAACAAGTGTTTACAAAATGTATGAAAAGCAATGAATCGATAACGAGAGCTAGTTACGAAATTAGCTATTTACTAGCAAAACACTCGAAACCATTTACAGAAGGCTCATTAGTCAAACATTGCATGATAAAGGCTGCTGAATTCGTCTGTTCCGAAAAAGTGCAATTGTTCCGCGAGATATCCTTATCGAGAAATGCAATGTCAGAAAGAGTAAGTGAGATGGCAGGCAACCTGAGTGATCAGCTGCGAGAAGTATCTGCAACAGTCCAGTGTTTTTCAATTGCGATTGATGAAAGTACAGATGTACAAGATGTTGCACAAGTTGCGGTTTTCTTTCGTGGTTGCGATGAAAACATGAAGATAACGGAAGAGCTTTTGGAAATTATCTCCATCCACGGAAATGCCACCGGTGAGAATTTTTTTGATGCGGTATGGAGCACTTTGGAGAAATTCAAACTTCCTTTGAACAGGCTCGTTGCTGTGACAACTGACGGTGCCAAAGCAATGATAGGTAAAGATAAAGGACTCGTACCAAGACTGGCAGCAAAGTTGAAGGATATCTGCCCGGATAAAACAAAACTGAAGTCATTCCACTGCATTATTCATCAACAAATTCTGTGTTCTAAAATATTAAAAATGGACAATGTGCTTGAGAGTGTGACTAAAACTATAAATTTCATTCAATCCAGGGGACTTAATCACCGCCAATTTGCAGCGTTTCTTAAGGATTTAGAGTCTGGATTCAAAGGACTTCCTTATTACACAGAAATTTGTTGGTTATCTTGCCACAAAGTCTTGGAGAACTTTTATTTGCTTATAAAAGAAATAATATTGTTTCTTGAAATGAAGGATCAAGATGTATCAATTTTGAAGGATCCAGCGTGGATGCAAGATTTGGTATTTTTAGTTGATATTACCCACCACCTGAACAGTCTGAACATTAAGTTACAAGGAAAAGATAAATTAATAATGGACATTTACGATACAATGGCAAGTTTTGTACAGAAATTGACTCGGTTGGAAAATCACCTGAAAACTGATACCCTAACTTACTTTCCTACGTGTGAACAGTTCAAAACGAAAAATCAAATTTGTACTTTTTCACAATATTGCAATCAAATTAAAAGGATCAAAGACGAATTCAATAAGCGCTTCGAAGATTTCAAGGAGGAACAAGAAATGTTTTCTCTTTTCTAGGAATTTTTTCTTTCGAAATCGAACAAGCTCCTGTTTCCTTACAAATGGAACTCATTGATCTGCAGAACGACTCAATCCTTAAAGAAAAATACAGAGAAATTGGGATTCCAAAAATATATTCTTATTTAGGACAAAAATACCCCGAGATTAAAAAGTTTGCCGCACAAATTCTATGCTACTTCAGAAGTACATACTTATGCGAACAATTGTTTACGTGCATGAAACTTAATAAAACAGCTCACACTAACCGATGAAAATCTTTCCGCCATAATGAAGGTCGTATGTTCACAATCATTATCTCCAAATCTTGAGAAGTTAGCTGGAGGCAAACGATGGCAAGTTTCCGGCAAAAAAGTGTAATAGACCAGTACTATTTAAAATTTAGTAATAAATATTATAATCACTATTATGTATTTTTGTCAATCAATAAATAAATTACATCAATAATTATATGCATGTCCATTATTACTTCTGTATATTTCCTTTTGATTATTTATTAGTTATATATTTTCCTTTAACTTAATTATAGTTTCTCGATAGTGGAACAAAACAAATTGATTTCATGTTTTAATTTTTTTATAAATTTGATATTTCTTTAAATAAATATTTAAAAAACTGTGAAATTTGAAAAGCAGAATGAGTAACACCATAACTACATATAGTGCAGCCCGCGTGAATTTTACTTGTAAGAAAATGGCCCATGGCTGAAATGAGTTTGACACCCCTGCTCTACAAGCTTATGATAATTAAAGAAAGATGATAACATTTTGAACAGAAGGCAAGAGAACGTTAAACGTAAAAATTAAGGTAGTCTATCGGCAATATTTGTTGAGATATAATAGTCAGTCTGTTTGACGGAAAGACTAAATGTGTTCATTTACTATTCAGTTTTAAGTAAATGCTACAAAATGAGTAGCTAATGCTTATAAGTTAAAGCAGAGGTCGGCAACCTACGGCCCGCGGGCCACATGCAGCCCTCGAGAACGCTTTATGCAGCCCGCAAAGCTGTAATGAAAAAGTGATCAGGAAAATCTCTCATGGGCAATTTTATATTTTTATATTTTATGGTCTCAAAGCCTTTTCTGGTGAAGTTTTAACGCTAGTAAATTACGTAGACTTGATTTCGTTCATATGAAATCACATAATCTCCAGAAAACTTCTGATTTATTCGCTCATCTGGCCCACCGAGGCTTTCTTGAGTCCCAATGCGGCCCTCCGAAACATTCACAACTGCAAATGTGGCCCGCCATGCAGAAAAGGCTGCCGACCCCTGAGTTAAAGCATACTTTTATTCACTCAAAATGAAGCATATGCTTTTGCTTTAACTGTTTTCTTTAAGCATTTGCTTAATTTTTATTCACTCTGTTAATTGCACTCAGATGCATAGCACGACTTGTCCATAATCACTAAACAGTACTTATAAATACTAGCAAAATATGTCGAAAATGGTTTTATTTAACAAAATTATCTTTTTTTCTTAAAAATTACAAGATGTAATTTAGTATTAAAATTTATTTTTATAAATTCTAGTATAAGAAGAATAAAAGTATTCTTCCCATCCCCGAGCATTTTTAACAAAATACTTACTTACGATTACATTTCTGTTTTTAACATGAGTTCCCGAAAAGCCTTGGTAAAACACTAGTTGTGAATTCCTAACTAGCATAAAACATGGTATATTACCATTACATTACTCCAATTTGGCACACTCATTAAATAACGATATGAAGGTCTAACAAAAATACTTTCACCGTGGTAAAAGCAACTGTTTTTTAAGATAGTACAAATGTAACCAAACAAATTACCTTGTTTGAAAATAAAAAGAGTAATATGACAAATGATTTACAAAGGTAGTTTACTAACAATTTTACATCGGACATTGATGAAACAGTTACTGGTGCAATACAAAATTATGGAAATAATGTGAACCCAAATCACATAATCATTAACTTATACATAATAGAAAAGTAGGCGAAAAAACGATGGAATAAGTATAACCTTGAGCCTTTTTACCGACCAAGTCATGACAATATTAAGCACATAATTGGGCACTTTTTCATTTAAGTGTGTAAAATTTATTTTACTCGGCCCCAACGGGTTGGGCAAGTTGGTGGAAGTGTTTTTTGTTCCTCATGTTTTTTTGTTTAAGCGTGTAACATTTATTTTACTCGGCCCCAACGGGTTGGGTAAGTTGGTGGAAGTGTTTTTTGTTCCTCCTCACATTAACTGTGTTCAGAGGCATCTCCATTCAAAGAAAAATGAAGGGATACCACTAAAAATGAAATTTTTATAGTGAATCATAACATTCAATTTGTCAATCCGACCAATTATGCCACCACCAATCATGTAGAGCAGGGGTCCCCAACCCGCGGGCCGCATGCGGCCCCGAACCAATTCTGTGCGGCCCTTGCTTCCCAAAAACTAATTATTTTTTAAACATTTTATACACGTTTCTTTCTTGACGATGGATAGCTGGGATGAAAAAAAGCAAATTCTGATTGGAATCTACTCTCAACGAAATTGAAACATTGTATTCATAGCTAATATGAAAAGCGAATTCAGATTGGCGTCTGCTTTCAACGCCAGTGAAACACTGTATTCCAGGCTAATCTATGTATTACATTATATATAAAATGGCAATGGCAGTTATATCTCGCCGACTCCAGCCAGTGACTATTGAAACATTTGTTAGAGGTAACTTGCAGGCTTGAATTCTTTCTTAGTTTCTTGTGTCTTGGTATGAGTGACTTGTCGATGTTTGAACAAGTGCATCGTTGAAAAAACCTTTCCACATCGTGCGTATTTGCGCACATGCGTTGAACTCGGAAAAATCGGAACAGATTTAAAGCAAGGTATGCTTATATTATTTTTTACGTTATAATAAATTAAATTATTAGTAATAGTGAAGGAATGGGGGGAAAGTTTGAATACGGAAAAACATTTCTTCAAAAAAGAAGGATTAGTAAATCTTTTTTCGCAAATAAATTACGCAAATAAATAGACTTCTTAATTAACTTCTTAATTTTCATCTTAATTAATTATTAATTGATAATAGTAAAATAATTTATATTAAAATAGAGTCCTTTATTATTCTCATACTAAACCTACTCTATTTTAATATAAATTATTCTAATATTATTCTTTTTATTGTTAATGAAATGTGATTATTATTTTCTAATTAGTGAAATGTATATTGCTGTTTTGATTTGAAATTTTGTTATTTCAATTCTCTGTTTAATTACAATACTCTTTTGAAAGGAACGGGGTTGCTAAACAGCGAGTATGAGAATAATAAGGGACACTAAAATACAGTTAGCGCATGGAAATAATAAGGTACACTAAAATATGGGAATACCTAATGGTTTACCTTTGGTGACGTTAAATATCTTATAACTTAAACTAAACAACAACTATTTGTAGCCCTACTTTTATCTAAAAAATTCTTGCCTGGATTCGAACTTCCCACCCTTAACTCCTTTACCATAACCAAATTATTTTATTAAAGAAATACACAATAGTGTTTTATTTATTTTCAGACTACTTTAAACAAACAATTGTGAAACAAAGCACCCTTTAAAATGATGGCATCATTAGATAAGATGACAACAAAAAAGCGAAAAATAGTAGACGAAGGCCGTAAATTTAATGATTGTTGGACAAATGAATATTTTATTGTTTTACACGATGATAAAGCACATTGTCTGATATGCCATGAAACTATTAATAGTTTTAAACTGTTCAATATTAAGAGATACTACGAATCTCGTCATAAGGAGTACTCATTGTTTCATGCAGACGTACAACTGAACAAGTTAAATTCACTGAGAAAATTTTTGAATCAGCAGCAAACCTTTTTTAAAAAAGTTGCAAAAGAAAACATATCAGCTGTGTGTGCCAGTTACCAAGTGGCTAAATATATTTGTGAGAATGGGAGACCGTTCACTGACGGGGAATTTGTGAAGAATTGTATGTTAAAAGCAATGAAGGAAGTGTGTCCTGAGAATTTACATTGTATTGAAAATGTGAGTTTATCCTCATCTATGATTACAAGACGTTTGGAGGTTTTGGGAGAAGATCTTAATGCTACATTAACTCAAAGAGCAAAGGAATTTCAATACTTCTCTTTAGCTCTTGATGACTACTAATTTTTATTAAGGCTGTAGATTCGAATTTTGTGGTTATGGAGGAGTTGTGTGCACTCCATAGTATGAAAGACACTACAACTGCAGAAAATATATTTTTGAAAGTATCCGAAACTTTAACAAATCTTAATCTGAGTTGGGATAAACTAAAAAGTGTGACGACAGATGGCGCAAGAAATATGATAGAGAAAAAATCAGGGGTAGTTGCTCGAATTAACGAAGAAGTAGTGAAAGCTAATGCTGCCATTCCTATTCAACTTCACTGCATCATCCACCAACAGGCTTTATGTAGTAAGATTGTAAAATTCGAAGATGCAATGAATATTGTTGTATCAAGCATTAATTTCATCAGGTGTTATGGATTAACTCACTGGGAGTTTAAAAGTTTTCTCTCGGAATTAAATGCAGAATATGAGGATGTGCTGTATCATGCAGAAGTTAGGTGGCTTAGCAGAGGACAAGTTCTTAAATGATATTTTGCTCTTCGGCATGCAATTGATATTTTTCTCACCGAAAAAGGAAGATCTCAAGAAGAACTTTCTGACCCAAATTGGGTTTGGACTTAAGCTTTTTTAACTGATATCACAGATCATTTGAATAACTTGAATTTAAGATTACAGGGAAAAGGAAAGCTTGTGTCAGATATATATGCTGAGGTGAAAGCATTTGAGGGGAAGTTAAAAATTTTGGTGAAACAGTTTAATGAAGGCAATTTTTCGCATTTCTCTTGCTGTAAAGAACTAAATTCTGGCAGAAAAATGGTTTTTCAATCCACTCTAGGAAGATGCACAGAAGCGCTGAGACTCCTGCAAGAAGAATTCAAGAACAGATTTGGGGATTTTCACAAACATGCGAAGGAAATAAGAATGTTTCAGAATCCATTTGAAGTAGCAGCAGAGGACTCACATGCAATGTATCAGATGGAATTAATCGATCTGCAAGCTACAGATGCTTTGAGAGACACTTACAAAGAAAATAGCCTTTTGAAGTTTTATTCAGGACAACGAGACCATTTGTGAACCTAAAGACATTTGCAGTGGGCATGTTCTCTATTTTCGGTAGCACATATATTTGTGAATCAACATTCTCAAAAATGAAAATAATCAAGTCCAAGTGTAGGACAAGGCTTTCAGATGATCATTCGCATAAGATTTTAAGGTTGTGTGTCACAAGCATTGAAGTAGATATTAATAACCTTGCTAATAAAATGCAGCCTCAAATGTCACATTGAATATGTGTAAAAATAATAAATTGTGATAAATAAATGTCTTTATTTAAAAAAATTAACCTTATTTTCCGAGGAAGTGAGTATTTTTTATTTATCTTTCACATGGTATGTCCATTGTCCATCCCTAACCTTAGGATAGACGTTATTCATCTTATCTTTATGTAAATTCATTATTTATTAGTAAATTTTTAAAATCTTTCCTGATACTGATAAGGAATCAATATGAAGAACTGACTCTAAAAACGATTTTGCGATGAATTGCTAATTTAAAAAAAGTAAAGTAGATTGTCTGCGGCCCGTGAAGGCTTTCCAGAGGCTAATGCGGCCCACTGGAGGTGAAAGGTTGGGGACCCCTGATGTAGAGGCTATGTGGGCATCAGCCAAACGAAAAAATAAACGTGTGGGACAGCTCGAAGCCTTCTGAATTCATATTTCATAGAATTCATGTGGAGATACATGTATAATGAGGATCCATTAGAACAGGGCTTGACAAACCCTGTGCGCCAGGTTGCCATGGCACCTAAGATTTTCATGCTGGCGCCTAGATATTGTATATGCTTGCCGTAGTTAGGTTATGGTTATACTGTAGTTATATTGTATTATTGGGATCAGCAGCAGGAGCAGCAATATAGAATATATTTATCGGAAGCATTCAAGTTCCTGAAAATAAGTGCAAATTTTTATTCTTGTTCATAAACTACGTTTTCAGAATATCATTAGACTTTTTCAGATGTATAAGGCTCATATTATTATGTTCTGCTACATAATGTGACAAATAAATGTGCATGGCTTAATTATTGTAGCAGATTCGCGTCTGAATTATTAAACATTTATTTTTCTGACGATGATAAAAAAGGCTATCAAAATTATGTAACGTCTGCACTGGTTCCTAGATTTTGGAGGTGGCGCCTTGGTTTTTAGAAAATTTGTTGAGCCTGCATTAGAGAACCTTTTTAAATGTATCCGTGATGTGTACCCATGTTTGTAAATAAATAAATTTCTTGTCGCTATTAATTCTGACAAATTATAAATGTTACACGCTTAAACGAAAAAGTGCCCATAATTGCTTTTAAATCGTTGAAAACTATTTAGAAAACTTGCGGCGCCGAAATCTCAGGGTGGAATTGTTAGGGGAAAACCTCACGAAGACTTCTCAAGGTGGCAAACAGCCCAACAAAAATATTGATAATCCTTCGATAACAAAACTTCTATACATCAGAAGTGGTGAATGAAACAAGCTAAAAGAGCAAACAAATATTTCAATGCAATTCAATAGAATTTGTGGAGCTTGTATAATGGGTACAATCACACTGAAACTAAGACTTATTCGGCAAACGAATACATAATACTATTATATTAATAGTATTATTGTGCGATATGACATTGCTAAAGAGTATTACATATATGTAAACTTATACGTTATAACCTAAAAGCATTATTGTATTTTATTAACATATTTTGCAACTGTTGCTGTAATGCTGTTATTTCTTTCATATTTATATTATGGCTACTTTGTTGTACATATGTTCTTCTGACTTATCTTATGACAAGTCTATGATGACCGTTGGACTAATAAAATATTATTATTAATGCCGATAACCTTAATCATCTTTTCAGTTATTTATTTAGTTAAGAAAATAATACGGGTACTATTGCACCCAATTACAATATGCATTATATAATCACATACTTTATAAAATCACAATTATTGATCATAGATAATATCACTAAAATACCAAATTAAATAGAAATTTAACTAAAAAATACAATTGAACAATTTAACAATAAAAGTATTAAGCTATAAATCACATATCCAACTAGGCAGTAAGATATAACATATCATTTTATAATAAACACGCATCACTAATTTAATCACAAAAACATAAGAATCTAACTAAATAAATTCTTAATATCCCTATGAGTACAATTGAAAACATCAACATAATTATACTTGTTTCCTTCTTGCACTAGTCTATTAATTGGGGAATTAACAACATAATTTGTTCTGTGAAATTGCACTGAAAAAGTGCCATTAAAACGAGTACTATACTGTGGAACATGAAAATCAATTAAATAGATTAAATCAATACAATCATGCTCTGATCTTACTATTTTAATTAACTTCATCAAATCAAATTGAGACCGACGAGCTTCTAAAGACGTTAAATTAAGAAAACACATCAGTTCTTCATAATCAATCTCCTCTGTCAGAATATTTATTTTACGGCTGTCAGTCTTAAAAATTTGTGTTGTACTCTTTTCAATTTAGAAATACAGTCAAACTCGTTTATAACGAGCACGGTTGTAACGAGGTCACGGCTATAGTGAGCAAATGCTACCTCCAAGATAAGTTTACGAGTATTTACATACAAATATTTCACGTATATAACGAGCACGCTTCACGGATATATCGAGCAAACTTCGACCACTTCTCACTGTCTCAAACGCGGTGGCGGTCAGCCCCTTCAATCCTCATAGTGACCCAAGATATGTAACCTTGTGTTCTCGAGTCCAGCCTCTACACCCTATCCCTCGGGGAGGTTAAAGACCGCGGCGTTGTTGTTAAAAAATAATCCCTTCGTCCAAACCAAGAATTCCCAACTTGCAGGTACAGTGGCACCCGCGGAGGTCCTTTGTCCTCTCCTCCCAACCCCCAGCTCTTTTACAGCCAGGAGGTTGTGTTTGGAAGGGGGGTAAGGGGCTAAGGGTATGTACAATGGCGCCCGCCCCGTCTCTCAGCCGAATGCACCCAACACCCTTTCCCACGTAAAGATGGGAAATGCCAGATTTAATCCGTCTCCTCAATAACTCTTCCTGGAATTGGTATGCTCGCAGTTTGCAAAGAAAGTTCGTAGCGTTGATCACAAAAATCAGTTGAGATTTTGCCCTTGAACGAGTAACATGTCCGTACATAAAAGGAAGTGTCTGTCTATTCACGAAAAGGTTGATATTATTCGAGAGTTAGAACGTGGTGAAAAAAATGTTGAAGTGTGTAAAAAATTTAATTTATCGTCGTCTACGGTTTCAACCTTATGAAAAAACAAAAAAGCGATTTTATCTGCACTAGAGAACAACCTAACAACGAACAAGAAAATGAGGAAGTGTGACTTGGGTACTGTTGATCAAGCACTGCTGGAGTGGTTTAAGACGCAGAGAAATGCTGGTTTCCCCATCAACGGCCCCATTTTAAAGGTACAGGCAGATAAATTTGCAAAACAGTTAGGACATGAAAACTTCACATGCAATAATGGGTGGCTCGATCGTTTTAAAAATCAGAATAACATTGTTTATGCGAAAGTCAGTGGAGAGGCCCTGTCAGCAGATTCAAAAACGGCAAGTGAATGAGTGAAAAGTGTTTGGGAGGAGTGTCAAAAAGGTTACAGAGAAGAAGACATCTACAATGCCGACGAAACTGGACTGTTTTACAACATGATGCCTGATGCAACGTTTAAATTCAAAGGTGACAAATGTGTTGGTGGCAAAAGACCTAAGAATCGTTTAACAGTTTTAATGTTCGCAAACATGAATGGGATTGACAAAAAAAAAACTTTTTGTTATTGGTAAGTCACAAAAGCCGTGTTGTTTCAATAATTTAAAGAAGCTTTCCGTTGAATATGCAGCTAATAAAAAGGCATGGATGACTTCCAATATTTTTCAACAATATGTAAGTCAGTGAAACAACGAGTTACGGAGGAAAAATAGAAACATTTTACTCCTTGTCGATAACTGTCCTGCGCACCCACATATGCAGGAGTTATCCAATGTAAAACTGGTGTTTTTGCCTCCAAATGCGACTTCTATTTTGCAGCCAATGGACATGGGGATAATTAAAAGTTTTAAACGCCATTTCAAGCGATTTTTTGTTCTACAGTTGATTGAAAGAAGGGAAAGAGGTTTAGATGGCAACGTCTCTGTATTGGATGCAATTCATTTGATGACAGATGCATGGGACAATGTTTCACCTACAACGATCATAAACTGTTTTCGGAAGTCTGGTTTAATATCGGGAGAATTTTCGATTGATAACCATAACGTTGATGAAGATGATCTACCTCTGTCAGAATGGCTTAAAGAAAATGGAATTGCGAATTTTGACCATGTAAATGACATTGACAATTTTGTTCATGTTGATGATGATTTGATTACCAGTGGAATTCCTACGGAGAGTGAAATAATAGAGACAGTACAAAACACAGCAGACAGTGATGAAGACATTGTTGAATGTGTCGAAGACACAATCCCGACGAAAGCTCAGGATGCTGTGGAAACATTAAATGATTTTTTTGAAAACATTGACATTTCCGATGGTGTTTTTAGCGCAATAAGTGTAATAAGAGGAAACTTAAGAGACTTCAAAGTGAAATCTATGAAACAGGCTACCATTCAAAGTTATTTTTCTAAAAAGGGGAGTGATTAACGATGTAGCCGTGAGTAAATTTTATATGTACAAATGATTATTTAAAATTTTCTAGTTTATTCTCATTTTTATGTTTTTCCATAAATTTACTAAATAAACTTTCTGTTTATATATTCACTTTTACTTCTTATGTCTTATTTCACCATACGCATGCATGCTTTTGCCTTCACGGATATTAAGTTTAACGGCTATAACGAGCAAAACTAAACGGTCCCGTGGCGCTCGTTATATCCGAGTTTGACTGTATGTACTTTATATGTAGGTGACCATATTGATTTAGTAAATTCCAGCTGACTGTGCACCAAGGAACAATATAAAACTTTTAGTGCATAACAATTATAAAAACTTTTGGTATTTCTGTTTATAAAACCTAGCATTTTATAAGCTTCACTAATTAAAATGATGAATAAAAGTTAGGGGTGAATGCAAAAATACTCCTAGATCACGAACAACATTAACCTTTGGTATAATTTCTCCGTTTATCTTATAATCAAAACTTATGGGATGCTTGCTTTGACTAAAAGAAATATAAGAACATTTTTTAACATTAAAAAATAAACCATTATTTGCAAAGTACTTACAAAGACTATCAATATTACTTTGTAAAACAAATGAATCATCTAAATGTGTAATAGTCTTTAAAATTTTTATATCAGCAGCAAAGAGCTGAAATCTAACATTATTAAAAACATGGTAAATATCATTTTTAAAGATTAAGAACAATAATGGCCATAAATGTGAACCCTGAGAAACACCAGAAGTGGAAACAAAGGTTTCAGAAAGACAATTTTTAATTTTAACAACTAGTGTCCTATTAAGCAAGTAACTGGCTATCCAATCCATAAATTTACCACTAATTCCATAACCTTTTAGTCTGGCTAAAAGTAAAAAGTGATCAACCCTGTCGAAAGCTTTTGCCAAATCCAAATAAATAGCATCTGTTTGTAAAAAGTTTTCCATAGCTTGAAACAAGTTAGACACAACACAGTAAGTTAGTATTAACATTCCTTCCCTTGAATAACTCATGTTGATTAGGTGTAATAATAGACATAAACAGTCAGTGTATCACAAATAACACTTTCAAATATTTTAGGAATACATGATTGTATACATATAGGACGATAATTTCTCACATTAGCTTTATCCCCAGATATGTGTATTGGTACTACAAAACTTTCTTAGGGATATATCAACTATTAAGTGACAAATTAAATAATATGCTTAATGGGTGAACTAGTGACTCTTTGCACATTTTTATAACACAAAGTGGAATTTTATCAGGACCCATACCTTTATTGAAATCTGGGCTACTTAATTTTAGCAATATTTGTTCTGGGGAAATTGAAATTTGACTGAGGTTGATGTCATGTTCATAATGTACTATTGGTGCTTTCACATTAAATTTTTCATAAACACTTGAAAAAAATGTTTTGAACAAATCAACAAAAACATCACTGTGTGTACTATCAAGGTACATATTATTTGGAATACTGTTGTCCTTTATAAAGGAGTTAATGTAGTTCCAGAAAGATTTAATATTATCACATAATGAATATTCAACATTTTGCATATAACTACGATAGCATTTCTGTACCAAATATTTACATTTAGCTCTAATAATGGAAAAGTTATAATAATCTTTTAGGGAGCCACTAAATTTATATGTTGCATGAAAGACTTTTTTAGTTCTGACTAGATTAATTAGTTCTGAATTGAACCAGATTGGAAAATGTTTACTTATAGTTTTATATTTAAAAACAAAATTATCTATTGCCAAACTATGTCATAGAAGTGCTGGAGTGATATATCCAAAGATTCACAAGACAAGGCCAATTCCCTGTCAAAATTCGAAAAATATGGAGAGACATTATAATAATCTCCCTTCTTAAAATCATATACACGAGTATTTACCTTACTTTCTAAATATCCATGCTGAGTGTAATTTAACGTATACAAAAGGGCAGGGTGATGCCTATCACAGGATACAATTGGGTCATAAGCCTGTAAAACAATAATACCTCTAATACTAGAAAAAGCTAGGTCTTGCCAAGACATTAGGAATACTATTTAGCTGAACTAGATAGTGAAAAATCACTCATATCTCTCACTATTTTGGTCGAAGGGTCACATTTTAAGGAGAAATATTCTAAATCAGAAGAAAAGGAATTTGAAAGATTGTAGTCACCTAAAAGAAGTAATTCTACTTGAGAAAATTAAGAAAATATTTGTAACGTCTTCAAAATGTCTATTGTATATAACAGATGGAGATAGAGGAGTATAAATACAACCAACAACTAATTCAAAACCCAACTTCAACATCACAAAAAGCTGCTCTTCCTTGTTGTTGGCTACAAACGACTGGAAATTCCTTACTGGAGATTGTTTTAATTTCAATGTAACAATTCATGGGATGTAATTAGTTATTTTCTGTAACAGTAACATTTATAAATAGTAATACTGGCTAATAAAATACTTACACTAAAATCATTTTTGGTAAAATCCACTCCTCGAACGAAAGGAAGAACACCGGTACAAGCCATTTAAAATGAACATCTACTGTATGAATCTCAACGTATGATATATATATATATATATATATATATAATTATATAAATAAACTATATCAATCCTATTGCAGATAAATAGGCAAAACTTTGTCTGCAAAGATGCATTAAACATACGAAAATCGAGTGTTGTTATATACGATATATATCGCTCAAATACGATATCGAGATAAAAAAGAAGCATCTAATGTTTTTTCTAACCTTACGGATATTAACTGAAAAACGTACAACTACCCGAATGTAGTTTTATGGAAAAGGCGCTGTGGCAAACAGAACTGGACAGAACAGAAATGTATTGAATGTATAGCGATTCAAGGGATAGTAATGTGCAAAATGTAATTATTATAAATTTTGGGAAATATAGGCGATTCGAAGACGTAAGGACATCGGCCAATTTAAAATATATCGTAATCAATTACTTAATGGGCATATTATGGTGCAGATGCATAGGAAAAAAATAAATGATAATTTTATCCCGATTACTCATCAACCAAGGGCTGAAAAGGAACGGAATATTAAGAAACTAAGGAGTGTTGAATTTCGTAATGAAAGGTAAAGCCCAGTTGTCTTTTCTTAAGCTGTGTATGTGCGTCACTATTGCATTCTAGTTGTTAAACATTTATAGTTTTAATATGCAATAAGTTATCACCAACATCGGTTGTTTTTTTAGGTAATTATTATTTTTGAAGGAATGGAAGAGGATAGGCAATTAGCCTTAATAGCTATGTTTAACTATAGATTTCTGCGTAATTTGATATGTAATTGTAAAACCTATCAGGTTTAAAATATCCAATGTTTTGGTGTCATCAGGCCAGCGAAAAATTGAGGCATGTCATCGTAGTTAATGTTCGTAAACGAATAAACTACGAAAGGTAATAGATCAAAATTAAAAACAGTACTCATTGATTAATTTATAAGAGTTTTGATATACTTTCTAACTATCTGAAACTTACCATAGCTTATTTTTAAAAAGATTTTGGATACTCTACCTGTTGTACTATACGGTCGACGACCGGCTTAGTCAAAGATTGCGGGAAAACTACGAGATTTAGGTAATAGGCTGTCGCTGTGAATATAGAGCATTATATTTCATTTGTGCTGATATGAAAATTTAACAACCCCCGCAGTTTTTCTGTTACGTCAAATTATCTAAAACTCCGAAAATCTCGCGAGGCAGGCACCTTGGCTATTAATTTTTTTTCTGAAAATAATAACAACATTAGCGTAGTGGTTTTTACAGAGGTATTTGAATATAACATCATATGTTTATTAATATAGTGTTTTGGCAAGGGCTTGTGATTTTTAAAAATTGAACGGAGATGTCGGTTGCGCTACCGACGACACTCAAGCATCGGCAAAACAATATGCA
Source organism: Tanypteryx hageni (assembly GCA_028673005.1). Taxonomy (NCBI): domain Eukaryota; kingdom Metazoa; phylum Arthropoda; class Insecta; order Odonata; family Petaluridae; genus Tanypteryx; species Tanypteryx hageni. Next base: position 4,320,860 of record CM054114.1, read on the forward strand.
GTTATGAAAAAACGTCCACTTGAGGTATTTTCTGGAAAGCACTTGAAACAAAATTCCAGAATGTTATGAAGTTTGTAACAGTTGATCGGCCTTTAATAAAGCCATGCCGTTCTTGAATTATTATAGGATTGACAAGTGGATAAATATAACCAAAAACTAGGGATTAAAAACACCTTGGCTATAGATTACTAAATCGCAATTGGTCGGTAATTTTTAATATCTGACATCCCAGATTTGAACGCTGGCACCACATGACTCAATATGGCAAATTAATAGTATACTACCTTGTCTCAAGATAAGTGGAAGAATACCATCGACCAGAAAAATGGCTTACTAATCAAAACGAATTAGCTATGGTATCAGATTTATCAACAGTCATTCATATTTATTCATTCCAAGATTTTCATTCCACAAACAAAGATCATCTACCATCAATAAAACCAACTACAATAATGCCCAGGAAAACAATCCAAAAGAGTCCACTACAGGCCCTAATTTTAATCCCTCAAACTTATCTCGCCCTTCCCCTGTGCCTTTCGGTTTAAGAAATGAAACACCGATAATCCAATCACTATTGAAACCAATGACATGATGACTGGGGAACAAATTTAAAATCTTGCACTTAAATCTAGTGTCGAAAGAGTAAAATCAATCAATTAGAAATATAAAAACTGCAACAAGACATCCTATGCTTGTCAAAACTTTGGCTAAGAGATAGTGAAATAAGTGCTGTTTGTCCACAAGGTTATAAATCAGTTTCATCATATTCGAGAAACCTTAAAAAATTGTGGTGTTATTATTTATGCTAAGTCTAACATCATGTAGAATCAATACCAGCTATATCCACAGAAAGAGACTGAATATGTTGCTGTGAAGTTCCAAATACAAGAACTTTAGTTTCTCTATGTTTATTTATAGGTCACCAAGTGGAGATTAAAATTCCTTTTTATCTAACAAAAACTTCAATTTCTTTATATGTTTATTTGTAGGTCATCAAATGGAGACAAAATCCTTTTTATCTAACCTTGATAAAAGATTAGCTTCATAAATATCCTCTAAATGTAACATTATCAACTATAGTGATTTTAATATTAACTTAAATGTTGAGAATTACCAAAAATCATTATTTTTAGATTTAACAAGAATAAATTCTAAATTATCTACCACCATTGATAATATTTTCATTCCAAATTCCTTATTTCAATATAATAGCACCATGCTTAATCTTACTCTGTCTGGCCAATTAGCACAACTATTAGTGCTTCTCATGAAGACCAACTTCATTAACAATTTGTGAATCTACAAAGGAAGGTTGGCCCAAATGAGATACCTGTATGGTTTTCAGACTAGGTTATCTCAAGTGAACTTGCAACACATATATGACCTCACCTCAGTTGATGACAAGTTTAACACTTTTCTTAACATCTTCATTAACCACTTTAATTTCTCTTTCCCCAAATCAAACTGGGTAACTCCAGAACTTAAAATAAAAGTATCCGAGTTGAAAACACTTCACTTTAAAACAGAAACCTCCAATGACAGCCAATTGCTATCTAACTACAGTGCTACAAATAAAAATGGCAAAAAGAATTTTTAATGACAATTACATCAGTAAATCAACCCAAGCAAAGCCTCCTGGCATATCATTAAAAATTCTTCCCAATCCTATAGTACCAAAATAACCTAGAGCTAAAGAAGAACAATAAATTAATAACAGACCCAAGCTCAGCCAACATTTTTGATAACTTTGACAACAAACAGCACCCAACACAGAAGAATGACCTACACATTCCCGTTCTATTTATTTGACTCCTGTTAACAGGAATGAACTGGAATCCGTACTTAAAAAGGTAGAGAAAAGTCACTCTTCTGGAATAGATGAGATACCAGGATTACTTATTTTTAAATCCTCTACATATATTATGGAACCTCTCCAGCATATCATTAATAAATCTCTTGTCCATGGAATTTTTCCATCAGCTCAGAAACAATATAATTATTCCTATGTTAAAAAAGGAAATAAATATATTGTGGATAATTAAAGACTGATATATTCCAACTTCCTTCTCATAAGTATTTGAAAATGTTCTATCATTAAGACTCCACTCATACCTTGATCATTATTACTTTATATCACCTTCAAAGCATGGTTTTTTAAAAAAGAAAACTATAACAACAGCTATTTTCAGCTTCTTATCCCAAGTCTTTCTTTGTATATACCCGAGGTCTCTAAACTTTTTACAAGTGGGCCACTTGGTCAATAAATCTTATGCTGGAGAGCCAGAGTGTCATCATGAAACTGTTTTTGAAAATATAGGAGCACAATACACAAATATTTTCATATTAAAAGGTAGTTTAGTGAATTGGATAAATTACGATTTTCCTGGAAAATTTTTGACATGTCCAATCTAACTTTTATTTTTTCTTCACCGAATATGATCTTGGTAGAGGGGTGGCTAGTTCATTTGGCTCCCAATGCTAAGGTTGTGGGTTTGAGTCCTGCCTTAGTCTGAAACTAACAACTTATTACCCAACCTATATAATACAACTTTTCTAAAATTTCAACCCTACCAAGCAAACAAAACCACCATCTGTACCATTAATAGTTACCTTATCTTACAGGGCCATTGCACGGTAATCTGCCACCTGAGACAAAAAAGCAAAATATCCTCATAATTCATTACGCATAGGTGCAGATTGGCTGCGACACTAATATGATACAACCCCTAGAAAAATACCACCTGAGGTGATCACCTCTCAAACTCACCTCATGTGACAGCCCTGCTGTCTTACAATCTTCATACACAAAGTTTCTTTGCTTACATATTTCAGATACCCATCACAATAGCTCAATCTCTAAGAAAATCAACGCTGCTATTTTCATTAAAAGATCCTTGTGACAAAGTGACAGCTATCATCCTTCTTGCAGTTTACTATGCCCACATATACAGCCAACCAAATATGGCATATTTTTTGGGGCACATCCTCTCGCGCATTAAGACTTTTCATATATCAAAAAATAACTCTTGCACTCATCTTTAACGTAAATCAACGAACCTTCTGTAGGAATATTTTTATGAAAAACAAAGTCTTAACACTTTTATGCATCTTTATTTATGAATCAGTAATGCTTGTTAAAGAAAACTTCCATCTCTTTCACCAAAATCAATCCATCCACAACTACTCAACAAGAGCCCACAACAACATTCACACAATACAACACCATCTCTCCCTCTTTGAAAAAGGTTCATGCTACTGCAGTAAACTGTATAATGCTCTCCCAAATAATGTAAAAACTTGGCAATCCCTAAATGAATTCAAAAAGGAAACCAAAATCTTTCTTATGAATCACTCCTTTTATAGTGCAAAAAGAATATTTTGAAACAATGTCAAGATAATCTATTTTTTCCTTACTTTTAACCCAGATTTCATTGTGGCCAATGGAAGTAATAAAAATGAATGAATTTAATTAAAAACTTAAGACAAAACATTTGTTTTCCTTCAAGAGCTAATATAGTTCAAGAATAATTTTATATGTATTGATATTTATAATTAAGCATTACCTATATAATTCTTATAACCCTGTCTTATAAGGGTTTTACATTCAGTTCTAAGTCTACAAAAAGCTATATAATCTGTAACAGAATGAGAATCTTTATAATTTATATGATAAAATGTTTTAAATAACAATCTGAAATTCTGGAGAAAACCATTTAGGATATTTGGAATTACAATTATACTTTATAATGGCAGTATGAATCTTAACTCGACAAAGCACAGGCTGGTGGCAATTGCAACTGCAGCTATAAGAGTTTTTGTTTTGCCATGACATAATACAACAAAGACATGCTAAATGTTTTACCTGGTGACTTTTGCCATGTATGAATTAATTTCAGTCCTAACAGCAATGAAGGTACCACCATAACTCAATTTATCACTAGTTAGTTGATCATGATTCTTTCAGTAACTTTTAGGTCAGAATCACTTATGCCTTGATTCAAATAAGTGTTATCAATTACAAAGATATCAAAATAGGAAGAGCAAACATTAATTTTTAATTCTGCAAGTTTTGTTTTTAGATCTCTTTATAATATCACTACTAAGGCTTTCTATCAAAAGCTCTCATCATCTCATAAAAGCTTCATGCGCTATTGTTATTCTTGTCCTGATTTCTTCCATCTTGTGGGGATGTCAAAGCAGTTCTCTCTCTGTAGCTGAAGTAGGAGTAGTTCCGACAGCTTTACGTTTGTGATGTTTCTGTGTTTTTGTGTTATTTTACGTGTGTCGCTTCGACATCCCCGGGGCCTCGCCAACCTGAAGTCGTCTGATTGGTGAGTGCTCACTGGGTTTCCTCATCCCAACACCTTGTTGACATCCATATATATATATATATATATATATATATATAAACTTAAGGAAAAGAAAAGGTAGTGATTAGGGTGGCAACAAGGTGTTGAAGGAAGCCCAGTGGACACATACCAAGTTGAGGACCAAGTTGGCAGGCTGCTGGGGACGTCAAAGAGACACACAAAAAACACGAAAACACAACAAAAAAACGAAAGCTTATCGGGCCTATGCCCTTCTTCAGTGATAGAGTAACTGAAAGTATATATATATAACACACAAAAATGAAAGATTTTCAGGCATATGCCCTTCGTCAGCAATGGAGAGAGAGTAATATATATATATATCCACCCCTATTTTTCACAACATCTCCATTAGCTTAGGGCAGTGATGGCGAACCTATGGTATGCGTGCCAGGGGTGGCACGCCGAACTATTTTCGTTGGCATGCCAAAAAATGGTAAACGAAATAAAATGTACCACTCGCTAACACGGCGACATACAAAAATGACCCCAGAAATCTAATAAATGTAGGCATTAAGACGATGTGAAAAAGTGGCTTCGTATACAGTTATATTATGATTATTCGCCGGCGGCCCAATCTGCCCCTGGCATCAGCACTAAATTTACTATTTGACATTTTTATTAGTATATTGTTAACATCTGATAAGTTTTCAATTGGAATTTGTCAAATGGAAGTTGATGCCTTGGATCACTCCGCTCATGTCATTCATCTTCCTCATTACTTAATTGACGTCATTTATGAAATCATTTTTACGTATAACGATTTTTCATGAGATATCTGATTTGTTTCTTCTAAGAGAGTGCCACCTCCACCAAAGATAACTCCGTTAATGTTATCCACTAATGCAACTTATTTTCGTTAGTGTTTAATATTTTTTGTCAAGCCTTGAAGATGTGGGATTCGTACAAAGAATTTGATAAACATGAAAAACTATATTTCTTACTTTGTTGTCAATATATCATTTGAATCATTTAGTATATATGTCTTCCTGTGTGTAAAAAGACATACCATGTACTATATTATACGAATATACTCAAATTTGTTGTGATAGGTACTGGCACGCCAACAGGCAAATTTTCTCTTATTAAGGCAATTTTGGCACGCGTGCTAGAAAAGGTTCACCACCACTGGCTTAGGGCATAAAACTCTATTAAAGGCAGATCAAAAAAGCACATAAATACATCCCGGATATGTTAATTTTTTTCTATCCAAGTCCTAAGACATCTCTGGTGCCATGACCTTTCCAAACTTGTCTGCACCAATAGAGCTTTTTGCTTTTAGCCTCCTGTTCAAAATCCTGAGAATTACTTTAGCTGTATGTAAAATTGAACTGATTATTCTGTAATATTTACATTTATTTGATTAAACCTTTTTCTTTATGAGAATTGAAATTGATGTTATGAAGTCCTCTGTCCCCTCTCTCTCTTCATATATCTTATGACATAATTTACAAAAGCTCTGAAGAAATTATGGCTACAATAATCCAAGAGGTTCATTAGCCAGATATGCCATACAAACAAAAGCTCTCTTTCATCCTTTTCCTAACTACTTCAACATTGTATTGGAGAAGTCATCAATACTTACTTCATTCTTTGACATCAAATCCTGGAGAGTCTTTTCAATGTCACTAATCGATATTAGCAGTCCAACACTGTTGTTGTATCTACTAATGGCATGTAATTAACTATGTAAAACTTTGGAAAGTATTTGCGAAATTCTTTACTCTTAACATAAATTTTATACAGGCTCAAATTTTGACTTGCTTAATTGCACAATTATATACAGCATCACCCATCAGGTAACAAATGCACCCATCTCTACCCTATCTTTGTTTAATATCATTTATTTTCTGTCCATGTTAGTGAAAATTTCATGTTTTAAATTGGACCTACCTTGTAGAACATTATGCAAATAAATCTGGCATGGCTTACAATGAAATTATTTCTTCTTTAGCTGTGTTATTCCAATGCGTGACAAGTGCATCCAGCATTTGCATAGATCACACATTACCCATTCTATTATTTTAATGCCTTTTCCCCCACAATCAGTGCAAGTGGTGGGATTATTATCCCTCATTTCTAGAATCAACCCACATTTTCTACAACGACCCCAATTACTCTTTCCTGCATTTAGTGTTGCAACAAATTGTACAAGAATTAATTATACCATCTTTCTCTGGAAAACTCAACAATGCCAACTTCATCTTTTCTCGAAATTCTTCTGCATCAATGTTATTATCTAAATCTTTTCCAGAAGCCAGACGTCATATAATAACTAATGAAAACTCCACAGTTGAACAAGTCTTTTTGTAATGGATACTCTATTTCTGCTATTTTCCAACCCACAATGTCCACATAATTATCACCCAATTTCTGCTGATTTCTTTTCTATAAGAATCTCAAAAACCTTTTCAGGTCCTCCCCTTAACACTAGTGACCCAGTGAATGAGCCCCTAGTGAACTCCAATATTGAAGAGTGTAAGAGATCGTGTCATGAAGAATCAACCACTGGTACTACCACCTCATATGCTACCACCTCCACCACAGGTGTAACTACTAGAGGGAAACTGGGAATTAGTAAGCCCAAGACTACACAGTGACTAGAAAGTGAAAATTTGCTGAATCTTTTTTACAGCAATATTCAGTTTGTTAGAAACAAGGGGCATGCTCTTGAGATACTCCTCCAAGAACTAAAATCCGATATTTTCTTTCTATCCGATCATTGGCTGAGGATGAATTAACAACATTTATTATCAAAGGGTTTAACCTTATTTCTTACTATTGTCGCCATCAAAACAAGTGTGGTGGGGTAGCTGTGTACTCCAGACCTGGTTTTGATCTTTCATACATAGACTTTCAAGAAAGCAGCGAGAAACTTTTTGAATGCTGTATTTCTACCTTAAAAGTCAACTCCTCCTCTTATGTGGTTTTTTGCTTGTACCGTGCACCGAGTGGTAGTTTCAGTGACTTCCTTAAGCACCTGCATGATGCTATCTTATCAGCATTACTCAGAAATGTTGATGGACTTTTGCTGTGTGGGGACTTGAACGTAGACCTTCTTAAAGATACAGTTGATAAAACAGACTTCTCCAACTTCTTAAGTAGTTTTGGTCTGAAAATTATTAATAATGAGCCCACAAGGATATCTTCCCGCTCATGTTCTCTCATAGATTTCCTAATATCTGATATCCCCACCTCTAATTTCTCTTGCAAAACATTACATACAGGCCTCTCGGACCATTTGGCACTAAACTTCACTTTAAAATTTCCCAAGACATCCATAGCTGTAAATCCTATGTACATATCTAAACAAATTTTTAGGCAAAACTCTATTGAACAACTCCGTGTTATGTTATCCAATGAAAATTGGGAGGATGTATCAAATGCTCTAGGCACCAATGTTAAATTCAATGCCTTTATGAATTATTTTATGATGTACTTCAATGCTGTTTTTCCCATTAAACGAGTTAGGCAGAGAACCTTAAATCTAAATAAAAAATTTTATTCTAATGATTTAATAATCATGGGTCAATTTCTACGGGATTTACACTATAAATGCAAATACATTGATCCCAATCTCTCTGGTTCTTATAAACAATCTCTTAAAAAATTCAAACAATGTGTTTTCAGATTACCGGAAACTAATCAATGAAAACTATATTCAGTCATCCAATAATATTATTAAATCTGCCTGGGACGTAATTAAATGCAATACCAAAGCCACAATGATTAACCCAAACCAAAATAACATTAGTTTCAATAATTGCCTTCTCTCCAACCCTGATGAAATAGCTCAGCACTTCATCTTACAGTTCTGTCAAACCACTCCATTCCATGCCTACTCCTCCTTCTAAATCACTATTTTTAGCTCCTACTAATGTACATGAAATAAAAAATATTGTTAGGTCCTTTGACAACTCATGGTCATGTGGTCTTGATGAGATCCCAATGCCTATAATTAAAGCTGTCATTAATTATATTGGTCTTCCTCTAGTTAATATAATAAATTCATCTTTTTATGAAGGGCAATTCCCCTCTAGCCTTAAGTTTGCTTGTGTTCTCCCCATTCCTAAAAAAGGCTCTCTCTCTAACTCAGATAATTATAGGCCTATATCAGTATTATCGGTATGTTCCAAAATATTTGAAAAAATATTTTATAACCGAGTAATCCATTTTCTTGAATCTTTTCTTCCACTCCATGAATCTCAACATGGCTTCAGGAAAGCTAGATCCACTATATCAGCTTCCTTCCAATTAATTAACCAGGTCCATCAGGCATTAAATAAGAAAGACTTCACTCTTGGTATCTTCTATGATTTGTCAAAGGCATTTGATAGCATTAACCATGAAATACTATATACTAAACTTCACAATGTGGGAATAAATGGAAATGCCCTCAATTGGATAAATTCCTTTCTATCTGGCAGGCAGCAAATTGTAAAATACACACATCAGACTTCTAATGGTGTAATCACTTATAAATCTAAACCTCTAAAAGTGTGGAGTGGTGTCCCTCAGGGTTCAATACTAGGGCCACTGCTTTTCATTATATTCATGAATGACCTTCCCCATAATATTGCTAATAGCAAACTCCTATTATATGCAGATGACACATCATGTGTATTGCACTCCGAAAATCTGCCTGATTTAATTAATATTTCAAACTCTTCTGTGGACAGCATGCTTCACTGGTGTCAATCCAATAATCTTAAAGTGAATAGTAATAAAACCCTTTACCTTCAATTTCACACAAAAAAGTCACCTCCTTCCTGCAGTCCATTACTAAAAATGGACCATTCAAACATTGAACATTCTACCTCGGTAAAATTTCTAGGTATACACATTAGTGATGACTTAGATTGGTCAATCCATATTAATTCTGTTATGAAAAAAGTGGCCACTGGCAATTTTATGCTAAGAAAATTGACACCCATTGTGTCTATCAGTACACTAAAACTTTTCTATTTTGCTAAAATTCATTCTTTTCTGTCCTATGGCATCATATTTTGGGGCAATGTCAGCTACTCCAACAAAGTCTTTTCTTTACAAAAGCACGCTATCAAGGCAATGTTGCAATTACCTTACCAAATTCCTGGCAAGCCAATATTTCACTCCCTTAGTGTATTAACTCTCCCTTCAATCTATATTTTAAATTGTGCTACTTTTGTTAAACAACACCCTCACCTTTTCCCAACAAATTCCAACTACCACTCGCACTATACTCGCAAAAGACTAAACATTCATTTAATTGAGTATCACTTGTCCCTTTCCCTAAAAGGACCTCACCATGCTGCCTCTATTATATTTAATAACTTACCCTCTAGGATTAAGTCAACCTCCTGTACCTTGTCTTTCAAGAGGCAATTGAAGCGCCATCTAATAAGTAAAAATTATTGTAGTGTCTCTGAATACTTGACCGATAGTGATTTGTAATATGACAATAATACCAGCTAATTGTCTTCTCTGTTTTTCATTTCAGTTTTTTGTATTGTATTGTCTGTGCTTTTTTATGTTTTATTATGACCAATTCCATGTCTATGTAGACCTACGGAATCAATAAAAATTCATTCATTCATTCATAGGTATGTAACTGAATGTGGGCTTTTTCTTGTGAAAGGGCCCATATAAATGAACTCCTTTGATACATTATTTGAAAACAACACAACCCAATAGTTTTGGTTGACTAGTAAAGGGAGAAAAATTTTATCTGCCTTTTACTTTCTCATATACATATAAACCCTTAATAGTTCGATTATTTGTTAAATTTTTCATTGATTCTTGCCTGCCTACCATTAATCTTTATCGTCCGTACAGTGATACAATTCATTGTACCGCACGGCTGTGAGTAGGGTTTCCACTAATGTAAGTTTCTACGGCGCGGCGGTAAAATGTCTCTTACCTTATTCCCCTCTATGAGCAAACAATGCACTTGAACCCACTTTTTTCTTCTAGAAAGTGACGTATTTTAGCACAGAGGGCGCATGCTTTTATTTCTCGAGATTATCTCTTCCAAGAACGGCACAGAGACTATTGCCAGCTGGTTAGAAGCATATCGTATTTTCAGTGGGAGAGAAAATTACACCTGGCCATTGTTCACTCGAGTGGTCACCGGTTTCAGCTTGGCTGTCATAAACGGAGTATCGAAAGCGCTTGGAACGTGAAGACTATGAATGAATACCTTTAGGATTGTTATAAAATCATTAGAGCCGGCCACTTGAAATAAACGGCGAAATATACATTGCACAAACTTTCTCATTCATATACGTAGCATATACGTTTGGTTCACTGTGTACGATTGTAAAAGAAAAATGCTCATAATTCAAAGTTAACCGTATATTTTAATGCCACTGATTGATATTTAGTAATTTTTTGGGATATGCTTAATTAGTATTATTTGTGACATCAGGCTGTACGATTGGATGGATTTTAATCAAAATCCTTAGAGTATATTAAAGATATCAAATTACCTAAAAGATATAAATAGCTGGTCCGGAGTCTCATTCTGCATATCAGGACGCCGTAAGGCACTTAAACTATTGATAAATACCATAAGTTTAACAGGCATGGACAGGTTCCTCTTTTAGATAATGGAGTAGTTGCAGATCCAAACTACTATAATGAAGAATCTTTGGCATTTGTACCAATTATTTTCAATGTATGCAAAGTTACGCTAGAGACGACTGATTTCCTCACCTTGTCAGGAAAGAAATGGCTAAGTAACTTTATAATAGATCACTATGCTGAGGTTGTATCGATGAAAAATGAGAACATTATTTTTAAAACATACCATGTTGAACAGTAATTACACAACCTTCAATGAACTCTACATCCACAGCTCCTAAAAATAGCAAGCAACTAAAATAAACGGCACAATATACATTGCACAAACTTTCTCATATACTTACGTTTGGTAGACTGTGTACGTTTATAAAAGAAAAACGATTTTAAACCAAAGTTAACCATAGTTCAACGTATCTTTTAATCCCACTGGACGATATATGGAAATTTTTTGGGACATATGGCTTTGTTAGTAAGTATTATTTGTGACATAAGGCTGTACAATTGGATGGATTTTAATCAAAATCCTTATAGCCATTTTTGAGTAAATCGAATTTTGTTACAAAATATCCAAAAATAAGGTACCCTTAAATGTTGCGCAATATCGTTCATCTCTTCAGAGTGTCTATAATGAATGATATTATCCAAAAATATGAGATAATATTCGATTCAGTTTAACCGTTTAAGCCAGAGGTCGGCAACGCGGTGGGCGCCATGGCGCCCGCAAGACATTTGCGTGTCGCTCGCCAGCCAAAAAGAGAACTCAAGTTAAACAATTACGGAAAACTCTCAGAAGACCAATAAGTTGCGGAACAAGATGAAGAATAGAACTTTGTAACCATCTTAATCTTACATCACACCGAGCCGAATCGTATGTCTGTTACAAAATAACATGGTCAAGGTCAGGACTTATAAGCAAACAGAATGGGGACATACATTGTTGGATAAAGACATTGTTGTCATTAACAGAGTTCTTTTCATAATGACTCCTCCGTTACCCCTCTCTTGTTTATCTTGTGAAGTTTTCCGAAAGAGCTAGAAATGGCTCTACCACTGCCTTTTCTACACCTCTAAAAGTCAACATCGGTGTACCCCAGGGATCAATTCTTGGACCCTTACTATTCATAATTTTCATGAATGACCTTCCTAACAAATTTACAGAATGCTCTCCGACCTTGTATGCTGATGATACATCCTGCCTGGTAACCGCTGATAGTTTCCTACTTCTGACTGTGTTTGCTAGTAGATCAGTCAACCAAATGTTGCAATGGTGCAATCTAAACAATCTTGACATAAATATCAATAAAACCTCTTACCTGCTATTTCACGAAAATAAACTATCCCACCCTGTAGCCCCCTTCTTAAAATGAGCAGTAAAAGCATCTCTAGAAACACGTCAACTAATTTTATTGGGCTACTTATTAATGAAGAGTTGGATTGGCTAGATCACATTAATGGAGTTGCTAAAAAAGTTGCTACTGGTGTTTTTATGATAAGAAAGTTGGCCCCAATACTTCCTATTGAAAGCTTACTGTCTCTCTACTATGCTAAAGTGCATTCTTTGTTAAGCTATGGAATACTATTTTGGGGTCATTGCAGACTGGCTAGTAAAGTATTTTCTTTACAGAAACAAGCTGTCAAAGCTTTATGTAGAGTGTCTTACCACACACACGGTAAACCCTTCTTTTCATCTCTCAATATCTTAACTTTACCATCCATTTACATTTTGAGCTGTGCAACTTTTGTTAGATCTAATCATCAACTTTTTCCCACAAATGCAGAGTATCATAGCCATTTCACCCATTCATTATTTGACATTCACATTAATGATTACAATAATGTACTTTGTCAAAGAGGCCCTCACCATTCAGCCTCTGTAATTTATAACAAATTACCTGGGGACATAAAATCAGTTTCATCCCACAAATTGTACAAAAGTAATGTAAAGAAGTTCCTTCTGAAGAAAACTTATTACAATGTTTGTGAATACCTTGATGATTGTGTGTGAAAGTTTTTCCTTTTATTTGATCTTTTTTGATGCATGTTATCAATATTGTATCTTGCTTTGTATTTTTTTTCTTCTTTTTCTTCCCCCTCTCCCCCTCCTATCTTTTTTGTAATATTTAGTGACAAAACCATGCAAATGTATTTGCCAATGGTGAAATAAATTATATTATTATTATTATTTGTAGAAAATTTCATCCCCATTATGAGTAATAAGAGGCAAAGGACATATTACTTCAATGTTGATTGGGAAGAACAATTATGTTTTATTGATTTGAAAGGAAAGTGTTTGTTTATTGTGCAATGCTTGTGTTGCACTTTCAAAGAAAAGTAATGTTGAAAGACATTTTAATACAGTCAATGGAAATTTTAATACTAGTTATCCGTTAAACTCTGAGATCAGGTAAAAGAAAATTTCTGATATGAAATCTATTTTAACTAAACAGCAGAGCATTTTTACCAGACCAGTGCAGCAATCAAAAAGAGCAACGATTGCATCACTTAAAATTTCGCATTTGTTGGCCAAGAGGAAAAAGCCTTTTGAAGATGGCGAGATTGTAAAAGAAGCCATGTTAGCAATTGCTGACTCACTTTTCGAAGGTTTTAAAAATAAAAATGAAATTACCTCAGCAATCAACATGATTCAGTTATCAGCAAGAACAGTTACAAGAAGAATTGAAGTTATTGCAACCAATATGGAGAAAGAGTTGGCAAATGATTTATAAAAATGTATTTTCTTCTCGTTGCAACTGGATGAGTCAGCAGACATATCAGACACTTTTCAATTGCCAATGGTTGTGAAGGTGGTGTTAAATGATTTTTCAGGAAAGGAAGAATTTCTTAAAATTCTTTCATTTAAGGGACGAAAAAGAGGTGAAGACATTTTTTCAGCTTTTAAAAAATATGTCCAAGAAAGTAATATACCATTAATGAAGTTGACCGCAATTACTACAGATGACAGATTGTAAAAATGGATTTATTGCGCTATGTAAAGAAGACCCTCTCTTTCCAAAATTTATTTCATATCACTGCATTATACACCAAGAAATGTTATGCGTAAAAGTTCTTCATTTTCAACATGTCATGAAAACAGTAACAAAAATAATAAATTCCATAAGAGCCGTACCAATGCAACACCGATTGTTTAAATTGCTTTTACAAGGTGAAGATGCCGAATTCGATGATCTCCTTTTATATACCGAAGTTAGATGGCTCAGCAGAGGCAAAATACTTGTGAGGTTTATAAATCTCATAAAGGAGGTAAAGGAATTTCTCACAACAAGAAATGAATATTATGCACAGTTGGATGACAAAGCTTGGTTGATGGATTTCGGATTTGTTGTTGATATAACTATAAAATTGAACGAACTGAATATGGAGATGCAAGGGAAAAATCAACACATTGCAAAAATGACAAGTGCAGTAGATGCATTCAAATGTAAATTGGCATTGTGGGAGTCTCACCTATAAAGAAATTCATTATCACATTTCCCGAATTTAAAATATATAATTGAGAGTCTGACTGATGAAAATGTTACCACTGAACCATTTTTACAACACATTGAAACTCTCCTGAAGGAATTTAATTTTAGGTTTCGTCAGTTTTCTGAAGTAGAACCCATAGTAACATTCTTTGCTAATCCATTCAATTTTATAGACAATGATATGTCTGTTAATATTGGAACTTACTTTAATATCGTTAACACCGAGAACTTAGAAATGGAAATAATAAATATGCAGAATGATATTATTTTAAGGTCACATAAAAATGATGAAAACTTTTGGAATTTAGTTGATGAAAATCACTATCCATTATTAAGAAAATGTGCCCTAAAGATATATTCTTGCTGTGCTTCAACATACACTTGCGAGTCCATTTTTTCAAGCATGAAACACTTGAAATCCAAGTACCAATCGAGACTCACCAATTACAATTTAGACAGGTATCAGATAAGGTATCTCGAGTTATGTGCCAAATTATAGCAAGTTGGCTGAAGATATGCAGTCCCAAGTTTCACATTGATTTATTTTTCATGTTTTTATAATAAATTCTTTAATAGTTTTTCTCTTATATATACAAAAATATCATTTTAAATAATATTGGTACACATCTACTATTGTTACTTCACTTCACGCCTCCAATAATTAAAGTTGCGCCCTCATAGATAAAGAGGTTGCCGACCACTGATACAGAGAGATATCAACTGATCTTGCTTATGCGCCCTTCATGTCCTCAGTAATATAAATTGCACCCTCATAGGTGAAAAGGTTGCCAACCCCTGGTTTAAGCTGTAATAAGATTTTTATTGGATTGCGGTGGAGGCGTGACGTCATAGGGCTTAGCTTACATACATTACATAGCGATTTCAAGAGATATATGCAGTGGTGTGCTGGAGCCGGCTCGCACGAGCCGGTTGTTAAATTTTCAAGAATTTTGCGAGCCGGTTGTTAAACATGGCAATGATTATAAACATAAAGTATGAAAATATACAATTAAATAAATTATATTAAAACCAAGGTATTAAAAACTCAAAACTCATCACTTCCTAATTATTTTATTTTACTATTATTACTATAATTTACTATTATCTACCCAGATAGCACGAAAATTTTCGCATCCAGCGACAAGGATTGACGATTTGGATACAAAGCATCCAATATTAAACGAGCGAGAGTGCGGCCTTTAATGGAATCGCATACGCAAGAAGAAATCGTTTTCTCGGCTCAACATTCTTTCCATATTTCAGGAAAACGAGACGCTGCAGCATTGATGAAAGAAGTCACTCAAACAACTCCTCGTCGAGCTATAAAAGTTAAAAAAGCTTATAAATTTTTAACATTACTACCCACACTATACACCGGAGAAGAAGCGCTGGCGCTTCTTGTTGAGAACGACCTGACAAAGTCGCAGTACATAAACATTAGGAAAGGTGCAATTTCTTTACGTGTCTCATTAATTTCGTCTCTCTTCCCCCTTCCCAATACAAAGTAATGTTCTCCAGCTTTCAACGCACGAGTAAAAGTATTTCGGGACTTTGTTATCTTCTCACCTTCTAAGCTCACACATTGTAACCAACTCGTGATTTTCTGTCAATAAACTAGGCAATTTGTCATACAATTGCATCGGAGTTCATAGATAAAATGATACATAAATCCAAATGTTCAGAAATGCGTACGAAATATTTTTTCGGACTACATTCGGCTTTTCGCCCACAGAACGAACTGTTTTGAGGGGTATTTGAGCGATAAGCTTGTATATGGTGACTGAGTAAATCAGTGTTTTTGTGAGTGGGGTTCCAGTAAGTTGCAATGCTTTTCTGGAAAAGTGTTGCCATGATACCTTGATTTCTTCATATAACGGAAGTTATGGGTGTAAGCTGAAAAATAAGGTAAGTGGTTTAGCTCAAAATTTCCGTTATTTTTTTAATTATACAAAGAAATCATTAACAAAAGTTTTGACGTTAAAATGTTGAACAATAATAAAAATTTTGCTTAATCGTTAGAAATTATTTGTTAAAATTAACATAATTAAAATTAGAAGTCGTACTTTTAATTTACAAAATGCTACTGCATTAATCGCATCAAAAAATTGAATATAGTCATAAATAAATTTTCAGATCCTGATCCCAAAAATGTCAAAACGACAGGGTAATCTATTAAGTTTTTTAAATGTGAAGACGGTGAATACAGACACGGAATATAATGATAGTAACGAAAATCATTGTGGAGCGTCGAAGCCAACGGAACCAAATTTCGAACCAGTTGAACGACCAGTCAGTGAAGAAAAACCATCATGTTTGTCAATGAAAGAAATAGATAATCTTGCCCTCCCGGATTATTGGAACGAAAAACAAACAAGTGTATTTATAGAACAGTACAAATGGCTTCAAGTAAAGGAAGGTAAATTAGGATGTAAGAATTGTTCAACAGTTCAGCATTTAGGAGTGACAGCAGAAAAGCATGTCCATCTGTCGAAGGAATGGAGCGCATATTTAGTAACCCCAAATGGCAGTAATAAAAGTACTAGGCAAGCTTCTCTAAGAAAAAAAATTAGGGAACACGATGTTTCTAAAGCCCATATTAAAATTCAAGATTTGTTAAAAGAATCGGCTGATGACTCAATTTCTAATTTAGTACACAAACTAAATAATGAAAATATTGATGCTACCGTAATAGTTTTCAATACTGTTTACAGTTTGGTAAAACGTAACAGGCCTTTATCCGATATTGAGGCGGCATTAGAATTAAAAAAACAAAAATGGCGTAGATATAGGCAATTGTTTGCATTCACGATACAGTGCAATAAGAATAGCAGCACATATTGCAAAAGAAATTAAAATGAAGATATTTAAGAATATTATAGAAGAGAATGCCAAAATATGTATCATAATTGACGAAACAGCTACAATTTCGAAAAAAAGCACTCTAGTGATTTATCTCCAGTGCGCAGTTCAATCCGCTTCCGCACCTGTCATGTTATTTGTCGCTTTAAAAGAATTGATGTCAACCACAGCAGAGTGTATTTTTATTTCATTACTTTCTACTTTAAATGATTGTGGATTTAACAACGAATACATGAAAGCTAATTTAATCGCATTTTGTTCTGATGGTGCTAATACAATGTTGGGAAGAAAGTCTGGAGTAGCTACTAGGTTGTTAGAAGATTTTCCTAAAATCGTTATTTGGCACTGTTTAAATCATCGATTGCAATTGTCACTCGACGATTCAATATCCGAAATAAAACAAGTTAATCATTTAAAAATATTTTTAGATAGGATTTATAGTATTTATCACCAATCTAATAAAAATCAAACCGAGCTAGAAACTGTAGCTAAAGAACTTGAAATTGAGATTATTAAAATTGGTCGGGTACTGGGACCAAGATGGGCGGCATGTAGTTTACGAGCTGCTACTGCTGTATGGCGCGCATATCCTGCGTTATATATGCATTTTTCTCGTTCTTCTTCTTATTCTGGTCTGGCAAAGAGGTTCGCTAACATTCATTTCTAGCAAGACCTTGCTTTAATGATTGACATTCTTGAAGAATTTTCATTACTTTCAACTGCACTGCATTCAAGATCAACTAACATTCAGAAAGCGCAAAAATTAATCAAACGCATAAGAGCTTTGGAAAATTTAAAGGTTTGTACTGGAAAGCATGAATCTCAAGCTGAAGATTTAATTAAGTCAGATAAGTTTAAAGATATTCCATTTAACAAAAATAATAAATTCATTGCTCTTCCTAGGAATATGATATTAGAAAATATAATTCAACACATGATTTTCCGTCTTTTATCAGACAGAAACAATGATGAAAGCATTTATAATTATTTAGATTTATTAGAACCATCTACTTGGCCTTATGAAGAACTAACTTCACCATGGATAGCTGGTGAAAAAAAATTGCATCATTTAAATGAAATTTTAAAATATGAAATTGATTTGAACGATTTTCGGGATTTTGTAGATAATAATCTAAAATCAAGCAATGTTTCAATTCCTGCAACTATACAAAAAGCTAAAAAGATAGTTAGCACTATTGCAATCAGTAGTGCTGAATCTGAAAGATGCTTCAGTTTAATGAACATAATTTGTACGAGGGTGAGAAATAGTTTGACAGTAGATCACATCTCGGAATTAATGACGATAAATTTATTGGGAAAAGAGTTAGTGGATTGGGATGCAACTCCATTTGTCAAATCATGGTTGAATCGCAACCATAGATTGGCTACAGATACAAGAGTTCGGCAAAAATCAACGAAAGCATTCTGTGAAAATCAACTGGCTATATGGAATTTACAATAAAGAATATTGAATATTTTACTATTGTTGTCATTTGTATTTGTTGTAAATCATTACAATTTATAAAAAACTTATGTACCTATATGCATTCATTGTTGTTAAAAATTTACCAGCACACCACTGGTTATAAATGTATTAAATATACAATATAATAATCATCAATGTTATTAAAATATTTAAAATAAATATTTAATTTGTATTTACGATATTGTCTTGTTTATATGGAAATATTATCATATTCTTTCAAAGAACGGATAATGAAAACTCAGGACCATCAGAAACGTAATCAATTAGATGGCAAGTGGGATACATAACTGTCAGGGGCGGCGATACGAGCGAGCCGGTTGTTAAGTATTTGGCAGCACACCACTGGATATATGGCATACGTGGTCTTATTTGTAACACCAGGCTCTACAATTGGATTAATTTTAATCAAATTCTCATATACGTAGTATTTAGAGAAAGTATTGTTATCGTGAAAAATTCGACTTCGAGATTTTTATGGAAATACACGTTTTAGGTGTCCATAAAAGTGGTTTTCACCATGCCATCTGTCTTTCGTCTGTTCGCCGATCTAGGGCCAAAACGCATACATGACATTGAATGATATTTTGTATTTGTGCAATATATCAACTTTTGCGGACCCTTTTTTCATAAAAATGATATTGCGTAAAAATTAAGGGTAGTTTATTCTTGGTGAATTTTAGAAAACTTTTATTTACTCAAAAACGGCTCCAGAGAATTTGATTAAAATTAATCCAATTGTAGAACTTAAGTTTTATGGTTGAAGGAGCAGCAGTGGACCAAATAGTAGAGGAGTAATTTAGTATGGGAGCAACACTGCCATTAAAAGAATGTCTTAAGAGCTAACAGATTGGAAATTTCACTGAATCTGTAGAGAACTCCAAGTAAAGACATCGCTTTCACAGAAATCTTCTCGATGTGTTGGAAAAAAACTTAATTTAGCATAAAAAATCACTTCAGGATCTTCATGGGATTGAACTATAGGAATGAGTCTCGAAGAAAATTGATACTTACCCCTAAACATCTACGCGTATTGATTTTGCAAAAAATTGGGATTAATGTTATTCTAAATGTTTCGTCATAAGTATAGCGCTACACGTTCGACGTACAGCGTATGTACGTCAGACGTCCCTGGAAGATTCAGTCTGACGTACACCGTACGTCAGACGTGCCTGAAGAATTAAATATCTATGACTAAAATCGGCGAGTATTTTTCCTAAAAATCAGCGACGAATATAGACGTTTATTTAAATACATTTTACTAGGCTTGGTAGTTTTCGTTGTTAATATTTCTTAAAAGCGATCACCAATATCGTTTATTTTTCCTAAACATCGACGACGAACATCGACGTTTATTTTAATACATTCATATAGATTTTTATCTAGAAAAGTTTCATAAATTTTCGCTCAGGAAATTGCAGCAGACATCATCGAAGTAGCTTATTTGTAAACATACCTAGGACACGTGCAGACGTTTCTCTCTTTCTCATACTATATTGCTCTCAAGAAATGATAAAGCAAGCACATGAGAACCGAACGAGAGTTTGGCTCTACTCAACTTATAGCTCCCAATTGCTGACGCATAAGGAAAATCCAAGAGAAAGAGAAATCTGTGTGCAGATAAACAGTCAAAATCTTCTTTCAGTTTGCAGTAGCATTCGAGTCGAGATACGGTTCATCTCAGCATTGGATAGGGGTTTTTAGAATACGTGATTCCTCAATTCCCGTAGCTACGTGAAAAATCAATCACAAAATTTAATGCATATTAATGTTATAAGAAAGACAATAAAAATTGCAAAATGACGATAAATAGGTAGGCCAAAGGTTCCTCTTTTGAAATATAACAAGGTTATCCAGATTTAAGAAAATTCGTCGTATCAAAAAAAATAAACGGCGCTATACATTGCACAAACTTTCTCATATCTATATATATATAAGGCTTAATGATAGATGAGTTTTAATGTTTTGTAACGCGAGATCTCCGAATCTACTGGGCCGATTTTCACGATACTTTCACTGAAAGATTAAGCGGAATATCGAAGAGGTTTTAGGCTTAATTTTATTCTTCTAACGTAAACCGTTTTAAAGATATGGCGATTTTTCCGCGAACACCCATTTTCCTACGCTACTTGAAGACGTTCGGCGGGTGGTGGGAGGGGTGAGTGAAAGAGGGGCGGGCGGTGGGAGGTGAGTGAAAGGGGCGGGTGCAATCCCGAATCTCACCCGGGCAACGCCGGGTCACGCAGCTAGTACGTATATACGTTTGGTCTCACCACACTCTTTGCCCCGAAATGAACTCGATGCTTGGCAATTCACTGCCAATTATGTTAATAATGCGTAGCAACAGAACCAAAGCGACTGACACCATCAACCTCTCACGTCTAATAACCCTCACTAATAACTAATTGTTAACCCTAGAATACTACTTATACGTCAAAATGACGTACACTCTTCTTTAAACAAGAATAACTCATTTTCTGGGAATCCAATTAACTCCTTCCTCTAGCAGTGCTTCAATCAGTTTGTTGCCTACCGGGAACCAGGCCGGTCGAAAGTTCCACGCTCCTCTTCCACCCGTACATCTGCTTCGTCGTTGGGTCACTACCTCAATCTTACGAAGGTTTCGTATTAAGCAAAAATTTTGTACGTCGATTTGACGTATATACTTAGTAAAATGAGACTTTTCATATGAGGTGTTTGTTTGTTTGACTGCCCAGTCAATTCGCCTCTCTTACAGCACAAATGGGTATCTCAGAGGCAGTGCAATGAATAACCGGGGAGGGAGGAGGGAAACCCGGTGCCGGCATTTGCCTGCTCTTACGAAGAACACCAGGGGGGCCAACAGTTTAACGTCCCTTTCGAAGGACGGAACAGCTGAGTTTGCGCGGTCTACCCAAACCACACAAACAGGGGGCCGGGCGACCTTGAGAAAAATCCTACTTCGTATCCGATGACTTTTTCAAGCATCGGGCGAGTAGCAGCCAGCGTCCTAACCACTACACCACCGGCACCCCCTCATATGAGGTTTTAACGTACGTTTAGGGAATTTAGATCATTTTAGGCGTCAATTTTACACACGATTAGTGAAATGAGTAAATTTCACGACAATGTTTGGTCTGTCTTCGAATTCTCGAATGTCTATTTTTTTATAGTTAATATTTTGCGCGTTTCGTTTTAGGAAAAATGGAGAAAACTGTACATTATTCTGACTCAGAAGAAATTCTACGCATAATGCGCCAACTTTCCGACGACGGAAGTGGTACTGAAGATATTTTAGAAAGTCGACTGACCTCAGGTGACGATAACTTATGATTTCGATTTAGATCCCGACTTTGACCCCGCCAAAGGCGATGAGGCGAATGAAGTGAATTTTGTTTTGGCACCTATCAGAGATATTAAACGCCCTATTTCTCAATCTAGGAAAAAGGGAAAAAGTCAACGCGTAAAAAAGATTCAGGAGAACATGGCAATAATAATATCATTACTTTGAAAGAGCCTGAAATAACTGGAAGGAACGGGTTTACTTGGAAGACTACGAGCGATACTCCTTGTCAAGGAAAAGCTTCCAACAAAAGTCTGACCTGGACCCGCCCAGAATGCTCGTCTTAAGGCCGAACCAGTTGACTGCTATAACCTATTTTTTACAGAAAGCATAATGACTGAAATTTTACAACACGCAAATGAATAAATATAGAGGCAGCGCCAGAGTTAAAAAAAACTCACATCCACAATTGAAAACACAAATTTGAGTCTTGTATTTCGCAACGGCCTTTTTTTATTGTAAAAATTGCACTTATTGCCATAGTTTATGAACATTAATAGGCACTTACTCATTTATTTTCCTATTTTATAGAAGTTTTTTTGCATGATTCAATGTCATCACTAACACTTTTATGATCATTCTATTCTTATTTTACAAATTTTTGTGGTTATTTGAACATTTGTATTTCTTTACGAAATCATAATTTCCTGGAAGATTTATCATTAAAAACTAATTGTTGGAGTTTTGATTGATCAAAAAGATACCAGAAAGTTGATTATCAATAAACACATTGCAATAAAAGTGATTGTTATAAACATCCTGGTGTGTACGTCAAATTTACGTATGTTTAGTAAGTAACAACCGCCCTAAAAATAAGGTTGGTATTCTAGGGTTAAAAGATAAGTACGGAATTTTAGACTAGGGAATCCCCGGGTTCCCCCTCCCCTCTGAGCGTGCGCTGAGCGTCTTGTATAGAAATAATGCCACTGGAAGATACATAATAACTTTATTGGAACATATGGCTTAGTTAATATTATTTGTGACATCAGGCTGTACAATTGGATGGATTTTAATCGAAATCGTTAGAGGTATTTTTGAGCAAATCGAATATTGTTTCAAAATATTCAAGAATCAAGTACGCTTAATTGTTACGCAATACCGTTTATCTCTTCAGAATGTCTTTTATGAATGATATCATCCATAAATATGAGACATCATTCGATTTAGTTTAATCGTATAGGCTGTAATGTGATTTTGAGTGGATCACGGCGGAGGCGTGACGTCACAGGACTTAGGTAAGGTAGCTTAGCGTACATTGTAATGACGCCATATAGTGATTTTAAGAGATATATGCCTTACGTAGTATTATTTGAGACATCAGGCTCTACAATTGGATTGATTTTAATCAAATTCTCTGTAGCCATTTTTGAGTAAATAAAATATTTCTAAAATCTCCAAAAATAAACTACCCTTCATTTTTGTGGAATATCATTTTTATGAAAAAAGCGTCTGCAAAATATGACAAATTGCACAAATACGAGATATCATTCGATTTTATTTACGCGTTTGGGCCTTAAAAAAGTGAACAGACCGACAGACATGGCAAAAACCACTTTTATGGAATCGGGGACACCTAAAACGTGTATTTCCATCAAAATCTCGAAGTCGGATTTTTTCACGATTACAATACTTTCTCTAAATACTACGTATATGAGAAAGTAATAATATGCTAAATTAAAGAACGCCTTTGAAATCTCAGTGTATATATTCCATTTATGGAGTAAGATAAATTCAATAGAAGGCATTCATAACTTTTAGCTCTCTCTTTATCCTTTGATCTGCACTGTGCTAATCATGAGCCTACTAGACTTACATCTTGTCTGGATAATGTTGTCACCTGCTTTCCAAAATAATTATATAAAGTTAAAGTAATAGTAGATCAAGGAGCAATTCTCACTCCAATCTCATGAGGCCTATCACTTCTGTAGGAATAAACAATTTCAAATTCTTGCTCTCTAAGGTCAACTGATACAGTTTGCTCACTATCAAAGAGGGAAATCAACCAATCTTTTTTGAAGTATTTATTAGTATGTTTGAACACTTTCCCTAAGAAATTAATTAATCAAACTTATAATAGAAAATTTAAAAATAAATTGGTCACTCCCGAGTTATTTAACATTTGAAAGGAGTTGATCAGTTCACATAAAAGTTATGATGACCATTAATGAATCAGATAAAATTGTTTGCAATAAAATTAGATAAAAGTACAACAAAATAAAACTTGCTAAAAATAAATAATGATTTCATTAATGTCTGAGAATAAGTGCAAAGCGGCTTGGACGGTGATTAAAGGAGAAGTGGGTCGTGTTTATACTACATGTGTAATGCATTTCACTCCCGATGATCTAAACAAATTTGTTATCAATTCTGTAGAAAATATTATTTGCAATATTAGAAGCCCACTATCAAATACATGACATGCTCCAGAACCGCAGAGCGAATAGAGCCATTTTCAATTGGAAATGGGCCACAATCTAAGATATCGTAAAAATTATCTACAATTTCAAAAGTTCCAAAAGTGCAGAAATTTATGGTTTGTCCAATTATCTAATCAAAGAGGTCATTGAAATATCTCTGAGCCTCTAGCAATAATATTCAATTCTTGTTTACAATCTGGCACTCCCGTGCCCTTAAATATGCTAAAACTGTGCCATCTACAAAAAAGGGGATAAGGAGTTACCCTGCAACTATCATCCAATCTCCATTGTCCCTATCACAGGCAAAATTTTTGAAACCACAATTAAAAGTCAATTATATGTACATTTTGAAAGTAATAACATCTTTACACCTTCCCAATTTGGCTTTTGTATGGGTAAATCAACAGCTTGAGCTGTTGACCATGTAATCAATAAAATTCTAAATGCTTTCTAAGAGAAATGCTCCATTGCCCTAACTGCATGTGACCTTTCCAAAGCCTTCGACTGTGTCTCCCACGCTATCCTACTACAGAAACTCGAATACTATGGGATTCAAAATTTGGAGTTAGTGCAGGCTGTTTCCTTCTTATACGATTGATACAGACGACCAACCTGCACACTGCAATTTTTGTGTACTATGCTTACATTTACTGCCATAATAAATATGGCATTACGGTCTAGAATCACTCCCACCATTCTCTTCGGATATACAAGCTGCAGAAGTGGGCGGTGAGAATTCTAGCCAATGCTATATAGCGTGATAGTTGTCGTAACTTGTATGCAAACCTTCCAATTCCCACTGTTCTTTGTTTATATATGTTTTACTTTATTCTATATATAAAAATAATATAAACTTTCACAATTAAAATCCAATTCCGATGTCCATGACAACACTGGCGCCAAATAACATGGATCTAGCATCTATTACTAAAAATGTGCGTTGAGTACAGCACATTCTGGATTAGTATTTTATAATAAGCTATCTGCTACTCTTAAAAAAGGAGGCAAAAAAAATTTCCAACAGAAACTCGGAGAATACCTCATAAAAGATTAGAATAAAACTATTCCGTTGAAGAATTTATGTACCTGCAACTGAATCTCCCGGACATAAGTCAAATCACCATTTGTTACATATGGATGTATTGTGAATGCTTTCCTACGTCTGATTTATTTTTACTTGAGATATAACATATTTCTACAAACAAATCGCTTGGACGAATATCACGAATATAAACATGTAATGTCAATACTAAATCATTTAGTATGAGATCCTGGCGCTAGAGGGTGACAGTGGTCGAATCTCCTGAATTTACATTTAGTTCAAATTTTAGATGCAAGATAGCGGATCTTAACTAAACGTAAGATTCTTGGGTCTTAGTAATTCTAATTACTCAAGACAGATGGCTATTACAGACAACATCGTATAATTATTGTAAATAATTATAGCAATGGATTACATAATCTTCCTAATAGAATTACTGCTGTCATCGTAAGGTTTAGTAATAAAGTGCATTGAATTTCATTAGAAAATTAATTCTTACACATTAAATTTTTTTTAAATAAATAAATTCCCTTTCCCTTGAGTTGTATAAATTAAAAATAATAAAATAATTCGATCCGTGGAGCTTTATCCAATAAAAAATATAAATTATAATGGAGAAAATTTAGTGCTGCATCAGTTTTTTCGGAAAACCCTGAAAATTTTAGGAAATTAGTAAAATAGGTGTTAGCAAAATAATCAACTTAAAGCGTGATTAAGAAATCTATGTATCAGATATATTTTTAACCACCTACCTATAGCAGTTATTCTGCAGTCGTATTAGGGCTTTATGAAAATTTTAGTCCGGCTGACGGCGAACAATAGAAACCTCGTAAAAATATTTCATCGAGTTGGCAGGTAACTTAAAACTATGCCAAAACCAATAGACGGTTACAGAATATAAAAACAAACTTAAAATTATAGTCACAATAGAGGATGACAAAATTACGAGTAGTCCTGTCGAGTTATGTAGTAATTTCATTTTTCCAACGCCGGCGCGGGAGATTTGAAAAAATTACCTCATGAAAACTCACATGCTGCAAGAACCACGGAGGATAGGCGTTAGTAAAAAGTAACAATTTACGCATAATTTATTTCATTATGCATTGCTACTATTTTTTAATAAATAATAACACGCATTTACAGTTAGATTCACTGTTTTTGTGAGTCGTTTTTTTATTACGGAAAAAATTGATGATTTCCGCGGAGAAAATCGAGCGCGCTTTTGCCATTTTCGGAGAAGTCCATTTATCTCAAAAACTGTGGGGGTAGGTTAAAATGAATTACATCTTTTATTACATAATTATAATGCGCAGTTAACACAAGCACCTGCTATAACCTACCCCACGTAGTATGTAATTGAACAATAGGCTACGACGTGCGGCGTCGACGCCCCACCGGGGACGGTAGCTCATTAGTTATCGCAAGTTAAAAATACTTATCGAAAGGATAGGTGACGATAAACAATATCGAAAAATCAACAATACAATGATATGCTGTGCAGATGAAAATAAACTTTCTACATTGTTTAATTAAAAATATAAATATTTGTATTTCTTAAATATGAGGGCGGGATTTTTCCATTGTTTTTGGAAAAATCAACGTATCTGACAAACGACGCGGTTTAAGAAATAGCAACATACACTAACGAACGCGTAATTCAATTTTCTATAGGGTACATGTATTAACTAACACCTACCCCCCTTGCCCCCAAAATTTTGAACTATCGCAGGGTCGGCCCGGGCTTGCACTCGAGAGGGGCCCGCAGCGCATCCGGAACCCTTATTGGAGAAACATTTTTTGGAGGGGTAGCTTATTGAAACATACATAGGATTACAGATAATTCAACATTTATTTTGCAGGGTTAACGCCAATTTCCTATCATTCGTGTTTTTGCTCGGAAATTTTTTTCCGAGTTTCACATTTACGTTTTTTCGCGATTTTGGCGTTTTTTTTAATCAAAATATATAAAAAAACGGCGGGGGGTAGGTGAATTGAGTTTTCATTGCCGAACGTCAAGTGTAATTGTTGACATTTTACCGTTTACCGTAATAAGCTACCTCGCTTGGTTTGGCGGATATGGTAGATTTCTCATCTTCGAGAGCGCCTGGCGCGGCTGAACTGGCTGTGGAGATGTCCAATTAAGCGTTGTTTTAAACGTCGCAGGTTCAAATTGACAACGCCATGCATTTTAGACAAAAGTGGTTAATGTGGGTGGTTAATATCAATTTCGTTCGCCATTGACTTTTTCTGTCAATTGGTATTTACCTCAAATAAAGCCTTCGATTCGACGATTTGGTGTCTTTGAACGTACAGAAATAAGTTTGCTCTTAAATGTAAGTAGTAGAAAAATACAGTTAAACACAAAATAATATGCTTAGTTGTTTCTGTGAACAATATTATTCTATCTTTTGTTTTAGCTCCACTAGAAATGTTTAAGTTTTACGCAAAATTTAGACGGCGGCGTGTAGAGTGTTGAATAACCTTAACAGCGAGATATCTTGTGGAGGTAGGTGATTATGATATACATTTCCAAACTTGTCATGTAATGTTTCATTATGCCTGTAATTTTTGTTTACCTGCTCTCTTTACGTTTTTCATGATTTCGGCTTATACAAATTTGTAATCTTCAAGCATATTTCGTTGTGTTTTCCAAAAATTATTTTATAATGTGTTTTTATTCGATACGTCTATTTTGTTTGCATTTTAGAACGTATTAATATGTTCTTTATCATATATAAAAAATCTATTATGCTAGTATGTTATAATAAATTTTAAATATTTTTTAAGTTTTACAGTGATGTATGAGCGACGCGTCGAGAAGGTCGGATAACCTTTGATAAGGGGAAATCTAAGAGGGGTAGGAAATAGTTTACTTATCATCATATGTAGATTATAATGCTTCACGTGCGCTGTTAGTGGCTATTACCTAGATATCGTAGGTTTTTCATAATTGCAGATTGTGTGTTTTACCGTTACTTGAGTGACGGCGGTAGCGCATCCGAAATCTCCGTTGAATTTTTTGTTGTTTCATCATGACTCATTGTCAACAATTTTAGTAAACGTGAAATATTATATTTAAGTATCTTTAAAAACATTATTTCGCTAATGTTGTTTTTATTATCAGAAAAAAATATATTCTTGTCAAGGTGCCTTGCGCGCGAGATTTTTGTAGTTTTAGATAACTCGATGTTACGAAAAAACTGCGGGGGATAGGTGTTTAATTTTTATATCATTATACGCTAATTATTAGGTGTTATTGTCTTTGAGAAAGAAAATTACCTACCCTACGTAGTTCTCGTGTAATCCTTGACTAAGCCCGTCCTAGAACGTACATTTCAGCAGGTAGCGTATCCGAAATGTTTTTTTAAAATACGCTATGCTAAGTTTCAGGTCACTTAAAAGTATATCAAAACTATTGGAAAGTATTCGTCTATCACTGTTATTAATCTTGATCTCTTGCCTATCGTAGTTTTTTCGTTTGCGATTATTAACTACGATGGGTGAACTAGATTTGGCGTAAGGCCGTAATTGACAACGGAATAATGGATATATGTAATTTGTAGGTTATAAAATTATATATCAGAATACGCATAAGTCTATGCTTAATCACACCTATTATTTCTACTAATCCTACTTTCTTTCATTTTCTCATAAACAACTAAAGTTTATTGCGTAATTTGATAGTTTGTGCTAGCTCTTCGGATATGTTATAATAAAAAAAAATTGACATCTGGAAGGCTTTAGTGACGCACACAAATTTATTTATGAATATCTGCTGTGTATTACCTGTTATTGCTGATATCCAACACTGCTTGTTTTTCTCGTATTCAGTTCCTTTCTCTGCAGTTGATTGATGATGAATAAGCATGAACGTGAAAAGTATAATTTATCACTTCCTTAGACCATTATGTGTCATTTAAATTGCTGATTATCATAAAATAAGATGTTTTTTCAAATTACCTAAATGTATTTAAACATCTTAATGGCGTATGTATTACATAATTTGCAATAAATAAACTCTCGACACGTTTCAACTTCTTTGTTGGTCATTCCGAATATCGATATATCGTATATGGCGTATCGTATATAACTTCAGACATATTGACACATTATTTACAGATGTGATCGGACGTGTTATCATAATATTGTAATGTCTTCTTGGTAATATACCACTCTAGAAGTAGGCGGTAATCATGTTCGGTCGTTTCGGAGGGAATGCGTTGCGATCTGTTTTTTAGAATAAATTGTCTGTAACATGGCGTATGTCAGCCAAGTATTGGTTGTGTATTGCATAATAGTATCCACAATTAGTCGTGCGAGTTTCCTCCCCAAGAGATAGGCATAGGGCATAATGTATGATGTGTTATAGTTACTTATGGTGAACATTTTTTGTGATTTCCGTGAATTTCCTTCTGTGCAGTATAGTGTCTTTCGTTAAATTCCATGGAAGGAATCGACCACACATCTTAGAGTAAGTACCCATATCACAGTTTTAGTATTGTTTCGACGGTTATAAAATTTAGATCTATGAGCCAATTCTAAGGAATATTTATATGCTGTTCTACGTGCTAAACTTAGTATCAAGTATGTTTCTTAATTTAAAGGTGAACATCGTTACCGGTTAATTTTGCGTAGTTTCTGTATAGCATAAGATATATTGTTTAACTTATTGAAGTACAACGATTATTAATTGCTTCGGGGATGTAAGTGAAAGCTTAGTTGAGTTTTATAACATCGTGATGTTTCTTAGTTAATTATGTTGCGTTAAAATATTATAACCTTTATATTTTGCTTTTAGAGAAATTTGTTTTAATCGGATATGGCTGTTTTCAATTTCGTTGCCATTCTATCCAGCCATATTCGTATTTCAATTGTGCAGGCCGCAGGTATCGAGGTTCCCGATGGACTGTTTCCAAATACCATGTAGTTTATTTGACTTACAAACTCTCAACCTCATGAGGGGAAGCCAGTGTGGAGCAGAAAATAAAAATGTTGATTCGATGCAAATAATTCCATCTATACTTGAATACATCAGAAAAATATAAGAGATGTATCTTTCACTGCAAATTGTGCGGCACAATTGAATTATTACACTGGAGAACAAATTGAAACTTTTTGTCTGGTTCTCGCATAGAAGGAGGTTATCCTAAATGGTCTGGCCCGCTGAGCTTGAATCTGTAGTCAGAATTCGTGTAGCACCTCTAGATATGGAGGAAAACATTTTTATATTAGAAGAACATCTTGTGTTTTAGTTATAAAAATTTAGTAAAATACATGTCAATACATGCTAGGTTGAAGATTAAGCAAACAATTTTCTGTTGTATGATGCACTAGGAGCTTCCCTAATTACTAATCAGCAAGAATATTAGTGTTCCATCTGCCTCAGTATTGTTTTTCCAACGTTGGGATGTCCTGATGGAACCGCTTGCCCTGCTCGTCACTCACAGCTCCCAAATTCTCAGGAAAAAAGTCCAGATGGGAGTGAAGGAAATGAATTTTAAGTGACATGTTACACCCCATATCATTGTCTGCTTCCAGCATTTTATTAACCACGTCTACATAGTTTGGTGCTTTGTTGTTTCCTAAAAAGCTCATGACAACTGCTTTGAAAAATCCCCATGCCTTTTTTATTTTCCTTCCAACACTATCAAATCTGTCATCGTTCATGAGTTCACTTATTTGGAGACCTACAAATATTCCTTCCTTAACCTTTACTTTGGTGATTTTTGTAAATTTTTCCTTAAGATACATATAGAAATCCTCGGCCATTTTGATCCATACCTTTTACAAAATTCCTCATTAGCCCTAATTTGATATGTATAGGGGGCAAATATATAGTTTGTGGATCAACAAGGCTTTTATGTACGTTGTTTTGACCTTCCACTAATTGTTTAATTGAACAATCGCGAAAAATGTAGTGCTGAGACTTGGCACAGATGTCCCACTCAGAAATAAAACCAGTATTTTGTGTGCCCTAGCTGCAATCCTAAAAGAAGAGCTGCAACTTTGAGGTCAACACAGATTTTTCACTTATACCTGATATCTTCTATACTAATTAAGAGGTATTCCATATTCCCATGTGATTCTTTTAGGGGAACTGAATGAGCAATGGGAATTGATGGAAATATATTGCCATTATGCAACAGAACTGCTTTTAAACTCAACTTGAAAGAATCCATGAATAACCGCCATTGTTCTGTTTTGTGTTTGTGCCTCAGTGATGTCATCAAAGCATTTACATCATTGCAATAGAATAAAAGTCAACGAATTGCTGTTCATGGTTACAAAAATGGCTAATGCATATGAAGTACAATTGAAAAGCTTTGGGTCATTTTATATGAAATCACCCAATCAAAAATTATTTGGTTGCATGACTATTTTTTTTAAATTGATTGTTTGCACACACATTCCTACATATATTGGTAGTTCAAAATAAAGTTTTTAAAATTTTCATTTAACCTGGTTTTCCTGGTACAGCCATTTTTCCAATATGGCGCACGTCATTTTTTTGCTAATTTTGACATTTATGTAATCGTCAATATCGTAAAGCCTATTTGAGCTAGAGGCTTGGGTGAAAAAGCATTATGTTCCTCATAAAATGGGCTACATTTTGTGTTATATACACTTCACCTTTTTCATTTCCTTACGCTTCAAATTTAGGGTTATGTTTGTTGAAAAATTCCATTTTTGACCTAAAAAATATGTATGAAGGGGAAGAGTATCAAAACTCAAAATTTCACATTCTATTGTAGACTACTCAGAGAGTATACTCATAAAGTTTTAAGCTTGATATTCAATTCTTAAATTTTTTAGAAGCCGTTAAACATGGCTTCGTGCACAAATTTGGCTACTTTAGGTGTGTAATATCTCCAATGGGGGAGCTTCTAAAAATTTGAAATTCACAGTATGCAAAGCCCTATAGGAGTGCAACTTACAGTTAAAATTTGAAGTTTGATATTCAGCTAGTAAGCGAGTTACAGCACTCTGAATTTCACTAAAAAATCAAGAAAATGTACATAACGGCATACCTTTATTGAATGGTTTTATTTATTTTATCAGTGATTCTAAAGGTACATCAGATGAGAAATCTCATTGCACAATTTTTCTGAGATGGTGTAGGAACGTCCTGTAGCTGTTGTAAGCTCCAAAGGTGTTAATTTTAGTAGAATATTGGAGGCCGGCACCCACACAGTATCACTCGGTGACACCTTGAAGGATGTTTGTGGTCCTGCAGGATGGAAGAACTTCACCAGCACATCATTATTTTCTGAATTCACCTCTTGGATAACTCCTAGCCACCACTGTTCATCATAGAGTCATTTTTTGCAAATATCAGGAAGTCGTGTTATTTCACCTTGGTTACTGAGAATTCTTCAAAGTCAGTTGACTTGGAGGTTTTGTAGCATCTGATGTTGTTTTCATCAAGAGGAGGCAAAAAAGTTCCATTCTGCATGAAGGCCAAAATCCTTGGAATGTTGGCATATGTTAATCAAGTTTTTCTTGTTCTTGTATTGGCTTGCTGCACCATCACTGAAGTATACAACTTTATTGACTGATGGTGCAGAAGCTTTGATGTCACTGATTAGATGTTTTTGAAAAGCATGAACTGTGGCTGTATTATGTTCTAAATGATTGCTAATCACACACAACCTTCGACACTTTACTGTACTCTCTGACTTGTAATAATATACAAAGGGGTGTATTGTAGCCTGCTGATTAACCCAGTGGAAGCTTTGAATCTCATCCTGCCCAAGAAAGCTGTAGTTTTCGGAAAAATCTGTAAGTACTATGCACTGCGATTCTTCCAAGTTTTCCTTTTTTTCTTTCAAGTATTGTGACTACTTTTGTGACAAAATGGTGTTTTTTCAGTGCTGCGAGTTTTTCTGTAAGGGACTCACTCCATGAACTCACTGTAAGTCTGCACTACTGAAATCATGTTGGCCCTGTCAGTATTGACCCACTGTTTGTAGACAATGTGATCTGGCATGTCTTCTGTTTCTGCTGAAAGCAATTCAAGTAAGGTCTCATCGCCCGGGCAGTCAGCACACTCACCCATCATGCACTCGTACCTTTCTACATCACAAACCATTAAAGTTAGTAACTCCTTATAATCTACATTCATTTTTGCTCCCTCCAACATAAGTTTGACATTTTGGTAATACCTGCACACACACACAGAATGAGTGCCTGATGCACTGGCAATAACACACCATTTTGGTCTTAGTGCACAAAATTTGGAGAAGCCGACTTTGTACTCAACATGAGTGTTTTTGAACTGAACATAGAGTTCCCTCAGGTTGTACAATATTAACTTTCTGTTCATGTTCTATGACACTTCCCACTCTAACTGAAACAGAATCCTTCTTTCCAGGAGAAATTCTGCTGATTTCATCTTGCTCACAAAAATCAGCGACAGCCTGGACTACTTCCTCGCTTATCTTGGGACCTCTTTGTTTAGCTAAATCTGGGAGAATTCCTTCTTTTTGTACAAGTTCCCCTGTCACTCGAACCAAGTGCTCTGAAACTTTAAATTCTCTACATATTTTTTCCTTTGACCATGAACGTGGCAATAAACTGATAATCTTTACTTGTTCTTCCTTACTAGAAATGGTACATTTCTCTTTTAATTTTTTGATTAAAAGATTATACTCTTCACCTAAGCTGCTGTCAGGAACCATGTCTTGTGCATCAAGAACTGGAACATTTTCTGAAAAAGAAGTGACTAACTTCCTTCTAAAAGAATCTGAAATTTTTTTGTTTTATTTAACAAAGCAGCTGGTTTTTTCCCTGAACTGAGTCTCATAATTTTTGACATAGGAGATACATCTAGAGCAGAACATACTGCATCTACTTCTGCCAAAGTCTCTTGCACAGGCACAAACTCATCATTCGTAAGACTTGAGTCATTATTTTTTCTAATGACAAAAATCTTTGTGTAACAGTTAGGACATAGAGACTTGCCTGGTGTTAGATTTACAGAATAATTTTTCTGTTTTTCAGTGTACTCCAAAGTTATTTCACGTAGAACTTTTTTTATAGGCTGTTTATGAATTTTCAGTGGGTTAGAACAGCTGTTTCCAAACAGATGATTATACTTAACAAGGTACTTAACTTCATGATACTTGCACACTGAACTCAAATCACACTCACTTAACCTTAACTTTGAAAGAGCTTGTTCTTCTTCACTGTAGTCACTCATAAATTTTAACCCTTCACTCACACAGCCATACAGACTTAGGACACTCCTCATGAGAAAAAGTCCCCACAGAACACTGCATTTTGTCAAACACTACATGTAATATTGGTTTGATACAACCTTCCAGTACAGAGGACACTGTGAGACTGAGAAGTGTTGAAGGGCATCATGCACCTAGCAAGTTTATACACATTCAGGCAGATGCAAACTTGCAACAGACAGGAATCAACTTGTTAATGGGCACTCAGCACATACAGGTAGGCCTCAACCTACAAAAAAGAGTTCAAAAATGAGCTTTCTCATCTGATGTACCTTTAGAATCACTGATAAAATAAATAAAACCATTCAATAAAGGTATGCCGTTATGTACATTTTCTTGATTTTTTAGTGAAATTCAGAGTGCTGTAACTCGCTTACTAGCTGAATATCAAACTTCAAATTTTAACTGTAAGTTGCACTCCTATAGGGCTTTGTATACTGTGAATTTCAAATTTTTAGAAGCTCCCCCATTGGAGATATTACACACCTAAAGTAGCCAAATTTGTGCACGAAGCCATGTTTAACGGCTTCTAAAAAATTTAAGAATTGAATATCAAGCTTAAAACTTAATGAGCATACTCTCTGAGTAGTCTACAATAGAATGTGAAATTTTGAGTTTTGATACTCTTCCCCTTCATACATATTTTTTAGGTCAAAATGGAATTTTTCAACAAACATACCCCTAAATTTGAAGTGTAAGGAGATGAAAAATGTGAATAATGTGTATAACAAAATGTAGCCCATTTTATGAGGAACATAATGCTTCTTTACCCAAGTCTCTAGCTTAAATAGGCTTTGCGATATTGACGATTAAGTAATTGTCAAAATTAGCAAAAAATGACGTGCGCCATATTGGAAAAATGGCTGTATCAGGAAAACCAGGTTAAATAAAAATTAAAAGAACTTTATTTTGAACTACCAATATATGCAGGAATGTGTGTGCAAAAAATCAATTTCTTTAAAAATAGTCATGCAACCATCATTGGATGATATCAGATGGAATGACCCCTTTTTAATAAGAGGAGTTAAGCACCTTCTCTGATGTTTCACAGTAAATTCTCGGCAAACAAAAAATTGTTGACCACATTAGCACATTTAGGAGAGATGCTGTTTGGCACACTTCTTGAAGACCTTTAGCTGCTACTGAAAAAAACAATGGCGCTGTTCAAGATGTTTCGCAAAACAAAAAAGCTAACAAAATGAGAGCTTGTTTTGTATATTTTTTCTTTTGTTTGGAATATGTTTTTTCCGGGTTTTGTTCCCTATAATTGAGTGTGTCATATCTCAAAATATATATGTGATAGGAAAATTTTAAAAACATTCTTAATCAGCATTATGAACTACATCAGGTCCACCTATTGTTTTTCAGAACCAAAAGCCTTGTTCATCATTGTTATTTATGAATATCACATCAAAGTACTACTACATTTATCGAAGATGCAAGATTTGTTCCTTTCCAGGGTTACTCTAATTTGTTGGTCTTTTAATTCTAAGATCTTAGCAATTTTGTTCCT
The DNA here is from genome assembly GCA_028673005.1 of Tanypteryx hageni. Lineage (NCBI taxonomy): Eukaryota > Metazoa > Arthropoda > Insecta > Odonata > Petaluridae > Tanypteryx > Tanypteryx hageni. The sequence goes on from CM054114.1 coordinate 4,357,145, forward strand.
TTACAGGTTACACTTGATATTCTGTGTGGTCTGAATGCTTTAAGATTGTTGTAATATTGTTCCCTTGATGGATGATACCCTTTCTTTTCTGGTCTTAATGTTTTAATGTTTTCTGTAATAAAAAATGTTTTGTTTAATAAAACTAAATTTTCATGTTTTATGAGTTGTAGTTTACTTAGTTCTAGTCACCCAAAACCATGCCTCACGATTAGCTGTTGAACATTTTTTATATGTTATAGAGGGATTCGATGCTCCTATTGTTCAAATATAATACAGAAAACCTCTGGGAAAACTCAGGGAAGAGACACAGAGAGAACTGGTGGGCACCCTGAATTAAAATCATTATTAAGTTTAGTTTTCCATTTTCTTTTGATTGGTTGTCCGCTTTCACTATCGTTATTTCAGACATTAGAAGGAGTAGAATCGCTTTTAGTAGTAAGAAAATTATGACACAATTTTTCTAAATCTTCGAAATCGTATTCACTTTGACTGTAAGAGCTTCATTTTTATAAATTCAAGAATTTCATAATCTTGCCCTGCCCGACTTTTATTCGAATGCCCCATGCTATTTACTACATATGCCGTGACTTGGCAATAAATATGTATTAGGAAACCTTTTTACTTATGATAGCAGTATCTCTCAGATAACCGGTAAATACTTATAGTATCTGAGTCATATTCTTTTACAGTATATAATATAGTATTTAATATTTTAGTTTTCCTTTTAGAACTACGAACGTAGGTAACAGTTCGTAGTTCTCAAAGGAAAGGTAAAAATAACGCAGATACGCAAGGCTATTATTTCTTTAATCTCTAGTAAAATACGATGCTAATAGTAATTTACTCCATGTAATACTATTTCTTTCATAAAAACTGGACAAATTCAATTATTCTTCTTTAATTACTGTATAGGATCCCCAACCTTACTTGAGACAAACAAATGTAACTGATGAAATATTCTTCAAATTCATATAGGTGATATTATCTAGTACTATTACCAGTAAAAATAAGCCTAAATAGCGCATATAATTTGTTGAAATTACTTCTTTTGTATGGTGACCCTATCCTAAGATATAATGTAAACATAAGGCCCAGTATCCGCGACGTTTTTGCAGAACGCATCCCTCGCAGATATCGGGGGAGTAGTGTATTATTATTATTATGAAAAGTTTATAGTAATAGTGGATAGTTATTTTCCCTGGAAATGAATACTAATTAACAATTTCAGTTTATTTCAAATTACCAAAGACGGTCACAGGGAGACTTTTTGACAGCCATAAGAGAAACGAAGTTCATTCAGTGTTGAAGAAGTAAGTCCCATTTTCATACATATTTAAAGTTTATATGTTTAGTATTAATTAAGATCAAGTAATCTAGTGTGGCATCTTTCGTCGTCGTCATATTAAAAATTGCCGTTTTATGTATTATTGGGTACTAGGTACGATTCTGAAGACAGCAATGTTCACCATCTGCATAGGAAGGGAGTATCTGATTCTATAATGAATTAGGATAAACTCGGCAGCCCCTAATGGAATGTTATTTTACTTTCTTATTCCATATTTGCAAACAAATGCCCATAAAGTTTAATATATTTTTAAATTTAATTCTATTTTATGAAACCTCATACAATGTCTAAACTTTTACGCTTCTGCTCGTTCGTTTTCCATTTCTCTCTAACCCACACGTCTTCCTCCTGCAGTCTTACTCCTCCCTCAGTTTACATCACACTTGTCTGCCTCCCTCCCCATGCTCTCCCTTCTCTCTTCCCCTATCCATTTCCTCTATCTTTCTTCCCATTCCTCCATCTCCTGTTTTTTATTTCAAACTTTTTCACATCAATTTTTATTCATAACTATCGAGCATATGTCTTATCAAAATGATAAACCCTCTAATCAACTGAAATTAAAGAATTTTTTAAATTGGTTCTTCATTTTTATCAACTGTGTTGGAAATAGACTACAAACTAAATAATCGGCGCAATAGACATTGCACGAACTTTCTCATATACGTATATAAGTTTGGTCGACTGTGTACGTTTATAAAAGAAAAACGCTTATAAATCAAAGTTAACCGTAGTTTAGTGTATATTTGAATGCCACTGGTCGATATTTAGTAATTTTTTGGAACATATGGCTTAGTATTATTTGTGATATCAGACTTTATTGGATGGATTTTAATTAAAATCCTTATAGCCATTTCTGAGTAAATCGAATTTTGTTTCAAAATATCCTAGAATAAAGTACCCTTAATTGTTGCATAATATCGTTCATCTCTTCAGAGTGTCTATTATGAATGATATTATCCACAAATATGAGATATCATTCTGTTCGGTTTTACCGTTAAGGTTGTAATAAGATTTTTAGTGGATCGCGGCGGAGGCGTGACGTCGTAGGGCTTGGGTAAGGTAGCTTAGCGTACATTGTAATGTCACTGGACGCCATATAGTGATTTCAAGAAATATATGGCTTATCTAGTATTATTTGTGATATCAGGCTCTATAATTGGATTGATTTTAATCAAATTCTCTGGAGCCATTTTTGAGTAAATAAAATATTTCTAAAAATCGCCAAGAATAAACTATCCTTAGTTTTCGAGCAATGTCATTTTTATGAAAAATGTGTCTGCAAAAGATGATATATTGCACAAAACAATACTTTCTCAATATACTACGCATATCTATTTATATATAAAGTGCGTTTTGTCAGTGTGTCAGAAAACACCGATGACACTTCACATCTATAATATTTATTGAACATAGAGAAAATTACATTAAGTAAGATGCAAATTATATATCAGGCAAATATCATGGGGCTTCGACCACAACGTCACCCAGCGCTCCAACGATGATGGCGTCGAGGGTGACAGGGATTCTGTACGCGTTTCGCGCGGACCCTCTCCGCCAGATCCCTGTATTTCTCTCTTTTCCGCTGCCTTGCTGCGATGAGTGCGGCGTACCTGTTCTCGAAGGGGATCGTTATATCGATGATGTATATGGGCCCTCCGATCCCCTTGCGGAGAAACAGGTCCGGTCGCAGCGCCGAATCGGTCCCCGGGATGGCCCCGATTCGTCCTTACCTCCCAGTCTCGTGGGAGGGCGTCGACGAGGTGTTGTATGATGGCGTCGTGTCTCAGGGCCCAGGCGGCGGCATGAGTCAGGCAGTGATTTAACACATGAGGCAGCGTCTCGTCGGTGTCGCCGCAGCGGCGGCATTGGGCGTCTCCCGTCCACACCCCTCCGTAATCCCCCTATAAGGGGAGCACGTTGAGGCGGGCCCAGTGAATAAACCTCCATTCGCAGAAGTGGGTGTGGCGACCCGTTCTGAAAAAGTGGTTATTCACCGCGGCTTTTGTGGTTGCCTCGAACGCCTCCTGTATGCCTCCCTTGTTGCCGCCCTCAGGATCCCGCATACGCGCCTTCTCGGGGATGATTATGGTGTCCGAGTGCGGGGTAGGGTTGGAGACCTTCAGCCCTAGCTCGTTATTGGCGGGGATCCACTGGCAGGTCACTCTCACCAGAGGTCCCAATTGCCTTTGTCGTTCTAGTGCATGGGGATGCGGTGGTCCCTATAGAATGTCCCAGGCGTCCCTCGTTGTTCCCATTGAGGAAGCGGCACATCTCCCCCTTGGTCGGCCGCGGTCCTCCGAGGCCGATCTTCCGGTGCACGACGTCCTCGAGGCTCCACCATGCAAGATTCCTTACAGGAGAGCATCTTGAACGCGTGCACTAGGACTATCACGTCTGTCGATACGGTGAGGGGCAGAAGGAAGGCAGTAGGTGGAGTATCCCCCTCGATGCCCGCATCGGGAGGTCGAGTCACGTCTTCACACACCGCGAGATCTCCCTTTCCATCGCTCTCAGCCTCACTTTAGGGATGGCGGAGCACCTGAAGGCGAAGTCGCACCGTGGCAGGAGGAACGTGTGGAGGGCGTCAATCTTCTGCCACGGTGCTTGAGAGCTCCAATCCACAGCGCGCAGGTCTTCTTTAACCGTGGCGAGCATGGCCCGCGGGGTTTGTTCGGCTTTATAGCCGAAGGAAATCCCCAGGTATTTATAATGCTCTCCGTCCGCGAGTGCGTTAATGTCGCGCCTTTAGACGAAAAACACTGTTGCGGGTGCCTCTGGGATCACCGGGCCTGCAGTCTATGTGGAGCGGCGCGCATTTCCCTGGTTTGAAGCGGAGGCCGCTTCAGTCGGCGACTTTCTCCGTGGTCCAGAGGAGCGATCTCAGCATCCCCGCGTCTCGCGCTATCAGGACGAGATCGTCAGCGTAGGCGAGGACGCATGCGCTCGACGATCGCATCCGGTATCCGGCCACAGCGAATTTTGCCAATATGGCGCGCAGGAGTGGCTCCAACGCTACGTTGAACAGCAATGGTGAGAGTGGGAACCCCTGCCTTACGCCCGAGTGAATAGATATCGGGTCGGTTTCCCCCTCCGTCGTCCTTATGCTGGTCCTCGCCACGCGGTCTAGGTTTTCGATTATCGCAATTAATCTCTTCGGGAGCCCCAGTCTCCGCAGCACCCCTATTATGTGCGCGTGGGGGACGGTGCCGAAGAGTCAGCGATGTCTAACCAGGGGATGGCGACCTCTTTTCCGTTCCGGCGGGCGTCTTCGAGCATGGAAGACAACGAAGTTATGCTCGAAACCCCTCCGTTGCCGGGACCCTTCTGATGCGGGAAGGAGAGCCGTCTCCGGGCCCAAGCGGCGATACTGTCCCCGAGGCACCCGGCGAATAGCTTTCCCGCGGTTGGGCCTAATGCCAGTGGGCGCCAATTCCCAATGTCCTCCTTATTCCCCCCCTTGTGGATTAGGACCGTCCGCGTGCTTTTCCAGCCCTCGGGAATGAACGCCCTATGGAGGCATTGGGAGAAGAGGGCGGCTAATGCCTTGCACCCAGGGTCCGCCTTCTTCCAGGCTGCGTAGCGCACACCGTCTGGTCCGGGTGCAGTATTTTTGGCGGCATCCAATCTGCGCTGAACTTCAGCGGGCGAGAACGGTCGCAGAAGGGCAGTCATTTCGACCTCGGAGCAGCGAGAGGAGAATTCCGGCACGATGGACGACGGCTCTTGCCACTGATAGTCGCCGGGCGGCGCATTAAAAATTCGCCGCACCTCATCTGCCGGGATTGGGCAGAGATCTACGTCGGCGCCTATTACGTTCCCGAACGCTTTCGATTTATTAATTTTGTAGATGAATTGGAGCCGTCGTGCCTCGATAGGTGCTTGCGTCCGGCTAGGCGGCCCTTGCCGCTGAGGGCGCCCTCCTACTTCGACAGGCGGCCGCACCCCTGGGAGTCTCCTCGCTTCCTCCGTCGTGCTGACCATTACCCCGTTAAGGAGGAACCTCTATTTCAGCCATCTCCGATGAAGTATATTGACATTTATGTATGTTATAGTTTAGTACTTTCTCTTTCAAATGGTGTAAAAATTATATGGTGTCACCGGACTCTAAAGCGAGATATTTCAATTAAAAAACGAGTCGGTTCCGCGACTAAAATCATTGCCGTAAATGGACGTTCATTGGAATGCATTCACTTATGATTTTTTTTCTAAAAATCGGCCCGAGTGAAATACACTAAAAACTGATATAATGCGCTTTAAAGATTAATAAAAAAAATATATTTTTTCAAGATAGGTTACCGCATTATTTCGAGAGATAATTAGGTTTAAATACCGATGTACTCGTTTTTTCTATCATTCGGTAGCCATTACTGTAAAAATTTGGCAACGCTGTGAAGGAAGTTCCCGGGAAATTTTAATCGACAGTATTTCATAAAGTGTGCCATATACGGTAAAACTTGTTGACAATCGGTTGACTATCTGTTAACAACAAGCACATAGATTAATTCGATTTCTCTTCAATCCTGAAAGTGATTTAGTTGGGCAAAGCAGCTAAACGAACATGTCACGCGCAGTTCGAAAACGAAAATTATTGGCGACATTCGATGTTATGTTGGTCATGGATGACGATAGAGATTATTGCAAAAAAGAAAATGGTCTAAACGATGGTGTTTAGATCGTGAAAAATATACACATATGAATTTATTGCGCGAAGTAAAACAAAACCAGCCGAATGACTACAAAAATTTCCTAAGGATGGACGAATATTGTATTAATTATTGAAGTCAGTAGCTCCAATCATAAAAAGCAAAATACATTCATGAGGGACTCCGTTTCTGTTGAAAACGTTTAGTGGTTACTTTAAATTTTTTGGCTGAAGGGAGAATTAAAAATTTAGAGGGGCGATTTCTCCTCAAGTAATATTCCAGAAAATTGTTGGGCTCTATATAATGTAGTACTTAAAAAGGGTTATTTAAAGATAAGTAAAATTTGTGCAGTACACCATTACTCAACTATGACTGAAACAGAATTGGTCCAACTGTTATTCAACAAGCCCACACAAATCTCAATCTGTTGTCAACTGATTGAAGTTGAACTGCAAGCACATCCAACCAACCATCAGCTGTTGATAAACTAGCCCATACACCATACAACCTGGTTGTCGAATTGCAATATTGTCCAACCATCACACAACAAATTTGTATGTGTATGGGCCATTTTAGAAATTCAATTCTCTAACACTAACAATATAGCTGGATATCTTTCACATCACATATTTATCAAATTCTTTGGAAACAAAGGGATAGCAATACACTGCATATCTCCAATTAGTGAACAACAGAAAATATCACAAATTTATTATTTTCATAATTTTCAACATATATTAAATAAATGAGACAATTTAGAATTTCTGCATATGATTTTTTATCAATTTTTTTCAATTGAGTTACAAATTCTTGTAATTATTACATTATTTTTTGTAACTCTTCTAACATTAAACAATGCCTCTATTCCTTCTTTGCCTAATGTTTTGTATATTTCCACCAAGTCTTGCATATTCAAGCCATTGTCTGATATTCGCCCAATCATGTATTGTGACACCCCCATTTCTTTTAATGGGTTCAATGTAGCCATTCTAATCCTTTTATTAACTAACCAATCTTGCCTTACCAGGAATGATTCTATGCTGAAACTGTACTTTTTTAATGTTTCATTGGTGACTTCCATCTTTTCACACAAATATTTCAAATTAGAGGCATCTGCATGAGCATTATGACCTACTTTTGAAAACGATTCACTTAAACAGTCTTTTAAAATACTTTCCTGTGTGTAAGACTTTCTCCCAGAAAGTAAAGTCTTGAATAATGGGTAAGTGTCTGCAAATCCCATTACAACATTTTCAAAATCACTCATCATCTGGCAATCTTTAATTGCAGCAATTGTCATCCTGGCATCAAATTGTACATTATGGCCAACAAGTAAAACTTTTTGGTCTGATTTTAAGAAATTCAAGAATAATTTACAGAACCATGTCCAGTCAAGCTTGAGTAGCTTCTTCCATTTCCTCTCTTTTGCCACCCCATATCATAGCATGCCACTACTGATACGTCTTCATTTAAGGAAATGTTTCCACCAGGGACACTATGATGAAAAGAAAATGTAAAATATATTTAAAAAAACATTTTTCAGTTTTAAAACGCTCTATATAAACACATCCAATTATAAAATTAAGAGTACACTTCATATCTATTAACTAACTTTTCTTGAAGCACATTATTGGTGTGGTCCTTTGACTCATCATCTCCATCAGTTTCTTTGGAAGCATCTAAATGAAAATGTATTTAATTAATTAGTGAATTATGAAATTTTACTCAAATTGAAGATGTTTTATTGGTTATCTTAAAAAGACAATACAAATTTACCTGCAAAAAATATAAAATTATTATTAAACTAATATTTTTAAAAATTACATTGTACAAAACAATGAATAAATAGATCTCTTACCTATAGCAGCCTTCAAATTGACATCATAATTTGGTCGATGGGTATGTTGATTCAGTCTACGTTTTGATGAAAAACAAATCTTCGAAAACTGCAATTTTTACATTGGATAGACCACTTGCAAGCTAACCCAAAACGAGTTTCTTGAACAATATCCATAAGCGAGAGAACATTTTCACATGCTGTACAGACCAGTTGTTGAGCCAAAAAATTTATATCTACTATTCTACTTCCATCAACAACACAAGTATAATTATCAGGCAAATGTCCTCTCATTAGGTTTGAAAAGCTTTTGGCTTTGGATGCTTTAGTAAATTTACCTCGAAAACGTGGTGGATTATCCATTACATAGATAAAAAAATCACAACGATATCGAAGAATTAAACTTTCTTAAGTGAAAGAACTATATAACTATAAAGGAAAATTATCCACAAATACAAGTAAACTGTGTTTACTGGAAATTATTTGGAATAAGTCGAGTAGATACAAAGAATAACCTCAACAAACACCATTAGCCATCCGGCACTGATGCCAAATGTACGGACTAATATATCTAGAATTATTTCGTCTAAAGTTTTTCTTTAATGTTTATTTTATTGATATTGTATGCATCAAAATAACTTTAAATTTATTTATAAAATCATAAATTCCTTTTGGTTTCATTTTTAAAGCTACTTTTAATAAAATTATATATTCTCGTTCAAATGAAAAACTATTTTCATATAGACCGTAAAGCGATGTTTTAAATTATTTACATGCCTTAAATATCAGCTGGAATAGATTATATCTCAAAATTAAATAACTACATCCGCAATTCTGCTAAAATCAATAATATGTTATTATTTAAAAAATGTTATGAATTTAGTATTTCAGAGCAGAGGTTCCTCCTTAAGCAAACCCTCCTCGATGAGGCCCAGTTCCACCAGCCATCCCATCTGTGCCTCGGTTGAGGCGGGTGGTGCTGCCGCGGCCGGGATAGTGGGAGGAATTACGGGTGCCTCTGTCATCTCTCCCACGCACCATTGAATTCTCTCTGACCCTTGTCTCGCCCTTGGCCCCGCAGTGGGCACAAGGTGCGTTCTTCTTCGGCCGGCTCCAGCTCCTCGCTTGCCCGTTCTGCCGGTGCACCCTCCTGTTCGGGCCGGCAACGGGCGGGGTTGCCCGGTGTGCTGGTTGTCCCCTTCTTCCCTCGTGGGTGCCGGAGGTCTTTCTTTCCACCTGCGCTGCCCTATAGGCCTATCCCGCCGTCCTCAGGGAGCATTGGTCTGGGCGTTCCTTCGCCGCTGGGTCGTTCGGCGGGGGGAGCATTCTCCGCGTTGGACTTTCGCTGAGACGCCTCTCAGTGGAGGGTGCTGGCTCCTGTAGGTCTGTGGTGGCTCGCCCCTATCGATGTGAAGATGGTTTCTTCGGTTCCGGTGATGCCGTCGGCCCTCTCTCCGGGGCGTCGTGCCTCGCTCTCCCCTTTGGACTCTTTGTTCCCCCTGCGCCCTATTGCCGTGGGCGATTTCCTCTTCCCTCTCTCGGGTCCTCTCCTGTTGCCTGCGCTGTTTCTCCCTCCACCATCGTTTGCTCTGAGGTGTCAATGGTGGTCTCGTGGAGGTGGGGGTTCCATTGGGCATCCAAAGGGGGGTTTGGCAGCCCATATCCCTTATTTGGAGGATCGGTTTTTTGTGGCGGAGCGCTTCTTACCCCACGGATAGCCCATCTTGCGCTTTCTAATTGTCTGACTTTCTTCTCGTGTTCGCCCGGAGAGATCGGGAGAGTGTACTCAGGCCTTTCGCCAGCGGGAGCGGTCAGAGCATTGGGAGCGGTTAGAGCGTCGGGGCTGAGACCCTTTTGGACCTCCTGGGCATTCCATATTCAGCTTTCTCCTAGGCGGCGGAGGCACCGGGGCTGCCTCGGTCGAGACGAGCGGTGGGAGCAGGTTTACTCCGAGGGCCGATGCTATGATCAGTTCCAAGGTTGTAAGAAGGATAGTACAGTATCCATCCGTGACGGCGTAGCCGTACTCTGAGAGCATCATTGCAACGGGAATTCCCGAAGATTATTAGGGATTCGGTGCAGCAGCAGAGGAATGATGGGGGCACTGCTCTCAGTCTTTTGGCGGGTTGAGGGTTGTGGCCGGCTCAGAGCTTGGTGGATTTCCAAACCTGATGTCTCCTACTCTCGAGCGACGAGATTCAGGCTCCGTTTATGCTTGCTCTAAGGCTGACACCCTATCTCCTAGTATATTGGGCCTTTTGGTGTATGTCACATTCCTCAAGGTTGCACTCTCGGAAGCCTCCTCAGATTTACCCTCAATTTTACCTTAAGAACTACTTACAACTAACCATACTCTAGCATTCCTGTTATCTTCTCATCTGTAGGTTCCGACGTCAGATGAAAGATTAATTCATCTGAAAAGATGTATGATGCAATGCGAGCATCTCGTGTCAACACTGTTACAATTTACCATTGTAGTGTGTCCTCGAATGATTATTGGACAACACTGATCCATGGCCTGTTAACTATGTTATTGAAATTTCATTAAAAGTATTTATACTTCTTTTTTTGGTTGCAAATATTGCCTAAAACATTAAAATTAAAACACTACGAGTATTTAATAAAAGCAATTGTTGGAAAACATAATTTGAAAGGAAGATTTTGGTAGAAAATACAAATGTGTAATTTTACCATACTGCCATCTCTTGGCAGTCAAAGGAACTGATATAACCTAAAATGCGGGACCGTCAGAGATAGTTTAAGTGTTCTCCACCAGGTGGCATTAGTATTTTGACATGCATTTTAAAAAATTATACCCATGCGCACTTGATTTTCATTGCATTACATCAATGTCGTAAAAAACATTAAAGTAAAAAAGTACAAATATCTAATAGCAGCATTTGACGCAAAATATAATTTGAACAGAAAATTTTGATAGAAAATATTTGTCGTGGATCTTTCTATTACTACCATCTCAGGTCCGAACATGGAACTGGTATAACCTTAAATGCGGGACCATCAGAGATAGTTGAAAAGTTCTGTAGTATTTTGGAATACATTTCTAAAAATAAACCCACTCATTGCATTAATTTACCATGCCGGGTGGAAGTAAGCACATATCTTATTGATGCTGCAAGCAACACTGCACTAAGCAGCTAGTGAGAAAGTAAAAATTCATATGAATGTAGTCAGATCCCACTGAAAGCATTAAATTAAAGATTTCACAATAATCTTGCTATTAATTAAAATTTAATAGTATTATTTTCGTCATGACAGCAATTGAATATACCCGCATTGTTAAAGATTCCAAATTTTTTTATTTTATCTGAAAAATTACCTTCATTCACAGTAATTTGGAGTGGTTTCAAATTTCGTCTTACAAATAATTTACTTTATTCTTTCATATACAAAATAAAGCTATTCCTGGGTTAATATCTCAAATCTAACTAATCTTGAAATGTAATATTATAAACCCATGTATGATTTTCATGTATTTTTTATGGGGGATATGAAAAGAAAGAATAAAAATGAGTCCTAAAGAGGACAAATATTGGAATTTGAATAATTCTCTTTAGTTTTATCTGATGACTGATCATTCTACCAAATTTTAGGTCTATAGCAGGAGCATGTATTCCGAGTTACAATCGGTGCAACTGACGAACGGGTTCCTTTTATTATTACCAACTTTTATATTAACTTCGCTTTATATATATTTTGGACCCTGTCTAATCTGAAAAAAATCCAAAGCTGCTTGCGAGGTTCGAACCACCTCATCTGAGATAATCATCGCATAAGACGGGTAATGTAGTCACCTCAGCCACCAGATCCTTGCATTGGCGCTGCGATTAATTTGAATTCGCTTGGGAAGATAGATCAAATTAAAAGCGTTCATCATAGCAACGAGATTAAACAAACTATTGTCATTGTTCATGGTGTAATAGAAGTCTCTTTATTTTAATGTGGATTTGTATTGATACAAGCATTCCTACATTTTTGAAGGGATATTTCTTCTAATAACTGTAAGTTTTTATTTATCTTAAAAACTTTTTGTCTTGATTCGCTATTTAAGATAGCTAATACTGTTGTAAAGGATGTTAATTTGCACAAATTTAAATGAAAATTTTTCAAGTGTTGTGTTGTAGCTTAGCAATTCTTCAGCTAACTATACTTATACAGTTTTTTATATGGATGGTTGATGTGATGTTAGGAAAAGAAAAATTTATTATTTTTGTTATTTAAGTTAGGTGACTAAAATATGAAATATTCAACTATCTCACTTCTACTAGTATCTAAAGCTGAATTACTTTGAACTAGCAGTATATTTTCGTTGATTTTAAGGAATATGACTGGGTAAGTCAGTATTTTCATTAATGAAACAAAAGATATTATCATACTTCTACTACTACATACTACTTATATATCAAACATTCTTGCATTTGCCACTGAGTTCTCTACTTCTGTCTGCCATTCTCTCAACTCTAAAAAGATTTAAGGTTAATATAGAGACCCACACATCACTCAACAGCTGGTAGACACTTTGCAACTTTTTATGCCCATGCAAGCAGAAAGGTTATCATAATTATATTATAGTTTATTCATATTAAAGTATTAACTATATAAAAGTTTAATATAAAAATTCAATTTAAACTTCACTTGTCTTTAATTATAGGTCTCTGATTCACAGTGTACTTTTTGGGTTGCCTATAAAAAAATTCTAATATAGGGCATAACCGTTAAAACACCAATATTTTAGTCTTAAACATGTGTTAAGTTTATTAATTTGAATATTAAATTTTGAATATTAAAAACCGAATTTTCATACATGATCATAAAAAACGAAAAATGTGCCGAATACTTTGAAATCTTAAAAACATTCCTGATATATTTAGAAATGCCTATAAATTAGTATTCTAAATGAGAAGCATGTATTTAAAGTGGATACGTTACCTATAAATGAAAAAAACAAAAATGAAAGAGTAACTACACCATTATTTTTAACCGAATTATTTCAATATAATGTTAAACGTAATGGAAAACGAAATGTAGATTTTAGCATAACGAAAAACATAACGAATCTTTTTTTTTTCGTTTGCCAGCACTGGTTAAAATATAATATGCATACAGTCATAAACAGTGCTAAACTTCAGTCAACACAATTTTTATATTCAAGTTTCATAATTATACCATATATGTATAGTACCAATAATTAATACACCAAATATGTATAATGCCAAAATATACATACATTGTAATTCTACCTTCCAGTAGGTTTTAGGCACACCCAACCCAGTCTGTGCTATCTAAAGCCTTAATCTTCAAATTCTGTTACCTAATTCCTTTTTTCAATGCGTATAATATAATTTTCCTCTATTCTTACCTCTATGTCTCTTTCCTAATATTATTCCTTCTATGACTTCTTCAATAAACTTTCCTTTCAAATTTTTACCCAACCCATTTCTTCTGTCCCTTATTACCCTCCCTCCCTAAGGACTGCATAACCTTACAGAGGTGGGAGGGTTTGTGTATTCTTATGAACCAAAGGTCTATGCCGGCGGGAGATAATTCTCCTGGTAGGACCATCCAAGCCGGAAAGGTCTGAGGGGAAGAGTCAGACTAAGAAGCAATCTTGGGGGGTTTTACATCCTCCTGTGCAAGGGCAGCAGCTTGCACAGTACCTCTGTAGGTGGTGATCATGTAGATCTGAACAGCTACAGATGGGTAATCACTCTTGTGAAGCTGTGATGAGGAAAGCAAGGGGAAATTACCTCATTATATTTCCCATAATTGGCTGAAAAGCTGCAAATACCTCTATGGATCTTTTCTGGGGTAAAATATTCCAGAGATAAAATAGTCCCCCAATTGAATTTCCGGGTGGGGACTACCCTAGGGGATGCACAGAGGAAATGTAACATTAATAAGAAGAATGCAAGTAGTGAGAAATTAAGAATAGGCACATGGAATGTTAGGACTATGAATTCAGGGGGTAAACTAGAGAACTTAAAAAGGGAAATGAGAAGGAATAATGTAGGTATAGTAGGTCTTAGTGAAGTTCCGTGGGAAGGAGAAGGCGAGATAAATTCAAACGAATTTAAGATTATTTACTCTGAAGGAGAGAAAAAGGAAAGGGGAGTGGGGATTATAATGAGAAAAGAGATAGCTGAAAGAATTAGCAAGGTAGTGACAGTTAATGATAGATTAATAGCCGTAAAACTTCAGATGGAGCCAGTGGAAATGCTTATAATTCAAGTGTATATGCCATCATCTAATGCTGGTGACGATGAAGTAGATGAAATGTATGAACAGATTATGAAGATATTGGAGGAGGAGGGAAAAGAAAGGATCACCACCATAGTAATGGGAGATTGGAACAATGTAGTCGGAGAGGGACAGGAAGATAACATAGTGGGAAAATATGGACTAGGGAAGAGAAATGAAAGAGGGGAGAAACTTGTGGAATTCTGTCATAGAAATAGATTGATTGTAACTAATACATGGTTTAAGCATCACCAGCGGAGACTTTACACATGGAGAAGCCCAGGAGACCAGAGACTATACCAGATAGATTACATACTAATCAATGAAAGATTTAGAAAGAGCATTAAAAATGTGAAAACACTACCAGGGGCAGATATCGATTCCGACCACAACCTTTTGGTGGCAAATACACAACATAGACTGAAGAGCATTAAGAGAAACATAAGAGTTAACAAGAAATGGAACTTAGAGGAACTCTTGAAGAACAAGGAGGCTATCATGACTGAGCTGGAGGAAAGGTTGGGGGAGAGAGCTGAAGAAAATAGGAACAATGTAGATGAGGAGTAGAGATACATCCATAGCAACATTAAAGATGTAATGGAAAAGAAGGTAGGAAAGATAACGGGTGAAAGAAACAAAAAACCCTGGGTCACAGCAGCCATGCTGCAAAAAATGGAAGAGAGGAGAAAGTGGAAGAACATACACACTGAAGAAGGCCAAAGAAAGTACAAGGAGTTAAATAATTCTTTAAGAAGGGAAGCAGATAAAGCCAGAGAACAGTGGATAAATGGTTAATGCGTGGAAATTGTCGAGTGTGAAAGAATTTGTAGAACAGACCTCATGTATAGCAAAGCAAAGGAACTATTCAAGAAAAAGGCAAGAAAGATAGGACGTGAAGGAATCATGAACAAAAGTGGTAAAATAGTCTTGGAGCCAGACAATGTAAAGAATGTCTGGAAAGAATATGATACTGGCATATGGCCTGAAGATTTTTTAGATGTTGTTAATGTACCACTGGAGAAAAAGAACAATGCAAAATGTTGTAAGGATTAATCATTGGTTAGAAACTCCTTCAGCCAAAATATAGGATTATACCTAATGCATTTCACCCACTAAGTGGGCATCTTCAGGGGTGAACCTGACCTGGCAGTGAACAGAGGTCAACTGCGAGGAAGTTAGGGGGAGAGGTTATGAGGAAGACCGAAAGACATATGAAGAACGAATAGAATTTTCGACATCAGTGTTGTTATGTTCGGTCAATTTGTATAAAGTTTTATTAAAATCTGTCTTTATTCATAAGTGTGTTTCTGTTTTTATAAATATGAAGATTTTCTAGAGAGTTTAGTGAATTATTGGCTGAAGTTAGCAGTGTTAAATCCTTCAGGTGTATACTATGTCCAGTTTCAAAAATATGATTTGCAACGCTAGATTTTTCAAAACGATTGTGTTTTAAATGAGCCAAGTGTTCTTTGAATCGTGTTATTAATTTCCGTCTTGTTTGTCCTATATATATTAGATTACAGTGTGAACATTGTATTTTGTAGATTCCGGATTTATTCAGAGTTTCGGTTTTGTCTTTGGTGCTTCCCAGTAGGTTTTTCAAACTATGTAGATTCGTGTATGTTATTGTGTATTTCTTCTGTTTGAAAATTTTGTTCAAGCCCCTGTTTAATAGTGGAAAATAAGGTAATTTTACATATTTGTTGACCTTTTTGTTGTCAAGTTTGAGAGTGGTAGAGTTGGACAGTGTTTTTTTATAATTGTGTTTTCTTACTAATTTATTAATTAAGTTGTGATTGAATCCGAGTTTCTTTGCAATTTGTTTTATATGTTTAAGTTCCTTTGCATATCTATATTTGTTGAGGGGGATGTTGCACAATCTATGTGTTAGGGATTGGAAAACAGCTGTTTTGTGATTCATTGGGTGGAAGGAATTATTAGGAATGAAATTGTCAGTGTATGTTGATTTTCTAAAAATATCAAACTCTATTGTTGTTTATTATTAATGATTAGTAAGTCCAGAAATGGTAATGTGTTATTCTCTTGGAGTTCATAAGTAAATTTTATGGATGGATATATATTGTTTAATTGATTCACGAAGTCTTCTACTTTTTGTTTATTTAAATAAAAAATTATGAAAATATCATCGATGTATCTGAACCAAGTTTCTGGAAAATAGTGAAATTTTTCTTTACAAGTCTTTTCAAAATGTGACATGAATATGTTGGCTAGGAAAGGTGATAAGGGATTGCCCATTGAGGTACCTTGTGTTTGTTGGTAAATTTCGTTTTTAAATTGAAACGTTCTGAGATGCATAAATTAGTGAGTTGTAGATATTCATTGACAATTTCGTCAGTAAGATTTTGTTTTTGTAAAAGTGATTTTAAAATTTTGGATTTTTCTTCTAAGGGCACACTTGGGAAAAGACTTTTGACGTCGAAAGGAGACCAATATCTCTTGAATCTTTTAGAGTTATATTTTTCAATTTGCTTATCAAATCATAAGAGTTTTTAACTGAATGTTTGTCAGGAAACGACATCTGTTTGAATTCACTGTTGAGCCATTTGGCTAAATTATAAATTGGGCTATTCATTCCTGAAGCAATCGGTCTCATGGAGTTCTCATTCTTGTGAATTTTGGGAAGACAGTATAGTTTGGGTATATTTGGGTTGGAAATGTTTAACTTGAAACTTAATTTTTTATCAATGATAGTATTGCATCCTTTGATGATTGCTTTAGTTTTTTGGGTCATGGAATTTAACGGGTTTTTATTAAGTTTAATATATGGTCCATTATTTAACATTATTTGGACGTTGTCAAAATATTGTGTTTTATCCATGATTACAATTTTATTGCCTTTATCAGCTTTAATGTAAAAGCAATCTTTTTCTCTAAGTTTTTTAATGGTATTGAGGAACTGATTATTTATAGGATGAATCTTTGTTGGTTTGTTCAAGTTATCTTGTAATTGTAATAGAAAAGCTTGTCTAATGTAGTTTTTTCAGTTTTCATAGGATTATACCCAATGCATTTCACCCACTAAGTGGGCATCTTCAGGGGTGAACCTGACCTGGCAGTGAACAGAGGTCAACTGCGAGGAAGTTAGGGGGAGAGGTTATGAGGAAGACCGAAAGACATATGAAGAACGAAAAGAATTTTCGGCATCAGTGTTGTTATGTTCGGTCAATTTGTATAAAGTTTTATTAAAATCTGTCTGTATTCATAAGTGTGTTTCTGTTTTTATAAATATGAAGATTTTCTAGAGAGTTGAGTGAATTATTGGCTGAATAATGAAATGAAATAATGAAAAAGCTAATATTGAAGAGAGAGGTTCGGTTCTATTCACTCTTGTTCGGTATCGCTGGCTGAGTGCATCATGAGTAGTGATTCTGAACCGAGAATTCTCAACAAAGATTTTCTGGAAAATTTCAGAATTTTTTGTCTTGAGTCCTAGGAAATTTTCATTCGAGAATTCCAGACTCAAGACTTATTTAAAATTGGATTTTAAAAAATGTATTGAAACCCCGAAGTGAGCCTCAAGCCAATATGATTCATACATTCTGCACTGCAAAAATAATGTATCTCTGACTGTCGGGCCAACCGAACCTCAATAATCAGTGCTCGGCATAGGTGGTGAGGTAAACAAGGCATCGGGGTGCCAAAAATCAAGGGGCACTCATAAGATTGTCTTCGGTTCTCCCATTTTCCCTTTTAATTGATAAATTATTGGAGAGTGTTGAGTGAGTCTACTTGTAGGTTTTATTTGAGAGATAAAGATACAAACATGTTGTACATTTCGCTTGTGAGTATACAGGTATAAATATATTCAGTTATCTTGTTCTTATACTGTACTGGCGATCGCATCTCCATTTGGAAGTTACAGTCTTCCAGTTTGACCTATTTGGTACACTTTCTAGAATTTATGCCACAGATTAGCTTTTTCTGAGAAAGGCAAACAAATCTTGCAGAGCGAGAGATATCAAATTGAGATCATTGCCAATTGCACATCCAAGAGGAGAATCGCGCCTATTGAATGAGACCTATCATCTCTTTCTTGAGAATTTTCTGTTTCTGCTGTCGAAGGTGAGGTCATGGAAGGAAAATAGGAAGCGCAGCTCCCATAAGGCCAATGGTAATATATTTGTGGCAGTGTGATCGAGCAGCCAACCAGAGCAAAAGTGCACCTAATTTAAACCCAAGCTACAGAACAGACTTTGTTGGTACATTCGAATTAACAAGTTGATTACCTATTTAATATAGAGGTTTAGGATTTAACCATATTAAAACAATACAACTAGGAGCATGGAATTTTTTATTTATTACAATTAAAACATTTATAAAAATACATGTAAATAATTGTAAATAACATACATATTTAATTAGCTTAGGAGAGTTGTTGCTAATAATATAGGATACCAATTTACCAATAGCATTTTTATGTATTTACATATTTTATAATTGAAACTTTATAAGTATCAATGCTATGGAACAATTTTTGAAACGAGAAAAAAGTCTGCTATGACCGGGAATTGAACCCGGGTTTTCCACTTGCCGGGCGGATATTCTACCTCTGAACTATCGTAGCAGAACATTTTCTCTCGTTTCTGAACACGGATGTTTCCCTTATTCTACCTCTGAACTATCGTAGCAGAACATTTTCTCTCGTTTCTGAACACGGATGTTTCCCTAAGGCAACATCCGTGTTCAGAAACGAGAGAAAATGTTCTGCTACGATAGTTCAGAGGTAGAATATCCGCCCGGCAAGTGGAAGACCCGGGTTCAATTCCCGGTCATAGCAGACTTTTTTCTCGTTTCAAAAATTGTTCCATCTTTCACAGCTTATGCCTTTCTGCATAGGATCTTCGGATCATATCATTCCATCAATATCAATGCTATATTAAAGAACCAGATACATCATCCTTGGAGGGATTTAAATCAGCCTCTGATATCCTAAGCCCATCTACAAAAAATAGAACATAAGTTATAGATGCATAAGTTAATAAGATCTGAGAAATTAGTACCTTATAGGTACACACAACATATATGATTAAATACACAGTTATTAATTTTTCAGGCATTTTATTATTGGAAATATTTTTTTTAATTCAAAAGTTTTCACCTCCGCAACGATTTTTGTTATTTCCTTACGGAACAATATTGTAATAAAAGCAATGCCTAAAATTTTGGAATTTGAAGAATACTATATACACTTAGGCCAAATTTTACAGTTGTAGTACATCTGGAAGTGAAATATTTATCTAATGGTTTAAATTTAAAAAAACTTTATTGGCCGCAATAACAACTTCATGGAGATTTTCAAATGTGTAGTTGTGCATTTGCATTAACCTCTAAATAAGGGAAAAGCTCGTCTCTAAGTACCTGAACATTTAGCTATTTGTTTAAACCATAAGAATTTTTAACAGCCAAATCGGTTAACATCTGAGAATTTCTATAATCCCTATTTGGTTACTTCATGAATTATAGCTTTATAAAAAATTTCAGCTTCATAGCACATTCAAAAATACATAAATATTGAAATTTTGTTTAACCCATAAAGATGCATCAGAAATTGTCGTGCCAACACAGGCATGCAGTCTCTCAGACCACATGCCAAAAATAAATAATTATGTGAGAAGAAACAACATTGTATATAGTTTTCTTATGTTTATATCGGACCTGTGCATACTAGAGCGTGTTTAGTTTCGTTGCTGGTCTGAGAGACTGCATGCTTGTGTTTACGTAATTTTTTTGGAACACTTCTTCTTCACCATTTCGGAAATTTCTGAAGATATGTCACAGTTAAACCATCCTGGACCGTCGCACGTCCGGAAAAGATAACAAAAACTGCCTTCCAATGTTTTATTTGTAGCAGGTCAATATGTTTGAAATGTTCAGCACCAGCTTGAGGAGCATGCGCTGAAGTGACGAAGTTTAGGGTCCTCAATTTTTAACAAGTTTTTTAAAAATTCTTTTATATTCAGGTGTTTAAACAAACCCTCTGCAAAAGACTAAAGTTTCTGTATGAAATTTAAAAAAGTAACCAATCAAAAATTAGAGCCTTTCTTTTTTGCATTAAAAAATTTTCATATTTACTAAGAAGATATTGCATACTAAGAGTTCATGTGTTTGTGTTTGTTCGCCAAGAACCTATTTCAAATATAAACATAAGAAAAGTATATACAATGTTGTTTCTTCTCACGTAATTATTTATTTTTGCCGTGGGATCTGAGAGACCGCATGCCTGCGTTGGCGCATCAATTTCTGATGCCTCTGGTTATGGGTTAATTATATTGTTTAAATAACTATTATTATCCAAATATTTGCTGAAAATAAGAGGTAAATCGAAATAAAGAGATATAACGTATGAAAAATCAGCAGAAATTTACTTGATAATACATAAGCGTTTTTTTAAGCGCTTAAAACTATATTTAACACAATTAATCTAGTTTTATTTGAAATTGGAGTGAAATATTATTTAACTTTAATGTACAAATCTTTTCTGAAAATTTCGTCTCTATTTTATCTGATCTCAGAAACATTGGTTGGACAAAGGGATGGACGGACAAGCCAAATAATTAATCCTATGTTTAATAAATGCTTAAAAAACATTAAAATAAAAAAGGGGCAATATGTTTCCCAATTTATCAAAAACCTCATTGTCAGCCTATTATCGGAAGCAAAAGTTTGTAGACTCTCAGCAGATGTGGCATGCCCATCCTCTCCCTCCCTCACTGGCTTCGACAATTATAAAAATCACTACAAAATATTCCATTCATTTTAGACTTTTGAAATTAATTGATTCGTAATACAAAGCACAAGACAAGTCCAACAGTGTGCGTAGCATGTCTCACAGCTTAATACTTGAGGAGAAACGACGGTCTCCTAAATTGAATAAAATATTGTAAATGAATAAAGCTACCAATTTAAAATCTTGCACATGTAATAATAAGACTATGACTCACATTATTTAAAGATTTAGTTGCAACTGAATGAACCATTTCGTAATTATGAACTGGCAAATTGACACCTTCCGTCTTAGAGCTCTAAAAAAAATGGGGTCATTTTTCCTTCTCACCCCAAAAACGTCCCCTTCGAAAAATTCAAAACTACCCTCATTCAATGCGGAATTAAACAAGCTACATGCTGAGATGCCTTGCACCAAAATCCCTGGAGCCGTTTTTGAGATATTTAGCCTCAAACTCAAGTCTACCAACTTTTGGCTCCAATAGTAGATCTGCCGTTGAGGTTTGGGGGTGGGGGCACCAATTCCATGGTTTGCCCAGGGTGCCAACTGCTGGCAGCTAGTCTAGGGCCACCCTTGGTCTACACACATCTATAACAGAGGGGTGGCCAAAATGACACCCTTGGAGCTACATAGGATAATCCACAGAAGTTCAGAGCTGTTCTAGAACACATTCTGTGCTCATAAATTTACGAAAAGTAAAATAATTCAGATAGAATGCAGGTC
Source organism: Tanypteryx hageni (assembly GCA_028673005.1). NCBI lineage: Eukaryota > Metazoa > Arthropoda > Insecta > Odonata > Petaluridae > Tanypteryx > Tanypteryx hageni. The sequence continues at coordinate 4,378,693 of CM054114.1, forward strand.
CCTTAGCCATCCCCAACAGGTCCCAAGTCACACTGTGTCATTGTGTTTTGTATTGAAAAACATTGGCATGCCTCTGAATGGAGATGCTGCTGCTCACTTGGTATGGTTTGGCCACCCCTGTTCTATAATCTGCACAATCATTCTAGTGACCAACTAGTCAATTGACCTGCCAAAAATTGGTCAGTTGACCGAATTTTTGACAATGCCTTTTTTTGACAGATCAAAAATACATGCAGGTTTCTTCTTGCCATTCTGGACCTGTTAAGGCAAAACTTGATGTGGCACTTAACAAATGTAGTGGACATGAACCCTTTTGCTGCCAGCCTCCATCAAGTGGTATATGCGAAAAATGCCAGGGCTTTTTTGATGAATATGTACGTTTTTGGATAGAAATTTAGATAAAAGCTAATATTAATATTCTGAAGCTAAATTTTATTATTTCTTATCTTTAAACATGCAGGATATAGAATACAATTTAATTATGTTGTTTTCACTGCGTTTAAATTTAGGAAAAATATTTTATTCATAAGTTTAATTATAAAAAATATCAACTTTTACATTTAGATTATAAAAATTGTGCATAGAAAATTATTGTCGCTAGTAATTTTGTTAATATTAGTTAGTGCTATTAGTTTTTAACCTGAAAACAAATTTTTATGCTCGTGGCATAATTTTTGCAATAATTACACTTAATTTAATTAAACATTGCGCCCATCACCCACACACATTTTATCACGTGCACTTATGTTCCGGAAAGCATACACCATGAAGGCCCTTCTCGCACTTTGAACACATTGTATGGGTCCTTTTTCACTTCCCTTTCTCTGTTTTACTTCTTTTGCTGCACACGCAAAACCAATGAGAATATTTAGGCTCGTCCAAAAAAATATTTAAAACTTATATTAGTTTATTCGTGGTACTTTGCAAAAATTATTTTTAAAAACACAGAAATACATTACCTATTATTACTGGAAATGAAGTAACTCCTTTCTCGTATCCAAAAATCAAATATCAATTGGCTAAAAGTAACTATTACAGGCAAGATAAATCACTGCTACGACCTTTTCTAAGCAACACCAGATGAGCTACTGCGGAAAAAACAGCCAATGTTCTTCCAGTCGAAAAATAAAGCAAGTATTGCAATTCTATTGAGATTTTTGTTGACAGAGATGAGTAAGCATCAGAAATAACGGATAAGTGTTTACGAAAGCCATCTGACTCACAGAGACGAGAGGGACAGCGTAAACAAATGCGGCCGATAGATCGGCCGGTGGCAGTTTTCGCACATGCCCCAAGGACCGATATATCGGCTGGCTGGCAGTATAAGGGTTAAACACATACTATGGATGAAAGTTAAAAACTGGAGTTTTTAACTTTCATTCAGTTTACGCCAAAAAGTTTTTTTTGAGCCATCTTTGAACATACTATGGATTTGGGATATTTTCCAGGTAGATGTCTGTCTGCATAATAACTGTTAAGTAGTACTTAATTGAAAAAATGGTTTAGGGATAAGTGGATAACACATGCACACACAAACAATCCTCGCTTAATATGTATATAGGATATTTTTAAACTGAACTATTGCAATCTCAATACAACAAAGCTTCATAAAAATGCCAGTTTATGTAAATATTTGTATGTCTGATCATTTGAAAGCTACAAATTTTACTATTACAGCAATTGCAGTCAGCTGTAGTCGAGTATAGTATTTGTAGAATCTATTCATGAGACATTAGAAGTGACATATTAGATGATGATATCTTTTGGATATGAAATGAAAATTATTTAGATTTGTTGCTACCCATTGCTGAAGTAATACAGTAAGTTGAAGGCGACAAATGTACACTTGCAGATGAAAATTCAGAACCACGTAAATGACAAATGCAAAGAATTACCACTCAGCAGCTGAGGAAAAACTGGTAAAAGATATGATAGAATACGCAAGTGCCAAGTAATTAGATACAATGGTTGAAATATAAAAAGGGATGTCCTGGAAAAATAGGTTTTAAAACAAATCTCCAAGAAGAGGTGTAATTCATGTAATTTTCTTTATATCCCATAAAATGTCACTTGTAACAAAAATATTCAAATTAAATTTGCAGAACTGATCAAATAATAATAAAATGTTTTGTTCACTACATTTTTATCAAAGGTGTAGTCCATTTCAAGAAAACCAAACGAAAGTCGTAGTTCACTTTGAACTTAGAAAAATCTTCCTGTGTTTTTTAATTGTTGTCAGTGAAAACATTCTTCATGGTAACTAATGTAAACAATATCTTCTGTAAATACCTAATTAGTTTAATTTTCTTTCATGTGCAAACAATATTTGAAAAATGAAGGGAACACCAGGGGTGTCGAGAGATAATGCAGGCCCCCCTTGTGTCTGTATATGTGTTTGTGTTTGCATGTGTGTCTGCATGTAGATATGGGGGTTAAAAAGCAACAAGTCATTTCTGAAAAAAATAGACTATATTTTTTGAAAAAATAATCTTAAATAGCTAAAACAATTTAATGAATATAACATAAAAATGAAACAAATATAATGAGTACATTAGTAAATATGGTATTTAACTTAAGAGTAATTATCAATAAAAATATTGCTGCTTAAATAAATATAACTAAGGATATAAATAAATAGCTAGCAATTACTTACCTTTGTTGTTATTCCCAATTAAATGTCTTGAAAATAGAAGTTCATATAATTAGTGCTGGGTACACTAAAATATACTTTGTACATATTTATACCGTATAAATGACTGTGAAAAATGGATTTTAGCACTGGGAATACTAGGAAACCACTGAGATCTCTATTTCCAGCCACTCTAACTTTTGTTAACGTCTTTCCCTGCACATCCACTTTGTCAACAGTACAAATATGCAACATACTGGTATACTCAGCTGATCCCCTTGAAGAATTGCAGGCCTGGGTACTGTAGACCCCCTTTCCCCCTCTCGTCGGGCCTGTCTACAACAAAGTAATAAACGCAAATACGTCTATTTAATAAACGTGAACATAAAGGTTTTATTACTACTATTCAAGTGATGTATGTTTTAAATAATTGTTGATTGTTTTATTAATAATTTATGAAATAAGCCTGTGAATCAAAAATTCAATATTTCCTTGACATCATTACTGGCATATAATTTTTCAGTTCTTAGACATTATATTAACAATAAGCCATTATTATTTATATTTTTGACATGATTGCATAAATTGTAAAGAATGCCTTTGCCTCACATGTATGCACACATGATGTGCACATATTTCCTCTTTTGTTTGTTTGTCATTTTGCGGGTTTTTAGTGGCCGCATTACTAAACTTTTTTGAGATTTTTGATTTTTCTAGTCAGTTATGCAAATAGTCCTACCCACATAAACAAATTCAAGTCTCTAGCTCATCTGGAAGTGCCTGGTCATTAGTATTCTCCTGTTATATCATATGACATATCATAAGTAAGAAGCAGCTACATAGTATAGAATTCCTGTGAAAAACTCTCATTGCCTCCTTTACTCTTGCTACCTTTATCTTTGATCTCTTTCATACTTCTTCCATCCTTTGACAGAATACTACCTAAATAAATAAATAATTCCACCTGTTTCAGCCTTTCCCAATCCACTGTAACATTGTCCTGGAAATCCCCACTCTTGGAAAATGTCATGACTTACGTTTTCTTATTAATTTCCATTCCGTATGCCTTTGCCATATCATTGAAGGTATAACTAACATCTGAATTACCCTTGCTTTGTCATCTGCATATCTGATTTAATCAGGCTGCTTCCCCCCTTTATTCCTGTTTCTACATCTTCCCGTGCCTCCTTTTCTTCTGCATAAATATTAACCCATTAATGCCCAACATTGCAAAATCGTAACATATTTAATGGCATTTTTCTTTTAATTGTTAAATAAATAATTTATTTCTGATGTTACTCTGCACTCTAAAAATTGTTTTCAATAGATAAGAAGTTCATCTGTCAGTTTAGAGTAACAACAGAAACAAATTATTAATTTAACAATTTATAGAAAAATCATGAAAAAATTGTTGCAGTTTTCATGCTGGATATTATTGGGTTAACAAGGTTTTTCTGTATAACTATCAAGTGTATCATAAACTTCAATATATTTTCCATCAAAATAAAGAAATTTGCTTTCGTAAAACAATTCTGGCTTTTGTAATTTTTAGGAAATAGGTGTAGGGACTCTATCTAGATTTCAATGCTTTGCATCATCATTGGGAGTCACAGAGTAATTTCTTAATTACTATGGATATGAGAGCCTTGTGAAGAAAATTTCAATGCTTAAATGTAAAATTTGAGGAGAAAAATGCTGAACTTGACTGAAATATAACCCGTTCAAGTTTAGATTTTTCCCTTTCTCTAATTTCACATTTAGCCTTATGTGCTTCTGCATAACAACTCTTGACATACCATCTTTTTTGAATTCTTAAGTTTATCTTTGAGAAGTTGCATTCTTGGTACACTGTCACTCCTGATGATGATGCAAAGCATCAAAATCGAGTCCATCTAACAAAAGTATTGTAGACATTTTACCAAGTTACTTTATTTCTGAATTATGGATTTCTACAAAGTAACGGCCAAAACAGTTGTCTGTATTGAATCACTCAATTCGAATCTAAGCTTTGTCAGAGAAGTAAAAAATAAAAGATTTATCTTGTCAGTATTTAGTCAGATTGCTAAAAAATTAGTCAACAAATTGGGTTCACAGATTGTTTCAGCCATTTAACTAAATTAATTAACTCTTGTCATAATAAGCAAAAATATATACCAACCAGGCATGCCAACTACATTTTTTAAATATCTTCTATTAGCAGGCCTGAAATTAGTCGGAAAAATGTTTCTTTTAACTTTCATCAATTGAAATTACAACTTGGAAACCACTTCTTCAGTTATCAAGTTTTAATAGAAAACATTTTGGTCATAATTGATTTAAGTTGCAATAGGCTGTATGGCACATTGATTTCCATTAAACATTTAGGCATATCCCGTTATTCCATGTCTTTTTATTCACAATGGTTTTAGTCTTATCCTCTGTCACTCAATAATCAGACTTGAAAATAAAATACCTATGGCATTCTTGACATATTGGATGGTCTGGTTCTTTAAAAGTCACTGGAGCTATTATCTTCCCTTCCTAAGTGATGCATATTTTCAAAGGTAGTTGAAATAAGGGCTCTTTCTTCTGTAATCCACAGAACTTTAAATTACTCAAAAATTGTCAACATTCAGAGAAATATGTGATCAGCTTAGTGTCTCTACCTCCTTACCTAAGCTTGCCTTACTTATGTGATGCTCACATGCAGGACTTTATCAGTGACAGATTAATGGTAAGGGTGAATAGAGCAGTTGAATGGGGCTAAAACCATTGTGAGTCAGGTTAAATATAAGGATAAACGGTTGCAAACAGTGTTTGTGTGTATTCTCATTTTGGTTTTACTTTTCCAATCTTATAGTTAGGATATTAAATCATTATTAACTACTTCAGGATTGCTTTATTGTTGAAGTCATGCGCTATGCCTGCCATTATTTTTGCATTTTATTGAAATTGGTGTAATGAATTTGAGTTCTCAGTTTTGTTAGAACAGCTTTGTTGTGACCTATTAAGGATTTTTGGAATGATACTCTATGATCAATAGAATTGAAAGTCGCAGAGCCTTATCACTTAACAGGGTAATTTGTTTTTGCCAGAAAGGTGCTTCTGCATAAGCCTTGGCATGTCCAAAGTAAACTTCACATTTCACTCACATGAGCTATTTTGTGGTACCAATTCTCTTATCTTTTTAATCTCTTAATGCTTATATCTTTTTACTGATTGGACATTTGAATTTCTGCCAAGTATTTAATGCAGCCTCTGAAACTCTTCACTTTGAATGAGTGTAGCTAAGGTGGAAATATAAAAAAAAGATGGTGAGATAGAACCTGCATTGACAGTAATAGAACTTGAGAAAAGGTTTGAAGCATTTTTCTAGGCAAACAGCCTTATACCCAACAAATTGTGAAGTGTTTAGATGACATCCTTTTAGCATTTTGATTATGCTCGTCTGTCATGTATTCTCTTTGTTGTCATCAGTTTAATGACTTTGCATTGTTAGGTTTTAATTCATTTCATTTTAGAGCTTGTTTTTGGGAACAAATAGCCATAGTGTTAGTTTTAATGTTGAAGTTGTTTCCAAATATATGCCAATGAATTTTTATAGAAGTTAAAACAATCATTTTGCACGAAATATGATTTTTTCAGGCTATAAAAGTTTTACTTTGTGTAAAATCATGGTACAGGAGAGAATAAATACTCAGTTTTTATTCTCCTCATTTATGAGTAGATTTAATTTGGAAAATGAAAAATGTACTAACCTTTGTCATCAATAAATTTAGTTCCTGAAAAATATACTTCCATTGAATGTGTCTATACTTTTATTTTTACAGATGGAGCATCAGTTAAGGTGACATGTGTTATACTGATTCATTTACGTGGCATCGATATTTCAGAAATGCAGAGGGTGTATCATCGTGCTGTTGCTTTTACAAGAAAGTATGTAATTTGATGCTTGTGTTACCTTAAAAATATCTAGCTATATATATACTAGTAAATGGTGCTTGCATTCTGCAATCATTTCAGATCACTTTGTTTATTTGAGATTATGAAATATCATGCACAGTGATTCCAATAAGCTCTTGTGTTGTCCAAGGATGAATTGGAGCAATTTGTAAAGGATTGTTTTGTGAAAACACACACTAACCATATTTAGTGTATGACACTGAATGAAAGTTCCCAAAAGAACAAATGTCATGTGATTAAGAGGTATTTATATGAGTTGTCATTATAATAAAAAGTGCTTGCATTCTGCAAGCATTTTAGAATATGTGGAGAATGATGTGTTCTTGTTTTCTGCAGCTGTGCATTTAGCCTATGTTGTGACCTTGACAGCATGATGACATGCAAAATCACTAATTGCCTTCCCTTGCCCTTATATGATCTGTAAGGCAGTGGTTTTCAACCGGTGTGCCATCAGACATGAACTTGTGTGCCATTGAACTTTGGGAGAAGAAAGAGATATACACTGGAAAATGGAGGTGGTGTGCCACCATTACTTGTTTTATTTGTGTAAATGTGCCATGAAATGAAAATGGTTGAGAAACACTGTTGTAAGGTAATGATTAAAAAATTTATTTGGGTAGAGGACAACATTTACTAGAAAAAGTCTGTGACAGCACATATCTATGACTTCTGGTTTCTGAGATAAAAATTATTAAAATGTAGTAATTGAAAACGTAATCAGTGGTGGCTCGTGTATAGGCACTGCGGAACTGCAGCACCCCCTATTTCCACTTGATATTATCAATAACATTTAATATAATGAGTCCTTTTTTCTTTATTTTTGTAGTACAATATATATTCCTTAAGCTTAATGTCAGTACTTCAGTAGCCATCCCCCAGTTTTATGAAAAAGATACAAAAATCTTTGTATGGAACTGTGCGCTTCACAGTGCCAGCGACGTGGTGTTTGACTGTTGTGCACATGCGCACATAGGAGGGGGGGTGGGGAGGAAGGCGGGACTGCCAGGTAGAGAGAGCACTGTTGCTCTCGCAGTGCCGGCTCTGGCGTGATGGTGGAAGGAAGTTCCTGAATAAATAAACATAGTCCTACACACACAATAAATTTTTAGTCTCCAGCTTATCTTGAAGTGCCAAAACATCAGTATCCTCCTATCTATACTATATGATATCATCATGTGCTTACGTCGCCTTAAATATGTAACATCATAAAATATGCTGAAAGACCCAGAAGAACAATTTAATCGAGGCCACTAATACAGCTCATTCATTCCCTTTAAATGCATTAGCCTGTTCACCGTGGTAATTTCCCATTGTTGAAACCCAGGAAAAACTCCCTTTTTTCGGATAAAAAACACATATTTGCACAAATACTGCATGTATTCTAATTCTGTCTTCACACGCACACACACTACCATCTTTCAGCCGTCTGATATTTTTAGCCTGAAATTGGAATTTTTATGGGAAATAATTTTGAAAAGCAAATATATAAACCTCTGCACCGATTTACGTGCTCTTCTTATGGGACAAAAATGGGGCCAAAACAGACCCTTAAAATATGATTTTTCTGTTTGGTTGTGACTAAAAACCTATAATTGTGCCAAATTTCAAGTCTGTAGCTCATCTGGAAGTGCCTAAACTTTAGTATCCTACTATGTATGTTAATAATAATGTCATAAGTAAGAAGCATCAATATAGTATAGATATTGACACTTCTTACTTATGATATAATATAGATATCAGGAGGATACTAATGTTTAGGCACTTCCAGATGAACTGGAGACTTCAAATTTGACATGAATATAGGATTTTCCTCACAACAAATTTCCAAATTGTTAATTTTTAGAGACTTTCTTACCCCATTTGTACATTATAGTTTAATAATTTTTACCTCAGAAACTGTAAGTTGTAAGTAAGAGCTCTTACAATCATTTTGTAGAAAATTCTATCCTCCATATAGATACATTTTTTAATCCATACCTTACAGATCATATAAGGGCAAGGGAATAGAATTTCCTAATACTATACATATTTTTTATGATTGCTACATTTTAAGAATTTTTATTTTGAAAACTAGAAGCCGTAGGTATGTGCTGTCATGGATGTTATTGTAGCAAATATCGTCCTCTACCCGAATAAAATTTTTAATCAATACCTTACAGATCATATAACGTAAATACCCGTGTATAACGCGCAGGGGGGTTTTCAGCCTCGTAATCTATGATTTTTCTATATACCCGGATATAGTGCGCACAGATTTTTTTAGCGTTACCGTTCCAGAATAAAGTGAATGGTGTAACATGTTCTAAAGCAATGATCGAATTATTGGTATTATGTACTGGTAACATAATGAAAGTGCGAAATGAAATTTTCGAATAACGTTCCAAAAGAACGTCAGCTAACTCAATCACTACATACTTTGTTTACTTACTTGAGCTAATAAAATGGAATATATTTTTTACATACGTTTTTGTCACGCCTGAGGTGGGCGGGTTCGCCCAACCTTTAGTTTTACCCATATTAGAACACTTGGGAGTACGTAAAAACGATAGCAAATAACCATAATTAACTACCAACTCTAAGAATCAAGAATAAATCACGTATGAATGTTGAGAGAAAGGTAAGGAACAATAACTTTATTTAGTTCTACAAGAAGCATCAACACCCAGCGTACTCAAAGGCATCAGCTTCCATTGTTTCTAATTGTAAGTAGTACCAGTACCTCACCACCAGGCCGGGCGCCGGTGTAGGGTGATGTCATGCGTAAGACGACGATTCCGATAACAACATCGAAGAAGAATGGTCCAGTGACGAAGAATTTCTTGACTTTTAATATGAATTAATACTGAATTCATATCTAGTTAATGTATGTTTATAGAATTAGTTAATAAATTTTTACTACTATCTATCTTTTCGTAAAAATCACCGGGCAGTAATTACTGTGCCGAAATTGTGAAAATATGAGGTCAAATGAAAATAGGAAGATTATGTACCCTCGTATAACACGCATCCTAATTTTTAACTTGAATATTTCGAAAAAAAGTGCGCATTATATGCGGGTATTTACGGTAAGAGATAACCTTTGTCAAACACACCATCATTTGGGTTAATGTGTCTGTTTTGAAGAGAGCATTGCTGCATGCCTTCCACAAACTCCATAGGTGCATGTGCCTCTCTCCATCTACCCTCCCAATCGTCCCTTTCCCCTCCCTTTATCCCCGTGCCCATATCGGTTGATCACGTCAGTCTGCATACACTACACTTAAACAGCCACCTTCCCGTCTCCGCAATGGTTTTTCACATTTTCATAGTTCAGCATGAAATTTGATGTCCTATGAATCCTTGTGTATGGGTTTACGAGTTATGTTAAATAGAAATTAACTCCTTAACCCTAAAATTCAAAATTAGAGACACAATGAAAAGGGGGGAAGGAAAGGCAAAAGACAATAAAAATTATAAACTTACAAGTTTAGAGGTTGTTACTCCATGCCAGGGACCTGATGTCATTCACACATTCACTCACTCAATCGCACAAACACTAATCCTAAAGGTGGGAAATGGTACCGGGTTTACTCTGTGCCAGGGACCCAAAAAATCACACCATTGCTAGTAGGTTTATGAGTCAGTACGACCATGACAGGGACCTACTAAGCAACCACAGACACATGCACACATACACGCCAAGAGGTAAAGGGAAAAAATTAAGGGGGATGGAAAGGGGAAATAATACTAGGTTTACGGGAGATTAAACCATGCCAGAGACCTAGTATCGTACATAGCGGCCTGTAGTTTTATGTGCCTTCCGGCAGTGACAGGGACCTAACAGACAAAACAATCACGCATGCAAGTACTCGAATACATGCACACAAGATCTCTAAAGATGAGGTAAACATACTAAATACGTATTTCGAGAGCAATGCTCTCATCATCAGTAGCTGATGTGTAATGAGGGGTGGGAGTGTTGTAGGCTGTATTTATATGTTTATGAGCTGAAATGAAAGGAAGGGAAAGAGGTTCAGCTGTTACAACGTACAGAGGTGAAAGGGGGATCGGGCCACGGTCGTTATTTATGACATGACGGAATTCTTGTTTCTGTTTATGTATATGCTTTCGTATGCGTCTAGTTAGTTTTGGTTGGTTACAGATTTTACAAGAGTGAGGTTTTCGATCGTGATTGGATGGTGGTATTCTTGGATATGTATTGTTACACTGGAGTTGTTTAATCTGTTGTATTTAAAATGAGCTATGTGTTCTTTGAAGCATGTTTCTATCTTACGTTTTGTTTGTCCAATATACATTTTGTCGCATCCTCCACAAGATATTTTGTATATGCCGGATTTGTGTAAAGAAGGAATTGTGTCTTTTGGGTTGTGAAATAAATTGGAGAGTTTATTCAACACCTTGCCATTTTTGGACTTGCTTATCATAAATAATAGACAACACATTGAGTTTGACATTTTTAGAAAACCTACACATACTGATAACTTCATTCCTAACAACTCCTTTCACCCTATGAACAAAAAAATAGCTGTGTTTCAATTTTTAACACACAGATTATGTAATATCCCCCTCAATAAAATCAGATATGCAAAGGAACTTAAACACATAAAACAAATTGCCGCTAAACTTGGATACGATAATAATTTAATAAATAAATTAGTGAGAAAACATAACTTTAATAAAACCTTGTCCAATGCCACTTCCCTCAAATTAGACAACAAAAAAGAGGACAAATTTGTAAAATTGCCTTATTTACCACCATTAAACAGAGGCTTGAACAAAATTTCATTATTCTCAGATGCCCCCTCCCGGTTGCATTGCACGCCAATGCCCACAATGTCCCCTTCAATAGTTGTTACAATGTAAGTGCTATTCGCGCCTTACCCAGTGCTACTCCTGCCCCCTTCTCTGACAATGGGAACTAGCCCATATACATCTTCTTGACTCTTTCTCCCCCCATGGCCTCTCAACCTCTGCTAATCCTATTGGCCCTCTTACAATGTCTCCTATAGTTACATTGTAGCTATTTGCGCTTTACCTTATAACACTCCCTCCTTATTGGCTATTCACCCTTCCCACACTCCGTCTCCTCCTATCATCAATTTTTTCACCTCACCCTGTCATTCCCCACCCAGTGTGTCACCTTCAGTTACTCTCTCTCCATTGCTGATGAAGGGCATATGCAGGAAAAGCTTATGTGTTTTTCTGTGCATTTTGTATGTGTGTCTTCGACGCCCCCAGCAGCCTGCCAACTTGATCCTCAACTTGATAAGTGTCTGCTGGGCCACCTTCAACACGTTGTTGCCACCCTCATCACTAGCTTTCCTTTTCCTTAAGTTTATATATATATATATATATCATATATAATACATAACACCCACTTCGCTAATTGTAAATCTCTCATTCTTTATCTTCGTCATTCTTCGCAATCCATATCCGATTTTCACGCCGCTTTCCTTCAAGCGGATAATGATATCACCGCACATCGCAACAGACTTCTCCAGAAACTCTCTCTGCTTTGCGTCCGGCACCTCAAACTTGGTCTTCCCCTTCTGTTCATATCAGCTGGCGAGGTCAACAAACCACCTCCTTCCCCGCCACTCATCGGCCAAACTCCCTGTCTTGCGGACCTCCTGGGATTTCCAACGTCACCATCACTCTATATCCTGAAAAAGACCCACACTTTCCTAACCCGCAAACCTTTGAAGTGGTTCTATTTTTCGCACACTCCTGCCGCCACCTCTTCATCTTGCCAACCGGATGAAGTCTTGAACCTTTCCTCCCATGTACTTACCCCTGCCGAGAATGAACTCCTATCACGTGGCCTTTCCTTTTGTCTCAACACGAAATTTGATAATTTTCGCCTCCTTGCCGACGTCCAGTCCTTTGCCCGCACACTACGTCTAAAAACCAACCCTTCCAAAGAAGACTCACTCACCTCTGCCAACCCAAAACTCCCTCCCGGCCTTCCACCTACCTTTTCCATCTTCAAACCTCCTTCCCAATACATTCCACCCACCCTTCCTTCCCTACACCCGGTTGAACAATACCTCAATTATATCCTTTCCAGAATCTCCCAACCTAACTTTTCCGATCTTATCGACCATACAGATAATCTTACCAGACGTGAAAGGCATGCCATTTCTACACTCAAAAATATTGACCATATCATCATCCTCCCTGTCGACAAGAGCACCACCACGGTTGTGATGGATCATGCCAAATATAGCGAGGAAACCAAGTGCCAACTTTCTGACGAAACCTTTTACAATCACCTTACTTCCAACCCCACACACCACCATTCCTATCAAATTTCATCCTATCTTCATTCCTCAGGAAAACAGGAAGGCCTTCCCGATTCCGCCATTGCTCTAATGATCCCCAACAAACCCCACACACCCACTTTCTACCTTCTCCCAAAAAACCATAAACCCAGCATCCCCGGCCGCCCCATTGTTGCCAGCTTTAATTCCCCTACAGAACGCATCTCTGCCTTCATTGACTCCCACCTGCAACCTCTCATTCGTCAATTCCCTTCCTTCATCCAAGACACTAACCACTTTCTCAAACACCTCCCCTTTCCTCTCCCACCCAATACCATTTTGGCCGCTATCAATGTCAGTTCCCTCTACACAAACATCCCCCACGATGATGGACTCTCTGCCCTTAGTAAACTCCTGGACTCAAGATCACCCGACGCAAGACTGTCCTTCCATTTCTTATTAGACTTGGCAGCAATGGTGCTCAAAATGAACAACTTCTCCTTCGATGGGCATCACTACCTTTAAATTAGAGGCATTGCGATGGGCACCCGAATGGCACCTTCATACACCAATTGTTACCTTGGAGAATGGGAAAGACTCTTCCTCAACGTACCACTCAGACCACTTTTGTGGCTGAGATACATCGATGATGTCTTCCTCATTTGGATGCATGGACCTGACTCTCTCCTTTCCTTTCTCTTGCACCTCTCCTCCCATCCTTCACTCTCCTTCACCCACCAATCTACCTCCCACATCACATTCCTGGATGTTGATCTTTACCTCCAAGACAGCAAAATCCGCACCTTTGTTCATATCAAACCCACCAACAGCCTCCAATACCTCCACTTTGATAGCTGTCATCCCCTTCATACCAAAACCTCTATCCCTATGCTCTTGCTTGTCGAGGATGGAGGCTTTGTTCAGATAGAGCATCCCTTCTACAGTATTACTCTGTCCTCGAGGACGCTCTTCTCAAATGTGGCTACCCTCCAGTCTTGGTCCGTGAACAGATACATAGGGCGATGACGCCTACCCACAATGGATCCCATCCTCACACACCCACTATCCCTGCACCTACCCCTCCACTCACTCTAACCACACGTTTCCTTCCTGGTATCCACGAAGCCCTCAAAACAATCCTCCATGCTGCCCACCCAATTCTTACCTCTTCCTCCCACCAGTCCCTCTTTACCAACCTTTTTGCCAATCTCCTGCTCTTCTCCTTCTCTCTCCCACTTCTACCATGTCTCTTGCCATAGGGTCTCACCCCTGCGGCAAACCTCGCTGCCTCATTTGCCCTATCCATCTACCCTTATCTTCTTTCTCGAGTCCCTCCACCAACATCACCTCTAGTAGCAACTGCACCACCTGTAATGTCATTACCTCCTCACCTGCACCCTTTGTCCCGCGTTTTACGTAGGCCTCACCAGCAATCCTTTAAACATCTGCATGAACGGTCACCAGAATAGCGTTTTTCTCAGACGCTCCCTCCCAGTTCCATTACACGCCAATGCCCATAATGTCCCCTTCAATAGTTGCTACAATGTAAGGGTTATTCGCGCCTTACCCAATGACACTCCTGCCCCCCTTCTCTGACACTGGGAACTAGCACATACACATCTTCTTGACTCTTTCTCCCCGCCTGGCCTCAACCTCCGCTAACCCTATGCCCCCTTACAATGTCTCCTCTGTTACATTGTAGCTTTTCGCACTTTACCTTACCACACTCCCTCCTTATTGGCTATCCATCCTTCCTATTCCCCGCCTCTTCCAATGTGTTCGTGTGTTTTACGTGTCTCTTCGACACCCCCAGCAGCCTGCCAACTTGGTAAGTATCCGCTGGGCTTCCTTCAACACCTTGTTGCCACCCTCATCACTACCTTTTCTTTTCCTTAAGTTAATATATGTATATATGTATATATATATATATATATATATATATATATATATATATATATATATATATATATATATATATACACACACACACACACACACACACACACACACATACAAGTAGTTGGTGCTTCTGCAAGCATTTCGTATCACCTTGAAAAACATTAATTATTCAGAGAGATATTCATTATTAGAAACATTTTTTAATTGAAAAGATTTCATCTCAGCAACAATTTTTGTTCTTTCCTTATGGAATATTATTTGGTTAAAACAATACCTAAAATTTTAAAAATATTATAATTTTTCCTTTGTGGTGCACTAATGCCACACATTTTTTTAAATGTTAAAGTTATAGCACATCTAGAAGTGAAATAATAATTTTCAAATTGTTTAAATTTTAAATATTTTTAACGGCCGCAATAAGGACTTCATGGTGGTTATCAAATATTTATTTGTGCCTATTGACTAAGCTCTAAATAAGATAAAAATTTCAGCTGTCTAGCTCGCCCCATAGTACCTAAACATTTACCTATTTGTTTAAACTAGAAGAATTTTCAACAGCCAAACAATTGAAAATATCAAAATTTCTATAATCTCTATTTTTTTTACAAATTCTACCTTAAAAAAATATCAACTTCGTTTCACATTTGGAAATAAATAAACCTTAAAAATTTGTTTAAGCAATTGCAAATTTTTCAAGATATTTTTTTTGTCGGTTTTGCACATACTGTAAAAAAATTCAAATCTCCTGCTAATTTGGAAGTGCCTAAACAGTCACTCCTATCTATTATATATATAGACTCTTCTTACAGAGGAGGAACATATATACGATATATACAAGTAGTTGGTGCTTGCATTCTGCAAGCATTTCATCTCACCCAGATAAACATATTAATTTTACAGAGAGATATAACATTCTTAGAAAAAATTTTTTAATTCAAAAGTTTTCACCTCTGCACCCAATTTTGATCTTTCATTATGGAACAATATTTGATTAAAACAATGCCTTAAATTTGCAATTTTAAGAAAGTAATACTTTATCCAATGTGAGGTACTAATTCCACACATTTCTGTCAAATTTTGAAGTTGTAGCACATCTTGAAGTGAAATAACATTAATTTCATTGTTTAATTTCCAGCTCTTATGAAAGTGCCTAGAAATTAGTATCCTCCTATATATATATATATATGGATGTCAACAAGGTGTTGGGATGAGGAAACCCAGTGAGCACTCACCAATCAGACGACTTCAGGTTGGCGAGGCCCCGGGGATGTCGAAGCGACACACGTAAAATAACACAAAAACACAGAAACATCACAAACGTAGAAGCTTTCGGAACTACTCCTTCTTCAGCTACAGAGAGAGAACTGATGGCGGTGACACCGGGTGGAGGCATGGGGGTGGAAGGGTAGTGCGGAAAGGTCGAGGATTGGAGGAAACGGAGGGGGTTGGGGATGGGTAGGGTGTTGGGAGAAGACAGAAAGGGTGTGAAAAGCTATCGAAGGTTGAGGCCTGGGGGAGTGAAGGAGTTTAGGAGATGGATATGCGAAAGCTCCCACTGACGGAGTTGGGGAGCCGAAGCATTGTCGGGGAGAGCGCGAATGACTCTCACTGTGAAGCAGTTGTTAAACTTTAAATTATGTTTGTTCGCATGAACGGCCACCGGCAGCGGTCATTTGAGAATGACGCTGTTGCGGTGGCCATTCATGCGGATGTTGAGAGGATTGCTGGTGAGGCCAACATAAAAGGCGGGACATTGGGTGCATCTCAGGAGGTAAATGATATTGCGGGTGGTGCAGTTGGTGGTGGAAGTTATGGGGTAGGTGATGTTGGTTGTGGGACTGGAGAAGGAGTTGCAGGGGGGGTTTATTGGGCATGTTAGACATCGGGGTCTACCGCAGGGGTAAGATCCGGCAGGGTGTAAAGGCGTGGGTGCTGGGGGTTCTTTCTTCCATAGAATATTTGCCAGATTAGGGGGATGGCGGAAGGAGAGCATCGGTGGTCTGGGAAATGGGATCTGGTGAGGGGAGGATGAGAGGATAAGGTGGGCGGCTTTCAGGATGTTTTTCAGAATGTCGTGGATGCCGGGGAAATACAGGGTGGTTAGGGTGAGTTGGAGGGTGGAATCGGTGGTGGTGTGGGTATTGGGGTGGGAGTTAGGGGTGGCGGGTGCGACTGCCCGCCGGATTTGGTCTCGGATCAGATCCGGCGGGTATCCGCGCTGTAAGAAGGCATGTTCGAGGGTGGAGCAGTACTCGGACAGGGAATCTCCTTCTCCACCCTCGTCGGGCTAGGGCATAGGGAATATATATGGTCCTCTTCTGCAAGAATAGGCTATATATAATAGATATGATACATGGGAGGGTACTAATGTTTAGACACTTCCTTAACAGCTGGAGATTCGAAATTTTATATAAAGTTAGGATTATATACAAAACCAACTAGAAAAACGAAAATCCTGAAAAAGTTCAACAATGCATCCACTGAAAATTCACAATTGTTTAAACATATATTCAAGCTTTATATATTTCTGAATGTGCTACGAAGCTGAAATTTTTTAAAAACGTAGAATTTGTAAAATAAACGAAATAAGTATTATAGAAATTTTGATATTTTAATTTGTATGTCTGTTAAAAATTCTTAAGGTTTAAACAAATCGGTAAATGTTTAGGTACTACGGGACAAACTATGAAGTTGAAATTTTAAAGTTATATACAGCATAGTGCATTGAAACAAAAAACAATATTTAAAAATCTCTAACAAAGTAGTATTGCGGCCGTATTAAATTTTTAAAATTTTCACAATTAAAAAAATATTCTTTATGCTACAACTTCAAAATT
The DNA here is from genome assembly GCA_028673005.1 of Tanypteryx hageni. NCBI lineage: Eukaryota > Metazoa > Arthropoda > Insecta > Odonata > Petaluridae > Tanypteryx > Tanypteryx hageni. The sequence goes on from CM054114.1 coordinate 4,396,260, forward strand.
TGACAAAAATGTGTGGAATTAGTACCTGATATTCGATAAAGTATAATATTCTTAAAATTTCAAATTTAAGGCATTGTTTTAATGAAATAATTTTATATAGGGAAAGATCGAAATTGGGTGCAGAGGTGAAATACTTTGAATTAAAAAAATATTTCCAATAATGTTATATCTCTCTGAAAAAGTAATGTTTATCAGGGTGCGATAAAATGCTTGCAGAAATCAAGCAACAACTACATGTAACACACACACACACACACACACACACATATATATATATATATATATACACCTTCAAGTGGGGCTGTGGAGTCGGTACCCAAAATCTTCGACTCCGACTCCTTAATTTTTTTTGTATCCGACTCCAGCTCCGATCCCAGCTTTAATATATGAGGAATATTAATTGTATCTACGATTCAATAGTACATAACAATGGGGGCAATTCATCATAATGTCATCAGGTATTTTTTAATGTTTGAAGTGAAACTACTATAGTGTCTATTTTATCCTTCCTTTTTAATGAAATTACAAACAGTTAATGAAAATAACACAATACTTATATACTTAAGACTAGACAATTCCAAAATAACTATAAAAGAAAGGCATAGCTTGTCTTACAACATAAGAAATCCTATATATATTATCCAATGTTTGATATGTTATAAGCATGAACAAAGATAAATTTAACACCAAAAAACTGAAAAATGACAAGTGAGCAGAGCATTATTTTAAAAGAAACACAATCAGGTACCTAACAAATTTCAGATTTAAAACAAAATGAATTATATTGATTTTGACACATTGAGTTTGACTGCAAATTATGATTATTGTAATAAGGAGTTAAAACTAAACAATGATTGGTGCAAAAAGACGAACATTTAAAGGGGTTGCTCTATAAAAGGAGCTATTTTTAAAAATAAAAAAGGAGTCTTACTATAACATCTAAAAGGCAAAACAAAAACAACAATGATGACTGATAATGACTGCAAATTACATATTTGTCCAAAGGTGTCAAAGAAAAATTAATACCATGGTATCTGGCTATGATAATTGAATAAAATATGAATGATTTTATTAAAAGAAATTAAATACATAACATATTATAAAAGTTTATAATGGCAAAATTTATTGAAGAAAAACTGTACCTGAAGTTCAGCCACAAGTTGTTTAAAAAATTACCAACAGGTCCTTAGAAACAGAATTGCTTCTGCCAGATCCTCCTGCATCGAAGCCCTTAAATCTGATTTGATTATTTTTAGTGCAGAAAACAGTCTCCCAACACTGACTTGAGTAGGTGGCATAGCTGTTACAATCATGGCGGCATCTCTTATTATCTCTAGATATGCAGGAATGACTTCTTCTATTGCCAGTCTGTATGAGTGGTCATATTTTTCCACTTCTTTTAAGCCACTTAAAAATCTTGCTTAAATTTCGTTTAAGTAACATCAGTAGGTTGCTCCTGAATGCTTAAACGGTGACGCTTTGCTTTTGATCTTTCCTTTCTGTCTAAATATGTGTCAAAGTCTAATTCTTCATCATTTGAAGAGGAAGATTGGGAGAAAGACTTATCACTTCTATCTTTATCCTGCAGTTCAGTATTTTTAGAAAGTAGTTCTTTCATATGAATTGCTACCTCAAGAAGTGTCTCTCTTTCTTTAGCAATTTGTTCATCAGTCAACAAAATTCGGTTCATTGGATTTATGTAAACAGCAACTAACAAGATTTTGTTCTCCAGTAGCAGGCCTTCTCTTTTCTTCATTGAAGATACAATTCCATCAGCAATTAATCCTCCAGTTTGGGATAGGTGAAATATTAAATTTTTCCACTCCCACAAGAATGTACCAGGAGTTAAATCCTCAGCTTATAACTTCTTGGTGACAGTAAAAGGGAGAGTAAGCACATCTTCTAACTGTGCCCATTGGCTTTCAGTTAATGAAACGTTTGGATTATCCATATCTTCAAGGAAAGGTTTTAGATCAAACAAACGCTTGATCATCATATAAGTGCTTCCCCAACGTGCAGGTTGATCTAAAATGGCTCCCTTTCCTGCACGTCTCTGCAGAATAGCATGTATTTTAGGTGTCCTAGCTGCAGTGGCTACTTGCCTCAACTTGTGAATCAGAGTAGCTGCATGGGGATCTTTCAAACCATCTCTTATTGCTAGTTGTAGTGTATTTATTTTTTATATATTTCCATGTGGCCTCTAAACAGCCGTAAACGGCCTTTTACTAGGAGCTCATTAACATAACAACAAGGACGATTACAAACATCTATGCCCTAGGTGGAGAAAAACCCACCTAGGTGGGATTCGAACCCGCGACCTTCGGATTGGCAAGCGAGGACTTTACCCTGCCACCACCGAGGCCGACACAGCACAACGCATATGTTAGATTAAAAACATTAGAAGCTTCTTCAACAATATCATCTAACACTTCATCGCTTTCTTCTGTTTGTGCTCTTTGAGAATCAGTTTCAGGAATGTCTTCTTCATAAACTTGATTCATTTTTTCAATTAAGCTAAGCATATTAGAAGCATTATCTGTTATTATGTATAGAATCTGCTCCTTTTTAATTTTAAAATCTTGTAAAACTTCCTCAACTAGCTTCTGAAGATATTGACTGATGTGATGCGCCTTAGTATCCTTTACTCCCAATGTTCTTGTCACCATTGTTTTATTATCATAAACAAATCTAACATTAATAGCAAAAAAATTAACTCTATGATGAGTGCATGCATCCATTTTAGTAAATAAAAACCGTCCATTTAGAGTTCTTCCTTTTTACTTTTGGCTTCCTCAATCACCATTCTTCTGATACTTTCTTTCCAGAGATACTCCTAGTTTCTGAGCCATTTTTCCATTTATTCCTAGAAAGGATGGTTGCAAAAACAAAGATAGTGATACACTATTTCTTACCACCATTTCAATGATATGCTCCTTAAACTTCCCTGCGGTCATTGTTACAGTGACTTTGTCGCTAGTAAAAAATCTTGTCAATCTTGCTTGTTCTTCAGTAGATTTCTGAGCTTTCTGTTCGATTACTAAACTAGTTGGGGTGGCTCTATTTCTATCTTTCTCAATAATAATTTCATATATTTTGGGATGAAAATGCTGCGTCTTTTTAAATTTAATGCTCTTGTAGGTGCATTTCTATTATAGCCAGTGAAGGCATTAATTTTGACTTCACACTGTGTTTTGACATCACCATCTTTAGTCATACACTGACACACAAAATGTTTTTCATCTGTACTAACTGTGAAATATTAAAAAACTGCTGTTTTTGTTGGAACTCTCTTTGACATTGGGGTTGTTAAAACTTTTTCACTAAAAAATCATTTCAGAAGTAAATAACACAAAAAGGATATTTTCCCGACTTGATTACAAACAAAAAGCGAAAGAATATTTGTATAATGATGATCACCAATGTTTTCTATGTAAAATAGTTAAATCGTATTATTTAAGATAGCATTCACTTGTTTTAATGAACAAATAAATGAAAGTGTATTTTTTTGGCGCATTAAAGTTAAGCCTAATGATAGATTTAAATAACAAATTTCAATCCTAAATCGATTATAATGCAAAACTCAATGAAAAGAGAAAATATTGCTGATGTTTCATACATAAAGTTTTTCAAATTTAATTGATTTAAAATAATAATTTGGTAATTTATTATGCGGGGTGCTGTTCAAATGAAACAAGATTGTGCCCCTTGTAATAGGTAAGCCTGAAGTGGCTGGAAGTTAGTAACATAGCCTAGCAGGACTTGGTGGCTGGCGAGGTGTTCAGTTTGTGTAGAACCGGAGTAGTGGAGTCGGAGTCATTACATTTTCACCAACTCCTACTCCAGGAGCATCAAAATTGCTTCTGACTCCACAACTCTGCCTACAAGAGCTAGAGAGCTGAAAGTTTCAGTTTTTGTAGATATGATGGAGAAAACTACAGATAAAATGAGACTTCGCACCTAACTGACATGGGTTTGACTCCAGAAATTCTGAAAGTTGCATTTTTTCCCATTAGAGAAGCATTGCACCTTTTTTGTAAATTAATTTTGGGCACTTGCCCATAAGCTAGAAAAATGAAATTTTCAGCATTGCTAGATGGCCGCAATATCTATTAGGAATTATTGTTACTTTTTCTTACAGTGTCCTGGGTTCGACTCCAGAGACCCGGAATATCTCCCATAAATTAGCATGGGAAAAGTTCTTCCAGTGTGTAGACCAATCTAATAAGTTTAGGAATCTGAAATTTCGCAGGATTATAGAATTTTACTCATAACCAACTATAAAAATCGAAAATTTCAAAATTGTTAATTTTTAGGGGTTGATTTAACCCCATTTGAACATTAAAGTTTAATAATTTTTATCTTGGAAACTATAAGTTGTAGCTCTGAGTTTTTGAAATATTCTGTAGCAAATTATACAGAAAAAAATGAAATTTTGAAAATGTTCTACATTGCAGCCGCTAAAAATTCGAAATTGTTTAAACAAATTTTCAAGGTTTATGTAGTTCCGAATGTGCTACGGAACTGAAATATTTTTAATAGGTAGAATTGCTAAAAAGTCGAAATAGGGATTATACAAATTTTGATATTTTAATTTGTTTGGTAGCTAGGGAGCTGAAATTTTTACATTATTTAGAGCTTAGTCCATATGCACAAATAAATATTTGATAACCACCATGAAGTTGTTATTGCGGCCGTTAAAAATATTTAAAATTTAAACTATTAGAAAAATGTTATTTCACTTCTAGATGTGCTATAACTTTAAAATTTAGCAGAAATATGTGGCATTAGTGCACCATAATGGAACAAATATAATAATTTTAAAATTTCAAATTTGACATATTGTTTAAATCAAATATTGTTCCATAAGGAAAGAATGGAAATTGGTGCAGAGATGAAGTCTTTGGAATTAAGAAAACATTTCTAATAATAAAATGTTTATTACAAGATAATTAATTTTTCAAGGTCAGATGAAATGCTTGCAGAATGCAACCACCAACTACTTGTATATTATATATATATATGTTCCTCCTCTGTAAGAAGTCTGTATATCATAGATATATCAGTGTTGGCAAACAAAAAAAAATGTTACATTTTTTGTTACAGACAAAAGAGCAATTTTATTTTTGTTACGCTAAAATCTACATTTCGTTTTCTGTTACGTTAACGTTATAATGAAATAATTCTTTAAAAAATAATGAAGTGTAGTTACTCTTTTTTTGTTTTTTTTTTCTTTAGAGGTTACTTATCCACAGTGGCAAATCCTGAGATTTTTTGATGCTGAAGCAATTAATTATGAAAATCAGATCTTACCTTGTTCTTTGAAATGCAGAGGAATTCCCCTTTCCTTCCTTGCTAATTCTTCAATGATGTCATCATAGAACATTGGTTTTTGAGAAAGTTCTTTGATGAGGGCTTTTTCGATCGATAAAATTGATAATTTAGAGTATTTCTTGATTTATGGAATTCCTCACGAATGTTTTTATATGTTTGAGAGCTGAAAAACTGTTCTGTTGAGGCACTGGTTGCAGATATTGTCAATACTAATTCAAATAATTTTACCACTTGAGAGTAAGCTTTGTCTAAACTGTTTCCTTTAATGAAATGTTATAAATCGCTAAGGTTGTTTTTATCAATATCTTCTATTTGATATATAACCAAAAGTTCAGAACGCAAAGTAGCTATGTTGAAACAATTTCCATAACTATTCTTGAGGGAGTCGAATGTATCTTGTTTAATTTTTTGCAGTGCGACTTGGGCAACACAAGAAATTAATTTCCCAAAGTTTCGTCGTATTTAGCAACCAATTCGACTAAGTCCACAGATTTACCTTTATTTACAGTCCCTGGATTCATCATGACCACGAAATTCAAGTTCATTCTTACAATACAAAATACAAACAATATCAATAAGTCTTTTTAATATTTTCAGATTTTTCTTTACTGCTTCATTATACTGGCGATGAGGAATTTCCAACTGCTTATTTAAAACATGTTCTATTCGAGTTCTTCCAAATGTTTTTTCTTGAAGAATTAACTGTAAATACTCTTTACTTATCGAATGTCTCTTTATTACCTTATGAAGATTATTTAAATCAGAAAATCCCGTTTTAGTTTAAACATTCTTTTTTCGTTCAAAAAAAGTTAGCACGTGCAACAAAATAATTTTGCTTTGCTCTCACATCCAGTCATCCATTTCACACTGTTATAAATATCTACATTAAAATGTCTTGTGCATGATTTAATTTTTATATTTAAATTTAGGCAAGGTTTGGTCCTATATTTGAATAATTTCTCCTTGCCTAAAAATTGTTCTACGAAAAACTTTTTGTTAATAAATTATACACTGCACAACATAAAACCTCACCAGAGCTGCTTGAAAGCACAACAGAAGCATTTGAGACACTCAGTTCACTCATGTTTGCAATTTTAAAGTTGTTTCCACTCCATACTTTATTACGCTGAGAAAAACAGCGAAATTCCTCCTATCTGGGCCAAATTCTTAAAAATAATATCTGTTAATGCACTACTATAACACAAACACTTCTATAAGCATGAAGGTTCATGAAAGATATCACAGAAGGTACTATAAGAAAACTTCTATAACAATTCTTTAATTTCAACCAAAAAATAATCTTTAACTTCTTACTTCCTTAAATACCTATATATACACTTTGCTTTCTCTTCAACTGAACATCTGTATGGATCATTTAAGCTAATTATTCTTATTAGATTATAATAACACTTTCTATGTCATACCATCATACTCTTTATCACCAAATTCGATTTAAAAGTCCAGGAACTCATTTTGTTTTGTAGATTTGACTTAAAAATATTCATGTGACAAATTAGACCCACAAAATCAGCCTTTGCATGGAATAACGTATGGTTAAGCTAAATTTTATTATACAATTATTATACAATTTATTATACTGGATATCAATTTGAGTGAAATAACTATTTTAAAAGTGATTCCATTGATTGTTTATTATGATTATTTGATAAAAAACATTTGCCAAATTTGTTGATCAAGGATGCGGGAAAAATTTATTTATTTGGGGAAAAGATGGGAAGACAAGAAATATAGCATATCATTAAGCCCTACAATAAAAATTAACCTGGTTTCATTACTTGGTTTTATTCTCAAATCTTACTCAATATTTTTTGTCTAGACTTAAAACCAGAGCAATGCCGGGTAATTTCAACTAGTATAATATAAGATAACCTTTATGTTCACACTGATTTCTTCATCATAAGTTACCCTTTTCACTTACAAACACTGTGTACAGCCATGCCTCACTTAGCGCATGAGAGGCGTTCTGAGACATATGTGCGCTATCAGAATTTGCACTAAAAGAACAGTTTTTAACACAGCACTTAACCCAGTTGATTTTTACTCTACAGAAATTTTACCATTTTTATCATGCAACTTATATAATGATAGGACATTTTTATATATTAATTTAAAGTCAAGAAAACGAAGTACCATATTTACTTGTGTAATACCTGCACTTTTTCTCCCATAAGTTCCCATAAAAAAGGGGGGTGTGGACATTACACGATATTTGCCCCTTCATCGTTTGAGGACAGGCCACCTGCGAAACGCGTACTAACACTGCCTGCCTGGCATGAGATGAGTATGTGTTTTCTTTGGTAGGCGCAATATGCCGTGCTTTATTTCCTCAATTTATAACCAAGATATATTTTTATATGCGTAGAATAATATAATAAGCACGATATTTATCAGGTATTTTTAAAAATTCCTTGCCAGCTGTCAGTAGTAAACCTAAATTTCTATGTAAATAGAAGAAGCATTAACTCCCAGCGTACTCAAAGGCATCAGCTGCCATTGTAAGTAGTACCAGTACCTCACCACCAGGCTGGGTGCCGGTGTAGGGTGACGTCATGCGTAAGATGCCGATTCCGATAACAACATCGAAGAAGAATGGTCCAGTGACGAAGTATTTCTTGGCTTTTAAAATGAATAAATACTGAATTCATTCTTTTCATATCTAATTAATGAGTGTTTGTAGAATTAATTAATAAATTTTAACTATTATCTATCTTACTTTTCGTAAAAATCACCAATAAAATTATGAGGATACCCGGGCAGTGATTACTGTGCCGAAAATGTTGAAATATGGGGTCAAATGAAAATAGGAAGATTATGTACCCTCGTATAACATGCATCCTAATTTTTAACTCGAATATTTCGAGAAAAAAAGTGGGCATTATACGTGGGTATTTACGGTAGCTGTTGGAATTGTTCGTTTGTGCTTTCTGAAAGCTGTAAGTGATACTTATCCACAGAAACATGAGAAACACTTCTATGTAACTGGTGGAAGTGCGTCTGGTGACCGGTTTATTTTTGGTATTGTGTGATCTCTGAGAGATTTGACACTGGGATTTATTTTGAGCATGAACCATTTATGTTTATTTATGTAAAATTCTCTCTTTTTCTAGGTGAATGACCGAGTTAGCGTAATTTTGTAAAATTAGCAAAAATTACTCATTTTAAATTAAATAAGTTGAGAATGTGCAGCGGCTCAAAATGGAAAATTTTCTGTGAGATCAAGGACCTAGACTCCAAAATAAGTTTTTGAGTTGTCTCCGTGTAATATAATGCCAGTGGATGTGAATTTTTCATGTTTACATATGTTAAAAAAGTATAAAAAAATCATTTTTTGAAGTCATTTCTTAAATATTTGCTTGTTGCCATAATTATATCATTAAATTAGGCTTCAGATAGATTATTTATATTTTGAAAATGCAGACATGACACGAATTACTGCTTGTTGTCCAGATTTTTAGCTCTAAAAATGGGTGCGGCCCGTGTGCGAGTATTAAACGAGTTAATATGGTATATGACAATTATTTTTAAATTATTATTTATTATGAACTTACTGGTGTACAACACCTTCAAAAAACTTATTCTTTATGATAGAAAATCACAATTTTCTAATAACATTTGTGATGAAAAACGTATTATAAAATAAATGAGATATACAAAATATCATAAGTATTTCTGGTATATATTTGGTAAAACATCAATATAGTGTATTACTTTGACATGTTCCTAGAATTCTTCATGATTGCGAAGATCTTTGATGATGATTGGCCAGCGCAAAAGTAATCAAGTAGGGAGGTACACCGGTTTCCTGTGGCACACAAGTGCTTTTCGTCAAATTCGCCGTAGTAAAATCGTAAACTAATGTATTTGCTTTGAAATCAGAAAATTATTTTTCCTTATATGGTGGTAGGCCTGCTTTTTAGATCCGTTCTAAACATGTTCATTTCATTTTGCCATTCCATACAAACGAATTTTTTAAAAAAATCGGTTCAGCCAATACCTTCGAAATTCATAGTTCTTGAAAAATTGTAACCTAGATATTGTGGTAGTCCTATTTAGTCGACCCATTTAAAATAGGCTATTTTCGTTATTTATTTTTATGAAGGTCATATATACCATATTGGGTTAAAATTCATGCGGTCAGTTCTCTAGAAATACCTGTAAAAGTAATATTATTTTACTTTTTACTGTGGTAGCCCTGCTCTTTGTCTTCTCTTCAAACATATAGATTTCCTTATGGTATGTTGTACAAATTTTATATATCAAATTTTGTTGAAATCCGTTCAGCCAATTCCTTCCAAAGCCGTAATTACTGAAAGAATATATATATGTACATTACAAATTTAAAATTTGCTTAAAATTGATGCCGACAGTTCAACACAAATACTTGTAAAATTAATTTTTTCATTACTTGTATTGTGGCAGTCCTGGTTTCTATATCTCCATTACAAATATTGATTTTATTTTTTAATGTTGCACATCTTCTTTATACTAAATTTCATTGAAATCGGTTTGGCCAATTCCTTCCAAATTCATTATTACCGAAAAGTTTAATTTTGCAATAGTGGCACCCCTGCATAGTCGATCTAGTCGAAATATACCATTTTAATCCTGTATTTATGTGAAGATTCTATGTACCGAATTTGATTGAAATCGATTCAGCCAATTCTTCCCTGATAATGCATACAGACGGACGGACATCAGGAAGATAATAGTGCTTTTCAGCATTGACGAAAAGCACTAAAAATGGAATACGAGTGATATTACGATTAAGCGGCGCCGCCGCAGCTTCGGACACGTAACTATAGCATAGGTACCAACAGCAAAATAACATCAGAATAACAAATGACTAATGATAGCTAAAGTTAAAGTTGTCGTGAACCTAATCTAACCCAGTCTTAAGCAAAAATCCATCCAAAGCGATTCCAACCCTGCACATCTTGACAGTAATGTTGAGAACTTTAAAACTTCCGATGTTAGCATCACTGCAAAAGACTATGGAATTGCGGTAAACCAATATAAAAAACATAATAAAAGTGAACGAGTGAAATAGAAATAAAGTTAATAAATGTATAAATAACAACTTGTCTTTAATTAGAGTGGAATGACTATCTCAGAACGGAGAGTGAAGTATAAATGAAAGTTAGTGAGAAAAATGCTGGGACCATAATAAAGGAGCATTATTTTAAAAATTTTCAAAAATTAAAATTTTAGCCCCGAGATGCCAACCGCGTTATATCGAAAATGCGCTAAATGAGGCATACCTGTATAGGTATACATAAAGAAAATAGATGTATTTACGTTCATTTCTTCGTTGTGGATAATCCATTTCCCTTAATTTTCCAAATGTTGCGTGAGCACGAAAGAAAAATAAACTAATTTGGTATTTACAGAAGATATTGTTTACTTCATATACCATGAAGATTGTTTTCGTTGGCAGCAATTAAAAAATGCGGGGAAAAATATAGAAGTTCAAAGTGAATTATGACTTTCTCGTTTGATTTTCTTGAAATCAACTACTCCTTTGATAAAAATGTACTGAACAAAACAGATGCTATGTGACTAGTTCTACAAAGTCATATTTTTGTTATAAGTGCTATTGTATGAGATATAAAGAAAAGTTAATTTTTTGTCACTAGTAAGTGGCACTCCCGATTAGGCTACATAAACCATTTATATCATTTTCTTATTACCTTGACCCTTATGTCCCAAACACTAAATTTCATGAATATCTGTCTAGTAGTTTTGGAGATAAATCATGCAGACAGATGGATGGACACTACCTGACCATAAGACGTTCTTTTTTTACCTTATGTAAAGAACACTGAATAAAAACAATGCAACAAACGAAAATATTTCTCCATTGTTTTTCTCACTGGCTTAAAACATTGTATTTTGACGGTATATGTGTGTGCATGTTGATAAACAGTGACCCCCTACAATAGCAATAAAATGGTTGGGAAAACCAGATGTGCCTCTCTGTCCCAAAGCAGCCATAATCAGTGGCTTCCGTCTGAAATAAATTAGATTCTATGTACTATGGGAGAATCTTCACTGATTACATCTGGTTGGCCGCTGAAATGCGCCTTTGGTTTTCCCAACCCCTTAATAGCTATTGGAGAAGCATAAGGAGAGTTTGTTTGAAGATGTATCTTCGTAAGAATGGATAAAATTGGGTAGAAATAAGTGTAGAATAATAGATGAGTCAAACGGCTAAAATAAGGATTGTTATGGGTGACTTGTACCCCATATTTTCGAAACCAGTAATTAGGGATTGCACTACTCTTGATGCTTGTCCATCAACTGGGATGTTTTCAGTTTCTTTTCCAGTATTTATCTGAAATTTCATCAGAAAACATGTGTGCAAGTCTCAGAGAGACCAAACTTTTATTCCCCATTTCGCGAATAGCTTGGAAGCACAGGCGTAACTATGGGGAGCAAGTGGAGCAAGTTGCTCCAGGCGCTAATCATAAGGGGTGAAAGGGCAAAATGAAAAATACCATCATACAAAAATATATATTGAGAGTAACCAACTACCTAAATGAAACAATTCACAACCACCTCACGATATTCAGAATGAAGTGAGGAGTGCAAGGATTCGGAAAGCTCATGTGATACAGCTATACAAGTGCAACCTATTGACGGGCGGACTGGCCTATCGGTCTGCCAGTTCAGGCCGGTGGACCAGCACCCTGGAGGTTCGAAGGGTAGAGGAGGAAGCAAGAAAAGGGTGTGATACCGGAATGAGAGTGGGAAACAAATGGAGCACATTCTTTAGCAATGCAGAAAAGTCTTCTGAAAAATTGTCACATAAAGATACAAAAATTATCCCCTATGTACACCATATGCTTTCCTTTTACTGGTTCATGCCAACATTTTCAGCAGGTATCTCTCCGTTAGTCTGTTGCAACGACTTCCTTAGAGTGCTGATGAATTCCATGTGCTGGATATTGTAGAAATAGGAAGGATGTATATACTTGTGCATGAATAAAGGCTAGGTTTTCTGAATGCATGAGCATCACCAGTAAGGGTCGTGTAGCCACAGACAACCAAAAATTTTCAGTTGCATTTTAATTATGTTAGATCATAGATTAATTTGTTACAGCTATTTTATCTGCATGATGTTATTTTAAAACTTTTAATATCCTTTTATACTAAAGGATGCAGATTTGGGTTCCATCTCACGTATGTTATGATTTTACTAAGGGTTTTTAAACATGGTAGATGACAAGCTTTCCATGGCTTATAACTTATCAGACCAAAAGCATTAAATCATCGGCTATGAAAGATTTCATTTTCACTTTCATACATTTTCACACTGACATGGTGTGTCGGGGCCATCAGTGTAGCACGGCCTGGTTGAAAAAAAGCTGCCAGTCTGCCCCTGCCTACCAAGCAGCCAGGTAATCATCATTTAAATTAACGGCAGTGAGCCAAGTGAGCGAGCATTTATATAATAAATACGTATTTGACTCGAATGAACAAGATAATAACTATTTGTAATATTTTAAGATTTAAATATCTTTTCTTTGTCTTTTCTCAGTATGTAAGCTATCACCGGGTGTTGAAACAACACCATTTTTAGTGCATCCTGGGATGCTAGTGTCCAACTATGTAATGTCTAGAGAAAAAATGCAAATGAAGAGGCATATACACATCATCAGTATGGTGTGTCATTCATTTGGCATCTGGCTTAGTGATCAGAAGATAAAACTATTTGTGTGTGGCTTAAATAAAGAGTTACTCATAGAGAATTAGGAGGTAAAGACAGTTGCATAGCTACGTATCAGTAATTGGACATTTTATTTAAGTTGAGAATATATGCCTCGATTGTGACACCACCTCCAAGCTTTTTAGATATTTTTAGTACATTGGTAACAATATCATTCACAAATTATAAATGGGAATAAATTATAAAAAACATTATTATAAATGAATATTATTATATACTAGTAGTTGGTGCTTGCATACTGCAAGCATTTCATCTCACATTAAAAGAACATTCATTTTTCAGACAGGCATTTCATCATTACAAATATTCTTTTAATTCTAAGGATTTCACCTCCACAGCAATTTTCATTTTTCCCACATGTAAAAATAATAGTTTAAAACAATCCCCAAATGTTGTAATTTTAAAAACTTTACACTTTCTCCATTATGGGGTACTAATGCTACACATTTTAGCCAAATTTTAAAGTTGTAGCACTTCTAGAAGTAAAATAATATTTTTCTAATTGTTTAAATTTAAATAATTTTTAATGGCCGCCGCAATTCATATATGGTAAAATTGAAATGTTTAATTGTGCAAATTTACTACTCTGTAAATAATTTGAAAATTTCAACTTCCTAGCTCATCCCGTAGTACCTAAACAGTTATATATTTTTATAAATTTTAAGAATTTTTAACTGCCAAACAAATTAAAATATCAAAATTTGTATAATCCCTATTTGCTTTTTTTAAGAATTCTACTTATAAAAAAAATTTCAACTCCGTAGCACATGCGAAAATACATCAACCTTGAAAATTTGTTTAATCATCAAAAAGTGCAACAATGCGGCCGCTAAAAATTCGCAATTGTTTAAACAAAATTTCAAGGTTATTGTATTTCCGAATGTGCCACGGAGTTGAAATTTTTTTAATAAGTAGAACTCTTAAAAAAACGAAATAAGGATTATACAAATTTTGATATTTTAATTTGTTTAGCAGTTAAAAATTCTTATAATTTAAACAAATAGATAACTGTTTAGGTACTACGGGATGAGCTAGGAAGCTGAAATTTTCAAATTATTTACAGAATAGTGAATTTGCACAAATAAACATTTCAATTTTACCATATATGAATTGCGGCGGCCATTAAAAATTATTTAAATTTAAACAATTAGAAAAATATTATTTTACTTCTAGAAGTGCTACAACTTTAAAATTTGGCTAAAATGTGTAGCATTAGTACCCCATAATGAAGAAAATGTAAAATTTTTAAAATTGCAACATTTGGGGAATGTTTTAAACTATTATTTTTACATGTTGGAAAAACGAACATCGCTGCAGAGGTGAAATCTTTAGAATTAAAAGAATGTTTGTAATGATAAAATGTCTGTCTGAAAAAGGAATGTTTTTTCAAGGTGAGATTAAATGCTTGCAGTATGCAAGCACCTTCTACTCATATGTTATATCCTCCTCCTCTGTAAGGAACGTCTATATATAATGATGGCTATGTCTCAATCAAAGAAACCAAGTGGTGCCCAATTCAGAAAAAAGAAGGTTAAAAAAGGAAGAAGCTGAAAAAAATTATTTTGATAAAATTTTGAAAACATCATCATTTTTCAAAACAACGTCTTCAAATGATCGGCATCGTCTGATCCTGAAAAACGATTACTAGAACCTGGTTGTGATACTTATTTTCCTGTTCAGGAACAGATACAAACACCTGAACAAGAGTTAGATGGAGAGATGCTTTTATCTACATTAGAACCTGTCTCAGAATTAAACACAGTTAATGCTAATGATTCTAATGTCTATAATGTTCATTCATCAGACAAAGCTAATTTTCCTGACATGCTTACTTGTGAACAAAAGCGAGAAATTATTACAATTGACCCTTGTCAGCCAAAGGGCCCTTTTATTAAATATTTAACTGGCTGTAATAAGAACAAGTTTTAATGATAAATATTATTATAAATATAATAGACAAATAAAAATTAGAAGGCAGTGGTTATGTTATTCAACCAAACTGAATATTTGTTATTGTCAGCTTTTTGACAATTCAAAATTAGATTTAACTTTTATAAGAGGAACAAGTGATTGGGCTCATTTGAACAGAAATATAGAAAGATATGAGGAATCAAATTTGAGGAATGAGGAATTTCCTGTGAGGTTTATTATTTTTGGCAACCTGGTTCAACTGTTGATATGGTTAACCAGCAAGAAATAAAAAATGCTGAGAATTATTGGCGCAAAATACTATGAAGTATAGTCGATGTAACCATCACGTTTGCTACAAATAATTTAGCTTTTCGAGCTCATAGAGTTTCAGATTCAGAAGATAAACTAAATTCTCAAGGACATTTTCTTGAGATGATTCGGCTACTTTCTCGCAACGACAATGTTTTGGCAGATCTATTAAAGCATCCTAAAGGCAGTAAAAATTATCTGAGCCCTGTTATACAAAATGAAATAATTAATTTACTTGCCAGTGAAATTAATGCCGAAATTAAAAGTGAAATAGAGGCCATATTCGTATCTTTCATACCAGACACAACACAAAATATATCAAAAATTGACCAGCTTAGTACTGTGTTTCGCTATGTACTCATAATAAAGGATGAAAATGTTACTAAATTTAAGAATTTAAGGAATGATTGGGAGTCTGCTAAAAATGATGCCATTGAATTATCGACAAAATGGAATATTAAGCTTACTTTTCCAAAAAAGATTGCATCATGTGAAAATATTTTTTGATGAATTGCAAGCTAATGATCCCATTGAGAACAATGAACAACATTTCAAAGTTGAGGTGTTTCATAGAGTGATGGATGTGGTAATAAGTCAACTATGCAGCAGATTTCAATCTGTCCAGCAACTGTGCGACAGTTTTAAATTTTTATCTCCTGCATTTCTCCTTGCATCTTCTGACAAAATTATTCTTGAAGCAGCAGATTTATTATCTTCAGTATATCCATTGGATCTTTCACCAAAATTTGGATCACAACAGCTTCATTGTAAACTATGTTTTTCAAACAACCTAACAAAATTAACAACAATTCGTGAAGTATCAGAACTAGTTTTAATTCACACACCTGCATCAAGCAGTTTCTTGGATATAGTAACACCTTGTCTTATTTTTTTGACTTTACCAGTTACAACAGCAACAGCCAAAAGAAGCTTCTCAAAATTAAAATTAATAAAAACATATTTGAAAAGTACCATGTTGCAACATCGATTAATTTCATTAGCCACAATATCAATAGAAAAAGAAAGGGCACGTCAACTTGACTTAGATAAAATTATCGATATATTTGCTAAGAAGAAAGCAAGGAAATCAAAATTTAATTAATAATTTACCTTTAACCTGTATCATCGGAGCAATTTTGACTAGAATGCGATATCTCTTGCTGTTTAAACACTAATCAAGATATCAGGTGGGAGTTTCGCTACTTCTAAGTTCTCATCATGCTCTTGACCGTGTCGCATCAATATTTAGAGAAATTTCGTGGTTTTGCGCATTTTATTATGTCTTCAGTTCAATTTTTGACCCGAGGATACCAGTTACGTAACTTTTTGTAGGGCAGTTTTTTTTTCGTATTTGAATCAGTGTACTATGTATAAAATAATGTATTAAATTAAAGTTTTTTGTTGCTATTACCAAAAATTAATTTGTTTACAAGCATTTAGAAGATGTAAGCAAAAATGTATTTTTTAAATTTCTTGTAAGCAATAACTTTAATGTTAGATAATAGAAATAAAATTGTTTATAAAAATGTTTTTTATTTCGGACTTTTCATGTATCTTAACATACAATTGATTTTTATTTCACTAGGAGTGATTGAGGGTTCATTGATAATTTGGGTAAAATCCGACCCGAAGATATCAATTACTATGTATGTTGATGTGATGCTATCAGTTAGGGCAGTGGTTCTCAACCGGTGTGCCATGAGATAATCCAGTGTGTGCCGCTACATGACATAGATTCGTATATTTTTCCTATTTGAACCAAAATATTCCAAACAAATTTAAATGATTACCTTAAAAATGTAAAGTATAATGATTAAATCGTTAGTTTTTACACAAATGATCAAAGAATCAAATATATTTTTGATTGAGTGTGCCGCGGTGCAGCGACCAACAGTGTCAAGTGTGC
Organism: Tanypteryx hageni; assembly: GCA_028673005.1. Classification (NCBI taxonomy): domain Eukaryota; kingdom Metazoa; phylum Arthropoda; class Insecta; order Odonata; family Petaluridae; genus Tanypteryx; species Tanypteryx hageni. The sequence continues at coordinate 4,413,464 of CM054114.1, forward strand.
CGCCAGTGAAAAAAGGTTGAGAACCACTGGGTAGGGGTTCACCGGTAAGGGATTTCATTGAACAAGGGGGCGCATGAAAAAATTTGTTCCAGGGTGCTGGATTTGTAGCTATGCCACTGCTTGGAAGGAAGGTATTGTTTAAAAAAAGTCTGCCTTTAGATGTTAACGTTGATTTGTCTATAGAAAGTTCCCTATAACTTATGTAATGTTTGATATATAGATCCTTCACTGTATCTAAAATGGGCCTTATATTATAGAGTCGATCAGTTTTATTTCCCTCATCTTCGTTATCTACGTAATGTAAAAAGGAACGAATTAATTGATATCGATCCCTAGAGAGCACTGATCCAAATTCTGGTGTCTGAAACAACCAAAAAGAATCTTTAAAATAAGAAGCAAGTGTAGCTTTCTGGACCACTCTTATGCCAATTTCTAATCCTACAACTGCTTGGATCTCATCTGCAGAAACATCTTTCCATTGCGTGAACCTTGACCTTTGAAAAAGGCCGCCCATCTCATTAATCCTAGCCTCTGCATACCTGTTAGTTTCCATAGCAGTTTTCTCAAATATTGTCTTCGGAAAAAACTTTCTAAAAAACACTGAGCTGAGGATAAATTTTCAAAGCCAGTTACACTGTGCATTCCTGTAAAATAATGAAACTTAAATCTGATGTGGGTCCTCTTGAAACAATCACGTATGTTGAAGCCTCCATTACGCTAATTGACTGTCTGGGAATCAGAGCCTCTCAGCCTTCCTCTTTGTCTTCATCGGATTATTTCATTTCTTCTTCATATCGAAGTCTGCTTCATACTCCGAGTCCGATTCTTGAAGCGGAAATCTTTCTTCTGATTTTTCTCTCTTCCTCTTTGTGCTCATGACTGAGGTAGAATAATAGAAAAAGATAGAATAATAGAAGATTATAATAGAGAGAATAATAGAAAAATTAGTGGAATAACATGTTTTTGCAAAAGATTAAAAACTTACCTTGAATAATTCCATGGCTTCCTTCTAAGATGATAAGGATCTGATGAAATGGTGGAAATTGTTCGCTAAAATTTACTGCAGTGGAAATCCAACTCTCAGAACTCTACTCAAATCACATGACTCGCAAAAATATGTTACTACTTCGACAAACCAGAGAAAACTGAATGGAAAAAGTAAAACCTCTAAGAGTAGTTCACAGGTGGTACAGGAGAGGCAAGGACTGACCAATTGAGGGGGTGGCAGAGTGGTTTGAGCGTTGGCCTTCCACGCAGTGGTCCCAGGTTTGAATCCAATGGAGGTTGGATTTTTCAATCTGGGATCATCCCGTCCCATACTTGTGTGATTTGAGGAGACTACGCAAGTCAGTACTCCATCCTTCAGAAGGGACGTTAAGCAGTTGGCCCACTTGGTGCTCTTTGTTAAGAGTAGGCTAATGCCGGCACTCGGTTTCCCTCCTCCCTTGTGTTTATGCTTGGTGTGAAGTAGGTTGATTAGCCTGAAATATACACAATCAAACAAACAAAATGGACCAATTGGGAAGAACTAAGGCAATAAACTGCAGACAGGAGAAAACCAGCTACAAAAATGATAGCATAAGTGTGAAAATAGACAACTTCCAAATTCTGCAGATGTTTGAGAAAAAATGTGTGTTGAGTTTTGTGAAGCCTAGCAGGATAAAATGCAAGCAAAGATGTCAAAAACAATAGCCCCAACACCCCGACACTTGACAGGTATGGGCACATGCCTCCTCAAGTTGTAAACCCTTGTTTGAGTGCATGTCCTTTGTCAGCTTCCATCGAGTTGTAAAGAGAACCCATGGTAAACTATAACCTGGATTGAAGTTGTGTGAAAGAAAGGCTGCAGCTTGCTCATATGCCTTTTCATTCTTGCAACTCTTCGAGAGAGGCAACAGTCACACAATTATTTCGACAAATATTTATCGCTATCATATTTTTAGTTGTTACTGTTTATAAGGCCGGTTTTTCTTCATTTGTCTATGCATAAACTAAAAGTCTCCATGATAAAATATGCAAAATATATTTCAAAAGCATCTGGGAGGCTCCTGTGCTGGCATAATGAAGACTTCCTAAGAGAAGTTTTTTATGAAAACTACCTATTGACTTGAGGGTGCAAATACTTCAGTCCTATAAGAAGTGATCCTTGGAAAGCAAAGGGCATATGCATTGTGCCACAAATGAAAAAGAGCTTATGCTTTAAAAAAATACTTTTTAGTCTTCTTTTGTTAGAAAACATTAAAAAAACACTTTGAGGGAATGAATGACCAATAAACATTAATAATAAACATTTTATTAAAAATAAGCAAATAATATTAAGGTTGTAAATTATATATAAAGATAGTCATTATAATCTGCCATAATAGCTTCCTGCACATAATAATTTACAAATAAAAAATAGGCACAATTTTCATGGTGAAAATCAGCCTGACAAATGTATTTGTATTTAATAAATTTTCTGCAAAAATTCTGCTCAGAATTGCAAAGGAGGGTTGTCTTAAGATGTTGCGACTATTTTCAATTAGATCCTCCAAGTGAAACATTTTTTATCACACATGGACTAAAGTCAACTTACGCACTTAAAGATAAATAAAATAAGTCAACTTTAATCGCCCAACGCAGTTAAGAGGTTAATTTCACAGAAAATGAGAAATATTCTGTGAGTTGGAATTCATTATCTTGTATATATGGGTTCTGCGTGGCTCAGATGCTGTTGCCTTGTAGATCATTATACTTTATTTATAAGTTTGGATCTTCGTCTATGGCAATACAAGCACTAACAACTTGTATTTAAAATTAATATAATTGTAAAACAAAATCACAATTAGATAGAATTTATGGCTTAAAACTGTTGAATGTGGGACTCCTGATGGATTACACCAGCGTTTGTTTTGACATATGTGGAATGCTATTAGACAATAGAAAAAGGAAGTTTAGTTCTCTTTTAGAAATTGTTCTTGAACTAATTGTTAATTGAAAATTAAGAATTAATTTTTTGGATTGAATTATAAAAATTGAACATAACAAACACGTTTTTAATCAAACTATGGAAGGCCCGCTGCATTCTTCGGTAAAATTTACAATAGAAATAGAAGAAGATGAAAAGTTAAATTTCCTTGATCTTACCATATCCAAATGTAATGGTACAATAGAATTTTCCATCTACAGAAAATCCACATACACAGACCACACCATTCACATCACCTCTAAATATTCCCTTTCCCACAAACGTGGTACCTTCCATAGCTTGATCCACAGGCTTCTCCGTATTCCCTTATCTCTGATTAATTTTGAAGCTGAGCTGAATACTATTAAATATATTGCAGTCACAAATGGCTATTCCACAGTCTTAATAGATAAACTACTTCTCAGACAACAATGTAAATTAGCCATTGATAAAATATTTTCTCCCTCTCCTCTCAGACCAACCACAGAAAAACCACGATGGTGTAGGTTACCCTTCATAGGCAGCCCTAGCTACAAAGTAAGCAACTCAATCCCCTCTGACAAATTAATACCGGCCTTCTGCAATACACATAATCGAGGAAAATATATATGTAACAGCAAAGATAAAATTGATAAACTTTTAAAATCTGGAATATATAAACTTTAATGTGATGATTGTGATGGTGTGTATATCGGACAACCTGAAGGAGCTTCAACACTAGGGCTAAAGAACACGAATGCTCATTCTGTAAGAATTCATCTGCCCCCAATTTTGCAAAGCATCTCATAGACTCGAACCATTCATCCAATTTTAAAGTCACCATTCTACATCTGGAAAATAAGAGCTCAAGACTCAACATCCTAGAACAATATGAAATTATCTCACATTTAGGAAACAGTCAGCATACACTTATTAATGATCATCTCTTCCCCTCCCATTCCCTGCTTCTATCCATTGCAAAACACCTACCCCTTCACCCAAACCCTCCTGTACCCCCTCCATAGATTAAATTGCTTGGATCAATCATTTCTTCCCTTCTCCTAAATCCTCACAAAACCTCCATATCAGCCATAGATGCAACACTTTGACTACTTTGTGTGATTTTAGTATTCCTTCCCTTGCCCCAATCCCTCCCAAGCTTCAATTTCCCCCATAGATACAGTAGAATGATTACTTTGTATGTACTTTTTAGTACTTTTTGTCATTGCTGAAAAGCACTATTATCTTCATGATTTCTATCCGTCCGTATGCATATATCTGAGAAAAATTGGTTTAACCAATTTAAACCAAATTTGGTACATAGAATATTCACATATGTAATTCACCCTCTTCTCCAAAACTCTTCACTTAGTGCCATACAAAACTTTCTAGGGATTCCATCCCTTACTGATCGACGCACTCACACTGACATTAAAGTATTTTCAAAAATTATTAATGGCAATTTTAGGTCACATGAGCTTCTTTCTCTATTTCCACTTCGGGTCCCCGCTCGTTCTACTCGCTTGAATGAGCTTTTTCACTGCCCTACCCTTCGCCTCTCAATCACTAAACGCTCCTTTCTCTATTGCCTTCCTGATCTTTGTAATAGTTTGCTGAAGCGCTTCCCTGACTATGACCCCTTCACTAAGTCTCCTAACTTCCAATTTAAACCGAATACTTGATTTGTTTTGTTGCCTATTTTCCTTCCCCTTTCTCCCGATTTATTTGTCTTTCTATTCGCTCCTTACCCTGATTTTGTGTGATTGATGTACTATGTATGTCTTCTGTGTATTCATTGCTAGAGTTTTAGTTATTTTGTTTGATAGTTTTATTTTTGTTTTAGTCTTGTTACTTCGTTGTTATGTGTCCAATGTAATTGGCCTTGTGCTGTTTTTGGGCTTTTCAAATAAATAAATTTATGACCAAAATGGTATATTTGGACCGGATCGACTCAGCAGGGTTGCCACAATTGTAAAGTTCAACTTTTCTGTAATTATGAATTTGGAAGGAATTGGCTGAACCGATTTTAATGAAATTTTGCATGAAGGAAGAATGCCATATAAAAAAACAAAATCAAGATGATTAGTATAGATATAGGAAGCGGGGCTGCCACAATACAAGTAATTAAAACATTTCTTTTTATACATATTTGTGTTGAACTGTCCACATCAGTTTTAACCAAATTTAATACTTATAATATACACATTTATATAAAACCATATTAGTATATTTAAACTGAATCAGCCAAATGGGTTCCACAATTGCAAATTAAACTTTCAGTAAATATGGATTTGGAAGGAATTGGCTCAACGGATTTCAAACTAAATTTTGTATAAGATTTGTATAACATACCATAATGAAATTAATGTGTTTAAAGCAGAGCTAGTGAGCAAGGCTGCCACAATAAAAAGTAAAATAATTTTATTTTACACATTTCTAGAGAATTGACCACATGGATTTTAACCAAATATGGTATATATATAATATCAAGGTTAGAATTTTTCTGTAACTATGAATTTCGAAGGTATTGGCTGAATCATTTTCAAAGAAATTTCATTTGTAGGGAGAGTATAGAATGACAAATCGAAATGAACATGTTTAGAACGAATCCAAAAAGCAGGGCTACCACAATATAAGGAAAAATAATTTTCTGATTTCAAAGCAGATACATTAGTATATGATTATAATATGGCGAATTTGACAAAAAACACTTCTGTACTATGGGAAACCCGTGTACATCCCTACTTGTTATTCCTTTCCCCCACTTTTGTTTGTGTTCTCATTGGTGGTTTCTTCACACGACTTTTGCTTCCTCCCATTGGTAGTTTATCCCCATAGGTTTAGTATATAAAGTGTATCACAGCAATATTTGCACCTGAAGATGACGTTCAACCATTGAAACCCGGGTCATGTTTCTAATAAATAAAGTGGAATTTTTTACAAAGTAATCCTTACTTTCTTTCATTTTAATTATGCAATTCCACAAAGTTACAGAAAAACAAGTTTTACATTTTTATGATTTACCACAAACACTGTTACACCAATAATGTTATCAATGCTCATTCTAGGCATCATTTCTCACAAAAGTTAACTTCTTTTCATTCTGTGATCCACAGACTTATAAACATTTCCCTCTCAGATCAAAATTTTGTTAAAGAAGTTAGAATTATAAAACATATTTCCCTAGCTCGTTTCTGAGTGGGCTTGATGGATAAACTGATTAAGAAGAAACGGAGCCATGGATCTCATCTTTTCTTCTAGCAGTGAAAATGACTGCAGATTGTGCAGTCCAAGTTTTCTTGGCAGTCTCAACTGCAGTATTGCCTACAAATTCCCCAAAGACTGTTACAAAATTGCTTTTAAATCCTCCATTAAACTTAAGAATTTATTGGTTCACTGTAAGGGCAGTGTAAACAATATGGACAGAAGTAGAAACTAAACTTTTTTATGAAGACTGTAATGTTGTTTACATTGGAAAAACTGGGAGAAAATTCAACATTAGTCTCAAAGAACATATGAAGAACATAAGAATAATTTAACCACCAATGCCCAAGTATGGTAATAGTAAAGGATTACAATTTAAAATGTCAATCAGATTAGGATGCTGGAACGATTCCCGCATATTTACATTATTTCTTATGAGAAATTCGTGTCCGACTAACACGATTTCACCTTGCACAGATGTTTTTAAGAATGCATCTATCGTGTTAGCCAGAGACAATTTGACAATTTTCTACATCTTCTTGAACCTTTTGAAATTGGGGAAGCTCATGGATATCTTTATCTTCTAAATATTCATAGACATAATGGGTTTCATTGTCTCCCTTGTTGGTTATTTTCAGATCTAATACTACTAAGATATATATAATCAACTGCACAACGGGTTTAATAGGGGATTTTCCTTCTAATGGCATTCTACTTAACCAGTTGACAATGACGTTATATTGCCCAGGGCAATATTAAATATCTAAATTGTATGCCGGAAGGACTAGTGTGCAGTGCATCAATCTACTGTTATTAAGATGGCATCTGTTGAGAAATGTCAAAGAATGGTGATCCATCACTATGTTACATTTCATTCCTCCTATCGTGTTGATCAACTTTTGGAGACCATACAATGGCCAACACTTCTTTTTCCATTCTTGAATATGCAATTTCAGGTCCTTTTAGTGTCCTGCTCAAAAAACGAAACCATTTGATCATTACCATTATCATCCTTTTGGAAAAGGACTGCCCCAATACCATAATCATTGCTATCTGTTTGCAGGAACATCGACTTCTCATAGTTTGAGTATTTTAATACTAAAGTATTGATAAATGCCTTCTTAACTTGTTCAAATTTTAATTGCATTCCATTGTCCCATTTCCAATCTACTCCCTTTTTAACAATTTCAATAATGGTTGTTACAAAAAAGCACATTGCTGGAAGAATTTGGTATAAGAAGTACATAATCCTATGAATCCTTCAAATTACTTGATATTTCTAGGAGACTTAAAAGCTCATATCGCTTTTACCTTTTTGGGCTCAGGCATTATCCCTTTCGGAATCAACATAAATCCTATTAAATGGATTTATATTAATTTGTAATATTCTGAATTTTTGATAAATTTCATGGACTTGATTATAACATGGATTTGCTTTTAAGGTATGCTTTGGTGCGGGGTGTGTTGTCGTATGCTGTCATTTGGCCGGTGGGCAGCTGCCTTCAGCAATGCATTACTCAAGGAGCTAGAAGCTGGGAGGAATTAGATCTAATGAGAGCAGCGAGGTTTTCTCTCTACGGATCGTGTTTTGTTGCCCCTACTCTTTATACTTGGGTTAAACTCACATCTGCGATGTGGCCTGCGTCATCCTTCTCTGCAGCCATTACAAAGGTATGTGATTAATTATCATTAGTTTTATCCTTTTGTCTATTTTATGAGACATTTTACTGTAAAATGGTTTGCGCTTTATGTGGAAATCGATATTAACACTTAAACTGCTCCCATCGTGTATATACAATCTGTGCAGTAGACTGCTCCCATTGTATATATATGATTGCTACTTTTTTTATTTGCGCTCCAGCCATGTTTGAAGTAGATACCTCGTCGATGTCATGGAGGAGCCTTAGGAGAAAACACACACTCCCCTCCTGCTATAGCAAGCATTCTTAACGAGCTTAGTGAGGAGGAGAATATTTTCTTTTCGGGTTCCGAGGGGGAACACATTAGTGAGGATGTCTATGAAGAGGAAGAAGAAATAGAGAAAGTAATAGTGAGAGATTCAAATGTCGTATTTTCATGGACAGACAGAAGAGACTTCGTGCCAAGTGAACTGCAGTTTGATAGCGGTAATTCTGGTATTGCTGTTGATTTTGTGATTCCTGATTATGACAATATACAGTAAACTCTCTGTTATACGACATATATAGGGAATGGGGGTTGTCGGTTAGATGAATATGCCGGTTGCATGAGAAATGTTTTTATAGAAACCAAAAACAGTAAGTCAACTCTTGTATTCAAGCCTTAGTTGTCATAAAAATACATTTAAAACAATGAAAATTAAGTAAAATGTCCATAATACAAATATAAATATATAAAATTTAATTGTTTTTACACAAATTATTCCACGTTATAAATGTCTAATGCCCGTGCACTTAACAAAAACTTCGGTAACTGCTTCACTGCAAATGCTCAAGGAAAGAGTTGCAATTTTGGCTGTCAGAAGGCACTGGCTACCGGAACTGCCTTATTTTTCTAATAATGAAATGTAAAAGAGAATTTTGAAGGTGTAAAGTTGGTATAAAAGGATAAACAAGACAAAATATAATATCTGAGACACAAGAATAGTGAAACAAGCAAAAAATAAATTTCAGAAAAAAAATAATTACCTAGGCGTTAGTAGATGCTGTCACTTTACTGGCTCGATTCAAGAATCATGGATGGTATTTCATCAGTGTCATCCACTGCACTAACATTTGATTCTTCAACAGCAGCTGATGTCAAAGGTTGAGAAGATGTAGAATTGGCAGCTTTCTTGAATAAATTTCATATGTCCATCTTCTTGCATGCTTTCCTTCTCTCTTGTAAAAATTTGGAATGCAAAAGGTGAAATTGCATTGCAGTTTGGGCAGTGAAGCAGTTTTGCTGCTCAACAAATTTTATGACATTTTCAATTACTTCAGCAGCAGCCTGCCATTAGACTCGTTCAACGTGTTTCTCCTCTTCATCACTTTCCTCTTCTTGCACCTTACATTTGTCCTGATTCAATACACTTTCAATAATTTCATCAGTATCTAATGTCATTGTAACCAGAGCATCCTTGTCAACATCCAGCCATTCATCAAGTTCATATCTGGAAACGTTTTTCACTGGATGTGAAGCTCTTGTGCAGTCAACTAATTCTAATATTTTGTCACAAACACTTTATATTTGCTTGTTTTTTTGGTCACGAAATCCCTTAAAACCCTCTTCCTCATCAGATGGTCCTTCTTCAAACATAACAAGAGGCCATAATTTTCGCCAGCATCTTCAGAGAGTTTCATTTTTCAGCTGGTCCCATGCACACAATACATTAAAAATGGCATCTTTGATCAATTACTTGGACTGGAATTCTTGAATTTTTCCATCATGGTTTGACAGTTTTCTCATGAAATTACGACGGTACAGAATTTTAAAATTTTGGATCACTACTTGATCCATTGGCTGAATTAAACTGGTGACATTAGCAGGGGAGATAACACGCAAAGATATTGCCATTAATTAAGTCTTTTGCGGGGAGATGAGCATGACAATTATCTAATAATAGCAGAACTTGGCTATCTTCAGGCATTCCTTTCTTTCGCAAATGTTCTTTCACAGAAAAATAAAAACATGATGAAAACACCAAATAAAAATTTTTGCATTATCCAAGCATTGCTTTGGGCCTTGTAATCAACAGGAAGATTAATTACGCCTTTGAAACACCTTGGTTTTGCATACTTCTCAATTACAGTTAATTTCAACTTGTTTGTCCCTGCAGCATTCGCACATAAAAGCAGGGTTATACGGTCTTTGTTTTGCTTAAAACCATGAGCAACCTTTTCATCAGCACCAGCTAAGGTAGTGCTTGGAAGACACCTCCACATTAATCCCGTCTCGTCAGCATTGTATATTTGCTCGGCAGTCAGGCCATGCTCAATCACAAACTTACTGAAACTATCACAGAATTCTTCAGCTGACATTGTATCTGCATATTTCTGTTCACCTGATACGTAAAGCTTTCATATTCCATGCCGTATCTTAAAACAAGTGAGCCATCGCTGAGAAAAGTTACACTGCTCCATTATTTCCATCTTGTCATAAAATTCCTTCGCCTTTTCCACTAGCATTAGACCAGATATGCATGCGCCTTCTGACCTCTTCAACGAGAACCATTCATACAATGCACTATCCAAGTCTTCAAGTTTAGGGGTATGAAGTGTATGACGCCATTCTATGCTGTTATCACTTTTGGATTTCACAAAAAACTCTTTAACCTTATCACTTTGCACCTTAATGCCATAGATTGTTGACAAACCAACATTGAATTCTTGCATAAGGACATTACAATTTTCACCCTTTTGTAGTCTTTTGCAAATTTCAATTTTTTGTTTTAAAGTCAAAACGACATGTTTCCGCTTTAGTCCTCTAGTGGAATTCTTCATTGACAACATTGCAAATTGAGGGGGTGGAAAGTTTCCGATAAAAAACACGATCACAATTTTCACCGATAAACAACACGATTACGGCTCATAAAGTCTCTGATGCACGTGTTACTCAAATAGCTGGAAATAGCAAGCATAGCAACTATCGAGAGTATATAGAGGTATCGAATACGTGAAAAATGATGCCAGCGACTGCTGCCACCGAAAAAACTACCGCGAGAATTGAAATGCCAAAGTTCATAATTTCAAGCAAGTTCAAATATTTATGCTGGTTGCATCAGAATTCTGGATGCTTGAGTACCAGATAACTGGGAGTTTACTGTACTAGACTATTTTGAGGCATTCTTCAATATGAATTTGGTGAACTACATATTTACCAAAACAAATAAATATGCAGCACAGTGCATCAATACGGAGTCACTTTTGCTTCATTCCCGCATGCAGCGCTGGGTTGCTGTAATGGCTCACGCATTTTATGTTTTCATCGGTCATCTGTTATTGATGCCTCATGTAAAAAAAAGCCTTAATTCCGGATTATTAGTCCAAGGATATTTTGATTTATATGCCAATTTTTGAAAAATACATGTCACGTGATAGATTTTTAATTATCTTACGATTTCTGCATTTTGCAGATAACGCAAATGCTGTAGAAGGTGACCAATTGCATAAAATACTGTATATTTTTGATACCTAAAGGGCAGATTTAGCTTTTATTTTTATCCATTTCAAAAGCTTGTTTTGGATGAATTTTTAATGCTCTTCGAAGGAAAACTCGCTTTCCTTCGAAGCATCACAGATTCGAAATTAAATTTTTTGTGATGTGTGATTGTGAAACAGAGATAGTGCTTAATATGTTGACGTAATTGTAATTTCAGTTACCTGCATAAATAACTCATGTATCTGAATTTGATTCATTGAATGCAGAAATGTCAGAATTTAAAGAAATGAAAACGATGATTTTGAGTTAAAGTGATAAATATGAGCTTCTATAAATTGTTTATAATTAAGATTTTTACAATTACTATTTTTACTATTGTAATTTCAGTTATCTGCATAAATAATTCATGTATTTGAATTGTATTCATTGAATACAGGAATGTCAAAATTAGAAGAATACAATGTTATGAAGACGATAATTTTGAGTTTGAGTGATAAATATAAGTTTCTATCATTTGTTTATAATTAAGATTTTTACAATTACTACTCTTACTATTGTAATTTCAGTTATCTGCATAAATAACCCATGTATCTGAATTTGATTCATTGAATACAGAAATAACTAAATTTGAAGAATACGATGTTATGAAAACGATAATTTTGAGTGATAAATATGAGCTTCTATCATTTATTTATAATTAAGATTTTCTGTTTTAAATATTTTTATGATTGATGAAATTCTTTGTAATTCTCTTTAACGCAACTGAAATATAACGAGATTTTCCTTTGTATATCGCGCATTGCCATTTATTTATGTTTGCATACTTTTTTGTATAGATAACGCACGCATTATCTACCAGAAAATACAGTATTATTATTTCCCTCCCGGTCAACAATGTCTGGATTCAACATTGATTCAATAAATGTATTAAAAAATCGTATGCAGGGTGTTATTGACATTTACACTTTAACACATTGTTTAGTTTGATGTCATTGGCAAAATAAGGTGTTAAAGTGTCCTTTGCTGCTGGTTTAAGTACTGTTTTGTGCAGGTTAAAGTACCGTTTTCACTTTGTTAAAATGTGTGACCACATTATTTACTATAGTCCCAGTGCCAAAGGTAGGGAACTGTTTGTTTAATTGCTTTGCCTATTTGCTAAGAGATCAATTATTTGATGGTGATATAGTGAGACAAGAAGCAGTGCAGTATGTTGTTGAAAACTGGAATCGATTCAAACATTTTTCTTTTTTAGAACATCTGAGGAGAATGAAAATTACATGAGTTGTAGTGGAAATTATGGTGGACATGTTGAAATTACAGCATTGACTAAAATATATTCTATTAACGTTTGTATTCATTTTCAAATAACACATCACTAGAATTAGAAGGAAAATACATTTACTTTATACTGGTTGAATTGATAATGGGCATTATGATGCTTTACAAAAAGAGAATATATATGGATAAAGGGCATGGAAACAGAAATTAAAATATCAAAATTTCTATAATACCTATTTCGTTTTATTGCTAATTCTACCTTTAAAAAATTCAGCTTCGTAGCACATTTGGAAAAACACAAAACTTGAAAATTTGTTTAAACTACTGCGAATTTTAACTGCCGCATTGTTGAACTTTTTCAAGATTTTAATTTTTTCTAGTTGGTTTTGCACATAATCCTAATGACGAAAAAAATTTCCAACCTACAGCTCTTCTAGATGTGCCTAAACATTAGTATCCTCCTAAATATCATTATATATCGACATTCCTTACAGAGGAGGATATCTATTAAAAACTAGTAATTGGTGCTTGCATTTTGCAAGCATTTCATTTCACTTTGAAATACATTAATTTTTCAGAGGAATATTTAATCATTGGTAATATTTTTTTAATTCAAAACACTGATTTTTGTTCTTTCCTTACAATATTGGAGTATAACAATCCCTAAAATTTGCAATTTTAGCATATTATACTTTTTCCATCGTGGGCTACGAATGCCACACATTTCTGCCAAATTTTAAAGTTGTGGCACATTTAGAAGTGAAATATCATTTATCTAATTATTTAAATTTCAAAAATTCATAACAGCCGCAATAACAATTTCATGGAAATATTCAAATGTTTATTTGTGCATTTGCACTAAGCTCTAAATAAATTTAAAATTTCAGCTTCATAGCTATCCCCATAATGCCTAAACATTTACCTATTTGTTTAAATTTTAAGAATTTTTAACAGCCAAACAAATTAAAATATCAAAATTTCTATAACCCCTATTTTATTTTTTTACACATTCTACCTATAAAACAATTACAGTTCCATAGCACATTTGGTAATACATAAACCTTAAAAATTTGTTTAAATATTTGCGGATTTTACAGGCTACATTGTTAAACTATTTCAGGATTTTAGTTTTTTAGATGGTTTTGCAGATAATACTACTGACCTAAAAAATTTCGAATCTCCAGCACTTCTGGGAGTGCCTAAACATTAGTATCTTCCTATATATATATGTTAATCCTTCTCTGTAAGGAACGTCTATATATAATGACAAGTAGTTTGTGCTTGCATTCTGCAAGCATTCCATCTTACCATGAAAAAACATTAATTTTTCTTAGAGATATTTCGTCATTGAAAATATTTTTTTAATTCAAAATTTTCACCTCTGCATAAAATTTTGTTCTTTTCTTATGGAAAAATATTGGAGTAAAACAAACCTAAAATATGCAATTTTAGTATATTATACTTTTTCCATTGTGGGGTACTAATGCCACACATTTCTGCCATATTTGAAAGTTATAGCACATGTAGAAGTGAAATAACATTTATCTAATTTCTCATTAATGAGGTCAGGCTCAACTCCGTGGAATTTACTCATCATGAAAAAAAAGGAACTTATTTACTTCCACAAATTTAATTTTAAACCACCGGTTTCACTACGATCGTAGCATCCCCGGTCGTTTAAAATTAAATTTGTGAAAGCAACTAAGTTCCTTTTTTTATGATTTATCTAATTGTTTAAATTTTAAAAACTTTTAATGGCTGCAATAACAACTTCATGGAGATTTTCAAATGTTTATTTGTGCATTTGCACTAAGCTCTAAAGAAACTTTAAAATTTCAGCTCTCATGGTCGCCCCATAGTACCTAAACATTTATCTATTTATTTCAACTTTAAGAATTTTTAACAGTTAACAAATAAAAATACTGTTTTGTGCAGGTTAAAGTACCGTTTTCACTTTGTTAAAATGTGTGACCACATTATTTACTATAGTCCCAGTGCCAAAGGTAGGGAACTGTTTGTTTAATTGCTTTGCCTATTTGCTAAGAGATCAATTATTTGATGGTGATATAGTGAGACAAGAAGCAGTGCAGTATGTTGTTGAAAACTGGAATCGATTCAAACATTTTTCTTTTTTAGAACATCTGAGGAGAATGAAAATTACATGAGTTGTAGTGGAAATTATGGTGGACATGTTGAAATTACAGCATTGACTAAAATATATTCTATTAACGTTTGTATTCATTTTCAAATAACACATCACTAGAATTAGAAGGAAAATACATTTACTTTATACTGGTTGAATTGATAATGGGCATTATGATGCTTTACAAAAAGAGAATATATATGGATAAAGGGCATGGAAACAGAAATTAAAATATCAAAATTTCTATAATACCTATTTCGTTTTATTGCTAATTCTACCTTTAAAAAATTCAGCTTCGTAGCACATTTGGAAAAACACAAAACTTGAAAATTTGTTTAAACTACTGCGAATTTTAACTGCCGCATTGTTGAACTTTTTCAAGATTTTAATTTTTTCTAGTTGGTTTTGCACATAATCCTAATGACGAAAAAAATTTCCAACCTACAGCTCTTCTAGATGTGCCTAAACATTAGTATCCTCCTAAATATCATTATATATCGACATTCCTTACAGAGGAGGATATCTATTAAAAACTAGTAATTGGTGCTTGCATTTTGCAAGCATTTCATTTCACTTTGAAATACATTAATTTTTCAGAGGAATATTTAATCATTGGTAATATTTTTTTAATTCAAAACACTGATTTTTGTTCTTTCCTTACAATATTGGAGTATAACAATCCCTAAAATTTGCAATTTTAGCATATTATACTTTTTCCATCGTGGGCTACGAATGCCACACATTTCTGCCAAATTTTAAAGTTGTGGCACATTTAGAAGTGAAATATCATTTATCTAATTATTTAAATTTCAAAAATTCATAACAGCCGCAATAACAATTTCATGGAAATATTCAAATGTTTATTTGTGCATTTGCACTAAGCTCTAAATAAATTTAAAATTTCAGCTTCATAGCTATCCCCATAATGCCTAAACATTTACCTATTTGTTTAAATTTTAAGAATTTTTAACAGCCAAACAAATTAAAATATCAAAATTTCTATAACCCCTATTTTATTTTTTTACACATTCTACCTATAAAACAATTACAGTTCCATAGCACATTTGGTAATACATAAACCTTAAAAATTTGTTTAAATATTTGCGGATTTTACCGGCTACATTGTTAAACTATTTCAGGATTTTAGTTTTTTAGATGGTTTTGCAGATAATACTACTGACCTAAAAAATTTCGAATCTCCAGCACTTCTGGGAGTGCCTAAACATTAGTATCTTCCTATATATATATGTTAATCCTTCTCTGTAAGGAACGTCTATATATAATGACAAGTAGTTTGTGCTTGCATTCTGCAAGCATTCCATCTTACCATGAAAAAACATTAATTTTTCTTAGAGATATTTCGTCATTGAAAATATTTTTTTAATTCAAAATTTTCACCTCTGCATAAAATTTTGTTCTTTTCTTATGGAAAAATATTGGAGTAAAACAAACCTAAAATATGCAATTTTAGTATATTATACTTTTTCCATTGTGGGGTACTAATGCCACACATTTCTGCCATATTTGAAAGTTATAGCACATGTAGAAGTGAAATAACATTTATCTAATTTCTCATTAATGAGGTCAGGCTCAACTCCGTGGAATTTACTCATCATGAAAAAAAAGGAACTTATTTACTTCCACAAATTTAATTTTAAACCACCGGTTTCACTACGATCGTAGCATCCCCGGTCGTTTAAAATTAAATTTGTGAAAGCAACTAAGTTCCTTTTTTTATGATTTATCTAATTGTTTAAATTTTAAAAACTTTTAATGGCTGCAATAACAACTTCATGGAGATTTTCAAATGTTTATTTGTGCATTTGCACTAAGCTCTAAAGAAACTTTAAAATTTCAGCTCTCATGGTCGCCCCATAGTACCTAAACATTTATCTATTTATTTCAACTTTAAGAATTTTTAACAGTTAACAAATAAAAATATCAAAATTTCTATAATCCTTGTTTCGTTTTTTTTACAAATTCTTCCTTTAAAAAAAATCAGCTTCGTTGTGCATTCAAAAATACATAAACCTTAAAAATTTGTTTCAAGATTTGCGAATTTTTGGGAGGCGCATTGGTGAACTTTTCAAGATTTTTCGTTTTTCTAGTTGGTTTTGCAAATAATCCTACCAACATAAAACATGTCGAATCTCCAGATAAATTTTTATTTTTATTAACTATTAAAAATAATTATCTTAAATCTTCTAAAATAAATGACAATATGTAAACAATCGAGCAAAAAAATGGCGATCACCTATGCCATAAGATCAAATACTTTTGTAAATATAAATGTTTTTAATCTCTCATTTAACCCTCTTCTGGCCGAATTTAAATTCCCCTATTCCCCGTCATGGACCCTATTTTTTCGCCAGCCTCAGGTGTACTCAACATGAATTTGCATATTACTCAAATAGTACTCATTTTATTCAATGAAAACTTTCATTATCATCATCACAACCGGTTTTGCAAAGAGATATGTCGCAATTTTTGCACTTCCATGTGGTCTGTATTCCTTTTCCAGATGCTGTACGTCTTTTATTCTTACTGCAGTGAGCACACACCTTTTTCTTGCCTTCTATTTTTATTATTTTATGAATTAGTTGAGATGAAACTGTACTAGATGTTACACATCTCTTGCGGGCCCCACGCTTCCGTGACGAGAAATTTCCGATCATCTGCCGATATAATGCTTTCCTGTATTCCTTCTGAGTGTCTTCGTGCTTGGATGTTGATGGTAGATTAGATTCAACAAACCGAATAAAGCTATTCACAATCGCAGTGTTGATTACAAATCCAAACAAATATTTCCACCATTTTTTGTCTTTCTACCTAATGAGTAGTAACATTGTTTTTGATCTGCTCTATCAACTCCAACCATAAATTTTGTATATTGGGCAACTGCAAGGGGACAGGAAATAACCATTTGTTCTTTACCCTTGCCTGTTTTTCTCACTTCAGGGTCACAATTAGTTGACAATACACAAATATACCGGTTATCACACCAGACTGTAGCTGTGACACTATTTTATTGTAAACATTTACTTTCACCCCTCTTTAGTTTCAATGATTTTGTAATTTTCAACTCCTTGGGCTATTCTTTACAAATTGGTTGAGTACTGGCACATGCATAAGTATTGTTTTGCAAAAGATATCTCATAACTTGTATGCTGGAGAATAAGCTATCGAAATATATGCGATGATGTAATCCTAAAAAAATCATCCAGTAAATTCATCACCACCTGACTTCCAAGAAGCATTCCTTTTTTTCCAGGTTTTTTCCCCTAAATATACCTATGCTCTAAGTACATATCCTTGCAGACTAACGAGAACCCAAACCTTGAACTCCCATTTCGTCGGTTTATTTTTTACGTATTGTTTGATGTGATGATGCCCTTTGCAAGCCACCCTGGCCTCATCCACTGCCAATTCCTTCCCTGGCCTATATTTTTCATGGAAATGATCCATTATGCCTAATATAGGCCTAACTTTTTGTAGCATGTCATACCCTGCATCATCCAGTCATTGTTCCATCTCAATGTCACTAATGTGAAAATATTTGGTTAATTTTTTGTAACATTTGTATGTCATGCAATTTTTTATGAGGGGACATTCAATGTCAGGGTTGTACCAATAGTCTGTCGTTTCTGACAAATCATACACTCCCATGTAGATAAGGATCCCTATATATGCAATGATTTCTTCCGAGGAATTCTCAAACCATTCCCGGTCAACCTTTCCTGCCATTTGCTGTCTACGAGTGGCATATTTATTAGTACTATCGGAAATTATCTGAAATATTCGTTCACCTCCTAACATGTACTTAAAATACAAGAATTCACTACTACCCGGTGGTAAGTTATGAACTGGACAATGTTTCCAATAAAATCCTTGGGAAGCTCAAAACGCCTGTCCTCTTTCCAGTCAGCTGATTCAGATTGGGCTTTTTCTATCCCCTCGGAATCACCTCTTCCAACAGCTGGAGCAATCACTATCTCTTCTTTTGGGTGGAAATCTATAATTTCATCTTCTTCACTTGAACAATTACTCAATACACCATCAAAAGAAGACTCAGAGCCACTATAGTCTTCCTTATAGACTTCATCTTCCATAATGCTCTTACTAAGACCAGCCATGGGTACATACTGAGGGGTATTGATATAGAAAACATTCCAAAAATTCATTTCAAGTGCCTATGGTCATGTGGTAAGGATCAATAGACTGTTTACAAATGGATCAAAGAAGTAGCTTACGAGAGCATGATTCATACTCTTGCCAACGGCGCAGTTTGGAGCATGAGATTACGTGCGGTTTCGGGTGCTTAGACCCGAAGCGGAGATTCCGAGACGAGTGGTTTCAGGTGCTTCAGCCCAGAGAGGGTTAAGGGTCACATTTTATATTCGGCATATAAGTTGATGTTAAGTTTTCGGAATTTTATTTGAGCTTCAAAGATCGACTTATACGCTTGCATATACGGTATTTTCAAAATCTATAAAGCATATGAATACATCCTGGTTTTACTCAAGGTTTTTTCATCAAAGTTCTCATCACTCCATGGGATCTATATTGCCATGACCTTTCAATTCCCAAACTATCTCTAAATTGCTATTTGTTTTAATAAGTATTTTTTTAGATTTTTTATTTGTGAATGTGAAGTGAAAATAAATACATTTATTTCTAGGCTCTAGTTGAACAAGTCTCCTATGGACCAGCTGCAATGGTTGCCTTCTTCTTTGGTATGTCTTTGCTAGAATGTAAAGGAATTGATGGTGCTGCTGAAGAAGTTTCAAACAAGTTTCTTCCTACATACAAGGTAAAATTTAATCATACGAGGTAGAAAAAATGAAATTGTGGAGTCCTATGGTTAATTACAATAAAAAATGACAAAGGATAAACCTCCTTATAACCATAAAAATTAAAAAAGAAATACACAAATACAAACCAGTTTAGGGGAAATTACTCCACGCCAGGAATCGAACATTCGCACATTCTGGGTTTTGGGGAACTACTCAATGCCAGGGACCCTTGTTTACACACGCGCAAGAAAATAAACCAAAATTGTACTCTCTCTCCCTCCCCCCCTCAATACCTCTCTCTCTCTCCCTCCCCCTCAATACCTCTCGCTCCCTCCCCCTCAATACCTCTCTCTTTCCCTCCCCCTCTATACCTCTCTCTCTCCCTCCTCCCTCATTACCTATGTCTGCATAGCTCTGTATTCCTCCCTAATTATGTTTCCCTATCTCCCTGGGTCTATCTCTCTTCCATGGATCATAAGTGTCGGGTAAGGGAACCTTATACAGAGATTTACTGTATTAACCAACTCAAAAAATCTTTCTGCCGAGGTTTTTCTCCCCTCAGCTGAAGTCTCCGGCGTCGACTGCTATAGGAAGTGTGAATGGTGGATGTTTCGTATGTGCTAAAATTATCAGAAATCGAATGCACTGGCAGAGGAACTCTTTTTTCTCCTGCGATTAATACTTCTGAAAGGCATTTACTATCTTCCGAAAGTTAATTAGAATGCGATGAAGGTATTATTGATAGATTACGAGATCAGGAGCAGCTTGCTGCCAGTGTTTAATCGAAGAAATTATGTTGAAAGTGCAAATATTATACGTTGCAAAGAAAGCATTAAGGAGAACCAATAGTTAAAGAGAGTAGATGAAATATTTTGCATTGAGTGGATTCGAATTACGGCATGCATAGACATCATACGCGACGAAGCACTTCATTTGTTACAATGTAGGTTGGCCCAATGAAAAAATAAAATAATAATATAACTATAAATAATAACAAAAAATAGTATAATAAACAATTTAAAAAAACAGCCCAACCTACCTTACTCTACTTTATTTATTTATTTTCATTTTTTTTATGAAACAATGTGGTCGTTAAAAATATGCAATTGTTTAAACAATTTTTCAAGGTTTAGGCATTTCCGAATGTGCTACAGAGCTGAAATTTTTTAAAGGTAGGATTTGTAAAAAAACGAAATAGGGATTATAGAAATTTTGATATTTTAATTTGTTTGGCAGTTAAAAATTCTTAAATTTTAAACTAATAGAAAATTGTTTAGGTACTATGGTATGAGCTAGGAAGCTGAAAGTTTCAAGTTATTTACAAAGTAGTGCATTTGCACAAATAAACATATTCATCTCTCCATAAATATATTACAGCGGCTGTTAAAAATGTTTAAAATTTAAACAATTAGAAAAAATTATTTCACTTCTAGAAGTTCTACAACTTTAAAATTTGCCAAAAACGTGTAACATTAGTACCCCATAATGGAAAAGTATAAAATTCTTAAAATTGCAAAGTTTGGGGATTGTTTTAATCTATTATTTTTACATAAGTGAAAAACGAAAATTGCTGCGGAGGTGAAATATTTAGAATTAAAAAAATATTTGTAGTGATGAAAAATGAATGTTTTCTCAAGTTGAGATGAAATGCTTGCAGTATGCAAGCACCTTCTTCTAATATGTTATATCCTCCTCTGTAAAAAACGTCAATATATAATGATAACATATAGGAGGATACTAATGTCCAGCCCAAACTGCTAGAGCTGGAGAGCTGAAAGTTTCAGTTTTTGTAGATATGATGAAGAAACCTACAGATAAAATGAGACTTCTAACCTAAGTGACATGAGTTCGACTCCAGAAATTCCGAAAATGCGTTTTTTCCCATAAGAAAAGCATTGCGCCATTTTTGTAAATTAATTTTGGGCACTTGCCCGTAAGCTAGAAAAATGAAATTTTCAGTGTTGCTAGACGGCCGCAAAATCTATTGAGAATTATTGTTACTTTTGCTTACAGTGTCCTGGGTTCGACTCCAGATGCCCCGGAATATCTCCCATAAGTTATCATGGGAAAAAGTTATCCCAGTGTGTAGACCAATATAATAGGTTTAGGAAGCTGAAATTTTGCAGGTCTATAGAATTTTTCTCATAACCAACTATAAAAATCGAAAATTTCAAAATTGTTAATTTTAGGGGTTGTTTTAACCCCATTTGTACTTTAAAGTTTAATAACTTTTATCTTGAAACTATATGCTGTAGGTTCGAGTTTTTGCAACCATTTTGTAGCAAATTCATCATCATCATCATGCTTCTGTCCGAAGACAGGTTTTAACTGAATCGCTGCCTCCATTTCTCTCTCTCCCTAGAAGCCTCTTTTATACCTCTATAAGTAGTATATCCCTGCTTTATATTATCTAATATTCCTATTCTTTTTCTCCCTCTTCCTCTTTTTCCACTAATTTTTCCTTCTAAGATCGTCCTTTGTAAACACTGTCTTCTCAATATGTGCCCTATCCAATTTGCTTTTCTTTTCCTGATTGTTTTTATTAGCATCCTATCTTCTCCCACCATTTCTAATACTTCTTCGTTTCTCTTCCTCTCTGTCCATTTCACTTTCATCATTCTTCTCCATACCCACATCTCAAAACTTTCTAAATATTTTTCCTCCTTTCTCCTTATCGTCCACGTCTCTGCACCATAAAGAGCTATGCTCCATATGTAGCATTTTGCTAATTTCTTCCTTGTTTCTAGATTTATTTTCTTGCTTGTGAGAAGCTCCTTCTTCTCGTTAAATGCTGCTTTTGCCATTGCAATCCTACTTCTGATGTCCTGTGTACTACTTCCATCCTGTGCTAAAATACTGCCGAGATATTTGAAACTACTTACTTGTTCCAATTTTTGGCCATTTACCATTATATTTAATTCTTTATGTTCCTTTGAAACCACCATGACTTTCGTTTTTTCTGTATTGATCTTCATTCCATATTGTTGGCCAACCTCAACTAGTCTGTCTGTCATCCTCTGAAGCTCTTTCTCGCCTTCTGCTATTAAGCCCTGATCATCTGCGTATTTAATGGTGGTAATACTTTCACCTCCTATCTTAAATCCTTTCTCTTCCATCAACGCTTCTTCTGTTATTGTTTCTGCATACATATTAAATATCGCTGGTGAAATAGGACAACCCTGCCTCACTCCCCTCCCTATTGAAGTACTTTCTGTTTCTTCTCCTTCAACCCTGACTCTAATCTTTTGATCAAAGTAAAGGTATTTAAGCAGTCTTTTATCTTTCCAATCTATTCCTATTTTGTTTAAAATACCCAGCATCTTATCCCATTTCACTCGGTCAAAAGCTTTCTCCCAATCTACAAAACAAAAATACATATCTTTATTGACTTCTAGCGCTCTTTCTATCATCATCCTCATACATCCTATAGCATCTCTAGTCCCCCTTCCTCTTCTAAAACCAAACTGATTATCTTGCAGCTCCTTTTCTATTTTACATTCAATTCTTTTGGTTATTATTCTGGTTAGAACTTTAGCTGTATGAGAAATTAAACTAATAGTTCTGTAATCCTTACAACATTTTGCATTGTTCTTTTTCTCCAGTGGTACCATCACAACATCTAAAAAATCTTCAGGCCATACGCCAGTATCATATACTTGGTTAAAAAATTTTGTTAGTTGCTTAACTGCTTTAGACCCCAAAACCTTAAGAACGTCCACGGGTATATCATCACTCCCAACAGCCTTTCTTCTTTTCATGTCATCAATTGCTCTTTTAACTTCAGACTCGAGAATACTTGGTCCTAGCTGATCTTCTTCCACATCCTCTTCTTCATTTAATTCAATATTTCTTGGCTTTCCTTCTTTGTCATACAGAACCTCAATGTATTCTTTCCAGACATTCTTTATATTGTCTGGCTCTGATACTATTTTACCACTTTTGTTCATGATTCCTTTACGTCCTATCTTTCTTGCTTTTTTCTTGAATAGTTCCCTTGCTTTGCTATACATGAGGTCTGTTCTACAAATTCTTTCACATTCGACAATCTCCTCGCATTTCTCATTTATCCACTGTTCTCTGGCTTTATCTGTTTCCCTTCTTAAAGCATTATTTAACTCCTTGTACTTTCTTTGGCCTTCTTCAGTGTTTATGTTCTTCCACTTTCTCCGCTCTTCCATTTTTTGCAGCATGGCTGCTGTGATCCAGGGTTTTTTGTTTCTTTCACCCGTTATCTTTCCTACCTTCTTTTCCATTACATCTTTAATGTTGCTATGGATGTATCTCCACTCCTCATCTACATTCTTCCTATTTTCTTCATCTCTCTCCCCCAACCTTTCCTCCAGCTCAGTCATGATAGCCTCCTTGTTTTTAAGGAGTTCCTCTAAGTTCCATTTCTTGTTAACTCTTACGTTTCTCTTAACGCTCTTCAGTCTACATTGTATATTTGCCACCAAAAGGTTGTGGTCAGAATCGATATCTGCCCCTGGTAGTGTTTTCACATTTTTAATGCTATTTCTAAATATTTCATTGACTAGTATGTAATCTATCTGGTATCGTCTCTGGTCTCCTGGGCTTCTCCATGTGTAAAGTCTCCGCTGGTGATGCTTAAACCATGTATCAGTTACAATTAATCTATTTCTATGGCAGAATTCCACAAGTTTATCCCCTCTTTCATTTCTCTTCCCTAGTCCATATTTTCCCACTATGTTATCTTCCTGTCCCTCTCCGACTACACTGTTCCAATCTCCCATTACTATGGTGGTGATCCTTCCTTTTCCCTCCTCCTCCAATATCTCCATAATCTGTTCATAGATTTCATCTACTTCGTCGTCGCCAGCATTAGTCGTTGGCATATACACTTGAATTATAAGCATTTCCACTGGCTCCATCTGAAGTTTTACGGCTATTAATCTATCATTAACTGTCACTACCTTGCTAATTCTTTCAGCTATCTCTTTTCTCATTATAATCCCCACTCCCCTTTCCTTTTTCTCCCCTCCTGAGTAAATAATCTTAAATTCGTCTGAATTTATCTCGCCTTCTCCTTCCCACCGAACTTCACTAAGACCTACTATACCTACATTATTCCTTCTCATTTCCCTTTTTATGTTCTCTAGTTTACCCCCTGAATTCATAGTCCTAACATTCCATGTGCCTATTCTTAATTTCTCACCACTTGCTTTCCTATTAATGTTAAATTTCCTCTGTGCATCCCCTAGGGTAGTCCCCACCCGGAGATCCGATTGGGGGACTATTTTACCTCCGGAATATTTTACCCCAGAAAGATCCATAGAGGTATTTCAGCTTTTCAGCCTATCATGGGAAATATAATGAGGTAGTTTCCCCTTGCTTTCCTCATCGCAGTTTCACAGAGTGATTACCCATCTGTAGCTGTTCAGATCCACATGATCACCACCTACAGAGGTACTGTGCAAGCTGCTGCCCTTGCACAGGGGGATGTAAAACCCCCAAGACTGCTTCTTAGTCTGACTCTTCCCCTCAGACCTTTCCGGCTTGGATGGTCCTACCAGGAGAATTATCTCCCGCCGGCATAGCTCTTTGGTTCGTAAGAGTACACAAACCCTCCCACCTCTGTAAGGTTATGCAGTCCTTAGGGAGGGGTAGCAAATTATGCATAGAAAAAATGAAATTTTGAAAAAGTTGAAAAATTCGACCACTAATAATTCGCAATTGTTTAAACATATTTTTGAGGTTTATGTATTACTGAATGTGCTACGGAGCTGAAATTTTTTTAGAGGTAGTGTTTGTAAAAAAAAAAAAAAAAAAACGAAATAGGGATTATAGAAATTTTGATTTGTTTGGCAGTTAAAAATTCTTAAAGTTTAAACAAATAGGTATATGTTTAGATACTACGGGGTGAGTTAGAAAGCTGAAAGTTTTAAGTTATTTAGAGTTTAATCTATGAAAACGAATAAACATTTCAATGTATCCATGAAATTTTATTGCGGCCGTTAAAAATTATTTAAATTTTAACAATTAGATAAATGTTATTTCACTTCTAAAAGTGCTACAACTTTAAAATTTGGCAAACATGTGTAGCATTAGTACCCCATCATAGAGAAAGTATAAAATTCTAAAATTTCCAAGTTTGGGGATTGTTTCAATCTATTAGAATTAAACATTAAAATCTTTAGAATTAAAAAATATTTGTAATGATGAAATATCGGTCTTAAAAATGAATGTTTTTTGAAGGTGAGATTAAATGCTTGCAGAATGCAAGCACCTTCTACTAGTATCATTATATATCAACGTTTCTTACAGAGGAGGAGGAGGAGGATATAGGAGGATGTTTAGGCACTTCCAGATGAGCTGGAGATTTGAAATTTTTTCTTAGGTAGGATTTTGTACAAAACCGACTAGAAAAAAGGAAAATTGTGAAAACGTGCAACTATGCGGCCGCTAAAAATTCGCAATTGTTTAAACAAATTTTCATGGTTTATGTATTTCCGAATGTTTTACGGAGCTGAAATATTTTTTAGAGGTGGGATTTGTAAAAAAAACGAAATAGGGATTATACAAATTTTGATATTTTTATTTGTTTGGCAGTTAAAAATTCTTAAAATTTAAACAAATAGGTAGATGCTTAGACACTACACCACAAGTTAGGGAGCTGAAATTTTTAAATTATTTAGAGGTTTGTCGATGTAAACGAATAAACATTTCCATTAAACCATAAAATTGTTATTTTGGCCGTTAAAATCATTTAAATTTAAACAATTAGATGAATGTTATTTCTCTTCTAATAGTGCTATAAATTTAAAATTTGGCAGAAATTTGTGACATTATTAATTTAATGTTCAAAACATATATTATTTTGAAAATTGCAAAAATTAGTTATTGTTTTACTCCATTATTGTTCCATAGTGAAAAAACGAAAACCCATCCAGAGGAGAAATCTTTAGAATTAAAGAAATATTTCTCATGATGAAATAAATCTCTGAAAAATTAATATTATTTTCAAGGTGAGATTAAATGCTTGCAGTATGCAAGCACCTTCTACTAGTCATTATATATCGACGTTTCTTACAGAGGAAGAGGATATAACATAATAGGAGGATACTAATGTTTAGGCACTTCCAGATGAGCTGGAGATTCGAAATTTTTTCTTAGGTAGGATTTTGTGCAAAACCGACTAGAAAAACGAATATCTTGAAAAAGTGCAACAATGCGAACGCTAAAAATTCGCAATTGTTTAAACAAATTTTCAAGGTTTATGTATTTTCGCATGTGATACGAAGTTGAAATTTTTTTAATAAGTAGAATTCGTAAGAAAACGAAATAGGATCATACAAATTTTGATATTTTAATTTGTTAGGTAGTTAAAAATTCTTAAAGTTTAAACAAATAGGTAAATGTTTAGATACTACGGGGGGAGTTAGTGAGCTGAAAGGTAAATGTTTAGATACTACGGGGCGAGTTAGAGAGCTGAAATTTTTATGTTATTTAGCGTTTAGTCCATACAAACGAACAAACATTTCAGTGTATCCATGAAATTGTTATTGCGGCCG
The DNA here is from genome assembly GCA_028673005.1 of Tanypteryx hageni. Lineage (NCBI taxonomy): Eukaryota > Metazoa > Arthropoda > Insecta > Odonata > Petaluridae > Tanypteryx > Tanypteryx hageni. The sequence continues at coordinate 4,440,455 of CM054114.1, forward strand.
TTAAAAATTAATTAATTTTAAACAATTAGATAAATGTTATTTCACTTCTAAATGTGCAACAAAGTTCAAATTTGGGAGTATTGTTTGGCATTATTACCCCAATGTGGGAAAAGTATAATATTCCTAAAATTGCAAAAATTAGCGATTGTTTTACTCCATTATTGTTCTATAAGGAAAAAACGAAAATCGGTGCAGAAGAGAATTCATTTGAATCAAAGAAATATTTCCCATAATGTAATATATCTCTGAAAAATAAATGTTTTTTTCAAGGTGATTAGAAATGCTTGCAGAATGCAAGCACCTTCTACTAGTATGTTATATCCTCCTCTGTAAGGAACATCTATATATAATGATATACTCCTCCTCTGTAAGGAACGTCTATATATAATGATATCAGGAGGGTACTAATGTTTAGGCACTTCCAGATGAGCTACAGATTTGACACTTGGCACTTTTATATGTTTTTAGGCACAACCAACCAGAAAAATCTAAAGTTTTAAAAAGTTTGTATTTAAGGGTTTATAATTAATGCCAATCTTTCATTTCTCTAACCCATAAGAAAAGCATAGGAGTCAGTGCAAGGCTTTCTAAAACTGGATTTTCAAATCACTTAAATTGGAATACGAACTTGAAAAAGAACATTTGTCTATCTGAAAGAACGTAGTTCTTAATTTTTAAAGGCAAAATTCAAATAAGTACAGAATTAGAGTAAATAACTGATTTAAATCGGAAAAGTGTGAATTTTTCCTCTTTTCAAGAATGGAAATCTTGAAATACTATGGCAATGACCTCATTGCTTTTAAAGGGACCTGATGTTATATGTTACGATTGCAGTGATTTAATGCTTTTAACAGAAATAATGCCACCATAATGAATTACAGCGGAAGTTCCATAACTCGAATCTCAAGGAAAATTAAAAATTATTAGAAAACCAAAGTTATGGAAATATATTTTTAAATATTTGTATATATACAGTGGATTTTCTATAACTCTAATCTCAAAGGAAAGCAAAAATTATTCAAACTATAGAAAATTCTAATTATGGAATTATATTTTTTTATTTTTCTTTAATTGAATAAACATCAAGTTTATTCCCATAAACATATAAGTTAACTTACTCTAATTTTCAATATCATGCATATTATGAAAACATCATCACCAGTATTTTCTTCCGATAATATGTAAGATTTTACTTTATCCAAAACACTAATTGCATCATGCACTGCAATTAAAGGTATCATAGATAATGATAATTCGCACATGCTACTGAAAATGCAAGCATGACGATATAATTTTGGATATTGACTGCAGGAAGGAGTGAATAGGTTCATTTTTCTCTAGGACTATAGGGGATCACAATAGGAGAAACAACCCTGATAGCAGTGATGGTAAAACATGAAAAGTATTTTAATGTTTTGTTTCATAATTTTTCGATAAATTTAACCTCATTTCAATTAATAAATATAATGACGTCATACTTATTTTGCGATATTTTTTATACAAAATACGTGCTAAAGGCATGGATGATGATGCTATAATCTTAACAGAAAATATCCTAATTTTTCCATATATTTAATGTATAGAGTATTGTCTGAATGATGGTTATTCTTATTGCTCATGCAGGGCGATCTGAGTTACGAAACTTGAAATACGAAAAATTGGACACGAGCCGATTGCCAGAGAATTTGGAAACTATGGATAGTTGTCTTAATTTCACGGAAAATTATAAATATATTGCTATTACTCAGGGAATTTTTTATCTAATATATATAGGCTCCACATGGCTGAAGTGCCCTGGAGTTCATGTTGTTTTATTTATGAGCTTAGATCATAGTATATGGTGATTTTTTTTAGTGCTTGCAATATGCAACTTGTAAATATATATATATATATATATATATATATATATATATATATATATATATATATATATTAACTAAAGGAAAAGAAAAGGTAGTGATGAGGGTGGCAACAAGGTGTTGAGGGAAGCCCAGCGGACACTCACCAAGTTGAGGACCAAGCTGGCAGGCTGCTGGGGGCGTCGAAGAGACACGTAAAACACATGAACACAAAAACACACGCAAGCTTATCGGGCCTAAGCCCTTCTTCAGCGAAAGAGTAACGTAAAGTGACACACTGGGCGGGGAATGACAGGGTGATGTGGGAAGGTTGATGATTGGAGGAGGTGGGGAGTAGGAGGGGTGGATAGCCAATAAAGAGGGAGTGTGATGAGGTAGAGTCCGAATAGTTACAAAGTAACAACGAAACATTGTAAGGGGGCTAATAGGGTTAGCGGAGGTTGAGGCCAGGCGGAGAGAAAGAGTCGAGAAGATGGATATGTGCTAGTTCCCAGTGTAGGAGAAGGGGGGCAGGAGTGTCATAGGGTAAAGCGCGAATAATCCTAACATTGTAGCAACTAATAAAGGGAACATTTTGGGTATTAGCATGTAATGCAACTGGGAGGGGGCGTCTGAGAGAAACGCTATTCCGGTGACCGTTCATTCGGATGTTTAACGGATTGCTGGTGAGGCCTACGTAAAACGCGGGACAAAGGGTGCAGGTAAGGAGGTAAATGACGTTACGGGTGGTGCAGTTGCTTCTGGAGGTGATGGGGTAGGTGATGTTGGTGGAGGGACTCGAGAAAGAAGATGATGGTAGGTGGATAGGGCAAGTGAGGCAGCGAGGTTTTCCGCAGGGGTGGGAACCTATTGCAAGAAGCATGGTAGAAGTGGGAAGATCCTTCCTCCACAAGATATTTCCCAAATTTGGGGGCCGGCGGAAGGAGAGGAGCGGAGGATTGGCAAAAAGGTTGATAAAGAGGGACTGATGGGAGGAAGAGGTAAGAATTGGGTGGGCAGCATGAAGGATTGTTTTGAGAGCTTCGTGGATACCAGGATGGAAAAGTGTCGTAAGAGTGAGTGGAGGGGTAGATGCAGGAATAGTGGGTGTGTGAGGATGAGATCCAATGTGGGTAGGCGTCATCGCCCTATGGATCTGTTCGCGGACCAAGACTGGAGGGTAACCACGTTTGAGAAGAGCATCCTCGAGGACAGAGTAATACTCTAGAAGGGATGCTCTATCGGAACAAAGCCTCCATCCTCGACGAGCAAGGGCATAGGGGATAGAGGTTTTGGTATGAAGGGGATGGCAGCTATCAAAGTGGAGGTATTGGAGGCTGTTGGTGGGTTTGATGTGAACACAGGTGCGGATTTGACTGTCTTGAAGGTAAAGATCGACATCCAGGAATGTGATGTGGGAGGTAGAGGATTGGTGGGTGAAGGACAGTGAAGGATGGGAGGAGAGACGCGAGAGAAAGGAAAGGAGAGAGTCAGGTCCATGTGTCCAAATGAGGAAGACATCGTCGATGTATCTCAGCCACAAAAGTGGTCTGAGTGGAACGTTGAGGAAGAGTCTTTCCCATCCTCCAAGGTAGCAATTGGCATATGAAGGCGCCATTCGGGTGCCCATCGCAGTGCCTCTAATTTGAAGGTAGTGACGACCATCGAAAGAGAAGTTGTTCAATTTGAGCACCATTGCTGCCAAGTCTAATAAGAAATGGGAGGAAGGTCTTGCGTCGGGTGGTCTTGAGTCCAGGAGTTTACTAAGGGCAGAGAGTCCATCATCGTGGGGGATGTTTGTGTAGAGGGAACAGACATCGATAGTGGCCAAAATGGTATTGGGGTATTCTTATATATATATATATATATATATATATATATATATATATATATATATATATATATATATATATACATACATTGTTTTAATAATATATATATATATATATATATATATATATATATATATACATTGTTTTAATAAATATTGGTACATATATACTTTTGCTGCTTTATGTGCCCTTCACCAATAATTTAAGTTGCACCCTCATAGGTGAAAAGGTTGTACTGTTAGCAGTCAACAACTGTTAGGGGGAAAACCCTTGCAAAAATATTCAATGAGTTGGGTGAGGTGAATTTATTTACCGTATCTGCCCGAATAGAAGCCGACCCCACGAAATTTTCCAACATTTTTTGTCAAAAAATGTATTTTCATAAATTTTATGCTTAAGTGTACCAGACATGCACGCACAACCTAGAATACATTATACATTACATCTATATTATTATATACGTTCCATGTAGTTTTATTAGGTATTATTACTGTTAATTATAAATATAGTCAACGCCGTTACTCACACCTTACAATCAAATGTAAGTATATTTATTTATCTTACTGGAATTCAAACTGTTGCGCATCGAAAGCTGTCATCGAATTTGGCGTGATCGTCTACTTAGTCATTATACGCAATTTTAATAGATTCTATGAAAGAGGTTTCCAAGTTTTATTATTATTGCTGTTAAATATCAGATGAATTACAGTTAACGCCGTTGCTCACACCTTCGAATCAGACGTATGTTACGTTAGCGGAATTCAAACAGTTGCGCATCGAAAGTCGTCATCGAATTTTGCGAATTGTCTAAGCAGACGATATCGTCTGCCTAGTCAGTATACGTACTTTTAATACATTCTATGAAAGAGGGTTTTAACATGCATACAAAAATGACAATGGCTATAGCAAAATATAAAATAAACAAGAAAAATTAATATGAACTTCTTTTATACTATCGGCTCCTAATTTTAACGTACCTGCCATTTAAATGATCCGTATAAGCTACGACGTCTGCTACATCTGAACTTTAAATCGATTGCAGCACCAAGAAGTGCAATTAAAGCAAAGAGTTGAAAAAGCTTTGTGTAGTCAGAATTTGTAAAAACCTCTAATAAGACCGGTGTTGGTATCTTAAGAACTCGTTGCAAATTATGATCAAAACGAATTTGCTGTAGCGTGCAATCATGCTATGAACCTGGTGGGTTGTTAAAACTCGATTGTTTTATATACCGCCGTTTCCTTTGGATAAGAACCCATTTACTTTTAACTACGTGTTAAAATATATAACTAACCTTCAATAGCAATTTAAATTACAGCTACGGGCAATCGCTGTAAGAAGGGAGCGTTTTTCAGACATCAAGTGCCTTATCAGTGGAATATAGGAGGTATGCTATGGAAACAAGACATTTTTCAGCGATGGCGTCGTACGAGGATGCCAAAATTTTCCTCAGGATCGCATTTAAGCCGAGGGTGATTTTTTTAATGATAGATTTTGACAAAAAGTATCGGCTTATATTCGGGCAGATACGGTATGTAGGAAGGTTCACTGATCAAAGGAGCTTCGAGACATCTGTAATTGATAGCAGAAACTCAATGCACAAAAAATTAAGTAATTGTAAAAGTGAACGCATACGTCTCTGTACACACTTAAGCGGTTAAAACACTCATTAAATCATCTATAAAGATGTTTATAAGTATAAAACCTCTGCTCAGTAATTTAAACAATGCTTATTACATTATTTTCAATGGGAAAATATTTTCGATTTATGCATTTTCGATTTACGTGACGATTTCCAGGAAAGCAACTCTTGCGTAAATTGGGGGATACCTGTATTCTTATAGAAATATGCTCACAGAATATCTTAGTGGTTTATGGATTTTTTAAGCAAACTGCTCAGATAACAACTGAATTTCACCTTATAAAAATCCGGGATTCACGGAAATGTCTGTAAAAACAAAAAATCTGTGAAAACAGCCCTGGTATAGATATAAAAAGCAGGGCTACCACCATACAAGGAATAATACAATTTCTTTTTATATGCATTCGTGTTGAACTGTCTGCATCAATTTTAACCAAATTTTATATTTATAATGTAAACATATATACAAAACGATAATAGCATATGTATTTGGAATGGATCAGCCAAATATGGGTGCCACAATTACAAATTAAACTTTCAGTAATTATGGATTTGGAAGGGAATGGCTGAAAAGATTTCACTAAATTTTGTATACATAAAAGTTATCTATAATAATAAAAGAAGCTGTTTGTCTGTGGCAGTCATAACTCTTCAGAAAATCAACATAGGAGCTTCAACATTTGGCAGCAGCTTCAGATTGATCCTGAGAGTTGCAGTGCCAAAAATAATCCAAATCGGCCCATAAAGACCCGAGGGTCACCGTTGTTGGTCCAAATGTTGGTTTTTTGAAGATATCTCAGCAACCAATTGACCGATTTTGATGAATTCTCCACCAATATCAATGTTTTGAAAATGGATAAAATCGGCTTACAGGGTCAAGGATCGTAATGTAAGGGCTGATCCAAATTTCAAGATTTTGAGGGGTCCCCATGGAACGGTCGGTCAAAATTTCGGCGATGTCCGTCCACCCATACGCATAAATCAGGGAAGAATTGGCTGAACCAATTTCAACTAAATTTGGTAGGCACATAAAATCTTCACATAAATACATGACCAAAATGACATATTTGGACCGGATTGACCAAGCAGGGGTGCCACAATTGCAACAAACTTTTCGGTAGTTATGCTTTTGGAAGGAATTGACCAAACCGATTTCAACAAAATGTGATACATAGAATCTTCACATAAATTCATGACCAAATGACATATTTGTACCAGATCGACCAAGCAGGGGTGCCACAATTGCAAAATAAGTCTTTTCGGTAGTTATGCTTTTGGAAGGAATTGGCCCAACCGATTTCAACCAAATTTGGTACATAGAATCTTCACATAAATTAGTGACCAGAATGACATATTTCAACACAATTAACTGAGTAGGGGTGCCAGAATTGCAGTTAAACTTTTTGGTAATTATGAATTTGGAAGGACCCATCTGATTACAAAGAAATTTTGTATGAAGAAGGTGTGCAACATAAAATAACAAATTCAAGATGTTTAGTATAGATATAGAAAGCAGGGCTGCCACAATACAAGGAATAGAAAAAATTATTTTTACACGTATTTGTGTTGAACTGTACACATCAATTGTAACCAAATTTAATACTTATAATAAACAATTAATGATATTTAGAAAGAAAACGGAAGAGGAAAGGTAAACTGCATAATAATGGGAGATTGGAACAGCATAGTCAGAGAAGGGCAGGAAGAAAATGTTGTCGGGCAATACGGACTTGGGAAGAGAAACTGAGGAGGGGAAAAACTGGTAGAATTCTGCATCAAAAATGACCTTGTAGTGACTAATACATGGTTCAAAAACCATAAACGAAGGTTATACACATGAAAAAGTCCAGGAGATAGAATGAGATGCCAAACAGATTACATCCTAGTAAAACAAAGATTCAGGAACAGCATAATGACTGCCAAGGCGTTACCAGAACAGACATTGATTCAGATCACAGCCTCCTAATAGTTGATGTAAGTACAAAGCTCAAACAAATAAGAAAAACGAGAAGAGAAAGACAGACTTGAGACCTAGAAAAACTGAAAGAAAGGCAGGATGTAGTCAGCATGAAGTTGGAAGAGTGTCTAAGAAATTTGGAAAACAAACCAAAGGCCATGGATATAGAATGGGAAGAAATTAAAACCAGTATCAAGGATAAAGAGAATGGAAAACAAGAGAAGAAAATCAGAAAACCATGGATCACTAAGGAAATGCTGGAGAAAATGGATGAGACGGAAATGGAAAAACATTAACAGTGAAGAAGGTAGAGCCAACTATAGACGTATAAACAATGAGTTGAAAAGGGTAACAGATAAAGCTAGAGAAAATTAGAAAAAATAAAAATGTGATGAAATACTACAAATGGAGAAGTTAGGACGGTACGATATGATGTATGCTAGGGCGTCGGAATTAGAAGATAAGAGGTCAAATGGAATTCGTGATAAAGAAATTATGAATACAGATGGGAAGATATTCTCAGAAACAAAGGATGTAGCACAGGTATAGGAAGAATACATTAAAGAACTATACAGCAAACAGGCAGGATCGGCAAAAAGAGAACTGGAAGATGAGGAAAACATTGAAGAAGACAACTTAGGACCAAGTATTATGGAGAGCGAAGTAGAAAAAGATATAGTGAAACTAAAGAAAGGGAAATCTACAGGCAGCGATGGAATACCAGCTGAGGTACTTAAATTCATGGGATCTGAAGGACCAAAAGCGATCAGGAAATTACGTAATAAGATTTACGACACAGGAAAGTGGCCTCAGAATTTCCTGGAAGTAACAATGATCCCTCTAAATAAGCCAAAGGCAATGCAGTGTAAAGACTACAGAATGATAAGCCTTCTGTCACACACTTCGAAGATCATCACAAGGATTCTTAATAAAAGGCAGGAGAAAAAGGCAGAAGAAATGCTAGGGGAAGATCCATTTGGTTTCGGAAAAGGATGAGGAACTAGAGATGTTATAGGGATAGTTAGAATCATATCAGAAAGGGCAATAGAGTACAGTCAAGATATCTGCGTATGTTTCGTAGACTGGCAGAAGGCCTATGATAGAGTAACTTGGGTAATGTTGATGAAGATATTAAAGGATAAATGTGTAGACTGAAAAGACAGGAGACTGATCAGGAATCTATATGTGAATCAAGTTTTAAAGGTCAGGTTGGAGAATGCGGACACCTGCAGAGTAAATATTGGTAAAGGAGTAAGGCAGGGCAGCTGTCTATCGCCAACCCTATTCAATATGGAGAAAGTCTAATACAAGAAACGTTAGAAGGCACAGGAGATTTCAAAATTGGAGGAAGGATTATAAGAATAGTAAAATACGTGGATGATCAAGTACTTCTAGCAAGAAAGGAAGAGGAACTCCAGAAAATGATAAATACACTAGTGATAACAGGTAGAAAATACAGTATGGAAATAAATGCAGAAATATCCAAGGTCATCCAAATATCAGGCAAAGAAGAGAATCTGAACATAAGTATTGGAGGAAAACCTTTAGAACAAGTTTCAGACTATAAATACCTTGGAAGCATCATAACAAGAGAAGTAAAATGTACAGATGAGATCAGGACTAGAATAGGAAAAGCAAAAGCGACTTTCAGAAGAAAAAAATACCTACTTACTGTGAATATAAGGGAAGATATCTGCAAGAAGTTCTTAAAAAGCTATGTATGGAGTATAGCCTTGTATGGGGCAGAAACATGGACGCTAAGGTAAACTGAATCAAATACTTGGAAAGCTCTGAAATGTGGACTCAGAGGAGAATGCTAAAGATAAAATGGACAGATAGGATGAAAAACGATGAAGTGCTATGAAGAGTAGGAGAGAAGTGAATGATTATACACACTATTAGAAAGAGGAAGGCAAACTGGGTTGGACATTACCTGAGGAGAGGTAGTATGATTAAAGACATGTTAGAAGGAAAACTAGATGGGAAAGAGGTAGGAAAAGGTTTCAGTTGATAGATGATTTGAAAGGGAAAGAGAGTTATCAAGATATGAAGAGGACAGCGGAAAATAGGAGTATATGGAGAACCAGATTTGACCATGAATAATCATAGACCTGTTTACGGATAGACTACCTATGATGATGATGAATAAACACTTATATACAAAATCATATTAGCATATTTAAACTGAATCAGCCAAGCAGAGGTGCCACAATTAAAAATTAAATTCTTTCAGTAATTAAGGATTTGGAAGGAATTGGCTGAATTGATTTCAATTAAATTGTGTTTATAATACTTGCACAACATATAATAATGAAATCAAGATTTTTAAAGCAGAGCTAATGAGTAGGGCTACCACAATAAAAAGTTAAATAATATTTCTTTTACACATTTCTAGAGAAATGACCTAATGGATTTTAACCAAATATAGTATATTTAATCTTCATATAAATAAATAACCACAATATTTAAACTGGGTCAACTAAACAGGGCTACCACAATATCAAGGTTAGAATTTTCTGTAACTACGAATTTGAAAGGTATTGGTTGAACAGATTTCAATGAATTTCATTAATGAGGTCAGGCTCAACTCGGTGGAATTTACTCATATTGAAAAAAGACGAACTTTGTATTTCCACAAAATTTTAATTTTAACACGACCGGTTTCACTTTAATAGCATCATCAGGTGGTGATGATGCTACGATCGTAGTGAAACCAGTTGTGTTTAAATTAAAATTTTGTGGAAATACAAAGTTGTCTTTTTTCAATATAAGATTTCAAAGAAATTTCATTTGTAGGGGAGGTATAGAATGGCAAAACGAAATTAATATGTTTAAAACGGATCTAAAAAGCAGAGCTATCACAATATAAGGACAAATAATTGTCTGATTTCAAAGCAAATACATTAATATTCGATTATACCACTGCAAATTTGATGAAAAGCACTCTGTTTGAAGATATAAACGTAGAGACTTAAAACTTGTTATACATACTAAAGAGACGTTGAGGATATGCACCTCTGTGTCAGAACTTTGATTTCTTGGGGAGGGGGGAGGTATCAAATTTGAGTCTATATTTAATTTGTTCATACCAATTAAAGGGGAATATTGGTCTTTTAACTTGAGTACACAATCATTTTGTCAATGATTTGTGAATAAAGGTGAAATACTCCTTTAGCCAAACAATTAGAGGGTTACAACACCCAATGCATTTCGCCCACAAGGTGGGCATCGTCAGGGGTAAAACCTGTTTCAACAGTGACTGGAAGCCAACTGCCAGGTTTGAAACGGAAAGTATTAAGAAGACGACCGAGAAACAAGTGAAACGCGGAAAGATTTTTCGGCGTGTGTGTCGTTTAAATCTGTCAATTTGTATAGGGTCTTGTTGAAATCTGTGTCCATGTTCATAAGTGTATCGCGGTTTTTATAAATGTGAAGGTTTTCTAACGAGTTTAGTGAGTTATTGGCTGAAGTTATCAATGTTAAATCGTTTACGTGTATACTATGACCTGTTTCAAAGATGTGGTTGGCAACGCTTGATTTTTCAAAATGATTATATTTATAGTGAGCCATGTGTTCCTTGAAGTGTGTTATTAATTTCCTTCTTGTTTGTCCTATGTACTTTTTGTCGCAGTGTGAGCATTGTATTTTATAAATCAAAGATTCTGTTCTGTCTTTTGTACTGCCCAGTAAATTTTTCAAATTATAAGGATTTGTATATGTTATGGTATAATTCTTATGTTTAAAAATTTTGTTCAAGCCTTTGTTTAATGGTGGAAAATAAGGCAATTTTACATATTTGTCCTCTTTTTTCTTGTCTAATTTGAGGGAAGTGGCATTGGACAAGGTTTTATTAAGGTTATGTTTTCTCACTAATTTATTAATTAAATTATTATCGTATCCAAGTTTAGCGGCAATTTGTTTTATGTGTTTGAGTTCCTTTGCATATCTGATTTTATTGAGGGGGATGTTACATAATCTGTGTGTTAAAAATTGAAACAGCTATTTTTTGGTTCATAGGGTGAAAGGAGTTGTTAGGAATGAAGTTATCAGTATGTGTAGGTTTTCTAAAAATGTCAAACTCAATGTGTTGTCTATTATTTATGATAAGCAAGTCCAAAAATGGCAAGGTGTTGTTTTCTTGAAGTTCATAAGAGAACTTAATTGAAGGATATATGTTGTTTAACTGATTAACAAATTCATCTACATTTTGTTTCTTTAAATCAAAGATTGTGAATATGTCATCCACGTACCTCAACCATATATCTAGAAAGTAATGAAATTTTTCTTTGCAATCGTTTTCAAAAGAGGACATGAAAATGTTGGCTAAAAAGGGAGATAGAGGGTTTCCCATAGAAGTGCCTAGTGTTTGTTTGTAAATTTCATTTTTAAATGAAAAAACGTTCTGTGACATGCATAAATTAGTAAGTTGTAAATATTCGAGGACAATTTCATCAGAAAAATTTTGTTTCAGTAACAATGATTTTAAAATTTCGGATGTTTCTTCCAGAGGTACACTTGGGAAGAGGCTTTTAAGGAGACCAAAATCTCAGACTCTTTTAATGTTATGTTTTTTAGTTTACTTATCACGTCATAGGTATTTTTAACAGAGTGTTTGTCGGGAAAGGACATCTGTTTAAATTCACCATTAAGCCATTTGGCCAAGTTATAGGTTGGGCTATTTATTCCTGATGCAATCGGTCTCATGGCTTTGTCATCTTTATGTATTTTGGGGAGACAGTACAATTTTGGTATGTTTGGGTTTGAAATTTTTAACTTGTAGCTTAATTTATTATCAATGATGGTTTTACATCCTTTAATGATGTCTTTAGTTTTTTGAATCATGGAATTTAATGGGTTCTTCTTGAGTTTAATGTAAGTTCCATTGTTCAACATAATTTGGACGTTGTCAAAGTATTGTGTCTTATCCATGATCACTATTTTATGGCCCTTATCAGCCTTAATGTAAAAACAATCTTTATCTCCGAGTTGTTTCATGGTTTTGGAATAGTTTTTAGGATGAGACTTATTTAATTTGTTCAAGTTGTGTTGAATTTGTATTGAACAAGCTTGTCGGATATAATTTTTGGAGTTTTCATCGAAAAATTCAATGAATTTTTCAATGTCTGTGATTAAATTATCTATAGGTGGTTTCCTTGGTGGGAAAGCAAATTTCAAACCCCTATCTAAAAGAGACAATTCATCCTGAGAAAAAGGTAGATTGGACAAGTTTTCAGTAAAAAAATTTATTAATCTTAGCCAAAGTTATTGAGCTACTATCAATTAATGATTTGTGAGTCGAGTCCATTGTGTAATGCGCAGTTTTTAATAAATGTAAGTTCAAAGTGTGAGGATGTTGAAATCATGTCTTACTATTCCCTAAGCTCTCTCCAATACTGTAGTGACCAGACACCAAGTTAGGAAAAATTAACTCTGAAAGAAATTAACATCGATGCAAATATTGATTATGAAACTTACATTGACCATGGTCATGAATATGATGAATGCATTTGGGAAACACCTAAAGATAATATTCACTACGCCATGAAGATTGAGAGTAAAACTAATAAGTTAGATTTATGAAAAATTTAAATGAGGAATTTTCCATGAATTTAATAAAAACTGCACAAATTAGAGTCCTGACAACGTTGCCAGAGTAGCAGGACAGATATGGCAAAACTGTAATTGTCCTGGACAAAACAGGATATCTGGGCACCCTATGCATTTGCCAAATGTTACTTGATGTGTTTTACAGTGTGAAATAAATTGTTGCAAATTTTCTCAGGTTGTGAAACACTTGGAGTTTAAGATAGAGGTTTTGTTGGAACATATTTGAATCTAGAAACAAAAGGGATCAGATTAATCATTTTTATTTTTCACATTATTATTATTATTTATTGGTCCAGGAGGTCTAGTACAGACATAGGACATGTCAGAGAGAATACACACATAAATTCACAGATACAATAAATTAAGAAACAAGTTACAGTGCAATTAATTTCCATTAAGGTATTCAGCCAATGAGTAATATAAATTATTCAATAAATACTTTTTAACTTTGGTTTTAAACTGATTTATATTATTTATGGATTTTATGTCAGTAGGTAATTTATTATATATAAGGGTTACTCTATGATATGGACTTTTATCAGATATTTTTAGATTATATCTTACATGATGTAGGTATGTGTAGATTATGGCGAGTAGAGTAGCAATGTTCTTGTCTATTAAGACTGAAAAGATGGGTTTTTGCAAATATTGCTGCTTTGAAAACCAGTATGCATGGGAGAGGGAGAATATTGTAAGTTTTAAAATATGGTTTACATGAGGATAGATGAATTACACCGGCAATTGCTCTGATAGCTCTTTTCTGTAGTCTAAAGATGCGGTCCATATGGCAGGATCTGGCCCAAAAAATTATGCCATATCTAATTTGGGAGTCAATTTGAAGAGCCACATTAGATGAGACCAATTGATATAAGTTTTTTAGCATATAAATGTACATGTGTAATTTATTGGCTAGATAATCTATGTTTTGATCAGTTCAGTTAGATTAATACCTAAGAATTTTATTTCACTGCAGTTCATGAGTGGGAGATTGTTAAGTTCAAGCGATGGATATATGGCTTTTTTATATGTATGGAATAATATGTAAGATGTTTGTTGTTGGTTTAATAAAAGTTTATTTTGCATTGTCCATTTGTGCTATGGCTTCGTTAGCTTATATTTCAAGGGTCTTCATGCAAGGTGCAGTAATAGCATGAGTTGTATCATCGGCAAAATTTACCAATTGTCCATTGCTAATATAAGTAGAGGTGTCATTGGTGTAGAGGATAAAGAGAAGTGGACGAATGACATAATCCATTTGAGGGCAATACAATACAATACAATGCCTGATTGTTTGAGTTTATATTCAAGTGTATAATGGTCTACCGAGTCGGAGGCCTTGGATAAATAATAAAATAATCCCAGGGTAGGTGATTTATTATCAATGGATTGATAGATGTCTTGTAATAGGTTAAATATAGCTGTGTTGGTTGATTTTCCTTTAAGGAATCCATGCTGTGATGGCGATATTATTTGAAATTTATTGAGATAGGCAGTGATTCGAAAAAGCATTATTCTTTCAAAAATTTTTAAAAAAGCTGATGTTAAGGCTATGGATCAGTAGTAGTGGTTTTCAGCTAAGTTTTTTTGTGTATTGGTATTATTTTGGTTAATTTTAGTGATGAGGGAAAAATACCCTGACATAATGAGGAATTAATGATATGGGTAAGCATTTGGCCAGTAAGTGACCAGGGATATCATCAGGCCCACAAGAATGATGGTTAGTTAATTTCAGAAGGCATGAGTAGACTTCTTTTTCATCAGTAGGTAGCAGAAAGGTAAAATGTTTTTGGGGAGAGGGAATAGAGGATCTGGAAGAAGCAGATGTTTGACTGAAACTAGTACCGTATATACTCGTGTATACCTAGTTCGACTCCGTGTATAGTTCGACCTCCAATTTCTCCGTGAAAAAATTAGATTTTTTTATATATCTCGTGTATAATTTGACCCTAGCTTTTTACTTACTCTTTTACCCTAGATTTCCGTCATGATCAACATTTTTCATTTCGATATCTCGAAGCTCACAATCGAGGTATATAGAACGATCTTGGTTTTCAACAGCTTTTAGTATCATAATAATACTATAATAATAAACTGTAAACATCGTAAACCTATTGCACGATCTTGAGAAGAAAAATATTTATTACTTTTTAACTACGATATGTGACCAACGAATGGTGGCAGAATTTCTAGCAAATAGACGTAAATTAAGCTTATGTAATGAAAATTAATAGATGCATATTACTTGTAAAACCTTTAATAAAAGTTATGAATGATAGTTGAACAAGATGAAATAAACTCATTTTGTAATGTAATGATAATTTTTTAGATCCGAGATTTTAAACCCTCAAAAGTATTACTCGTGTATAGTTCGACCCCCAATTTTTCGCAGAAAAATTTGGTCTTAAAAACTCGAACTATACACAAGTATATACGGTATCTATTAAATTTACTGAAATTTCATTAAAATGTTGATTAAGTAGATTGCTCACAGTCAGAGGATGCACATATATATTGTAATTAATGTCTAGTTTGATATTGGATTGTTTTGATCTTGGCCTATTAGAGCAAGTATTAATTATATTCCAGGCAGCTGTTTTTATTTTTTACATTTGATATAATTTTACTATGGTAAGCTTTTTTTGCTTCAGTAACTTTTAGCTTGTTCAATTTAAGTAGTTTTTGTTATTTATCTTGTCTTGTGAATTGCCTCTTATTTTGATATTTATATACATATCGCGAAGATATTTACTTGATCTGATAATTTCATCTGTGATCCATTTTGAAGATGCAGAGGTGACAGTTATGTATTTTTTTTGGAAAGGAGTTGTTGAAATGAAAGACAAAAATGTCCATAAAATAATCAAAAATCTTATTGACATCATTTGATGAATAGATTAATCAACAGATGAGAGGGCATGTATGAAGGTAGAAAAGTTTTGAGTTCCAAAGTTATGCTTTTGTTCATAGGGTGTTTGTATCTTAGTATTGGGGTTACCATTAAGCGAGATGATTTGAGCACAATGATCTGAGATACCTGTGCCAATGACAGTAGTCTTATGTTGGTATTTTGGTAAGTTTGTTAAATTGTTATCAATTAATGTACTGCTTGTCAAAGTTATTCTAGTAGGCTGATTAACAGTAGGAAAGATATTATAAGATGCAGTCAAGTCAAGAAACTTAAATTGATGAGGGTTTTTTTTAAGTGTATTAATATTAAAGTCGCCACAGATTATCAGTTAGTCATTTTTTTACATTGTGATAGTAAGAATAGTATGGATTCTTCAAATTTAACTAGGAATGCATCAATATTCTCCAATGGTAATTGGTATATGGCTAAGAGAAAAATATAGTATTTACCAATTAAATATTTTGTGGCTGCACTTTCATAGGATTTTTTAACATTAGCAGGCATATGAATTGCACAAACTTGCATATGCTGCTGTTTAGAGAATATGGCAATTCCACCATTTTTTGACATAATGCGCACCCTCGTATAACGCGCAGGGGGGGTTTCAGCCTCGTAATCTATGATTTTTCTATATACCCGCGTATAGTGCGCACCGATTTTTTTAGCGTTACCGTTCCAGAATAAAGTAGATGGTGTAACGTGTTCTAAAGCAATGATCGAATTATTGGTATTATGTATTGGTGACATAATGAAAGTGCGAAATGAAATTTTTGAATAACGTTCCAAAAGAACGTCAGCTAACTCAATCACTACATACGTGTTTACTTACAAGGTGATATTAGGATATATACAATAAATCGAATTATATTAATTTCATAGTTTGGCATATGACATTCTTTGAGCTAATAAAATGGAATGACAATAATCCTATGTTTTTTACATACATTTTTGTCATGCCTGAGGTGGACGGGTTCGCCCAACCTTCAGTTTTACCCTTATTAGAACACTCGGGAGCACGTAAACACGATAGCAAATAATCATAATTAACTACAGACTCGAAGAATCAAGAATAAAGGTAGGGAACGATAACTTTATTTAGTTCTACAAGAAGTATCACTCCCAGCATACTCAAAGGCATCAGCTGCCATTGTTTCTAATTGTAAGTAGAACCAGTACCTCACCACCAGGCCGGGCGCTGGTGTAGGGTGACGTCCTGCGTAAAATGACGATTCCGATAACAACATCGAAGAAGAATGGTCCAGTGATGAAGAATTTCTTGGCTTTTAAAATGAATAAATACTGAATTCATTCTTTTCATATCTAATTAATGTATGTTTATAGAATTAGTTAATACATTTTTACTGTTATCTATCTTACTTTTCGTAAAAATCACCAATAAAAATATGAGAATACCCGGGCAGTAATTACTGTGCCGAAATTGTGGAGATATGAGGACAAATGAAAATAGGAAGATTATGTACCCTCGTATAACACGCATCCTAAATTTTAACTCGAATATTTCGGAAAAAAAAGTGCGCATTATGCGCGGGTATTTACGGTAGTAACCATTTAAACTAATAGTTTTCATTTCCTCTTCACACAGCCAATGTTCACTTAGAACTACAATATCTACAGGCAAGGTTGTGAAAAGTACTTCAAGGTCAAGAGCCTTATTTCTAAGGCACTGAATATTAAGATGGAATATTCTACAAGCAACATCACATAATTCATGTGCACTGAAAACATCATCCAACATAGTTATGACATTTGTACTAGAATGATCAGTCTCTAGTCATTTTACTTAGGTTTTAGAATGCCTGATTGCAAGCGGGTTGCTGGTTTCATTAAGCTATCATTAGTTATAACATATTATGTCTATGCAAGAAATTAGGGATTTTGTGTGATAATTTTTAGTGTATGGAAAATAAGCATGCTTGTCCTCCTAATGATTTGCAAATCACTAGCAACATGTTTTCCTTGTTTGATATTTTAGGTTGGAGTATGTGTTTGGCCCATTTTGCAGACGATAAATTTCTCCCTTATCTCTGAGAGGAATCGTGTACCATTCGTTAGCCTCTGCAGTCTTATATGGACCACCTTCCTGTCATTCATGAAGCAGGCTGAACCTGAGGCAGCAAGGAAGGCTACTTCTCTTTAAAAAATAGCACAAATTATAAAATGAGCTAATAGTTACAGAAATGAAAAGGCTTAGAATTTGCATAATAAAATATTGACAAATACATTGTCGGTGCCAAAAAGTGAATTAAAACTCTGAATAAACTACTTTATGCTTTCCTTTTTCAACTCCAATTTCCTTTATTTACCATATTTTTCAGGCTATAAATCACTTTTTTCCAGAAGAATGGCTCCCAAAATCAGCCTGCATCTCATACTAAAGGTAAGATTATTATTGTATTCAGTATTGGCAGAAACCCACTGATCCCCAAATGGAATAATTGGCAGTCACTTATGAAAAAAACATTAAAATATACATTAATAATAAATAAATAGCAAAGATATTGTTAATATATACAGTAAATCCTTATGCAATGTTAATTCCAATAATGCATTTTCATTATTGCATGTCTGCACACAATGATTACAATTTTGGTGTATTTGCAATGTTATTCATATGTTTTAATTCCTAATAAGCCTGTTGAATTGCACAATTAATATTACGGAACATTAGAATTCTGGTAGATATCATAAACTTTTATAAAGACCATATTGCTGTTTTAACATTAAAAATTATACACAGTACAGTAACGAATGCTGGAATAACAAAATATTCAGTAAAACGAAATTATTTTCCATCTCCTGCCAATTCACTATGTAAAAATGTTTCATTTTAATGAATATCATTCTAACAAAAATATCGGTTTAGCGCAATAAAAATTCATCCCGGCACAAAAAAATACGATCATTATAACGAAGTTTGTAAAAAAAATCCTTAATTAATACGATGTATGCTTTTTTATCTTTACTGGGTATGGTTTATAACATCTTACAATGCTGCAATGATTTAAACTCAGTTTAATCTCAGTCCAGGCAAGTCTATTGGACGATTACCTGACTACCTATATAGCAACCGATAGGCAGGTTCTTCACATCTCTATCGGACTGTTCAGAAAAAAATTACAGACTTTTTTAAGAACTAAACACAATTTCATGGTTTATTTCTTTATATCGTAAATACCCGCGTATAATGCGCACCATCGTATAACGCGCAGGGGGGTTTTCGGCCTCATAATCTATGATTTTTCTATATACCCGCGTATAGCGCGATTTTTTTTAGCGTTACCGTTCCAGAATAAAGTAGATGGTGTAAAGCAATGATCAAATTATTGGTATTGTATTGGTAACATAATGAAAGTGCGATATGAAATTTTCGAATAATGTTCCAAAGGAACGTCAGCTAACTCAATCATTACATACTCTATGTTTACTTACAAGGTGATATTAGGACATACACAATAAATCAAATTATATTAATTTCATAATATGGCATATGACATTGTTTGAGCTAATAAAATGAAGGAATGACGATAATCCTATGTCGACGTTTTTGTCACGCCTGAGGTAGACGGGTTTGCCCAACCTTCAGTTTTACCCTTATTAGAACACACTGGAGCACGTAAAAATGATAGCAAATAACCATAATTAACTACAGACTCTACGAATCAAGAATAAATCACGTATGAATGCTGAGAGAAAAGTAGGGAACGATAACTTGATGTTAGTTCTATAAGAAGCATCAACTCCCAGCAAACTAGTAGGCATCAGCTACCATTGTTTCTAATTGTAAGTAGTACCAGTACCTCACCACCAGGCCGGGCACCGGTGTAGGGTGACGTCATGCATAAAATAGCTCATCATTGTGCTAACAAAAGGAAAGGTGAGTTACAATGTAGCAAATCATATACAGTGAAATGCGAGAATACGTGGAATGAATTGTCCACGGATGTTATTATAAAAGGTTTTAAGAAATGTTGCATCAGTAATAGTTTAGATAGTAGTGAAGATGATATGGTGTGGGAGGACGACAATGACAGCACCACGGCAATGGAGGATACAAGATGACGATTCCGATAACAACATCAGAGAAAAATGGTCAAATGACGAAGAATTTCTTGGCTTTTAAAATGAATAAATACTGAATTGATTCTTTTCATATCTAATTAATGTATGTTTATAGAATTAGGTAATAAATTTTTACTATTATCTATCTAACGTTTTGTAAAAATCACCAATAAAAATATGAGGATATCCAGGCAGTAATTAATGTGCCGAAATTGTGGAAATATGGGGTCAAATGAAAATAGGAAGATTATGTCCCCTCGTATAACATGCATACTAATTTTTAACTCAAACATTTTGAAAAAAGTGCGCATTATACGTGGGTATTTACGGTAATTGTTTTGTTATATTTACCACCGTTCTGACATTTTGACTGAAGTGCAGTATATTCCCCTTGACTGTGGCACTGCAAAGACTATGGCCAAATATGGAACTATGCCCTACAGTAATATGTTCTCATATGAATAAACAGTTTGTACATCAAAAAACTTTTCCTTTTTATTCCAATAAAACCTTCCATTAAGATGGATTTTGGTTGGGTTGACTCTTCCCATGTCGCTAAAATATACAGAGATTATTAATTCCTGTTCATTTTTTCAGATATAATTTTCAAAAAATGGGTATTTTTTTAAAAGCCAAATCAGTCAACTACATATTCATATATAGGAAAACTGCACTTATAACATAAATATTATAGATATGAGGTAGTTATTACTCTCCAAGTATGTTGTTGTTTAGCAGTGATTTTTCTAAATTTGTGGTGCATCTCTGAATACTGTCTCTAACTAACACTATTAAATACATACACTATTTACAGTTAATTGAATATTTGCATCTGTTTGCACTCCACTACTCCTCAAATATTTTTCTTTGTGTGATAGTCCTCCATGCAATTGGAAAATAGCATGAGAAAATCATTTAAAGAAAAAACATCGCCAAAAAATTGCATTTGCTTGATCCATTCTGTACTGAAATATTCTTGTATTTCAGTCTTTGGATTTAGGCCCATGTTTATAATTACGCTAAGGAAGGCCTCGATATCACAAGATTCACTACTCTTCCAATTAGCGAGATGTGATGTAGGCGAATTCTGCTTGGCGAATTTTCTGTTTTTGCCGTAGAGATTGGTTTCATCGCGTATTAGACTGATCATTTCATCTCAAAAAAAAGTCGGAAATATTGTATAAGTTCGCTGTGAATATTAAAATCACTTGGAAGAATTATTCCCAGTGTAACCTCACTAAAATCAGGTTGAAAAGTTGGACCAGGGTCATTAGAAACGATGTCCAACCAACCTGTCGTAAGTCTTGGCATAGGTTCACCATTTAACACGATTTTCTCCTCATCTTCGTCTAATTCCCTTTCACTATTCATCAGACTATCTGATTCATCACTAAAACTATGGAAATATTCTTCATCATCACTTATTTCAGCTAATAATTGGACCAAATCCGATACTGATACTTCAAAGTCCGCCATGACGGATGTTTACGTTCTCAATTAGGAAATTCAAGTTCAAAAAAATGTAAATTTTATGGGTTACTTTGACTTACTCGGTGCTTTGACGTCACTACCAGTATTCTCTTTCGAAAGTGACCATCACCTGTCATCTAGTATCACTTACGGAAGGTAGAATAAAAGCTATGTTAGTGAATGGCAGAATGCGGAATATATCGTATACGACACGTAACAGCAGACATCTGCTTGCGGAATATGTCGCAAACGACATGCAAGGGAAAAACGCAAGTGCGGAATATATCGTATTCGACACGGGAAGGGTTAAGCACTACAGTTCTCAGAGTTACCATTTTTGGCACCGGTGTCAGGGGGAGGATATATTGCGCTTCCTCTGAATTTTTAAAATTGCATTTCATTGTAACGAATATAGTTGGATTGTCTGCACGAATTGAGTATACTGACATTTCAATGTGTATGTGTATATATATATATATACATACAGGGTGTTCCTAAATTATGCTGACAAAATGATATGGGTTGTAGGGTGGCATGCCTGATGTGAAAACACCCAGTCCCTGTGTCCAGGGCAGTTTTCTGTTTGAGCTACAAGGTGAGAAATCGCATACCTATGCACCTGGTGTTAAGACAATCCTTGTGCTTTGCACACCACCTCTGATGTGCTGCCTCAGTGCATGGTGAAAGGTTTTTCTCATTCTATTTACTTAGTATTCCTTGCAGGCATGAGTGTACAGATAGCAGATAGTGCATTCGGTGATATGTGTTTGCAGAGTTAGAAGAAATATAAATTGGAACTTCAGGATGTAACAGCATGTGATATTAATCAACAATCACCATACTGAGTATGGGACAAGATTATTAAAAGAGGTGCTCGAACTGGTGGCCCCCAACCTGCAAACACAACATGCATCTTCTGAACAATGATTTCGTAGTTCATTCGAAAATTCCCGCCGTGTTGTGGATTGAATCACTAATGTTGAGGCACTTCCAGAAAAGCAGGCGACTCAAAATTTTTTTGACGGTAGGATTATGTGCAAAACCAACTAGATAAAACGAAAATCTTGAAAAAGTTCAACAATGCAGCCACTAAAAATACTCAATCGTTAAAACAAAATTTCTAGGTTTATGTATTTCCGACTGTGCTACGGAACTGAAATTTTTCTTAAAGGTAGAATTGGTAAAAAAACGAAATAGGGATTATAGAAATTTGATATTTTAATTTGTTTGGCAGTAAAAATTCTTCAAGTTTAAACAAATAGGTAAATGTTTGGATACTACT
Source organism: Tanypteryx hageni (assembly GCA_028673005.1). Taxonomy (NCBI): domain Eukaryota; kingdom Metazoa; phylum Arthropoda; class Insecta; order Odonata; family Petaluridae; genus Tanypteryx; species Tanypteryx hageni. Next base: position 4,463,069 of record CM054114.1, read on the forward strand.
GGGCAAGCTAGGGAGCTAAATTTTTAAGGTATTTAGAACTAAGTATATATAAATGAATAAATATTTCAATGTATCCATAAAATTTAAAAAATTAGCTAAATATTTCACTTCTAAATGTGCTACAAATTTAAAATTTGGCAAAACTGTGCAAATTATTAACCCAATGTGAAAAAAGTACAATATTCCTAAAATTGCAAATATTAGTGATTGTGTTACTCCATTATTGTTCCATATGGAAAAAACAAAAATCGGTGCAGAGGAAAAATCTTTTGAATTAAAAAAATTTCTATGATGAAATATCTCTCTGAAAAATTAATGTTATTTCAAGATGAGATGAAATGCTTGCAGAATGAAAGCACCTTCTACTAGTGTGTGTGTACATATATATATATATATATATATATATATATATATATATATATATATATATATATATATATATATATATATATATATATATATATATATATATATATATATATATATACATACATATATATATATATACTGCCTGGCAGTAGTACTGTCAGTATGGTATAGAGCCGAAAACAAATGATGTTGGTTGGGTCTATATCCAATAGAGCTGTAGGCGTGATCAGGACGATTTGAACGGCTACAGTACTGCGATGTGGAAAGCAAGAGGGAAACTACCACATTACAATCCCTAGTAAAGATTATATGGTTGGACAATATGAGTTCTCTCGAGGTAAAACAATCCGGAGGTAAAATAGTCCCCCAATCGGATCTCCGGGCGGGGACTGCCTTGAGGAAAACATTTGTCGAAAGTAAATTACGAATAGGGACTTGGAACGTAAGAACTATGAGAAAGGCAGGAAAGCTAGAGAACTTGAAAGAAGAAATGAGAAGAAATAGAGTGGACATTATAGGGCTAAGCGAAACTAGATGGGAGGGAGAAGGACAGTTCGACTCGGAAGAATTCACGGTAGTTTATTCTGGAGGAAATAGTGGGGAAAGGGGAGTAGCTCTGGTACTTAGGAAAGATATGATGAAAAGCGTGACCAAGATAATAGCAACGAACGATAGACTAATGGCAATAAAGCTAAAAGCAGTCCCAGTGGACATGCTGATAATCCAGGTATATATGCCAACATCAGCTCATGACGATGAAGAAATAGATGAGATCTATGAGCAAATTAATGAAATTTACGAAGAAAACGGAAGAGGAAAGGTAAACTGCATAATAATGGGAGATTGGAACAGCATAGTCGGAGAAGGACAGGAAGAAAATGTTGTCGGGCAATACGGACTTGGGAAGAGAAATCGAGGAGGGGAGAAACTCGTAGAATTCTGCATCAATAATGACCTTGTAGTGACTAATACATGGTTCAAAAACCATAAACGAAGGTTATACACATGGAAAAGCCCCGGAGATGGAATGAGAGGCCAAATAGATTACATTCTAGTAAAACAAAGATTCAGGAACAGCATAAAGACCTCCAAGGTATTACCAGGAGCAGACATTGATTCAGATGACAGCCTTCTAATAGTTGACGTAAGTACAAAGCTCAAACAAATAAGAAAAACGAGAAGAGAAAGACAGACTTGGGACCTAGAAAAACTGAAAGAAAGACAGGATGTAGTCTGCATGAAGTTGGAAGATCGCCTATGAAATTTGGAAAACAAACCATAGACCGTGGATATAGAATATGAAGAAATTAAAACCATTATCAAGGATACCTTGGATAAAGAGATTGGAAGACGAGAACATAATCAGAAAACCATGGATCACTAAGGAAATGCTGGATAAAATGGATGAGAGACGAAAATGGAAAAACGATAACAGTGAAAAAGGTAGAGTCAACTATAGACGTATAAACAATGATTTGAGAAGGGTAACAGATAAAGCTAGAGAAAATTGGATAAAAGGAAAATGTGATGAAATAGAACAAATGGAAAAGTTAGAACGGTACGATATGATGTACGCTAGGGCACTGGAATTAGAAGATAAGAAGTCTAATGGAATTTGTGGTAAAGGAATTATGAATACGGATGGGAAGATAGTCTCAGAAACAAAGGATGTAGCACAGGTATGGGAAGAATACATTAAGGAATTATACAGCAAACAGGCAGGAGTGGCAAAAATAGAACTGGAAAATGAGGAAAACATTGAAGAAGACAACTTAGGACCAAGTATTATGGAGAGCGAAGTAGAAAAGGCGATAGTGGAACTAAAGAAGGGGAAAGCCACGGGCAGCGATGGAATACCGGCTGAGATACTTAAAGTCATAGGATCAGAAGGACTAACGGCGATCACGAAATTAATTAATAAGATTTACGACACGGGAGAGTGGCCTCAGGATTTCCTAGAAGTAACAATGATCCCTCTAAAGAAGAAGCCAAAGGCAATGCAGTGTAAAGATTACATAACGATAAGCCTTCTGTCACACACATCGAAGATCATCACGAGGATTCTTAATAAAAGGCTGGAGAAAAAGGCAGAAGAAATAATAGGGGAAGATCAATTCGGTTTCAGAAAAGGACGAGGAACTAGAGATGCTATAGGAGTAGTTAGAATCATATCGGAAAGGGCAATAGAATACAGTCAAGATATCTGCGCATGTTTTGTAGACTGGCAGAAGGCCTTTGATAGAGTAAATTGGGTGAAGTTGATGAAGATGTTAAAGGATATAGGTGTAGACTGGAAAGACAGAAGACTGATTAGGAATCTATATGAGAATCAAGTTTTAAAGGTCAGGTTTGAGAATGTGGACACCTGCGGAATAAATATCGGTAGAGGAGTAAGACAAGGCTGCTGCCTATCGCCAACCCTATTCAATATATATGGAGAAAGTCTAATGCAAGAAGCTTTAGAAGGCACAGGGGATTTCAAAATTGGAGGAAGGATTATAAGAACAGTAAAATACGCAGTTGATCAAGTACTTCTAGCAAGAAAGGAAGAGGAGCTACAAAAAATGATAAATACACTAGTGATAACAGGTAGAAAATACAGTATGGAAATAAATGCAGAAATATCCAAGGTCATCCAAATATCAGGCAAAGAAGAGAATCTGAACATAAGTATTGGAGGAAAACCTTTAGAACAAGTTTCAGACTATAAATACCTTGGAAGCATCATAACAAGAGAAGTAAAATGTACAGATGAGATCAGGACTAGAATAGGAAAAGCAAAAGCGACTTTCAGAAGAAAAAAATACCTACTTACTGTGAATATAAGGGAAGATATCTGCAAGAAGTTCTTAAAAAGCTATGTATGGAGTATAGCCTTGTATGGGGCAGAAACATGGACGCTAAGGTAAACTGAATCAAATACTTGGAAAGCTCTGAAATGTGGACTCAGAGGAGAATGCTAAAGATAAAATGGACAGATAGGATGAAAAACGATGAAGTGCTATGAAGAGTAGGAGAGAAGTGAATGATTATACACACTATTAGAAAGAGGAAGGCAAACTGGGTTGGACATTACCTGAGGAGAGGTAGTATGATTAAAGACATGTTAGAAGGAAAACTAGATGGGAAAGAGGTAGGAAAAGGTTTCAGTTGATAGATGATTTGAAAGGGAAAGAGAGTTATCAAGATATGAAGAGGACAGCGGAAAATAGGAGTATATGGAGAACCAGATTTGACCATGAATAATCATAGACCTGTTTACGGATAGACTACCTATGATGATGATGAATAAACACTTATATACAAAATCATATTAGCATATTTAAACTGAATCAGCCAAGCAGAGGTGCCACAATTAAAAATTAAATTCTTTCAGTAATTAAGGATTTGGAAGGAATTGGCTGAATTGATTTCAATTAAATTGTGTTTATAATACTTGCACAACATATAATAATGAAATCAAGATTTTTAAAGCAGAGCTAATGAGTAGGGCTACCACAATAAAAAGTTAAATAATATTTCTTTTACACATTTCTAGAGAAATGACCTAATGGATTTTAACCAAATATAGTATATTTAATCTTCATATAAATAAATAACCACAATATTTAAACTGGGTCAACTAAACAGGGCTACCACAATATCAAGGTTAGAATTTTCTGTAACTACGAATTTGAAAGGTATTGGTTGAACAGATTTCAATGAATTTCATTAATGAGGTCAGGCTCAACTCGGTGGAATTTACTCATATTGAAAAAAGACGAACTTTGTATTTCCACAAAATTTTAATTTTAACACGACCGGTTTCACTTTAATAGCATCATCAGGTGGTGATGATGCTACGATCGTAGTGAAACCAGTTGTGTTTAAATTAAAATTTTGTGGAAATACAAAGTTGTCTTTTTTCAATATAAGATTTCAAAGAAATTTCATTTGTAGGGGAGGTATAGAATGGCAAAACGAAATTAATATGTTTAAAACGGATCTAAAAAGCAGAGCTATCACAATATAAGGACAAATAATTGTCTGATTTCAAAGCAAATACATTAATATTCGATTATACCACTGCAAATTTGATGAAAAGCACTCTGTTTGAAGATATAAACGTAGAGACTTAAAACTTGTTATACATACTAAAGAGACGTTGAGGATATGCACCTCTGTGTCAGAACTTTGATTTCTTGGGGAGGGGGGAGGTATCAAATTTGAGTCTATATTTAATTTGTTCATACCAATTAAAGGGGAATATTGGTCTTTTAACTTGAGTACACAATCATTTTGTCAATGATTTGTGAATAAAGGTGAAATACTCCTTTAGCCAAACAATTAGAGGGTTACAACACCCAATGCATTTCGCCCACAAGGTGGGCATCGTCAGGGGTAAAACCTGTTTCAACAGTGACTGGAAGCCAACTGCCAGGTTTGAAACGGAAAGTATTAAGAAGACGACCGAGAAACAAGTGAAACGCGGAAAGATTTTTCGGCGTGTGTGTCGTTTAAATCTGTCAATTTGTATAGGGTCTTGTTGAAATCTGTGTCCATGTTCATAAGTGTATCGCGGTTTTTATAAATGTGAAGGTTTTCTAACGAGTTTAGTGAGTTATTGGCTGAAGTTATCAATGTTAAATCGTTTACGTGTATACTATGACCTGTTTCAAAGATGTGGTTGGCAACGCTTGATTTTTCAAAATGATTATATTTATAGTGAGCCATGTGTTCCTTGAAGTGTGTTATTAATTTCCTTCTTGTTTGTCCTATGTACTTTTTGTCGCAGTGTGAGCATTGTATTTTATAAATCAAAGATTCTGTTCTGTCTTTTGTACTGCCCAGTAAATTTTTCAAATTATAAGGATTTGTATATGTTATGGTATAATTCTTATGTTTAAAAATTTTGTTCAAGCCTTTGTTTAATGGTGGAAAATAAGGCAATTTTACATATTTGTCCTCTTTTTTCTTGTCTAATTTGAGGGAAGTGGCATTGGACAAGGTTTTATTAAGGTTATGTTTTCTCACTAATTTATTAATTAAATTATTATCGTATCCAAGTTTAGCGGCAATTTGTTTTATGTGTTTGAGTTCCTTTGCATATCTGATTTTATTGAGGGGGATGTTACATAATCTGTGTGTTAAAAATTGAAACAGCTATTTTTTGGTTCATAGGGTGAAAGGAGTTGTTAGGAATGAAGTTATCAGTATGTGTAGGTTTTCTAAAAATGTCAAACTCAATGTGTTGTCTATTATTTATGATAAGCAAGTCCAAAAATGGCAAGGTGTTGTTTTCTTGAAGTTCATAAGAGAACTTAATTGAAGGATATATGTTGTTTAACTGATTAACAAATTCATCTACATTTTGTTTCTTTAAATCAAAGATTGTGAATATGTCATCCACGTACCTCAACCATATATCTAGAAAGTAATGAAATTTTTCTTTGCAATCGTTTTCAAAAGAGGACATGAAAATGTTGGCTAAAAAGGGAGATAGAGGGTTTCCCATAGAAGTGCCTAGTGTTTGTTTGTAAATTTCATTTTTAAATGAAAAAACGTTCTGTGACATGCATAAATTAGTAAGTTGTAAATATTCGAGGACAATTTCATCAGAAAAATTTTGTTTCAGTAACAATGATTTTAAAATTTCGGATGTTTCTTCCAGAGGTACACTTGGGAAGAGGCTTTTAAGGAGACCAAAATCTCAGACTCTTTTAATGTTATGTTTTTTAGTTTACTTATCACGTCATAGGTATTTTTAACAGAGTGTTTGTCGGGAAAGGACATCTGTTTAAATTCACCATTAAGCCATTTGGCCAAGTTATAGGTTGGGCTATTTATTCCTGATGCAATCGGTCTCATGGCTTTGTCATCTTTATGTATTTTGGGGAGACAGTACAATTTTGGTATGTTTGGGTTTGAAATTTTTAACTTGTAGCTTAATTTATTATCAATGATGGTTTTACATCCTTTAATGATGTCTTTAGTTTTTTGAATCATGGAATTTAATGGGTTCTTCTTGAGTTTAATGTAAGTTCCATTGTTCAACATAATTTGGACGTTGTCAAAGTATTGTGTCTTATCCATGATCACTATTTTATGGCCCTTATCAGCCTTAATGTAAAAACAATCTTTATCTCCGAGTTGTTTCATGGTTTTGGAATAGTTTTTAGGATGAGACTTATTTAATTTGTTCAAGTTGTGTTGAATTTGTATTGAACAAGCTTGTCGGATATAATTTTTGGAGTTTTCATCGAAAAATTCAATGAATTTTTCAATGTCTGTGATTAAATTATCTATAGGTGGTTTCCTTGGTGGGAAAGCAAATTTCAAACCCCTATCTAAAAGAGACAATTCATCCTGAGAAAAAGGTAGATTGGACAAGTTTTCAGTAAAAAAATTTATTAATCTTAGCCAAAGTTATTGAGCTACTATCAATTAATGATTTGTGAGTCGAGTCCATTGTGTAATGCGCAGTTTTTAATAAATGTAAGTTCAAAGTGTGAGGATGTTGAAATCATGTCTTACTATTCCCTAAGCTCTCTCCAATACTGTAGTGACCAGACACCAAGTTAGGAAAAATTAACTCTGAAAGAAATTAACATCGATGCAAATATTGATTATGAAACTTACATTGACCATGGTCATGAATATGATGAATGCATTTGGGAAACACCTAAAGATAATATTCACTACGCCATGAAGATTGAGAGTAAAACTAATAAGTTAGATTTATGAAAAATTTAAATGAGGAATTTTCCATGAATTTAATAAAAACTGCACAAATTAGAGTCCTGACAACGTTGCCAGAGTAGCAGGACAGATATGGCAAAACTGTAATTGTCCTGGACAAAACAGGATATCTGGGCACCCTATGCATTTGCCAAATGTTACTTGATGTGTTTTACAGTGTGAAATAAATTGTTGCAAATTTTCTCAGGTTGTGAAACACTTGGAGTTTAAGATAGAGGTTTTGTTGGAACATATTTGAATCTAGAAACAAAAGGGATCAGATTAATCATTTTTATTTTTCACATTATTATTATTATTTATTGGTCCAGGAGGTCTAGTACAGACATAGGACATGTCAGAGAGAATACACACATAAATTCACAGATACAATAAATTAAGAAACAAGTTACAGTGCAATTAATTTCCATTAAGGTATTCAGCCAATGAGTAATATAAATTATTCAATAAATACTTTTTAACTTTGGTTTTAAACTGATTTATATTATTTATGGATTTTATGTCAGTAGGTAATTTATTATATATAAGGGTTACTCTATGATATGGACTTTTATCAGATATTTTTAGATTATATCTTACATGATGTAGGTATGTGTAGATTATGGCGAGTAGAGTAGCAATGTTCTTGTCTATTAAGACTGAAAAGATGGGTTTTTGCAAATATTGCTGCTTTGAAAACCAGTATGCATGGGAGAGGGAGAATATTGTAAGTTTTAAAATATGGTTTACATGAGGATAGATGAATTACACCGGCAATTGCTCTGATAGCTCTTTTCTGTAGTCTAAAGATGCGGTCCATATGGCAGGATCTGGCCCAAAAAATTATGCCATATCTAATTTGGGAGTCAATTTGAAGAGCCACATTAGATGAGACCAATTGATATAAGTTTTTTAGCATATAAATGTACATGTGTAATTTATTGGCTAGATAATCTATGTTTTGATCAGTTCAGTTAGATTAATACCTAAGAATTTTATTTCACTGCAGTTCATGAGTGGGAGATTGTTAAGTTCAAGCGATGGATATATGGCTTTTTTATATGTATGGAATAATATGTAAGATGTTTGTTGTTGGTTTAATAAAAGTTTATTTTGCATTGTCCATTTGTGCTATGGCTTCGTTAGCTTATATTTCAAGGGTCTTCATGCAAGGTGCAGTAATAGCATGAGTTGTATCATCGGCAAAATTTACCAATTGTCCATTGCTAATATAAGTAGAGGTGTCATTGGTGTAGAGGATAAAGAGAAGTGGACGAATGACATAATCCATTTGAGGGCAATACAATACAATGCCTGATTGTTTGAGTTTATATTCAAGTGTATAATGGTCTACCGAGTCGGAGGCCTTGGATAAATAATAAAATAATCCCAGGGTAGGTGATTTATTATCAATGGATTGATAGATGTCTTGTAATAGGTTAAATATAGCTGTGTTGGTTGATTTTCCTTTAAGAAATCCATGCTGTGATGGCGATATTATTTGAAATTTATTGAGATAGGCAGTGATTCGAAAAAGCATTATTCTTTCAAAAATTTTTAAAAAAGCTGATGTTAAGGCTATGGATCAGTAGTAGTGGTTTTCAGCTAAGTTTTTTTGTGTATTGGTATTATTTTGGTTAATTTTAGTGATGAGGGAAAAATACCCTGACATAATGAGGAATTAATGATATGGGTAAGCATTTGGCCAGTAAGTGACCAGGGATATCATCAGGCCCACAAGAATGATGGTTAGTTAATTTCAGAAGGCATGAGTAGACTTCTTTTTCATCAGTAGGTAGCAGAAAGGTAAAATGTTTTTGGGGAGAGGGAATAGAGGATCTGGAAGAAGCAGATGTTTGACTGAAACTAGTACCGTATATACTCGTGTATACCTAGTTCGACTCCGTGTATAGTTCGACCTCCAATTTCTCCGTGAAAAAATTAGATTTTTTTATATATCTCGTGTATAATTTGACCCTAGCTTTTTACTTACTCTTTTACCCTAGATTTCCGTCATGATCAACATTTTTCATTTCGATATCTCGAAGCTCACAATCGAGGTATATAGAACGATCTTGGTTTTCAACAGCTTTTAGTATCATAATAATACTATAATAATAAACTGTAAACATCGTAAACCTATTGCACGATCTTGAGAAGAAAAATATTTATTACTTTTTAACTACGATATGTGACCAACGAATGGTGGCAGAATTTCTAGCAAATAGACGTAAATTAAGCTTATGTAATGAAAATTAATAGATGCATATTACTTGTAAAACCTTTAATAAAAGTTATGAATGATAGTTGAACAAGATGAAATAAACTCATTTTGTAATGTAATGATAATTTTTTAGATCCGAGATTTTAAACCCTCAAAAGTATTACTCGTGTATAGTTCGACCCCCAATTTTTCGCAGAAAAATTTGGTCTTAAAAACTCGAACTATACACAAGTATATACGGTATCTATTAAATTTACTGAAATTTCATTAAAATGTTGATTAAGTAGATTGCTCACAGTCAGAGGATGCACATATATATTGTAATTAATGTCTAGTTTGATATTGGATTGTTTTGATCTTGGCCTATTAGAGCAAGTATTAATTATATTCCAGGCAGCTGTTTTTATTTTTTACATTTGATATAATTTTACTATGGTAAGCTTTTTTTGCTTCAGTAACTTTTAGCTTGTTCAATTTAAGTAGTTTTTGTTATTTATCTTGTCTTGTGAATTGCCTCTTATTTTGATATTTATATACATATCGCGAAGATATTTACTTGATCTGATAATTTCATCTGTGATCCATTTTGAAGATGCAGAGGTGACAGTTATGTATTTTTTTTGGAAAGGAGTTGTTGAAATGAAAGACAAAAATGTCCATAAAATAATCAAAAATCTTATTGACATCATTTGATGAATAGATTAATCAACAGATGAGAGGGCATGTATGAAGGTAGAAAAGTTTTGAGTTCCAAAGTTATGCTTTTGTTCATAGGGTGTTTGTATCTTAGTATTGGGGTTACCATTAAGCGAGATGATTTGAGCACAATGATCTGAGATACCTGTGCCAATGACAGAAGTCTTATGTTGGTATTTTGGTAAGTTTGTTAAATTGTTATCAATTAATGTACTGCTTGTCAAAGTTATTCTAGTAGGCTGATTAACAGTAGGAAAGATATTATAAGATGCAGTCAAGTCAAGAAACTTAAATTGATGAGGGTTTTTTTTAAGTGTATTAATATTAAAGTCACCACAGATTATCAGTTAGTCATTTTTTTACATTGTGATAGTAAGAATAGTATGGATTCTTCAAATTTAACTAGGAATGCATCAATATTCTCCAATGGTAATTGGTATATGGCTAAGAGAAAAATATAGTATTTACCAATTAAATATTTTGTGGCTGCACTTTCATAGGATTTTTTAACATTAGCAGGCATATGAATTGCACAAACTTGCATATGCTGCTGTTTAGAGAATATGGCAATTCCACCATTTTTTGACATAATGCGCACCCTCGTATAACGCGCAGGGGGGGTTTCAGCCTCGTAATCTATGATTTTTCTATATACCCGCGTATAGTGCGCACCGATTTTTTTAGCGTTACCGTTCCAGAATAAAGTAGATGGTGTAACGTGTTCTAAAGCAATGATCGAATTATTGGTATTATGTATTGGTGACATAATGAAAGTGCGAAATGAAATTTTTGAATAACGTTCCAAAAGAACGTCAGCTAACTCAATCACTACATACGTGTTTACTTACAAGGTGATATTAGGATATATACAATAAATCGAATTATATTAATTTCATAGTTTGGCATATGACATTCTTTGAGCTAATAAAATGGAATGACAATAATCCTATGTTTTTTACATACATTTTTGTCATGCCTGAGGTGGACGGGTTCGCCCAACCTTCAGTTTTACCCTTATTAGAACACTCGGGAGCACGTAAACACGATAGCAAATAATCATAATTAACTACAGACTCGAAGAATCAAGAATAAAGGTAGGGAACGATAACTTTATTTAGTTCTACAAGAAGTATCACTCCCAGCATACTCAAAGGCATCAGCTGCCATTGTTTCTAATTGTAAGTAGAACCAGTACCTCACCACCAGGCCGGGCGCTGGTGTAGGGTGACGTCCTGCGTAAAATGACGATTCCGATAACAACATCGAAGAAGAATGGTCCAGTGATGAAGAATTTCTTGGCTTTTAAAATGAATAAATACTGAATTCATTCTTTTCATATCTAATTAATGTATGTTTATAGAATTAGTTAATACATTTTTACTGTTATCTATCTTACTTTTCGTAAAAATCACCAATAAAAATATGAGAATACCCGGGCAGTAATTACTGTGCCGAAATTGTGGAGATATGAGGACAAATGAAAATAGGAAGATTATGTACCCTCGTATAACACGCATCCTAAATTTTAACTCGAATATTTCGGAAAAAAAAGTGCGCATTATGCGCGGGTATTTACGGTAGTAACCATTTAAACTAATAGTTTTCATTTCCTCTTCACACAGCCAATGTTCACTTAGAACTACAATATCTACAGGCAAGGTTGTGAAAAGTACTTCAAGGTCAAGAGCCTTATTTCTAAGGCACTGAATATTAAGATGGAATATTCTACAAGCAACATCACATAATTCATGTGCACTGAAAACATCATCCAACATAGTTATGACATTTGTACTAGAATGATCAGTCTCTAGTCATTTTACTTAGGTTTTAGAATGCCTGATTGCAAGCGGGTTGCTGGTTTCATTAAGCTATCATTAGTTATAACATATTATGTCTATGCAAGAAATTAGGGATTTTGTGTGATAATTTTTAGTGTATGGAAAATAAGCATGCTTGTCCTCCTAATGATTTGCAAATCACTAGCAACATGTTTTCCTTGTTTGATATTTTAGGTTGGAGTATGTGTTTGGCCCATTTTGCAGACGATAAATTTCTCCCTTATCTCTGAGAGGAATCGTGTACCATTCGTTAGCCTCTGCAGTCTTATATGGACCACCTTCCTGTCATTCATGAAGCAGGCTGAACCTGAGGCAGCAAGGAAGGCTACTTCTCTTTAAAAAATAGCACAAATTATAAAATGAGCTAATAGTTACAGAAATGAAAAGGCTTAGAATTTGCATAATAAAATATTGACAAATACATTGTCGGTGCCAAAAAGTGAATTAAAACTCTGAATAAACTACTTTATGCTTTCCTTTTTCAACTCCAATTTCCTTTATTTACCATATTTTTCAGGCTATAAATCACTTTTTTCCAGAAGAATGGCTCCCAAAATCAGCCTGCATCTCATACTAAAGGTAAGATTATTATTGTATTCAGTATTGGCAGAAACCCACTGATCCCCAAATGGAATAATTGGCAGTCACTTATGAAAAAAACATTAAAATATACATTAATAATAAATAAATAGCAAAGATATTGTTAATATATACAGTAAATCCTTATGCAATGTTAATTCCAATAATGCATTTTCATTATTGCATGTCTGCACACAATGATTACAATTTTGGTGTATTTGCAATGTTATTCATATGTTTTAATTCCTAATAAGCCTGTTGAATTGCACAATTAATATTACGGAACATTAGAATTCTGGTAGATATCATAAACTTTTATAAAGACCATATTGCTGTTTTAACATTAAAAATTATACACAGTACAGTAACGAATGCTGGAATAACAAAATATTCAGTAAAACGAAATTATTTTCCATCTCCTGCCAATTCACTATGTAAAAATGTTTCATTTTAATGAATATCATTCTAACAAAAATATCGGTTTAGCGCAATAAAAATTCATCCCGGCACAAAAAAATACGATCATTATAACGAAGTTTGTAAAAAAAATCCTTAATTAATACGATGTATGCTTTTTTATCTTTACTGGGTATGGTTTATAACATCTTACAATGCTGCAAAGATTTAAACTCAGTTTAATCTCAGTCCAGGCAAGTCTATTGGACGATTACCTGACTACCTATATAGCAACCGATAGGCAGGTTCTTCACATCTCTATCGGACTGTTCAGAAAAAAATTACAGACTTTTTTAAGAACTAAACACAATTTCATGGTTTATTTCTTTATATCGTAAATACCCGCGTATAATGCGCACCATCGTATAACGCGCAGGGGGGTTTTCGGCCTCATAATCTATGATTTTTCTATATACCCGCGTATAGCGCGATTTTTTTTAGCGTTACCGTTCCAGAATAAAGTAGATGGTGTAAAGCAATGATCAAATTATTGGTATTGTATTGGTAACATAATGAAAGTGCGATATGAAATTTTCGAATAATGTTCCAAAGGAACGTCAGCTAACTCAATCATTACATACTCTATGTTTACTTACAAGGTGATATTAGGACATACACAATAAATCAAATTATATTAATTTCATAATATGGCATATGACATTGTTTGAGCTAATAAAATGAAGGAATGACGATAATCCTATGTCGACGTTTTTGTCACGCCTGAGGTAGACGGGTTTGCCCAACCTTCAGTTTTACCCTTATTAGAACACACTGGAGCACGTAAAAATGATAGCAAATAACCATAATTAACTACAGACTCTACGAATCAAGAATAAATCACGTATGAATGCTGAGAGAAAAGTAGGGAACGATAACTTGATGTTAGTTCTATAAGAAGCATCAACTCCCAGCAAACTAGTAGGCATCAGCTACCATTGTTTCTAATTGTAAGTAGTACCAGTACCTCACCACCAGGCCGGGCACCGGTGTAGGGTGACGTCATGCATAAAATAGCTCATCATTGTGCTAACAAAAGGAAAGGTGAGTTACAATGTAGCAAATCATATACAGTGAAATGCGAGAATACGTGGAATGAATTGTCCACGGATGTTATTATAAAAGGTTTTAAGAAATGTTGCATCAGTAATAGTTTAGATAGTAGTGAAGATGATATGGTGTGGGAGGACGACAATGACAGCACCACGGCAATGGAGGATACAAGATGACGATTCCGATAACAACATCAGAGAAAAATGGTCAAATGACGAAGAATTTCTTGGCTTTTAAAATGAATAAATACTGAATTGATTCTTTTCATATCTAATTAATGTATGTTTATAGAATTAGGTAATAAATTTTTACTATTATCTATCTAACGTTTTGTAAAAATCACCAATAAAAATATGAGGATATCCAGGCAGTAATTAATGTGCCGAAATTGTGGAAATATGGGGTCAAATGAAAATAGGAAGATTATGTCCCCTCGTATAACATGCATACTAATTTTTAACTCAAACATTTTGAAAAAAGTGCGCATTATACGTGGGTATTTACGGTAATTGTTTTGTTATATTTACCACCGTTCTGACATTTTGACTGAAGTGCAGTATATTCCCCTTGACTGTGGCACTGCAAAGACTATGGCCAAATATGGAACTATGCCCTACAGTAATATGTTCTCATATGAATAAACAGTTTGTACATCAAAAAACTTTTCCTTTTTATTCCAATAAAACCTTCCATTAAGATGGATTTTGGTTGGGTTGACTCTTCCCATGTCGCTAAAATATACAGAGATTATTAATTCCTGTTCATTTTTTCAGATATAATTTTCAAAAAATGGGTATTTTTTTAAAAGCCAAATCAGTCAACTACATATTCATATATAGGAAAACTGCACTTATAACATAAATATTATAGATATGAGGTAGTTATTACTCTCCAAGTATGTTGTTGTTTAGCAGTGATTTTTCTAAATTTGTGGTGCATCTCTGAATACTGTCTCTAACTAACACTATTAAATACATACACTATTTACAGTTAATTGAATATTTGCATCTGTTTGCACTCCACTACTCCTCAAATATTTTTCTTTGTGTGATAGTCCTCCATGCAATTGGAAAATAGCATGAGAAAATCATTTAAAGAAAAAACATCGCCAAAAAATTGCATTTGCTTGATCCATTCTGTACTGAAATATTCTTGTATTTCAGTCTTTGGATTTAGGCCCATGTTTATAATTACGCTAAGGAAGGCCTCGATATCACAAGATTCACTACTCTTCCAATTAGCGAGATGTGATGTAGGCGAATTCTGCTTGGCGAATTTTCTGTTTTTGCCGTAGAGATTGGTTTCATCGCGTATTAGACTGATCATTTCATCTCAAAAAAAAGTCGGAAATATTGTATAAGTTCGCTGTGAATATTAAAATCACTTGGAAGAATTATTCCCAGTGTAACCTCACTAAAATCAGGTTGAAAAGTTGGACCAGGGTCATTAGAAACGATGTCCAACCAACCTGTCGTAAGTCTTGGCATAGGTTCACCATTTAACACGATTTTCTCCTCATCTTCGTCTAATTCCCTTTCACTATTCATCAGACTATCTGATTCATCACTAAAACTATGGAAATATTCTTCATCATCACTTATTTCAGCTAATAATTGGACCAAATCCGATACTGATACTTCAAAGTCCGCCATGACGGATGTTTACGTTCTCAATTAGGAAATTCAAGTTCAAAAAAATGTAAATTTTATGGGTTACTTTGACTTACTCGGTGCTTTGACGTCACTACCAGTATTCTCTTTCGAAAGTGACCATCACCTGTCATCTAGTATCACTTACGGAAGGTAGAATAAAAGCTATGTTAGTGAATGGCAGAATGCGGAATATATCGTATACGACACGTAACAGCAGACATCTGCTTGCGGAATATGTCGCAAACGACATGCAAGGGAAAAACGCAAGTGCGGAATATATCGTATTCGACACGGGAAGGGTTAAGCACTACAGTTCTCAGAGTTACCATTTTTGGCACCGGTGTCAGGGGGAGGATATATTGCGCTTCCTCTGAATTTTTAAAATTGCATTTCATTGTAACGAATATAGTTGGATTGTCTGCACGAATTGAGTATACTGACATTTCAATGTGTATGTGTATATATATATATATACATACAGGGTGTTCCTAAATTATGCTGACAAAATGATATGGGTTGTAGGGTGGCATGCCTGATGTGAAAACACCCAGTCCCTGTGTCCAGGGCAGTTTTCTGTTTGAGCTACAAGGTGAGAAATCGCATACCTATGCACCTGGTGTTAAGACAATCCTTGTGCTTTGCACACCACCTCTGATGTGCTGCCTCAGTGCATGGTGAAAGGTTTTTCTCATTCTATTTACTTAGTATTCCTTGCAGGCATGAGTGTACAGATAGCAGATAGTGCATTCGGTGATATGTGTTTGCAGAGTTAGAAGAAATATAAATTGGAACTTCAGGATGTAACAGCATGTGATATTAATCAACAATCACCATACTGAGTATGGGACAAGATTATTAAAAGAGGTGCTCGAACTGGTGGCCCCCAACCTGCAAACACAACATGCATCTTCTGAACAATGATTTCGTAGTTCATTCGAAAATTCCCGCCGTGTTGTGGATTGAATCACTAATGTTGAGGCACTTCCAGAAAAGCAGGCGACTCAAAATTTTTTTGACGGTAGGATTATGTGCAAAACCAACTAGATAAAACGAAAATCTTGAAAAAGTTCAACAATGCAGCCACTAAAAATTCTCAATCGTTAAAACAAAATTTCTAGGTTTATGTATTTCCGACTGTGCTACGGAACTGAAATTTTTCTTAAAGGTAGAATTGGTAAAAAAACGAAATAGGGATTATAGAAATTTGATATTTTAATTTGTTTGGCAGTAAAAATTCTTCAAGTTTAAACAAATAGGTAAATGTTTGGATACTACTGGGCAAGCTAGGGAGCTAAATTTTTAAGGTATTTAGAACTAAGTATATATAAATGAATAAATATTTCAATGTATCCATAAAATTTAAAAAATTAGCTAAATATTTCACTTCTAAATGTGCTACAAATTTAAAATTTGGCAAAACTGTGCAAATTATTAACCCAATGTGAAAAAAGTACAATATTCCTAAAATTGCAAATATTAGTGATTGTGTTACTCCATTATTGTTCCATATGGAAAAAACAAAAATCGGTGCAGAGGAAAAATCTTTTGAATTAAAAAAATTTCTATGATGAAATATCTCTCTGAAAAATTAATGTTATTTCAAGATGAGATGAAATGCTTGCAGAATGAAAGCACCTTCTACTAGTGTGTGTGTACATATATATATATATATATATATATATATATATACATACATATATATATATATACTGCCTGGCAGTAGTACTGTCAGTATGGTATAGAGCCGAAAACAAATGATGTTGGTTGGGTCTATATCCAATAGAGCTGTAGGCGTGATCAGGACGATTTGAACGGCTACAGTACTGCGATGTGGAAAGCAAGAGGGAAACTACCACATTACAATCCCTAGTAAAGATTATATGGTTGGACAATATGAGTTCTCTCGAGGTAAAACAATCCGGAGGTAAAATAGTCCCCCAATCGGATCTCCGGGCGGGGACTGCCTTGAGGAAAACATTTGTCGAAAGTAAATTACGAATAGGGACTTGGAACGTAAGAACTATGAGAAAGGCAGGAAAGCTAGAGAACTTGAAAGAAGAAATGAGAAGAAATAGAGTGGACATTATAGGGCTAAGCGAAACTAGATGGGAGGGAGAAGGACAGTTCGACTCGGAAGAATTCACGGTAGTTTATTCTGGAGGAAATAGTGGGGAAAGGGGAGTAGCTCTGGTACTTAGGAAAGATATGATGAAAAGCGTGACCAAGATAATAGCAACGAACGATAGACTAATGGCAATAAAGCTAAAAGCAGTCCCAGTGGACATGCTGATAATCCAGGTATATATGCCAACATCAGCTCATGACGATGAAGAAATAGATGAGATCTATGAGCAAATTAATGAAATTTACGAAGAAAACGGAAGAGGAAAGGTAAACTGCATAATAATGGGAGATTGGAACAGCATAGTCGGAGAAGGACAGGAAGAAAATGTTGTCGGGCAATACGGACTTGGGAAGAGAAATCGAGGAGGGGAGAAACTCGTAGAATTCTGCATCAATAATGACCTTGTAGTGACTAATACATGGTTCAAAAACCATAAACGAAGGTTATACACATGGAAAAGCCCCGGAGATGGAATGAGAGGCCAAATAGATTACATTCTAGTAAAACAAAGATTCAGGAACAGCATAAAGACCTCCAAGGTATTACCAGGAGCAGACATTGATTCAGATGACAGCCTTCTAATAGTTGACGTAAGTACAAAGCTCAAACAAATAAGAAAAACGAGAAGAGAAAGACAGACTTGGGACCTAGAAAAACTGAAAGAAAGACAGGATGTAGTCTGCATGAAGTTGGAAGATCGCCTATGAAATTTGGAAAACAAACCATAGACCGTGGATATAGAATATGAAGAAATTAAAACCATTATCAAGGATACCTTGGATAAAGAGATTGGAAGACGAGAACATAATCAGAAAACCATGGATCACTAAGGAAATGCTGGATAAAATGGATGAGAGACGAAAATGGAAAAACGATAACAGTGAAAAAGGTAGAGTCAACTATAGACGTATAAACAATGATTTGAGAAGGGTAACAGATAAAGCTAGAGAAAATTGGATAAAAGGAAAATGTGATGAAATAGAACAAATGGAAAAGTTAGAACGGTACGATATGATGTACGCTAGGGCACTGGAATTAGAAGATAAGAAGTCTAATGGAATTTGTGGTAAAGGAATTATGAATACGGATGGGAAGATAGTCTCAGAAACAAAGGATGTAGCACAGGTATGGGAAGAATACATTAAGGAATTATACAGCAAACAGGCAGGAGTGGCAAAAATAGAACTGGAAAATGAGGAAAACATTGAAGAAGACAACTTAGGACCAAGTATTATGGAGAGCGAAGTAGAAAAGGCGATAGTGGAACTAAAGAAGGGGAAAGCCACGGGCAGCGATGGAATACCGGCTGAGATACTTAAAGTCATAGGATCAGAAGGACTAACGGCGATCACGAAATTAATTAATAAGATTTACGACACGGGAGAGTGGCCTCAGGATTTCCTAGAAGTAACAATGATCCCTCTAAAGAAGAAGCCAAAGGCAATGCAGTGTAAAGATTACATAACGATAAGCCTTCTGTCACACACATCGAAGATCATCACGAGGATTCTTAATAAAAGGCTGGAGAAAAAGGCAGAAGAAATAATAGGCGAAGATCAATTCGGTTTCAGAAAAGGACGAGGAACTAGAGATGCTATAGGAGTAGTTAGAATCATATCGGAAAGGGCAATAGAATACAGTCAAGATATCTGCGCATGTTTTGTAGACTGGCAGAAGGCCTTTGATAGAGTAAATTGGGTGAAGTTGATGAAGATGTTAAAGGATATAGGTGTAGACTGGAAAGACAGAAGACTGATTAGGAATCTATATGAGAATCAAGTTGTAAAGGTCAGGTTTGAGAATGTGGACACCTGCGGAATAAATATCGGTAGAGGAGTAAGACAAGGCTGCTGCCTATCGCCAACCCTATTCAATATATATGGAGAAAGTCTAATGCAAGAAGCTTTAGAAGGCACAGGGGATTTCAAAATTGGAGGAAGGATTATAAGAACAGTAAAATACGCAGTTGATCAAGTACTTCTAGCAAGAAAGGAAGAGGAGCTACAAAAAATGATAAATACACTAGTGATAACAGGTAGAAAATACAGTATGGAAATAAATGCAGAAATATCCAAGGTCATCCAAATATCAGGCAAAGAAGAGAATCTGAACATAAGTATTGGAGGAAAACCTTTAGAACAAGTTTCAGACTATAAATACCTTGGAAGCATCATAACAAGAGAAGTAAAATGTACAGATGAGATCAGGACTAGAATAGGAAAAGCAAAAGCGACTTTCAGAAGAAAAAAATACCTACTTACTGTGAATATAAGGGAAGATATCTGCAAGAAGTTCTTAAAAAGCTATGTATGGAGTATAGCCTTGTATGGGGCAGAAACATGGACGCTAAGGTAAACTGAATCAAATACTTGGAAAGCTCTGAAATGTGGACTCAGAGGAGAATGCTAAAGATAAAATGGACAGATAGGATGAAAAACGATGAAGTGCTATGAAGAGTAGGAGAGAAGTGAATGATTATACACACTATTAGAAAGAGGAAGGCAAACTGGGTTGGACATTACCTGAGGAGAGGTAGTATGATTAAAGACATGTTAGAAGGAAAACTAGATGGGAAAGAGGTAGGAAAAGGTTTCAGTTGATAGATGATTTGAAAGGGAAAGAGAGTTATCAAGATATGAAGAGGACAGCGGAAAATAGGAGTATATGGAGAACCAGATTTGACCATGAATAATCATAGACCTGTTTACGGATAGACTACCTATGATGATGATGAATAAACACTTATATACAAAATCATATTAGCATATTTAAACTGAATCAGCCAAGCAGAGGTGCCACAATTAAAAATTAAATTCTTTCAGTAATTAAGGATTTGGAAGGAATTGGCTGAATTGATTTCAATTAAATTGTGTTTATAATACTTGCACAACATATAATAATGAAATCAAGATTTTTAAAGCAGAGCTAATGAGTAGGGCTACCACAATAAAAAGTTAAATAATATTTCTTTTACACATTTCTAGAGAAATGACCTAATGGATTTTAACCAAATATAGTATATTTAATCTTCATATAAATAAATAACCACAATATTTAAACTGGGTCAACTAAACAGGGCTACCACAATATCAAGGTTAGAATTTTCTGTAACTACGAATTTGAAAGGTATTGGTTGAACAGATTTCAATGAATTTCATTAATGAGGTCAGGCTCAACTCGGTGGAATTTACTCATATTGAAAAAAGACGAACTTTGTATTTCCACAAAATTTTAATTTTAACACGACCGGTTTCACTTTAATAGCATCATCAGGTGGTGATGATGCTACGATCGTAGTGAAACCAGTTGTGTTTAAATTAAAATTTTGTGGAAATACAAAGTTGTCTTTTTTCAATATAAGATTTCAAAGAAATTTCATTTGTAGGGGAGGTATAGAATGGCAAAACGAAATTAATATGTTTAAAACGGATCTAAAAAGCAGAGCTATCACAATATAAGGACAAATAATTGTCTGATTTCAAAGCAAATACATTAATATTCGATTATACCACTGCAAATTTGATGAAAAGCACTCTGTTTGAAGATATAAACGTAGAGACTTAAAACTTGTTATACATACTAAAGAGACGTTGAGGATATGCACCTCTGTGTCAGAACTTTGATTTCTTGGGGAGGGGGGAGGTATCAAATTTGAGTCTATATTTAATTTGTTCATACCAATTAAAGGGGAATATTGGTCTTTTAACTTGAGTACACAATCATTTTGTCAATGATTTGTGAAT
Organism: Tanypteryx hageni; assembly: GCA_028673005.1. Lineage (NCBI taxonomy): Eukaryota > Metazoa > Arthropoda > Insecta > Odonata > Petaluridae > Tanypteryx > Tanypteryx hageni. The sequence continues at coordinate 4,484,515 of CM054114.1, forward strand.
AAAGGTGAAATACTCCTTTAGCCAAACAATTAGAGGGTTACAACACCCAATGCATTTCGCCCACAAGGTGGGCATCGTCAGGGGTAAAACCTGTTTCAACAGTGACTGGAAGCCAACTGCCAGGTTTGAAACGGAAAGTATTAAGAAGACGACCGAGAAACAAGTGAAACGCGGAAAGATTTTTCGGCGTGTGTGTCGTTTAAATCTGTCAATTTGTATAGGGTCTTGTTGAAATCTGTGTCCATGTTCATAAGTGTATCGCGGTTTTTATAAATGTGAAGGTTTTCTAACGAGTTTAGTGAGTTATTGGCTGAAGTTATCAATGTTAAATCGTTTACGTGTATACTATGACCTGTTTCAAAGATGTGGTTGGCAACGCTTGATTTTTCAAAATGATTATATTTATAGTGAGCCATGTGTTCCTTGAAGTGTGTTATTAATTTCCTTCTTGTTTGTCCTATGTACTTTTTGTCGCAGTGTGAGCATTGTATTTTATAAATCAAAGATTCTGTTCTGTCTTTTGTACTGCCCAGTAAATTTTTCAAATTATAAGGATTTGTATATGTTATGGTATAATTCTTATGTTTAAAAATTTTGTTCAAGCCTTTGTTTAATGGTGGAAAATAAGGCAATTTTACATATTTGTCCTCTTTTTTGTTGTCTAATTTGAGGGAAGTGGCATTGGACAAGGTTTTATTAAGGTTATGTTTTCTCACTAATTTATTAATTAAATTATTATCGTATCCAAGTTTAGCGGCAATTTGTTTTATGTGTTTGAGTTCCTTTGCATATCTGATTTTATTGAGGGGGATGTTACATAATCTGTGTGTTAAAAATTGAAACAGCTATTTTTTGGTTCATAGGGTGAAAGGAGTTGTTAGGAATGAAGTTATCAGTATGTGTAGGTTTTCTAAAAATGTCAAACTCAATGTGTTGTCTATTATTTATGATAAGCAAGTCCAAAAATGGCAAGGTGTTGTTTTCTTGAAGTTCATAAGAGAACTTAATTGAAGGATATATGTTGTTTAACTGATTAACAAATTCATCTACATTTTGTTTCTTTAAATCAAAGATTGTGAATATGTCATCCACGTACCTCAACCATATATCTAGAAAGTAATGAAATTTTTCTTTGCAATCGTTTTCAAAAGAGGACATGAAAATGTTGGCTAAAAAGGGAGATAGAGGGTTTCCCATAGAAGTGCCTAGTGTTTGTTTGTAAATTTCATTTTTAAATGAAAAAACGTTCTGTGACATGCATAAATTAGTAAGTTGTAAATATTCGAGGACAATTTCATCAGAAAAATTTTGTTTCAGTAACAATGATTTTAAAATTTCGGATGTTTCTTCCAGAGGTACACTTGGGAAGAGGCTTTTAAGGAGACCAAAATCTCAGACTCTTTTAATGTTATGTTTTTTAGTTTACTTATCACGTCATAGGTATTTTTAACAGAGTGTTTGTCGGGAAAGGACATCTGTTTAAATTCACTATTAAGCCATTTGGCCAAGTTATAGGTTGGGCTATTTATTCCTGATGCAATCGGTCTCATGGCTTTGTCATCTTTATGTATTTTGGGGAGACAGTACAATTTTGGTATGTTTGGGTTTGAAATTTTTAACTTGTAGCTTAATTTATTATCAATGATGGTTTTACATCCTTTAATGATGTCTTTAGTTTTTTGAATCATGGAATTTAATGGGTTCTTCTTGAGTTTAATGTAAGTTCCATTGTTCAACATAATTTGGACGTTGTCAAAGTATTGTGTCTTATCCATGATCACTATTTTATGGCCCTTATCAGCCTTAATGTAAAAACAATCTTTATCTCCGAGTTGTTTCATGGTTTTGGAATAGTTTTTAGGATGAGACTTATTTAATTTGTTCAAGTTGTGTTGAATTTGTATTGAACAAGCTTGTCGGATATAATTTTTGGAGTTTTCATCGAAAAATTCAATGAATTTTTCAATGTCTGTGATTAAATTATCTATAGGTGGTTTCCTTGGTGGGAAAGCAAATTTCAAACCCCTATCTAAAAGAGACAATTCATCCTGAGAAAAAGGTAGATTGGACAAGTTTTCAGTAAAAAAATTTATTAATCTTAGCCAAAGTTATTGAGCTACTATCAATTAATGATTTGTGAGTCGAGTCCATTGTGTAATGCGCAGTTTTTAATAAATGTAAGTTCAAAGTGTGAGGATGTTGAAATCATGTCTTACTATTCCCTAAGCTCTCTCCAATACTGTAGTGACCAGACACCAAGTTAGGAAAAATTAACTCTGAAAGAAATTAACATCGATGCAAATATTGATTATGAAACTTACATTGACCATGGTCATGAATATGATGAATGCATTTGGGAAACACCTAAAGATAATATTCACTACGCCATGAAGATTGAGAGTAAAACTAATAAGTTAGATTTATGAAAAATTTAAATGAGGAATTTTCCATGAATTTAATAAAAACTGCACAAATTAGAGTCCTGACAACGTTGCCAGAGTAGCAGGACAGATATGGCAAAACTGTAATTGTCCTGGACAAAACAGGATATCTGGGCACCCTATGCATTTGCCAAATGTTACTTGATGTGTTTTACAGTGTGAAATAAATTGTTGCAAATTTTCTCAGGTTGTGAAACACTTGGAGTTTAAGATAGAGGTTTTGTTGGAACATATTTGAATCTAGAAACAAAAGGGATCAGATTAATCATTTTTATTTTTCACATTATTATTATTATTTATTGGTCCAGGAGGTCTAGTACAGACATAGGACATGTCAGAGAGAATACACACATAAATTCACAGATACAATAAATTAAGAAACAAGTTACAGTGCAATTAATTTCCATTAAGGTATTCAGCCAATGAGTAATATAAATTATTCAATAAATACTTTTTAACTTTGGTTTTAAACTGATTTATATTATTTATGGATTTTATGTCAGTAGGTAATTTATTATATATAAGGGTTACTCTATGATATGGACTTTTATCAGATATTTTTAGATTATATCTTACATGATGTAGGTATGTGTAGATTATGGCGAGTAGAGTAGCAATGTTCTTGTCTATTAAGACTGAAAAGATGGGTTTTTGCAAATATTGCTGCTTTGAAAACCAGTATGCATGGGAGAGGGAGAATATTGTAAGTTTTAAAATATGGTTTACATGAGGATAGATGAATTACACCGGCAATTGCTCTGATAGCTCTTTTCTGTAGTCTAAAGATGCGGTCCATATGGCAGGATCTGGCCCAAAAAATTATGCCATATCTAATTTGGGAGTCAATTTGAAGAGCCACATTAGATGAGACCAATTGATATAAGTTTTTTAGCATATAAATGTACATGTGTAATTTATTGGCTAGATAATCTATGTTTTGATCAGTTCAGTTAGATTAATACCTAAGAATTTTATTTCACTGCAGTTCATGAGTGGGAGATTGTTAAGTTCAAGCGATGGATATATGGCTTTTTTATATGTATGGAATAATATGTAAGATGTTTGTTGTTGGTTTAATAAAAGTTTATTTTGCATTGTCCATTTGTGCTATGGCTTCGTTAGCTTATATTTCAAGGGTCTTCATGCAAGGTGCAGTAATAGCATGAGTTGTATCATCGGCAAAATTTACCAATTGTCCATTGCTAATATAAGTAGAGGTGTCATTGGTGTAGAGGATAAAGAGAAGTGGACGAATGACATAATCCATTTGAGGGCAATACAATACAATACAATGCCTGATTGTTTGAGTTTATATTCAAGTGTATAATGGTCTACCGAGTCGGAGGCCTTGGATAAATAATAAAATAATCCCAGGGTAGGTGATTTATTATCAATGGATTGATAGATGTCTTGTAATAGGTTAAATATAGCTGTGTTGGTTGATTTTCCTTTAAGAAATCCATGCTGTGATGGCGATATTATTTGAAATTTATTGAGATAGGCAGTGATTCGAAAAAGCATTATTCTTTCAAAAATTTTTAAAAAAGCTGATGTTAAGGCTATGGATCAGTAGTAGTGGTTTTCAGCTAAGTTTTTTTGTGTATTGGTATTATTTTGGTTAATTTTAGTGATGAGGGAAAAATACCCTGACATAATGAGGAATTAATGATATGGGTAAGCATTTGGCCAGTAAGTGACCAGGGATATCATCAGGCCCACAAGAATGATGGTTAGTTAATTTCAGAAGGCATGAGTAGACTTCTTTTTCATCAGTAGGTAGCAGAAAGGTAAAATGTTTTTGGGGAGAGGGAATAGAGGATCTGGAAGAAGCAGATGTTTGACTGAAACTAGTACCGTATATACTCGTGTATACCTAGTTCGACTCCGTGTATAGTTCGACCTCCAATTTCTCCGTGAAAAAATTAGATTTTTTTATATATCTCGTGTATAATTTGACCCTAGCTTTTTACTTACTCTTTTACCCTAGATTTCCGTCATGATCAACATTTTTCATTTCGATATCTCGAAGCTCACAATCGAGGTATATAGAACGATCTTGGTTTTCAACAGCTTTTAGTATCATAATAATACTATAATAATAAACTGTAAACATCGTAAACCTATTGCACGATCTTGAGAAGAAAAATATTTATTACTTTTTAACTACGATATGTGACCAACGAATGGTGGCAGAATTTCTAGCAAATAGACGTAAATTAAGCTTATGTAATGAAAATTAATAGATGCATATTACTTGTAAAACCTTTAATAAAAGTTATGAATGATAGTTGAACAAGATGAAATAAACTCATTTTGTAATGTAATGATAATTTTTTAGATCCGAGATTTTAAACCCTCAAAAGTATTACTCGTGTATAGTTCGACCCCCAATTTTTCGCAGAAAAATTTGGTCTTAAAAACTCGAACTATACACAAGTATATACGGTATCTATTAAATTTACTGAAATTTCATTAAAATGTTGATTAAGTAGATTGCTCACAGTCAGAGGATGCACATATATATTGTAATTAATGTCTAGTTTGATATTGGATTGTTTTGATCTTGGCCTATTAGAGCAAGTATTAATTATATTCCAGGCAGCTGTTTTTATTTTTTACATTTGATATAATTTTACTATGGTAAGCTTTTTTTGCTTCAGTAACTTTTAGCTTGTTCAATTTAAGTAGTTTTTGTTATTTATCTTGTCTTGTGAATTGCCTCTTATTTTGATATTTATATACATATCGCGAAGATATTTACTTGATCTGATAATTTCATCTGTGATCCATTTTGAAGATGCAGAGGTGACAGTTATGTATTTTTTTTGGAAAGGAGTTGTTGAAATGAAAGACAAAAATGTCCATAAAATAATCAAAAATCTTATTGACATCATTTGATGAATAGATTAATCAACAGATGAGAGGGCATGTATGAAGGTAGAAAAGTTTTGAGTTCCAAAGTTATGCTTTTGTTCATAGGGTGTTTGTATCTTAGTATTGGGGTTACCATTAAGCGAGATGATTTGAGCACAATGATCTGAGATACCTGTGCCAATGACAGTAGTCTTATGTTGGTATTTTGGTAAGTTTGTTAAATTGTTATCAATTAATGTACTGCTTGTCAAAGTTATTCTAGTAGGCTGATTAACAGTAGGAAAGATATTATAAGATGCAGTCAAGTCAAGAAACTTAAATTGATGAGGGTTTTTTTTAAGTGTATTAATATTAAAGTCGCCACAGATTATCAGTTAGTCATTTTTTTACATTGTGATAGTAAGAATAGTATGGATTCTTCAAATTTAACTAGGAATGCATCAATATTCTCCAATGGTAATTGGTATATGGCTAAGAGAAAAATATAGTATTTACCAATTAAATATTTTGTGGCTGCACTTTCATAGGATTTTTTAACATTAGCAGGCATATGAATTGCACAAACTTGCATATGCTGCTGTTTAGAGAATATGGCAATTCCACCATTTTTTGACATAATGCGCACCCTCGTATAACGCGCAGGGGGGGTTTCAGCCTCGTAATCTATGATTTTTCTATATACCCGCGTATAGTGCGCACCGATTTTTTTAGCGTTACCGTTCCAGAATAAAGTAGATGGTGTAACGTGTTCTAAAGCAATGATCGAATTATTGGTATTATGTATTGGTGACATAATGAAAGTGCGAAATGAAATTTTTGAATAACGTTCCAAAAGAACGTCAGCTAACTCAATCACTACATACGTGTTTACTTACAAGGTGATATTAGGATATATACAATAAATCGAATTATATTAATTTCATAGTTTGGCATATGACATTCTTTGAGCTAATAAAATGGAATGACAATAATCCTATGTTTTTTACATACATTTTTGTCATGCCTGAGGTGGACGGGTTCGCCCAACCTTCAGTTTTACCCTTATTAGAACACTCGGGAGCACGTAAACACGATAGCAAATAATCATAATTAACTACAGACTCGAAGAATCAAGAATAAAGGTAGGGAACGATAACTTTATTTAGTTCTACAAGAAGTATCACTCCCAGCATACTCAAAGGCATCAGCTGCCATTGTTTCTAATTGTAAGTAGAACCAGTACCTCACCACCAGGCCGGGCGCTGGTGTAGGGTGACGTCCTGCGTAAAATGACGATTCCGATAACAACATCGAAGAAGAATGGTCCAGTGATGAAGAATTTCTTGGCTTTTAAAATGAATAAATACTGAATTCATTCTTTTCATATCTAATTAATGTATGTTTATAGAATTAGTTAATACATTTTTACTGTTATCTATCTTACTTTTCGTAAAAATCACCAATAAAAATATGAGAATACCCGGGCAGTAATTACTGTGCCGAAATTGTGGAGATATGAGGACAAATGAAAATAGGAAGATTATGTACCCTCGTATAACACGCATCCTAAATTTTAACTCGAATATTTCGGAAAAAAAAGTGCGCATTATGCGCGGGTATTTACGGTAGTAACCATTTAAACTAATAGTTTTCATTTCCTCTTCACACAGCCAATGTTCACTTAGAACTACAATATCTACAGGCAAGGTTGTGAAAAGTACTTCAAGGTCAAGAGCCTTATTTCTAAGGCACTGAATATTAAGATGGAATATTCTACAAGCAACATCACATAATTCATGTGCACTGAAAACATCATCCAACATAGTTATGACATTTGTACTAGAATGATCAGTCTCTAGTCATTTTACTTAGGTTTTAGAATGCCTGATTGCAAGCGGGTTGCTGGTTTCATTAAGCTATCATTAGTTATAACATATTATGTCTATGCAAGAAATTAGGGATTTTGTGTGATAATTTTTAGTGTATGGAAAATAAGCATGCTTGTCCTCCTAATGATTTGCAAATCACTAGCAACATGTTTTCCTTGTTTGATATTTTAGGTTGGAGTATGTGTTTGGCCCATTTTGCAGACGATAAATTTCTCCCTTATCTCTGAGAGGAATCGTGTACCATTCGTTAGCCTCTGCAGTCTTATATGGACCACCTTCCTGTCATTCATGAAGCAGGCTGAACCTGAGGCAGCAAGGAAGGCTACTTCTCTTTAAAAAATAGCACAAATTATAAAATGAGCTAATAGTTACAGAAATGAAAAGGCTTAGAATTTGCATAATAAAATATTGACAAATACATTGTCGGTGCCAAAAAGTGAATTAAAACTCTGAATAAACTACTTTATGCTTTCCTTTTTCAACTCCAATTTCCTTTATTTACCATATTTTTCAGGCTATAAATCACTTTTTTCCAGAAGAATGGCTCCCAAAATCAGCCTGCATCTCATACTAAAGGTAAGATTATTATTGTATTCAGTATTGGCAGAAACCCACTGATCCCCAAATGGAATAATTGGCAGTCACTTATGAAAAAAACATTAAAATATACATTAATAATAAATAAATAGCAAAGATATTGTTAATATATACAGTAAATCCTTATGCAATGTTAATTCCAATAATGCATTTTCATTATTGCATGTCTGCACACAATGATTACAATTTTGGTGTATTTGCAATGTTATTCATATGTTTTAATTCCTAATAAGCCTGTTGAATTGCACAATTAATATTACGGAACATTAGAATTCTGGTAGATATCATAAACTTTTATAAAGACCATATTGCTGTTTTAACATTAAAAATTATACACAGTACAGTAACGAATGCTGGAATAACAAAATATTCAGTAAAACGAAATTATTTTCCATCTCCTGCCAATTCACTATGTAAAAATGTTTCATTTTAATGAATATCATTCTAACAAAAATATCGGTTTAGCGCAATAAAAATTCATCCCGGCACAAAAAAATACGATCATTATAACGAAGTTTGTAAAAAAAATCCTTAATTAATACGATGTATGCTTTTTTATCTTTACTGGGTATGGTTTATAACATCTTACAATGCTGCAAAGATTTAAACTCAGTTTAATCTCAGTCCAGGCAAGTCTATTGGACGATTACCTGACTACCTATATAGCAACCGATAGGCAGGTTCTTCACATCTCTATCGGACTGTTCAGAAAAAAATTACAGACTTTTTTAAGAACTAAACACAATTTCATGGTTTATTTCTTTATATCGTAAATACCCGCGTATAATGCGCACCATCGTATAACGCGCAGGGGGGTTTTCGGCCTCATAATCTATGATTTTTCTATATACCCGCGTATAGCGCGATTTTTTTTAGCGTTACCGTTCCAGAATAAAGTAGATGGTGTAAAGCAATGATCAAATTATTGGTATTGTATTGGTAACATAATGAAAGTGCGATATGAAATTTTCGAATAATGTTCCAAAGGAACGTCAGCTAACTCAATCATTACATACTCTATGTTTACTTACAAGGTGATATTAGGACATACACAATAAATCAAATTATATTAATTTCATAATATGGCATATGACATTGTTTGAGCTAATAAAATGAAGGAATGACGATAATCCTATGTCGACGTTTTTGTCACGCCTGAGGTAGACGGGTTTGCCCAACCTTCAGTTTTACCCTTATTAGAACACACTGGAGCACGTAAAAATGATAGCAAATAACCATAATTAACTACAGACTCTACGAATCAAGAATAAATCACGTATGAATGCTGAGAGAAAAGTAGGGAACGATAACTTGATGTTAGTTCTATAAGAAGCATCAACTCCCAGCAAACTAGTAGGCATCAGCTACCATTGTTTCTAATTGTAAGTAGTACCAGTACCTCACCACCAGGCCGGGCACCGGTGTAGGGTGACGTCATGCATAAAATAGCTCATCATTGTGCTAACAAAAGGAAAGGTGAGTTACAATGTAGCAAATCATATACAGTGAAATGCGAGAATACGTGGAATGAATTGTCCACGGATGTTATTATAAAAGGTTTTAAGAAATGTTGCATCAGTAATAGTTTAGATAGTAGTGAAGATGATATGGTGTGGGAGGACGACAATGACAGCACCACGGCAATGGAGGATACAAGATGACGATTCCGATAACAACATCAGAGAAAAATGGTCAAATGACGAAGAATTTCTTGGCTTTTAAAATGAATAAATACTGAATTGATTCTTTTCATATCTAATTAATGTATGTTTATAGAATTAGGTAATAAATTTTTACTATTATCTATCTAACGTTTTGTAAAAATCACCAATAAAAATATGAGGATATCCAGGCAGTAATTAATGTGCCGAAATTGTGGAAATATGGGGTCAAATGAAAATAGGAAGATTATGTCCCCTCGTATAACATGCATACTAATTTTTAACTCAAACATTTTGAAAAAAGTGCGCATTATACGTGGGTATTTACGGTAATTGTTTTGTTATATTTACCACCGTTCTGACATTTTGACTGAAGTGCAGTATATTCCCCTTGACTGTGGCACTGCAAAGACTATGGCCAAATATGGAACTATGCCCTACAGTAATATGTTCTCATATGAATAAACAGTTTGTACATCAAAAAACTTTTCCTTTTTATTCCAATAAAACCTTCCATTAAGATGGATTTTGGTTGGGTTGACTCTTCCCATGTCGCTAAAATATACAGAGATTATTAATTCCTGTTCATTTTTTCAGATATAATTTTCAAAAAATGGGTATTTTTTTAAAAGCCAAATCAGTCAACTACATATTCATATATAGGAAAACTGCACTTATAACATAAATATTATAGATATGAGGTAGTTATTACTCTCCAAGTATGTTGTTGTTTAGCAGTGATTTTTCTAAATTTGTGGTGCATCTCTGAATACTGTCTCTAACTAACACTATTAAATACATACACTATTTACAGTTAATTGAATATTTGCATCTGTTTGCACTCCACTACTCCTCAAATATTTTTCTTTGTGTGATAGTCCTCCATGCAATTGGAAAATAGCATGAGAAAATCATTTAAAGAAAAAACATCGCCAAAAAATTGCATTTGCTTGATCCATTCTGTACTGAAATATTCTTGTATTTCAGTCTTTGGATTTAGGCCCATGTTTATAATTACGCTAAGGAAGGCCTCGATATCACAAGATTCACTACTCTTCCAATTAGCGAGATGTGATGTAGGCGAATTCTGCTTGGCGAATTTTCTGTTTTTGCCGTAGAGATTGGTTTCATCGCGTATTAGACTGATCATTTCATCTCAAAAAAAAAGTCGGAAATATTGTATAAGTTCGCTGTGAATATTAAAATCACTTGGAAGAATTATTCCCAGTGTAACCTCACTAAAATCAGGTTGAAAAGTTGGACCAGGGTCATTAGAAACGATGTCCAACCAACCTGTCGTAAGTCTTGGCATAGGTTCACCATTTAACACGATTTTCTCCTCATCTTCGTCTAATTCCCTTTCACTATTCATCGGACTATCTGATTCATCACTAAAACTATGGAAATATTCTTCATCATCACTTATTTCAGCTAATAATTGGACCAAATCCGATACTGATACTTCAAAGTCCGCCATGACGGATGTTTACGTTCTCAATTAGGAAATTCAAGTTCAAAAAAATGTAAATTTTATGGGTTACTTTGACTTACTCGGTGCTTTGACGTCACTACCAGTATTCTCTTTCGAAAGTGACCATCACCTGTCATCTAGTATCACTTACGGAAGGTAGAATAAAAGCTATGTTAGTGAATGGCAGAATGCGGAATATATCGTATACGACACGTAACAGCAGACATCTGCTTGCGGAATATGTCGCAAACGACATGCAAGGGAAAAACGCAAGTGCGGAATATATCGTATTCGACACGGGAAGGGTTAAGCACTACAGTTCTCAGAGTTACCATTTTTGGCACCGGTGTCAGGGGGAGGATATATTGCGCTTCCTCTGAATTTTTAAAATTGCATTTCATTGTAACGAATATAGTTGGATTGTCTGCACGAATTGAGTATACTGACATTTCAATGTGTATGTGTATATATATATATATACATACAGGGTGTTCCTAAATTATGCTGACAAAATGATATGGGTTGTAGGGTGGCATGCCTGATGTGAAAACACCCAGTCCCTGTGTCCAGGGCAGTTTTCTGTTTGAGCTACAAGGTGAGAAATCGCATACCTATGCACCTGGTGTTAAGACAATCCTTGTGCTTTGCACACCACCTCTGATGTGCTGCCTCAGTGCATGGTGAAAGGTTTTTCTCATTCTATTTACTTAGTATTCCTTGCAGGCATGAGTGTACAGATAGCAGATAGTGCATTCGGTGATATGTGTTTGCAGAGTTAGAAGAAATATAAATTGGAACTTCAGGATGTAACAGCATGTGATATTAATCAACAATCACCATACTGAGTATGGGACAAGATTATTAAAAGAGGTGCTCGAACTGGTGGCCCCCAACCTGCAAACACAACATGCATCTTCTGAACAATGATTTCGTAGTTCATTCGAAAATTCCCGCCGTGTTGTGGATTGAATCACTAATGTTGAGGCACTTCCAGAAAAGCAGGCGACTCAAAATTTTTTTGACGGTAGGATTATGTGCAAAACCAACTAGATAAAACGAAAATCTTGAAAAAGTTCAACAATGCAGCCACTAAAAATTCTCAATCGTTAAAACAAAATTTCTAGGTTTATGTATTTCCGACTGTGCTACGGAACTGAAATTTTTCTTAAAGGTAGAATTGGTAAAAAAACGAAATAGGGATTATAGAAATTTGATATTTTAATTTGTTTGGCAGTAAAAATTCTTCAAGTTTAAACAAATAGGTAAATGTTTGGATACTACTGGGCAAGCTAGGGAGCTAAATTTTTAAGGTATTTAGAACTAAGTATATATAAATGAATAAATATTTCAATGTATCCATAAAATTTAAAAAATTAGCTAAATATTTCACTTCTAAATGTGCTACAAATTTAAAATTTGGCAAAACTGTGCAAATTATTAACCCAATGTGAAAAAAGTACAATATTCCTAAAATTGCAAATATTAGTGATTGTGTTACTCCATTATTGTTCCATATGGAAAAAACAAAAATCGGTGCAGAGGAAAAATCTTTTGAATTAAAAAAATTTCTATGATGAAATATCTCTCTGAAAAATTAATGTTATTTCAAGATGAGATGAAATGCTTGCAGAATGAAAGCACCTTCTACTAGTGTGTGTGTACATATATATATATATATATATATATATATATATATATATATATATATATATATATATATATATACATACATATATATATATATACTGCCTGGCAGTAGTACTGTCAGTATGGTATAGAGCCGAAAACAAATGATGTTGGTTGGGTCTATATCCAATAGAGCTGTAGGCGTGATCAGGACGATTTGAACGGCTACAGTACTGCGATGTGGAAAGCAAGAGGGAAACTACCACATTACAATCCCTAGTAAAGATTATATGGTTGGACAATATGAGTTCTCTCGAGGTAAAACAATCCGGAGGTAAAATAGTCCCCCAATCGGATCTCCGGGCGGGGACTGCCTTGAGGAAAACATTTGTCGAAAGTAAATTACGAATAGGGACTTGGAACGTAAGAACTATGAGAAAGGCAGGAAAGCTAGAGAACTTGAAAGAAGAAATGAGAAGAAATAGAGTGGACATTATAGGGCTAAGCGAAACTAGATGGGAGGGAGAAGGACAGTTCGACTCGGAAGAATTCACGGTAGTTTATTCTGGAGGAAATAGTGGGGAAAGGGGAGTAGCTCTGGTACTTAGGAAAGATATGATGAAAAGCGTGACCAAGATAATAGCAACGAACGATAGACTAATGGCAATAAAGCTAAAAGCAGTCCCAGTGGACATGCTGATAATCCAGGTATATATGCCAACATCAGCTCATGACGATGAAGAAATAGATGAGATCTATGAGCAAATTAATGAAATTTACGAAGAAAACGGAAGAGGAAAGGTAAACTGCATAATAATGGGAGATTGGAACAGCATAGTCGGAGAAGGACAGGAAGAAAATGTTGTCGGGCAATACGGACTTGGGAAGAGAAATCGAGGAGGGGAGAAACTCGTAGAATTCTGCATCAATAATGACCTTGTAGTGACTAATACATGGTTCAAAAACCATAAACGAAGGTTATACACATGGAAAAGCCCCGGAGATGGAATGAGAGGCCAAATAGATTACATTCTAGTAAAACAAAGATTCAGGAACAGCATAAAGACCTCCAAGGTATTACCAGGAGCAGACATTGATTCAGATGACAGCCTTCTAATAGTTGACGTAAGTACAAAGCTCAAACAAATAAGAAAAACGAGAAGAGAAAGACAGACTTGGGACCTAGAAAAACTGAAAGAAAGACAGGATGTAGTCTGCATGAAGTTGGAAGATCGCCTATGAAATTTGGAAAACAAACCATAGACCGTGGATATAGAATATGAAGAAATTAAAACCATTATCAAGGATACCTTGGATAAAGAGATTGGAAGACGAGAACATAATCAGAAAACCATGGATCACTAAGGAAATGCTGGATAAAATGGATGAGAGACGAAAATGGAAAAACGATAACAGTGAAAAAGGTAGAGTCAACTATAGACGTATAAACAATGATTTGAGAAGGGTAACAGATAAAGCTAGAGAAAATTGGATAAAAGGAAAATGTGATGAAATAGAACAAATGGAAAAGTTAGAACGGTACGATATGATGTACGCTAGGGCACTGGAATTAGAAGATAAGAAGTCTAATGGAATTTGTGGTAAAGGAATTATGAATACGGATGGGAAGATAGTCTCAGAAACAAAGGATGTAGCACAGGTATGGGAAGAATACATTAAGGAATTATACAGCAAACAGGCAGGAGTGGCAAAAATAGAACTGGAAAATGAGGAAAACATTGAAGAAGACAACTTAGGACCAAGTATTATGGAGAGCGAAGTAGAAAAGGCGATAGTGGAACTAAAGAAGGGGAAAGCCACGGGCAGCGATGGAATACCGGCTGAGATACTTAAAGTCATAGGATCAGAAGGACTAACGGCGATCACGAAATTAATTAATAAGATTTACGACACGGGAGAGTGGCCTCAGGATTTCCTAGAAGTAACAATGATCCCTCTAAAGAAGAAGCCAAAGGCAATGCAGTGTAAAGATTACATAACGATAAGCCTTCTGTCACACACATCGAAGATCATCACGAGGATTCTTAATAAAAGGCTGGAGAAAAAGGCAGAAGAAATAATAGGGGAAGATCAATTCGGTTTCAGAAAAGGACGAGGAACTAGAGATGCTATAGGAGTAGTTAGAATCATATCGGAAAGGGCAATAGAATACAGTCAAGATATCTGCGCATGTTTTGTAGACTGGCAGAAGGCCTTTGATAGAGTAAATTGGGTGAAGTTGATGAAGATGTTAAAGGATATAGGTGTAGACTGGAAAGACAGAAGACTGATTAGGAATCTATATGAGAATCAAGTTGTAAAGGTCAGGTTTGAGAATGTGGACACCTGCGGAATAAATATCGGTAGAGGAGTAAGACAAGGCTGCTGCCTATCGCCAACCCTATTCAATATATATGGAGAAAGTCTAATGCAAGAAGCTTTAGAAGGCACAGGGGATTTCAAAATTGGAGGAAGGATTATAAGAACAGTAAAATACGCAGTTGATCAAGTACTTCTAGCAAGAAAGGAAGAGGAGCTACAAAAAATGATAAATACACTAGTGATAACAGGTAGAAAATACAGTATGGAAATAAATGCAGAAATATCCAAGGTCATCCAAATATCAGGCAAAGAAGAGAATCTGAACATAAGTATTGGAGGAAAACCTTTAGAACAAGTTTCAGACTATAAATACCTTGGAAGCATCATAACAAGAGAAGTAAAATGTACAGATGAGATCAGGACTAGAATAGGAAAAGCAAAAGCGACTTTCAGAAGAAAAAAATACCTACTTACTGTGAATATAAGGGAAGATATCTGCAAGAAGTTCTTAAAAAGCTATGTATGGAGTATAGCCTTGTATGGGGCAGAAACATGGACGCTAAGGTAAACTGAATCAAATACTTGGAAAGCTCTGAAATGTGGACTCAGAGGAGAATGCTAAAGATAAAATGGACAGATAGGATGAAAAACGATGAAGTGCTATGAAGAGTAGGAGAGAAGTGAATGATTATACACACTATTAGAAAGAGGAAGGCAAACTGGGTTGGACATTACCTGAGGAGAGGTAGTATGATTAAAGACATGTTAGAAGGAAAACTAGATGGGAAAGAGGTAGGAAAAGGTTTCAGTTGATAGATGATTTGAAAGGGAAAGAGAGTTATCAAGATATGAAGAGGACAGCGGAAAATAGGAGTATATGGAGAACCAGGTTTAACCAAGAATAATCACGGACCTGTCTACGGACAGACTACCTATGATGATGATATATATATATGATACTAGTAGGTGCTTGCATACTGCAAGCATTTAATCTCACCTTGAAAAAACATTAATTTATCCAAGATATTTTATCGTGAGAAATATTTCTTTAATTCAAAAGATTTCTCCTCGGGACCGGTTTTCGTTTTTTTATTATATAACAATAATGGAGTAAAACAATCACTAATTTGTGCAATTTTAAGAATATTATAATTTTTCCACATTGGGTTAATAATGCCACACATTTCTGCTAAATTTTAAATTTGTAGCACATTTAGAAGTGAAATAACATTATCTAAAAGTTTAAATTTTAAATAATTTTTAACGGCTGCAATAAGAATTTCATGGATACAATGAAATGTTTATTCGATTATATAGACTAAACTCTAAATCACTTAAAAATTTCAGGTCTCTAAATCGCCCCGTAGTAGCTAAACATTTACTTATTTGTTTAAATTTTAAGAATTTTTAACTGCCAAACAAATTAAAATATCAAAATTAGTATAATCACTATTTCGTTATTTTTTACAAATTCTACCTATAAAAAATTTCAGCTCCGTAGCACATTCGGAAATAAATAAACCTTGAAAATTGATTTAAACAATTTCGAATTTTTAGCAGCCTCATTATAGAACTTTCTCAAGATTTTCGTTTTTTATAGTCGGTTTTGCACAAAATCCCACCTAATAAAAAAATTTTGAATCTCCAGCTCATCTGGAAGTGGCTAAACATTAGTATTCTCCTCCTCTGTAAGAAACGTCGATATATAATGATAATAGTACTAGAAAGTAGTACTAGTATAGTACTAGATAATAATACTGCAAGCATTTCATCTCACCTTGAAAAAATATTCATTTTTTCATGAGACATTTCATCATGGTAAATATTTCTTTAATTCTAAATATTTCTCCTCTGGACGGGTTTTCGTTTTTTCATTATGGAAAAATAATGAAATAAAACTTTCACTAACTTTTAAATATATAAAATAAATAAATATATAAAATATTTCTAATAATGAAATATCTCACCGAAAAATCAATTCTTTTCAAGGTGAAATGAGATGCTTACAGAATGCAGAATATATAAATGTATATATCATTATATATAGACATTCCTTACAGAGGAGGAATAACATCATTATATATAGACGTTCCTGACAGAAAATCATAAATTTGTAAGTTAAACTTTACTATATTATCCATAATCAAACTAACTTTATTCTTAAATATTTTATTTTTAGGTAAGGGTTTGAAGAGCTCTTCAAGTAACATGTTCTAATCCCAGATTCCTCTATTAAGGAAAAAATATTTGGCAATATTTGTTTTTTGCAGTCTCAATTTTCTTTTAAACTCGTCCATTTTTTCCAAGTCTGACTTCTCTACCCTACTCCTTAGATCTTCCCATGCCTTATTTTTGCCAAAAACCTGGAATATACCACCTAATCTATTAACCCTCCTCCTTTTCTCAAGCGTTTCCCAACCCAGCATTTTAATCATTTCGGTGAAGCTATCTCCCTTGTTGAATCTTCCTAAGGTATATCTCGCTGCCTCTTTGCACCTTCTCTAATTTCTGAAAATGCCCTATCTTGTAAGAGTCCCATACATTCATAGCGTAATCTAATATAGGCCTAACCAATGATTTATATGCTAACTCTTTTGCTGTCTTTTCAATTATGTAATGCAAGATCATATGCTTTTGTTAATGTGTATCACCACATTAACTTGTTAATTGACACATTTTAAACATTTTCAGGTTCTACATTGCACCTTTTAGCTGAATTATTAGGGTACTCAACTGACATTAGAACAGTACCATCAGGTACAGCTTCCTTTTCAATATTTCATTGTTATAGTGAAATGACACCAAGAGAAGTCAGTAGCTTTAAAAAATATAACTGGGTTTGAACCTATGTAATACCTACCGTTATTGTATACAGTTAATTATACTGTTAATATTTTATGATTTTGTCATTCGTTAATAAAATTTCCTATTACTTTTTTAAACCAACTTCTATGTCATTGTGATGAACCTACCAAAAGATTTACAATTGTCTCCTACGGTTGCCTGTGAAACATTCCCTCAAGGAATTATCATTTCTTATGCTGTTTAATCACAATCTGGTTAGTCAATGCTTCAATTAGAATGTTTTCAACATGAATGACTATGATACCATTAAAAGGTAGAATGTGGTTAAGTATTACATTCATTGAGACTTGCCACAACTGATTTAAAGTTTTTGTTTCACAGTTCCTATAGACCTTTGGTGGGCAGCCTTTTCTACTTGGTGGGAGTGAAGCCTTCGGTGGGCTGCATTGGAAATTGTCAATGCTTCTGCAGACTGCATTAAAGTTAATTCGGAAGTTACTTAGGACTTACTAGGCACCATATGGGTGAAAATCAAGTTAAAATTAGGTTTTAGGGTTAACATTACTATATTAAGAATCATGATCCATTTCAATCTTAGAAATGCTTTTGAAAAAAGATCTAAAACAAAACTACTAAGAACTTATATGAATTGATAAATATTTATTAAGGGATCTCAATTTAATGCTCGACATTGTAACAGGTTTTGCTAGATATAAAATAACTTTCGGTAGCTAAATAAAAATGAAAAGTTTTGAAAACTACGAAACATCAGGCCCGCAGGTTGGGCACCCCTGATAAAGACGATTTCATTCACATTTCATAATCAAATCAAATAATTTTATTGAATACTACTGCATATGATATTGATCGGAATGTTTTTCTCAGATTTTATTTGCATAAGAACTTTCGAAATATTATCTGCTTCTTCTTCTAGTGCAGCAATCTGTAATGAAAATCAATTTCAAGAATTAAGTTACGTCTTTTACATCACTTCAATTTTTGTAATTCCGTGATGAGTAACATAAGTTGATGGAGAATCACGTACTTTATTGAGTATACAAGAATAGTCAACATTATGATGCACAGGAATTTCGTTTTCAGTTTCGGCTTCTTCATCTTGTTTGTCTTCAGCAAAAACAATTATTGTATTTTCCTGAAAGGAAATATGATTCGCAGTGATTTATAAATGTAAGCTATTGCTCCAAAAAACTGATACATTACACAACTACGCACCAACATAAAATGCTCCATTTTTAACGTCTTGGAAAGTAACTGACTGCATTTTTTCGGGTATCGCTTTCTCAATTGAATGACTCTGTGCATTACCTGCTCCTTTTCTTCCTCTAAAAACGCAAATTTAACGGTTATTACAAAGTAAGAATTTCTACAAAAATTTCACTGTACTTAGCTATAACTAAACTTAGATGTGTTCTTAATATTAGGAAACCTTAAGTCACACGCACTGTTAAAACTAAGGTCCTATTAATTCTAAAATTACACCGAATAACGAATGAAATCACATCGACTTTTTGTCATTAGCTACTATTAAAGAATATTGTTAAGAGAGTTGGTTAATGAGTCAATAAGTCATTCATTTTACAAAACCATATTTTATTACTCACCGGACGTTTTAATCTCATGAAGTACATTAGCTCCAACACTCATGATCAGAAAATTACTGCTGATTACTGCGTTACTTACTGCTACGAAATTTAGGCGGGATAAGCCTTCAAGAGGATGTGTGTGAAGTTATCTACAATAACCATATACGATATGTATATCGATACTCGGCGTGACCAACAAAAGAGTTGAAATGTGTCGAAAGTTTATTTCTTGCAAATTATGCAAAAAATACTCCATTAAGATGCTTAAAAATACTTAGGTAATTTTAAATACATCGTATTTTATCATAATCAATAATTTAAATGACATATAATGGCACAGAGAAGTGATAAATGATACTTTTCACGTTCATGCCTATCAATCAACTGCCGAGAAAGGAACAATACGAGAAAAACAAGCTGTGCTGCATATCAGCAATAACAGATAATACACAGCAGATATTCATAAATCAATTTATGTGCGTCACCAAAGTCTTCCAGGTGTCAATTCCTTTTAATTTTAACATATCCGAAGACCTAGCACAAACTTATCAAATTACGAAATAGACGTTGTATTTTATGAAGAAATGGAAGAAAGTAGGAAGTCAGTAATAATAGGTGTAATTAAGCATAGATTCCTACGTATTCTGATACATAATTTTATAACCTACAAGTTAAATATATCCATTATGTTGGTGTCAATTACGGCCTTGCGCAAAATCAAGTCCAGCCATCGTAGTCAATGATCTTAAACGAAAAAAGATTGCGCTTCCCGCATATGGTTTAGCATTGAATGTGATCGCTGATTTGGAATATTAATATGTTTTCTCTTGAACTGTAGCTTTCTATGTAAAGTGTCGTATTGTGCGGTATTTGGCTGTTTTAACAGTTTCAAAAATTTTAATGGTAGGGTGAGATTTTTTCAATTTCCCCAAGAAAAGTCCATTCAAGAAACATGGATTCAAGAATGTCAGAGAAAAGACAACATAAAGGTGAAATAAGGTAAGAACTAGGGATACGGAAAAAGTATCGATAATTTACTCATATCGACAATTTCCTTTCGATACCTCGATACCAAGTACTTTGTACTCGATTCTTTTCTTTCGATTTTCTACTAATATCGGTATATTTTTCTCAGTATCGAATCAAATGAGTACAAGCAGTAACAAAAGTGAGGCAGAATTTGCACAAGTTCCCCAGCGTTGACACACTAAAAATCACGACTTGATGAGCTGTACGAGGTCATGATGAAGGTTTATTCTGACAAAATAAGTGATCCTATTGTTGGAAATGTTGCAATTACTTTGGACATTTGAACTGAAATTATGCCATGCCGTAGTTTCCTGGGTATAACAGCACATCATTTGAACGGCACAGACATTGTTTCTAAATGCATTGCAACCAAGGAGCTCACGGAAAGGCATACATCAGTCAACATTTGTGAGCAACTTGAAGCTGATTGCAGAGGCGTACCTAGGTTTTTTGCGCCCTTGGCAAGTCCATGGCTCCGCGCCTTATAATTGTGACAATTTTGGTAATTGGTAAAATCGTAATAAATAATAATGTTTTATAACTATATTATTATAAAATATATAATTAGTTTGTACATTTATATACATCAAATCGGTTTTAGCTTTGTTCAACAGATTATTTGTAGCTGTGAGAGAACTAAGAAACATTTAGTACATAAAGTTACAGATTCATAGATAGAAACCAAGTAATTTTTGGAACAAAAAATAATTCTATAAACATAAATTTATTCGAGTACTTTAAAGCTTGATTTTTCTTGCTTTATCGTTAGCAAAACTAGTTATGATTTCATCGAAACTAACCAGTTCATGCTCAATGGAAAGGAGACACAGAGATGGTGTGCGTTCTTGGCCCGATGTCGATCTCAAATAATTCTTAACAAGTTTTAACTTACTAAAACTCCTTTCAGCCGTGGCCACAGTTGCTGGCATAGAAAGAAATACTCTAAGAGCTAGTTCAATGTTTGAGTAGGTTTCTCGCAATTCCCATTTATTCAATTCATTTAAAATATCTAGATTATATATATTATTGGGGTTTTTGTACTGTAGTAGTTCAGTAATTTGGTGTTTAAAGCATTTTATTTCAATTTTAAATTGGTCCTGATTTATTTCTGTGTATTTATCTGTCAATAAAATGGCCCTCGATTCTAAATCCGCGCTTGTCATTGAATGAAATGCTTCGCTAGTAAAAAAATTAAAGTTCTCTGCAATGTTTTTAAGAGATTCAAATCTTACATTTAACTGCGTTATAACAGGATCAATTACAGAGAAACAAGTATTTTTTACTGTATCGAAGTTCACTGATTCGTCTTCAGCAAGCTCACCTGACATTTTCTTCCGTTTTGACTTCCTTTTTTCAGTTGGGTCTATTTTCATGTTGTTACAAACGGCCTCGATTTTAATAAAAATATCGTGGATCTCGTTATTTCTAAGATCTTTCAAAGCCTCTATAAGTCCTTTAATTAATATGGACGGTCTATAAACATTCTGATCTTTTTTTTTGCAATGATAAATTGACTTTATTTAACCTTACTAGTATCAAGTACCACAGGTTTAAAAAGGCAACAAACTTGTAGCTATTAACTTGACGGTGCAATGATTTAGCAAGAGATAATGTGTCACCAAGTAAATGATCATCTTTCATCTCTCCCAAGATTAAAATAATTTGTTCGAGTTGCTCATATACGGCACTAACAGCTTCTACTTTTGAACACCATCTGGTGTCGCTGTGTCTTTTCAAACAAATTTTAATTACTGATGATAGTTTTTGCCATCTGTTAGTGCACGAAGAAAAGAAATTGTATAACGACTGTATAGTTCCAAAGAATGTTACAATATCTGCATTAACGCTAGCCGCATATACGCCTACCAAATTTAGAGTATGTGCACAACATGCAATATACCGAGCACGTGGATTCTCGTTTTGGATTATGGCTTGAACACCTTGGTACTTTCCTGACATATTAGCGCCATTACTGTAGCCTTGACCACGAATATTTTCAATTAATAGGCCATCTTGAATAAGTTTTTCCTTAATATAGGATGCAATGCCTTGTCCCGTTTTTTCTGTTGTATTTATGAAATCGATGAACCTCTCCTCAATTGTATATTTCCCTTCAGCAAATTTTACATAAGGAATAATTTCTGTTAATTGATCTTTGTGTGATACATCTGGAGTGCTGTCTAATATTATACTATAATTCTTAGCCATTTGAATTTCTTCTATTATTTCACAGCGTGTTTTTGATGCCAAAATATCAATAAATTCATTTTCATAATTATTATGGTGTTTAATATGAGATTCAAGAAGATTTTTCATCTCAAAATCAAATTGGCTAACAAATTTTATCAAATTTAAAAATATACCAATCTTTTTCTTCGAAATTACTACTGTGTCCACGAAATGCCAGGTTATTTTAAGCGCAGAACAATATACATGTTAATATTATTTTTAAAATATGACACCATTTCCATATTTCATTATTCAGTGCTACTTGTGCAAGGTGATCAATCAGTCCCCCTTAGTAGAAGTCGATTTGTTCGTTTCAGCACCATAGAGTAAGGATATATAAAAAGCGCGCTTCCTGCCTGCGCAGTGGAGAGAAAGTTCCCCCAACATATGCCTCAGCTCGAGTCATGTGACTTAAGGCAAGGGACGGATTTTTGTCACCCATTCGAACATGCAATGCCGCGTAAGTATTTGGATTAAGGAGTTTTAAAATAGATTCTGTTCCTTTAAAAGGTTAAAATGAAACAATGGGATGAAGAAAACACCCCAAATAATTTGATATTTTTGAAGATTTAAAAATTTCCCTTCGGTTGCAATAATAGAGACACCGGAGAATCCCTGGCTCCAGTTTGAATCCAGAACAAGATGATATAAACGGAACTTATGATGCCTACTTTCCACATAATATTTAATACTTAAAATGGTTTTCATAGTTCTAAAATCACCGCGGAAGAGTTGCTCACTGTTCCCAAATTTCATAATTTACCGTTATAAAATCATTATATATAAACGTTCCTTACAGAGGAGGATATAACATACATATAGGAGGATACTAATGTTTAGGCACTTCCAGATGAGCTGGAGATTCGAAATTTTTTTCTTAGGTAGGATTTTGTGCAAAACCGACTAGAAAAAACGAAAATCTTGAAAAAGTGCAACAATGCGGCCGCTAAAAACTCGCAATTGTTTAAACAAATTTTCAGGGTTTAGGCATTTCCGAATGTTCTACGGAGCTGAAACTTTTTTTATAAGTAGAATTCTTAAAAAAACGAAATAGGGATTATACAAATTTTGATATTTTAATTTGTTTGGCAGTAAAAAATTCTTAAAGTTTAAACAATTGGATAACTGTTTAGGTACTACGGGATGAGCTAGGAAGCTGAAATTTTAAAATTATTTACAGTATAGTAAATTTGGACAAACAAACTTTTCAATTTCACCATATATGAATTGCGGCGGCCGTTAAAAATTCTTCAAGTTTAAACAAATAGGTAAATGTTTAGATACTATGGAGCGAGATAGGGAGTTGAAATTTTTGTTATTTAGAGAATAGTCCCTACAAACGAATAAACATTTCAATGTATCCATGAAATTGTTATTACGGCCGTTAAAAATTATTTAATTTTAAACAATTTATAAATGTTATTTTACTTCTCAATGTGCTACAAATTTAAAATTTGGCGTAAATGTGTGGCATTATTAACCCAATGTGGAAAATTTATAATATTCCTAAAATTGTAAAAATTAGTGATTGTTTTACTCTATTATTTTTCCATAAAGAAAAAACGAAAATCGGTCCAGAGGAGAAACCTTATGAATAAAAGAAATATTTCCCATGATGATATATCTCCCTGAAAAATGAATTTTTTTCAAGGTGAGATGAAATGCAGTATGCAGGCACCTTCTACTAGTATTACATATACCTACATTCGAACGGAAAACTAAATTGATCACGCATATTTGCATGGGAAAAATTACTTATGTACCGGACTATACTGAATCCAACAATAGTCATTGCGATGGCAACACTCGTGTTATAAAAACTTCAAAAACACCGGTATTTACGCGGAATTCGAAGAAATACGATCGATAAGCAACATTCTACGATATAAATTAAAATTTTCATTAATTTCTTCAGAGAATAGTGTAGATCCCGCTCCGAGATTACTATTCTAAGATATTTTAATGCGCAAGAGAAAATTAACCTGCACGTTGGATATCAAATTGCCAATGTAACTCAAACGGCAAGGATAGTAACTGAACCGGGGATTTTCAATCTTTGCAACAAACACTTTCCTCGCGATCCCGGATCCAGTAGCAAGAGATTTCCACCAATTGTGATGGAAATCGGCCCATTGGTTCAAAAAGTTAATAGGGAAGAACAGACAGATACGACGAAACTAGAAACCTATTTCCATTCTTGAAAGTAGCCTAAAAAATCGGTTTTTAAATTCTTGAGGTGGAAATTTCTATACAAGCGTAGAATTTAACACTTTTATTACATTAAATTATAAGTTCATTTTAATTACCGAAATTAGATTGATAAAATTTAGTTCTTATGTACTGCCAATTTTATAATTGTGGGATGTATATGAATTATTTGAATGGAGAGTATTATTGAATATCACAAGAATATGTATATTCTTCTGCCATATTCGTTAAGATCAACACAAAAATGAATAGAAGCTATTAACAAGAAATATGGTCGACCAATATATTTTGATGCAATCTTATTTTAACTTTGACATTTTTAACGTTACTTAGCAATGCAATAGTCTAATAATATTTTTCCATATCTTCCATAAATCATATCAGGTGACATTACACTACTAATTATTTGGTACAGTAAATTTACATGTGATTTTTCTTATTAAAAGACAAAAAATACAAAATGATGCACTTTTAATAATTAGTTTCTAGTTACTATAGAACAGAAATAAATGACATCAACAATGTTTTACGTCAAAATTTTTTATTATTATTCCTTTATTTGGTAATATACCAATATTATAATGCTTGCAGATAACATACAATCGTTACAATATATTTATCAAATTTCTTCCAATCACCACCACATAAACAACACACTACTTCCTTCTATCCTTTATATGTTTACATCTATTCTTAAATTATGGGACACTTTTTACATTACGTACCTCAGCAGGTAACTTGTTAAACTCGCTTACTCCATTCACAAACAAGCCTCTTAGCAATTTCTTTACCTCTATACACATTAACAAATGCGTTTAAAATAGCCGGGAACATTAATTAAATTATGATACACAAAGTATTTTTAAATGCGGTATTATAAGCACAAAGTCAAGTAAATATTTCTCGGCAAATTATATACTATTCGTACATACTTCATGTTCTTATATTAATACATATTAAAAGAAAAACACGATTATCCATTAAAAGTACTTGATTACACAAGCAAATTATTTAGCCATAATATTCCAATAAGTTGAGAAACACTATTACAACAGAAAACTGCATCAATACAACTTATTTTAAGAATCTCATCCTTACGCGTCTCAGACATTTATCTTTTTCATTTAACTTACCTATGGAATGTAATCGGTCTTCCTTTCACATATCTCTCTTTGCAATTATATGCACAACAAGAAGCAACCATATTGCGTAATATGGAGTGCTTAAATAGCTCAATAAATGAAAAAAACAACACCAAAACTACAAAACACAACCACAACGTAAGATTTAGTGAAAAATCATATGTTCCTTCGCCATAAGGCTCTGATGTTATGTTTAATTGACGCTTAAGTTCCCCACTGCGCATTGTCACTCCGGCTGGTGTGGTGAGTCACTACTCACGAAGACAGCCTTCGCTTGGTCCTTCAGACCGTACACACAAGGATTAGATTGGATTGGCGGGATGCTTCGCCAGCTTGCCTTAACTCACGTGGTCACCGGTTTCCAATGTTGGGTCCATGCGCAGTAGACCAAAATGGCTCTATATCCTTACTATATGTTCAGCACAGTCCGCCATTTTGAACATGAAGTCATAACAAAAGATGATTGAAAAGCAGTGGCGCCACTGCTCGGAGAATGTTGGAACTTAAAACAAAAGACGATTGTAATGCGCAATGTTAGGTTGGTATCTTGGAAGGCGGTAAATTTGAATCTATTTAAAATTTTGCCGTTGGTATCTTGGGAGGTGCCTGATTCGAATCGAGTTAAAATTTTGCTGTTGAGTACGCCGAATGCGCGGTATATTCGAATCGAATTAAACTTTCTGGGTTGGTATTTTGGATGGCGGCGGATTTGAGTACGTTAAAATGAAGCGAAATATGGAGCAGGTTGATCAAGTTTTTATTTCCAATAAAATACAATCATTATTACTATAAATACACACAACAAAAATAACCATCTTTTTTCAAAGGAGGTGGTCCATCAATATGAATTTCTCCTTTATTATAGTGTTCCAGGCATGGCTGATATCGTTCCGTCTTATTCCAATCTTCTAATTCTTGTAATTTGGGAAATCTGGCGGTTATCTGATGGATGCCACGTGGATGATGCAGTTCAATATAATCAATAGGTATAAATTTCAGATCCTCCAATTTCATCGTCTTCCAACCACGTTCATGATAGGTTCGAATAGCCGACCCAACTTTATGTATAATTGCGAGTTGTTTTAAGTCCATAACTGAAAATTAATTATTTTCAAATCAATGATTGCTTAGATTTATAATATATTAATAATTTCAAATATAAATTAAATTACCTTTGGAGTGCGATCTTATGCGTAGAATATCTGGATGCGTCTTTCTTTGAGAAACTCACTTATGCACGCGTCCGTCCTCTGCCGAGTCTCAAATCCGAATGAAATTTTCTAAGTGCAAGGTTGCAAAAATGCTGAGTCTATGTTTATGCAGCATACACCTTTTACCCGATGAGGGTAATTGTGAAATCGGAGGGCAGTCAAAAACGAGTAAATCGATGACTTTATGTCCATATTGGATAAGAATTTACATTTTTCTAAACCTTTTACGAAAAAAGATGATGACCTAATGCATATTTCAACAGTGCATTTTCGAAATTTTCATGGGTGATGGGTACTTCTACCTCCATTCTGTGAAAGTATTTGGTAAGCCATGAAGTTTCTTTTTTACAAATTAATTCACGTGGTGATGAAAAAATCCATGATTGGCTATAATCATTGTCAATATCGCAAATAGCCAATTCTTTGACTACGAATTCATTCTTTTGATTGCAAAAGGCTTGAAAATCCACTATACATTTTCTCAATTGAAAAATCTCTAATGGTGTTTGGTTTACAGGAGTATTAGCTCCATCGCCAGGGACCAACTCCATCATTCACACACGCACAGAATAGCAGTTTGCGGGAGTTTTAATTCCGCGCCAGTGACTGCAGTCTTTTCACATACGCTGTAATAAAAATTCTCCGATTGAGCAATGTATAAAAATTTCCTAATTTAATCTTTCAAAATCGATTTTGCTACCTGTTGGTTTAGCTATAACTGTAACGTTATGCAGACCGATTACGCAGCCAACATTCATGAAACTTTCATAATACTCTTTTACGTTTGAAGATTCTTTAATTAAAGTATTTAATGTTAAATTCAAAGGTTTAGATTGCACCAATAGCTTATTCCACTCCTCCTCATTCAAGGTGACCGATTGATGGTCACCGTTGATTATTAAATGTTTAACTCCGAAATACTTTACAAATCGTAATGGCAGCTTTTCAATGATTGGTTTATTATCAGAATTAAAATAGTTAGAAATTATATCTTTTTGTTCAAATAAATTAAGCCATTGATTATTACTGAGAATGACTGCCCCTTTACCGATTTGAGTAAATTGCACACACAATTCAAAAGTTTCACAATGATTAAACCCAACACTAACACTTTTCCCTTTCTTATTATTCAGATAGTACACAGTTTCAATAAGAGTTGATTGATTTCACAAATATTCTTCCGCGATGACTTTGGGGGTGATGCGGGATCTGCTTGCAGACTGGATGGTGGTGGTGGCGATGACGATGGTGGTGATGATTGCAGATTGGATAACTCCGGTCTTGGAACACTTCTCCTCCGTTTCGGTAGAACACCTGAACTGCTCGAACTCTCCATAGCGAAAGACTGTGTGGAGTTTATATATTTCAATAAAACCTACTATAACTGATGGAGGGGTGGTAGGAGTGAAGGGGGGAGGTGCGAAAGTTGAAAGGGGAACCTCAGAAGTCTTAAATCCACGGCGATTGGTTGCTTGTCCTAGATTGCATCATGCATTGGAGTTGATTTATCTTCGAGCAGCAGCTATGTGATTGGGGATCACAACGTCTTCTTTGTCTCGCTTTCCAAAATTCGAAGAAAAAGAGCTTTACGACTTGATAGTCGTTGAGATGGGGGTGGGTAAATTGGAAAATGAAATAGGTTAAGGTTTTCCCGATTGATTTGCAGAGAGTGTAAAGACAGCAAAACTCTCCACAAAAGTCAGAGTGATAACTTTGGAGTCGAAATGAATTTTCGGTGTAGGAAAACGGTTGGAGGAAAGAGATGATTTCATAAATGAGAGGTGGATAACCATATGAGTCAAAATATTTGGCATAATAATTGTCTATCACGTGAACTGCAACCCAATGACTTCCAGGTTTATTAGATGGATCAAAGTTTATCATGTAAATTCCAGGTTTTGGCTGATGAGGTAAATGATCTGAATGAAAAACTCCATGTCAAATCTCATTTATGATAATTATTTGGTTAAAAAATGTTCGAGTTTTGTGGAAAGTTATTCTAGTAATAGATATTTTGAAAAAAATTAAGCATCGGCTTTTTTTTAGTAAATTTCTTCGTAATACATGATCGAAAAAATGTTTCCCCAAACGAATTTTGACAAAAAATACGTTTTTAAAAACAATATTTCTCTAATTATATAAATAATCATAAGTGAGATTTGATAAATTAATTATTTTATAGATTACTGAATTTTATTACTTTTCGGTATACCCAAATTTATTTGGCAAATATTTTTTTGGTTAAAAAATATTTAGGGTTTGTGGAAAGTTATTCTAGTAATAGATACTTTGAAAAAAATTAAGCATCAGCTTTTTTTTAGAAAATTTCTTCGAAATACTTGATCGGAAAAATGTTTTCCCAAACTAATTTTGAAAAAATACGTTTTTAAAACAATATTTCTTTAAATTCCTCACTACAAAAATATTTATTCAAAGATTGCCTTCAAATGCTTCTTCCCAGCACATCCTAGTGGCAAAAAATCCGAAGGTCTGCAAGAGGTGGTGGGTGGGGGTGGAGGCACGCGCGATACGGCACAGCCCAAAGGGCAAATAATTCTTCGCAAGTTGTGCTTCATCTTAACGCAAATCTAACCCGATCTTTTGTAAGATTATATGATTAGTCGAATCCATTACTGAAAGGAAATGAAAATCGAACCGATAGTTATTTCACCTAATAATTTAAAATCAAAATTATATCCTATGAAGACAGAACTCAGATTTCGAAATGGATGTGGTTTATTATTATTATTTATTACTAACATATGAATGCTGTTGATATCCACAAGCATAATGAACAACGAAGAGATGTACAATTTCGACTTCCTTAATATAACAACAGCGAGATTCTCTATGGTGAGATGTTATGATGTCGTGATCTGGTTTCAAGGATTGTGCGGTCGGATAGCGTCTTCAAAGTGCAAGGTGGCATTCTTTCAGAGAGCGCGTCTTAGTTCCCCAGCGGAAAAGAAAGAGAAACGTATGCGTGGAGACTTTCTATTTAAATCTCGCGATGATTTAATACGTACTTTATTAAATCCAATTGGGATACGGGAATTCTTTCATTTCAACGATAATGTTGGATAGAATAGAAGACTCTCTCCCCTTAGAAGATTCGGATAAAAGAAGATAATTATATCGTATCAGGTTAAAGTGAATATTTTATTACCTGTATTATAATTTTTGGATATAATATCGATTATAAACAGAATTTAAACAATCTAAATAAATCTAAATAAAGTTATAACATTTAATAGATGGTAAATACATACAAAATTAAAAAAAATCATTTTATTGGAAAACAGTATTTAACTTAAAATTTGCATCTCAATAAAAGCTATAACTTTTGTTTGAACCATTTGGATATAAATAATACCTTACGCAATATATAAAAGATTTTTCAGTTATTTTTTCGAAATAGCCTCTCTTCAAATATTTATTCAAAGATCGACTTCAAAGGCTTCTTCCCAGTTTCTCTTTAAATTTGGAATTTTACTGTTTCCCCATGACAAGGTGTTGACCCCGTCGTCACAAAGATAACGTTTGTCGTCAGAAGCACTCAAGGCAACTTTATTCATTTCCATCGAATAAAGTTCATGCTTTTTACTTTTAATCACATTCATTTTGCGAAATGAAACAGAATTATCTCTTAAACAATTTACATAGTCTTCAAATTTTAAACCTTTATTGATAACTGTTTTGATTATTCCTTTTGCTTTTTTCTTTTCCTTCGAATCTCTAACTTTAAATGCATACAATTTGCTCAGCAGTCCTACAAAATGAGTCATTATCTGTCCGTTACACTCGTCTTTAAATTTTCCAATCATCTTTTTATTTTTATCAGAGAAGCAAAGATGGTCCTTTGGAAAGTTGAATGTGTCGTAAAAATCTAAGTCAGTCAACATATCTTTGTAAAAGTCATCAGTCTGTACTTCATAAATGAAGCTGTCAGTGTCCATGTAACATAGGTTAAACCCGTCACCGAATTTAGGCTTTATCCTCCGATAGTGAAAGTCATACATCAATGTTTTACTTAATTCTAAAACGGATAATCCTATATAAATAGGTTTATCCATTTTAATTTTAGATTTTCTCAAGTGAACGATGACTAAATTTTCATTAATGATCGTTCGGTCGAGGAATGTTGATTTGGATATTAGCTTATCCAATCGTTTTTCATTGGAAACCAATTCCAAATTTATCGTCTTCCAAACGTTCTCCATAGTTTTGCCAAAAACGGAATTATTCATTAATTTGTAAAAATCCTTTTCAAAATCATTTTCTGCAATTTTCCTACGTTCAGTGTTTAAATCGATATATGATTTCAACCACGGAGATTGGTTAAATTCAATGACTCGGTGAATTGTCTTGAGTCTTAGTCCAAGAGAAAGAGCCTATTTTAGGTTAACGTAGTATAGAATAGAATTTATTGGTCCAGTTGATTTGTACTGGCAAGTATAGGACAAGTCATACAAATTAAAATAAACAAACATGGAACAGGGGGAGGAAAATATGTGAATAACATACTTTGTCTTATCGTCTAGAGTTATCAACAGTTTGGTATGCTTACCACCTGGAGGAATTTTATTTTCAGGACATAACGGTAGATCGTTGTGTTCGTGGTGGAGATCAGTCGGATATTCTAAATCGACTTGTAACCTTTCAAATGATCATCTGAAATAGAAGTTAGGTTAAAATTTTGAATTTTCTCCTGATCAAGCCAACGAAACCCGCTATGGGGCAGGTAATTACTCATTGCCCAGCCATAGAGGTTGTTGGCATCTAAATAAGCAATATATCGAGATTCAATCTCTGGATTAAAATTATCTAGATACTTGTTATTGGCCTTTTCATGCACTGACTGATTCCACCACGAATACCCTTCTCTACCATAAAAATCATGTCATAGTCATTCATCAGTTCAAGGTTAATTTTAGTGTATTTCAACATGGCGTCGAAAGCAATACCTGGTGCAGTGAAGTACCATGTTGGGTCTAATTTGTACGCTTTCAAACATACTTCTCTAAAATTTTCAAAAACATCAGCTAACAACAAAACGTCAGTCTTCAGGTAAAGATCGCTATATTCACCTAGAGTCGAACAATTAAAATCGTTCCAAATTTTCTTTGCATAGTCATAGTCCTCGTCTTTGATGTGCTCCTGAGTCAACTGACTATAAAATTCCTCTTTGGGTGGTAAGTACACATCGTTCAATTTGTCCCAGCAGTCTACGTATTCATAAGGGAAAACACCTTTACGAGTGACCAAGTCCAGTTTTTCTCCAAAAAACTTTGCAGTTTGCTCGAACCTATCTTGGGGGAGATTTTCAACTAATTTTGAGAGGGAAGAAGCCATGAAACGAAATGTATCGAGGAACCTGATGGAAAAGTTTTCACTCACCTTCTTTGAAAAGGAAATATATTTTTCCTCCGAATTGGGGATGCAATGTATTTCCTTTTTGTCGTAACCTAAATGAGGAATGATCAGGTGGGAGTCGTAACCGGATAGGTTGTGGATGAAAACGGGGAGAAAATTTGGCATTTTGAAATTTAAATTGCAATTTGAATGAGCAGGTCCTCGATACATACCTGTGAGATGACAGTGATCTCTCACGCGATCATCACTTAATTCCTCCCCACAAATGTGACAAACGGTCGCCGTTTTAAGAATGCTTCCTGTTCCTCCGGGGTCATCGCAACCATAGGGGTCACGTTTTTGTACACTCTGCATATGAGCTCCGAGACCTCTCTTAAATTCTTAACAAATACCTTGGTGGCATCCGTACCATGATAGAGAACGGGATCGAAAATCTCTCCCGAGGAGGATACCAAAACAAAACAAAAAGACAAAAGAAAAAAGGAGTTCAAGATGGCGGAAGCGTCCGTGTGTCCTTCGCGTCGTCTCCGACATTTAGTTGTTTTTTCGGTAGTTGCACTCTGGATATCTTTGATTCGCATTTCTCCAGATCATTGTGAACACCATCCCATTCAATCAAGGCATTGTGAAGTAGTTTTGAGGCAATTACTCTTTGGAGATCGAAGTTTTCATTTTTCGTGCTCGTCGGTTGTGGAGTTCCTTTTCTTGGAGTCCCTCTCTAACGGCGACCCTCAAGAGCCCCGGTCGTCGCCGTCTTCCTGTGCCCTCGCGGCCCGCAGTCCTTGGAGGTCTCCGCATCGCTACAGAGATACTGATACTTTTGGTGTTGTTATTTGGAGATGTCGAGATTAATCCTGGCCCCATGTGCTCCCTCATATCACTTTATTATCAGAATGTCAGAACTATCAAGAACAAACTAGGTGATTGTGAAGTGCAACTAAGTGAATTAAGGTCCTTTGACATAATCGCTCTCAGTGAAACTTGGCTCTCGGTGAGCATAAAAAGTGAAGAATTGCCATTATCATCCTTTTACAGTGTATATCGCAAGGATAGGAAGACCCGAGGCGGTGGCGTATTAATTGCCATTAAGTCGTTTCTGCAGTCTCGTCACCGACCTGACTTGGATAGGGATGGCTGTGAAATTTTTTGGGCTGAAATTGTTCTGCAGGGAAGGAAAATCTTAATAGGCTGTTTATATCGACCTCCTAACAGCGGCATTGAGTCACTGAATGCTTGTTTTGATTATATTTTGTCCGCCATCTCCGAATCGAATAAGGTTTTTCTTGTAAGAGATTTTAATTCATCTATCAATTGGGTGAACATGGTTGAAGGAGTGCCTTCCAATTCGTTAGACATATTATTCATTGATCACTTTCTCCATGCTCTTGGCCTAAAGCAGAGTAATTTAAGTGGTACCCGTGAGGAGGCTATTTTGAACTTACTTCTCTCCCCTGAGGGGATCCCGGTTTCGGTAGGAAGAAACTTTTTCAACTCCGACCATATGTCTTTGGAGGCTTCGCATTCTACCGTCCCCACCATGGAGTGTATACCCACCCAAACCCACCGTGTAGTTAGGGTGTGGGGGAAGGCCGACTGGGAGGCCATAAACCTTTCCCTTTCCCTCCTGCGTGGGACGCGCTCATCTATGGATCCCTGGAAGATGCGGTTGCCTTTTTCTACGATGCTATCGAAGCGGTAATTGCTGATTGTGTCTCTTCCTAGAAAATAACGAAGAAAAGGCCTCTGTGGATGTCTGGTGAAGCAGTGCTTTGTGTTAGAAACAAACATGAGTGCTGGGCTTTGTATAAGAGCAATCCTAACCAGCACACCAAAACAAATTTCTGTAACATAGTAAATTGATATTTTAAAAAGTTATTTTCTTTAAAAAATATACATTTTCTGCTATATCCCATAAATTTTTTTAAAAATATCCCAAAATACAGACAAGCAACATTTTGTGTATCTCATAAATCACAATTTTCAGGATTTACCTAGGAGTATTATTTAACTGAAAGCTGTGAAACTGTACAGTGATATATTAGTAACAAATGTATTTTTGTTAAACTAGAAATTATTTAACTATGCAAGGATAGAAAAATAATATTAAAAAAAAAATTACTTTTTTGAACTAAAAAATCTGTTGATCGTGCACTTTGTATATATCCAACTCTCAGGATGAAAATAATCTTTTACAATAAATATAATGTCACAGTTTTTCAGTTTAATAGGTGCATGTGGACCGGTGTCGCCGGTTCCAGACCTCTAGGATAAATGCGAACAAACTGGGTATCATGAGTCGAACTTCATTCCTGAAAAAGTCGTGATTACCGAGCTTCACCATAGGATGGACAAAGTAAGCTTAAAGACATTGTAACTTTAACAATGATGGAAGCATAGGCGGAGGCAGCATTTAAAGAAGTGATGCAACTATGTAAGGTGAAAAATCATTGTATCATTTACGTTGAGTGGCATTCCTCTTCTCATGAACTACTAATTCACCCTCTGCTTGCACCTAATATTACTTTCATCTTAATGAAAGTATAACATGGTCACAAAATTTGGAAAACTTAGACCTACGACCCTAAATGGTCAAGATATGCCGATAAAATACTCTCGCGGGTCGCAGTTCAGGCCCTTGGTATACACATTAAATGACAGGCAATTTGGTTTCAGAAAAGGTAGAAATACTATAGATCTTGTAGCAAAAGCCATGTCATTTATAGTAAATGGCTTGGAGGAGAAACATCATATTGAAGGCATTCTGTGTGACCTCACAAAAGCTTTTGACTGCTTATCACATGAGATTCTTCTTGCCAAATTAAATCATTATGGTTTCAGAGGCAAAATTCATGATTTAATCAAATCTTTTCTAAGAAATAGACTTCATGTTGTGGTAACTAAAAATGGAAAATCCAAAAACTTTAATTATATCCATGGTGTGCCTCAGGGCTTAATACTCAGTCCGCTTCTTTTTATATTATATGTTAATGACTGCCCAGGAAATATTATGTCATATACCCTCCAATTTGCCGATGATACTAGTTTTTTTGTTAAAAACTCAAATCCTGAGGAAAACAAAAGTGAAATCAAAAAGTCCATGGAGAAATTGGAGGAATGGTTTGCCTGCAATAAATGAAGCCTCAATGCTACCAAAAACCAACATATACATTTTAACCCATCTAAAAGTTTCTCAAACAGAAATGAAACAGGCAAACTGCTAGGCATAGTTTTGGACCCTGGGCTAACTTGGAAGAAGCACATTGAATATTTAGAAAATAAATTGGCAAAATTAATGTATCTTTTAATAAGATTAAGGACTGAGGTATCCTATGATACCCTCAAATGTGCCTATTTAACTTTATTTCATAGTGATATGTCATACGGTATTCTATTATGGGGAGCATAAAGTGCTAGTAAACAGATAATTATTATGCAGAAAAAGGCAATAAGAATTATACATAATCTCAAACCGAGAGAACATTGTAGATATGTTTTTAGATGTAGCAATATCTTAACATTACCCTGTGTCTATATCTTGGAGGCTACCTGTTATGTTCACTCTGGCTTCAAAAATGTTTTACGTGGTGATATTCACAAATATGAAACTAGATATTGTAAAAATATTGATATGAAATACTGTGGGCTTGCTACAAGCCAAAAAATTATGAATATTCTAGTAAAAAATTGTACAATTCACTCCCTATTAATTTTAAATCTATGCCTGCAATTATATTTAAAAGAAATGTCAGGGATATGATGTTAAAGGGGGCTTACTATCAATGAGTTTATCTCTGAAAAATTGTAAAAATCTACACAAATGGTGTCGCTTGTACTGTATTGTCATGTTTGTGCACTTTTCTATATTGTATTCTACTGTCATTTTATTTTTACTATGACCTTGACAATGTAATGCCCCATACAGGGGTCACTGCAGTAAATAAATTATCATTATCATAGACGTATGTGCCTTTATTTATATTCAATTAATGTAATATTTTTAATTGTTCCGATTTGATACTTACTCATATTGGTACTTCCGACCCAATACCTTTGTGGTATCGATACTTTTCATTCGATACATCATATGAGTAAAGTATCGATTCTTTCGTTTCGATTTTGTATCCCTAGTAAGAACAGGTATCCTTTGGTTTAAATATGCTACTTAATAATTTTATCTATTTATTTAATTATTACTGGTGAATTGAACTTCAGTGATCTGTACGATGTAAAATTCTTCTCAACTGGTTTTAATCCTAGAATACTAATTATATGTCAAAATGACGTACACTCTTCTTTGAACAAGAATAATGCCTTTTCTGGTAATCAAATTAGCTCCTTCCTCGAGCAGTGCTTCAGTCAGTTTGTTGCCTACCGGGAACCAGGGGGGTCGCAAGTTCCACGATTCTCTTCCGCCCGTACATTTGTTTCGTCGTTGAGTTAGTACATCAATCTTATGTAGGTTTAGTATTAAGCGAAACATTTGTACGTCGATTTGACATGTTTAGTAAAATGCGATAATCTTTAGACGTCGATCTTACGTAACTATATTTAGTAAAATGAGACTATTTATATATGACGTGTTAACTTATGTTTAGGAAGTTTAAATAATTTTCAGCATCAATTTCACACCATTAGAGAAATGAGTAATTTAACAACTGAATGCTTAGTCTATCTTCGAATTCTCGAAAGTCTTGTTAATATTTTGCGCATTTCATTTTAGGTACGGAAGATATTTAAAAAAGTCAACTTACCTCAGATGACAATAACTTATGCTGGGATGATTTCAATTGAGATCCAGACTTGGACCGAGACGATGAGGCGAATGAAGTGAATTTTGTTTTGGCACCTATCAGAGAGATTAAACGCCCTATTTCTCATACTATGAAGAAGGGAAAATGTCAATGTGTAAAAAAGATGACAATAATAATGTGTAAAAAAGATGACAATAATAATGTGTAAAAACATG
Organism: Tanypteryx hageni; assembly: GCA_028673005.1. Taxonomy (NCBI): domain Eukaryota; kingdom Metazoa; phylum Arthropoda; class Insecta; order Odonata; family Petaluridae; genus Tanypteryx; species Tanypteryx hageni. The sequence goes on from CM054114.1 coordinate 4,521,942, forward strand.
ACAATAATAATACCATTACAATGAAAGAGCTTAAAATTATTAGAACAAACGTATTTACTTGGAAGACTATAAGTGATATTCCTTGTCAAGGAAAAGCTTCCAGCAAAAATGTTATCCATATTTGACCTGGCCCTAATATTTTATAATGCTAATTTATGAAATTTGGGAACACAAAGAGCAACTCATTATTTTCCAATAAATAAGTTTCCCTGAAAATGCCCACTTAGTGGTGAAATGCGTCGGGATTATTGTTAATTCTTTTATGGCTGAAGGAGTTTGTTACATTGATTATTCTCGCTTACCAAATACCATTGTTAATCAAATGAAGGAACTTTATGCTGGTATGAAATAACAGTTTGACATTTTTTGGCTTTTCGGTTAAATAATCACCCATTGTATTCAAATGTTCAGAATTATATTAAGTTATGTAAGCTTGACTAGATATGCAAGTATGAGGAGTGTCCTTGAGTGATTGTGTTTTGGTTTTATTTTTTTCATTTTCCACTTGGAGGTGATTCTTTTCCTGTCTTATTGACAGAGCTATTCATTTATAAGGATTATGATCCTTGTTAATATCTGGCATAGAGAATTAGCAACCTCATTGCCCGATGATTGTTATCATTATAACAAGCTCCCAGATGAAAATCTGGTAAAATATATTTATATATATATATATGGCCAATTGCCATGAAACTGCTAATTGCAGTTACATTTCCAGGCATCATAAATGGTATCCAGACGTCTATGCATGTGAGCATTGTTTAATCTAACCTAGCCATGTCATTTTTCATGCTTGTTGATAATGATTACCAGGGTTATCGTACACTAGCCCCAATTAAGCTAGGATACCTTTAAATATCTCTCTATCTATGTATTACTCTATGCAGTGTGAACTACAAAGTGATTTTTTATTATTTTTTATATTCTGTGAATTTCTTGGGGCTCTACTTGAACAATATGAGGCATGCATAATTTCTTTACCAGTTGTCCAATTATTTAGTCTCTCGTGTACTTTCATAACTGTTGGTCAATGCCCGAGTTGGCACCCTTTTTTTCCTTGTCGTTCTCGTCTAATGATTGCTTTCAATTTTCAATATTGCCCTGTTGGCAAATAATATTTTCTCATATAATTATCCAGTGACTCTGTAATAATATTGTGTTAGTATACTCCTGAATTTTCATGATCATTCCTGACTATTAAGTGAGCTTTAAACTTGGTGTGAGTTGTGCTTTGAGATGGTGCATCTGTAAACTCTGGAGTGAGACTTTAGTTTGAAAATCTAAACACTGAGTGAACTCATCAAAAGTGGAGGGGGGATGCAACATTTTACCCTCCGACAGTTTATTGAGTTCCCCATCAGTTTTTTGATGAACTTGGGCAAACGACGCACCCCTGCAATGAATCAATAAGCATTGGAATCAAAACAAATGTTGATTGATATTGCAATGAACAGCAATGTTTCATTTGAGTTAGTCATCATCCATTAAGTATATTAAGTACTTTGCCACAAACCCACACCTGATAACAAGTACAAATGGATCAGCATGAATTCAGTCAGTCAGTCTCAATTAAGCGAAAGACAAGAGGGCAATTCTTGTATAAAGTTCATGCATTGTCCATCAAGCATCTTCAATAACAGTGCTTTATGTTTGTCATGCTGAAGTATATGGGTAAACAGTTTTATTGCAGAAGAAATATTGTGCATATTGACATAACATAAAAAATGGAATGGAACTACATAGATCAATGATTGCTCAATAAATATAGGAAACATGCACACATTTAAAACATTACAGCAAATGTTTATAACAGCCAAAAGAATAATTTTGAAACAAGGCAGATAATATTTCAAAGAGCAACATATGAAAGCTGCAAAAGCTAGCCATGAGACAAACATTGACATAATTACTATAGCTACAAAGAAACAATTCATAACTAAGTAGGAATAGAAGTGACTTGTCAGTCTCAATGAATCAATAAGCATAGGAATCAAAACAAATGTTGATTGAAAGAGCAATTAACAGCCATGAAACATTCATGTTAGTCACCATCCATTCATTAAGTATATATTAAGTATTTTGCCACTAACCCACACCTGATAAAGTAGGGACCAATGTGAATTCAGCTGAACTCCTCAGGAGTGAGTGCAATTAACATGAAAGAACTCCATGCAAAGTAATTTATCCGCTATTTGATATGCTCAAATGATAGCCAAGGCAAAACACTAAGCTGGCAAACACCAATTGCAGTGTATCAACACCTCCAATGGATTACCACTAATATTAAGTATCCCGCCACCAGCTCCAATATATCACTTCCAAGGTTATATCATTATCACAATACAAGCACCTAAGCCTATCTTACATTATACTGAACAATCCAACACCAAATACAGCATAATGATGCAGTTAACATAATTATCAAAAGTAAAAGGTTATCAAGTAAATATACATTTATAATTACAAAATACATCTAACTTGGAGTTAGCACACTTAATTGACAGTATCACCACCATCATACGGTCGCAGCCAAGGTGAGAGGATGTGCCTGGCATTGCTCTGGAAAGTGAAAGTTAAGAGCAAGGTTGGGCAGCATAACTGCACGGGGGTTATGTTGAAGTGTAAGGTGTGTAGAAGGAAACTAAAGAATGGAGTACAGTGTGGTGATTTCGGATGCTGGTACCATTTTAAATGTAACAAAAGAAAACTATAGGATTGCATAGAAGACAGCTGGAAGAGTGGCGGGTGTTGCGGTGATCGGGAAAAGAAGTTAGTGGAAAAGAATGATATTATTGCAAGACTGCAGAAGGAAGGTTCACCAGCGGGAGGTTATCTCAGGAATTGTTAACAATCAAATCTACAAAGGAGGCTTTATGCAGGTAGTCAATAAACCTGCCAGAACGGTCAACACTTTAGCTGTTTTTCTTTTAAGAGCATATGAGTCATTCATTAGCACTGAAACTATAGAAGGGATAAGTGATCATGATGTTGTCTATAGATATAGAATGGATAGATCTTAAACCAGTAGGAAACGTGCCAAAAACAGTGGTATGGCAGTATAGTAAGGGTGATAAAATAAGATTTCAAAAATATTTGAAGATGTGGTTTCCAAGCTGGGCAGGCAATGGAGGAAGCGTAGAGGAGATGTGGAAATTATTATTAAATGGAATAGAAGAATTTGTTCCCAAAAAATACATAAAAACATTTCTGATCCTGAATATTACGACAAAGGAATTAAGGTGTTAAAAAGGAAAATCAGGGATGCGCATAAAAGAAGAGGGTTAGGAGAATGTATTTTGCAAAGGTATGTTGAAATGCTTGAAAAGGAGGGCCAAAGATAAATATCTACGAAATATACTAGGTACTAAAAGCAGCAGTGATTTTTACAAATACCTCAGGAGGCAGAAGGATAACAGAGGGAAAATAAGTACAATTAAGAGCGGAGAGGGGAATATAATACAAAGAAGATGAAGCATAAGAATTTAATAATTTGTATGAAAGGGTATAGAGAAAAAGAAATTACAGCGACATTATGGAAAATAAGGCATTCCTTGGGACCATTACATATACCCAGTCAGGTAATGATGCAGGGATAGTGCAAGAGGCAAAATATATCAGAATTAAAGATACTGACATATTGAAAAAAGTAAAGACTAGGAAATCGCAAGTCGAAAGGACCTGATGATATTGCAAGAGAAACATTAAAGTTGGGTTCAGCAGATATAGTACCATATCTCAGGGTTTTACGCAATGTTAAATAATGAAACGACCCGAGATGACTGGAAAAAAGCAACCGTGATACCTATTTATAAAGGTGGAATCAAAACCTACATCGAAAACTATACACGTGTTAGTATGACATTTGTAGTTTGCAAGCTGATGGAGAAAATTATTGCTGATTACCTAGCGACTATTGGTAAGTAAACAACTGGTTATGTCAAAATCAGCATGGGTTCAGGAAAGGTTATTCGTGCAAGACACAGTTATTAGGGTTGTTACAAGATGTTGCAGAATCAATAGATAAGGGAGATGAAGTCGACAGTATCGTCATAGATTTTTCTAAAGCTTTCTATGCAGTACCTCATGACATTCTACTCAAGAAATTGAAAGAGTTAAATATTGATAGGAGATTAATTCAATGGATAAAAATTTTCCTTATTGGTAGATCTCAATGGGTTAAAATAGGACAGTCACTCCGAGGAAAGTCAGGTTACATCAGGAGTTCCACAAGGGAGTGTTTTAGGGCCCTTATTATTCCTGATCTACGTAAACCATCTACCCAATTACGTTAAGTCTGAGATGTGGCTTTTTGCAGACGACTGCTTTATTTATAGACGAATAAGAATGGAAAAGGACCGGGCAATTTTGCAGGAAGAGATGGAGTGGGTAGCAAATTGGATTAAGTTGAATGAAATGAGTGTTAATGGAACAAAGTGCAAGCACATCAATTTAACAGATAAAAGGACCGAGAGAAATTTTCACTACATGCTTAATGGGGAAACGGTGCAAAAAGTCGATAATTGCAAATACCTAGGCGGTCAAAGAACAAAAGATCTAAAATGGGGTGTACACATTGACAAAATCGTAGCATAAGCCCATAAGAACTTGCATTACGTGATGCGTAATCTAAAAGGCAGTACTAAGGCAGTAAAAGAGTTAGCATATAATCATTGGTTAGGCCTATATTAGAATATGCTACAAATGTATGGGACCCTTACGAGATAGGGCATATTACGAAATTAGAGAAGTTGCAAAGAAAGACAGCGAGATATACATTAAGAAGATTTAAAAAGGGAGATAGCATCACTGAAATGATTAAAATACTGGGTTGGGAAACGCTAGAGAAAATGAGGAGGTTTAATAGATTAGGAGGTATATTCTAGGTAATTGGCAAAAATAAGGCATGCGAAGATCTAAGGAGTAGGGTAGAGAAGTCGGACTTTATTGGAAAAAATGGACACGAGTTTAAAATTAAATTGAGACTCCAAAAACAAATCTTGCCAAATATTCTTTTATTAATAGTGGAATCTGGGATTGGAACATGTTACCTTAAGAACTCTTTAAACCCTTACCTAAAAATGTTTAAAAATTTAAGAATAAAGTTAGTTTGATTATGGAAGATATTGTAAATTGTAACAGATGACGATGGAGTTGGAGGAAGTAAAGGATTACCTGATGGGGTGAAGTACAGTGGGGACCTTTTGAGCCCTTAACAGCTACGGTAGCTGTGAAGGCCCATCTTGAACCTACAAAACTCAAAACTCCATAAGAATATTGTAGTATTTGTCACCACCTGACTTTAGCCAACCTCTACATTTTAAATTAAATAAAATAAATTTCATAGCTATGTGTTATTTTACTTATTAGATATGAATGATTTTGTTTACTTTGTGTGTTCATTGGATATGAATTGTTTTAATATTTTATGTGATGTACAATTGTGTGTATATGGTGTGATATTGTATTAAGTATTTTATATTATTTCTTTGCCACCAAGCTCATGGCCTTCTTGCAATGTTAACTAACTAAATAGAAAAAATAAATAAAAAGCAGTATTCTACCACAATATCATTTTTAAGTCTCGGGAATATCTTGAATTGCCTGAACTTTCACCTTCTACACTAAGGTTCTTTTTTTAGCACATTACCATGTAATTTATGGAGATTAATGTGAAAATGTTAATGGTGCCATATGGCAACATGTGATTTGAAATATAAATAACTAAAATATTTCAAAACATTTTGCTAATTGCTAACAGAATAAAGGAAATACTCATATCTTAAAAGATAAATGAAATTTTACAAAAAAATAAGCAAAATTAAGGCTGAAAATAGTTTCAATAGAGGTCCACAAAATGAAAAAACCCCATGTCCTTATGAGCTAAGGTTAAAGTTTTACCACCAAATGTCAGAGAATATATACATACATTTCACTATTTCTAGAAACTAAATTAACTACTTGGATAACCTTTTACTTACACTAACACTATACCTACACAGCATATTTACACACCTCTTTGGCAGTTCTCCCTTTGATATTGTGAACATTTCAAATGAGCCATGAAAATCTCAACTCCATGAATATAAAAATGCACAAATATGCCCTTTTGGTAAGACTATTAATCGGCTTACCAAATAAAGCGAGGTTCCCTGCCCTAATAACCCATTCTCGGCACCTGGAATGATGAAATTATAGAATTAATAACACTTCCAAATATGCATCAAATACAACTTTGATCCTCAAGAGCTTAAGCCTTTGAGTGCCAGACGACTATATATAGTCATTCGCTATTTGCGTGAGAAGTGCCAGCGACTATATATAGTCGTTCATGTAGCCCTGTTTTCTCTCTGAAAATGTTTGGATATTCTATGACAGATGGCAGCACTTTATGGATAGCTTTGTAGTACTTGATTTGTAGTTTCTAAATACACTGGTAGATGGTTTTTTCGTCCCTTCCTTTTGTTAAAAAGAATTTTCTAAACCCCAAGCTTTTCTTTGCCTGCATTACTTGCAAGATGCCATCAACTGCAAAGGAATTTTTTCTACCAGGTGATGATGACGATATTATAGCACAGTATATTAATTCAATAATTGACAAAGAAGACTACATGAAATTAAGCGAAGATGCAGAAAGTTTTCCAGGTGTGCCTAGCCATAGAATATCATCATATGATTCAGAAGACAGTGCTGTTTTCGACCACATTCTTTCAAAAGAAACAATTGAGAGTGAAGATTCGAACAGTGAAAACTCGGGAATAGATGAAGATGTCAGTCGTGAGTCATCTATTCATCATCCTCCTAATTACGCAGAATTGAAATCTGGTCATGATCGTATACATTCTTATTCATTCTCCTTCATGGAAAACCATGGTCCCAGGCATGCTCCTCCTCCTGATGCTCCACCGAGTGCCTATTTCAGTATGTTCTTCGCAATTTCTCTTTGGAATCTGTTGGTGGAAGAGAGCAGCGGATATGCAGAACAACTTTTGAAAGCCCATAATATTTTTTTACTGTTCGAAAAATTCACAACGTGTTCCCTGGTTTGGAAAAATGTTCTCTTGAAACAGATTTCAGTTAATCCTCAAGTTTCTTCACTTAGTTGATAAATCCAAACTTCTTCCCTTTCCCTATTACTTTAAATAGGACCTTAGTTTTTATTCATGAGATTTTCATAAAAATTGATATATGTACCTGTAAAAGTTATTTTACTCTCATAAACAAGATAGTTTAAAATGTACTCTAACACAATCATGAAATCACAGACAAGGTAGTATAAAACAAGAAGGAAGGTGATGGTGTTATAGAGGTATTTAGAAGGAATGGATAGCAGTACATAAACTTTTACTCGGTCACTTGTGGTACTTAAAAATTCAATCTAATTTCCCGTTTTCATTTTGGAGAGAGGAATTTAAAATGTGCAAATTGCAGATATTCATCCGCTGAACTATTGTAGCTGAGTAATTTTCCTGTTTCAGAAAGGGAATGTTTTCTTAATCTAGAGCCAGGTTAGCCAAGCTAGTATCAATTAGCCCCAACAAATGTCCTCAAAGAAAAGCCCTGCTCTATCATTGGTGAGATTGCCTAGTTATAAATAGATGCAATTAATGGATCATATGATCCCTATGCTACAGGCATGATATCCTCCTGACAAGTGGAAGACCTGGGTTCGATTACTGGTCATAGCAGTTTTTTCTCCTGTTTCCAAATTTCCCAACATTCCAACTTAAGCCTGTAGTGTAGAGGTCATTTATGATCCATTAATTCCATCTATTCAGATTGTGAAGTAAATATATGTTTAAGCTTTAAACTCAACAATATTACAACATGAAATTTTATTTTAGTTTGATTATTTGCTTATGAGCATATAGATTGTGAACCATTTGAATGTGATGGAAACAGTGCAACAGGTAGACTAATTCACAAAGATTGTTCCATTGCCTACTGTGAAGATATGAAGCAAAAGAAAGGGGTGGTGTATGAGTTTCAGGTGAGTAAAGAGGAAAACGTTAGAATTATGTGTTTTTTTGGAAACTCTGTTGTAATGATAATATTTAAGTGTCATGTGGCAAACCTAGTAAAATCAGTTAAATGGTATTTTTAGATATAGAAAAGAGAAGGATTCCATTACCCCATCTAGCCATGTTTGAGGCTCGTAACAAGTATATGGATGGCAAAATCATGGACGAGAATACAATGATATGTCACATTCACGTTTGGGGAAAGAATGTGTATGTACCTAATGTGGATTTTATGAGCCCTGTGATCAATCTAAAATGGAGAATTTTAATGTGAGATTGTCCATCGTAGCGTATAAGTACTACCAGGCTAGGAACCATGGCCATCTGCAGAAATTTCTCCAAGAATTTTGAAAGAGCGCTATTGCTATTTATTTCAGATAATGGGTGTGGCTTCATAGAATGTGTTTAATCATATTTAGTGTGGTTTTTATTATCTGTATTTGTTACAAAAATATAGCAAAAATATAACTTAAAAAGTTAGGATGATTTCATTGTAACCTAATTTAATAGCAGCAATGGCCTCTACTCTAGCTCTAGCCGACCACCAATTATCAAATATTTTTTTATTGTAATAGAATCGCTGCTTTTTGAGGTTTTTTTTTCAGTAGGTTCCATCTATGTGTGGAAACAGATAAGTCTACATAAATATTTTGAATCAAATTGAAATATGAAATTGCCGGTGACGAAATTTTAAAAAAGCTTTTAGAAACTTTCAATGCAAACGCATAATACAAATCTATTATTCTCCATTCCACCCTGAGCTGACAGTATTGCGCTTATGGCGCGCGCAGTTGCCAAATTTCCTGTGAATTAGATCCAGCGCCTATCCCTTTAAACTTTCTGCTTGATCCAGATTTCATGCTGATTCAGATGATTTCATAACAACTGAATTAAAATATTTTCGAACTTCTACCTACAACAAAAAAAATAATTTATATGATACGCTGACTCGAAAACAAAAACAGTTAATTGAGTGTAATAGCTAACTTGGAAAAAATCACGCTATGCCGCTGCAATTGAAACACTTCACATTTTCATCACAGTTACTATATTAACACAATATAAATGTTACGGTAAAGGTACGTTACCGGGAAATGTGTACATTTACCGGTAAATGTGCACATTTACCACCAAGCATGGTAAATGTACGTTTAAGTTTCCAGAAGTACGTATTATCCGTACATTTCCCGGTAAATGTGCAATTTTACCGATGTGCCTTGGTAAATGTGGAAAAAAATAAGAATGAGAAATGCTACACTTTAATAATTACATTAATTTATAATAAAAATCGTCGAGGGCTAGGCTCCACTGGTCTATATTAAGATGAACGCTTCCCAAACCGAGGGGGGAACACAGTGAACGTGAGGAGGAACCAACAACACTTCGACTAACCTACCCAACCCGGTGGGGCCGAGTAAAATTTTCCTTCATGTCCAAATTTAGTTTAGTTAGTTGTGCACATTTACCAGGAAATTTACACTTTTACCGTACAACGCACATTTACCGTAGTACTTCTAAACTGCAACAGATGTTCGCGACGCCGCCATGTTGTGGCATGTGTTGCGACATTTATCCACATTTACCAGTCTCTCTAGGTAAATGTGTACATTTCCTCAATCCAATAGGTAAAAGTATGTTTTACTTACATTTACCGAAGTTGGTGGTAAATGTACGCATTTACCGGACTACGCACATTTACCGTGACATATACTATATCACCAACAATCTGCAAGGCGCAATGAATCGTATAATTACGCATCAAACATCCACTTGCTATGAACTCTGGTCCGAAACTGTTTCATTGGGTCTTCCCTTGGAAAAATTCTTCGACACGTCCCGTCGGGTTAGTCCCTTCCTTCCATCATAAAACGCACCTTTTACAGAGGAACCAAAAAGCTGGCACCTATTGACCAACTCCTTAGAAATATATGGATGCAAACCTCTCCTCTGTTCACTAAAGGGTCATAAATCCTCTCTGTTGAGGATTTCCAAACGAATTTGGGTTTGTGTTTACTTCCAACGAGATCTCTTTCTTCATAGCTTGAGAGGTTTTTATAATTTTTTTGCGTCTCATTTCTTCGAGATATTTTTTGAGGCTTCAAAACTGCCTTTGAGATTAAGGTGAAGGAAACCAAATACCAGAATTGTGAAGCGTTGTATTTTCTGCCCGTATATACGAAGTTAACATAATTATCCCTTTGTTATATTAGTCATACTTGCATTCTTTTAAACGTGACATTTCGCGAAAATTCGTTAAGCAAGGGAGTTTTCCCGCAATAAAAAGCTAAAACGATAAAATATGATTTTATGAACACTGAACAAGGTCTTCTGTAATCTTTTTTAGAAAGGTCTTTTAATTTTGTTCCAGATTGGAATACTAATTTTCGTGGAATCCGATTTATTTATTTATTCATTGACTTTAAATTAATTCATTAACCAAATTATACCTAATGCATTGTAAATGAGCTTTACATTACAATTTTACATTTAACGTCCATTTGCGTAATAATTTTTATTATTACAAATGCCAGACCAAAAATGTCTGAACGGGCAGAAACTTTTTATATAAATTTGACGTCATTTTCCAATGAAATTATTAAAATTACACGGGGTAGCAGGTCCCAGACCACACGGAGCTTGGAAGTTATTTTATGTTGCATTTTTGCCGTCCCCGGTAGACTAGAGGTTGTGTGTCTGACTCTCAACTCGAGGGTCACGGGTTCGAATCCCACTCTGAGCATGAATGTATGTGCTACCCAAAAACAGAAAGAGCTGAATATTGTGAATAGTCGCTAATAACCTTAGCTCTTGACGCGATTGTAAAAGATGCCTAAAATATGTTGCATTTTTAATGCGTTTCATGGCGACCATTCATTAGCTAGGACCTCCGGTGCCTCTTCCTTCCGAACGCAGTCAGGCATTGACCGTATGCCACGGAGATTTCTGAATTTCTAATTTCAAAGTGAAAGGTTTCAATAGGATAAAGCGAGTTTTTGGGCAGAAGAGCTGTCTAAGAGGCCGCTTAGACTCATGGTCAGAACCACTCGAATTTAAAATTAACCTCTATGTGCGGCAGGCATATATAAAGTAAAATTTAAGGAATAAAGCAGGAATACTAAACACCAAGTTTCCTGTTATGGCATGTTAATTTTATACAGATTCAAAAACCTATCACATGAAAAAAAATTGGTATTCTCTCGTCGGTGCACGTAAGACAACGGCATTTCCAGGGGGAGGAGTGTCCCCTCTTGTCCCCTCCTGCGGTCGCCCATGGTAGGAATAAAGAAACAGCGAGCAAAGGGGGGGGGGGGGGGTTGGTAAGCGTCAGCACGAAGGGTGCCTGCTTTTCCCATTTTTCTTTAACCCTGTGGAACACTCGTTAATTTTTCAACCACCAGGACTCGTCTGGGGCAGTGGCGGCTCGTAGCTAAAATTAGTGGGGGTGCTGCTCCAGAAAATTTTTAGCCTTTGTTTTAAAATTGTGTAAAAGGAAAAAAACATGTATAAAAAGAAAATTTATTCAGGAACTTGATAAAATCTTAACAAAAAAAACCAAACATTTTTTACTTACTTTAACTTAAATTGTTACAGTTCAAGCTTGATCTATTCATTTAAAAATGAAATCCGTTCTTCTTGTTTTAATTTGCGCAAAAAGTTCAATAATATTCTCCTTGATCTCTGGATGACAATTGAGGAAATTTTTCTCCATTGAAAGTACTGCAAGCGCATTTAGTCTTTCTGAATTCATAGTGCTTCTTAAAAAAGTTTTTATTCTTTTCAATGTTGAAAAGCAGCGCTCTGCCTCTGATGTAGTCATGGGAATTGTCAAGAGGATTTTTATCAGTTTCGTAATTTCACTAAAAACATCATCTAGATTATTTTCCAAGATAAATTTCAGCAGCTCAATTAATTTGCAATATTCATGAATATCAGTCCTACAATAGAATACTTTTAGTTCAGTTTCAAGCTTTTCTTTGTCAATCATGGGATAAGCTTCAGTGGTCAGTACTATCTCTTTTGTGGGATGTTCATTCTTAAATCTAGTGAAGCATTTCTTGTTGAACAATTTAGCAGCTACTAAGTGTTTAGTGGAAGAATATCTGTCCATTATATCAACACATATATAGTCACACACTTCCTTAGCTTCTGCCATGAGTGTCTTTGAAGGATTCTCACAGTACTTTGAGTTTCTCAATTCTAAAATAGCAGTTTTGAAATTTGTTATATATTCATTAACTTTAAACACACTAATTTCTCGAGATTGCATTTGGTTGTAAATTATTTCAACATGAGGCATAATCTGATGAAAAAGCTCTAACCAAAACTTGAAATTATCATCATTCAGGTATTTTAAAATTCCTGTTGCTTCTGCAATGGTTTGATCTGCATTTGATGTTGACTGAATTTCAGTAAGGCAGTTTTTTAAAGGTTGCAAATTTTCATGAGCTCTGTTTATGGTCCGTATGTTGAAATTCCACCTTGTAGAGGATGGACGTGGAATGCTGACGTCCATATGTTTCTTGAGAATGGACACACGTTGTGGTGATCTTGAGAAGAATGTTGGAATAGCCAGAATGTTAGAGAAAAATATTCTTGCGTTTCGTGTAATACTTGCTGCATTTCTCATTATTAAATTAAGTTGATGCGCATAACAGTGAATGAAATGTGCATTACTATAAACTGCTTTTATTTTTGCTTGAACTCCTGCTTTTTTGCCTTTCATGACATTTGCACCATCAAATGTCTGAGCTATCAGTTTTTGTCCATTTCCTTGAAGGATTATGTCCAATTGTTCTAAAATACGTTTTGATATGCCGTCTGCAGTTTGATTTTCTGGAATAAAGAATCCCCAAAAACGCTCAAATATTTCTTCATTCGATACGTACCGTAGAACAAGGACCATTTGAGTGTGTTCCGAAACATCTGTTGTGTCATCAGCCATGACAGCTACAAAGGAAGCTTTTCTAATTTCCGTCCTTATCTCCTCATGGTATATTTGTAGCAGGCAGTCAAGTATCTCATTCTGAATGGTCTTAGAAGCACCTTTGAAGACTGCACTGGTTTCTAAGTGATTCTTCAAATCTGAATCTAATTTAGATGCAAAATTTACTAATCCTCTAAATACCCCTGGATTTACTGAATCGTCTTTTTCATCATGTCCACGTAAGGGAGTTTCAAAGTTTCCACAAAAGTAAATGCAGTCTATTATTTTGGACAAAACTTCACGGTTCTTTTTAACTTTTATATTATGCTCATTGATTGAAAGTCTGTATGCCTCACTAAGTTTCTCCTTAATACTTACGGTTCCTAAAAGTGACAGTGAAACAACATTATCAACGTGCTTCTTTGACTTCTCATGCTTTTCAGTTTTTTCTTTCATTTTGTTTATATTTCTAAAACCATCTTTTGTCCACGGTACATCACCTCCAAACAGCAAACACGGGAAGCAAAACAGTGCATTTTTTACTTCACAGCCGCAAAGCCAACTTTTCCGTTGGTACCATTCAGAATTAAAGCTACAAATATATTTCTTGTTGTTGCTTTTGCCTGGCTGAGATATTAGAATATCAGGTGTTGAACGACCTCTTTTCTTAACTGTAACTTTCTCATGGACAGATAGCTGTGAAAACTTAAGCTGTTGAAGTTCACTTACAGTCACAAAACTTATTTCTTGGGGATGCAAGGCCATGGTTAAAGTTTTCTGTTAAATAAAAGAACCGAAAAAAAATGAATCAAATAGAATAGCTGGAAGCAGAATAATAATCTAATTCTACACTCTTTTACACTTTATCACATTCAAGAATATGGTACACGGTTTTTAAGCACAACACACGCTGAGTAAAAAAAAACTTCCTTCCACCATCACGCCAGAGCCGGCACTGCGAGAGCAACAGTGCTCTCTCTACCTGGCAGTCCCGCCTTCCTCCCCACCCCCCCTCCTATGTGCGCATGCGCACAACAGTCAAACACCACGTCGCTGGCACTGTGAAGCGCACAGTTCCATACAAAGATTTTTGTATCTTTTTCATAAACTGGGAGATGGCTACTGAAGTACTGACATTAAGCTTAAGGAATATATATTGTACTACAAAAATAAAGAAAGAATTAAAGAAAAAAGGACTCATTATATTAAATGTTATCGATAATATCAAGTGGAAATAGGGGGTGCTGCAGTTCTGCAGTGCCTATACACGAGCCGCCAATTGTCTGGGGTATTCTCTCATCGTAAGACAACGGCATTTCCAGGGGGGGAAGGGTCCCCTCCTGCGGACGCCCATGGTAGGAATAAAGAAACCGCGAGCAAAGGGGGGAGGGGGCTGGCAAGCGCCAGCACGCAGGGTGCTTGCTTTTTTCATTTTTCTTTAACCCTGTGGAACACACGTTAATTTTTCAACCACCAGGACTCGTCTGGGGTATTCTCTCATCGTAAGACTACGGCATTTATTTCATTATTATTTCAATATACAATGCAAGTGGGCGCCTGGCCCGGTGGCAAGGTTACAAAATTAACATATAAAAAAAACATATTTAAAACATATAAAAACATATTCAGAAGATTCAGTTTACAATTTTTCACATACCACATACAATATTCTATTCATATATTTTTCCTGTTAGGAGCTTCGAGTTCGAGCTCCTTCGTTAATTAATTCATCTGACAATATTATTTAACAATAAATTAACTAAAAGTAATGAAAATCGTTCCCAGTGATATTTTTTTCTCTTGATTTAAAGGTTTTAACATTTCTAGGGAAGGGTACACAAATGGAAACATCACGTATCACTCAAAAGCTCGTCTTTAGAATTACCCATAATTATTATGCATTTTAAATGGTATTTAACTTCGCTTTAAAGAGACCTACGCGGGAAGGGAATGGCTTGAAGACCTCTGCAGGTAATGCGTTCCAATGCTCAATCCCTCTATTAAGAAACGAGAATTTTCCCCAGTTTGTTTTTTGTGGAGGAGGCTCCATCTTGTGCTCATGATCCCAGCGTCCATGATAAGAAGGTTTTTTAATCCTATCACAAATATCTGCCCAAGCTGGCTTTTCCGTATATGCATTAAAAAGTCCCCCTAGCCTTGCTATGCTTCTTCTATGTTCTAGCGATTCCCACTCTAGTTTTTTTAACATTTCTGTTACGCTCTCGGTTCTTCTAAAATCTCCTAAGACATAGCGCGCTGCAGTTCTCTGCACCATCTCAAGCTGCTTTATCTGACCCACTGAGTGAGGATCCCACACTATTGCAGCATATTCCAGAATAGGCCTAACTAACGATTTATAAGCCATTTCCTTTGTGGCGGGACTACTCTTTCCTAAGACCCTAATTATAAAATGCAGTGCTCCGTAAGCTTTGGCTACAACTCTGTCTATCTGCGGTCCCCACTGAAGGTCCTTCGTGAAAGTTACCCCTAGATACTTACACTCATCGTCCTCCGTTAGGACGCTACCCTCTAAAACGTACTCCCAGTTAAATGCACTTCTTCCTCTACAGAAACGTATTAGTTTTGTTTTTTCTGCATTTATTTTCATTTTATTTACTTCTGCCCAACGTACAAGTTCATCTAAGTTATTTTGTAATGATCCGCAATCTTCAGTACTCTCGATTAATCTGTAAATTAAACAGTCATCCGCAAATAACCTAACATTACACCCCAAAGACTCAGTTAGGTCGTTTATGAATATCAAAAACAACAACGCTCCGAGGACACTTCCCTGAGGAACGCCCGAAGTGATATCCGCATCATTCGAAAGTTCACCGCCTACTCGAACCTTTTGCTTACGTTTTGATAAAAATTCCCCAATCCATCTAACCACTCTTTTGTCCATTCCCATTCCAGATATTTTATCCATAAGTAACCTATGGTTTACTCTGTCAAAGGCCTTGGAAAAATCTATGAGAATTGCATCTATCTGTTTCCCCTTATCCAGGGTCTCTGCAATATCCTGTACTAGTGCGGTCGTCTGGCTGTCACACGAGTATTCTCTACGAAAACCGTGCTGTGCTTTACTTAGCCAGTTCTTCGCCTTCCAAAATTCTCTAATATAGTGAGACAGTAAGTGCTCCATTTGCTTGCAAACTACACTTGTCAAGCTTATCGGGCGATAATTATTCAAATTGGAACGAGAACCTCCTTTATAAATAGGGACTACAATTGCGCTCTTCCACTCTTTCGGTATTTCCCCGTTATTCAACGATACTGTGAATAATACTCGCAGATACGGTACGATAGCTTCGCCCCCCAGTTTCAGAACTTCTCCCAAAATTCCGTCTGGACCACAAGATTTATGCTTCTTAATGCTGAGTATGCTCTTTAAGATGTCGCTGTCTCTTATTTTTATATATTCAAACTCGTTGCTGGCTATCGAGAGCACGTTGTTGTCACTCTCGTCATTGCTAAACTGATTCGTAAACCAAACGTTAAAGGCTTCAGCTTTTGCTATGTCATCTTTGAGTACTATGCCATTTAAGTCCAAATTTACATTGTCTAACTCATCTCGGCCTTTACGTCTTCTTCGTATATATTTATGAAGATTTCCCCAACCGTTATTTATTATAGAGTTTTCTAAAAACTTATCTTTCGCTTTTTTCTTTTCTTTCAATAGGTCTCTACAGGTAGCCTTATACTTTTCTAAAAGAGATGTTGCTCTATGCCTCTTATGATAAAGTCTCCGTGCTGTTTTCTTTAGTTTCTTAATAGAAACATTATAATATTCCGGGTCTGGATTACTGCCTAATGACTTCTTAGGAACGAATTTTTCAATTGCCTCCGATAGAATATTTTTAAAGTTAACCCATATTTGCTCAACACTGTCTCCCTTACTCGCCCATTCTGGAAATTCTCTGCGTAGATATTCTCTGAAAGCCGTTACATCCGCCTTGTGGTATAATCTAACACATATACCCGGCTCACATTTTCTATGTATTTCCCATTGAATGTCCATAATTACACCCTTATGGTCACTAATGCCCTCGAATACTTCCGTTCTTGTTACCAAATCGCTGGGTCTAACCAAGAAAACGTCTAAAATACTTTCTCCTCTCGTGGGCCCTTCCACTACCTGTGTGAGGCCTCCTTGACCGATAAGACTGTTTACGCATCTCTGACTCTCACCACCCACCGGCGTACGTCTCTTCCAGTCTACCTGGGGAATGTTGAGGTCACCTGCTATAACTAATGGCCTGCTTACTACTCTGCTACTTGCTATCTCGACTAACCGCTCCATGAGCCCCATGTCTTCACCTGGTGGCCTATACGCTGCTACGATTTCGAACTGTTTTCCTTTTCTATCCTTTATATTTACTCCGAGTAACTCATACTCCGTATCTATTATTTTTAGGCTACTTTCAATGTCGTCCTTCACGCAGATACATATTCCTCCTCCTTTGGTACCTCTGTCTCTTCTGTAAATATGAAACCCATTCGGAAATATTTCATTGTCACTTATTTCCTCCCTTAGCCACGTCTCTGTACATATAGTGACATCAGGTTCGTGTATTTCCATTAGCGAGCCGAATTCAAATATTTTATTGACTATGCTCCTGCAGTTTACCTGCATAAGCCTAAAAGTCCCATCCCTTCCCCGCGCTCTCCCGCCAGCTGCGTTTATTCTCTTTTCATATTCACCTCTAACACACCCAACTAGTTTCCCGACAAACAAGATTTTATTACATCATTAAGCACACTACCAAATTTAAAACTTCCTCGTCTGTTCAAATGCAGTCCATCCCTGCCCAAATCGTTCATATTTAACCAACAGTTAGGATCCACAAAACACATACTTTTCTTCTGACAAACCCAATCCAATCCTTCATTAATATAATCCACTCTTCTTCTATCCACGTCCCGTCTTCTTATAATTCCGCTCACCACAATCTTCGCTTCCTTGAATTTCTTCCTAGTAGCCGAACACAAATCCCACACTAAGCCCACAACATGATCATCACTGCGCACATTTTTAATGTCGTTTGTCCCCACATGCAGAACCACCACTTCTTCCTTCCTATCTGCCTCCAATTTTTCGATTTTTCTCTCTAGCTGCTCAATCCTAATACCCGGTAAACATTCCACCACCGCCCCTTGTTTACGACATTCTTCGCCAGCAAACCGAATCATCGAGTCCCCAATCACACGAACGTTTTTCTCACAGGCACGAAAAATATTCTTAACCTCCGTTTGTCTGCGTCTCTTGCATACTCTCCATTCTTCGTCACTCTGAGATTTCTTCTCTCCATTTCTTAGCTCTGTGTTCTCTTTCTCCAAGTCTTTTATCCTCTCCTTGGCCCTATCCAACTCTTCCCTTAGTTTTATTATTATATCCTCCTTCTCCTCCAGAGTTGTGCGTTCCTCACTCATTCTACACCCGTAACACTTCCAACTGTCCACCATACACTCTTCGGAACTACTTCGCGAACATTTTAAATGATACCATGCTTCACATTTATAACATTGCACTCCGTTCCTTAACTTTCTGCTGCAGGCCTTGCATTTCATCTCCACGGCAACAGCTTTACCACCACTTTTGACCATACTGACAAATTACACTTTACCCGAAGCTGTGAGACCCACGATCCGTTCAGGAGGAAGCGAAGGCACGTCCGTCCCCTTCGAGAGCCAGAGAGAGAGTGAGGGGGGGGGTTCCCCACTTATCCCCTCCCCTCGTGGACGCCCATGCCCTTTACTGTACTGGCGATCGCATCTCCGTTTGGAAGTTAGTCTTCCACTCCAAGATGCGCTCTTTGACCTATTCGGTACACTTTCTAGAATTTACACCACAGATTAGCTCACCCTGAGAAAGGCAAACAAATCTTGCAGAGCGAGAGATATCGAAATTGCGATCTTTACCATTTACATATCCGAGAGGAGAAGCGCTCCTATTGAATCAGACCTATCGTCTCTTTCTTGAGAACTTTCTGTCCTCGAAGGTGAGGCTACTCTTGAGTTCTGTAAAGATATTCTGGAAACAAACAACTTACGTCAATTCCTACTCATGAATGGGGGAATACTTGAAGCTGGGGAACCCCCTCTATTAGAGGGGTAGCTAACCTTACTGCATTAGGCTCCAAATCAACTGTAATAGGACTACAAAAGCCGCACGTCGGACATCCTTGCGATTTAGGACGTAAACGAAATAACCCCATGATTCTCCTTGACTGATCAGCAACTCAGTAGCCATATATGTACTCAGTTTAGAGTTGTGAGTGCTATATTGTAGTGACTCGGTACTTGTGACCGCGCTCTGCAAGTCTGCACCCTAAGTGGTTACGGTCTTACGAGGAGGACTTGATTAATATCGAAGTATATTGAACAAATAAAATACTATCTATATATTAGCAAATTACCCGTCAAAAATGACGGGATCTTCATAAAAGTATTCCATAGATATATTTCGATATGAAAAATCAGTCAAATTTGCTATGATCTGGGTTGGCTTTCATGCGCAATCAAATGTGTTTTAGAAAGTTATCTTAGTTTTTATTATATTGTCTAAATAACTATTGTTATCCAAATATTTGCTAAAAATAAGAGGGAAATCGAAACAGATATAACGTATGAAGAATCAGCAGAAATTTACTTGAAATATTTGAGAAAATTATCTGTTATTTAAAACTTGTTAATTTAACTTAATAATTGAACAATTTTACTAACTATTTTTAACGCGCAAAAACAATAAAGCGCGAATGAACAATCAATTTACTGTTAAAGGAAATTGTGTGGTAACTTACTATGAACTAAATACCTGCATGAACTGCAATGAGTTCCAACTATTTAAGATCGCACTTTTCCTTTGACTATATTAGTTTTGGATTTTTGTCATCCATATTTTGGAAAGTAGGCTAAAAATGCTAATTTATAATGCCCAGCGCCCATTTCATACTTTTCTTATGGGTGGTGAAATTGAAACTAAGGGGTTGGAAAAAGACTTCGATTACTCCCCAGCATATAATCATAGACCTATGAAATTTTTTCCACGTGTAACCCTCATATAGGTTGATCTACCCTGAAAATTTGGCTTCTCCAAGTTGCAGGATTCTATAGCTATTGTCCGAACGGACGGACGGACAGACAACCGAATTCATAAGCGTTTTTAAGCGCTTAAAATTATAATTAATATTATTAATCTACTTTTATTTAAAATTAGAGTGAAATATTATTAGTGTATAACTATATTCTGAAAATTTCGTGTCTATTTTATCTGATCTCAGAAACATTGGTTGGACAAAGGGATGGACGGACAAGCCAAATAATTAAGCCTATGTTAAAAAACGCTTAAAAAACATTAAAAGAAAAAAGGGACAATATATTTTCCAATTTATCAAAAATCTCAGTCACCCTATTATCGGCGGCAAAAATTTGTAGACTCCCAGCAGATGCGGTGCGCCCATCCTCTCCCTCCCTCACTGGCTTCAACTATTATGAAATCACTATGAAATATTCCCTTCGTTTTAGACTTATGAAATTAATTTATTTGTAATACAAAGCCCAACACTAAGCCAGCAGTGTGCGTAGCATGTCTCACAGCTTAATACTTGAGGAGAAACGACGGTCTCCTAAATTGAATAAAATATCATAAACGAATGAATCTACCAATTTCAAATCATGCACAGGTAATAATAAGGCTATGGCTCACATTATTTAAAGATTTAGTTGCAATCGAAAGAACCGTTTCGTAATTATAAACCGGCAAAGTGACGCCTTACGTCTCAGAGCTCAAAAAATGGGGTCATTTTTCCTTCTCACTCCCAAAACGACCCCGCCGAAAAACCCAAAACTACGCCCATTCAACGCGGCATTAAACAAGCTATACGCTGATATGCCTCTCACCAAAATCCCTGGAGCCGTTTGAGAGCTATTTAGCCTCAAACTCGAGTCTACCAACTTTTGGCGCCGATAGTAGATCTGCCCTTCAGGTTTGGGGGTGGGGGCGCCGATTCCATGGTTCGCCTAGGGCAGAAGTTTCCAAATATTACAAAGCCGCGCCCTCACCTAAGAAAACTATCTTCGCGCCCCTCCTCTTGACCATGTTTAATTACAGTTCATAAACAATACTTACTGGACATAGAATTACCATTAATACAACCATCTTAAGGAAAAATACAGACGCAAACGATACGTCCTGGCAAATTGAAGACTAGAATTTGGCTGCTGCATATAGTAGGTCTCAAGATTAGGATGGCAATACGGCCAGTAAATATATGGGAAATCCTTTGCGCCCCCCCCCCCCAACCTACCTATCACGCCCCCCAAGGGTGGCGCGCCCCACAGTATGGAAACCACTGGCATAGGGCGCCAACTGCTGGCAGCTAGTCTAGGGCCGACCATGTACGCACCTCCATGCCAGAACTTTGATTTCTTGGGGGAGAGGGAGGTATCAAATTTTAGTCTATATTTAATTTGTTCATACCAATTAAGGGGGAATATTGGTCACTTACTTTGAGAGCAGGAAAATGGAATAACTTTTCAAATCGTTACGTTATTCTGCAGCGTTACAAAGGATTAATTTTCATTACATAACGTAAAAATAACGCTATGTAATTTAACTGTAATGTTATATAACGTTATTTTATAAAACCGTTATATAATGTTATTAAAAAAAATTTTGCTTACTTTGGCCAATAGCTCAATCTTAATTTTGAAGCATACAAGTATTAAACAAAACCACAAAATAATTGTCTATAATAGTTTTAATTCAGTTGTGTATTAAAAAACAATCAAAGTAATATCCACTGTACAGTTATATGTCTTTGGCAAAAAAGGAAAGAAAATGTTTGCAAATCTCAAACATTTGCTCTGAATATCAGTAATGAGGTCAGGCTCAACTCTGTGGAATTTATTCATATTGAAAAAAGAACTTTGTTATTTCCACAAAATATAATTTAATTTAAAAACGTGAAACCGGTCGTTTTTAAATTAAATTTTGTGGAAATAACAAAGTTCTTTTTTCAATATATTTGCTCTGAAGTGTGTCAAAAACTTCCGAAAGTGCAGCTATATTGATTTATTCGTTATTTGCCGTCACATCCGAAACTGAATTTCTTGCAAAACTTTTAGTTATAAATTGATCAAATTCATCACCATCGGTGCTTCATTGTTTCGCAAAACGATTTCTGTATCTTTACTAAAATGTCTACTTATATTCTTTAGAGTTGTCCAAATCTTTTTAAATCAGGTTTTGCTTCAATGCGATGCTCCTCTGACAATGTGGCTTGGAATTGTGGTTCAAGATAAATAGCGGATTACGTTGCTAACATCTCGGAGACTTAACGGTTTACGTTTTTTATGTTATGTAACGAAAACTAATTCTTTGTAACGTTATCTATTCTTGGTTCACGACATGACAGCTGACACTGAGCACGTGACGAAACGCACTGAAGTTAGCTGCACTTTGTACAATGTTCTTTGGCACAACATGGTTTGATGAAGTTATAATAACTTTATTGCAATTAAAATTCTGATAATGTTTTAATAATGTTACGTTAAACATTATTGGTTATTATAACGTTATTATGATATGTATATATCGTTACGTTATTGTACAAAAAGCAATTTAATCATTATTATAACGTTATCAGGTATCATTACGTTACTTTTTCCATCCCTTCTTGAGAGTACCTTGAGTTTGAATGAAAACATTAGCAAGTGATATGTGCATGAAAATTTCAAAACTCTAAATCCGGGGCAAAGCCCGGGTAATTATCTAGCAAATAATATTTTCCTGTTGAATGAAAATCGGTAATGGACTAAATGGTTGGGAAACCCTCTTTAGGGAACTTATTCAGAAAGGCCATTCCGCGCATTGCATTTTTATAAGAGCTCCATCGATTTAACTAGGTAGGTCCATTAATGAGTGTTTTAAAAGTCCTACTTCTAAACATATTTAAGTATTCCGGCTCGCTTTCTCTAGATATACCTATTCTTTAGGCATCAAAGAATCCATGCCGCTACTTCCTAAGTTAAAATTCTCGTTATCTAACGATAACGCCATAATGAGAGGAGCTAGTATTTTAAAATAAGCTTTTAAAATCGTTCACAATACATTATCTGGCATCATATAGCTTTTATCTTATATCTTTGTAATATTTTTTGTCGTTTTTCAATAGCAGACTGATAAATCTAAGGCACTCGCGCATCGATATTCATTTCCGGCTGGGGTTTATGTAACTAGAGTTATAAAGTATAAATATATTTTCATCGGCATTTCATACAAGATTCTGTTGCTGCGCATAATGGCGAGTACTATTGCGGTCACTTCGGCGATGCTTGTGTCACTATTCGTAGGTGAGTATATTCTGCAAAAGAGAATAACTTAAGAAATTTCAGACTGCCATCGGCAGAATTTCGCCAGCGCATCGAATCGGAACCGAACCGAGTAAAACCGATATTTTTGGGCGGAGTGTAACCGAACCCGAACAGAAAAAAAAATTATTTCAAACCTAAAACCGTTATTTATTTTGTTCCTCTTTTTTCGGTTCCCATAAATTTTGTTAATTATCCTTCCTTCTCTATATGAATTGCACTCATCTTCAGCCAGTCTTTCCTATTTAGCTGTAGAATAAGGGCCGTTCTGTTTTTGTGCTAGGGAGTATTCAGTTTCGTCTGTTGCTGGTTGGCACGTTTTTGCATATACATGCATATTATACCAGCCGGGAAAATTATGAATAAATGTTTTAAAATTTTAATTTAATTCAATTTAATCGGTTTTGTCTCTGTTCTCAATTTTCAGCTGCTCTGTGTGTGGCAATTATTTTAGAGATTTATTTATTTTTTCTCTGAATGTGTTATTTTTATTCCAAGCATCATGACTTGATTATTTTGTTTCTATTGTGATAAAAACTTTTACTCACTTTATGACTTGAATCTTCCGGTTTTAATTAGCCAATGGAAGGTTTAACTTATAATCTCATTTTTTATAGCTGCCAAAATAGGAAAAACCTAAAATTAGTTTATTTCCCTAATCTTTTAATTCGAGGCATTATGAATGTTTTTTTAGTAAAAAACACCAGTACGAACCAGTCGAATGGTGATTGATGGAGCAGAACCGAACCGATATTTTGTGTTTTGGGTGAACCCGAACGAAAACCGGAACGAAAAAATTTTCATTCGATGCTCTGAATTTCGCCGATTGGTGTTCCTCCAACCCTGCATTCACGGTCTCACGCGGCATTTCGCGCGAAATTTCATCGGAAAAGGAAATAGAACTAAAAGAATGTTGCTAATTGTTCTGTAGTTGAGGTTATAAATAAAAAAAAGAAAAATTAATATTGAAAGAGCTTTGTTAATAATAAACGAGATAATTTTTATCGGGTCGATTCCCAATAGCCATCGTGTCCTCAAACTCCCAAAATTCTCGAGTCGATATTATCGGTTCGGGTGGCGTTGGGTGTCGCTTGACCTCCGAGCGCCATCCCAATCCAACTCAATAGTAAAATCCTCAATAATAAAAACACCTTCTTCCAGTTTCAGGAGACATAATTCCCCAATCTCTCGAAGTATGTGTCGGCGAAGACGCAATAATCCGTCTGACAAATGTCCTTGGACCATTGAGGAGTTGCAACGTGACTACACCGTCGGGCGCCATCATTAATCTTTTTCCCGTCGCTGCTGAAGGACCGCCCGGGTGAGATGACCTTCTTGACTGCGATTTTTGTTTACATTTTCAAACTACGGATCGCAGTATTCAGTGATTTTTAGAGCCCGAGTTTAAATCGTTTAAATACTTTTGGTCTTTCGTTTGTGAAATCTGTGGTCAAGTCACGCTGAACTTTGCGTCGCCTGCTCAGTACTGAAAACTGTTCCAATTAAATGTAACAGTTTATTAAGGCTACAATAATACTTCTTGTATGTCGGCAGTCTCGGTCGTGTCGTGCTCTCAAGAGTTCCTAAGCGCAGAAAAATCGCCAACTCATTTGTTTTATGCTATAAAAATAAATTTATCTTGATACAAATCCAAATAATTTAATGACCAGTATTTCGACATACCTCGTGAGAACAATGCTGCGAAAATGAAGAAAAACAAGTAAGACAGCCTTGCTTAATGAAGAGGAGGAAGCACGTCATCTTAAGAATTTTCAGCGCCCTGGTTTGCCCCTCACTTTGGGGAGGGGACGACTCACGTCTCACTTACTTCACTCCTGTAACTTCAGTACTTTGGCTATAATTCCATTTCAAATTTTGAATTATTCGAGTTTTAAGTCACCTAGCGGAAAATATATGAACTATCAGGAAAACGCAATCGGTGGAAAATTCTTAGATTGATAAGAGTTAACAAATTAAAAAAGAATTTTACAAATATCTCTCTTAAAACAAAAATGTTTATTGTCCGCAAACATAAAGACAGATCGATCACTTGAGCACGGTTTTTCTTTTGATAAATCGTGCTAATAACATTGTCATCGTGGATTAGAACAAAGTTACAGCTCATTCGATTAACTGCATATTCAGTCAGAACTTTCACTCGCGAAACAAATTAAGATATAATTGTCAACATCGATGAAAGGTTTTTTTTTAGTTCCTCATTTTAAAGAAAAAAATTACACAAAGTTTTAAAAGCACAAATCTCTTGAGCCAACTGTGCTGCTATCAGGGATTATCAACTTTTTAGCATTCATGATCCACCCACCAGAACAGAATATAACCAAACACCAAAGAATGTCGCACCAGATCACTAGATAAATATTTATATAAGCAGTAACTTTGATGTTCCTTCCGTGCAGGGGTGAGCTGCCAATCTGTTAACAATGGGCTCGCTATCGTATACTGCCAACCTCTTAACTATGAGCTCACTATATTTTAACGAAAAGTGATGGACTAGAAATCAACCTGCATAGGAATAAAATGTTTCATTTTTGCAACTCATAGTTACAAGTATTTATTTAGGAAACATTTTGGTTTCTATCACAAAAATTATATGAGGACTTTCTGCGCGACAACTAGGCAATCGGCCTAGAGGCCAGAAATGAGTTGATTACATCTGTGGTATGCAGCGTTTTTCAGTCGACGTACCCATTAGTTTACCAACTTGCTCACTGATTTACGTTAATCTAAAGCCCAAATGCTACTGTTTTTATTTCGAGAAATTTACAAGTGTGGAAAACTACACTATATAGCAATTATGTTGAAAATGAAATTTGGAGACTGCGGTGTACAGAATGGAATTAAAATAAAAACTCCTGAACCGTATGATAATCCAGATGAGCACTCGCACCTCAATAAGAAGAGAAAAGAAAAAATAAAATTATACAAGTGTGCAGGACGATGGCCTGCAGCAGTGGTTCTCAACCTTTTATCTTCATTGGCCACTCACTACATTCTGAGAGATTTTTAGGAGTGCCGCGTTAAAATTAGTTTTGTAAATAAATCAACGATTTGGATGTGATTACAAGTAACTAGAGCATTAATTTTATCTTTAATAAATTAATTATGGTGTGAAATCAACAAATGGATATGTCCAAAGGTTTTAATAATGCTTGAAGGCTGGGGTGCCGCGAAATTCTGTTCATCTTTGAGAGGGTGCCGCGCCTACAAAAAAGTTGGAAACCACTGATAAAAACACACAAAATGGAATATTTTTCAATTGAATTCTGAGAAAAGCAAAAAAACTGGTATTCATAACACATAACATCCTTTTTAACGCTTTTTAAAAATGCCATAATTTTAATGTCCGTCCTTCCGCATGCAAAATTTTGAGTCAGTGAAAAGAGCTGGGAAGCTAAGATTTTAAGGATAGTTTCGGCTGGTGACAGTCATGAACTCCATTTAGTCCGACTTTGCTTTCATCAAGTTGAAAGGAATATCAGACACATCTTTTTAGATTTCATACCATGCAAAATGGCAGTCACTTTTCTAATAATTGTGTCGTTTGAAAATTGCAGATTTTTTTATTTCAACAATTTGTCCTTTGCTTGAAAATTCAACAAAAAGTTGCTAGCCACCTGCAATTAATGCTTCAATAAAAACCAGGCCATCTTCGAGCTGTTTTTCCGTCGATATTAATAAATGAGCAATTTTGAAAGAAGCTACTGTGGCGTTTACAGGCTTTATAGGTAAATATAGATTGCTGCTCCGATAATCTATATATATATATATATATATATATATATATA
This sequence comes from Tanypteryx hageni, assembly GCA_028673005.1. Taxonomy (NCBI): domain Eukaryota; kingdom Metazoa; phylum Arthropoda; class Insecta; order Odonata; family Petaluridae; genus Tanypteryx; species Tanypteryx hageni. Next base: position 4,549,064 of record CM054114.1, read on the forward strand.
TATATATATATATGGATGTCAACAAGGTGTTGGGATGAGGAATTGAGTTCTCTCTCTGTAGCTGAAGAAGGAGTAGTTCCGAAAGCTTTACGTTTGTGATGTTTCTGTGTTTTTGTGTTATTTTACGTGTGTCGCTTCGACATCCCCGGGGCCTCGCCAACCTGAAGTCGTCTGATTGGTGAGTGCTCACTGGGTTTCCTCATCCCAACACCTTGTTGACATCCATATATTCATTTTACCTTTCCTTTTCCGTAAGTTGTTATATATATATATATATATATATATATATATATATATATATATATATATATATATATATAAAGCTACGGCAATGCGTGGCACGCTGAAGGTGCCGAGCTATGAGTAGAACTTTGTATTGCTCAACACAGCTGATACAGCTGGCATTGAAACATATAAGATGTTTGTATCATAATGAAAGTATTGTATTGTAAAATCTAAAGATAAATCTGAGATAAAGAAGAAGACGGAGAAAAAGAGGGAGAGCTATGGATTGTGACAGGAGGGAAAGAGAGAGGTGGGAGAAAAGAGAGCCAGAGAGAGGGAGGGAGGGAGAGAGAGAGAGGGAAGGAGGGAGAGAGAGAGAGGGAGGGAGAGAGAGGGAGGGAGAGAGGGAGAGAGAGGGGGAGGGAGAGAGGGAGGGAGAGAGAGAGAGGGAGGGAAGGAGGGAGAGAGAGAGGGAGATAGATAGATAGATAGATAGATAATCGTCTTTATTCGGGCGAAATTTAGACCATAAGGTGGGAGAAAAGAGAGCCAGAGAGAGGAAGGGAGAGAGAGGGAGGGAGAGAGAGAGGGGGAGGGAGGGAGAGAGGGAGGGAGAGAGAGGGGGGAGGGAGAGAGAGAGAGAGGGAGGGAGAGAGAGGGGGGAGGGAGAGAGAGAGGGAGGGAGGGAGAGAGAGGAAGAGGGAGAGAGAGGGAGGGAGAGAGAGAGGGAGAGAGAGGGAGGGAGAGAGGGAGGTAGAGAGAGAGAGGGAGGGAGGGAGAGAGAGAGAGGGAGAGAGAGAGGGAGAGAGAGAGAGAGAGGGAGGGAGAGATTGATTGGACCCTTTATTGGCGAGATTAGGTCCTGTTGGGCCTCTCTACCACCTAACGTCGTATATAGGTACATTATATAGCTCACAACATAATTCATTCCACAGTACAGTCAAATTAGAAAATTAGAATGCGTGTGTGTGTGTATATATATATATATATATATATATATATATATATATATGAACAAATTAATTTTAAAAGTAATAATAATGATTATACAGGTAGAAGATAAAATAAAATACAGCATTAAAGAACATAATTAAATATATACATTTAACTCACATGAGTCATCAAACGAGTGCTTTAAATGTGGATAGTAGGGTGTATCGAAAGTTTGAATTTGAATTAGGCACTATGCGGAATAGTTGTGGGACCATGATATTAACTCATACAAAACATTTGGGTTCGATCGGATAAAATTTACTATCCCCGAACGAGCCTCAAAGTTTCGGGATATTTGACTAAAATTGAGGTTTTGTATAATAAAGTTCGGATGGACTTTCCGCATATAGATTTTGAAACATGTGCAATCTATAGTCACTAAAAACTAGATTAAGCCTAGTCAGAGACATAATGAGAGGTATCGGGTACTTTTAGGGGTGCTCCGCCCCCTCAAAAAGTCTTAAAAATTTCGCTGTTTTTTCACCCAAATGCGATATTTGTCAGTGCTGGAGAGTGCAGCTCTTTGCCCGGTTCCTATAAGAATATAGAAGAAACCGACTCAGAACTCACCACGAGAAGGTGGCTGCACTACGAGTTCCGCCCTAACCCATCCCAACCAACCAATGATGGGTTTAATGCCTACAGGGAATGACAATTGTATTGGTAAGTACCAAAAATGAGACTTGTGAAGTTGTAGGCTACTAGACAAATCGTTTGAAGAAACAAGTGTTTGTTTAAGAAGTGTCACTATCAGTGTCCATGCCTCGAAACTGGTTTTTGGTGTCAAACGATGGCATCACTTGCCTTGATCTTAAAGCATTTCGAATTAAGCCGTCACGATTTTCAGCTCTGCAGACGCTTAATGAAGCTTTTGTGACCTCCTTGACTGTACGCTCCACGGCCTGAGTATGACACGAAAAAGCGTCATACAATGATACCTGGGAATAATGAATGATGAGCCTTGAAATGTATTTCACTACCGGAATTATTTAACTTTGCCACGCTATTAGAACAGCGTATGCCTGGAAATACCTCAACAGACACCTAGAAACACCTCGGCAGACACCACATTTACAACTTCTGGCCTATAGGGACCTGTTGTCGAAAACTAGCTTAACGGAAAAGAAAAGAACACCCACACGCACAATCGCTCAGAAAAACCCGGGAAAAACTAGATACGTATTTCAAGAGCTAAGCTCTTATCTTCAGTCGCTGAAGTCGTATGGATATTTTGGGCCTTGTCTTATGTATTTATATGTAAAAGTGAAAGGAGAAAGGGGGTTGGGGGAATTCCTAACGGTTAGCGTGTAGTGGTCGTTATTCATTACCGTGTCTTGGTGTTTGTTTATGAAAATGCTCTCGCAATGGTCTAGTTTCCAGTCATTTTGTTTTGATTTTTCTATTTTAATTGGGTGATTATTTTCTTGTATGTTTATTTCGACGATACACCTGTTAAACCTATTTGTGTTTGTAATGTGCAACTTCAGCTACTAAAGGTGAGAGCTTAACTCTTGAAATACGTATCTACCGAGTTTTCCCGAGTGATTGTGCGTGTGTGTGTGCTTTTTATTTTCCTTTAGGCTAGTTTTCGACAACAGGTCCCTATAGGCCATCGTCCTGCAAACATTTTTAGTTTTCATTTTTTTCAATTTCTCTTCTTATTGACGTATGAGCGCTCATCTGCATTATTTTACGGTTCGGAAGTTTTTATTTTAATTCCGTATTAATTACATACACAAAATTCTAATTCTGTCCGTCCGTTTATCTGTTGGTCCGTTAGTCCCTTCGTCTGTCGTCCGTCTGTCCTTCTGTCCGTCTATCTGTCTATCCGTCTATCTGTCTGTCCGTCCGTCCGTCGTAACGCTGCTTTGATTCGCATGGACTGAAATCTGATGCTCGATCGCGATCTTTTGTGCATCTTTAACGCTCAACTGTCACGATCCCTCAACGTGTTTTGACAAACTTCCCGAGTAGATAGAAGATTGAAATTTTGTAGGAATGCTTGATTAGGATATTAGAAGGCAATGACGAAAAATACTCCAAAAAAGGCCCGGATACGGCTCCAATAGATAATTTCTATTTCCCATAAGATAACACGTAAAAGTCGATTTTTCGATTTAGAGGCTTTTACTCATTTAAAAATTAAAATTAGAAATAATTGACCTCCGATCTTCGGACATAAACCGTTTTAAAGAAAAACAAGATAGGAAAGGTGTACTCCATGTTTCCAAATGCGTTCTTTGATATTTCACAATGTTCTCAATATTTTTCGCTCAGATGATTTAACGAGAAACAAGCGAGGTACGTTGTAAAATACATGTAGGTATTCATGCAAAGTAGTTGTAATTATTGTCCAGTTTTAACCAAAATTGGGATGAATTAATTTTAACAAAACCCCACAATACCAAATTTTATCACAATATGTCAAGCGGTTCCCGAGTTGAAACAAAGGATCATTGTAAACTACATGTAGGTCTTCATGTAAAGTGGTCGTAATTGTTGTCTGATTTTAACCTAAATTGGAATCGATGAATTAATTTTGGCAAAACTCTCCAATACCAAATTTCATAAAAATACATCAAGCGGTTTCCGAGTTGAAACAATGTAACGTTGTCAACTATTTGTAGGTCATGTAAAGTGGTCGTAATTTTTGTCCGATTATAACTAAAATTGGCATCAATCGACCAATTTTAGTAAAACTCCCCAATACCAAATTTCATCAAAATACGTCCAACGGTTTCCGAGTTTAAACAAAAGAGCATTGTAGGTCTTAATGAAAAGTGGTCATCATAATAAATAGAGTTTTTATGCGTTTTTTGCACGAAGTGAACGCATATAGGGGAGGTCGTTTCCGCCCGTCCGTCCGTCCGCATGTTAAAACTCTGGAACCGCCAGGCATATTTTGATGTAATTTGTATTGAGGAGTTTCGCTAAAATTGGTCAACCGATTTCAATTTTGGTTAAAATCGGGCAACTATTACGACTCCTTTACACGAAGACCTACATGTAGTTTACAATGTTCCTGTTTTAACTCGGAAACCGCTGGACGTATTTTGATGAAATTTGGTATTGGGGAGTTTCAGTAAAATCGGTCGACCGATTCCAATTTGAGTTCAAATGTGACAACAATTACGACCACTTTACATGTAGACCTACATGTAGTTTATAATGTTCTTCAGTTTCAACTCGAGAGCCGCAGGACATATTTTGATGAAATTTGGTATTAAGAAGTTTTACTATAATTTTTGACCGATTCTAATTTTGGTTATAATCGGACAATAATAACGACAACTTTACATAAGGACTTACATGTATTTTACAACGTACCTCACTAGCTTCTCATTAAATACTCAACTGAGCGAAAAATAATGAGAACATTGTGAAATCCCTAAGAACGCATTCGGAAACTGTGTGTAGGTACTCCGACATGGAGTACACCTTTCCAATCTTGTTTATTCTTATCTTTACATGCTGCCTACGATTCGAAATCCCTCAAGTTATACGCGAAAATCATGGTGAATCATGTTTAATTGAAAGATTTGAGATTTTTAACGATATGTTGCCTTGCTGACCGTGTCATTGTTAAACATCAACATGGAGATTGTATTGTCGTCTCAATCCTTACAGTGTATGCGTAAGGAAAGCGTGCTTTCAATGCTTTAATAAGAGATAGAGAATGAGAGAGTAGAAGAAAGAAAAAAAGAGATACAAAGGGGGGGGAGAGGGAGACAGAGAAGGAGGGAGACAGGGAGAGATAATGTTCTTTATTAGAGCAAGATTTAGACTGGGAAGTCTATTTTTCCAGAGAAGGAGAGAGGGGGAGAGGGAGAAATAGTGAGGGAGAGAGAAAGAGGAGGGAGAAGGAGAGGTAGTGAGGAAGAGAGAGAGAGATAAAGGGCGAAAGAGAGAGGGAGAGAGAGAAGGAAGGAGATATAGATAATGTTCTGTATTAGGGTGAGGTTGAGACTAGGAAGTCTATTTTTCCAGAGAGGGAGAGAATGGGAGGGGAGAGGATGGAATAGAGGAAGAGAGAAAAGGAGGAAGAATGGGAAGTGCTTTAAATTTAATACATAATCCACGCATACCCTTCTAATTTGACGGGAAATTACGCCACTATGTTAATATTTTCCCCATATCCCCAGACGTACCCCAGGCTGAATACATCTCATTTATACTATTTAACTTTAGTACATTCATCTTTTTTAATTAATTACTAAGATATGAAATTATTGTATAAATAATATCGTGACACATCGCAGAATTGATTATTCATTCATTCTTGACTTGGCTCTCGAAGAGGACGGACGCGCCTTTCACTCCCTCCTGCGAGCGCTGACCAGCCTGCATGCGACACCTGTAGTAGTAGCAGTAGTTTAGCAGTAGCCGTAGTGTTGTGTTAAGTAGAACCAGTATTTCTTTCCTTATTTATTTTTATTATTTTTATCATCTAATTACGTTATTTGTGTTGTAGTTTAGTAAACTGATCTCTGAACGAAACGCTATACTAATCCTTCTCTTGCCATAAGGTAGTAAGCTAATAGCTCCTCTCAACCACTCCATCCGTAATCTTTTTGTAATTTACTAATAGTAGCTTATTACCTTCTCCGTTCTTAACTATTTGTCCCTGCGTCTCTTTAGTTCCTAGATCTACGTTCCTCTTGTGCTAAACATTCTTGCCTGTTCACTAACGTTGTTTGCGTAATGAATCACTCTATCTCTTTCACTTTTTACCTGCGTTCGACCCTAGATTTTAACCTTGAGGCCAGTCAACGAAGTAGCTAACCGCGTATTTACGTTAGTTTAAATAAAATTTATAGATATTACAGATTAAGAGGATAGGATGGCTGCTCCGAGGACTCCTGTTCCCTCCATCTTGCGCAACGCTGGTTGCGAGGCTATGAGGTCTCGGATAACGGAGCTGGCGAGGGTGGTTACGGACCTCCTTCAGAGGGTGGAAAGGTCAGAGGCAGCCTTGGCGCGTGGGAGGGGTGCGGGTTCTTCCCTGAGAGCAAACCGCGTCAAAATGGCGGCTCGGGTTTGCCTGGTTGCGGAAGCCGGCAGAGCGATCGGGGAGGCTCCTGGCTCCTCTTAGCGGGTCGAAGGTCCTCCGGTCCGGAAGCCCGATGAGTGGTGTTTGGCATCTACTCGGGGGGATCGTGGGGTGGTGCTGGGGAGGTAGGGAGTTGGGAACGCTTCGGTGGATCCTCTTCCTGTTAGTAATCGGTTTGCGGTGTTGTCGGAGGACGACTCCACTGCCGTTACGCCCGCGCCCGCTCCCGTCTCCTCGGTGGGGAGCTCGGGGGGAAAGAGGGGGCTGTTAATGATAGGGAGCTCCAACGACCGGCGTGTGGTAGCGCCTTTACTGTCAAGGGCCCGCCGGGAGGGAGTTCATGAGCGGGTGTTCTCCAGGTGTATACCAGGACGTTCGGTGCCCCAGGTGACGAAGGAGTTCAGGGCGTCGTTATTGGGCACGGGTTGCTCCTCGCTGAGGATAGTGGTCCATGTAGGGACTAACGACGCTTCGAAGCGCGGGTCCGAGGAGGTTTTAAGTTCTTTTAAGGACTTGGCTACTGAGGTTGCTCGTGTCCGAGAGGAGTTGGGTGCTGATGTACGGCTTACCATCTGTAGCATTGTTCCTCGGACGGACTGCGGTGCTATGGTTAGGAGCCGAGTGGTCGGGCTGAACCGTAGGTTGTGGGACTTCTGTAGGGGCAATGGAGTGAACTTCGTGGACCTGAGGCCGGTCCTGGACTCATGTAGGGCATCCCTAAACGGCTCTGGTGTGCACTACACTACCGAGGCTGCGGAGGCGGTAGCGCGTAGGGTGTTCGAGCATGCTAGGGCTTTCTTAGGTTAGATGTAAGGAATGGTAATTATTCACCAAGCGTTGAGATGCACGTCAATTGTAGTAATACGTCCGACCGTCATTCCTCTATAAATGCGATGTTAATTAACAGTAGAATACATTCTAAGCGTAGAAATAGTCGACGTAATAGGGAGGACAAGGAGGCAGTAAATAATAAAATTCAGTAGCGCGCGAGGCATCGTTACGTAGTAATAGCGATAAACTAAAAATCGTCACGGTTAACTGTCTCAGCATTCGCAGGAAGGAGGCCGAAATTGAACATCTTATTCGTAGTCTGCGTGCTGATGTAGTAATAGGTAGAGAAAGTTGGCTAACGGCGGACCTAGTCAGTCAGGAGATCTTTCCTAGTGACTATAGCGTTTTTAGAAAAGATCGATGTATCCGGTCGGGTAGTGGAGTCTTTATAGGGGTTAGCAATAAATACGAAAGTTACCCAATAGAGATTAATGACAACGATGTCGAAAGTGTTTGCTGTAGTGTGAAAGGGGGCGACTGTAAATATATGCGCCTTTTATAGACCACCAAAGGTGTGCGTGGAAACTATTTATTATCTAGAGAAACAAGTGGCGACGTTAAGATCGATTAATAAAGATAAAGCCATTATAATCGGGGGCGATTTAAATCTTCCGTCAATTGATTGGAGTCATAATTGCTTTTATCCCGGTGGTAGAGAGCGTTAATCGTGCAAGGCTTTACTTGAAACTTTCGGAAAATACTCATTGTATCAGTTAGTGAGATTTCCCACGAGATATTAGATTTATTGGCTACTATTCTTCCTGAGCCTATGAATAGGGTATCTGTTGCTGAGGGAATAAGCGATCACAAGGCAGTGTACGTGGAATTTCAGCTAAACATTGAGAAACAGGTTAAGGCTAAAAGAAAGCTTTATGTATTCGCCAAAGCCGATTTCACAAGATTTAGGTCTTTTCTGCGAAATAAATATACTAATATTTGCGAGGAAACAGACGCGGAAAGAATCCTGGCGGATGTTCAGAGACATGATGCGAGAGTACAGATAAATTTATTCCAAGCAAACTGAAGTGTGAAAATACAGAATCTAGATGGTACAACCAGGAAGTTAGGAGCGCTCTCCGACAGCAAAGAATACTCACTCTTGCGTAAATAACACATCCTAAACAGCTTCGGTCGAACAGAACGCAACGTTAAGGCAGCAATACAAGGAGGCGCGCTCCATAACCAGAGTGTCAATGCGTAATGCGTTCAACAATTACAAAAAGAAGGTTTTACAGGATAACTTGAAAGAGGACCCGAAAGCATTTTGGTCTTACGTCAGACAAGTCCAAGGTAAAAGCCCCACTATTTCCTCACTGAGATCGGAAACGGGAAATTTAGTACATGATAGTGGGGAGAAAGCAAACCTATTAGATCAACACTTGCAGAAAGCTTATAATCCTGACGATGAATGTGAAACCCCTATTCATATGCATCAGGGTGACTCGATGGAAGATTTGATATTTTCCGAAAATGGTATCGCGCTCCAACTTCATTCAGTTAAACCAAATAAATCTCCTGAGCCGGAGGAAATGCCCGCGAGAGTATTGAAAGAGTTGGCTTATGAAATCGCGCCGTATTGAAAATTATATTCGAGAAATCCATTACGGAAGGTGTCGTTCCTAAAGATTGGAAGGTGGCACACGTTACGTCTGTCCATAAGGGCGGCAACAAAAAGAATCCCGTAAATTATAGACCGATTTCCTTAACTTCATTATCGTGCAAGATACTTGAGCAGATAGCCTTTAGCTCTGTTATGCGCTATTTAGATAGTCACTCATTGCTTAGAGGATTCCAGCACGGATTCCGGAGAGGTAGATCATGCGAAACGCAGTTCGGCCTGTTCGTGGACGATTTGTTGCGATGCGGAGAGAAAAATACCCAGGTCGATGCGATTGCAAAGTTAGGACAATATAGTATCAATCCGAAAGTTGTCTGATGGGTGAGAGGCTTCCTCTCGAATAGAGAACAGATAGTTGTCATCGATGAGAAATACTCGTCCCCCGTTAAAATTGCGTCGGGTGTTCCTCAGGGAAGTGTATTGGGCCCTCTACTTTTCTTAATTTATGTGAATGATATCTGCTTGGTAGTTTGTAGTAAAATTAGATTTTTTGCCCATGACATTGTTCTATATAAAGAAATAAAAAACCAGGAGGACTATCAGTCGCTGCGTGAAGACTTCAGAGCCATTTCAGCGTGGTGCAAAGAATGGCAAATTGAAATTAATTACACTAAATGGGCCGCAGTTACGTTCTAAAAAGGAAGAACATAGATGTAGGTTTCGAGTATAAAATAGATGGAATAAATATTCAAGCAGCCGAGTATGTTAAATATTTAAGAGTAACCATTTGTCGAGATCTTTCATGGGGCATGCACATTCGTCAAGTTATAGGCGCGGCCGAAAAGAAACTGGCTTTCATAGGTAGAATAGCACGGAACACTACAGAAAAAGTACGCGAAACATGTTACTTATCACTGGTTAGACCACAAGTGGAATACGCCTCATGCATATGGGATCCGTACGAAAAGGGACATGTAATTCAATTAGAAAGAGTTCAGCGCAGAGCAGCCAGATTCGTAAAACAAAAGTACGAACATAAGGAAAGCGTCACTTCATTATTGAGGGATTTGAACTGGGTACCACTGGAGGATCGTAGATTGAACTCAAGGTTCTCAATTTAAATCGACTTCGAGATTTCAACGGAAATACACGTTTTGACCATTTTCGCGATGATGTCTGTGTGATAGCTTTTTGTGGGTGCTCTAACTCAAAAACTATTAATCAAACCAACGCGAAATTTTATATTTAACATTTTTATAAAAGTCACAAGAACTGATTAGTTTTTGGCAAAAATCGGTCAAACGGAAGAGGGTGTTTACTCTTGCCACTTATCCGTTATTTTGAAATATTTGCTTTAATATCTGATAAATGTAAAGATGTATTAGAATAAACGTTGTAGGAAATTTAGTTTTCTACGACCTTTGTTTGAAACATTTTCACATATAATGTATTGTTTAAGAGATATCATATATTTTTATCTGCCACCACCACGCCACCTACCGACGACTATTGTTATCAACTGGCGCTTAGTTGCGTCTTACGTTAGTAACGCTCCTTTTTCTTTCCTTAATCGTTGGAGCTTTGTGGCTATACTCAATATTAGAAGGCTATGGTTTGAGTTTATTTTTGTTCTTTGTAGTCTAAAATTTTCTCGCAGTTTCTTAAAATATTTATTATTATGTAACCTATTTGGAATTTTTAGAAATGTTACAGATATGGAGAAAGTCATGTGGTGACCACATCGGATTTTTATATTTTATCAACTAAATATAGCCCACACTGTGTATTTGTTTATAAAAGGATCAGTATGTAATCATTATCGGGCAGGTTTAACCTCTTCTGTAGGGTCTGTTGGCTGGATTGATTTCGGATATTGAAATATTTTTGTTTATAATTTCAATAAATTGTCATACCTCAGGAGCTATTATTGATAAAACTAAAAAAAACTTTTTATAGGCGAAACATTCCATGTTATATTGGTTATATTGTCTAGCTAAATGAATACGCGTAAAATTTATTCATGTATAGGCTCATCTTAAACAAGAAAAAGAAAAGGAATCGTTATTCCATTCACTATCTTGCGAACACACCTTAATGGACAACTCGAATTTGTGGAGTAATGCTCATTCAGATTCCCATGAGTCACATTTTTCGGAGTAGGGAAACGCATGCAATCATACGAAACACGGCACTTGAAAACAAAGCAATCTTCTTCCTCTCCTTGGGATGCAAGTCTTCATGGGCGAAATATCATTCACTGGTCGGTGTTGGGGCTTCTTTTGTTGTCTTTCCTATGTCCTTTACGTAGTTCGTTCCAACTCGAGGCTGCAAGCGGCGGCCTATATCACGGCGAGGACAGCGAGACGTTCACTCCCAGAGGCTTTTGTTAGCCGATCGCCAATCATTTTTCGATTCGTCTGTTGTGGCCCTTGTTCGAGTGCCTCTTTCGTATTGCTGCCCTCTGGCAGGTACTTGGGAGAAATTTTAACTACGGGCTCGGATGAGCGGGTTGAAATTTAACGATGGGCTTGTGCGAGCCCAACCGAGCCCACAACAGCTCACCCCTGGACAAGAGTCACCTGAGTGTGTCCTGTTCCATATCGACTTATGTCATTCGGTGAGCCAGTTATAATAATGATTAAGACGCAATAGTTCGATTTTTCTTTTATTTTTCACACGCATGAATTTGTGAGATTAAATATTTGTTTTGAAGTATTCATTTTATAAACTCACTCACCAATTAGGATATCTGGCAATTTAAAATGAGATTCTGGCTATCTATTCTGTGTTTTACAGGGCTAAGAAAGCTGAACAATCTTTCGTAATAAATTTCAAGTACATGTGGTTCGTAAAATGCTAGCAGAACATTGTTCATATACTATTTTTTATTTAACATAACATTATTTAATCTATTCCGACAGTTCCAAGGCCATCTACTGGGATTCTGGTTTACCTGGCGAAAGATGTGGATTCCGCATCAACGGAGTGGCGATAGAGAACAAAGGGTCATGGGTTTTGAGCGCAGATTCCGAGAAGACATCCAACAAGTCAACGGCAAAAGTGAAAGTCATCGGTGAGAAAGTTGTATAGGAAAACGATTCTAAAACTCTCTCGATTTGAGAACCCCATACGTTCTTGGAATCTAGTTTGTACTTCCAAGTTTCGTAAATTGGCAATCATTTCCTCCCATCAACACATACCTGCCAAGTTTCAAATTTGAAAAATCGGGGGGTTTCCCCATATTATCCATGTTCATTACCGTCACTTAAGACCATTCACGCGGCGATAAGACCCATAGCCAGCGGGCAAAATGTTGCTCGCGAGAGAGGCGGATAAAGTTCCAAGTACATAGTAAAAATATAGTCGTATGAAATGCTCGGTGGCACTCATTTCAAACCCTTTCAAGATTATCATTTCGGTGATACCGCCAGTCATGGGCGTATCAAGGGAGGGAGGGGCGAAGGCTCCACCCATAGTGGAGTACTCTTTGATTGATGTATTAAAAGAAACGAAATTTGTATGTAATCAGCTATCAATTCGTTAATGAACTCTTGCCAGTAACGCCGATTTCATCTGCCCTCGCACTTTAAGTAGCCAAGAGTAAGTATCATTTACGTATTTATTTATTTTCTATTCATCCAAATGTCAACAGTATATATTGAATATAACATGCAAAATAAAGGAAGTATGACACTTATATGTCGGACTATAAGACTCACCCCGATTTTTTGGATTTTCCAGGAAAAAAGTTTTTTTTGTTCACCGATGTGCAGTGCAGTGTAGGGATGGCAAATTTTCCGAATTTTTCAATTGCCGGTAATTCGATAAATGTTTTTCATAAATACCGGTTTACCGGTAATTTATCGGTAACTTTCGACATTTTCAAAAAACGATAAATTTTAAAATAAAACGATAAATAAAAAAAATAAAAAAATTATTTCAAGATAAGTACTTTAAGGAAAACACAACATAAACTTGAAACAAAATCGTAAATAAACCTGTTTAAGTAAACATGAAAAAAATAAACTGAAGATAAGTATCTACTTGAAGGAAAACACAATATAAACTTTAAAGAAAAATCGTAAATAAACCTTTGATTAAATAAACATGAAATAAACTCTAAAGACTAAAGTACTTGGGGGAAAACTAAAGATAATCTTTAAGCAAAAATCGTAAATAAACCTTCGATTATTAACTCTAAATATAACTACTTTAAGGAAAACACAAAAAACTTTAAACAAAAATCGTAAATAAACCTTTGATTATAAACATGAAATAAACTCTAAAATTGTATTTTAAAACAAAAGTATTGCCGCTGATTCTTTTTTATTTGTTGTCTCTTTGGTTGTTGAAATAGGCTCGCAGAAAACATAATTTATCCAGACTTAGGTCTCCTAACTGCGACCTGATTTTTGTGCATATCAACCCTGCCGTAGAAAACGCTCTTTCTGCTTCGACACTCGTTGGTCGAACAGCCATTACGAAATCGAAAGCCATTTTAAAAAATTTTCCTCTTAATTTTTCTTCTTGAAAATACCGTCATTTCCTTTCTCACGACATGTGTTAGGTCTTTCGTGTTTTTTTAATGTTTTTGAGTTAGATCTTCATAGGCTACATGAATTTTTTCTTTATCGCCAATTGAAGCTTTTCATTCATCGACAACGCAGCCGATGTCGAAGGAACTGGAGTTGTAACATTCTCGGAATCGGAATCAATGACTTCAGTTGACTTAATTGTATTATCTGTTTCCTTTTTATTAGAAACGCGTTCAACTAGCTCCACGATTATCTTCGTTATTGTGGATTTGCTGGTTTTATTAAAAATTCTGTAACCTTCATAATTCGATTTCGTGAGATCATAAAGGTACTGGCGCGTGTGAACTAATGTGCTGCGAGGTTTGTTCCAAAAAGGGAATATTATTTTTATTCTGCCATTTACTTACTATCTGTTAAAATACAGCAGGGTAAAAATAAAATAGTTCTAAATAAATAAGGTGTGTAAATAAATTTTTGTTCATATTAATAAAATTAAGACGTGTAATGATTTTTTAAATATTTTATTTAAGTATGGTAAAGTGTGTCTAATCAATTTTAGTATCTATTCTATTTCTTTATTGAACATAATAAATTATTATTTAGATGTTTAGACTTATTCAAAAATCTGATGTGGCCACCACATGACTTTCTCAATATCTGTAACATTTCTAAAAATTCCAAATAGGTTACATAATAATAAATATTTTAAGAAACTGCGAGAAAATTTTAGACTACAAAGAACAAAAATAAACTCAAACCATAGCCTTCTAATATTGAGTATAGCCACAAAGCTCCAACGATTAAGGAAAGAAAAAGGAGCGTTACTAACGTAAGACGCAACTAAGCGCCAGTTGATAACAATAGTCGTCGGTAGGTGGCGTGGTGGTGGCAGATAAAAATATATGATATCTCTTAAACAATACATTATATGTGAAAATGTTTCAAACAAAGGTCGTAGAAAACTAAATTTCCTACAACGTTTATTCTAATACATCTTTACATTTATCAGATATTAAAGCAAATATTTCAAAATAACGGATAAGTGGCAAGAGTAAACACCCTCTTCCGTTTGACCGATTTTTGCCAAAAACTAATCAGTTCTTGTGACTTTTATAAAAATGTTAAATATAAAATTTCGCGTTGGTTTGATTAATAGCTTTTGAGTTAGAGCACCCACAAAAAGCTATCATATACACAGACGTCATCGCGAAAATGGTCAAAACGTGTTCAGGAGACCTCAAAACGTGTATTTCCGTTGAAATCTCGAAGTCAATTTTTTTCATGAATACAATACTTTCCTCTATACTACGTATATGGAGAAAGTAAAAATATATTTTACAAACATAATTAACAGGTAAAATTATTAAAAACATACATTAAATACGTTCTTCTTTTAGTACCGAATTACCGGTAAATTTAGTAAAAGAGTTTTGCACCATTTACCAATGAACCGGCTAACCGGTTTACCGGTATTGCAATCCCTAGTGCAGTGCATCATTTCATGCCATGATTAGGTGTGTATCTGGCAAAATTTGGAGAAAATATAATGGCATGATAACAGTTAAATATAATGTTTTAGATAAACTTATTTTGTGAAGTAAATAGGGATAATATAAAACAAATCATTGCTTCGAAACTTGTATAGAAAAATGTGCCTTGTGTGCACTCGGCAATCCTATTAATTATGCTATCGGAGTGCGCCACACACGATGCATTTTTAGACACCCCATACTGATAGCACTTGATTAAACTTAACTGCAAGATAAGATTTTAATTCCTAATAGTAAATGGAATGCATATGTAATAACGATACATATGCTCAACTAGTCCTTTTCCTTCTGCAACTCTTTTTGCCTTGTAAATCATCATTTTGCTCGATACAGCAATGCCTAACTGTCCTTCTACTATCAATTTTTTCACTTCCTCCTCTAGTTATGGTCATTTAGGACCAAACTTACAAAGGCTATGTTTCTCTTTTACCCTCACCTTCAGTCTTTCATCCTGTTTTCTTCATTCACAAATCATTTTATTGTGGGAAGTGGACCAAAATGACGTGTTGCTTCTCAGTTTCCATACATTTTAGCATATTGAATCACCTGAAGCTTATAGCTAATAGTGTAGGCATCTCTTTTCATTCTTGTAGCCATTGAGATCTCAATACATGGAACGGCATTTATCCTAGATATTTATAATATTTTTATGACATCAATCATCAATCGGAATTCTAATATTCCATGACATTAATTGCTCTATTCAACAGTTTCATTAGGAATTCAACACCACAACAAACAAAGCACCAAAATTGTAATTACTCTGAGAAGACAGCAATAAAGCGAAGCAATGAAAATGTAGTCAGAATTCTCACTGCATTAGGTATTACTTTGTATATGAACAATTTTTTCATTATTAATAATGTATATGTAAAGGATTTTGCGACAAATCACTCAATTATTTTATTTTTAAGGATCAGTGGGTTCATGATTGTCACCACCTAATATATTATAATAAAGCTACTTGTGCCTCACTCACTGACCGACATAAAACTCTTAGGTACTTCTAGAAGGGCTAGAAATGTGGAATTTGGCATGTAGGTAGGTCAAGTGGCACAACCGATGAGAAAAATCGAAAACCACAAAAAAATTTATATTTAAGGAGTCTTTTTAACCCCAATATTCCATTTTGACACTCCATAAGAAAAGCATGGTATCCAGTGCGAGACTTTCTAAAAATGCGTTTTTAATAAGCAATCAGGATGCTGTGTCTATTGTCACATTCCTCCTCCCCGCCAACTTCCGACTCTTATTGTTTGCCTTGACTAACTCACGGTTCCGTGGGGTTTAGGTCCTATCAATGCTCACACCCGTTTGTGAGTCAGCCGCACGTCGGGGACGGAAATGTCACAAATACAATACAATGCATTTATTATATCTAAAAAAGAATTCCAATGGAATTATTCAAACACAAAGAATTGAAATCACATAAAGCACTAATCATGAATTATTATATCAAACATGGAAAATTCAAATGGCATTATTCAAGCACAAAGAATTGAAATCACGTAAAACACTAATCGTGAATAGTAATATCAAACATGGAAAATTCAAATGGCATTATTCAAGCACAAAGAATTGAAATCACATAAAACTAATCATGAATGATTATATCAAGCAAAGGAAATTCAAATGGCATTATTCAAGCACAAAGAATTGAAATCACATAAAACACTAATCGTGAATAGTTATATCAAACATGGAAAATTCAAATGGCATTATTCAAGCACAAAGAATTGAAATCACGTAAAACACTAATCGTGAATAGTTATATCAAACATGGAAAATTCAAATGGCATTATTCAAGCACAAAGAATTGAAATCACATAAAACTAATCATGAATGATTATATCAAGCAAAGGAAATTCAAATGGCATTATTCAAGCACAAAGAATTGAAATCACGTAAAACACTAATCGTGAATAGTTATATCAAACATGGAAAATTCAAATGGCATTATTCAAGCACAAAGAATTGAAATCACATAAAACTAATCATGAATGATTATATCAAGCAAAGGAAATTCAAATGGCATTATTCAAGTACAAAGAATTGAAATCACATAAAACACTAATCATGAATGATTATATCAAGCAAAGGAAATTCAAATGGCATTATTCAAGCACAAAGAATTGAAATCACGTAAAACACTAATCGTGAATAGTTATATCAAACATGGAAAATTCAAATGGCATTATTCAAGCACAAAGAATTGAAATCACATAAAACTAATCATGAATGATTATATCAAGCAAAGGAAATTCAAATGGCATTATTCAAGTACAAAGAATTGAAATCACATAAAACACTAATCATGAATGATTATATCAAGCAAAGAAAATTCAAATGGCATTATTCAAGCACAAAGAATTGAAATCACGTAAAACACTAATCGTGAATAGTTATATCAAACATGGAAAATTCAAATGGCATTATTCAAGCACAAAGAATTGAAATCACATAAAACTAATCATGAATGATTATATCAAGCAAAGGAAATTCAAATGGCATTATTCAAGTACAAAGAATTGAAATCACATAAAACACTAATCATGAATGATTATATCAAGCAAAGAAAATTCAAATGGCATTATTCAAGCACAAAGAATTGAAATCACGTAAAACACTAATCGTGAATAGTTATATCAAACATGGAAAATTCAAATGGCATTATTCAAGCACAAAGAATTGAAATCACATAAAACACTAATCGTGAATAGTTATATCAAACATGGAAAATTCAAATGGCATTGTTCAAGCACAAAGAATTGAAATCACGTAAAACACTAATCGTGAATAGTTATATCAAACATGGAAAATTCAAATGGCATTATTCAAGCACAAAGAATTGAAATCACGTAAAACACTAATCGTGAATAGTTATATCAAACATGGAAAATTCAAATGGCATTATTCAAGCACAAAGAATTGAAATCACGTAAAACACTAATCGTGAATAGTTATATCAAACATGGAAAATTCAAATGGCATTATTCAAGCACAAAGAATTGAAATCACATAAAACACTAATCGTGAATAGTTATATCAAACATGGAAAATTCAAATGGCATTATTCAAGCACAAAGAATTGAAATCACGTAAAACACTAATCGTGAATAGTTATATCAAACATGGAAAATTCAAATGGCATTATTCAAGCACAAAGAATTGAAATCACGTAAAACACTAATCGTGAATAGTTATATCAAACATGGAAAATTCAAATGGCATTATTCAAGCACAAAGAATTGAAATCACGTAAAACACTAATCGTGAATAGTTATATCAAACATGGAAAATTCAAATGGCATTATTCAAGCACAAAGAATTGAAATCACATAAAACACTAATCACCGTGGGTTTAATGGCTCTCAGTTCATTCTTGCCTAAGTCATTAAGTTGGGCCATCACTTCCCGCGTATTACTAACATTAATAATCGTATTTATCACTGAATTTGTTGTTTTACCAGTGTCATTCACTGGTAGCGGCGGAAATCTTCCTTTTCACACCCGATATTTAGTTTTTTGCAACAGAGATTTCTTCCTGGGTCTCGTGACTTCTCGCTTCCTTCCGACAAGGTTCCCTCAATCTCCTTGCACTTTTTGGCTCCTCAGCTCCCTTCCCTCCAGGTCACGCTAGGCATACTACCCCTCGCTCTCTCTCTAGCTCGGCTTCTCCTCTCTAGCTCCCCACCTCAGTTTAACCTTAAACTCTCTCCTTGATCAGCTGACGCGCGATGCGACGCAACCTTCCTGGTGATCACACAAACTAACCCACAATTCTCCTTGCTCTGTTATGCAATTGGGAGGTTCCCATTCCGTTACACTATAGATATAGAATGGATAGATCTTAAACCAGTAGGAAACGTGCCAAAAACAGTGGTATGGCAGTATAGTAAGGGTGATAAAATAAGATTTCAAAAATATTTGAAGATGTGGTTTCCAAGCTGGGCAGGCAATGGAGGAAGCGTAGAGGAGATGTGGAAATTATTATTAAATGGAATAGAAGAATTTGTTCCCAAAAAATACATAAAAACATTTCTGATCCTGAATATTACGACAAAGGAATTAAGGTGTTAAAAAGGAAAATCAGGGATGCGCATAAAAGAAGAGGGTTAGGAGAATGTATTTTGCAAAGGTATGTTGAAATGCTTGAAAAGGAGGGCCAAAGATAAATATCTACGAAATATACTAGGTACTAAAAGCAGCAGTGATTTTTACAAATACCTCAGGAGGCAGAAGGATAACAGAGGGAAAATAAGTACAATTAAGAGCGGAGAGGGGAATATAATACAAAGAAGATGAAGCATAAGAATTTAATAATTTGTATGAAAGGGTATAGAGAAAAAGAAATTACAGCGACATTATGGAAAATAAGGCATTCCTTGGGACCATTACATATACCCAGTCAGGTAATGATGCAGGGATAGTGCAAGAGGCAAAATATATCAGAATTAAAGATACTGACATATTGAAAAAAGTAAAGACTAGGAAATCGCAAGTCGAAAGGACCTGATGATATTGCAAGAGAAACATTAAAGTTGGGTTCAGCAGATATAGTACCATATCTCAGGGTTTTACGCAATGTTAAATAATGAAACGACCCGAGATGACTGGAAAAAAGCAACCGTGATACCTATTTATAAAGGTGGAATCAAAACCTACATCGAAAACTATACACGTGTTAGTATGACATTTGTAGTTTGCAAGCTGATGGAGAAAATTATTGCTGATTACCTAGCGACTATTGGTAAGTAAACAACTGGTTATGTCAAAATCAGCATGGGTTCAGGAAAGGTTATTCGTGCAAGACACAGTTATTAGGGTTGTTACAAGATGTTGCAGAATCAATAGATAAGGGAGATGAAGTCGACAGTATCGTCATAGATTTTTCTAAAGCTTTCTATGCAGTACCTCATGACATTCTACTCAAGAAATTGAAAGAGTTAAATATTGATAGGAGATTAATTCAATGGATAAAAATTTTCCTTATTGGTAGATCTCAATGGGTTAAAATAGGACAGTCACTCCGAGGAAAGTCAGGTTACATCAGGAGTTCCACAAGGGAGTGTTTTAGGGCCCTTATTATTCCTGATCTACGTAAACCATCTACCCAATTACGTTAAGTCTGAGATGTGGCTTTTTGCAGACGACTGCTTTATTTATAGACGAATAAGAATGGAAAAGGACCGGGCAATTTTGCAGGAAGAGATGGAGTGGGTAGCAAATTGGATTAAGTTGAATGAAATGAGTGTTAATGGAACAAAGTGCAAGCACATCAATTTAACAGATAAAAGGACCGAGAGAAATTTTCACTACATGCTTAATGGGGAAACGGTGCAAAAAGTCGATAATTGCAAATACCTAGGCGGTCAAAGAACAAAAGATCTAAAATGGGGTGTACACATTGACAAAATCGTAGCATAAGCCCATAAGAACTTGCATTACGTGATGCGTAATCTAAAAGGCAGTACTAAGGCAGTAAAAGAGTTAGCATATAATCATTGGTTAGGCCTATATTAGAATATGCTACAAATGTATGGGACCCTTACGAGATAGGGCATATTACGAAATTAGAGAAGTTGCAAAGAAAGACAGCGAGATATACATTAAGAAGATTTAAAAAGGGAGATAGCATCACTGAAATGATTAAAATACTGGGTTGGGAAACGCTAGAGAAAATGAGGAGGTTTAATAGATTAGGAGGTATATTCTAGGTAATTGGCAAAAATAAGGCATGCGAAGATCTAAGGAGTAGGGTAGAGAAGTCGGACTTTATTGGAAAAAATGGACACGAGTTTAAAATTAAATTGAGACTCCAAAAACAAATCTTGCCAAATATTCTTTTATTAATAGTGGAATCTGGGATTGGAACATGTTACCTTAAGAACTCTTTAAACCCTTACCTAAAAATGTTTAAAAATTTAAGAATAAAGTTAGTTTGATTATGGAAGATATTGTAAATTGTAACAGATGACGATGGAGTTGGAGGAAGTAAAGGATTACCTGATGGGGTGAAGTACAGTGGGGACCTTTTGAGCCCTTAACAGCTACGGTAGCTGTGAAGGCCCATCTTGAACCTACAAAACTCAAAACTCCATAAGAATATTGTAGTATTTGTCACCACCTGACTTTAGCCAACCTCTACATTTTAAATTAAATAAAATAAATTTCATAGCTATGTGTTATTTTACTTATTAGATATGAATGATTTTGTTTACTTTGTGTGTTCATTGGATATGAATTGTTTTAATATTTTATGTGATGTACAATTGTGTGTATATGGTGTGATATTGTATTAAGTATTTTATATTATTTCTTTGCCACCAAGCTCATGGCCTTCTTGCAATGTTAACTAACTAAATAGAAAAAATAAATAAAAAGCAGTATTCTACCACAATATCATTTTTAAGTCTCGGGAATATCTTGAATTGCCTGAACTTTCACCTTCTACACTAAGGTTCTTTTTTTAGCACATTACCATGTAATTTATGGAGATTAATGTGAAAATGTTAATGGTGCCATATGGCAACATGTGATTTGAAATATAAATAACTAAAATATTTCAAAACATTTTGCTAATTGCTAACAGAATAAAGGAAATACTCATATCTTAAAAGATAAATGAAATTTTACAAAAAAATAAGCAAAATTAAGGCTGAAAATAGTTTCAATAGAGGTCCACAAAATGAAAAAACCCCATGTCCTTATGAGCTAAGGTTAAAGTTTTACCACCAAATGTCAGAGAATATATACATACATTTCACTATTTCTAGAAACTAAATTAACTACTTGGATAACCTTTTACTTACACTAACACTATACCTACACAGCATATTTACACACCTCTTTGGCAGTTCTCCCTTTGATATTGTGAACATTTCAAATGAGCCATGAAAATCTCAACTCCATGAATATAAAAATGCACAAATATGCCCTTTTGGTAAGACTATTAATCGGCTTACCAAATAAAGCGAGGTTCCCTGCCCTAATAACCCATTCTCGGCACCTGGAATGATGAAATTATAGAATTAATAACACTTCCAAATATGCATCAAATACAACTTTGATCCTCAAGAGCTTAAGCCTTTGAGTGCCAGACGACTATATATAGTCATTCGCTATTTGCGTGAGAAGTGCCAGCGACTATATATAGTCGTTCATGTAGCCCTGTTTTCTCTCTGAAAATGTTTGGATATTCTATGACAGATGGCAGCACTTTATGGATAGCTTTGTAGTACTTGATTTGTAGTTTCTAAATACACTGGTAGATGGTTTTTTCGTCCCTTCCTTTTGTTAAAAAGAATTTTCTAAACCCCAAGCTTTTCTTTGCCTGCATTACTTGCAAGATGCCATCAACTGCAAAGGAATTTTTTCTACCAGGTGATGATGACGATATTATAGCACAGTATATTAATTCAATAATTGACAAAGAAGACTACATGAAATTAAGCGAAGATGCAGAAAGTTTTCCAGGTGTGCCTAGCCATAGAATATCATCATATGATTCAGAAGACAGTGCTGTTTTCGACCACATTCTTTCAAAAGAAACAATTGAGAGTGAAGATTCGAACAGTGAAAACTCGGGAATAGATGAAGATGTCAGTCGTGAGTCATCTATTCATCATCCTCCTAATTACGCAGAATTGAAATCTGGTCATGATCGTATACATTCTTATTCATTCTCCTTCATGGAAAACCATGGTCCCAGGCATGCTCCTCCTCCTGATGCTCCACCGAGTGCCTATTTCAGTATGTTCTTCGCAATTTCTCTTTGGAATCTGTTGGTGGAAGAGAGCAGCGGATATGCAGAACAACTTTTGAAAGCCCATAATATTTTTTTACTGTTCGAAAAATTCACAACGTGTTCCCTGGTTTGGAAAAATGTTCTCTTGAAACAGATTTCAGTTAATCCTCAAGTTTCTTCACTTAGTTGATAAATCCAAACTTCTTCCCTTTCCCTATTACTTTAAATAGGACCTTAGTTTTTATTCATGAGATTTTCATAAAAATTGATATATGTACCTGTAAAAGTTATTTTACTCTCATAAACAAGATAGTTTAAAATGTACTCTAACACAATCATGAAATCACAGACAAGGTAGTATAAAACAAGAAGGAAGGTGATGGTGTTATAGAGGTATTTAGAAGGAATGGATAGCAGTACATAAACTTTTACTCGGTCACTTGTGGTACTTAAAAATTCAATCTAATTTCCCGTTTTCATTTTGGAGAGAGGAATTTAAAATGTGCAAATTGCAGATATTCATCCGCTGAACTATTGTAGCTGAGTAATTTTCCTGTTTCAGAAAGGGAATGTTTTCTTAATCTAGAGCCAGGTTAGCCAAGCTAGTATCAATTAGCCCCAACAAATGTCCTCAAAGAAAAGCCCTGCTCTATCATTGGTGAGATTGCCTAGTTATAAATAGATGCAATTAATGGATCATATGATCCCTATGCTACAGGCATGATATCCTCCTGACAAGTGGAAGACCTGGGTTCGATTACTGGTCATAGCAGTTTTTTCTCCTGTTTCCAAATTTCCCAACATTCCAACTTAAGCCTGTAGTGTAGAGGTCATTTATGATCCATTAATTCCATCTATTCAGATTGTGAAGTAAATATATGTTTAAGCTTTAAACTCAACAATATTACAACATGAAATTTTATTTTAGTTTGATTATTTGCTTATGAGCATATAGATTGTGAACCATTTGAATGTGATGGAAACAGTGCAACAGGTAGACTAATTCACAAAGATTGTTCCATTGCCTACTGTGAAGATATGAAGCAAAAGAAAGGGGTGGTGTATGAGTTTCAGGTGAGTAAAGAGGAAAACGTTAGAATTATGTGTTTTTTTGGAAACTCTGTTGTAATGATAATATTTAAGTGTCATGTGGCAAACCTAGTAAAATCAGTTAAATGGTATTTTTAGATATAGAAAAGAGAAGGATTCCATTACCCCATCTAGCCATGTTTGAGGCTCGTAACAAGTATATGGATGGCAAAATCATGGACGAGAATACAATGATATGTCACATTCACATTTGGGGAAAGAATGCGTATGTACCTAATGTGGATTTTATGAGCCCTGTGATCAATCTAAAATGGAGAATTTTAATGTGAGATTGTCCATCGTAGCGTATAAGTACTACCAGGCTAGGAACCATGGCCATCTGCAGAAATTTCTTCAAGAATTTTGAAAGAGCGCTATTGCTATTTATTTCAGATAATGGGTGTGGCTTCATAGAATGTGTTTTAATCATATTTAGTGTGGTTTTTATTAACTGTATTTGTGATTTCATTGTAACCTAATTTAATAGCAGCAATGGCATCTACTCTAGCTCTAGCCGACCACCAATTATCAAATATTTTTTTTATTGTAATAGAATCGCTGCTTTTTGAGGTTTTTTTTTCAGTAGGTTCCATCTATGTGTGGAAGCAGACAAGTCTACATAGATATTTTGAATCAAATTGAAATATGAAATTGCCGGTGACGAAATTTTAAAAAAGCTTTTAGTAACTTTCAATGCAAACGCATAATACAAATCTATTATTCTCCATTCCACCCTGAGCTGACAGTATTGCGCTTATGGCGCGCGCAGTTGCCAAATTTCCTGTGAATTAGATCCAGCGCCTATCCCTTTAAACTTTCTGCTTGATCCAGATTTCATGCTGATTCAGATGATTTCATAACAACTGAATTAAAATATTTTCGAACTTCTACCTACAACAAAAAAAATAATTTATATGATACGCTGACTCGAAAACAAAAACAGTTAATTGAGTGTAATAGCTAACTTGGAAAAAATCACGCTATGCCGCTGCAATTGAAACACTTCACATTTTCATCACAGTTACTATATTAACACAATATAAATGTTACGGTAAAGGTACGTTACCGGGAAATGTGTACATTTACCGGTAAATGTGCACATTTACCACCAAGCATGGTAAATGTACGTTTAAGTTTCCAGAAGTACGTATTATCCGTACATTTCCCGGTAAATGTGCAATTTTACCGATGTGCCTTGGTAAATGTGGAAAAAAATAAGAATGAGAAATGCTACACTTTAATAATTACATTAATTTATAATAAAAATCGTCGAGGGCTAGGCTCCACTGGTCTATATTAAGATGAACGCTTCCCAAACCGAGGGGGGAACACAGTGAACGTGAGGAGGAACCAACAACACTTCGACTAACCTACCCAACCCGGTGGGGCCGAGTAAAATTTTCCTTCATGTCCAAATTTAGTTTAGTTAGTTGTGCACATTTACCAGGAAATTTACACTTTTACCGTACAACGCACATTTACCGTAGTACTTCTAAACTGCAACAGATGTTCGCGACGCCGCCATGTTGTGGCATGTGTTGCGACATTTATCCACATTTACCAGTCTCTCTAGGTAAATTTGTACATTTCCGCTAAAAATTCGCAATTGTTTAAAGAAATTTTCAAGGTTTATGAATTTCCGCATATGCTACGGAGTTTAAATTTTTTTCATAAGTAGAATATCATTATATATCGACGTTTCTTACAGGGGAGGATATAACATACTAGTAGTTGGCGTTTGCATACTGCAAGAATTTCATCTCACCTTGAAAAAACATTCATTTTTCAGACAGACATTTCATCATTACAAATATGTTTTAAATTCTAAATATTTCACCTCCGGAGCGATTTTCGTTTTTCCCACATGTAAAAATAATAGTTTAAAACAATCCCCAAATGTTGCAATTTTAAAAATTTTACACTATCTTCATTATGGGGTACTAATGCTACACATTTTAGCCAAATTTTAAAGTTGTAGCACTCCTAGAAGTAAAATAATATTTTTCTAATTGTTTAAATTTAAATAATTTATAACGGCCGCTGCAATTCATATATGGTAAAATTGAAGTGTTTATTTGTGCAAATTCACTACTCTGTAAATAATTTGAAAATTTTAGCTTCCTAGCTCATCCCGTAGTAACAAAACAGTTATCTATTTGTTTAAATTTTAATAATTTTTAACTGCCAAACAAATTAAAATATCGAAATTAGTATAATCCCTAGTTCGTTTTTTAAAGAATTCTACTTTAAAAAAATTCAACTACGCAGCACATGCGGAAATACATAAACCTTGAAAATTATGTTTAAACAATTACGAATTTTTAGCGGCCGCATTGTTGCACTTTTTCATAATTTTCGTTTTTTATAGTCGGTTTTGCACAAAATCTTACATATGAAAAAAATTTGGAATCTCCAGCTCATCTGGAAGTGCCTAAACATTAGTATCCTCCTATATGTTATCATTATATATCGACGTTTCTTACAGAGGAGGATATAACATCATATAACATATAACATATAGTAGTTGGTGGTTGCATACTGCAAGCATTTTATCTAACCTTGAAAAAACATTCATTTTTCAGACAGACATTTCATCATTACAAATATTCTTTTAATTCTAATGATTTCAACTCCGCAGCGATTTTAGTTTTTCCCACATGTAAAAATAATAGTTTAAAACAATCCCCAAATGTTGTAATATTAAATTTTTAACACTTTCTTCATTATGGGGTACTGATGCTACACATTTTTGCCAAATTTTAAAGTTGTAGCACTTCTAGAAGTAATATAATATTTTTCTATTTGTTTAAATTTAAATAATTTTTAACGGCCGCCGCAATTCATATATGGTCAAATTGAAATGTTTATTTCTGCAAATTCACTACTTTGTAAATAATTTGAATATTTCAGCTTCCTAGCTTATCCCGTAGTACCTAAACAGTTATCTATTTGTTTAAATTTTAAGAATTTTTAACTGCCAAACAAATTAAAATATCAAAATTTGTATATTCCCTATTTCGTTATTTAAGAAATCTACTTTTAAAAAAAATTTCAACTCCGTAGCACATTTGGAAATACATAAACCTTGAAAATTTGTTTAAACAATTGCGATTTTTTTTCGGCCGCATTGTTGCACTTTTTCAAGATTTTCGTTTTTTCTAGTGCCGCAATATCTATTAGGAATTATTGTCACTTTTGCTTACAGTGTCTTGGGTTCGACTCCATAGACCCCGGAATATCTCCCATAAGTTAGCATGGGAAAACGCAATCCAGTGTGTACACCTATCTAATAAGTTTAGGAACCTGAAATTTCGCAAGATTTTAGAAATTTTCTTATGACCAAATATAAAAATCGAAAATTTTAAAATTTTAAATTTTTGGGGTTGTTTTAATTCCATTTGAACATTAAAGTTTTATAATTCTTTAGGTACTACGGGATGAGCTAGGAAACTACAATTTTCAAATTATTTACAGAACAGTGCATTTTCACAAATAAACATTTCAATCTCTCCATATATATATATATTTTCGCGTCCGTGAAAAATATTAAAATTTTAAACAATTAGAAAAATATTATTTTATATTTATATTTGTAATGATGAAGTGATTGTCTGAAAAATTAATGTTTTTTCAAGGTGAGATGAAATGCTTGCAGTATACAAGCACCAACTACTAGTATGTTATATGTATGTTATATGAATGTTATATCCTCCTCTGTAAGAAATGTCGATATATGATGATAGGAGGATACTAATGTTTAGGCACTTCCAGATGAGCTGGAGATGCAAAGTTTTTTTATTAGGTAGGATTTTGTGCAAAACTAACCAGAAAAAAACGAAAATCTTGAAAAAGTGCAACAATGCGACAGCTAAAAATTCGCAATTGTTTAAACAAATTTTAAAGTTTATGTATTTCCGAATGTGGTACGGAGCTGAAATTTTTTTAGAGGAAGGATTTGTAAAAAAAAACGAAATAAGGATTATACAAATTTTGATATTTTGTTTTGTTTAGCAGCTAAAAAATTTTAAAGTTTAAACAAATAGATAACTGTTTAGGTACTACGAGATTAGCTAGGAAGCTGAAATTTTCAAATTACTTACAGAGTATTAAATTTGCACAAATAAACATTTCAATTTTACCATACATGAATTGCGGCGGCCGTTAAAAAATATTTAAATTTAAACAATTAGACAATATTATTTGACTTCTAGAGGTGCTACAATTTTAAAATTTTGCTAAATTGTGTAGCTTAGTACCCCATAATGGAGAAAGTGTAAAAAGTTTAAAATTGCAACATTTGGGGATTGTTTTAAACTATTATTTTTACATGTGGGAAAAACGAAAATCGCTGCGGAGGTGAAATATTTAGAACTAAAAATATATGTGTAATGATGAAATATGAATAGTGAATGTTTTTTATGTTGAGATGAAATGCTTGCAATATGCAAGCACCAACTACTAGTCATTATATATAGACGTTCCTTACAGAGGAGGAAGAGGAGATAACATATAACAGGATGATACTAATGTTTAGGCACTTCCGAATGAGCTGGAGATTCGAAATTTTTTTCTTAGGTAGGATTTTGTGCAAAACCCACTAGAAAAAACGAAAATCTTGAAAAAGTGAACCAATGCGGCCGCCAAAAATTCGCAATTGTTTAAACAAATTTTCAGGGTTTAGGCATCTTCGAATATGCTACGGAGCTGAAATTTTTTTATGAATAGAATTCTTAAAAAAACGAAATAAGGAATATACAAATTTTGACATTATAATTTGTTTGGCAGTTAAAAATTATTAAAGTTTAAACAAATAGATAACTGTTTAGGTACTACGGGATGAGCTAGGAAGCTGAAAATTTTCAATTATTTGCAAAGTAGCAAATTTGCACAAATAAACATTTCGATTTTACCATATCTGAATTGCGGCGGGCTTTAAAAATTATTTAAATTTAAACAATTGTAAAATTATTATTTCACTTCTAAAAGTACTACAACTTTAATATTTGGCAGAAATGTGTAGCATTAGTACCTTTATAATGGAGAAAGTATAAAACTCTTAAAATTAAAGGTTTTGGGATTGTTTTAATCAATTATTTTCACTTAAGGGAAAAACGAAAATAGCTCCGGAGATGAAATATATACAATTAAAAAAATACGTGTAATGATTAAATATGAAAAATGAATGTTTTTTAATGTTGAGATGATATGCTTGCAGAATGCACCATCTACTAGTCATTATATATAGACGTTCCTTACAGAAGAGGATATAACGGGAGTATACTAATGTCCAGCCCAAACTACAAGAGCTAGAAAGCTGACCGTTTTTTTGTAGATATGAGGGAGAAACCTACAGATAAAATGACACTTTTTACCTAAGTGACATGAGTTCGACTCCAGAAATTGCGAAATTTGCGTTTTTTCCCATAAGAAAAGCATTGCGCCAATTTTGTAAATTAATTATGGGCACTTGCCGGTAAGCTAGAAAAACAAAATTTTCAGTGTTGCTAGACGGCCACTATATCTATTAGGAATTATTGTCACTTTTGCTTAGAGTACCTTGTGTTCGACTCCAGAGACCTCGGTATATCTCCCATAAGTTATCATGCGGAAACGTAATCCAGTGTGTAGACCAATCTAATAAGTTTAGGAAGCGGAAATTTTGAAAGATTATAGAATTTTTCTCATATCCAACTATGAAAATCAATAATTTTAAAATTGTTAATTTTTAGGGGTTGTTATAACCCTATTTGAACATTAAACTTTAATAATATTATAGGTACTACGGGATGAGCTAGGAATCTGCAATATTCAAATTATTTACAGAACAGTGCATTTGCACAAATAAACATTTCAATCTCTCTATATATATATTGCGGCAACCGTTAAAAAAGTTTAATTTTTAAACAATTAGAAAAATATTATTTTAGTTCTAGAAGTGCTACTACTTTAAAATTTGGCTAAATGGAGAAAGTGTAAAATTTTTAAAATTGCAAAATTTGGGGATTGTTTTAAACTATTATTTTTACAAGTGCTACAACTTTAAAATGTAGCTAAAATGTGTACCATTAGTACCCAAAAATGAAGATAGTGTAAATTTTTTAAAATTGCAACATTTGGGAGTTGTTTTAAACTATTATTTTTAAATATGGGAAAAACGAAAATCGCTGCGGAGGTGAAATCTTTAGAATTAAAATACTATTTGTAATGATGAAATGTCTGTCTGAAAAGTGAATGTTTTTTCAAGGTGAGATAAAATGCTTGCAGTATGCAAGCACCAACTACTATATGTTATATGTTATATGATGTTATATCCTCCTCTGTAAGAGTCGTCGATATATAATGATAACATATAGGAGGATACTAATGTTTAGGCACTTCCAGATGTGCTGGAGATTCGAAATTTTTTTCATAGATAGGATTTTGTGCAAAACCAACTAGAAAAATCATGAAAATCATTAAAAGTGCAACAATGCGGCCGCTAAAAATTCGCAATTGTTTAAACAAATTTTCATGGATTATGTATTTCCGCATGTGCTACGGAGTTGAATTTTTTTTTATAAGTAGAATTTCAAAAAAAACGAAACAGGGATTATACAAATTTTGATATTTTAATTTGTTTGGCAGTTAAAAATTCTTAAAGTTTAAACAAATAGATAACTCTTTAGATATTACGGAATGAGCTATGGAGGTGAAATTTTCAAGTTATGTACAAAGTAGTAAGCTAGCACAAAAAACATTTCAATTTTACCATACATGAATTTCGGCGGCCGTTAAAAATTATTTTAATTTAAACAATTAGAAAATATTATTTGACTTCTAGAAGTGCTACAACTTTAAAATTTTGCTAAATAGTGTAGCATTAGTACCCCATAATGTAGAAAGTGTAAAAATTTTTAAATTGCAACATTTGGGGATTGTTTGAAACTATTATTTTTACATTTGGGGAAAACGGAAATCGCTGCGGAGGTGAAATCTTTAGAATTAAAAGAACATTTGTAATGATAAAATGTCTCTCTGAAAAATGAATGTTTTTTCAAGGTGATATGAAATGCTTGCAGTATGCAAGCACCAACTACTAGTATATTATATCCTCCTCCTCCTCTGTAAGGAACGTCTATATATAATGATAGGAGGATACTAATGTTTACGCACTTCCAGATGAGCTGGAGATTCGTATTTTTTTTCTTAGGTATGATTTTGTACAAAACCGACTAGAAAAAACGAAAATCTTCAAAAAGTGCAACAATGCGGCCGCTAAAAATTCGCAATTGTTTAAACAAATTTTCAGGGTTTATGTATTTCCGTATCTGCTACGGAGTTGAAATTTTTTTGTAAGTAGAATTCTTAAAAAACGAAATAGTGATTATACAAATTTTGATATTTTAATTTGTTTGGCAGTTAAATATTCTTAAAATTTAAACAAATAGATAACTGTTTAGATACTACGGGATAAGCTAGGAAGCTGAAATATTCAAATTATTTACAAAGTAGTGAATTTGCACAAATAAACATTTCAATTTTGTTTGTTACTTTTGCTTACAGTGTCCTGGGTTCGACTCCAGATACCCCGGAATATTTCCCATAAGTTAGCATGGGAAAAAGTTATCCCAGTGTGTAGACCCATCTAATCTTTTTAGGAAGCTGAAATTTTGCAGGTTTATAGAATGTTTCTAATAACTTACTACAAAAATCGAAAATTTCAAAATTGTTAATTTTTAGGGGTTGTTTAATTCCATTTGTACTTTAAAGTTTAATAATTTTTATCTTGGAAGCTTTATGCTGTAGGTTCGAGTTTTTGAAATAATTTTGTAGAAAATTATACTTAGAAAAAATAAAATTTTGGAAAAGTTAAAAAATTCGACCACTAATAATTCGCAATTGTTTAAACATATATTTGAGTTTTTTGTATTACCGGATGTGCTACGGAGCTGAATTTTTTTTTGGGGGTAGTGTTTGTAAAAAAACGAAATAGGCATTATAGAAATTTTTATTTTTTAATTTGTTTGGCAGTTGAAAATTCTTAAAGTTTAAACAAATAGATAACTGTTTAGGTACTACGGTCTGAGCTAGGAAGCTGACATTTTCAAGTTATATAAAGAGTATTGCATTTGCACAAATAAATATTTGAATCTCTCTATAAATATATTGCGGCGGCCGCTAAAGATATTTAAAATTTAAACAATTGGAAAAATATTATCTCACTTCTAGAGTGCTACAACTTTAAAATTTGGCAGAAATGTGTAGCATTAGTACCCCATAATGGAGAAAGTATAAAAATTCTTAAAATTGCAAAGTTTTGGGATTGTTTTAGTCTATTATTTTTACATAAGAGAAAAACGAAAACAGCTCCGGAGATGAAATATGAAAAATGAATGTTTTTTATGTTGAGATGATATGCTTGCAGAATGCAAGCACCAACCTCTGGTATACTGTATCACCAACAAACTGGAAGGCGCACTGAATTCTATAATTACGCATCAAACAACCACTTGCTATGTACTCTGGTGCGA
Source organism: Tanypteryx hageni (assembly GCA_028673005.1). Taxonomy (NCBI): domain Eukaryota; kingdom Metazoa; phylum Arthropoda; class Insecta; order Odonata; family Petaluridae; genus Tanypteryx; species Tanypteryx hageni. The sequence continues at coordinate 4,581,152 of CM054114.1, forward strand.
AACTGTTTCATTGTGTCAAACATTGGATCCTCCCTTGGAAAAATTCTTCGACACGTGTCCCGTCGTGTTAGTCCCTTCCTTCCATCATAAAACGCACCTTTTACAGAGGAACCAAAAAGTTGGCACCAATAGACCCAACTCCTTAGAAATATCTGGATGCAAACCTCTCGTCTATTCACTAAAGGGTCATAAATCCTCTCTGTTGAGGATTTCCAAACGAATTTTGGTTTGTGTTTACTTCCAACGAGACCTCTTTCTTCATAGCTTGGGAGGTTTTTATAATTTTTTTGCGTCTCATTTCTCCGAGAAATTTTTTGAGGCTTCAAAGGAAGGAAGGAAACCAGAAACCCAGAATTGTGAAGCGTTGTATTTTTATCTGCCCGTATATACGAAGTTTACATAATTATCCCTTTGTTATATTAGTCATACTTGCATTCTTTAAATTCGCGAAAATTCGTTAAGCAGGGGAATTTTCCCACAATAAAAAGCTAAAACAATAAAATATGATTTTATGAACACTGAACAAGGTCTTCTGTAATCTTTTTTAGAAAGGTTTTTTGATTTTGTTCCAGATTGGAATACTAATTTTCGTAGAATCCGATTTATTTATTTATTCATTGACTTTAAATTAATTCATTAACCAAATTATACCTAATGCATTGTAAATGAGCTTTACATTACAATTTTACATTTAACGTCCATTTGCGTAATAATTTTTATTATTACAAATGCCAGACCAAAAATGTCTGAACGGACAGAAACTTTTTATATAAATTTGACGTCATTTTCCAATGAAATTATTAAAATTACTAAGATTCAGCTTTTATTAGTTAAATTATAAAGCATGGAAATATATTTATGATGAAAGCTTATCACTTCAATTTTTATTTACTCTTGGTGGTGGGCATCACGAAAGATGTTGATTGGATTTATACAGTCTTTAAAAAAGTTTGGGATATACAACGTGACAATATCTCGATCTGGCGCAGCGTCTCAGCCGTTTCTCGGCGCTGTACCGCGCTTTTGTTTAAATGTCCGTATCGTAAGAACTACAAATGTTATTGGATTGGAGTCCTTTTTAAAAATAAATTTCAATCTTTTTGCACATTTCACTTGCTCAATATACATTCTAAATGTATCAGGGAAAATGTTTCCTACAGATCGACTTTTTCATGATCCAAGAAATGATTTTGGAGAAATAACAATGTTATTAATTTTTTAAAAGACGTTTGATACTTATTATATATTTGTCATTTATATAAGCGTAATAAAAAATCCTTCAAGAGGAATGACAAAAGATATTGACCTTATTGGATCAGTAAAAGCCGAGATATGACGTTGTATGTTTAAAGATACATAAAAAACTTACCGTGTTCACATTTTTTGTTTTTCTTATTTTTAATAACTTTCTCGAATTTTTATAAAATTAAGATATACTTAATTAGATTTAGTGTAAAATTTACTACAATTGAGCGTCATAATTTTACAAACGACAATATCACCAAAATCGCAACAAATTTGGCAACTGAGCGGGATTAGACAGAGCGATATGGAAAAGAGAGATAGCGATAGCTCATAAGACACCATACTGTAAACGAAGTGTCGAATGCGCTATAGAGCTCGAAATGAAATAATAGAAATGTGTGGTTGTATTTTTAGAAATGTTATAGTTGCTGCAGCAAATATGATAAAATACATCCCTGATAAATGCGTTTTTTCCTGCTATAGGAGGATCTTCATTATCAATTTCATCAAAAAATAATTTTCTTTTCTTCGTTCTGTGCTTCTCTCCATCTTGATAAAATCGTATATCAGTCATTTTCAGAAATGCATTTTCAAAATTGTCAAACTTGTTTCTAATATGCTTGACATATTCAGTAATACTCTTATATAATTGTATTGTTACAATTAAACAACTAGATGGATTCTGAAGACTTTTACTTGCTGCATCTAAACGGTTTAGAATTGCATTCCAGACATTTGCTAAAATAATAAATTCTAAAGTTTTCATATTTTTGCACATGCTATTTGCCTCTAATTGAGAAGAACGTTTCTGTGAATAATCTTCACTTAATTCGCTAAGAGTTAGGATGATTTCATTGCGACCTAATTTAATAGTGGCAATGGCATCCGCTCTAGCCACCAATTATCACATTTTTTATTGTCATAGAATCGCCGCTTTTTGAGGTTATTTTTTTCAGCAGGTTCAATCTATGTGTGGAAGCAGATAGGTATACATAGATATTTTGAATCAAATTGAAATATGAAATTGCTTCCAAGCAACACTATGTTGAAGCATTACCAATCAAATTTAAAGAGTGATTTGAACATGGTATGTAAAAAGCAGGACTATGATTTTTAACACTGTATATCTGCCCGACATGTCATGGTCAGAACCCCTCGAATTTAAAATTAACCTCTATGTGCGGCAGGCATATATAAAGTAAAATTTAAGGAATAAAGCAGGAATACTAAGCACCAAGTTTCCTGTTATGACATGTTAATTTTATACAGATTCAAAAACCTATCACATGAAAAAAAATTTGGTATATTCTCTCATCGGTGCACGTAAGACAACGGCATTTCCAGGGGGGGGGGGAGTGTCCCCTCTTGTCCCCTCCTACGGACGCCCATGGTGGGAATCAAAGACTAGTACCCCTACGGAAAGACCGGAAACTTAATGCTATAAAACGATTCCCAGGTTATCTATGGAAGGCGACAATCGATGGGTCAACGGGAAAATTTGGAACTACGTGTTAACGAATGCTAGCGTGACGTCATCACAGGATGTCCCTCGCCCCCTTCCCCTCCCGTTTTAATACGATAATCATAGCACACATAAATTGCATGGACAGATTAAATGGACTTAAACGAAAGAATTGCACATAATAAATCAAATTTATTACCGTATATCACACATTGCGAGAGTATAAAGTCATTATCAAATTACATAACAGTGAGGTATTTTTACATAAATATTATATAATAAAGATATAAAAATGAATTATTGTAACAGAATTTTATAACGTTAATACCTTTTATGCATGAAACGTATTTAAAGGAAATTCACGTGGACGACGAAAAACGTCAAACTTTCACGTCAAGAATGAATTTGTGGATCAAGCAAAAAATGTATTTGTAAAGTGATCTCTTCGGTCCTGGAACACATTCTCTTTCTGTTGCAACTGTAAAAAGAACGAAAATGAATTTCTAAGAATGTCAATCATTAAACCTGCTAAACCTAATGAAATTGATGCAGGAGGCAATGGGCATGCTTCAAATGTTGCAATAAATGTAAAATAAAGCAAATGCGCTTACGGCCCATTGCGGTCCATAAACAATGTTTCTATGAAGATCACATTACCATTTGTAAAATTAAACACATCACATTGCACTAGAAAATGTCCACTTTATCTATAGTTTATTCTAAGCACAGTTGTATTTGCTAACGTTTACGTGTTCACAGAGATTAAAACAGTCGAACTTATCATGGCATAAACCAATAGAAAAATTCAAGCAATACCTGGTGATGAAAAGTAGACTAAAATCTCACTTGAAAGTGATTCGGAAGAAAGCGTCAGTTCAGAGAGTGGTAATGAGAATAACATTGAAGATCGTGCTCAAATTACTAAGGTAAAAACCTTTATTTTTTGGCATTTTTTGTTGAGTTGGCAAATATGAAATCTCATCTCTCCTGTCCCTGCGTGCTTCTAGCATCTTTGTTTATCCTTATTTGAAGTTTTTTCTGAAAAACTTACGGGGAAGAGGTAGAGATCTACGATAAAGCAGTATACATGAAGTAATCCGAAAACCTGGAATAAAGAAGGTCTAGTGATACAATATAGAACCCTCAGCTTAGTGGCTCATGCATCTAAGATCCTAACCACTAAAATTTTGCGGAGGATTGAAGGAAAGATATAAGCGATGATCACGGAGGACCAGTTCGGGTTCAGGAAAGGAAGGAGCACACGTGAAGCAATTCTGGGACTTCGCCCTATTATTGAAAAGCGATTAAGGAAAGACCAAGACACGTTTATTGCCTTCATAGACCTAGAAAAGGCGTTCGATAGGGTCGACTGGCAGCAGTTGTTCAAGGTACTGAGGGAGGCAGGCGTGAAGTACAAGGACAAGAGAGTGGTGCAGAGTCTGTACAGAGAGGCGGTAGTGGTGGTGAGGTGCGGCGAACACCAGGAAGAGAGTAACATCAGGCAAGGAGTGCAACAGGGTTGCTCTCCTTCGCCTGTACTATTCAACGGCTATATTCAGAGAGGGCTGGATGAGGTGAGAGAGAAACTTGAAGGAGTAGGAGTCCGTATTCAAGGGGAGAAAGTTGACATGCTACGTGGTGCTGATGACATTGCAGTGTTGGCTGAGAATGAACAAGACCTGGTAGCGACCCTGACAGAGTTAAAGACCACACTCAGCACCACCTACAACATGAACATCAACAAAGCGTAAACTAAGATCTTGGTGGTTAGCAGGCATGGTACGCAGGCGCACTGTTCATTGGGCGAGGAACGGTTGGAGAACGTGGAGTCTTTCACGTATTTCGGAAGCAGGTTAACATCGGACGGAAGGTCAAAAAAAGAAATCATAAGTCGTATTAATCAAGCTAAGACCGCCTTCAACAAAAAGCTTAACCTTTTCATCTCCAACAGCATTAATAAGCACCTCAGGAAACATCTGGTCAAAACTTTTGTATGGAATGTATTATGATATGGAAGTGAGACCTGGACAATCGGGGAGGCAGAGAGGAAAAGGATAGTGGCGTTTGAAATGTGGTGCTACCGTAGAAGTTAAAAATCCCCAGGGTGGACAGAGTGACCAACAAAGAGGTGCTGAACAGGATTGAGGAGGAGAAGCCGTGCCTGAAGGATACGGTACGGAGGAGAAGAGACGTCTGGGTCGGGCATCTCATAAGACACGAGGGGCTGGTTTGAACGATCCTCGAAGATGCTGTGGAGGGGAAGAACGCTAGGGGTAGACCGAGGATGGAATATATTATCCAAATTATGGAGGATACCGGCTGCCCAGCATACACAGCACTGAAGAGGCTGGCTGAAGATCGAGAAGTTTGGAGAGCTGCTGCCAACCAATCCTAGCATTGAGCACACAAGAAGAAGAAGAAGTTATGCAAGGATAAGATGATTCCTCTATTTGTATCATCTACGATTTTATTTTATGTTGACTATTAAATAAGTAAAAAGAAGTTACCTGTTTGGAGGGCAATGTATATTTCATTTGCGAGAAATGGAGAACAAAAACATGATGCCTTTGTCATGTGCGTGCATGAATTTTCCACTTAAACACACGATATGGGTAAAGGTTTCAAATTAAACAAAATGTTCGCGAGTCACCGGACCAGATCATGACTTCGAATTTCATTGTAGACGTATTTCAAATAATCCGTACTAAAAAGTATGCAAAATCCTATGATGTTGGCCGGAGACTGCTCTTAGCTTCGAATTACACGCTATTTTGAATTATTCGGGATCGAAATAAGGTTTTACTGTATTTTGTGAATTTTAGAAAATTACATTGGCTAATTTAGAAGCTACTCTAGGATTGAATATATACATTAGTTATAATGAAAAAATTATGAACAAACAGTATTTATAGTCTATTGCAAAAATTGTATTAATTTTACCTCATATAGTATCATGTGATCTGATGTCGCCCATTTCACTACCTCTGCAAAAACTTCAGAAACTCTTTTGTTAACATGGAATCAGACTTCCCTCATCAATTTTGGATAAGGGCTGAAATTATTTTGAAAAAGAGAGGAAAAATGTGCGGATGATATAAGGACTAGAATAGCGAAAATTGCTTTTAGAAGATAGAGCCTACTACTAATGGGGTACTATACAAAGGAGGAAGATATCTGCTAGAAGTGGAGGAAATGCTCTGCATGGAGTATAGTCTTGTATGGACCAGAAACATGGACGATAAGGAAAAATTATATGAAATATAAGGAAAGATTTGAAATGTGTGCATGAAGAAGAAAGCTGAAGATAAAATGGACAGACAGGATGAAACACAGGGAAGTGCTATGAAGAATAGAAGAGAAATGAATGATTTTACAGGCTATAAGAAAGGGGAAATGGATCAGACATTGCCATGAGAGAGAGGGGGGGGATGAAAGGGGGGGAGGGGAGAAGGGGAGGGATGGAGAGGGAGAGGGGAAGGTAGAGGGGGAGGGAGAGAGAGATAAAGGGAGAGAGAGAAAGAGAGAGAGAGGGGAGAGGTGGAGAGGGGGTGAGGGGGGAGTGAGAGAGGGAGAGAGAGATTGAAGCTTCAATCAGTACAGAGAAAGCTATTTTATGAAGTTATTGTAAATCTTTAAAGCAGATAGTAAGAGGTCTGAGGGATCCACATCAATGCGTAGAAGTGATCTGATCTTTTCCCTTTTTTCAGAATGTGCCACAGCCTTTGATCAGCAACTGACATTCGTGCAAGGAGAGACTTATTGGCCAGCAAAATGTGGTCCAGATGGCAGTGTTGCATGCCTACTTCAGGCTCCAGAGCACAACGGTGCTGGAATGCCATATGGTTCCTCTCCCCAGATGATGAAGTTGAAACCCTGTACCATTCCATCAACAGAACCTTTCAAGAGCCTCGATGTTGGCGACTGGAAGTGCAGGTGGGCCAGCAAAGGATCGATAAGGGAGAGATCGTCCTATACGAGGCTGACTACCCCAGGCAAGTGCATATGCTGTTCAACAAAAGCCATCTTCAAAAATTATTGTACCCTTGAGAAACATAAAACACATATCAGAGTTATTGTATCGGGCTATGTTTTGCGGGAGTGCGATGCGGAACATTGATTTGTCAATTCATTTTCATTCAGACTATGTTGTATACTGCTTCCATTTCTATCTGCCTGCAGTTTTATCAATGGTAATCAGATGATAGGTACATTAGAGTAAAAGCCAATTGGTTATCCATATGCTATCAAGCTTTAGTGATATGGCAAGACTTGGAATGTTGTAATATTTTCCGTTACTTCTGTCTCGTTAAGTTTTATGCGCCAATAAAGTAAATATCCTCCACATTTCATAAAATTTCTCTAAATCTTTAAAAGAATTTATCTCATTATAGTAGTTAATTTTTTGGTGTCAACGGTTATGGAGATATGTAAGGGAAAAAGATGGAGTAATGCACGAATGAAGCATTAAAGTTATTTCTCTCAAGAGATTGTGGAGTTGAAATATAGATATTTGGCCGCAATTATATCGCCCCTATAATATCGCACCTATAAAATCTGTTGATTGGTTAGTTGGTTCGTGTGTCACGCTCTTAAAACGCGAAAACACGATCAAACATGCAGATATAAACTTGAAATTTGGCAGAAATAATATCATCATCAACATCATGCTGGTGGCTGAAGACAGGTTTCAGCTGAGTCACTGCCTCCATTTCTCTCTCTCCCCTGAAGCATTTTTTTATACTTCTATACGTACTATATTCCTGCTTTAATTTCTCTAATATTCCTATTCTTTTTCTCCCTCTTCCACTAATTTAGCCTTCTAAGATCGTCCTTTGTAAACAGTATCTTCTCAATATGTGCCCTATCCAATTTGCTTTTCTTTTCTTGTTTTTATTAACATCCTTTCTTCTACGACCATTTCTAATACTTCTTCGATTCTCTTCCTCTCTGCCCATTTTACTTTCATCATCCTCCGCCATTCCCACATCTCAAAATTTTCTAAATATTTTTCCTCCTTTCTCCTTACCATTCATGTCTCTGTGCCATTAAGAGCTATGCTCCATATGTAGCATTTTGCTAATTTCTTCCTGATTTCTGGATTTATTTTCGTGCTTGTGAGAAGCTCCTTCTTCTTGTTAAATGCTGCTTTTGCCATTGAAATCCTAATTCTGATGTCCTGATACTACCAAGATAGTTGAAACTACTTATTTGCTCCAATTTTTTGCCATTTACCATTACAATTAATTTTTTATTTTCCTTTGAAACTACTGTGACTTTTGTTTTCCCGGCATTGATCTTCATTCCATATTGTTGGCCAACCTCTACTTTTCCTAAGAACTAATGATTTGTTCCCTATATTTCTAGCAAAAGAATCTTGCTTAATAGAATGTCATGTGTTAAGTTGAGTTAATATTTATATTATGATGTACAATATTTCCAAGAAGGAAATGTCAAAAAAACTTCTGTTATTACATTTCATGAAATTTTCTTTGTTATGTTATCAGTACCATGCAATCTGCCATCACTTTAAATCTAAGGCAAGACTGGGTATTAAACTTTTGTGTTTTCTTAAGCCATAAAATTATGGCATATTGTAATTATAATTATCTATCATTTTGGGAGAAATAATTGAATATGTTATATAGTTTCTGGCTGAGCAAGAAGCCCGACAAAAGTGCGAAGTGTCTCATCTCCAATGTACCACAAAGTAACTTCTGAAAACTGCCTTCGAAAGGGTGTGCATCCTCAGAATGGTGTTATCAAGGTCAGTGGCGACTCGTAGCTAAAATTAGTGGGGGTGCTGCTCCAGAAAATTTTTAGCCTTTGTTTTAAAATTGTGTAAAAGGAAAAAAACATGTATAAAAAGAAAATTTATTCAGGAACTTGATAAAATCTTAACCAAAAAAACCAAACATTTTTTACTTACTTTAACTTAAGTTGTTACAGTTCAAGCTTGATCTATTCATTTAAAAATGAAATCCATTCTTCTTGTTTGAATTTGCGCAAAAAGTTCAATAATTTTCTCCTTGATCTCTGGATGACAATTGAGGAAATTTTTCTCCATTGAAAGTATTGCAAGCGCATTTAGTCTTTCCGAATTCATAGTGCTTTTTAAAAAAGTTTTTATTCTTTTCAATGTTGAAAAGCAGCGCTCTGCCTCTGATGTAGTCATGGGAATTGTCAAGAGGATTTTTATCAGTTTCGTAATTTCACTAAAAACATCATCTAGATTATTTTCCAAGATAAATTTCAGCAGCTCAATTAATTTGCAATATTCATGAATATCAGTCCTGCAATAGAATACTTTTAGTTCAGTTTCAAGCTTTTCTTTGTCAATTATGGGATAAGCTTCAGTGGTCAGTACTATCTCTTTTGTGGGATGTTCATTCTTAAATCTAGTGAAGCATTTCTTGTTGAACAATTTAGCAGCTACTAAGTGTTTAGTGGAAGAATATCTGTCCATTATATCAACACATATATAGTCACACACTTCCTTAGCTTCTGCCATGAGTGTCTTTGAAGGATTCTCACAGTACTTTGAGTTTCTCAATTCTAAAATAGCAGTTTTGAAATTTGTTATATATTCATTAACTTTAAACACACTAATTTCTCGAGATTGCATTTGGTTGTAAATTATTTCAACATGAGGCATAATCTGATGAAAAAGCTCTAACCAAAACTTGAAATTATCATCATTCAGGTATTTTAAAATTCCTGTTGCTTCTGCAATGGTTTGATCTGCATTTGATGTTGACTGAATTTCAGTAAGGCAGTTTTTTAAAGGTTGCAAATTTTCATGAGCTCTGTTTATGGTCCGTATGTTGAAATTCCACCTTGTAGAGGATGGACGTGGAATGCTGACGTCCATATGTTTCTTGAGAATGGACACACGTTGTGGTGATCTTGAGAAGAATGTTGGAATAGCCAGAATGTTAGAGAAAAATATTCTTGCGTTTCGTGTAATACTTGCTGCATTTCTCATTATTAAATTAAGTTGATGCGCATAACAGTGAATGAAATGTGCATTACTATAAACTGCTTTTATTTTTGCTTGAACTCCTGCTTTTTTGCCTTTCATGACATTTGCACCATCAAATGTCTGAGCTATCAGTTTTTGTCCATTTCCTTGAAGGATTATGTCCAATTGTTCTAAAATACGTTTTGATATGCCGTCTGCAGTTTGATTTTCTGGAATAAAGAATCCCCAAAAACGCTCAAATATTTCTTCATTCGATACGTACCGTAGAACAAGGACCATTTGAGTGTGTTCCGAAACATCTGTTGTGTCATCAGCCATGACAGCTACAAAGGAAGCTTTTCTAATTTCCGTCCTTATCTCCTCATGGTATATTTGTAGCAGGCAGTCAAGTATCTCATTCTGAATGGTCTTAGAAGCACCTTTGAAGACTGCACTGGTTTCTAAGTGATTCTTCAAATCTGAATCTAATTTAGATGCAAAATTTACTAATCCTCTAAATACCCCTGGATTTACTGAATCGTCTTTTTCATCATGTCCACGTAAGGGAGTTTCAAAGTTTCCACAAAAGTAAATGCAGTCTATTATTTTGGACAAAACTTCACGGTTCTTTTTAACTTTTATATTATGCTCATTGATTGAAAGTCTGTATGCCTCACTAAGTTTCTCCTTAATACTTACGGTTCCTAAAAGTGACAGTGAAACAACATTATCAACGTGCTTCTTTGACTTCTCATGCTTTTCAGTTTTTTCTTTCATTTTGTTTATATTTCTAAAACCATCTTTTGTCCACGGTACATCACCTCCAAACAGCAAACACGGGAAGCAAAACAGTGCATTTTTTACTTCACAGCCGCAAAGCCAACTTTTCCGTTGGTACCATTCAGAATTAAAGCTACAAATATATTTCTTGTTGTTGCTTTTGCCTGGCTGAGATATTAGAATATCAGGTGTTGAACGACCTCTTTTCTTAACTGTAACTTTCTCATGGACAGATAGCTGTGAAAACTTAAGCTGTTGAAGTTCACTTACAGTCACAAAACTTATTTCTTGGGGATGCAAGGCCATGGTTAAAGTTTTCTGTTAAATAAAAGAACCGAAAAAAAATGAATCAAATAGAATAGCTGGAAGCAGAATAATAATCTAATTCTACACTCTTTTACACTTTATCACATTCAAGAATATGGTACACGGTTTTTAAGCACAACACACGCTGAGTAAAAAAAAACTTCCTTCCACCATCACGCCAGAGCCGGCACTGCGAGAGCAACAGTGCTCTCTCTACCTGGCAGTCCCGCCTTCCTCTCCACCCCCCCTCCTATGTGCGCATGCGCACAACAGTCAAACACCACGTCGCTGGCACTGTGAAGCGCACAGTTCCATACAAAGATTTTTGTATCTTTTTCATAAACTGGGGGATGACTACTGAAGTACTGACATTAAGCTTAAGGAATATATATTGTATATATATTGTGGTGATTTTCCCCGCCTTTCCTATCGTGCTTAATGAATTACACGTACGAACATGCACGTTCGAAATGCTCGTTTGAATAACGCCGCTATCGTATATCGCTGATATTCGTATTATCGCCAAACATAATGGCCTTGCCCTCAGTATGCCACGCCCCAGGACGACTTGCCCTGCAAGTACCTGCCTTATATTCCCTAAGTAACCCCTTACCTTACTAAGCTTTCCTCTTTCCTTCGGTTATGTAAGGACAACAAAGAAGTAACCAATAAAATGTTCCTAAAACACTCTTTCAAAAGGCGTGCCTTACATCATTTCCCTCCCCTCTTCTGAAAGTTCCTCTCTCCAGTGTCGCGTGATCTCCAATACCCTTGTGAGGTTTCCCAGGAGTCAAGACCTTCGCACGCGCTGATGGAAAGCAGAGTTGTAGCGGTGATTCACCTGCGTACGAACTTTCCATGCAATCGCCGACTTCGTTCTCCGAGTGGGCAGTGATATACCAAGCACCTGAAGACATTATTCTATGTTGGAGTGGACATTGAGATACCAGCAGTTTGAAGATATTATCGTAATTATATCTGGTGTAATATAACTGACTTTGACCAAGAGATAAGTTTCCGTCTCAAATTGTCTATCATATAGTTAAATTTGTATTTGCTTATTGTGTTAATTATGTAAAATTCTGTCATATTGAACATAGTGAATGGTTCTAATTTTATAAGTTCTTAGCATATAGCATATCAGTTGAAGTTGTTGCATCAAAAATTTTGGTTCACTGCACTGGGTGCGCGGTGCATGCAGTGCATTATGTGAAAAACGCAGCTATAAATAGCAACAATAACGATAAATTCATTCTAATTTTTTGTTTATTCAATATTTTAAGGTATTTAATGATTTATAATTGTAATTGTTAAAATTATCATTTATATTTTCTACATAATATACGAGTTAAATTTTCATGATATATTTAGGAAAATATGACACATTATTGTATTAAAAATTTATTACTATGAAATATTAAAATAAGCGCCATTTTAGATTAACATTGTAACAATAGAAGAAATAATGCTCAAAAAATTAATGTTATTGAAATATTTAAACTTGTACAGACAAATCGCGAGTGACGTACACAGCTTTGCATCTGATTTACTCCTCAAGAATAATAACTAAAAGGTTGCAAACAACTTGTTTGACTACTCAGGCAATACTGATAGGTTACATAAAAGAACAATATATGTGAAGCAAAATTTACAAGTTGCCAGCATTTCAAAATGCGTAGGTGCACTTTATGTGCCAGCATGCCCACTTAAGAGTTATCTATGGGTAAGAATTAAAATCACAACTCTTTTAATAAAACAAAAAGTAAGGAAAGCATCAATGGATCATCATCATCATAGGTAGTCTGTCCGTAGACAGGTCCGTGATTATTCGTTTAAACCTGGTTCTCCATATACTCCTATTTTCCGCTGTCCTCTTCATATCTTGATAACTCTCTTTCCCTTTGAAATCGTCTATCAACTGGAACCTTTTCCTACCTCTTTCCCTTTTTCCATCTAGTTTTCCTTCTAACGCGTCTTTAATCATTCTCTCTCTCCTCAGGTAATGTCCAACCCAGTTTCCCTTCCTCTTTCTAGTAGTCTGTGTAATCATTCATTTCTCTCCTACACTTCGTAGCACTTCATCGTTTTTAATCCTATATGTCCATTTTATCTTCAGCATTCTCCTCCAAGTCCACATTTCAAAACTTTCCAAGTATTTGATGTCATTATTCCTTAGCGTCCATGTTTCTGCCCCGTACAAGGCTATACTCCATACATCCGCTTTTGCTTTTCCTATTCTAGTCCTGATCTCATCCAAACATTTTGCTTCTCTTGTTATGATACTTCCAAGATATTTATAGTCTGAAACTTGTTCTAAAGGCTTTCTTCCAATGCTTGTGTTCAGATTCTATTCTTTGTTCGATATTCGAATGACCTTGGATTTTTCTCTATTTATTTCCATACCGTATTTTCTACCTTTTATTACTAATCTATTTATCATTTTCTGGAGTTCCTCTTCCTATCCTGCTAGAAGTACTTGATCATCTGCGTATTTTACTGTTCTTATAATCCTTATTCCAATTTTGAAATCGCTAGATTAACCGACGTTTTACGCCCCTAGGTCTGAAAACTGAAATCCACAGTTAAGTGCGACATTTAACATAAAAACAACTAGTTTAAAACAGTTTAAACCATTCCTTTCACTCTGCAACAATGTCACGAGTTGTCCCTTGTGCTAAAAAGTTGTTTCTCATTACATATTAATTCAGTCTTGTATGCATCGGCTGTCAGTTGTCCACACAGTCCACTGTGGTCTGCTGTCAGTTGTCCCACATGCTAGTAAAGTTCATTGTTATTTTAGTTATGATATTTAATCAATATTAAATTGCATTTATGTATATATATTTATATATATTAGATATTTAAAATACAGACTGTGTATATGTACTTTTCTATTGGTTCTCCGCTTTAACCGACCTTTTCGATTAACCGACTAACTGCCGGTCCCAACCGCGATGGATAAGAGGGCTTATACTGTATATTGAATAGGGTCGGCGATAGGCAGCAGCCGTGTCTTACTTCTCTACCGATACTGACTCCGCAGGTGTCTGCATTCTCCAACCTGACCTTAACAACTTGATTCACATATAGATTCCTGATCAGTCTACACTTATATCCTTTAATATCTTCATCAACACTGTCCAATTTACTCTATCAAAGGCCTTCTGCCCGTCTACAAAACAGACGCAGATATCTTGACTGTACTCCATTGCCCTTTCTGATATGATTCTAACTATCCCTATAGCATCTCTAGTTCCTCGTCCTTTTCTGAAACCAAATTGATCTTCCTCTAGCATTTCTTCTGCCATTTCTCCAGCCTTTTATTAAGAATCCTCATGATGATTTTCGAAGTGTGTGACAGAAGGTTTATCGTTCTGTAGTCTTTACACTGCATTGCCTTTGGTTTCTTATTTAGAGGGATCATTGTTACTTCTAGGAAATCCCAAGGCCACTCTCCCATGTCGTAAATCTTATTAATTAATTTCGTGATCACTTTTAGTCCTTCTGATCCCATGAATTTTAGTACCTCGGCCGGTATTCCGTCGCTGCCTGTGGCTTTCCCTTTCTTTAGTTCCACTATCGCTTTTTATACTTCGCTCTCCATAATACTTGGTCCTAAGTTGTCTTCTTCAATGTTTTCCTTATCTTCCAGTTCTATTTTTGCCGATTCTGCCTGCCTGCTGTATAGTTCCTTAATGTATTCTTTCCATACCTGTACTAGATCCTTTGTTTCCGATACTATCTTCCTATCTGTATTTATAATTCCTTTACCATGAATTCCATTAGACTTCTTATCTTCTATTTCCAATGCTCTAGAACAGCGTTTCCCAAACTTTGCAGTCCTAGGGACCGGTTATTACAAACTTTGCAGACCTGGGGACCGGTTACTTTAATAATAATTTTTTGCGTCCCACCGTAGTACACATAAAAAAAATTCCCAACAGACCATTCGCGAATGGAACTACTTCGGTTGCACGTCCGATAAATGCACAATAAATAAAGAATTGCACATTGCACATTGCACATGCATATTTATAAAACCATAAAATCAATTTAAAAAAATCAAATTCCATTGTTTATCTATTTATTAAAATTCACTTTTTATGTATCTTTACAACATTAGGAATTAGCAATTCAATCTTACAAAATGAGTAACAAAGGAAAAGAGAACATACTAATGTGAAGGATGCTGTTGTTTGTTATTACATAACAACTGTATGTCAGGATGAGAAGAAGTCAATTTTATCCTCAGATCTGGCTCGACATCCAATCTATTCCTAAACTTTGTTTTTAAGAAAACCAAAGTAGAGAATGCAGCTTCACACTTATATGTTGAAATGAAAAGCATTAGGAATCTGACCGCTTTCTCAGATAAATGTGCATATTCATTTTGGCAACTCAGCCAAAAATCAATCAAGCAGAGGTTATCAAAATTGTGTTTCAATGCAGTATCACAAGAAAGTTCAACTAGTAAATCTATTTCCGTTTCATTTACCGTATTTTCCGCCAGATACCGATACAGTTGCGATATTTCTACATTTTCTGTGTTTACAGTAAATGGGTTCCTAATCCACATTTTACTGCAGTCAATTTTGGGAAAATATTCATTTAAGCTTGATATTAGCCCCAGGAGATGTTCTTTTATTGTTACAGAAAGCGCATCTAAGTTATTTACATCGGCATAATTTTCTAATAATTCAGATAAAGTACAGAAAAACTTAAAATTTCCCTTTTCAACTCGTTGTGTCCACAAACGAAATTTTTTTATTGTTGCTTCAACTTTTTCCTGAACTTTAAAAATATCTATGTTGGTGCCCTGGAAACTTAAGTTCAACTCATTTAAAGCACAAAATATATCGCAATAGTAGGCTACCTTTGTTAACCAATCAAATTCGCGAAATCTGTCTTTAAATTCGTATATAACATCTCTTACCGATGGAGGATGCTGTTAAAAAACAATAAAACTTCGTCTTTCATTTCAAGAAGTCGTTTCAAAACGTTTCCTTTTGATAACCATCGCGATTCACAGTGTAAAAGGATATGCTCATGCTCACTTTCTAATTCTTTACGCAAAGCAGTAAAGATCCTGGAATTCAATGGACGAGATTTAATATAATTTATAAACCTCACACATTCTTGAATAGTTGAACTCAAAAGTGAGGGCATACCTTTCACGGCTAGAGCCTCTCTGTGAATAATACAGTGCACCCATACACAGTCTGGTGCTATTATTCGAATTCTCTGGGAAAGCCCAGTATGGCAACCTAACATTGCCCGAGCACCATCACTACTCAGTCCAACACATTTTTTCCAGTCAATACTGTTTTGAACGATAAAATCATTAATAAGCTTAAAGATTTCAGCAGCCGTTGTTCTTGTTGGAAGTGGTTTACAAAACAAAATCTTCTTGAATGGTGCCTTTGAAATCATATCTTACAAAGCACATCAAATTGGAATTGTCTGTTATATCTGTGCTTTCATCCACTTGTAATGAAAAAACTTACTATTTCGTATTTGATGCACGAGAGTTTCCTCAATATTTTTTGCCATGTCCTCAATTCTTCGTTTCACTGTATTGTTGGATAAAGGCAGCAAAGGCAACAGATTTTCCTGCTTTCTGCCACAAAGACGGGTTGTAATAATTTTCAGTGCTGGGAGTATTAACTTCTCACCAACATTATGTGGGTAACCTGTCTCAGCTATTAGTTTTGAAATTTCATATGAAGCCAAAACCAAGTTTTCATTATAGGAACTCATAGAGATTTTAATTCATTCTTCTTATTTACGAAAAAAATCTATTGGTTTGTTGGAAAATTCTGGATGTTGGCATTCCAAATGTCGTTTAAGTTTAGATGGTTTCATGCACTCATTCGATAACTTAGTATGACAAATAACGCATAATGGCAACTGATTTTCGTTACCAGCGCTAATAAAACCGAACTTCAAATATTCGTCAAAATACTTCCGGGACCAAGTAGTTTTGGCTTTCTTGTCATTACGGCTAAGCTGCACATCACTGGAACGTTTGTTGCCGTTATTTTCTCTACCTTTACTTGTACTAGGCTCCACATCACTTGAATTTTTGTTGGTTTCGTTTCTCTTGAGCCATTTATCCATACTAAAGATGAAAGGGTATTTCCTTGAAAATAAATTTGAAAATGAGTGGCAATTATATTCATAATAAACATAATATATTAGAAGATAACTTGATGTAATAATAATAATAAACAAATAAAAAATAAATAGATGTGCACGATACTGCTACGTCGCACACACACATATACCAAAATCGACTTCAGTGCTACAAAAGACTTAAACGAACTAGAACACACAAGCAATAGGTACTTGTTAATACTCACCAAAATCAGTAGCAGTGTTAGCTTGGACGAATAGAAATTTGCATCTAATGTTATACACTCACCTGCATGAAATAGATCATCGAGATAGTGAGATTTGTGAAAATAATTATTTGTTTTTTTAAATATGTACAGACATTTCGTCTATTAATTAACATTTAGTATCCAAAGTTCTTGTCCTACCTTGGAAAACGGTGGTGACAGGATTCTGCTTTAGGGGTGACCAAGGAAAACTGCTGATGACGTCCTCGTCGCGGAATTGTTCACTGCATAACTAATAGGATCGCTGCAGTTTCAATTTACTGAGACATCTATAGGTAATCGCAAAATAGTTGAAGCTTAACTTCCTGTTCTTCTTCTACTTCCGTATACCTACCTACTACAAATGTTGCAAATCAACTGAATGGCATACTTCTGGCGTCACTGCCAATCTTTCGATTTGACCCACTGGCAGCATTTACCCAAATCGTGCCGCTAGTCTACTAATAAGTATATACAGTTAGGATGGCGACATACTGAGCAGAATTTACGCTGCAAAATAAGCGCGTCGTTTTTATTCTGCTACAAAATATCTGACACATAAAGCGATTTTTCCAAAAATCGCTACATGTCGCGTTTTATTTTCTACCGGAACAGAATTTCATCTCAATGTGTTGCAATCCATTTAAACCTACGTGTTCGAATCACGGCATATTCCGGCGCGTTTATTTTACGCAAATTATCGACGGCTTTAGACTTACGAACGAGTGCACAAACATATACATAAGAGTCAATTTAATTTGTTACAGCTGTATACGTAGACGTAATAGGATAGCGCGATTATTTTAATATTTTCTGAGGACCGGCATTTTTTTCCCAAGGTCCGGTACCGGGCCGCGGACCACACTTTGGGAAACGCTGCCCTAGAATACATCATATCATACCGTTCATACAGCAAGCTATATTAATTTCGGTTAGTATTTAAGCAAATGTCTTACGTCATAATATAAATGAAATTAATATAGATACTGTATACCTAAATTGAAGTTTCATTTGATTATCGGTAAGTACAATATTAAATTTCGATTATATTCCAGTTAACGTTACAATACCATCAAGTACATTGAATCTGAAAGAGAACATTATGATTTAACTCGAGAACCAAAAGTACGATTATTTAACATAAATGAGAGGCACGTAGAGCGGGTTATCGTTGGAAAATGTAAGTGAGAATGTGAGTGATTGGTGTGAAAATTAAATTAATTATTTTCAAAATTAAATTCGCTAATTTATTTAACACTGCAATGCAATAAATTGACGTATTTTAAGAGTTATAATGTTACGTCTATTAAAGTTAGTTTGGAATTTACTTTTTGCTATGATCTATTAGTTTCATAAATTACATCAAATTTTCGAAAGAAATCTTGGTGGCAACCGGTTTAATGTAATTTGTTTGGCATCTATCAACAAACGCTCGTTGTAAATAAAGAATAAATGTTTACTGCATTTACACATGTGAGTAGAAAGCATTTCTGCTGTGTGGAGTCGCGAGTGAGTCGCGGTGGAGAGCGGACGTGCTTCCAGAGCAACCTGTTCTGCTTTTTCTTGCGCTTTTAAGAGTGCTTCGGACTGGGACTTTGGATTGTGTTTTGTGGATCTCTGTGTATATCTTGACCTACGCCTGGCTGGACCTCTCTTAGGGCATGTCCTCGGACATGTCCCGCCCACGATCCCCGGACCGTTCTTCAACAGACTCGGCTGAGATGGACCCCGATTGGGAATCCTCCCACCCTCCACTACGGGAATTGGCATCGGACCGAAGCCGAAGCCCTGTTGACTGCGAGTCTTGGATTCGGAGTGGAAGTGAATGCCCGCCCGCTACATCTGACCCCTCTCCCACTTTACCGGATGGCAACGCGGCCTCGGAACCTGAGATAAGGACGCTTCCACGACCAACCACTACCCTTTGCTTAACCGAAGCTTCTCCCGGTCTGCCTCCGAGGGACGTATCGTCTTGCCCAAGTCATCATTTGGCAAGTCACGGCATACTCCCTCCCCCTCCACCTCCCATACCTGATTCCCTCCCCCCTGCTGCTGCTGGTACGGTTAATATTAACATTCCGGAACACCTTCTTGACAACCCGCAATTCTTGGCCTTAGTCACTTGCTCAAAACCGACCCAAGGTTCTAATGCATCCGTTGGCAATCAGGGTAATGATTTTATTACTGTACAGCCCAAACGAAAGGCTGCCTCCCCCCTTATCCTTCAGCCTAAAAAAGTCGTTGTACGTGAAACAATTCCCTTACGTAATTCCTTCGCCGCCCTTGCATCTGCCTCTGAATCTATGGATACCTCATCCCCTCTCAACCCAATTACCTCACATTCAACTACGGTTCAACCTCCGTCATCGCGTCCCAAACCTACCCCTGCTACTGAGATTTTCCGAAACCCACATACAGGCAATATTCCGCCAATATTTTTGCCTGAATCCATCAATTTTCATGTTAAAGAAGATGGAATTCTAAAAGCCTGCACGATGAAGCCTGTTACCTCTCTGCAAGGGAAACAGATTAAAATTCAGTGCTCCTGCAGCAATGATTTCCGTTCGGTTGTACAACACTTAAAATCTAATGGCATTGAATATTTCACGTACCGGCTAGCGGAGGACAAAAAGCCTGTCATTGCAATAAGAGGACTTCCAATCGACTATCCCCTTCCCAAACTTCAATATGCAGTAGAATCTAAAAATATTACAGTTCATAGCCTCCGTCAAGTTCAAACCAACCGCCCAACTCCTGACATGCTCCGCAAACGAGAGGAAGAACAGGCTCTAAATCCAGGATCTCTGCCGCAACCTTTTCCTCTTCGTCCTGTTGCCACCTTTCAACTGATTGTTGACAACGACGATGAAGCCCAACGACTGCTCAATAACCCGTACATCGGGTCCATCCGCGCAATCATAACCCCATATAAACCATCTCCAGGCCCACCCCAATGCACCAAATGTCAAAGATTTGGTCACACTTACAAAACCTGCGGGCTAAAACAGCGCTGTGTTCGATGTGGGGACTTCCACGCTGCTTCTACCTGCCCGTTGGATGTGTCACAACCTGCTATCTGTGCCAACTGCAACGGCTCCCATCCTGCTAATTTCAGAGGCTGTCCGGCTTACAAAACCTATGCCGAGAAATTGAGAGAAAGACGGCTATTATCTTCTACCCCAGTTGCTCCTTGTATTACTTCTCATTCTGCTTTCCCTTCTTTACTATCCCGCCAACCTAATCCTGCAGCCGAACAAACCTCTTCCTCCTCACAACCCACACAATCCCATTCCTACGTCCCTTCCTGCTCTCTCGATGGTGATATCCAAAAGTTTTTCATGGATTCTCTGAAAAGAGTTTTTTCCAAGTTCCTTACTCCTCCTCCCCCTGGGAAAACGAAGCTAGAGGTGATCCTGGAGGAAATCTGGCAAATTCTTCTAACGTACTTCAATGGCCCTTAATTGCAACGTCAATCAGCTGAAGATTCTGCAATGGAATTGTAACGGCATTAAAACCAAGCGTGAGGAGCTGCTGGCAATCATCGACGCGAACCATCCCGATATCGTCGCCCTCCAGGAAACCAGGCTCAAACCCCACCACTCACTCTACATTCCCAACTTTCACCAATTCAGGGTTGACCGCGCCTCTGACATTCGTGGAGGTGGAGTCCTTCTTCTGGTAAGAAAAGGCCTTCAATGCCTCCAAATCCCCAATCCTGCTACCAAATCCCTTGAGCTAGTGGGTGTTAACATACGAACCAACAGAGGTCATTTTTCTGTATGGTCCATTTACCACCCACCAGGCGCCACCTATCCCCATATGGATCGAAAAGCTTTGCTCCATCTTCTCAAGCAACGTAGCATTTTGACGGGGGACTTTAATGCAAAGCACACTGCCTGGGGATGTTCGGTATCGAACCGTAGAGGACTTAGGCTTCAGCAACTGCAACACCAATATAACTTCTCAATCTTCTCTCCATTGCAGCCAACGCATATCACCGACCTATCAACTGATATCCTGGACATCATCCTTACATCTAATCTTCCCCAGCCTCCCTCCTTCACTGTACTAGATAACTCTGCATCTGATCACCTTCCAATCCTCTCCATCTATGACCTCTCACCGTCCTTATCTGATATCCAATCGTCTGCTATCAACTGGGACTACTTCAAACGCACAATCCTTTCCCACCTACCCATTCTTGTGTCCCTTCCATTGTCCTCACCTGATTCAATCGACCATGCAGTAGAAACTCTGACCCAAGCCATCCATTCCTCCTTGAAATCCGCCTCTTACCATGTCCCCATCAAATCTCCAGAAAATCTTCCCCCTGAGATAATTTCAGTTATGAGAAGACGGAATGCAGCGCGCAAAACATGGCAACAGACCAGAGACCAAGTTGACAGGAACTTCTTTAATGCCCTAAGAAACCGAGTCCGTTCCTTGGTAAAAACCCATCGCCAACAATCGTGGAACAACCTCATCTGCAACTTATCCAGCGAAGACAACTCTGTCTGGAAACTTGCCCGAAGTCTGAAAGAAAAACGGACATCACCTCCTCCCCTGCATCAAAATGGAGTGACCGCCACGACTGACCAACAAAAATGCTCTCTATTTGCGGAACATCTCCAGCAATCCTTCCAAAACACCTCACCATCCCTGCATCAGGATGACGTTAATATTTTTATTGAAAACCTGCAATATTCCCCTACTTCTGATCCGTTCTCCACTTACCCTGGAGAAGTGGCTGAAATCATCAAAACCAGCAAGAAAAAATCAGCACCAGGTTTGGACAAGATCTCAAACAAAGTCCTGAAAAACCTTCCCAATGAATTCTTATCCTTTTTATCTAACCTTTTCAACTCCTGCCTCCTCTGCTCCTACTTTCCTTCAGCTTGGAAAATCGCCATGATCCGCATGATACCAAAACCACAAAAGGATCCCACCAACCCTTCTTCTTACCGTCCCATTAGTCTCCTTCCCACGCTCGCCAAAGTCTTTGAGAAGATAATCAACAACCGACTTCAACAATTTCTTCGCTCCAATCGCCTCATTATTAATGAACAAGCCGGGTTTCAATCACGCACCTCCACTTCCCACCAGATTTTACGACTCGTCGAATACATCACAGATGGGTTTAACTCTAACCAATTGACAACTGCCGCCTTTCTTGACTTAGAAAAGGCATTCGATAAAGTTTGGCCACAGGCCCTCCTCTTCAAGCTGTCTGCCTATGAACCTCCGCTTTACCTCCTCAAAATCCTGCAATCCTTCCTCAAGAACCGTAAATTCTTTGTTAATATCAACACCTCCTCATCCCTCACCTTTCCATGCCTTGCCGGAGTACCCCAAGGGTCCGTTCTCTCCCCAAATCTATTTAATGTCTTTGTCAACGACCTCCCACGCTCAGACAACACCCAACTTTACCTGTATGCGGATGACACCACCATCGCTGCCCGCCACTGGGATGCAAACTCCGCCAGCGATCAACTCCAGGACCATTTGCGCCAAATTGAGGATTGGATGACTGTATGGAAACTGAAAGTTAACCCCAGCAAATGTATAAATGTTGTCTTCTCCCGTCACCCCAAAAAAGGCGAAGGCGCCCTCCTCCAACTGTACAACTCCATTATACCTCGCAAGAATGAAGCAACGTTTTTAGGGGTCACCATGGATAAAAAATTAACATGGAATTCCCACTTGAAGAAAACACTCCAGAAAGCAACCGGAATCAAGAAAGGCCTATATAGCATACTCAGCAGAAGCTCCCCAATGTCAATGAAGACCAAATGCATCCTCTACACGTCAATGATCCGCCCGATACTGACCTATGCTTCTCCTGTATGGTCTTATTGCGGTAAAATCAAA
Organism: Tanypteryx hageni; assembly: GCA_028673005.1. Classification (NCBI taxonomy): domain Eukaryota; kingdom Metazoa; phylum Arthropoda; class Insecta; order Odonata; family Petaluridae; genus Tanypteryx; species Tanypteryx hageni. Next base: position 4,604,148 of record CM054114.1, read on the forward strand.
ATCAAGAAATTAACAGTCTTCCAAAATAAAATGCTACGGTTAATAACTGGCGCCAGATGGTTTCAAAGAAACGATGATCTACATAAAGACCTGAAAATCCCTCCCCTTCCCGACTTCCTACGGCGCCTAAACAATAAATATCTGCTCCAAATGCAAATATGCACGAACCCCCTCTTTTCCTCTCTCTGGGATTATGAATTGCCAGCAGCAGGCCCACATAAAAAACCAAAATTATCCCTTTCCGTTACCTAAATTAAATTACCTCCCTTTTCATTGTGCCGTGACTCAAGCACCGTGATTCTACACTTCAGGATTCCTAGCAGGCAACAGCGCGGCAGCGCTGGGAACTGCTCTTCGCGCCCTGGCAGGGGTGACATGACATCCATCCATCCATCCATTTCTGCTGTGTGAATGTGACATGAACATAACAATCGATCAAGTTCCAGAGTTTGTTTGTTTGTTAGTTGCTTCAAATATGTGACAAATTTTTAATGAATAACAATTTATGCCGCAAATAAAACAGTTGACTCTTCAAACAAAGGTATTCAGAGTGTTTTTTCATAGATGGTTTTGGAGGGCCAGGCAAAATGTATTTGTACACAACATTATATCATAAATTAAATTCAATAATTCAATAAATTTGAAAGGTATTGGCTGAACGGATTTTAAGGAAATTTTGTTTGTAGGAAGAGTATAGAATGAGAAGAAAAGATGAATATGTTTAGAACGAATATAAAAATCAGAGCTACCACAATATAAGGGAAAATAATTTTCTGATTTCAAAGAAAATACATTAGTATACGATTATACTACAGCAAATTTGATGAAAAGCAATTCTGCACCACGGGACACCCATGTGCATCCCTACTTGTTTCTTTTTTGTTAATTCCAAAACATTTGGGAGATGTACAATGACAACATGTTTGACCTTTTATTTTTAGAAATTTGAGTGATTGCAATAAGCGCAGTAAGCATGTTTATGGCTAATAAAGGTTAGGGAGCGTAGCTAACTGCTGAAGAGACACAAGCTCCGGAGCTGCTGGTTACCGACCTCTGGCAAATGTTTCGCAGACTCTGTCGTGAAAATTCGTGTGAGTCCAAAAATTATTTTGCTTTTAATTTGATAAACCAAAAAGAGATGGGGAAATACCGTTGCCAAAATTTGAAGGTTGTGCATAAAAGGATAAAGCAGAAGAGTTTGCTGGCATAATCATAGACCTGCAGAGTGTTAATGATGATGGTGATGATTACGTGATAACCAAAGTGTTTTTGCTTTCTCCATACGTAGTACCTATAGGTCAGTGGTTCTCAAACTTTCAATATCATGCGGCCCCCTTTGAATTGTAAATAGTAAAAGTAAGAAACTTTACTGCAAATTTCTTCACTTTATGTAACTATTAATAACTTTTATCACATCATATTTCCTAAAATTTCCTAATAAAAATTTATTATTCATGAAAACCTTATTTTTCGACTTTTCACCTTTAATCTATAATAATTTTGTGGCCCCCTGGAGTGCCGTGGCCCACAGTTTGAGAAACACTGCTATAGGGGAAAATGTGGTTTTCATGAAAAAAATCAATTTTGAGATTTCAACGGAAATACACATTTTGATGTCCCCTGAACACATTTTGACAATTTTCTCGACGATGTCTGTGTGTGCCTGCGTCTGTGTGTGTGTTTGTGCCTGTGTGTTTGTGTCTCTCTATATGTGTGCCTGTATGTGTGAGTGCACGCGTGTGTGTATGTGATAGGAATTTTGTGGGTGCTCTAACTCAAAAACTATTAATTAGGTAAATCATCGCAAAATTTATATTTGATACTTTTATTAAAGGGACAAGAGTTGATTAGTTTTTTGGTTAAAATCAGTCAACTAGAAATGGGGGTTTTCTCTTGTCACATCCATTATTTTCAAATATTTGCTTTAATAATACTTGATGAATGAAAAACATTTCTGTAATAAAAGTTCTAGTTTCTGTAATTTTCTACAATTTTTGTTCGAAACATTTTCCCATATAATCTATTATGAGGTATTTTTAAAAATATATATTTTTTAGCTGCTGCCATTGCACCATCCTTAAGCAACTATTGTAAACACTTTCGGCCGTATTCATAGATTCGTTAGTAAGCTACTAAGGCCTACTAAACCCTCTTAGTAGCATAGTGGTCCGTATGCCGTATTCATAGCATACTACTAAGGGTGATTTAGCTTAGTCATCGACTACCTTAGTCACCCTTAGTCACTCGCTCGCTAAACAAACGACGCCGGTGTTTAAGCGTGTCACTAGTGAGTTCTCCTCTCCAGCTTTCGAAGTGTTGTCGTGCTTTTTAGGTGATCATTTGCTTTGAATATTTCTGTACGTATTTCATAGGTAATTAAGGTAGTTTAGGTTAATTCTTTAGTAGTGTCTCATTTTTGGTTAGTGGATTCAGAGTAGGTCAGTTTAATTTCGTTCTTACCAATTTATTTATCATATTATTAGTTTACTGCATTCTTCATCTTATTGTTTATTTTTGTATTTTGTTGTAATTGTAAAAGCTAAGGTATATTTTTCGTGGTTGTTTACACCATTTTCTTCATAGTTTAATTTGTTTTGAAATAACTATAGTGAACAATAGATTTAATTAATTTAGTTCATTATTATGATACATCTTTAGTTATTTCATTTTGGTTTAATTCATTTCTTGTTAAGTTAGTGTAATTTAGCTTCAAAGTAGAGTAGGGTAATGCAATTTCGTTTTATCAACTTAGTTAGCGCATTGTTAGTTTATTTATCCCACATAGGTAATTGTTGCTGTTTAGTATATTTTATTTCACTTTCAAAATTCAATAATATTTGAAATGACAGTTTGATTTTGAAGACTTGGAAGAAGCAATGGAGTTAGTGGAAATGGAGGAAATTAGAGTAAATCGCGCTATAAAGGTGTATTTGCAGCATCAGGATCCCTTCAGGAAATACTATGATAGACTTTTTAGGCATCGGTATAGGTTCTCAAAAGCTGGAGCCAAGAAACTGTTAGATATAATTGGGAATAACCTAGGCCAAGGAGCTATGGGCAACAGCAGGCTACCTATTTTGCCTTGCCTTCAACACTTGGCTTCCCTCAGCCTTTTTGCAAAGGGAGCTTACCAGGATGGAATTGGTGAACGCCATTTCATAAGTCAGCCCACAATGAGCCAAATAATTAAAAACATTTCTGTAGGTTTGGCAGGACTTAGAGCTGATGTTATTACATTTCCTGATTCTGAGATAGAGCAAAGAGCTAAAATGGCAGCATTTTATAGAATAAGAAGATTTCCTAAAGTTGTGGGATGCATTGATTGCACCCATATTAAAATTAAAAATCCCAGTGGACCAAATGCTCAAGCATTCATCAACAGGAAGAATTTCTTCAGCATAAATGTGAAAGTAAGTATCATTGTAAGATGTAGGTATATGTATATTTACTTGATTTTTCATTCATTGAAACAGACCATTAAAATGTAACTTAAATTATCATTAAATAGGTGGTTGCAGCAGCCAATTTGAAGATAAAAAATATTGTGGCATGATGGAGAGGCAGCACACATGACACAAGAATATTTAACAAGTTGAATTTGAAAAAGAAATTTGAAAGTGGCAACTACAAAGGAGTCCTGTCGGGTGACAGTGGCTATGCTTGTCATCCATATTTACTGACACCCATGCAGAATCCTCAGGTAAACCTAAAATAGTCATTATATGGGCATATATATTGAGCTTAGTGTATGTTAATGAGTAATTGATACCAATGATTATTACAGTTAGCAGCAAAGGAAGCATACAATGCAGCCCACATTCAAACCAGAAACACAGTTGAGAGGCTATTTGGTGTCTGGAAAATGACATTTCGATTATTGTACAGAGGCCTCACAGGGAACCTGGAAACTTCTAAAGCCATGATAGTGGCAATGGCTGTACTCCATAACTTGTGGATAGAGTACAGAATGGAAGGTTAGCAATCTTTCATTATTTCCTATAGTTTTATCCTAGGACACATTTTACCACCCAACCTCATCCATTACATAGTTCAAAGTTTGAAAAATCTGTGCAACAATTATATTTTTTATTGCTTACTACATCATTTTCTGATAAAAAGCCATGATTTAGCTATATATGTATTTATCTATAATTTTACTTATGGCTTGAGAGGGAGTTATGTTACTAACAGACTGCAACATAATTATAAATTACAATAACCTGTCCTTGTTACCTGCAATAAAAACATTGTTAATTTTCTTTGACAGAATCAGAAAGTAGTGATGATGACAGTGAAGATGAAAAACTGGAAGAAAATGACAAATATGAGGATAATGAAGAACCTACAGGAAGAGGAAATATATTTAGGAGGAATTTCATTGCTAACTATTTTGAGTAGAATAAAAAGAAATCATGAAAATATTTGTTTTGTACTCTTTTATTTCATTTTTATATTTTTCAGCCCAATACAGTTTTTTAATCTCCATTTCCACCTTCCTTATCTTCATTTCCTCCCTGTGCAGATCCTCTTCCCTTTCTCTCCGCCTTCTAAATGCATCCTTCTGCAACTCATTATTTTCTTGGTGAAGTTGAATTATTACCTCTTCATAAGGAGACATCTCCTTACTCCTTTTCGACCTTTGTTTCTGCCTGAAAGATCAAGAAAAGAAATTAGCGATTTACATCAATTACTGGTCATCATCAGCACTCATGTTTATTAGGGATGGAAGGAGTATTTATACTGATGTTGACAGTTGTTAAGGGAAGTGGAAGATGAATGTGGGATAGGGCCAGGTTCATTATTTATGATGTTATTTTTGTATATATATATGCTTTCATAAGCATCTAGTTTATTTCTCTTGCATGCTATTCTTTATATATTACCTTTTATTGAAGCACTTTGAGGGATGAGGAGGGGTGTCAACTGTTTCTCTCTCCTGCTCTACATTACTTAAAACTCTGTTTCTTTATCCTGCAGTTAATTCAATAAAAGTCTTATTTAATTTATTTAATACAATTTGCTCAAATTGGTTCAATTATACAAGCAAATTTAATAACTTGAAAATAAAAACCACCAACATTGTGAGCTTAACAGTGATAAGAAATCAAGTTCTCTCCCTTAGCACTTCCAATTACATTGAAATTCATTTTTCACCATATATATTCTAAAGTTCATTCTTAAATCTTAAGTTTACCAATATTTCAAGTTGAGCATCGTCATCAAACATCAAACATGCTGCTATCCTTCACAAATTGATCTGGGATCAAATTGTGGATTATGTAATCCACCTCAGTTGGGGGAGTACTTCCACTTCCAGAAGGAACTGGTCTACCTCCACCAGTCCCTCTCTGATATTTCTTTAACTGCAAAAATGGCAGATCTAATTGAATAACCATAAATCTTTATACATTCATCATTACTCAACAACTTCAACTTGAAAGGCTCTTACTGTGGTGATCGAATATTTGGAGGATAACTTCATCTTCCTCCATTGCTCCTTGATCCTCTGCAAATTTATTTCTTCACCATGATCCGCTTCAAAGAGAGTCTTCACCTCCAGCCACATTTTCTGCTTTTTTAGCAGCATGCGGCCATCACAACTTTTGTCTTAGAGTATTGAAATCCTCTCCCCTACTAACACCAACAATGAATCTCTCTCTCCCTGTGACCAATTAAGAGATCTTACCCTTTTCGCTTCCATGACAAAAATAATTTCATAAATCAATTAACAATAATAACATTGAACAATAACAACCCAATTAACAATAACAACCCTATTAACAATAACAACCCAATTAAAAGTATCAACACAATTAAATCCAATAAACAATGATGCAATGCAAAGAATACCTACACCAATAAATCCTCAATTAAAATAACTACAATTATATAACCTATATGAAAATTAATATAAAGCGAATAATATAAAGAAAATACTAAATAATATGTCCTAACTTAAACAACCAATCCACAAGAAACTACACCAACAAACCTATAAAAATAACTAGAACAATGATACCTATCATCATCATCATGCTTCTGTCTGAAGACAGGTTTTAACTGAATCACTGCCTCCATTTCTCTCTCTCCCTAGAAGCCTCTTTTATACCTCTATAAGTATTATATACCTGATTTATATTATCTAATATTCCTATTCTTTTTCTCCCTCTTCCTCTTCTTCCACTAATTTTTCCTTCTAAGATCGTCCTTTGTAAACACTGTCTTCTCAATATGTGCCCTATCCAATTTGCTTTTCTTTTCCTGATTGTTTTTATCAGCATCCTATCTTCTCCCACCATTTCTAATACTTCTTCATTTATCTTCCTCTCTGTCCATTTCACTTTCATCATTCTCCTCCATACCCACATCTCAAAACTTTCTAAATATTTTTCCTCCTTTCTCCTTATCGTCCACGTCTCTGCACCATAAAGAGCTATGCTCCATATGTAGCATTTAGCTAATTTCTTCCTTGTTTCTAAATTTATTTTCCTGCTTGTGAGAAGCTCCTTCTTCTCGTTAAATGCTGCTTTTGCCATTGCAATCCTACTTCTGATGTACTGTGTACTACTTCCATCCTGCGCTAAAATACTGCCAAGATATTTGAAACTACATACTTGTTTCAATTTTTGTCCATTTACCATTATATTTAATTCTTTATGTTCCTTTGAAACCACCATGACTTTCGTTTTTTCAGCATTGATCTTCATTCCATATTGTTGGCCAACCTCCACTAGTCTGTCTGTCATCCTCTGAAGCTCTTTCTCGTCTTCTGCTATTAATCCTTGATCATCTGCATATTTAATGGTGGTAATACTTACACCTCCTATCTTAAATCCTTTCTCTTCCCCCAATGCTTCTTCTGTTATTGTTTCTGCATAAATATTAAATATCGCTGGTGAAATAGGACATCCCTGCCTCACTCCCCTCCCTATTGAAGTACTTTCTGTTTCTTCTCCTTCAACCCTGACTCTAATCTTTTGATCAAAGTAAAGGTTTTTAAGTAGTCTTTTATCTTTCCAATTTATTCCAATTTTGTTTAAAATACCCAGCATTTTATCCCATTTCACTCGGTCAAAAGCTTTCTCCCAATCTACAAAACAAAAATACATATCTTTATTGACTTCTAGCGCTCTTTCTATCATCATCCTCATACATCCTATAGCATCTCTAGTCCCTCTTCCTCTTCTGAAACCAAACTGATTATCTTGCAGCTCCTTTTCTATTTTACATTCAATTCTTTTGGTTATTATTCTAGTTAGAACTTTACCTGTATGAGAAATTAAACTAATTGTTCTGTAATCCTTACAACATTTTGCATTGTTCTTTTTCTCCAGTGGTACCATAACAACATCTAAAAAATCTTCAGGCCATATGCCGGTATCATATACTTGGTTAAAAAATTTTGTTAGTTGCTTAACTGCTTTCGACCCCAAAACCTTAAGAACGTCTACTGGTATATCATCACTCCCAACAGCATTCCTTCTTTTCATGTCATCAATTCCTGTTTTAACTTCAGCCTCGATAATACTTGGTCCTAGCTGGTCCTTTTCCACATCTTCTTTTTCATTTAATTCAATATTTCTTGGCTTTCCTTCTTTGTCATACAGCACCTCAATGTATTATTTCCAAACATTCTTTACATTGTCTGGCTCCGAGACTATTTTACCACTTTTGTTCATGAATCCTTTATGTCCTATCTTTCTTGCCTTTTTCTTGAATAGTTCCCTTGCTTTGCTATACATGAGGTCTGTTCTACAAATTCTTTCACACTCGACAATCTCCTCGCATTTCTCATTTATCCACTGTTCTCTGGCTTTATCTGTTTCCCTTCTTAAAGCATTATTTAACTCCTTGTATTTTCTTTGGCCTTCTTCAGTGTTTATGTTCTTCCACTTTCTCTGCTCTTCCATTTTTTGCAGCATGGCTGCTGTGATCCAGGGTTTTTTGATTGTTTCACCCGTTACCTTTCCTACCTTCTTTTCCATTACATCTTTAATGTTGCTTTGGATGTATCTCCACTCCTCATCTACATTCTTCCTATTTTCTTCAGCTCTCTCCCCCAACCTTTCCTCCAGCTCTATCATGATAGCCTCCTTGTTTTTAAGGAGTTCCTCTAAGTTCCATTTCTTGTTAACTCTTATTTTTCTCTTAACGCTCTTCAGTCTACATTGTGTATTTGCCACCAAAATGTTGTGGGTGTGCTATTTCTAAATCTTTCGTTGACTAGTATGTAATCTATCTGGTATCGTCTATGGTCTCCTGGGTTTCTCCATGTGTAAAGTCTCCGCTGGTGATGCTTAAACCACGTATTAGTTACAATCAATCTATTTCTATGGCAGAATTCCACAAGTTTATCCCCTCTTTCATTTCTCTTCCCTAGTCCATATTTTCCCACTATGTTATCTTCCTGTCCCTCTCTGACTACACTGTTCCAGTCTCCCATTACTATGGTGGTGATCCTTTCTTTTCCCTCCTCCTCCAATATCTCCATAATCTGTTCATACATTTCATCTACTTCGTCGTCGCCAGCATTAGTTGTTGGCATATACACTTGAATTATAAGCATTTCCACTGGCTCCATCTGAAGTTTTACGGCTATTAATCTATCATTAACTGTCACTTCCTTGCTAATTCTTTCAGCTATCTCTATTTTCATTATAATCCCCACTCCCCTTTCCTTTTTCTCCCCTCCCGAGTAAATAATCTGAAATTCGTCTGAATTTATCTCGCCTTCTCCTTCCCACCGAACTTCACTAAGACCTACTGTACCTACATTATTCCTTCTCATTTCCCTTTTTAAGTTCTCTAGTTTACCCCCTGAATTCATAGTCCTAACATTCCATGTGCCTATTCTTAATTTCTCACTACTTGCTTTCTTCTGTGCATCCCCTAAGGTAGTCCCCACCGTGAGATCCGATTGGGGGACTATTTCACTTCCGGAATATTTTACCCCAGAGAGATCCATAGAGGTATTTTCAGCTTTTCAGCCTATCATGGGAAATATAATGAGGTAGTTTCCCCTTGCTTTCCTCATCGCAGTTTCACAGAGTGATTACCCATCTGTAGCTGTTCAGATCCACATGATTACCACCTAAAGAGGTACTGTGCAAGCTGCTGCCCTTGCACAGGGGGATGTAAAACCCCCAAGACTGCTTCTTAGTCTGACTCTTCCCCTCAGACCTTTCCGACTTGGATGGTCCTACCAGGAGAATTATCTCCTGCCGGCATAGCTCTTTGGTTCGTAACAGTACACAAACCCTCCCACCTCTGTAAGGTTATGCAGTCATTAGGGAAGTATGATACCTATATGAAAATAAAATAAAACACACAATAAATCCACAAATACAAGCAAGATATTAAATAATATGACCTAACTTAACCACCCAACCAACAGTAAACTAAATTAATAATACAGAAAACTAAACTAGCACTAATCTAAATGATTTAAGGAAAGGAATTATCAAAACCGAAAAACAAAACCGCAATAGAATCACGCTACGCAGTGCAATGAATTAAGCGTGCCCTGCATGCGCATGCGAAGTAAAAGCAATACCAACATTGCCAAGCATTGCATGATACCCTGACTATCGTAGTCTCACACTAAGTTAGTTACCCTTAGTCAACCTTAGTAAGCCACTCCTTTCAGACTATGAATACCACTTTTTAGTATCCCATACTTACTCGCTTAATAGGTTACTAGTAAGTAAGCCATAGTAGCGTGTAAATATGAAAATCTATGAATACGGCCTTTTATGCTTAGTTACATCTTAGTAACGCTCCTTTTTATTTTCTTAATTGTTGAAGCTTTGTGTCTATATCGAATATCAGAAGGTTATGGTTTGAGTTTATTTCTGTTCTTTGTAAGGTCTTTGAATTTTTCTAACAGTTTCTTAAAATATTTATTATTAGCTAACCTATTTGTAATTTTTAGAAATAATACAGATATGGAGAAAGTCATGTGGTGGCCACATCAGATTTTTTAATTCGTTTTATTTTTCCATGAACAAAATGAACAAACAGAAGACTCAGTTTTTCCACCTTTAAGCATGGGTATCAAGTGGAGAAACTCGAGTGCTGATGGGTCACAGTCGGGTGAAGTGAACATGTGGTGCAATTGGCTGAAGAATCCTCTGACCACTTGGCGGTTGTGCCGCTGGGTGCGCCCTTCGGGAGAGGCGATCTATCTCTCTGAAGGCATGGCCTCCGGAAGGTACTCCTACTTTGGAAGGACCCTCTCAGATGGCAACTGTGGCCTCAGCATCCATCTGCCGCTAGCCGAGGAGGACGTTGGGGTTTGGAGGTGCGAGCTTTACTCTTCGGGGGATAATGATCTGCCTGTTGGCGGATTCTTGGAACTGGGAATACGTAAGAGGATGTTTGATTCTGTTTTTGGGCTATGTATCATATCCTTTAGAACATATTAAACATAGTATGTGGATAAATCATTCTTACCCATGGAGTATGAACTTACGATTGCTTAGCACGAATAAAGCGATGGTAATTCAACTTGAGGAATGCCAATCTATTTTCAGTCCCTTGCAGTGCCTAATGGAATCTTGGAGAGAATTAATAACAAAAAGGAAAAATAAACAGATTTCAAAGATGTTCTTTATGGGAAGTACATATATGTGAATCTGAATAAATACCCTGCAAGCTATTGCATTTGGTGTGTGGCAGGAGGAGAATATAACCAACCTATCTTGTTATTCTCTTGTTATGCTCTCCTTTTATCTTAGGGAAAATGGGTCCCTTGTACCTATCCGTCCTACAGTCAATTTCTTTTATTTTGTCAGTGTGGTTGCGGCTTCCTATGTAAGAATCCTAATTGTGTCTGATAATTCATCTTTAAATTCTTCTGATCCAAATCTCTGCAATATTTGACACATGGGATTCCCATGCCGTTTCTGCAGAGACTCTCATCTAAGCTCATTTATTAGACTCATGATGCTTACTTGTTTAATATATCAAAATATCATGAAACGTGTTCCCTTTATTTGTATTTTCTTTAGCTCATGAATAAGGCCAACCTCATAGGGGTCCCATTTGCTTAATACATACTCAATTAACATCCTAACCAGAAAAAATAACAAACCTCACGTGTCTTTTCATCACTTACCCCTTATATTCCACGGACAAATCCTAGCCTTTATGAACTGTTCCTACTATCCATTGAATATGTTCCTTTCAAGATAAATCATTTCTTAATAGGATGCCAATATATTTATGAGATTTCACTGTGTCGATATAATACTCACTTCCAGGGTCCTGAGTTTGATCCAGGTGATTAAATTTCTCTCACTGAAACAGCATTTTCTCGGACGCCACGCCAACCAAAATTTCCATGGAGCCCAACTTCAACCAGTGGAAGTTTGAAGGCTATGTTTGCATCTGATTTCAAGGTCCTGAGTTCGACTCTAGGAGCTTACCTTTTTCCCATTACTATTGTATTTTCTCGAACATCGCGAGAGCTAGTGCAATGAATTTTGCATGGAGTCCACTTTATGCAGTAGGAACGTATCTCACATTATATAATCTAGTTCTTGCTTCCCAATTGCTCTGTCTCTCTCTCAACTAAGCATCTCGCAAGAGGGAGTCAAACATGTTTAAACTTGTTTCTGTTTCCATGATCATAGAGAAGTCGTGGAGAAATCGTGTTAAGGCAGCCCTAGACTCTCAGTTATTTCAACAGTTTCACTCAAACAGGTCAGTTGGGGTGTTTTTACCCATACACTGAGGTCGCCACCATACTTTCAGTTTTCTTTGCAATTTAAGTAAGTCAGTTCATGATTCGGGGATGACTTGCAGAGGGCGCGACCTCAATAATTTGGTTATTTTCTTTACCGTCGTATTATTCATCATAACCAAGGTGTTGTTTAGATTTCAAAACAGCTTCAAAAATAGTTTTATAATCGTTTATCTGATCTGATTGAACAGTATATCAAAATTGTGACTTTTTTCCACCCACCACAAGTTCAGAAAACTGTACAGTTTTGAAACGAACACGAATTTACCTAAACACTGGCAGACTTGCCTGTATACCATGACTGGACTGAGCCAACAAACAAACACTATGTGTTACCCATACAGACTTATCCGTTCGGGTAAAACTCTTGAAAAAAGTGAGTGTAGGGCTGGCTTTAAAACTAACAAGTCGTGTTAGCCCTAGCCCTACTTTAAAAATTGTGTTAAACCAAAATCGTGTTGGTAGAATTCATGTTAGTCGGGATTGGGTGTATTTAGTCATTAAAAATACATAATATGTTTATTAATGCACCAACTCAGAGGGAGAAGAAATTTTTAGCATGCAGAAATAAAATCGGATTGTGGTGTTTAGCTGTTTTATGATGTGCATTCGTTCAAATTATATCGTTTAGTTTCAAATACTCCATTACATGAAACACGCCTATTTGTGATACACTCTATACTTTCCTGATTTGTTTGAACTTCCAGCTGTTTGATCATTTGTGAAGTTGGATGCTCTGCATTAAATGCTATATACAATTCTTTTGTAGTCCTGGGTGTAACTGCTGAGACAATGTCTTAAGCACGCATCCAGATTCTCATCAATCAAAGTTGATCTGAGCCTAGATTTCATAATTTTATTTATGAAAATGCTGATATAAGTTTTTGGTTCGAATCCCATGTTTATATAGTAATTTCAAGTAATTTTAAATTTCAAATGAAATTTATGCTTGCTCATTTCTATGTTAATCAAATGGAGGGATGGAACTGACCTGGAATCGGATTCTGCTAGCGAATGAAAACTGAAATAGTGAAGCTCCCACCTGTGAATGTCATATCTATAATGATAGCAAATTACTGGAACACAGCTTATATGCACGTTACTACAACACTAGAATCATAAGAAATAAAAATACATTGACATGAAATAATTGAAACAAAAACTAAAACATACCTCTTTTAACGTATTTCTTTTGAGTGAAGGTGATGAAGTGGTGATAACGAGGCTTATCAGTAAGGTCTTTATCCTGAGTCGGCTAGGAAATTTAATTCGGTAATTGGCTTTCTTCAATTTGAAAATATAGACTTGCAAACAACACATAAGTACTATGAATGACTTAGTTCAATGATATTCCAATAGGAATAAATACTAACTGGTTCAATGCCGATAAGCCATTCTAAAGGTACGTTTCCATGTACGCGTTACGCGCGTAGAGAATGACACGTTGGGGATACTGCCTGTTTACATGTGTGCATTGGGGCATCGGTAAATGCGTAGACAATGCTATGACATGCACATTTGTTGTTATAAGTTGTGATTCTGTGTGAAAAAATGGGCAATAGAGTGGTGAGATCATTTTATTATTATTACTTACGGATTCATTTCACATACTGATCTCGAATACTTTTCCAGCATGTCTGACATGGTTTTACTAACAATGTATTAATTTATATTATGAGAAAACCTCATTTCATATTTGACATTGCAATTCATACAGAATTTATCGTATATATTCAATTTTGTAATTGCCATTTGTCTGAGCCTTATCTTCAATTGCTTTTCATGCTTTCTCCCAGAGATATTTATCCCTATTATCTTTAATTCTTTCTATTGTAAAAGGAGGGATGATGATTTCATTAATAACAAATTCGTCAATGGAATTCATATCTATACCATACACAGGCATGGAGTCCATGCTGTCTTCCGGCTGTAGGCGCCCAAATAAATCTGGTGTTCATTTCTTCTTTCTCATATAACAGCCATCCTGAAATTTTCATGTGTTACTCACGTTGAAGTTGAAACTTAAGCTACGTTTTCATGCAAGCGGTATAGGTGGAGTGGGCAGAGAGTTTGGGGCAGAAAGAAAGCAATGCCATTTTCATGGCGCACGCAGCAAACAATTGACTGCACGGTACCGTATTCTGAACCGATGCTCCCATTTCTGTCATACTGAATAGACATAAATTTGTGAAAATGGATACATTCCAGTTGCAATGGCGCTATAATGTTCTACGTTTGCTCATAAAAAGAAGAAATCAAACATCTGCCAAAAGGTGGTGGGTTCGTCCTATTTTCAAGACTAGGTGAAGGCAAAGGAGATCATAATAACTTGATTCAAGAGATGAGGCTTAACGACTCGGAATCGTTTTGTAATTATTTTAAAATGTCAATGGAAATGTTTGACGAATTGCTGAGAATATTATATAAATAAGAATAGTTGTCCCTAACCTCTTCAACATTTATCTCATCCATTATATTGCAGTCCATCACCCATGCCAAGAATTTTCTGTCTTCATATGTTTGTACTTTGCATGGTTCGCATCATGGCCATCTTGTTTTTCCGCGCATGATGAGGCGGTGAGACGTTAAAGTTCAGTCAACTCAGGCGTGCCGCCACATCTCCTGCCAAGTGGTAAGAATCATTGCTTCTGATTGGAGGTGCTCGGCCCGCTCCGCTCCTGCCACGTGCATGAGAACGTAGCTTTACTCAACTCAAACGCATCGTCACGGTCAATGCATGTAACACCTCATGTAAGGCCTCTGATTGGGTAGCATCAGTTCTCAACGTGTGTAACACGTGCATAAATGCTGAGCTGTTCTTGAACTTGTACAGACTGAAAAGAAACTGATGAAAAAAGAGGTCTGCTGTCTAGGAATCCAAACCAAGTAAAGAGCCACTTAAAAGATTGAAGGAGCCACAGAAAAAGATATAAAAAAGGAAATACATAGGTTTGCTAATGGCAAATTTGGTTTTTCATAATTCCGCTTGGATATTGATATTTCAGGTTGTCATTAATGTTGGATTCTTAATTCTTAATTGATATTCCAAATTTGTATCAGTTATCAAAGCTATGGTTTTAATTTTTGTATATTTTAATTTTGAAAAAAAGCGTCACATCAATATCTGCTTCCAAAAATTCTAACAATTTTAAAAGTATGCTTTCTTGAAACTGGGTATTTTTCAGCAGCTATGAAATTGTTATAAGACTCAATTTCATCTTCCATTGCCAAAACATGTTCTGCAACTCATTATTGCATTACAAATCTATTAATTCTAGTTGATATTCTTCTGGAATGGAACTTGCATCATTGTAAAATGGGCTTGCGAAAATTTTGGCCAGTTTATTGTCTAAAGAAATTTTTCCAAATTGTTAAACGAAGTTGAAGAGATCCATGCTCTTACTTAATGTTAGATAGAAAGGAGAAATGGAAGCATTGGAAGGTGTTTTTAGGTACTGTAATACTATTTACTTAATCGTTATGCCATTCTCTCACCATTTGTTTCTTCCTATCGTTTATTCTTTGTCATTGCTATTATTATTGTTTGTTCTTCATTTTAGGTCCTTTTTAAATATGATTTTGGGTTTTGTTTGTTTTTATTTAAACCAAAATAGCCACATTATATGGCCAGGTAGAAAGAGCATGAGAGCCACAAACATTATGAAAAGAGCCACATGTGGCCTGCAAGCCACGTGTTGCCCAGGTCTATGTAATGCAGGGGAGGAGGAGGTAGAGTAAAGAAGATTCTGGCTAACCAAACGGAATACTCAAAGATGGTGAAATGATCCTCGACGGTTTTATGGGACCAAAAGAGTGAGGATACTACAAAAGCCTTATAATTTTGCAGATTTTGAAGAAACCTTATGGAAGGAGAAGCAAAGAATTTTGAACACACAAACCAGCTTTTTTGGGCAAAAGCCCTTGCATGGGAAAGTGCCTCTTGGCCGGCCATGGGGGTAAAAGGATCTCCCATGATGGCATGCCCTGAGCCTAAACCAGAGTGGGATGGCAAAACTAGAAATAAAACATTTTGATTAGAATTTTCCTTGCTTTAGCAGTATTGAAAAGGAGAGGTTGATATAACTTCTTTGTTAAGAAACACGACAGTCGTTTAATTCGACCTCCAACTAGGATAAAGGGTAAGAAAAGGCAACATACATGTATACTTTAGCCAGGAGGAAGGAATGCTACAGGGAGCTGTAGATTTCCTAAAAACTCGAAAAGGTAAAATGTCCTGTTTACACTATATAAAAACATTTTTTGCTGCCATACCACGTGGTTTGCCATCCTGGTACAATGCCTCCCTGGTTGGTGCGGTCCTGCCATCGCACCGCATGTGTTCCATTTCTTTTTTTGGTGCTTGAGTAAAGCCGGCACTGGAAGCAAGGAATCTATACCAGTGTTTCTCAACCTTTAGAACCTCGCGGACCACTTCAGAAACCCATTCAGCCCCTACGGACCACCTCATTACTTACAGTGATATGAAGGAGTGGGAAAATGTTCAAGTAAAAACGCCATTAATAAAAATATTCAATACCTGTGATAGTGTACAACTTCATTAATTTTTCCCAAAAAAAATTCCAGCTAAATATGAGGTACGGCCTAAAAATAAACCAATTTTGGAAACCTCTGTGGACCACCAACAAAACCTTCATGAACCACAAGTGGTCCGTGGACCATAGGTTGGGAAACACTCATCTATACTATTAGTAATTGCAATGTCAGGCTTTAAAGTTTAGCTTTTATATATTTTAAAAATACTTGTTATTTTACATATTGAAAATTTTCAAGAAAGTTACTTCTTTAATAAAAACAAGTTTTGAATAACTTTTAATGGACGTTTCCTTGTTTCATGCAGATATACTCATTTAAGGTAATTTTATATTAACTTCAAGCAGAAAACGTGCGCAAAGCCATCCTAATATGAAAAATAGTCTGTGGCGTCGAAGATGCTCCTTCGACGCACGATTGTCTTCTCTAATCCCAACTCAAGAATTACAGAATGCGAAAAAAGTCAACGAATTTCTACGGCTATTGTTCGTTTCAATAATTTCGGAGATTTTACATGTATTTGGACGGTTCGGACAAAATAGATTTTTTGGACCTTTATCTCGAAAGCACGCTTTGTTTTTCTTGTGCATGAATTAACTTCCAACGCTAAAAGCAGTGAAAGACGTGAGCAGAGGACAGCGGAGCTTACATCAAAGATGCAGTCAAGAGAGCATTTTCGATATTCTCGGATGACTTTCTCGTGATTCCCTTTTACTCGCAGCTAAGCGGACCTGGAAACAGAAGGCGCTCACCCTTCGTCCATGGGCCTCCACTCTGCTGAGGAACGGCACCGCAGGTGCACTGGCCACTGTCTCGGGCAAGCCCCTTTATGTGGGCTGCTCTGCCCTCACCTCGCTCTCCTTCTGCGTTCTCCGACATCCCAACGGGACAAAGATTGTTCCTCCGATGGCCATCACAAAGGGTTCTCCCTTGCAGCCATACGGCCGAGGGTGGATGCTAGGAGACTGCGGGGTGATGGTTGCCATGGCGACCCAGGAGGATTCTGGGGTGTGGCGCTGCTCGGTCGGAGTCGATTACGGCGAAGCGGCAGTCACTTACATACAGGTGAAAGTGTACGGTGAGTGATTTTGGCGAAAAAACTCTCGATTCTTATTCAATTGCCAGTTTGTGAGATTATTCCTGAACACCAGAGGGAATGTTTAGAGAGGTGCTTCCTAAACTTTTCCAGCTCGTGGCACCCTTTTAACATCCCAAACTTTTCGTGGCACACCAAATGTTTTTATAATAATCAGTACTAATTTTTCAATGATAACCTTTATTTTACCTGAAACACAAATAAATTACAATTTTTATAGCAAAATTTTTCACTTCAATATTTAGAATCGAATTTCAATGTGAAATGTGACTTTGCTTAAATGAACATAAATATTTGATATTTTGTTCAATTCTGGAAAGAGCTAAATGAAGCTCCTGATCCACACTTTTTAAATATGATATCTTCTGATCTTTGATGAGTGACAGGGAAGAGAAACAAATTTCACAAAGATAAGTAGTTGAAAATGGCAGAAGAACAATTATTGCTTGATTTGAAATGAATGGATATTAATTTCCCAAAATTGATCCAAAGGAATCTCTCTGAATTTGAGCTCTAAGGTGCGATCATTCCTGACATCCAGGAATTCTTCCTTTTCCTTTAAAGAGAAACTCTTTGTTGATTCTTCTGAGGATGTAGCAAATGGATTTCGAATCCAATCAAACTGCTCTATCTCAGATAGTCTGGAATAATGCCTAAGCTTGTCCTGAAGCAAACTCAGTGTTGCTCAACAAGTGGGAATACCCTTTCATCTGGGGCTAAACTAGAAGCTCGTTTGAACATTTGGAGTGATCCACGCCCAACATTTTTTCTCCAAAGTTCAAGTTTAGATTTGAACCCATTTACCTTGTCTGTGCATGTCAGTATGTTCTCATTGCGTTTCCGATTCAGCTCATTCAGGTGCTCAAATACATCAGCCAAATGGGTCAGTTTTCCTAGCCAATATCTATCTTCCACCAGGTTAGCACATTGGGACTCATTGTGCATGAATTTTTTCAATTCTTCCTTCAATTCATAATCTCGGGACAGATTTTTCCCCTTGAAAGCTAGTGAACTTCAGCATGAAGGAGAATGTTCTTTGCCAATTTCTTCACATAAAATAAAAAAGCGCAACTCAAGTGTTCTGATTTTTATGAAGTTGTAAGTTTTCACAGCTTCATTAAGTGTGGATTTCAGCTCAACTGGCAAGCTATTTGACATGAGAGCCTCTCTATGAAGAAAGCAGTAAGTGATTTGAACTTTCGGGTTTTCGCATTTTACTTTAGACATTCACATTCCCTGTCATTGCAGCCGTGCATATGCTTATACAGTTCTGCCATGCAATTCCATTGATTTTTAAGTATTCATTTGTCACTCTGAATATTTCTTCTCCAGTTGTTCGCTGTGGAAGTTCCTTGCAGAATAAATAATGCTCTTTCAAGCTGTCCTCCTCTGCAAGTAGTCAACTGTGCGCTACCAACATGTCTGTAGATTCATCAATCTGCAGGAAAAACTTTCCGGGCCATTGAATTTTCATTACTAATAATGCTTCTATGTTCTGTGACCTCTTCAATGCACCTGCTGATGGTAGTATTTGAAAGTGGAACTCTCGCTACCATTTTTGCTGCTTCCGCACCTATCATAGTGCAGACTATTTCCTGGCAGGTTGATATAATGAGATTTTCAGCAATTGTGTGAGGCCTTTTGGCTTTGGCAATCAATCTGGCAAAGAGTTAGCGAGTGGGACGACGGCCTTGGCCTTCAAACTCCAAAGGGCACCAAATAGGCAAATGACACATTTTAAATCGATATTTCATAAAGTATTATTTAACAATAATTTATAAAAGTAGGAATGTATTATTTAGCACAGGATAAGCTTAAATTTCTTTGCTATGCCACTGGTTATATCCAATTCTTATCGCATAATTATATGACTATTTGTGCTGTGGGTGTAGATAAAATGGGTGCTCTACTTCCACGAAACTCCCGTAGAGCGAAGGCTGAACCCGGTCCTGAAAATTTAATCTACCTCCATACAACGAAATTTCGATGAAAACAAAATCGTATACATTGGCTGTCGCTGGATCATCTTGGCGCAAAAACAGCATCGTCCTAACGCCGCATGCCTATCTCTCCACTGCCGCTGAATCATCATCCCTAGTTGGAAACAGCCGAATGAGAGAATGGATTATGCTCGCCGATTACTCTTTAAGCCATCGCAAAGTGCAGTCACTGGATTATTATCGTACTTAAAACGCTCATCCGAATCTATCGCCATCGCTTATGTGTAAAGTTCTTTCTGGCTGTTTTAATGAATAACAATAGTCTTAACTGGGAGAATTAGAACGAGGTGTATGGACGTGATATCGTAAGAAAAAATATGGAGAATGAACAAATTCGATACCTCAGAACATCGTTTCTGTGTAACGAGATCTCAATATCGACTCTTTCCGAGCTGCTGCACTCACTATTTACAAAACCACTGATTTATAGACTGCTAACAAATTTTGTGATACAAAGGGGAGGGTGGAGTCTGACAGTGTTACTTTGTGCTACAGTAGGTAACAAGGTTGCCAACGTCCGTATATTTACGGATAGTCCATAAAAAAGAGCAAAAATTTGACATGTCCGTAAGGTCTGTAAAAATATTTAGATGTCCGTAAAAATGCTAAGAAATTTCCAGAGGTTTAAAGGAACCTTTTTAGTCGGCGTACCCCTTCAAATATTTTTGACGAAATTCGTGTCCTCTGGTATATTTTAAAGTTAACAAATTCAGTTATTATTGGGTAGAGTCTACAAATATATATGTAATTCCTAATGATATGATTTGCGTATATTTTATCCATGAGATAATTATTAGATGTTGCTTCGCTATTTTTTTACATTAGATATCCTTAATATTGTATCTCTTTGAAAGACCTCGCATATCTGCAGGGATATGCGTACTTTAGGTTGAATACTGCTGATTTAAAAAATATGTTTATGTTAGATGTTCTCATTTTGGTTATATTTTTAAAAGTAAATCAACCATTCTTTTTCAATGAGCACAAATTAAAAATATGAAACAAAATGCTCTAAATGAAAAATCAGGTAATATTTGTGTTCAAAGAATTTTTGCTGAACACATTCAAAAGTTCCTGTTTCCTTGAGCCAGAAAAGTGTGCTAAGGTAACGTAAATATCATTTCTGTTGCAATGTATGAATGACCAAAACCACCTCAGTATGAACCCCTCGCTAGCAGAGTGAAGTGTGGAGGGCCTTCAGATGGCATCAACTTTCGAGTTGAAAGAAACTTGACTTATCATTGATCAGTCAAGTCTCATATTTTTCCCTGTGCTCATGAAAAACACAGAGCCGACCCCTACTCCCACTCCCACTACTTTGTGGGGATTTTCTGGGTATCTTGATGAGCCAACATTTACTGCGTCTACGTAACATTTTTTCTCTAGTGGGACTGGTCGATGATTAACTGGTAACATTTTACCAGCCAGTCCTGTATGACATACATATTTTGACTCAAAATATTTAATTTTGCCTTACCCTCTCGTTTTCTCTACCCACACGGAATGAAAATAGGACGCATAATAATCGTATTCACTATTTTCTGATAATCAGGTGTTCCCAGATTAATTTTACACTCACAGCATTCATGTTCTGTAAGTGAGAATATTTCTGAAATCTGCGATTATTTAAAGCTAAACAGAATAACTGTATTCCCGAGAATGCGATACGCACCATAAATATTGGTCTATATTTCGCGAGAGATTGTAATATGTATGATACATTTTATAGTGAATTAATAAAATGAGCTATTTTATGCCCTCGTTCACAAATACTCTGCCTCGCTATCAGACAGAGTGCATAAATGAATCGAATGCATATTAAGATAAAAATCATTATCTCATCTTGCACTTTTATTAGTAGTGAGACATTAATATTGACTATTGTTTTCATAGAATGCACTATTATCATAATGAACATATTAATCTTTACGTTTTTTTACGCATATATTCAATGGCTTGGCAGTGCCTTGCTTGATATGAGCTTGATATCAATCCCTCAGTGCCGGTCTGTGCATGGTACAGATCTCGATTTCTTACCGTATCTCCAGCCTCTGTGTGTGGTACGTACCCATGCCTTACTGCATTTAATTTGCTATATAGAGATAAGTTTTTAGTTTTTTTTCAATTGGCTTTCAAAATTTTATATAGAAAGGTTTTTACCTTATGAAGACGTTGAATACAATATTTTTCTAAAACGTTTTGGTTATGCAAAACTAAATTACGTCTGCTCCGCTGGTTGGCACGAGTAAAAATGATTTGCTGTATTTCTTCACCTTTAATCTCTTTCGCTTATTAAAAAAATTTTAATGTCTCTAAATCACTTTCAGAAATTAGGTCATTCTTTATGGAAAGAATCATTTTTTAAAAAGTCGATAATTTTCATCAGAAAATCCCATCTTCAGAAAGAATACGATCAAAGATACAGAACAAAAGGTGAGTGTTCTCGATCAATAGGAATTAGTAGTGTTCAAGGTCGATAAGGCTCTGTGAGAAGGGGAATAGGGGACAGCTAGAGATTCATTCATTCATTCTCGTTTTCATAAATCATACCATTATTCATGAACAGTTCTCGAGTGCCACAATGCCTGTGTTTGGAAGAGAGAAAGTGGGAAGAGACTCTCAGCTACTGCACTGTAAGGAGAACGAAGCGGCAAACTGAATATTTACAGAGAACTAGACTGCCTTATTTGAATGGAGTTGAAGTTCATGGGGACTATTGAAGCACTAAAAGCAGTGATTAAGAGTTAAACATTTGTGTGGTATAAAAAGTTATTACATCATCATGCGATTATGCATAAACTTATTGAAATAGAATTATGCAAAAAATAAGCTATATAACATGTACTTTGGCATAGATATTCCAAAATTTTCACGTAAACCCGATTATTAGGTAAAACGTTAAATGTTTATAGTGAACTACATCAAAATTGGCCATTTCAATTAAATATCTGCTGGATTTACGACAGAGTGGTTACTAATAATAATAATAATAATAATATTTTTATTATCCGTGTGACCATACAAAAAATTTTGCAGGTATAGGAGTAGTCAAAAGAGAAAAACTAGATACACACAAGTGATAATAAACACTCAAATACAACCATGAATTGAAATACCAAGCAAACAAGAATACCATATACCTATACATGAATGGAAAAATCCTCTAATTTAGGATGATACTAAGGAAATACAAAAATTAAACAAAAATCACAAAAAAATAAACAGGATCATGACAACATGTATTCATTCACATCATAAAAACATTTTTCCATTAGAAATTTTTTTACCTCAATTTTGAATCTACTGATATTGTTAATGAGTTTGATAGCCTTTGGCAGTTTATTGTACAGTTTCTATCCCATTGAAACAGGTCCTCTATAAGCCATCAATCTTTTATGAAACCCTAAACGAATATTTAAATTACCTCTTGTGGCATGGTCATGGTAATCCATATTTTGAGGAAAAAGATAAAGATTCTTTTTCATCAGCACTGTTAGACAGTATATACACACACAAGGGACAGATAATATACCAAGTTTCTTAAACAGAGTCTTGCATGTTGCTCTTTAATGTTCACATAGCATACTTATAATAATTTGCTTCTGTACAAGAAATACTTCCTGCAGCAGAGATGGTGAGGAGCCCCAGAATATTATGCCAAATGATGCTCTAGCATAAAAATAACTGTAATAAACAGATTTCAGTATGTCAATTAAATCTAGCCCGTTTCTGAGGGGTTAAGCCTTATGTACCTGCGCATGGCTCGTCTGCCTGTGTGTATGCAACCCCCGTAACATTCGTACGATGAACCTCCATACAACGAACATGCCCATTTTTCGGTCCTGCCAATTTCTTTATATGGATGTTTTACTGTATAATGAAAACTATTAAAACCGAATTTATTAAATCCAAAAGAGAAACTAACATCTTGTAGCAGGTTATGTGCTTTGCCAACGTAAACTTTTCCGTAGCAATGAAGAAAAAATGTAGTGACTTCATCCCAAAAATGAAAGGATGAGGATTCTTTTATATATTAAAAAGAAAAAATGCATCGGAAATATGAATTAGTTTTCAACGGAATAATCATTTCTGTCGTTAGCTGTTGCATCAAATCCACAACACTAAATCGCTTCGTCTTTAATTATAGTTAAATTGGGTATGCACTTTAAATTAACTTAAATATATATGTATAAATGGGACTTACTCCTTCTACACTGAATGATCTGCATATTTCTTGAGAATGGTAAAATTCTGTTATCTATTCAGATTAAGTTTTTTGAATAAATAAAATTGCATTAATCTATGTTCGTCATTTTTACGAAACAATAAGCGAACATTATAAAAGATCTTTTATATATAATTACTCAATGTCAGTCTGTCTGCCCCCCTTATATCTTTTGATCAGTTAGTTATAGAGAAATGCTGTAAATGCCATTTTGTTTCTGCCAACTAGGAAAACCCCGGAAAACTACTTTCGTTTATGGATGCGTGCCAGGTTCAACTCCAGGAGGCAATTATATTTTCCCATATTTATATACAGGAGTTTAGATTTTTCAAGGTGCAAGGTTTATTTCCTTCATTCATTAAAATACGGACTGAATTTCACCATTTTTGCTCTATTAAACGGCTAAAACTATAAGCTATCTTATTCTTGTGATGTTTAGATGTGATACGGAAGAATTTGTAAGACGCATTTCTTTTCGAACATATATAGCATTTTTGTATTCTTTCCGGGTGCTGCCAAGGCAACTCACATTGTTGCCTCCGATTCAATTAGCATCTATTAAGCCTTCAAATATACGAAAGAATTGCGTTGTTCACTTCACGCTTTTAATGAAGCATTAAAATTGTAGTTCTAGCAACGTATACTTAATAGATTTCAACATTAATAATTGCATATTATTATTATTCAGTATGTGAGCATTTTTAACGATTGACCAAAAGAAAAAAATCTTTATTTTAGTACTGGCATGTTACCTCTTTCGTAAGGGAGAAGCAATTGAAATTGCACGTATAAATTATAAAAACAAACATGAAATTAAAAATGCCAGTTGTCTAACTTTATTAGGAGAAATGGACTTTAAAACTTGCAGATTTCTGATTGACTTCGCAGAAGTTTTTGCGGAATACCTTTATAGCGCATTTCGCGTCATCCGTGCATTATGTGTTCTTATGGGAGAATTGCAATCCCATGATATTTCCCTACACTGCTAATTCTCGGCATTGCCCATTCGTGCAAAAGCCAGATTTTCGTCGTTTTTTGCATATTTACTCTCTTAAATACCTAACGAAGGATTGGAAATTAACAAAATGAGTAATAAAATAAACTAAATACTTTTATAAACAAAAAATTTGCCACTTTTGCATGGTTAAACAATAGTTCACGCGTTTTCATCAAAACTTCCAAGTTTCTTCCGTCGCATTCATATTTGAACAGCCAAATCTTGCAGTCTATTTGCTGAAATCATACGAACATTTTTCTGTAGCTTTCGCAAGTCACATAAGTCACACATACCATTAAAAGGAGCAGGTAAAGAAATCCATTGATGTTAAAAACTAAATAAAACCAAACGAGGCTCTCGCATTCTGCATCAATGCACAACATTTTCACTCTCTTGCTAACTTACGTACTATTAGGAATAGGTGGGTATTGTATGTAGATGAAATGGTGAGAAAATATTAAATTTATTTTTGAGAGTGGAATGAACTCAATATCTTCATTAGTTTTTGAGATATGGAATTTTACATTTGAGCACGAGAAACTTTTGCCGCCTCGTCAGAACTTTTTCGCGTGCCATGAAACGTAGGCCAAAGGGACTAAATTTCTCTTTTCGCATCTTCTGTTTGGGGTCTTATACTTTGCACATGGGCTTCAATACATACATAAGGAAATAGGATTTGAATACGAAAGGAGGGGAAAATCTAGCATTTTAATGGAAAGAGATGACACGATTAGGTGGCGGCACAGGTACCTGAGGACAATTAAAAAGTTAAGAGCACAAAGTAAAGATATTGTATACACCGATGAATCATGGGTGGATGTTAGAATTTTAGTAAGCAAAGCTTGGAAAAAACGAGAATTCGGAGTTCTTGACGCGTTTTTGAAATGTTTAAGCAGAGGGCTTAAGTAGTCGACGAGCCACGAATCTCTCTTCTCATTGGTTCATACTGGAAACGAGAATGGCTTTGTAGAGGTAGCCTTTCTTCATTGTCCTATTCCAATGTTTCATCGGAATCTAAGAACCCTCCGTGCAATCAACCAGGTCCTCATTTACCCAGCAGTGGTTTGGCAGAAACTCTCCCTCTCTCGCTCTCTCCCTCGCATGCAAAGTATAGGAAAGTATAAGACCCCAAACAAGATGTGAAAAGAGAAATTTAGTCCCTTTGGCCTACGTTTCGTGGTACGCGAAAAAGTTCCGACGAGGCGGCAGAAGTTTCTCGCGCTCAGAAAAATGTTCGTATGATTTCAGCAAATAGACTGCAAGATTTGGTTGTTCAAATATGAATGCGACGGAAGAAACTTGGAAGTTTTGATGAAAACGCGTAAACTATTGTTTAACCATGCAAAAATGGCGAATTTTTTGTTTAAAAAAGTATTTAGTTTATTTTCTTACTCATTTTGTTAATTTCCAATCCTTTGTAAGGTGTTTAAGAGAGTAAATATGCCAAAAACGACAAAAATCTGGATTTTACACATTGGCAACACCAAGAATTAGCAGTGCAGTAGAATCCTGATTATCCATCCTAATCGAGACCGAGAGGACGTTGGATAATCTAAAATGTCGGATAATATGGAAGGTTAATAAAAATATCAATAATAATAACATATTAACAAAATATTATATATTTTTCATCTTTTTATTCATTATAAACACAATATGAAAGAATGTAAACAGTAATAAGAAATAAAACACAAGATACACTCTATGAAAAATATGTACATAAATCTGACTGATGTACATAAATGAAAAAAATATTTTTTAAAACTGGTAATAGATAATTGTTTTAAATTCTCCTTCCTTTTCTTTGTGGCAAGATCTCACCAACGCCTGAAGAATAGTATGTCTGTAGCGGCCGCCTCTTCTTGTTGTTCAACGTAAGTGTGATTTCAATAGCTCTCAATCCGTCATTATGACTAATTTTGGGGAAATTTTCTGCTTCTTCACTATCATCATCTGAATTATTTTTGCCAACAAAATTCACAAGATCTACTATGTCGTTATCGGCCAACTCTTGTTCCTCATCTTGATGCATCCATTCTCTTATGTCATCGTTATTCGCCTCTTCACAGCCTGGGATTGACTGTAATAAAGGAACAAAATCATCACACAGAGACGTCGGATAACACGGAATGTCGGATAATCAGGATTCTACTGTATAGGGAAATAACATGAGATAGCGATTCTCCCATTAGAACACTTAGTGCACGGACGACGTGAAACACAACATAGTAAATGTTTAATGTATAAAATATCAATGAAAAAGTACATACCTGTAAAAAGCGATAACTAATGCACACCTGAAGCACAAAATCAAAACGTTCTTTCTTCCATAGATACCAAGGAAGGATTGGCAGGTGATGAGTGAATTCAGATGAGCTCGGATGGAAGTTTGTGGGGCGTTTGTCCCTGGAGTAGGCTTATTCCTTTTTACTTGCCGGCCTTGGTAGACGAGTGGTTTGAGTATCTGACAACGGAGACCAAGGTCGCGGGTTCGAATCCCGCCAAGGGCATGGTCGTCTGTGTTCGTAGTATGTACAGGATTATATGTAAGAATGGACCAGATGGTCTAAATATCGCCCTTAAATAAAGTCGATTCCTTTTTACTTTCTCCATATACATAGCATGAGCAAGTATTGTTTCCATGAAAAAAATCGAACTCGAGATTTCAACGGTAATACATGTTTTAAGGTTCCCTGAACACGTTCTGACTAGTTTTGCGATGACGTCCGTGTGTTTGTCTGTCGGTCTGTATATGACATTATTGTGGGCACTCTAACTCAAAAACTATTAATCAGGCCAACGCAGAATTTTATATTTAACATTTATATAAAAGTTAGATCATCTGATTAGTTTTTGGTAAAAATTGGTCAAACGGAAGTCACTTATCCGTTATTTTGAAATATTTGCTTTAATATTTGATAAGTGTAAAAATTTATTGGAATAAAAGATGTAGGAAATATAACTTTCTACAACCTTTGTTTGATACATTGTTCTATATAATGCATTGTTTAAAAGATATCTTATATTTTTAACTGCCACCACCACGCCACCTGCCGAACACTATTGTTAACAATTGACGCTTAGTTACGTCTTACAATTAGTAACGCTCCTTTTTCTTTTCTTAATTGTCAACCGGAAGTAAATATTGACAACGATCCCAGAGCTAACAACATATAATTTGCCATATAAATATGGAGAAAGTCATGTGTTGCCCACATCAGTTTATTTCATGTAGCATTTGGGAAAACCCTTTTGGCAGAATCGAAAAAAATACATTTTCCAAAGATTCACATCATTGGACGCACACTGGAGGGGGATGGCTAATGGAACAAAACTGGCGAAAGAATGGCAGGACTTATATGCAGTACCAATCACTACCAAAATTCCTTTCTCTCTCGACATAAAAGGGTTCAAAGAGTTCTTCATCCAGAAGGTGGTCTCTCTTTCCTGGTCGTGGAGGAAGACAGTAGATATTATCTTACAATAGACCAATTTAGAAATAAATTTGGAGACATACTAAAGAATTTTAAAAAGGGCAATATGCGCATAGTAAATGGAGTACCCAAACGACCAGGCGCACTTTTGGTCTTGTGCCGTTCCCTTTTACAACCACGGTCGCACAGCATGAGAGGAATGCACAGCAATGTGAAAATGGAAGGTGGGGAAATCTCGCTTTACACTTTCGCTATTTCCTCTACCCGAAAAATTTTCTTGTTCAGGATTCGTTGATGGCTTGAAAAATATCTGAGGCCAAAGGTCCCTCAAAGACTAATGTGGTCACTCTGCCTCCCCATTCCACTGCACGGCACCCTCTTTCAAGATTTAAAATTGTCAAGTTTAATTTTAGGGGTGGCAGAGCAAAAATTTCGCAGCATACCTGAAACCGTTCCATGGCACACCAGTATGCCGCAACAGTCAGTTTGGGAAGCACTGGTTTAGAGGAACGAATGGCATGAGCAAGGCTCGACAAATACGGTTGTCCGCTCGCCAGTGGCAAGTTGATATTACCAGCTATTCACAATAGTAATTTTCTCATCAGAACTCGGAACAATATAGAGAAAGTTATTGTGATCGAAAAAATATTCGAAGTGGAGATATTTTACTTGTAAATTCAGCTCTTATATATCTTCTCTATTATAAGAATAAAAGATAATAAACAATAGTTTTCAGAGCATTCCAATGTTATTATTTTGCTAAAAATTATATCCTTTATGAATTTATAGGTCTGAGGTGCTGAATGCATTTTTCGTTTGGCGAGTAGGACTTTTCATAATTTGTAGAGCCCTGGGCATGAGTATACGAAAACTTTAAACTGTCGAATAGATAGTTGGGAAAATACAGTTGCTAGGGAAATTGTTACCAAATAATTGGGACTTTCTGCCCTATATTTTAATTAGATGTTTAAAGAATGTCAAAATATAAGTGGGGCTGATGTTATATATGATTAGATTAGATCATAAGTAGATGAGGCATATCTCAAAGGCCTGGGATCATTCTCTCATACTCCCAAATTGCTAGAACAGAGTCAGATGTGGCTGCCAAAGAAATGAACGCCGTCGGCAAGGAGCCAGCCACGCTGAGATGCGAGAGTGTTTCGGGTGCCGCTCTGGACCACTGCCGCTTCGAAAGACCAGATGGGACCATGTTCGTGGTCACCGATGCAAAAAACATGGATGCTGAAAGGTAAACAAAGAAATTTTGTTTCGAGAGTCAGTCGAAAGATTTTTGTCTTGGGAACCCTTTCTATCAAACTAAAAGCAATGTCCATCCGTCCGTTGGTCCTTCCGTTGGTGTGTCACACTCAAAATTAACGTGAATTATATGATAATGGATGATTTTATTTTGACCATCCTTTCAGAGTTTCGTGTACAATAACGTCCCGGGTTCAAGTCCATGAACATTTCATTTGAATGACGTGAGAAGGGGGGCAGCATGTTTTGATTTGATTTTAAAATGGCTTTAAATCATAGTACGAATTGTGCACTTGAAGTAGAGGACGCCTAAGAAAAAAGAAATTAATTTTTTTGCTATTGGTTTTCAAATTCGCGATGAATCGGTTTGCAGATTTGAGTTTATTATGAAAACTTGCCGAATTTTTCCGTGAAAATCTTTCATCGTCATCGTTATAGATTTTGTGTAATTGCGTATAATTTACTGGGATTATATATAAATTTATGTCGCATATATCCGCATATTCATAGTATTTCGTCGTTCTTTCGAAGTTTAAACAATAACTTGGTTATCATAAATAATAGGATGGAAAAGAAAATAAACAAATATTCAATTATTCATTGATCTTGTGTTAATTAAGTTAAATATAGATATTAACATTGCTAAATTTTTAAAGGTCTTTGTGATCATTTTCTGCAAAAGCTGAGTAACTTTTTTATCTTTGACCAAAAACAGAAAAATAAAATTTATATTAATGAAATCATGTTTTATGTGCACTACAAAATAAAAAATATATATAATTAACTTAACAATATATACCAGAAAGTAAAAATAATTTTAGAGTTGTCTAGCGCAATGTTTCGCAAATAAATATTCATTAATATTTCTTTTGCACCTAACTTTTACTTGCCCAAACTATTTTTATTTCCTGAGACATTCAATTATGTGAACTTTATATCTATTGTTTACTTTATAGTGCATGTAATGGTTTGTTTCTTTAATTTTTTATTTTAATTATATTTTTATATAATATTTAAGTCATGCCTACCCCTCATTCTTGACGGGTAATTACACTAGTATTTCATAATATTAAATGTTTACTCCTTTTGTCACTTTGTGTATGACGCTCTTTTAACATGTTTTAACAATCTTCCCGAATATGTAGAAGATTGAGAATCTGCAAGAATGCTTCAATCACGCATTTAAAATGAATGACGAAAAAACCCCAGTTCGGATCCAGGAACATCTTTTCTCTGTTTGAAAAACATAGGAAGATCTGAAATATAGTGCGCTAGTCTTTTTACTTTGCCATTTTAAAATTATTTATAATCGTTGTGAAACCCGGGATGAGTCAAAGAACGCCTAATAAAATGAAAATTTGTTTTCCTACCAATGATTTTAGAATGAGCGTCGAATCAGTCCACAAATTCATTTTAACGCAAATGTTTTTGGAAGTAAAAATAGTTCGCAGTCATGTCAACCATCATTAGAAGATGTTTGCAAAACTACGTAATCCTAATTGGACTGAAATTTATTTAGTATATAGTACTTACTTAGTTTCATTACTTAATTAATTGAAATAAATTACCAAGTTATTAGATGATTAGTGATTGAAAATATCTACAATTGTGATTACATTGTCACTGAGAATGAGAGATGAAAAAAATTTCAAAATATTTTTTACCGAAAGAGAGAATAAAGGAAGAACGATGATCAAGTTCATACAAAAAACGTGGTGATTAAAGTATCGCTACAATATGTTTGGGCAGTAAAAAGAATATTTTGCCAATAGAATTTCTCAAGCAAAAAAAATAAATTGGCAGTAGAAAAATAAAGTGGCAGTAAAAAAGATAAACTGGCAGTATTCAAGCAGCAGTAAAGAAATTGCAATTAGGGGAAACATTTTGCTCGTCCTCACCGGGTTGGGTTGGTTGAAGTGTTTTTCGTTCCTCCTCAAAGAAACATTTTTTCTGCCATGTTGCATTAAAATACTGCTAGTTTTTGCTTTCTTTACTGCTGCTTGAATACTGCCAGTTTATCTTTTATACTGCCAATTTATATTTTTACTACCAGTTTTATTCTATGCCTTAAAGTATTACTTCAAGATGTGATAAGAACTTTGGAATACTGATAACATAAATATATTTGAAATTCTAAAACATGTTGTTTTATTTAAGAGAAATTCCAGCCCATTTTTCACGGAATATTTAGCTAGTATTATGATAATAGCTAATCTTATTATGACGTTATGACAATTTTATGGAACAATAGAAATGCCTCAAAATTGATCAATTCAATTTTGGAGAATCTCTCGCCGCAATTGAATTCGACACATTCCCTCGAATGTTTTGAACGTGTCATCGTCCACGGTGAGTGAGATGGGTTCTAGAACAGTTTAGTTTCTCTATTCGACTAACATGTGAATAATTATATGATATATTTTGTTTACATATTTAGAATTTAGAAACTCAACCCAATATGATGATTTTCCATCTGAAATTACATTCAGTGCATTGAATGTAGCTAGCTGACAGCTTTGCTTCCGTTGCCATAATAAAATTTTCAAATCGTCGATATTTGCACAATTATTTGACCTTAGGATTAGATTCCCTCCCTAAGGACTGCATAACCTTACAGAGGTGGGAGGGTTTGTGTACTCTTATGAACCAAAGAGCTATGCCGGCAGGAGATAATTCTCCTGGTAGGACCATCCAAGCCGGAAAGGTCGGAGGGGAAGAGTCAGACTAAGAAGCAGTCTTGGGGGTTTTACATCCCCCTGTGCAAGGGCAGCAGCTTGCACAGTACCTCTGTAGGTGGTGATCATGTGGATCTGAACAGCTACAGATGGGTAATCACTCTGTGAAACTGCGATGAGGAAAGCAAGGGGAAACTATCTCATTATATATCCCATGATAGGCTGAAAAGCTGAAAATACCTCTATGGATCTCTCTGGGGTAAAATATTCCGGAGGTAAAATAGTCCCCCAATCGGGTCTCCGGGTGGGGACTACCCTATGGGATGCACAGAGGAAATATAACATTAATAGGAAAGCAAGTGGTGAGAAATTAAGAATAGGCACATGGAATGTTAGGTCTATGAATTCAGGGGGTAAACTAGAGAACTTAAAAAGGGAAATGAGAAGGAATAATGTAGGTACAGTAGGTCTTAGTGAAGTTCGGTGGGAAGGAGAAGGCGAGATAAATTCAGACGAATTTAAAATTATTTACTTGGAAGGAGAGAAAAAGAAAAGGGGAGTAGGAATTATAATGAGAAAAGAGATAGCTGAAAGAATTAGCAAGGTAGTGACAGTTAATGATAGATTAATAGCCGTAAAACTTCAGATGGAGCCAGTGGAAATGGTTATAATTCAAGTGTATATGCCAACGACTAATGCTGGCGATGACGAAGTAGATGAAATGTATGAACATTTTATGGAGATATTGGAGGAGGAGGGAAAAGGAAGGGTCAACACCATAGTAATGGGAGACTGGAACAGTGTAGTCGGAGAGGGACAGGAAGATAACATAATGGGAAAATATGGACTAGGGAAGAGAAATGAAAGAGGGGAGAAACTTGTGGAATTCTGCCATAGAAATAGATTGATTGTAACTAATACATGGTTTAAGCATCACCAGCAGAGACTTTACACATGGAGAAACCCAGGAGACCAGAGATGATACCAGATAGATTACATACTAGTCAATGAAACATTTAGAAATAGCATTAAAAATGTGAAAACACTACCAGGGGCAGATATCGATTCCGACCACAACCTTTTGCTGGCAAATACACAATGTAGACTGAAGAGCATTAAGAGAAACATAAGAGTTAACAAGAAATGGGAACTCCTTAAAAACAAGGAGCTGATAGAGCTGGAGGAAAGGTTGGGGGAGAGAGCTGAAGAAAATAGGAAGAATGTAGATGAGGAGTGGAGATACATCCATAGCAACATTAAAGATGTAATGGAAAAGAAGGTAGGAAAGGTAACGGGTGAAAGAATCAAAAAACCCTGGATCACAGCAGCCATGCTGCAAAAAATGGAAGAGCGGGGAAAGTGGAAGAACATAAACACTGAAGAAGGCCAAAGAAAATACAAGGAGTTAAATAATGCTTTAAGAAGGGAAACAGATAAAGCCAGAGAACAGTGGATAAATGAGAAATGCGAGGAGATTGTCGAGTGTGAAAGAATTTGTAGACCAGACTTCATGTATAGCAAAGCAAGGGAACTATTCAAGAAAAAGGCAAGAAAGACGTAAAGGAATCATGAACAAAAGTGGTAAAATAGTCTCGGAGCCAGACAATGTAAAGAATGTTTGGAAATAATACATTGAGGTGCTGTATGACAAAGAAGGAAAGCCAAGAAATATTGAATTAAATGAAAAAGAGGATGTGGAAAAAGATCAGCTAGGACCAAGTATTCTCGAGTCTGAAGTTAAAAGAGCAATTGATGATATGAAAAGAAGGAAGGCTGTTGGGAGTGATGATATACCAGTGGACGTTCTTAAGGTTTTGGGGTCGAAAGCAGTTAAGCAACTAACAAATTTTTTAACCAAGTATATGATACTGGCATATGGCCTGAAGATTTTTTAGATGTTGTTATGGTACCACTGGAGAAAAAGAACAATGCAAAATGTTGTAAGGATTACAGAACAATTAGTTTAATTTCTCATACAGGTAAAGTTCTAACTAGAATAATAACCAAAAGAATTGAATGTAAAATAGAAAAGGAGCTGCAAGATAATCAGTTTGGTTTCAGAAGAGGAAGAGGGACTATATATGCTATAGGATGTATGAGGATGATGATAGAAAGAGCGCTAGAAGTCAATAAAGATATGTATTTTTGTTTTGTAGATTGGGAGAAAGCTTTTGACCGAGTGAAATGGGATAAAATGCTGGGTATTTTAAACAAAATTGGAATAAATTGGAAAGATAAAAGACTACTTAAAAACCTTTACTTTGATCAAAAGATTAGAGTCAGGGTTGAAGGAGAAGAAACAGAAAGTACTTCAATAGGGAGGGGAGTGAGGCAGGGATGTCCTATTTCACCAGCGATATTTAATATTTATGCAGAAACAATAACAGAAGAAGCGTTGGGGGAAGAGAAAGGATTTAAGATAGGAGGTGTAAGTATTACCACCATTAAATATGCAGATGATCAAGGATTAATAGCAGAAGATGAGAAAGAGCTTCAGAGGATGACAGACAGACTAGTGGAGGTTGGCCAACAATATGGAATGAAGATCAATGCTGAAAAAACGAAAGTCATGGTGGTTTCAAAGGAACATAAAGAATTAAATATAATGGTAAATGGACAAAAATTGAAACAAGTATGTAGTTTCAAATATCTTGGCAGTATTTTAGCGCAGGATGGAAGTAGTACACAGTACATCAGAAGTAGGATTGCAATGGCAAAAGCAGCATTTAACGAGAAGAAGGAGCTTCTCACAAGCAGGAAAATAAATTTAGAAACAAGGAAGAAATTAGCTAAATGCTACATATGGAGCATAGCTCTTTATGGTGCAGAGACGTGGACGATAAGGAGAAAGGAGGAAAAATATTTAGAAAGTTTTGAGATGTGGGTATGGAGGAGAATGATGAAAGTGAAATGGACAGAGAGGAAGATAAATGAAGAAGTATTAGAAATGGTGGGAGAAGATAGGATGCTGATAAAAACAATCAGGAAAAGAAAAGCAAATTGGATAGGGCACATATTGAGAAGACAGTGTTTACAAAGGACGATCTTAGAAGGAAAAATTAGTGGAAGAAGAGGAAGAGGGAGAAAAAGAATAGGAATATTAGATAATATAAAGCAGGGATATAATACTTATAGAGATATAAAAGAGGCTTCTAGGGTGAGAGAGAAATGGAGGCAGCGATTCAGTTAAAACCTGTCTTCGGACAGAAGCATGGTGATGATGATGATGAGGATTAGATTGGACTGTATTTTATTATCCATAGCAACAAATCACAAGTTTGTTTACTTATTCTTTTGTGTCTTGTGTATAAGTGAAAAGTGGTTCAAAGTATTATTCATCATGTAAATATTCAAAGTGTGTAAGAAATTATTTGCTCTGTACCAGTAGTACCCAAACTTTAACTTATTGTGCACCATTTTTTCAGCACCAAAGTGTGGATGCGGCACTTAGTTCTAAGCATTCAATAAGTGAATATGCAAGGATCGTAGCAAAACTGGTTGTGTTATATTAAAATTCCGTTGAAGATGCATACTTGATTTTCATTTGTATCAGGTGAATATTAGGTTATGATAAAACTAAATCTTATTTTTAAATGCAATCTCAGGTATATTTCAATTCCGACAACTTCTCTGTATCAGGTTGTAAATTTTTGTTGCAAGTAGCAGCAGATTTTCTAGACTAAAGTCAGTGAGCATTTTTTATTTTTATATGTTTCATGGATGAGAAAACCCTTTCACATACGTATGTGCTTGCAAATCGACTGATGTAATACTAAATTTTCCAAGTTGTGGAAATCGCTCACGAGGCAATGACTAATTTTTATAAGTCGATCCAAGATGAGTAAACAACAGTGGGAAGAGAATAGGGAGGGCGATACTTTGCATGTGTTGGGTGGAATTTTTGGGCACCCAAGCCATCAGGCATGAGAAGAATTCTCAACAATCAGTCTCCCACTAAATTCTTCACTTTTAAACCCATTCATTCAAAATACACAAAGTAAACCGATATATCGACATAAATACAGTAAAATTTTGAGTTCTTTCTTTTAAATCACAGGTATATTTCAACCGTTGAAAAATGAAATAATCGTATAAATTGTTTTAAGTGCCATGCACCACATTTGAGAGGAGCATGCACCAAAATACTCCATAGGTTGGGCACCACTGTTCTATATGACGAATGTCATTTGCTGGACACATGATATTTTTTAAAATTAACTTCATCGATTATTTTTTAAATATATTTCTGCTCTCCAGGTTTTATACATTCCTCAGAATGGAATAATATTGAAAGATTTGAGGTTTTCCCGGCGAATGGCTGCAGTGAAATCTTCTCGGGTTTCCAACCAGGTGATGATTAGGTTCACCGATATTTCGATGGCAGTGCAGATTGGTATTTGGTAGTTGCTGTTATTTGAGACAATTTTCCCAGCAAGAGAGGTAGTAATTTCTTAACTAGAAATGTCATGCATAGTTTTGACCGGAAATTTCTCCATTCATAATTCTTATACTCTCCATATTACCAATTTTACCAGTGGCTGATGTACCTTATCTTCTGTTTGGTCGCTATGTGAATATTTATATTTTAATGTTTAATTTTTGTTGATACAAATCTTTAAACCTAGTTCTAGTGACTTGCAGCGCAACTTCCAGGTTGGGTTGGTTTGTCGGAGGGCTTGTTCTGGTATTCTATGTAATCGCTCACACTCAGTTATCCCACTTAATGTTGGCAGTCTGAGTTTTAACACTTTAATTTAAGCAGCAGATATAGATCGGTGAGCAACTTCAGCCAAGGCGTATGCTCGGTCATGCTGCCCTCGGTCGGAGACAGTGACATCGGGGTGTGGTCGTGCACTGTTCGCATGATTGGAGAAGGAGAAGCCACTGCCAAATTTATGGTTACTGCAACAGGTAAGTACCTCTGCGGCACAGCACCTGCATAATTACTGGCATTTGGGTGGTTCTCTCACCTGCCCTATCATCTTAACAATCCAATCTCATTTTCCCTTTCCCACTTTCATTTAAAGGGTTGTCACAGGCATATACAACTTTTTCAATTGTTTTCTCCTTTATTTTTTGTTATAATTTATATCGCTATAAGGAAGACTATTATGACTTTTAATGACTATATGAGAGTGTTTATGTATGAGGGAAAAGTACAAGTTAGACAGAAACAGAATTAATAATTCAAGTGTAGCAACACATACATGAAAACAACACTATCCACAGTA
Source organism: Tanypteryx hageni (assembly GCA_028673005.1). NCBI lineage: Eukaryota > Metazoa > Arthropoda > Insecta > Odonata > Petaluridae > Tanypteryx > Tanypteryx hageni. The sequence goes on from CM054114.1 coordinate 4,641,357, forward strand.
TAAAACGGTTAAAAACAGTATGCAACAAAAACAAACTCTTACAAAAGTATGTTTATCAAAAACAACACTGTTAAATACCGGACACAAAGTATCATCACATCATTTAACATCAGCTACTGATGATGAGAGATTGGCTTTCGAAATATGTATTTAGCGTTACTATTCTCTTGTAAGTCCCGTTTCTGGTCTTTTTAATGTCCTCACTTTCACGGTTCGGAGTTAGAATTTCATGTTATCAGTTATCTTTGTCATAGTCTCTTCTATTAAATATTAGACTTGCGTGTAGCGCATAAACGTGCTTTCAAATTTGATACTAGATTTCGTCAATTAGGAAACTTAAGCTCATATTTTAATGTTAAAAATTTATTTAGTAAGTAAAATTTAACAAGGGAAGTAGTTTCTGGTATTGTTGCCTTTGGTGTTTCCAATTTGTTTACATGTGTGCATACAAACGAAACTCTTTCTATCGCCAATACTAGGCAAAAGAAAACTTTTAACAATACAGTATCTTGAAGGAGCTATGGTAGGAAAATACGGGAGAGGAATTGAAATAACTAATAATGTCATGTGCTACGTAAAAAGTAAAAAAACACGTCACAATTCCATTTTTACTGCAAATTTTGAGATATTAACCCGGGAATGAATGAAGGTAATTTTTCGGATAAAATAGAAAATTTTGGAATCATTAACAATGCAATTAATAGCTTAAATTAGTAACTATTTTATTCTATGAATCTACCATCTAAACCAATTAGGTGAAAAGGTTTACGTATCTCAACTTTTTCATGTCTTGACTGGAAACTTTTAAGTAAATGTAGTATTACTGATTTATTAGAAGACGATTTATTTATAATATAAACGTTTTAGTTATATAGTCATTATTCTTGGTCATTACAAAAGTCACATAGAAGAAATGATTACATTTCGTTAATTAGAAAGGGAGATATGACGATGAATACATCAGAAATGAATTTAGATGCAAAACACGAAAAACATTCAAATGTTAAACTAGCTTACGAGTCCTTTACAAATATTTTTGAAAATTTACACATGCGTAATTGTATTCAGCAAGAAATGCCTTATAATTTAGTAAACACTTCTAGTAAAATAATGTGTAAATATATGGAAGAGCTTCGCTGTTCGTGATTTTTGATGACGTGCCTCTTCTTGCTCACTCGCTTCATCGCTGCTTTGGTCCCACTAGATAGCACAACAGAGAAAGCCCTTATCTGAAGAGTCAAACAAACCCTACATCTTCTTTCAGATGACAAAGAAAAGGAACCCAATTTTGTGGGTTCCCTTTCCTCAGGTATTTATGTGTCAACTTTAGAAACCGAAAGTCCGTAGGTCAGTGGTCAAAACTAAAATTCTATCACAAAACTAAACGTATATTATATGTACATAATTACATACAAATAGATATGCACAATTTCTCGCAATTCCTCTCCGAAAAGAACAAAGGCTCCTTCTCAACTAACTTGCTTTGGGGATGCAAAAAACCTTAGTAATCCGAACCACATCGAAGAGGACGAAATAACAGATATTGGTTTGCGTTGACGCTCTCCTGCAGCGAGGAACGAAGGATCGCGCGGCCATGAAAGCGAATGTTTACCGAAATTATTTTACTCAACCCAATTCCATTCTTCATGAATTGCATCGTAAACATTTCTAATAAGACGTTTTCCTTTCTTTCTTTACATGAAGATCTTTATCGCATGACATAAGCCAAATGGCTCCACCAGGAAAAAAAGAGGAGAAAAACCGTGCTCCCCTTTGAAAAGATATGCAATTGCTACATTGCATTTCAAACACCAAGGAAAGGTTCCTTGCCGCATTAAAAAGCGATTTTTATACGGAAAAACACCGTCATATCGTAGCAAAATTGAAAATTCCATCGCAAAACTCAACGTTGATTATGTATTTTTTTAAATAGAAAAAAAGGCCACGCATAGATAGGAAGTACAATGCTTCCTCTTTCAAAATATATAAAGGTTATTTAGATTTAAAGAAGTCTCTAGTGTCAAAAGATAAAAGAAATTATGGCTGACGCAGGACGTAACAGTACGTCTGACGGCCGATTGGGCAGTTTTCGCAGCACGTAATAGTACGTCTGACGGCGTTTAAGGGTTAAATATAGTGGACATAAATGTTGTGGACATAAAATACGGACCAAATGGCAGTGTACATATGTGGGATCTGTGCATGCACATATGCTAACACACGTACACACGTATGCACGCATGTACATGCACATATGGAAACACCCTTAAATAAATACACATAACCTGCATGTGAGTAGCATTCTTCTTTTAAAATATTCGAATCAGGAAGCATTTGGACGTGGATGAGTCAAGTCTTCTCAGAGGCAAAATTTGACAATCACTTGTTTATTCCTCCACTCAAAGGTGTGTCAGTGGCCTCTGTGGGAATCATATCGGCCGTCGTTGTGTCCATCGTCATGGCTCTTGCTCTCGGTGCCGCTGTATACGCCAAAGTGTACTACAGAAGGCACTCTGCATCGGTGTTGGATGGAATAAACCAAATGCAGATTCCAGATCATGTGGTGACGTACCAACGTGGCAGCCTAGAATCTAGTGAAGGCTCGGAACAATCTCAGTAGACAGCAGAAGCAGAGAAAACTGGGGACGGAGTCGATGGTTGGATAAAACGGATATTCTACGTACGGTGCTTCTTGAAGAAATTAAATATCTTTTAATTTAACCCGTTCGGACCGTTAATACGGTAGGTAAATGGAAAACTTTCAATTTCACGTGGGATTCTTTTTGCCGAAGAAAAAACATTGCAATAATTGAATTTTCAACTATGGCTTTTGCCTTCAAAATACGTCAGAAAGATTTTTTAAGCCTGCCCTCAATTTGTTGGTGGAATTTGCTTATCGGCTTTGTTGATCCATATTTGGTATGTACCATGTTAAAAATATCATTTGTATTATGTAATTAATACTATAATAAAAATATTTTTTAAATGTTAAGATTTTAATATTGTTATCATTACAGTAAAACCTTGTTATTTTGAAGTTCAAGGGACCACAAAAATACGACTTCGAATTATCTGGGTTTGAAATAAACAAACTTGAAAAAAATCGAAATTTCTTACGATCCTCTACTTTGGCAGTAAAATCGCAATAATATATAAGCCTTATCTATCCATTCTGCTACTAAATGTATTGAACTTACAAGTTCGTACTTACGGCGAATTCATGAACAGAGCTGAAGTGACCATTTAATTCATGATTCACGAACACCACCGCATGTCACAAATAAGATCGAGTGAACAAACCAATTTTCCCAGTGTATAGATAGACTTTCAACCGCTCATAATCAGCCAAAAGATTACGAAAATGCATGCTAAACAGATTGGGGAAACGCTTGTGTGAAATATTGTACAGATAATCAATAGGAACCACCACATATTAATTTTCTCCAATTTCATTCAAACTTTCCATGCCATTAGTATGGTGAAAAATAATTAATTAATTAACTAATTGTTTATCAGCTCTAGGAAATTTCATACATTGCATTGTAATTTTATTTCCATCCATTACACAGCTTTAATAAAATATACGTGCTCTCAAGATAACATGGTCGTATTTATAGTGACAGGTGATGATTTTACAATCATGTACTTACGAATTCTTTTCTGCAATACGTACTAAAAACATTCTCCTTTTGGGACTGCTGGCAAGGGGATTTAAATACATAAATTGCATCATGCAGGCAGGAGGGAGGTGTAGGGATCAAGCTTAGCATAGGGTGCCGAGAAGCATGACGTATTTTATGGATGATCTCTATTGTAATAAACCTCTCAGCGTCGTCCTGCAAACTGGACACGCAAGACCAAAACTTCATATGCGGTCGTACTGGGTATGCTGCGGAGATCGCTCTTTAGATCTTTATTTTTTTGACGCAATAAATTTTCTTGAATCTGAAAAACCTTTATATATTTAAAAACAATACCTTTGGGTTTTCCAATTACGCTTAATTCTACTTATATTATACTATATTACTGTCTTTCTTTTTACCTATACCTATACCTTTTGGTTTTCCTATTGCGCTTAATTCTACCTATATTATACTATATTACTGTCTTTCTTTTTACCTATATTATACGTAAAATTTTGTGATTAAATTTTCGCGTAGTTATGCGAATTGTGGGTTATAAAAACCCCTATTCAATGCTGAGATTAACCGAACCTCTGCACGAAAGTTACTGTGTGGTGGAAGGGGATTCAGGCACTGTTTATCTACTTGTGATGTCCCTCACTCTTGAGGTGGAAAATTTTCCTTATGCGTCAACACTTGAGAGCTATATGGAAAGGGAGGAGAGGAATGGTCTTCGGATCTGGGCTAGTGCTTGGTTCAGCATTTCTTGAAAACAATATAATGAGAGTGAGAAACACTTATCTGACATCAATGCACAAACAAGCCCATTAAAAGATATTTACGATACTACCTCTTGACCGAAAGCGTAATCAGAGCACATGGGAAGCACTTGGATAGCACAAAAAATATTCTCTTGCTCGGAAAGAAACATTTACGCTGTATGGAGGCAGCTACTGTTCATTATTTTTCCGTTTTTACTTTTGTTTGATTTATACGAGATTAAAAGAGTCGAACTTATCATGGCGTCAGCCAATAGAAAAACGCAAGCAATACCTGGTGATGAAAAGTAGATGGAAATCTTACTTGAAAGTGATTCGGAAGAAAGTCAGTTCAGAGAGTGATAGTGAGAATAACATTGAAGATTGTGCTCAAATTACTAAGGTGAAAAACCTATATATTTTTTGGCATTTTTTTGTTGAGTGGGCAAATACAAAACCACATCTCACCTGTCCCTGCGTGCTTCTAGCATCTTTGTTTATCCTTATTTGAAGTTTTTTCCGAAAAACTTACGGGGAAGAGGTAGAGATCTACGATAAAGCAGTATACATGAAGTAATCCGAGAACCTGGAATAAAGTGATGCAAGAATAAGATGATTCCTCTATTTGTATCATCTACGATTTTATTTCACGTTGACTATTAAATAAGGAAAAAGAAGTTACCATGGCATTTCAATTAATTCACAGTATATCATTTAAATTAATTGACAGTATAGTTCCTAGTGCTTACAGTACATAGAGACACTTTAAGGTATCCTAGTCCAATTGGGGCTAGTTTACAAGAATCCTGGTGATAAATAGATGAGACTCCAGTAGCCAAAACAAGGGTTAGAGGGTGGGCTATTCCTTGAACCCTTGTTTTGGCTACTGGAGTCTCATCTATTTATCATACTACGCCAAAAGTGTTTGAGCCAACTTTGAAGAATCCTGGTAATTATTACCAGCGAGCATAAGAAAAAATGCAGGGCTAGGTTAGATTAAACATTAAAGATTTAGAGCCATGCTGACATGCATAAATGTCTGGATACCATCTATGATGCCTGATAATCTACACACTTTTAGTGATTTCTTGGCAATTGGCCATATATCTTATATTATATATCTATAAAAGTAATTGTTTGTATATATGTGTGTGATTCTATAACTCGAGAACTACAGAATGTAGAAGCAAGAAAAAGCTATCATTTTAATCGCAGTGCAGAGAAAGATGGTGCAGTAGGGTTATTTAACTGATTTGATTGGCCCTTTTAATTTTTAAAAATACTTTCTCTTCTAATTTTTCCCATTTGAATAACACGGGAATGAGTGTAGACAAATTTTAATTTGAACTTTAAAATTACTAATAACCCTAGTACAAGTTCCAGACTTGAACCCAGGAATGCAGAAATGAATGAAATTTTGTTTCCCTACCGTCGAATTTCAAATACGGACCAAAGATTTCCTAAATTACACTTTTAACAGCAAAATTTCAACATTTTTTAATCGAAAACTTATGGGGGTCATGTATATGCAATTGTTGCTGACTTCTTGAACTAGGAAAACTGGCTATGCCATTTTGTTATTTTTATTGTGGTAACATAAATAAACAAACTTCTGTCAATAGTATTGTTGGTATTGTGAGATAAAGATTAGTGCAAGCTATATGCAAAAGGAACTTCATAAATGCAAAAGGCATATTTTTAAGGTGCATAGTGTGAAAATTGCGGAAAAAGTAGAGAAAAATGTAAAAAATTTAAATTTAATAAACTTCATCAGAAATGTCAAAACTATACTGTTCAAAACTTGAAACATTTGCCTGCATCAAAATAATTCATATTTTATTAAGTTGGATGTAACATAATTAACAATGTATAAAAAAATCTGATGTGGCCACCACATGACTTTCTCCATATCTGTAATATTTCTAAAAATTCCAAATAGGTTAGATAATAATACATATTTTAAGAAACTGCTAGAAAATTTTAGACTTAACAAAGAACAGAAATAAACTCAAACCATAGCCTTCTGATATTGGATATAGTGACAAAGCTCCAACAATTAATAAAATAAAAAGGAAGATTACTAAGATGTAACTAAGCATCAGTTGTTAACAATAGTCATCAGTAGGTGGCATGGTGGTGGCAGCTAAGAATATAAGATATCTCTTAAACAATGCATTTTATGGGAAAATATTTCAAATAAAGATTGTAGAAAATTAAATTTTCTACTACTTTTATTCCATTTCATTTTTACATACATAGAATATTAAAGCAAATATTTCAAAATAAAGGTTAAGTGACAAGAGTAAACACCCACTTCTGGTTGACCAATTTTTACCAAAAACTAATCAGTTCTTTTGACTTTCATAAAAATGCTTTATATAAAATTTCACATTCGCTTGATCAATAGTTTTTGAGTTAGAGCACCCACAAAAACGCTGTCACATACACACAGACATCATCAAGATAATGGTCAAAACGTGTCCAGGGAACCTCAAAACGTGTACTTCCGTTCAAGTCTCGATATCGATTTCTTTCATGAAAACAATACTTTTTCCTATACTATGTATGGAGAAAGTAAAAACTCTGAAAGTTACTCAGTAATTTAAAAAAATTTTAATTTCGAAAATTAGCGTTTATTAATGGATGTCACTTACCAGATTCATAAGATTGGTTCTCAAAAAGTTCATTACCTTTGACAGTGAGCCCAACTCACTCCTGGCATACATATCTTTTGCTAGAAATGCAAATCAGTCTTTGCTGGTGTTAAAATCGTGAGATGAAAATCTTCAACGAAAAATTCACCTGGCCCAAACATATACCCTTAATTATTTAATCGCATTGTGCCAGTAAAGACAACTTTACTTAAATTTGCAAAAAAAGTGATGTATGATCCAAATAAAGCCCACCCAGACCTTCATGGAGAAAATTCCTGTTTTCATAGCTTCCCTCTTCACTGTCATAATTTGAAGTTTTTTGTTAAAAGAAACTTTGCTAAATTTCATACTCGTATATTGCATTAATGCAGGACTGTTATGTAATAGAAGGTTGAATGATTAACACTCAAAAATAATTTTCTTATCAACATTTAATCAGAACCTGAACAATGTTAAATTGAGTCAAATAACTTGCAACTTTGTCATACTTAATGTGTTTCTGTATACTCTGCATTGATTATTTGTACTTAAACATAAACCCAAGCAAGGTCAGGTATTTCTGCTATTTAATATATATATTACCAGATTTGCATTTATGGGCTGGTTGCAATGACAACAATCATCGGGTGACGGGGTCGCTTAAAAAAGCGTAAATTAAAACGGAAAGCAATGACAGGGACGGGAGGGACAAGGGTATACTAGGAAACTTCATTTGACATGGACAATAGGGGTTACTATCGACTTGGAATTAAATGCAGATTTTATAGAAGTGTAAATTAAAACAGTAAGCAATGGCAGGGAGGCAAGGGATGCGAGTGTACTAACAAACATCATCTTATATAGAAGATATGGGTGTCAATAGACTTGGAATTAAATGCAGATTTTATAAAAGCATAAATAAACCAGAAAGCTATGGTAGGGGATGGAGGAATGGTGTTGTACAAGGAAACTTCATCTAATATAGACGATATGGGTGTCTATACACTCGGAATTTAATGTAGATTTTATAAAAGCATAAATAAACCAGAAAGCTATGGTAGGGGATGGAGGAATGGTGGTGTACAAGGAAACTTCATCTAATATAGACGATATGGGTGTCTATACACTCGGAATTTAATGTAGATTTTATAAAAGCATAAATTAAAACAGAAAGCAATTGCAGGGAAGGGAGTAACAGGGGTGTACTAAGAGACTTCATCTGATATATATGATATGGGTGTCTATCGACTTGGTTTTAAATGTAGATTTTATAAAAGCGTTAATTAAAATGGTAAGCAATGTCAGGGAGGCAAGGATTGGGTGTGTGCTAATAAACTTCATCTGATATATAGGATATTAGGATATTGACTTTGAGTTAGATGTAGATTTTATAAATTTAAATGGAAAAAATGATAGGAAGGTAGGAATGGGGTTTTACAAGGAAACTTCATCTGATATAGACGATATGGGTGTCTATCAACTCTGAATTACACGTTTATTTCATACTTATCATGGGGTCAACCAATAGAAAAACTTAAACAAAATCTTACTTGAAAGTGATTCAGAAGAAAGTGTCAGTTTAGAGAGTGATAGTGAGAATAACATTGAAGATCGTGCTCAAATTACTAAGATAAAATCCTTGATTTTTTGGCATTTTTTTGATGAGTGAGCAAATTTGAAACCTCATCTCTCCTGTCCCTGCGCACTTCTAGCATCTTTGTTTATCCTTATTTGAAGTTTTTTTCAGAAAAACTTACTGGGAAGAGGTAGAAATCAATGATAAAACAGTATACGTGAAGTAATCCGAGAACTTGGAATAAAGGTCTATTGATATAAGGATAAGATGATTCTTCTATTTGTATCATCTATAATTTTATTTCATGTTCACTATTAAATAAGTAAAAAGAAGTTACCTGTTTGTGGGACAATGTATATTTTGTTTACGAGAAATGGAGAACAAGAACGTGATGCCTTTGTTATGTGCGTGCATGAACTTTCCACTTAAACACACAATATGGGTAAAGGTTTCGAATTAAACGAAATGTTTGCAAGTCACCGGACCAGATCTTGAATTTGAATTTCATTGTAAATGTATTTCGAATAATCCATACTAAAAAGTATGCAAAATCCTTTGATGTTGGCCGGGGACATGCATTTTCGGATTATACAGGATCGAAATAACGAGGTTTTACTGTATTTTATAAATAAACAACTACCTTAAACCCTTGCAAAACTTTAATTTTTAAACATTCTGAACACTTGATATTTCTTTGGATTTGATGTAAATTGTACTAGAGGAATACCCCCTTAACTTACAACAGTTGGGCTTAATTTTGGTAGAATTTGGTTTGTCTATTCAATATACAAAGAGGTGTTATTTTCTTCCAACATATCTTTGATTTGGATGACATTTTATTATTGCTTTCAGGATATGCAAATAAATCTGTCTCAGGATATTCTCCATTTTTTTATTCTCCTATTTTATGTGCCAAAATTATGCACTCTTGTGGGCTTTTTGTGGCAAATTATGTCCTATACCTGAATAGATATTTTAATTTGTACCTCATATAAGAGCTAGGATTGGGAAAATATGGTTTTTTTAATTGTCTGCTAAAAAACTCTTTGTGAGAACCATTATAAACATGTTACACTATGCTTTCTTTGATTTTGGCCAACAAACGGTAGCGTTAATAAATCTTGAAATTGGATATTGAAATATATGTTACTGGTTTTGCTTAGTTATGTAGTTAATGTTCATAGTTTTCTTATTAAATGTTCAGTAAATGTTCGTGTTTTTGTTCCTTAAACTCAGAATTATTAATTATATAAGAGGTTATTAATTTCAAATGCTGAATAGCAGTCAGTAAAAAAATCTAATCTGGCCACCACATGACTTTCACCATAACTGTAATATTTCTAAAATTTCGAAATGGGTTAAATGATAATAAATATTTTATGGAACTGCAAGAAAAATTTAAAGACTACGAAGAACAGAAATAAACTCAAACCGTAGCCTTCTGATATTGGATATAGCCACAAAGCTCCAACAATTAAGAAAAGAAAAAGGAGGGTTACTAACAAGGAGAGGACATGATAGTGGGATCATGGATTTAAATGAAACTTGGTAGGTGTATAGCTCTGGATTCCAGGATCACTGCAAACTCCCCTTTTGGGCATATTCAGCCAATAGTTTTCCAAAAGTCGCGATTAAATATTGTAATTTCTCGTAAACTGGAATAAATTTCTTAACAGGTTGACTGTCGAGGGTAATTTTCAAAATTTTGTTTTCAGGCCAACGTGTGATGTGAATGTAAATTTATTAATGGTATAACAAAAAATTGTTTAATTTGCAATATTTTGTTTTTTTATTTTAAATAATGCATATTTTATAGAGCGGACACCAGTGTCTGCCATGGCCTCAGGACATGCAAATGCGGTGTCTGCTGCAAAGAATTGCTGGAAATATGTATTCTCAGATGAAATAATTTGTTTAACTTTCTGAATCGCTAACAATCCTATATGTTACCAATCACCAACTCCTTATTAGGTAGAATATACTATGTTATTTATGAAAATAACGTATAAATAAATATTATAGAATGGACACCGGTGTATGCCAATTTTCTCAGCTTTACTGAGCTGACATTTCACTGCTCACTTCTGAAATGACTCAACTTCTACTTGCATTTATTTATACACTTTTCTAGTCAATAGAATTTCTTCCTTTTGCCTTTCTAAATTTCATCTCTTGGGCGGGTTTTACATACCCTATTGCTATTTTTATGAAAACCTTCATTCCGGGTAAACCAGCATTGTGGGAGAAATATAATTTGCCGGCGGATGCCTCAGCTCAAGTATATCATAAAACTACAGTTACTTCCTCATTTTTAGGATTATCTCATGTCTTTTGCATCTGGTCTTCAAATACAAAGAATCCGCCACTCCGTGGTAAGCTGAAAACTTTCCTTTTATCTGTCATCTGCCTCCTTGGTAGGTCACATGTCAGTCATAAATGCATAAATGGGCAGGGGAGGGCATGTATATGTACTGCAGTAGCCTAACGGTTCCCCCTTTGAGGGAACATGATGCTAAGGCTATCTGTAGTTGGTTTGATAGTTGACTCTCAGTAGATGTATTGGTGTCATAGCGTGTGGGGTAGGCAGACAAGAAAACGTGAGTTTGGAAAATTTGAAGGTGAGTGAGTGGTTTTTCCTGTGTTTTTGTGGGAACAAGAAACAGAATTTATTGAAGTGAAGCGGTAAACAAAGTGAGAAGCATCGACTATCATGGTCTATTCCTTCCTCAAGCCAAAGAAGGGTCCGAAAGCTGCAATTTTTCTCATTGAGCGGTCCATCCTCGGAACTTCTTCATTGTTTTCCGGTAAGTGTGTCTCTCCCATTTTTATTCATGTTACATCTTACCATATTTACCTTTGTAACTATCGCACCATATATCGCTCCATATTTTCGGTGTAAAAATGAAAATATATGTATGAAGCTCCATCTTTTGATGCAAGATGTCGTAAATGTACATTATGCACATTTTATACAATAATATTCCAAATTGTACTGGGAATCACAATTTTTTGGAATTTAAATATGGTTTTTACTATTATTTTTCTTTTAAATGTATATATTGTAGTTTATAATTTCTAAGAGTCTTTTGTTATTTATATTATAGTTACGAAGTGGATTAATTTAGTCCCCATTCGAGCCCTAAAGCAATTCCTGCTAAAGACAAGAATATGGAGGAATATTATTCAGAAACTGAGCTGATTGAGGATTCGGATTATGTCTCATCAAGTGATGAAGAAATTGAAAGTGAGTCATCTAGCGATGATGATATGGAGGATACTCACTCAAACTCTGAGGGCCTTGCCGATGTAGATGTACAAGTGATTAGCGCAGGGGAGCCATCGCAACCTATCCATTTGGTAATATTTGGTCAGAGCCACTGAGAAAGCAGCCAATTTCAATTTAATGTCGATTATGGGCCCAATTCCTCCTTGAACAATTTACAGAATCCTTCTCCAAATCAAATATTTCCAAAAATAATTAATGATGATATCTTTGAAGTTATTATTGAACAGACTAATTTATATGCAAATCAAATTAAAAATAAGACTACATTTGAGTAAAAAATCCAGACTCGCTGAATGGAAACAAACAATTATGGGGGAAAGGAAAAATTTTCAGCTTATTGATTTACAGTAAAACCCCTTATTTACACTATTCTAGGGACCTGGGAAAAAAGTGTAAATTGAAAGAAAAGGCAAAATAGCTAAACATTTAACTTTTACACTAGCTCATTTGTTACGGTAAAACTAACAAAATGAGTGTTAAAAGAGCTAAGTTTATAAAGAGTCTTCTTCTTCATCTAAAGGCTAAGCCTTGTCGCTGCAACCATGAACTCCTGTCCTCTGCCATTCTCTTCAACATCTCGTACTTCTCAACTCCCATCACTGACTCCATGTCATCTAGGTATTTCTTTCTTGGTCTGCCTCTTCCTTTCTTCCCTAAAAGTTTCCCCTCCAAGATGTTCACAATTAATCCATTATGTCTAATCACATGGCCTAAAAATTTTGCCTTCCTTTCTTCCATTCCTCTGATCAGTTTCCTTTCTTCTTTTACTTCTTCCAAAACTTCAAGGTTTGTCTTTCTCTCTGTCCAACTTGTCTTTATCAATCTTCTCCATATCCACATTTCTGTCGCTTCCAGACGGGACCTCTCCCTCTTTCCTAACGTCCAACTTTCACTACCATAAAGTATGGTACTCCAGACAAAAGCTTTTGCAAAGGATTTCCTTACTTCCAAATTCATGTGACTGCTTGTCAGTAGGCTCCTTTTGCATTGAAAAGCTTGCTTATAAAGAGTATACCTATTTATTTATTTACTTAACCAGCAATCTTTTTAATAATAGTGATATTAAAATATATGCCAAATTAAAATGCTAGTATAATATGCTCGAGTTTCCACTACATTATCCATATTACATTTGTCTGGAAAATTGTACATAGACTTCTCCCCTCTTTCCCCTCTCCACTTCTCCCCTCTACCTGTTTCCCCTCTTCAGCTCTCCCCTTCCTCTTTCTGATATCCAATTCTCCCCTCTCCCTCCTTCCCCTCTCCACATCTCCCCTCTCCCTCTTTACCAACTCCTTCTTTCCCCTCTCCACTTCTCCCCTCTCCCTTTCTCTGCTCTCCAATTCTCCCCTCTCCCTCTTTCTGCTCTCCAATTCTCCCATCTCCCTCTTTCCCCTCTCCATCCATCCCCTCTCCCTCTTTCCCCTCTCCACTTCACCCCTGTCCCTCCTACCATCTCCCTCTCTCCCACTTTCCTCTCTCCACTTCTCCCCTCTCCACTGTCCCTCTTTCCCCTCTCCACTTCTCCCCTATTCCTATTTCCCCTCTCCCTCTTCCCCTCTCCACTTCTCCCATCTCCCTCTTTCCACTTTTCTCCTCTCCCTCTTTCCACTTTTCTCCTCTCCCTCTTTCCCCTCTCCACTTCTTAATAAGTTAATATTTAAGGGTTATTTATAATCCCAATGTTCCATTTCTATACCCTATAAGAAAAGCATGGGACTCAGTGCAAGGCCTCGGTGGTGGCAGGGTAACGTCCTTGCCTGCCAATTCGAAGGTCGTGGGTTCGAATCGCACCTAGGTGGGTTTTCTCCACCTAGGGCATGAATGTTTGTGATCAGGACGATCACAAACAATAAGGACTATTGTTATGTTGTTGGTATTTCACTTTAAATTGGCTATTACGCTGTATGTGAAATTATAAAAAAAATATTATAAAAGGCATTTTTATATTACTTAAAATTGGGATACGTATTTGGGAAAAGTACAGTTGTCTAGCTGAAAGAACGGAGTTCATAATTTGGCACCATGCACAGTGTCAATGTAGGTGTCCATTCAAGAACAAATGACTTCAATGTCAACCTCAATTGCTCCATTCTTCAGAAGATAACAGACAACGTTCCCTCAACTTTCATTGATTACAAGGATTGGGGTATACCTTCAGATATTGTGTTAGCCGACCACAAGTTCAACGAGCCAAGCAAAATAGATCTTCTAATAGGTGCGGAGTTCTATCTTCAGTTCTTATGCCCTAATCAAAGAACCAGAACTGGCAACTACCCAATTCTGCAAGATACCAAGTTTGGATACATCTTAGCCGGAAGGCTTCCCTGCCAGACCTCAGGATATGCTTCACAGCGATCATTCCTTACTAGGAGAGACAACGTATTGGATAAGCAACTTCAACATTTTTTGGGAAATAGAGGAACTGGTTCAACCATTACCTATGCGGAAGGAAGAGTTATGTGAACAACATTTCAAGAAACACACCAGAAGAGACTCTACGGGCAGGTTCATTGTTTGATTGCCTCGCCGCCAGGGAGTAGGACATTTAGGTGACTCATATCAACAGGCAAGCACACGACTACAACAATTGGAACGCCGACTACACAGACAGCCACCTTTGCGTCAGTCTTACAATGTCTTTCTTCAAGAGTAGGAAGAGCTTGGCCATATGAAAAGGCTAGATGACAACGCAACCAACAACCAGAGGGAATTGTTTTACTTGCCCCACCATGCAGTGATCAAAGAAGCTGGCTCCACCACCATGACTAGGGTAGTTTTTGATGCTTCCGCCAAGACGACTACAGGAACATCCCTCAATGATACGCTGTTAATTGGAGCCACATTACAACAAGATCTGAGTTCCATAGTTCTACGATTTAGAACTCATGAAGTGGTGTTTACAGCAGACATCGCTAAAATGTATAGACAGGTCCAGGTGCATGCTGACGTCACCGGACTCCAGCGCATTCTCTGGAGAAGATCATCTACAGATCCAGTGAACATCTATGAGCTCATCACACTCACATATGGTATGGCGTCAGCTCCGTTTCTTGCAACGAGATGTCTTCAGGAATTAGCTGAGGAAGAAGCAGTCAGATACCCTCAAGTATTGCGAAGAGACTTTTACATTGATGATGTGCTCTGCGGGGCAAACAACTGCAAGGAAGCGCTTCAATTGCAACAGGAATTGATAGATATACTCCGTACTGGTGGCTTTCAGTTGAGAAAATTTTGCTCTAATCATCTGCCATTCTGGAAGCCGTCCCACCAGAATACAGAGAAACGGAACTGCCAAGACATTTTGACAGCATTAATGAAGTCAAAACACTTGAGTTATTATGGGATCCAACGCAAGACATGTTTTCAATTGCTATCAAGAAACCATCATTATCCTCGATGTTGTTAAGCGATCAGCCAAACTCACCTGTCACTAAGCGTACAGTGTCTTCTGTGATTGCATCTATTTTTGACCCGCTTGGGCTAGTAAGTCCCATTGTTATTATATATAAAATGTTTCTACAGCAATTATGGCAGTGTAAACTACAATGGGATGAATGTCTTACAACTGAGTTATTAGCAGACTGGAAGAAACTGTGTTCACTTCTCTCAGAGGTTAAGAACATTCAAATCGAACGACGTGTGTTAGCCAAAGGAATCCTGTTAGACATACAATTACATGGGTTTTCAGATGCAAGTGAAAGAGCTTATGGTGCTTGTTTATACTTGCGCTCAGTGTCTCAACATGGGGAGGTAGTAACAAAATTACTGTGTTCAAAATCAAAGGTGGCACCAGTAAAATGTATCACGATCCCTCGACTGGAATTGTGTGGAGCATTGTTGCTTGCTCGACTGGTAAACAAAGTAGCACCTATTTTGAATTTAGATATTTCCAAGACAATGTTGTGGACAGACTCAACAATTGTCCTATCATGGCTGGCAGTGCCAGCTGCGCAATGGAAAACGTTTTTTTGCAAACAGAGTAGCCCAGATTCAGGAGCTTGCAGCTAAGGGTCACTGGAGAAAGGTGGCCTCCGAAGAAAATCCAGCAGACCTGATTTCTCGTGGCTCTGACCCTTCAACCCTGTGTAAACTTGACTTATGGTGGCAAGGCCCTGCCTGGCTAAGTCAGTGTGAATTACAGTGGCTGACTACAAACTGCAACATGCAAATCGAGGAGGCGCCAGAGCAACGGGCATCAGCACTTACAGCGATGGCAACTCAACCAGTCATAGATTTATTTATTTATTTCTTACTACGGCGAGGTTGAGGCCATATGGCCCCTTCTTCCACCTAACCATTATGATACACAATATGATAAATATAAATGTACAAAATTCAATACAAATCAATATAGAGAAATTAAAATCATTTCAAGGTATTCATAAATAATAAAAAAATAAGAATAGTACAGCACAAATGTACACAAAGTAAAATAATAAAAATCATCATCACTGCCCTGTTTGCTGATGGATATAGTGATGTGCTGATATTTAAATGAAGGATAGAAGGAAAAATACAGAGGAAAGTATTACATTTTTATGAGGACCTAATGCTGGCTAAGTATTTAGCACAATGATTCTTAAATTGGTTAATACCATTGACAGAGTAAAAGTGAAAGGGGAGAGAGTTCCAAAGATTGCAGGCGGTAACGGTGAAGGATTTATTATAGTAACTGCTACGATGAGTGGGAATAAGTAATTTGGATGATCCTCGGGTGTTCAGGGAGATGCCAGAATTAAGGGGTTTGAAGTTGCAGCTTAGGTATTTAGGCGAGGAAGAGGTGAGGATACTTCTTAGTTGTGTTAGGATATGCATCTTCCTACGTTCTTCCAAGAACAGCCAGCCCAATTCTTTGAATGCGTTTGTTATATGGCAACTTTTGCTCATATTAAAAATGTATCTAACGCAAGAGTTATGAGTCCTCTGGAGCTTTAGTAACAAATCTTGTTTTAGATCTAGAAAAACGGAATCACAATAATCGAAATGAGGAATTACAAGCGAATTTACAAGTAAAATTTTTAGTTTTACTGGAAGAATGTTTTTAAGTAGCCTAAGTGAATAAAGTGAGTAGTTGATTTTTCGGCAAATTTCGTTTACATGTTTAGACCAGCAGAGTGTATCATTCATAATAACACCAAGGTTTTTTACTGACTTGGAAAACGGTACAGGAGTGGAGTTAATTAATACTGGGTCAATATTTGACTTTTGTAATTTGCCGAGTAATTTAGGATAGCAGAAAATTATTGATTGAGATTTTAAGGGGTTTAACATTAAGCCATTACAAGCACTCCAGGTCATGAGCGATCTTATATCCCTATTCATGCAATCAATTCTGTTATTGATGACATAACTAATAGATATTCATCGCTTTCCCGGCTTCAGAGAGTAGTTGCGTATTGCCTGAGATTCTATCACAATGCCAAGTACCCAGAAAATAAACGAGGAGGCATTTTGACGACATCTGACTTACGGCTAGCACTTAACGTCTGCATTAAGATAGCCTAGCAAGCAGATTAGAAACAAGAATTCAAGGATCTTGAAAATGGACGACAAGTTTCACCCAAGAGTCAACTAAGAGATCTTCACCCATTTAGGGATGACAACAACTTGCTTCGTGTAGGTGGACGCCTACATTATGCCCAATTGGGATATGCCAGTAAACACCAACTTATCTTACCACCCAGCCATCATTTAACCAAAATGATAGTATTAGCGGAACACCTCAGACTACTACATGCAGGACCACAACTGCTCATTGCATCGCTTTGGCAAGAGTACTGGATCCCCAAGATCAGACATCTAGTCCGACCAGTTTGTTTGCCGTGTTTCAAACTAAAGGCTTCCGCCACCCAGCAGCTTATGGGCCAATTACCTGCAACCAGAGTTCAGCTGTCACGTCCATTCCTACATACAGGAGTTGATTATGCAGGTCCATTACAGATCAAGATAGGAACGGTGAGAAGCAAACCCTGGTTAAGGGTTATGTTGCAGTATTTATATGTATGGCAACCAAGGCTATTCACTTAGAATTGGTTGGTTCACTCACAAAAGAAGCATTTATAGCTGCGCTCAGAAGATTTATCGCCAGGAGAGGCAAAATTCAAAAACTTTACAGTGACAATAGCACTAATTTTGTAGGAGCAAACCGTGAGCTATATGCCCTGAGGCAACTATTTATATCTGAAGAGTGTAATAAAAAGATACAGGGCTTTGCAGCTACTGAGAGAATTCAATGGCATTTTATTCCTCCCAGTTCTTCACACTTTGGAGGATTATGGGAAGCTGGGGTGCGATCAATGAAGTATCATTTAAAACGAGTGACGAGAACCTCCATTTTTACTTTTGAGGAGCTGTCAACCCTTCTCGCACAAATAGAAGCTTGCTTAAACTCCAGATCTATTACAGTCTTATCCGACGACCCTAATGATCCGAGTTATCTTACCCCTGGTCATTTCCTCATTGGTGGTCCTTTAACCTCCTTCCCTGAGCCTAGTCTGTCTGATGTGTTGCTGAAGCATCTTTCCAGATAGCAGCATATTCAACAGGTGATGCAGCAGTTATGGAAGAGGTGGTCCATGGATTACCTAACATCACTTCAGCAGAGAAGAAAATGGCGTTCGGAACAGAAGAATCTTCAACCTGGGAACGTGGTTCTGGTCAAGGAGGACAACCTACCCCCACTTTCTTGGAGGATTGCAGTCATCCAGGAAGTATTTCCGGAGATGATGGGCTGGTTCGAGTAGCCAGCATAAAAACTCCCACCAGCATTTTAAAGAGACCTATACATAAATTGATAATTTTACCCTTACAATAATGTCCTTATAAAGTGTTTAATAGTATTTAGTATTGCAATGTAATATGTTGTTGTTGTATGTAGTATGTCAATTGTTTTGAATGTGTAAATTCAACGGGGGCAGCTTATGTTGCGGTTTATAAAACTCTTTTGTTTGGGTGAAGCGAAGCTTCGGAGGCTTTACGCACGGCAGGGACAGTGTGTTGAGATGCTCGAGAGTGACGACGAGTTGCGGACTACGGTGCTTGTGTTTTGTGTTTGTAGAACCTTTAGACTACGTTAATTATACAGTCCACTATATTGCATATGTGTTAATCATTATTTCGATTATAACCTTTGTGTAACCGGCCCTTCTGATTTGATATCAGTAGATGTGCTAACCACATTTTTCCTGTTTTCAACAATGAAAATCTTTAAATACAATGTCAACAACCTGATTGCTTTAAAGGGACTTGATATGATATCTTACAATTGCCATGATTTAATCCTTTTAATGGAAATTAATGCCATCATAATGAATTACAGTTGAACTTCCATAACTCAAATCTCCAGAAAAATAATAATTATTCGATTAATAAAAAATTCAAGTTATGAAAATATATTTTTAAATATTTGAGTGTGTGAGCATATACATATATACTAGTAGAAGGTGCTTGCATACTGCCAGCATTTCATCTCACCTTGAAAAAACATTAATTTTTTAGAGAGATATTCATCATGGGAAATATTTCTTTAATTCAAATGATTTCTCCTAGGGACAAAATTTCTTTTTTTTCTTATGGAACAATAATGGAGTAGAACAATTGCTAATTTTTGAAATTTTATGAATATTATACATTTTCCAAATTGGGTTAATAATTCCACACATTTATGCCATATTTTAAATTTATAGTACAATCAGAAGTGAAATAACATTTATCTAATTATTTAAAATTAAATAATTTTTAACTACCAAAATAACAATTTTATGGATAAATTGAAATGTTTATTCATTTAAATAGGACAACCTCTAAATATTTTTAAAATTTCAGCTCCCTAACTTGAGGCGTAGTGTCTAAACAATTACTTGTCTAATTGATAGTAGCTCAATAACTTTGGCCAAAACTAACAAAAGTAGAATACTCCTTTAGCCAAAACAACTAGAGGGCTGCAAGGGGTTTGCAGCCCTCTAGTTGTTTTGGCTAAAGGAGTATTCTACTTTTGTTAATTACTTGTCTGTTTAAAATGAAATATGAAAAATGAATGTTTTCTAATGTTGAGATGATATGCTTGCAGAATGCAAGCACCAACTACCAGTATAAGATACATATAACATACATAGGAGGATACTAATGTTTAGGCACTTCCAGATGAGCTGGAGATTCGAAATTTTTTTCTTAGGTCGGATTTTGTACAAAACCGACTAGAAAAAACGAAAATCTTTAAAAAGTGCAAAAATGCGGATGCTAAAAATTTGCAATTGTTTAAACAAATTTTCATGGTTTATATATTTCCGAATGTGCTACGGAGTTGAAATTTTTTTGTAAGTAGAATTCCTAAAATAACGAAATAGGGATTATACAAATTTTGATATTTTAATTTGTTTGACAGTTAAAAATTCTTAAATTTAAAAAAATAGATAACTGTTTAGACATGACGGGATGAGCTAGGAAGCTGAAATTTTCAAATTATGTACAGAGTAGTGTATTTGCACAATAAAGATTTGAATTTCTCCATAAACATATTGCGGCGGCCGTTATAAATGTTTAAAATTTGAACAATTGGAAAAATGTTATTTAAATTCTAGAAGTACTACAACTTTAAAATTTTGCAGAAATGTGAAGCATTAGTACCCCATAATGGAGAAAGTATAAAATTTTTAAAATTGCAAAGTTTTGGGACTGTTTTAATATATTATTTTTAAATAAAGGAAAAACGAAACGAAGCGAAATATTTAGAATTACAGAAATATTTATAATGATGAAATATGAAAAATGAATGTTTTTTTACATTGAGATGATGTGATTGCAGAATGCAAGCACCAACTACTAGTGTGTGTGTGTGTGTGTGTGTGTGTGTGTATATATATATATATATATATATATATATATATATATATATATATATATATATATATATATATATACCATTATATATAGACGTTTCTTACAGAGGAGGAGGATATAACATACTAGTAGTTGGCGTTTGCATACTGCAAGCATTTCATCTCACCTTGGAAAAACATTCACTTTTCAGACAGGCATTTCATCATTACAAGTATTCTTTTATTTCTAAAGATTTCACCTCCGCAGCGATTTCGGTTTTTCCCACATGTAAAAATAATGGTTTACAACAATCCCCAAATGTTGCAATTTTATAAATTTTACACTTTCTTCATTATGGGGTACTAATGCTACACATTTTAGCCAAATTTTAAAGTTGTAGCACTTCTAGAAGTAAAATAATATTTTTCCAATTGTTTAAACTTAAATAGTTTTTAACGGCCGCCGCAATTCATATATGGTAAAATTTAAATGTTTATTTCTGCAAATTCGCTACTCTGTAAATAATTTGATAATTTCAGCTTCTAAGCTCGTCCCGTAGTACCTAAACAGTTATCTATTTGTTTAAACTTTAAGAATTTTTAACTGCCGAACAAATTAAAACATCGAAATTTGTATAATCCCTTTTTCGTTTTTTTTAGAAACCCTACCTCTAATAAAATGTCAGCTCCAAGGCACATGCGAAAATACATAAACCTTGAAAATTTGCTTAAATAATTGCGAATTTTTAGCGGCCACATTGTTGCCCTTTTTCATGATTTTCGTTTTTCAAGTCAGTTATGCACAAAATCCTACCTAAGAAAATAATTTTGAATCTCCGGAACATCTGAAAGTGCCTAAACATTATTATCCACCAATATGTTATCATTATATATGGACGTTTCTTACACAGGAGGAGGAGGAGGATATAACATACTAGTAAAAGGTGCTTGCATACTGCAAGCATTTCATCACACCTTAAAAAAACATTAATTTTTAGAGAGATATTTCTTCATGGGAACTATTTCTTTAATTCAAAACATTTCTCCTAGGGATCAAATATCTTTTTTTTTCCTTATGGAAAAATAATGGAGTAAAACAAATGCTAATTTTTCAAATAATATGATTATTATATGTTTTTCACATGGCATTAATAATACCTCACATTTATGCCAAATTATAAATTTAGAAGTGAAATAACATTTATCTAATTGTTAAAATTTAAATATTTTTTAACGGCCGTAGTAAGAATTTTATAGATACAATAAGATGTTTATTCGTTTAAATAGACTAAACTCTAGTTAATTTGAAAATATCAGCTCTCTAACTTGCACCGTAGTATCAAAACATTTACCTATTTGTAAAAATTTTAACAATTTTTAACTGCCAAACAAATCAAAATATGAAAATTTGTATAATCCCTTTTTGGTTTTTTACAAATCCTATCTCTAAAAAAAATTTCAACTCCGTAGCACTTTAGGAAATACATAAACCTCGAAAATTTGTTTAAACAATTGCGAATTTTTAGCCGCCGCATTGTTGCACTTCTTCAAGATTTTCGTTTTTTCTAGTCGGTTTTGCAAAAATCCTACACAAAAAAAAATTCGAATATCCAGCTCATCTGGAAGTGCCTAAACATTATCCTCCTCCTCCTCCTCCTCTGTAAGAAACGTCGATATATAATGATATAATACTAGAAGTTGCATATCATCTAAACATAAAAAAACATTAATTTTTCATATTTCATTGTTACAAATATTTTTTTAATTCTAAATATTTCACCTCCGGAGGGATTTTCGTTTTTCCCTTATGTAAAAACAATAGATTAAAACAATCCCAAAGCTTTGCAATTTAAAGAATTTTAAACTTTCTCCATTATGGGGTACTATTGCTACACATTTTTGCCAAATTTTAAAGTTGTAGTACTTCTAGAGGTGAAATAATATTTTTCCAATTGTTTAAATATTAAAAATTTTTAATCGCCGCCGCAATATGGTTATGGAGGTAGTCAAATGTATAATTGTGCAAATGCACTACTCTGTGCATAATTTGAAAATTTCAGCTTCCTAGCTCATACCGTATCGTCTAAACAGTTATCTATTTGTTTAAATTTTAAGAATTTGTAACTGCCAAACAAATTAAAATATCAAAATTTCTATAATCCCTGTATCATTTTTTACAAATCCTATCTCTTAAAAAAATTTCAGCTCCGTAGCATATTCGAAAATACATATACCTTGAAAATTTCTTTAAAAAATTTCAAATTTTTAGCGGCCGCATTGTAGCACTTTTTCAAGATTTTCGTTTTTTCTAGTCGGTTTTGCACAAAATCCTAGTTAAGAAAAAAATTTCAAATCTCTGGCACATCTGAAAGTGCCTAAATATTAGAATCATCCTATCATTATATATCGACGACTCTTACAGAGGAGGATATAACATCATCATTATATATAGACGTTCCTTACAGAGGAGGAGGAGGAGGATATAACATACTAGTAGTTGGTCCTTGCATACTGCAAGCATTTAGCATTAGTACCCCATAATGAAGAAAGTGTAAAAATTTTAAAGTTACAACATTTGAGGATTGTTTTAAACTATTATTTTTACATGTGGCAAAAACGAAAATTGCTGCGAAGGTGAAATCTTTAGAATTAAAAGAATATTTGTAATGATGAAATGTCTGTCTGAAAAATGAATGTTTTTTCAAGGTGATATGAAATGCTTGCCGTATGCAAGCCCCAACTACTAGTATGTTATACCCTCCTCCTCAGTAAGAGTCGTCGATATATAATGATATATAACATATAGGAGGATACTAATGTCCAGCTCAAACTACAAGAGCTAGAGAGCTGAAAGTTTTATATTTTGTAGATATTATAAAGAAACTTTCAGATTAAATGAGACTTCTCACCTAAGTGACTTGAGTTCGGAAATATATAAACCATGAAAATTTGTTTAAACAATTGCGAATTTTTAGCGGCCGCATTGCTGCACTTTTTCAAGATTTTCGTTTTTCTAGTTGGTTTTGCACAAAATCCTAGTTAAGAAAAAAATTTCAAATCTCTGGCACATCTGAAAGTGCCTAAATATTAGAATCATCCTATCATTATATATCGACGACTCTTACAGAGGAGGATATAACATCATCATTATATATAGACGTTCCTTACAGAGGAGGAGGAGGAGGATATAACATACTAGTAGTTGGTCCTTGCATACTGCAAGCATTTAGCATTAGTACCCCATAATGAAGAAAGTGTAAAAATTTTAAAGTTACAACATTTGAGGATTGTTTTAAACTATTATTTTTACATGTGGCAAAAACGAAAATTGCTGCGAAGGTGAAATCTTTAGAATTAAAAGAATATTTGTAATGATGAAATGTCTGTCTGAAAAATGAATGTTTTTTCAAGGTGATATGAAATGCTTGCCGTATGCAAGCCCCAACTACTAGTATGTTATACCCTCCTCCTCAGTAAGAGTCGTCGATATATAATGATATATAACATATAGGAGGATAGTAATGTCCAGCTCAAACTACAAGAGCTAGAGAGCTGAAAGTTTTATATTTTGTAGATATTATAAAGAAACTTTCAGATTAAATGAGACTTCTCACCTAAGTGACTTGAGTTCGGAAATATATAAACCATGAAAATTTGTTTAAACAATTGCGAATTTTTAGCGGCCGCATTGCTGCACTTTTTCAAGATTTTCGTTTTTCTAGTTGGTTTTGCACAAAATCCTACCTAAGAAAAAAATTTCGAATCTCCAGCTTATCTGGAAGTGCCTAAACATTAGTATCCTCCTGTTATATGTTATACATCATTATATATCGACGACTCTTACAGAGGAGGATTTAACAGGAGGATACTAATGTCCAGCCCAAACTACAAGAGCTAGAGAGCTCCATGTTTCATTTTTTGTAGATATGATGGAGAAACCTACAGATAAAATGAGACTTCTTGCCTAAGTGACATGAGTTCGACTCCAGAAATTCCGAAATTTGCGTTTTTTCCCATAAGAAAAGCATGGCGCCATTTTTGTAAATTAATTATGGGCACTTACCGGTAAACTAGAAAAATGAAATTATCAGTGTTGCTAGATGGCCGCAATATCTATTAGGAATTATTGTCACTTTTGCTTACAGTGTCTTGGGTTCGACT
The DNA here is from genome assembly GCA_028673005.1 of Tanypteryx hageni. Taxonomy (NCBI): domain Eukaryota; kingdom Metazoa; phylum Arthropoda; class Insecta; order Odonata; family Petaluridae; genus Tanypteryx; species Tanypteryx hageni. The sequence goes on from CM054114.1 coordinate 4,666,213, forward strand.
CCAGAAACCCCGGAATATCTCCCATAAGTTAGCATGGGAAAACGTAATCTATTGTGTAGACCAATCTAATAAGTTTAGGAAGCTGAAATTTTGCAAGATTATAGAACATTTCTCATAACCAATTATAAAAATGGAAAATTTTAAAATTGTTAATTTTTAGGGGTTGTTTTAACCCCATTTGAACATTAAAGTTTAATAATATTTTAGGTTCTACGGGATGAGCTAGGAAGCTGCAATCTTCAAATTATTTACAGAACAGCGCATTTGCACAAATAAACATTTCAATCTCTCCATATATATTGCGGCAACCGTTGAAAATGTTTAAATTTTAAACAATTAGAAAAATATTATTTTACTTCTAGAAGTTCTACAACTTTAAAATTTGGCTCAAATGTGTAGCATTAGTACCCCATAATGGAGAAAATGTATAATGTTTAAAATTGCAACATTTGGGGATTGTTTTAAACTATTATTTTTACATGTAGGAAAAACGAAAATCGCTGCAGAGGTGAAATTTTTTGGAATTAATAGAATAATTTTAATGGTGAAATTTCTATCTGAAAAATTATTGTTTTTTCAAGGTAAGATGAAATGCTTGCAGTATGCAAGCACCTTCTACTATAGTATGTTTCTCGTCTTATGAAGCTTGACCTTGAAATCCTCTGTGAGTGACTATTTCTGCATCCAATCAACGCTCGAGTAACGGGCGACGGAGAGGGGAGAAGCTCAGTCTCTCTCTCTCGCCATCGTGCTGTTCACATCGCTCTTAGTCGACTATGTTGCCAGCTCTACTGCGTTCACGCTTCCGTTGCGATCTCTTTATCACTTTCACTTTGCACCTTGTTATCACTTTAACGCAATGGAAAATGGCCGGTAGTAATAAACAATGACCGTAAGTTTTTCTGCGACGCGTCGCCTTTCATTCGCAAGCAGATCATTTCAAGAGCGGATATCTGGCAATGCTGTTAGGTTTTTCCATGCAATTCGAAAGCCGCGGGTGACGGGGGAGAGGGAAAAGGGAAGAAGGGGAGAGGGAAAAGGTTCTCATAGGCTACTTGCTATGTGAAGGTCAAGCTTCATAAGACGAGAAACATACTATAGTATGTTATATCCTCCTCTGTAAGAGTCGTCGATATATAATGTTATATAACATATAACAGGAGGATACCAATGTTTAGGCACTTCCAGATGTACTGGAGATTGGAAATTTTTTTCATAGGTAGGATTTTGTGCAAAACCGACTAGAAAAAACGAAAATCTTTAAAAAGTGCAACATTGCGGCCGCTAAAAATTTGCAATTGTTTAAACAAATTTTCATGGTTTATGTATTTTCGAATGTGCGACGGAGTTGAAATTTTTTTTGTAAGTAGAATTCCTAAAATAACGAAATAGGGATTATACAAATTTTGATATTTTAATTTGTTTGGCAGTTAAAAATTCTTAAATTGTAAACAAATGGATAACTGTTTAGGTACTACGGGTTGAGCTAGGAAGCTGAAATATTCAAATTATTTACAAAGTAGTGAATTTGTGCAAATAAATGTTTCAATATTACCATATATGAATTGCGGCGGCCGTCAAAAATTATTTAATTTTAAACAATTAGAAAAATATTATTTTACTTTTAGAAGTGCTACAACTTTAAAATTTGGCTAAAATGTGTAGCATTAGTACCCTATAATGAGGATAGTGTAAAATTTTTAAAATTGCGACATTTTGGGATTGTTTAAACTATTATTTTTACATGTGGGAAAAACGAAAATCGCTGCGGCGGTGAAATCTTTAGAATTAAAAGAATATTTGTATTGATGAAATATCTGTCTTAAAAATTTAATGTTTTTTCAAGGTGAGATGAAATGCTTGCAGTATGCAAGCACCTTTTACTAGTATGTTATATCCTCCTCCTCTGTAAGAGTCGTCGATATATAATGATATATAACATATAGGAGGATACTAATGTCCAGCTCAAACTACAAGAGCTAGAGAGCTGAAAGTTTTATATTTTGTAGATATTATAAAGAAACTTTCAGATTAAATGAGACTTCTCACCTAAGTGACTTGAGTTCGGAAATATATAAACCACGAAAATTTAGCATGGCGCCATTTTTGTAAATTAATTATGGGCACTTACCGGTAAACTAGAAAAATGAAATTATCAGTGTTGCTAGATGGCCGCAATATCTATTAGGAATTATTGTCACTTTTGCTTACAGTGTCTTGGGTTCGACTCCAGAAACCCCGGAATATCTCCCATAAGTTAGCATGGGAAAACGTAATCTATTGTGTAGACCAATCTAATAAGTTTAGGAAGCTGAAATTTTGCAAGATTATAGAACATTTCTCATAACCAACTATAAAAATCGAAAATTTCAAAATTGTAAATTTTAGGGGTTGTTTAAGCCCCATTTGAACATTAAAGTTTAATAATTTTTTAGAGAGGAAATAAGAAATGACGAGCTAGGCCCAACAATAACCAAAGAAGAGTTTTATAAAGCTATTAATAATCTTAATTCAGGCAAGGCAACAGGTGTTGATGGTATACCTGCAGAACTTTTGAAGAACTTAGGGGAGGAAGCAAAAGAACATTTCTTTAAAATTATAAAAGATTGTTACGATAAAGGAAATTACCTGATGACTTTATAAAAAGTAAAACTATAAGTTTACCAAAGAAGGGGAATGCAGTGGAGTGCAGTAACTACAGAACAATTTCACTACTTTCGCACGCCTCAAAAGTTTTAATTTATATCGTGAAAAACAGAATAAAAAGGAAAATAGAACATTATATTAGTGAAGATCAATTTGGATTTAGAAGTGGGAGAGGAACGAGAGAAGCTATATTAGCCCTCAGGGTGATAATGGAAAGATGTTTAGAAATGAACAGGACATTATATTTAACGTTTATTGATTTGGAGAAGGCCTTTGATACAGTTAATTGGGAACTGTTGTTTAAGACTATGAAAAAAATAGGTATTGATTGGAGGGACAGAAGATTAATTTTTAAGCTTTATCAAAATCAAACTACAAGAATAAATATAAATGGATTAGAGAGTGAAGCAAAGATAAGGAAAGGAGTAAGACAAGGATGTCCGCTATCTCCATATTTGTTTAATATGTTCATTGAAGAAAGTATAGAAGTTATGAAGGAAAAGACAAAAGGCATAAAAAATAAATGGAGTTAGAATACACTGCATTAGATTTGCAGATGACATTGTAATATTCAGCGATTCAAAAAGAGAAATGAATAAAATGCTGAAAGTATTATCGGACACGTTAAAACAGTGGGAATTAAAGATAAATATCAAGAAAACCAAATTGATGGTTATAGGCAAAAGTAATGCAGGGACAATATCAAAGATCAAAATAGACAATCAGGAAATTGAGCAGGTGAAGCAGTTTTGCTACCTAGGTAGTACAATTACTGAAGATAATAGATGTGTACAGGAAGTGAAAAGAAGAATCGCACTTGCAAAGCAAGCTTTTCAATGCAAAAGGAGCCTACTGACAAGCAGTCACATGAATTTGGAAGTAAGGAAATCCTTTGCAAAAGCTTTTGTCTGGAGTACCATACTTTATGGTAGTGAAAGTTGGACGTTAGGAAAGAGGGAGAGGTCCCGTCTGGAAGCGACAGAAATGTGGATATGGAGAAGATTGATAAAGACAAGTTGGACAGAGAGAAAGACAAACCTTGAAGTTTTGGAAGAAGTAAAAGAAGAAAGGAAACTGATCAGAGGAATGGAAGAAAGGAAGGCAAAATTTTTAGGCCATGTGATTAGACATAATGGATTAATTGTGAACATCTTGGAGGGGAAACTTTTAGGGAAGAAAGGAAGAGGCAGACCAAGAAAGAAATACCTAGATGACGTGGAGTCAGTGATGGGAGTTGAGAAGTACGAGATGTTGAAGAGAATGGCAGAGGACAGGAGTTCATGGTTGCAGCGACAAGGCTTAGCCTTTAGATGAAGAAGAAGAATTTTTTAGGTACAACGGGATGAGCTAGGAAGCTGCAATTTTCAAATTATTTACAGAACAGTGCATTTGCACAAATAAACATTTCAATCTCTCCATATATATATTGCGGCAACCGTTAAAAATGTTTAAATTTAAAAAAATTAGAAAAATATTATTTTACTTCTAAAAGTGCTACAACTTTAAAATTTGGCTGAAATGTGTAGCATTAGTACCCCATAATGGAGAAAGTGTAAAATGTTTAAAATTGCAACATTTGGGGATTGTTTTAAACTATTATTTTTACATGTGGGAAAAACAAAAATCGCTGCGGAGGTGAAATTTTTAGAATTAATAGAATATTTGTAATGATGAAATATCAGTCTGAAAAATTAATGTTTTTCAAGGTGAGATGAAATGCTTGCAATGTGCAAGCACCTTCTACTAGTATGTTATATCCTCCTCTGTAAGAGTCGTCGATATATAATGATGATAACAGGAGGATACTAATGTTTAGGCACTTCCAGATAAGCTGGATATTCGAAATTTTTTTCATAGGTAGAATTTTGTGCAAAACCGACTAGAAAAAACGAAAATCTTGAAAAAGTGCAATAATGCGGCCGCTAAAAATTCGCAATTATTTAAACAAATTTTCATGGTTTATGTATTTCCGCATGTGCTACGGAGTTGAATTTTTTTTTATAAGTAGAATTTCAAAAAAAACGAAACAGGGATTATACAAATTTTGATATTTTAATTTGTTTGGCAGTTAAAAATTCTTAAAGTTTAAACAAATAGATAACTCTTTAGATATTACGGAATGAGCTATGGAGGTGAAATTTTCAAGTTATGTACAAAGTAGTAAACTAGCTCAAAAAACATTTCAATTTTACCATAGAGGAATTTCGGCGGCCGTTAAAAATTATTTAAATTTAAACAATTAGAAAATATTATTTGACATCTAGAAGTGCTACAACTTTAAAATTTGGCTCAAATGTGTATCATTAGTACCCCATAATGGAGAAAGTGTAAAATTTTTAAAATTGCAACATTTGGGGATTGTTTTAAAATATTATTTTTACATGTGGGAAAAACGAAATTCGCTGCGGAGGTGAAATATTTAGAATTAAAAATATATGTGTAATGATGAAAGATGAATAATGAATGTTTTTTTATGTTGAGATGAAATGCTTGCAGTATGCAAGCACCAACTACTAGTATGTTATATCCTCCTCTGTAAGAGTCGTCGATATATAATGATATATAACATACTAGTAGTTGGTGCTTGCATACTGCAAGCATTTCATCTCACATTAAAAGAACATTCATTTTTCCGACAGAAATTTCAACATTACAAATAGTCTTTTAATTCTAAAGATTTCATTTCTGCAGCGATATTCGTTTTTCCCACATGTAAGAATAATAGTTTAAAACAATCTCCAAATGTCGCAATTTGTGAGTGTGTGTGTGTGTGAGTGTGTGTGTGTGTTATTATTATTATTATTTATCACTGGAGTCGGGGAGATTTTATGCTCTCACCGTCACCTTATTTATTTATTTAATCATTTTCTTTGATTCATTTATTCATTCATTTATTTATTTTAAAATCATTTTGTATTTCGATGACAGCTCTCGGAGCTGGGAGGCAAGCACTGGGTGGGCCCCGCCAAAGGGGCTGCAACACCAATCTTGGGGCCCATGTTCCACTGCATATTGCCTTCTTCCCCCTTTATATATTTATCCAGCTTAATATTTCGTCTCTTTTTCAAGACTCGTTCATATTTTATGCAAGGTCTGTGTGAAGAGTGAGTCCATCTCCGTTGATGCTGCATAGTACATTCCTATGTGACCATATGTTCTTGAATGCTTCTTCTTGGCCCATTACAACGCTGTGTTGGTACTCGTTTCTCAATCTTCTGTCTAGTGTACGTTTCAAATATTCGGGGAGCTCAAGGGTTGTTACTTTACCTCTGAAATACAACGTCATCCGTTTATAAGTTGTCGCCTTTGCTAAGGTTATTAGGTAGTTGGAAAGTTTTATTCCGACATCCTTATCCCATTTTTGTTTCGCTAATCCCGAATAGAGATCTTGGGGATAGATGGTACATCTTCCAGTTAGCGCTTTAACATAAGTTGTGACGGTATTCCATATTGATTGAACCTTTCTACATTCAAATATTAAATGCCACGTGTCTCCCACTTGGCCCGGACACCATGGGCAAGTTCTACTTTCGAGTACGCCAATGTTGCGGAGGAAGACGGCATCTGCCACTTTTCCATGGGCTACTCTCCACGCTATATCTGCATCGTGGCCAAAAGTCGGTAAAGCTCTTATTTCTTGCCAGTGGACTTTGTCCTCAGTAACCCCTCCTTTCATTGGCCATGCACCTCCTCTCCGCATGTACAGAAGTTCGTGATATGCCCATCTTTTCTTTATAGGTAGAGGAATGAAACTTTTAACTCTCACACTCCTGATTTGAAAATCTGGGCACGGGTTGGGTGGCGGCCATCCTGTTGGGAATGGACGCCCGTTTTCTTCTTCATATGCATTATCCGCGATCTTCGGGTTAAGTATCGACCAGGCCTTCAAGATGGAGTTGTAAAACGGGCCAATGGTTCTACTGTAGCAAGGGTTTTGTTGCGAGAGAAATATTCCAAATACCTGATCTTGTCGTCTATATCTTTTGAGTATTTTGGCTGCAAAGATTCTCAAAGGGCTTTCATGTTCACCGAAAAGCAGACGCTGACAAAATAGGAACCTGAATGCCAACATTTTGTCTTCCAAGCTTACAAGGGAAAGGCCCCCTTCTTTAATAGGCGTTGTTAAAACTCTTCCATCAGTCCAATGCTTCCCACGGTACCACAGAAACCCCGCGAGTCTCGCTTGAAGGCGCCTAAGGAACTGCGAGGATGGAGTGAAGCACTGTAAAATGTGCCATATCTTGGGGGCAATGAATTGATTAATGGCTAGTGCTCGTGCTCTCAGTGGTAGTGGACCTAATCTTGGCTTCCAGATTCGGAGGGCTTCTGAGATTCTGTTGTTTATTTCTTCGTTGTTGGCATGGTGGACTACACGGCTGTCATTACCAACAATGACCCCTAAATATTTGGTGGTATCTTGCGTCCAAGAAAAACCCAGCGGTCTATCTGTTCTCCCTTTCCACCTGCCTACCCAAAGACCTTTGCTTTTCAGGGTGTTCAGGGATGCACCGGATACGCGCGAGAAATCCCTGAAGCATGAAGCTACTCGTTCGAAGTCCTAATTGCTGGTGATGAAGACGGAAACATCATCTGCGTAGGCACTAACAACGAGTGTATTTACGGACGGGTTCGGTAGGGGGAGGCCCCTTGTTCTGCGCTTGAGCATGCCGATGAGTGGTTCTAGGGAAAGGGAGTATAACTGCCCCGAAAGTGGGCAGCCCTGCTTGATGCCTCTCTTGACGGGTATCGGGCTGGTAAGGGTGCTGGCTACGCGCACGTGACACCGAGCTTCATGGTATAGTGTCTTCAGGTAATCGATGAACGTATTTCCGAACCCCATTCTTCCTAATGTCATGTAAAGGTAATTGTGATCTACCTTATCGAACGCTTTTCGTTGGTCTAGGAAGAGCACTGCGAGAGGGTCGTTGGCACTGTTGGTGGTGTTGATGACATCTCTGACGAGGCTTATGTTGTCAAAAATAGTGCGACCAGGTACGCAGTAACTTTGCTCAGGTGAGACAAGAGAGCCTATGACGACGGATAGTCTTTCAGACATGGCTTTTGCAATAATTTTATAGTCCACGTTTAGTAGTGAGAGTGGTCTCCAGTCGTCTATAGTTTTCGGATCACCGCATTTAGGCATAAGGGTGATGACCGCTGTCGAGCTTGAGCGTGGTAGGCGCCCTGTGAAGAAACTGGCCTCGACCATCCGCTGGAAGGGTATTTTCAGTGAACCCCACAACTTTACATATAGCTCGGCTGTCAATCCGTCCATTCCTGGCGCTTTATTCCTCGCAAGTTTTTTTAAAGCGTTGCTGAGGTCTTCGGCGCGGAGCGGTGAATCGAGGATAAGTTTTTCACTTTCTGAGAGCGTGAGTACTTCATCAAGGATGTCGTCTTCTTCTGGCGGCACATCTGACTCTTCCTCTGTAGGAGGGCCATATATTTTTAGAAAGTGTTTTCTAACAATAGCGCGTAGTTCTATGGGTTCAGTCACTATTTGCCCATCTATCTCCAGTTTGGTGAGTGGTTTTGGGAGGGTTCTTCTGGCCCATGCGGCGAGATGCTCCAGTGCAGGAGAATTGTTTTCGACCAGTTTCTCCCATCCTATCCGTGCCAGTAGAGTTTGTGACTCCAGAGCTTTGGAGGTTAGGTACGTATCATCCTCAAGCATGCTCATACATCTTGCATATTTTAAGGCATAGTCTTTAATTTCATCCTTGATTAATTCCCATTTTCCGACAGGATCACTGATAGTATTGGTTTCATTTGCAATAATGTCAATGATGGTTCGAGCGTTTTTAATAAAGTTGTGGGAGTTCAGGAGAGCGTTGTTGAACCGCCAGAAGGGCGCGCGCCTAACTTTTGCGTTTAGTGTAAGACTCATTGCGAGCGCTCTGTGATCTGAGAAAGAGTTAATTAATTTCATGTTTTTAACATTTACAAGAAGATTATCTGACACATAGAATCTATCTAATCTAGCCGAAGCATCGCTTGGTTGTTTGGTATTAGGGAAAGTAAATCCGGAGGTTGCAGAGCCTTTTTCTTCCCACGCGTCACGTAAATTGAGGGATGTAATGAGATCACGTAACGCTTCCGCAACTCTTGGGTTTCGTTCAATCCCTGATTTTCGATCCTTGGTGGGATTTAACGTAACGTTGAAATCACCACCGATGATTATTCTGGTTCTTGAGTCAGAGGTGGATAGCACGTTGGCAACGTGCCTCTTAATATTTTCAATAGCTCGTATTGCATTTTCTTGAGCGTGCGAGCCGTAGTATGATATTATTAGCAGTGTCATACTGGGGGAATCATTGAATGTAAATGTTGTTTGCTGCACATGTCCTGGAACTAGCACCGTCGAGTGGCTTTTGGTGATGTTTAGACTCTTTTTGTATCCTATAATTGTACCCGTGTGGTGCGAACTTGGTGGGTTGAACACAAAGTCATACCTTGACTGAACGGATAGGAAAGCGGCCTCGTTTGTGTTGGACTCTTGCACTAGTATTATGTCCGGCGACCATTTTTGTAAAAACAATTCAAAGAGGGCCCATTTCCTTACACTCTGTGTGTGTGTGTGGGGGGGGGGGGGGTGTGGATAAAGGAGACGAGAGAACTTATGTCGGATAAATTTTTTTATCCTTCAATACACTAAGCACACTGGTAAACTTCCGTCTTACACACACCGTCCATTCTGCTACTCAGCTACATTCACGTCGTCGTCCCACTTTCATTCGTGCCAACCTCTCGCCATATTGCCATCACCTAACTCTCTCACCCCCCAGCATCCACTCTGAACAACTGACGATCACCACCCGTCAAAACAAGCAACGATCAACACCCGTACACCATCTCAGCACCACAACTCGGCCATCCTATTAATCGTCCGTCCCGGACGATGACAGGTCATCCTCCATGTCTCGGTAGAACCCTCTCCATGGCTTCATGTTCTCTGCTACGGCATCCTGGACCCTCAAGGCTACCAACCTTCTCCACATCATAGCGGTCCTTAGGGTACACCTTTGTGATTCAGTAAGGTCCCAGGAACTTGTTCCTCAACTTCAGACCTGCTCCAAACTGCGTCCTCTTCACCGCCACTATGTCACCCACCTCATACTTTGTGGCCTCCTTGCATCGACGATTGAATCTCCGTCTATTCTCCTCCTGGACCCTTGCAATGGCTTCCTTGGCCCGCGGCCCGCTTACGCAGGTCGTTCCTTGCCCCTGTAAAAGAGGTACGCATCTCCTCCTCAATTATCTCCTGCAGTTTGACATCCTCTGGATTCCTCATCGTCGTCCCCATTAAAAGTTCAAATGGGGTGGTGCCAATGGACCATTGGGGTGTGCTGTTAACTGCCCGCTGCACCCGACTTATGGACTTGAACCACTTCAATGGCTCCTCTGCAGACAGCTTCGCGAAGACTGCCACCAGGATACTCTGCATCCTCTCTACCTGACCATTCCCTCTTGGCGCACCTGTCGTAATGGTGAAATGTTTTATATTCCCCTCCAGGCAATATTGCTCAAACTCCCCAGCCATAAATGCCTTGTTGCGATCCGTAATGATCTGCCTTGGATTACCAAAAGTTTGCTGGTGGACCCTCAGCTTCTCTAGCACCTCTGCCGTGTCCAACGTCTTAGTCGCAAAGAGCCAGGCAAACTTAGTAAATGCATCCACAAGCACAAGGAGGTACTTGTAGCACTTTTTATTTGACGGCAATGGCCTCAAATGATCTATATGTAACGTGTCTAAAGGGAGGTCTTCTTTTGGAATAGGGTTCAGGAAACCCTCCGCCTTTTCTTGCTTTCTAGCCGCCAATATGCATGGACTGCAGTTTTGGATATACTTCTCTATCTTTTTCTCCATCTTATTCATCCAGTACTGCCTCCCAATCATTCTCATTGTCTTCTTGATGCCAAAGTGTCCTGTGTCATGGGACCTCTGAATAATCTCTCACTCCATACCTTTCGGGATGACTAGTCTCTGTACTCCACCTTCTTCCTTGTAAAGTAAATCTCCCCTCAGCAAAAAATCATCAAATGTTCTACCTCCACGTAAGACCACCTTAATTGCCTTTAGTCCTTTGTCCCCATTCTGCGCCCTGTCTACTCGGTCCAGCAGTACATCCCGTAAAGCAAGCACATAGGGATATTTGCTCATGGCATCAACATGCCTCATTCTCGTCCCAGGCCGGTGCTCGACCTCGTAATTGAACTGTTTTAGCTCCATTACCCATCTTGCGACCTTAGGTGCTAGGCTGTCCTTCTTAAGGGTTAGTTCAAATGCCTCACAGTCTGTGATGATCTTAAGTGGATTCCAAGCAAATACACCTGCAACTTCTGCACTGCTTTTACCACAGCCAACACCTCAAACTGGTAGCTGTGAAGCTTCTTCTCTGCTTCTGATGTCTTCCTGCTCATGTAGTAGACCGGGTGGAGCTGGTTATCATCCTTGGACCTCCTTAGGAGAATCGCCCCTAAGCCATTCATAGATGCATCTGTGTGAAGCTCGGTCTCCAGCCATGGATTGTAAATCCGCAGCACAGGCTCAGCTGCCATTGCCTTCTTCAGCATCAGGAATGCTTGATGTTCATCCTTACCCATCAGAGCTTTTCTCCCGCTCTTCAGAAGATCACTAAGTGGCTTGGCAATCTTAGCATAGCCTTGCACATATTTGCGGAAGTAACCTGCCAATCCCAAGAAACTCCGTAGTTGTCTCTCTGTCCTCGGCTCGGGAAAATTAACAAGGGCAGCTACTTTGTCCGGCGACGGCTGAACCGTACTATTATCCACAACATGTCCTATGAATTCAATTCGTCTATGCAGCAGTTGGCATTTCCTCCAATTGATCTCTAATCCATATCTGTTTGCGATTTCTAGCACTTCCCTCAATCTATCCACTGCCTCACTCTCGCTTTCAGCCACAATTATTATGTCGCCCAAATAAATTTGTACAATCCCACGCTTCACCCGCTCCCGAAAAACAAATGAAATGAATCTCTGAAACACGGCTGGGGAATTGCACAACCCAAATGGGACTCTAGTGAACTCATACTGTCCTATAGGTGTCACAAAGGTGGTATATTTTCTGCTCCCTTCTGCTACTTGCACATGAAAGAAACCATCTTTTAAGTCCAGCGTAATAAACACCTTTGCCTCCACTAACCTATCCAAAATGTCCTCTATCAAAGGCAGGGGGAAATGCTGTCTAACCATGACCTTGTTAATCGGTTTGTAGTTCACACATATTCTTGCACTCCCATCTTTCTTCCTGGCCACAACCACCCGACTAGCGAACTCAGAATGGCTGGTCGTGATTATCCCCTTTTCCAACCACTCTTCCACCTGCTCGTCAACTTCGGCCGACTCCTTAGGTGATAACCGCCGTGGTCTCCGGCTAATGGGCGTCTCATTCTTTAGGACTATTTTCATCTTAATCGGCACCTCTTCCATCTTCTTATGCTGGTAATTCCCGACTAATTCTCTAACCTTGCTGCCTAATTCTGGGTCTAAATTACTGCACTGGTCGTCATCTGCGGCAATAAGCAGCATACAGCCCTCTTCTGGCCATATCTGAGCCTCGCTCCTGCTTAACTTCACTGAAGCATGGTTCAACAGTTCATCACCTAAGAGAGCTCTCACATAAGGAAAGGTTTCAGCAGGCACTACCGAGTACAACAGTGGATATGGGACTCCGTCGATAACAGTCGTCGTCTTAAGTCGGCCTAGCGTCTTGATCATCCCCCCACCTGCGGCTTCTAGAACCTGCTCGTGCCTTTCAAAGTCCAGTTCACCTAACTCCTTGCAAAGGTCTTCGGCAATGATATTGTAGTGACTCCCACCATCAATTAGACAGTCCACATTGACTCTGTTAATTTTCACAGTCTTAATCCTATTTTTCCGGCCCTCTGACCGCAACTGTAACAAACCTGCTCTATCAGTGCTCTTTTCTACATGGAAAACATCCCGTTGACCACCACTCGAAGGCGAACCTGGGCATTTCGCGGCAATATGTCCGAACCCGAGGCACTTGGTCCCCCTTTCCTTAAACTTACAATCACGGCTCAAATGTCCTACGCCCCCACAATTGAAGCACCTAGCCTGTTTTGTTTTGTTAGAAAAGTTCGACCCAGGACTCCTTGGTACTTCCACCTCACGCTGCGGCCTATTCGTAGACATTTTGCTCCTCATCATCTCGTAATATTTTACCTTCTCCCGAAACTCGGCAAATGTCTTAGCCCCATACAGCATCGCCTTATTTACCTCACTATCCCGAAGACCGTCGATAATATATTGAGTGATTTCCGGTTCCAGATCAATCCTACTAGCTATTTTCCTCATCTGCAGGATGTACTCTTGGTGGGATTCCCCTTCCTTCTTGTTGCGCCTAAATAGCAACTGATGAATCTCACGACTGTTTGTCTTCGATTCAAACTCCTCCGTCAGGGCCTCCTTAAGTGCTCCCCACGTCTTGAATACTAGTTCCGCCTCCAGCCACAGCTTCGCGGTTCTCTCGAGGCACTTCTTCGCAAAAACCAACATCCGTAGTGACGACCACTCGTACAATTCACTGTGCTCCTCGATGAGTTCAATCCACTTGCCTACTGGGAAGGCCTTGTCCTCTCCGGTGAATTTCGGGATCGTCCCTTCTATATCCCTGAACTGAAGCTGTCCCCTCATAACTTTGTGGCGTTGTTCGTCGCGCAACGCATCACGCTCAGATTCGGCCTCTGCCAACTCGCGCTGTAGCTGCTCTACGGTTCGACTTGTTGCCCGCCTCTCTCTCTCAGAAAGATCTTCAGGTGAAGCCATCTTCCAACACCTATTCACACTAGCACGAAGACACAAAAAGTACTTTCCCCTCCCCACGGCTATACCAGGCACACGCTAGTCTCAGGCTACTTCCTCGTCACGTGATCCTACGTCAGTCCAACACTACCTTCCCGCGCTTTTTCTCGTCATGTGACCCACCAGCTAGATAGCGTCCATTACGTGAGAACTGACTTCACCAAAATGGATTCCCACGCTTTTTCTTTCGAAGTCTTAAATGTTTCAACACAAAACGTTTATCAGCTAGGAAATTATACCACCCTAAAATATCACTCTTCTAACTAATAACCTTTCTCGTCTCTCGGCAAATAAAGTCCAAAATATGCAGCGTGCTCCTTTCGTCTTTAGGCCAACACAACTACACTTTGATGAGAAATGCAAGGTCTCGTCTTTCGTAAGATAACGTCTCGTCTTTCGTAATATAACGTCTCATCTTTCGTATAATAACGTCTCGTATTTCATAAGATAACGCCTCGTCTTTCGCAAAATAACGTCTCGTCTTTCGTAAAATAACGTCTCGTCTTTCGTAAGATAACGTCTCATCTTTCGTATAATAACGTCTCGTATTTCATAAGATAACGCCTCGTCTTTCGCAAAATAACGTCTCGTCTTTCGTAAAATAACGTCTCGTCTTTCGTAAGATAACGTCTCGTCTTTCGTAAAATAACGTCTCGTCTTTCGTCTATCCGTCTTACATATAAACTTCTATTCGTCTTATAAATAAACTAAAAATCGTCCTACTGGTTCCATGGCGCGTCTTCGTCTCACGTTCCTTTCCACATCCCGGACGAGCCCCCAAAAGTTGTGGGGTGCGGATAAAGGAGACGAGAGAACTTATGTCGGATAAATTTTATTATCCTTCAATACACTAAGCACACTGGTAAACTTCCGTCGTACACACACCGTCCATTCTGCTACTCAGCTACATTCATGTCGTCGTCCCACTTTCACTCGCGCCAACCTCCCGCCATCTTGCCATCACCTAACTCTCTCACCCCCCAGCATCCACTCTGAACAACTGACGATCGCCACCCGTCACAAACAAGCGACGATCACCACCCGTACACCATCTCAGTCCCACAACTATATATATACAGAGGAACTTCTATAACTTCTATCACAAAGGAAAGCAAAAATTATTCGTTTTATGGAAATTTCGAGTTATGAAAATATATTTTTTAATTTTTCTTTAATCGAATTAACATCAACTTTATTCCCATAAGCATATAACTCTAATTTTCAATATCATGCACATTATTGAAAACATCATCACCAATATTTTCTTTCATTAATATGTAAGATTTTACTCTCTTCAAAACACTAATAGCATCGCACGCTGTGATTGAAGGTAACATAGATAATAGTACAGTAAATCCTCGATTTAACGGACTAATAGGGGTAAAGAGTGGTCCGTTAAAGCCGAATGTTAGTTAAATGGTGAATGGGATTTTTCGATTCCAAAAACACACGTGTACCTACATGAGAAAACCTCCTTTACTGATGGTAATGATAATTAACGTATAAAATACCACATCTGCCCGAATATATTATACAAAATTGAATTTAAAACAACCACATCACCTTTTAATTCCGCAGGAAACGTTTTTTTTTATTTTAAGAAAATACGTCGTCACTGAAATATCGTGAATTTCGTGTTATGATTATATCTGAATTGATTCAGACTTTGCCATCAAATAACCTATTTCTTTTCATTTATTCATCGCAAAACACCGGAATTTAATAAATATTTCTGAGAACTCCGATGGAACTCTTAAAAAAAATTCCGGACTTCATAAGCATCTGAAGCCACGATCAACTGGCTGGCATTCAATACCGTCCGCGAGCCAATGTACGGATCATATCATGTATACAATGGATTATTATTATAACATGTACTTAACGGGATAATTTATATCCACTAGAGTCACTTCATAATAATAAAATAAGAATAATGCTTATGTAGCTCGTCTCACAACTTTGAATCATAACGTGTTCTTTATCTCATCCTATATTCCACTCAGAATGCAAAAGAAACGGAAAACACATTGATGCGAAGTGGTTGCAAGCGAATAACACAGACGCATACTTTTTAACGTACAGTCATTTGTAAAAGTCTGTGGGCAAGCTCGGTCGCGCCGCACACGGCCAAACAGTGAAGTTAAAATATATGTTGGCACTACGTGATTCGCAGCGAGAGAGGGGAAGGGTGGTGTGGGATATATGTTTTGGAAGTTCGAGCGAATGAATGGAATCAAGGAATGGTCGTAGAATTGCAGGCTACCGGGGTCGAATTGAGACCGCGCCTTGCCCCAGAGGTCTCGAATTTAAGACCCAAAGACGGAGAAGTGTTTTCCATGCTCATGCCATACATGATTACGACTCAGCCCATATCCTCGAGGATATTCCACGTCTGAAATGGTTCACCAAAGGATATGGCTTTCCATTTCCGCTGGACTAACACTGTGGCTGCGTTACCGTGATCGCTAGGGACTTGAACCGACATCGGAGTAAAGGATGTGGACGCGTGCGTTAATACAAAATTTTTAATTTAAATTTTCGCTTATTTCATGGAATTGAGGTTGTATTTTTTGAGTTATTTTTTAATGAAAACCGAAAAGATGATTTTATGCTGCAGAATATTGTAAGTTTTAATAGCAATAGATATAGTAATATCTGTTATTCGAATAAGTATTCCAGTTTACTGGAAGAACAATAAATCGGCTTTGGCACTAGAAATACATAATAAACGAAAATTGTAGTATATTTTGTTGCATTATTAAAATTATGTTTCACTTAATCAAATTTTTACCATTGCCAGAGAACGTTGAGAAATTCTTTCTTCTTTTCAACAAATACATAAAATAGAATTGAATTATTTTATAAGCAAACATTTCCATTGCGTTTTTTATCAGTAATAAGCACTAAATGTCCTAAATTAGTGCATATCGGAAGAATAGGAAGAATTCGGCATTGTAACAAATTTGCTACCAATCTTTCACTAATACCAAAAATCCGCTCCCTCGAGGGTTCATGAAGATATTACGTTTTTTTTAAATTGTCGCTCGGATTTTTGAATTTAGAATCAGCCGCTACGCAAATAGCGCATAAAAATTTATAAAGCCATGTGACAACATAGCAAGGAAAACCTTTTGTCAATTCATCTCAGGTATAAAAGAGAAAAAAAAATAGTGAAAGGTGTAACAACTAGCCCCGGTCTCCCCTATGCATAAGGAAAATGTCATTTCTAGTGGGTATTTAGATAAATAAAATACACAGTAATGTTAATAAATTTAATATTCTGTGATGTCTCCATGAACTTCCATTGCGCTATGTAGTCGCCGTCCCATGGACCCCACTAGATTACGAAATATTTCCGGACGCCGCCCAAGAGAGGTCCATATCTCCCTGATATGTTTTTCCAGAGATTCAGGAGTGCGCTCGTATTCTACGGACCATTCCTGAACAACGATGCCCCACAGGTTTTCAATCGGGTTAAAATCTGGAGAACGCGCAGGCCAGGGAAGAACTCGTATTTCGGGAAGATTATTTAAAAAAATCCCTTATAATGCGTGCCGTATATATCGGTCTATTGTCCTGAGCAAATACGACTTCCTCGCCTTCAGGGACGATTTCATTCGCATATGGCAGAAGGTGCTCGCGAAGAATATCAATGTATAATCTTGCCGTCATTCTAGGCGGGATTCTCACCAAAGGACCGGGTCCAGCTGAAGTCATAGCACCCCAAAAACCTACACTTATGTGCCCTGACTTTTCAGTGTGGACCATATTTTGCGGCTCGTACCTGAAAAAACATATTTCAGGAAAACTTTCTTTCATATCAAAAATTTCTGCTGATAATATTTACAGATTTACAGCAGAGCACAAAATCTTAAGAGAAGTAAAAGAAAATAAGAAAAAAAATACTGATGCAAACCTCGTTCCTCGGGTACGCCATAATTGTATCCTGCCATCCTCATCACTCCGAAATGATTTTTCATCGGCAAATATAACGAGATCCCAAAAGGCCTGGTCCATTTCCGCATGTTTCCGCAAAGAATAAGCGGGATGTCTGATGTCCTGCTGTAAGTTGTGGCTTGCGGCACTGCTTATGGTGGCGCAGTCCAGCCTCAAGCGCTCTAGCCCTATAGGTCCAATAGCTGCATCCATAACCGAAATCTCGTTGCACCAAGGCCAATCCACGCCTTGTGAGAGGATGCTCTGCTACATACTGCCGAATAGCCAAATCTTGGTCTTCAGTCGTGCATCTGGGTGCATCGCGGTTTATTTTTTAGATCACGGTCCCCGTCGTTGCTACGTTTGACCCATCTGTACACGCAATTTTGGTGCACACCGAACTGCCTTGCTACTTTGGCGACCGAATGTCCAGCATCCACCATCCCCACAATCTCTCCTCTGACCGCAGGCGAAGTCTCTGCAAACGGAGCTCGATCCATTTCCAATGCCCGATGAATGCTAACTGCGAGTGTATAACTAGGGGCGAATTGGGAGTGGGAAACGGACCAGAAAAATACCCGCCTCCGGCTCATTTTGGTAACACTCAGGCTATCAACCTATTGGCCAAGGCAGCACCACAGGTTTACAGACCATCGACCCACCGGAATTTTGTCTAATGACCCGGCAGCCATATCCACCCGTTTAAAAATCTACTTGACAAAAGAAGTTAAAAACTGAGCAAAACAGCAGATCTACTAAACCGTTAATACCAAACCAAAATAGTAATAATTTGTTATAATAAAAACGTATTTAAACGTATTAGAGAATTTAATAGCTTTCATTTTCATGAGGTTTCCAACTCATTCTTTCCACATACAATTCGTGAGTTACACAAATTAAAGTTAAATTGAAGGATTAATATAATTATTAATTTGACGTTATGCGGCTGGATGCTAAACAAGCCCTTGTTATATTTCATTAACCTCATTTCCCGTAATCCTCTTCCTTCACTTCCCTCTCCATTCCAAACACTCTAGGTATATTGGCCGAAATAGAAAACCAAATCCTTGGTGAACATATCAGAGACGTGGATTTGCGCTGAATCGTAGCCGGGTCTGACATGAGCATGGAAAACACTTTTCCGTCTTTGGGTCTCAATTTCGAGACCTTTCCTCAGGGGCGAGGCGCGGTCTCAATTCGACCCCGATAGCCTGCAATTCTACGGCCATTTCTTGATTCCCCTCATTCGCTCGAACTTCCAAAACATATATCCCACACCACCCTTCCCCTCTCTCGCTGCGAATCACTTAGTGCCAACATATATTTTAACTTCACTGTTTGGCCGTGAGCGGCGCGACCGAGCTTGCCCACAGACTTTTACAAATGACTGTACATGTTCTTGCGATCTTGAGACCTCGAAACAGTGCTGTTGTGGCCAAAATCGAAACTAATATCGGACACTTATGAGTTGTTCTCTCCTGTAAACATTTTATGGTTAAAAGGCGATCGTAATTCGCAATTTCTGCAGTAGTCACTACAATTTGAACCTTCAAGCCAGCTACAGGCCCACCTTAAGCCATGATTGTGTCAAGAATGCGAAACAAGAACACATCTTCGAGTTCCTGTTCTAGATCTCTTGAATTCCACTGTCATTTTGAAATCACTATAAGGCGAGATTCTGACGTCAATCCCACCAAGAAGGTGCTTGGAGAACGTTGGGACAAAGCATGCGCCAAAAAACATGTAGTGTATAGCTGTGAACAATCATTTTGAGGGGAAGCAGCGAAGAATCTCTGGACTGATTCGCCAAATAACGGACTTGGTCCGTTGTTTGGGGATGTGTCCATTATTTCCCTTGCCACGATTTTGTTCGCTAAATCCGCAGTCTGCTAACCTGAGGTCCGTTAAATTGAGGGTTTACTGTATTTAACATACTAAAATGCTGGATTTATTTATATATTTTAAATATTTTTATTTATTTATATTAATGTACTTTTAACGAACTTTTCACCAGTTAATTTTCTTTTATACTTTCAACGATCCTTTGCCTGATATACCTCCGCCTAATGGGTATATTTTCAGTATTCGGAGTTCCATGTCATGAAGCATCAATATAGGATGTAGTGTGTGCCGAGATCAATGAAGAATACGCGATTTAATAAATTAAACTTTGTTCAGACAATCGTACGTTGAATGACTTGAGAAAAAATCTGAGCCGCCACCTAACAGCATAGAAAAAAATAAAAATATGAACATGGCTGCCCAGTTAAATTTTAATGCCAAATACGAAAAAGGATTTGTAAAAGGAGGAGGAATGAAAGAACAAAAAAGCTGGGTGGACTGAGGGAAAATCCATGCCGATGGAGGTGGATTCCGGTGCAGGATTTTCTTTAATTGGGGGAGAAACTTACAACTCCATGTTCAGGCACATACCCCTCTCTAAGCCAACCGTAATGCTAAATACCTGGTCAAAAGAAGAATTGCCTGTTAGGGGTGAAATTTTGGTCAGTATGTGTTTGCCTCCGCGTCAGGCAAAACTCCCTTTGGTGGTGATGGCAGGAGATGGTCCAAGCCTGATGGGCCGTAATTGGTTTGAGCATTTGGGTGTCAAATTTCAGGGAGTGCACTCCGTAGAGCAGTCCAACTTACCACCCCAAATTTCAGACTTTAGGGATGTTTTCGAATCTGCCTTAGGAAAATACGCGGGTCCCCCCGCGCGAGTTCAGTTGCGAGTTGACGCGAATCCTGTTTTTCGCCGAGCTAGGCCGGTTCCACTCGCAATGGTTGAGAAAGTGAGTGATGAAATAGATAGGATGGTGAAGAAGAGCATCCTAGAGAGGGTTGATTTTTCAGAGTGGGCCACCCCTACTGAAAATGTAGTCAAGCGTGACAAAACCATTAGAATTTGTGGTGACTACAGCTCCACAATAAATCCTCAATGCATGAGGATGATTTACCCACTCCCAACTGTGGGCGAGCTTTTAAGTAAATTGGCAGGAGGCAAATGGTTTACCAAGTTTGACTTATCTGAAGCCTTTATGCAGGTTTCGGTGGATGAGGAAACGTCACGGGTGTTAACTCTTAATACCCATAGGGGGTTGTACAGAATGCTTCGGTTGCCCCCAGGGCTCTCCTCTTCTCCTGCAATTTTTCAATGTACCATGGAAACTATCCTTGCTGGCCTGGAGGGAGTAATTGTATATATGGATGATGTTCTATGTCAAGCATCATCAGAGGGCCAGCTATGGCATCGAGTTAGAGGAGTATTAGAAAGATTAAGGGGGGCGGGTTTTCGTTTAAGGCTGAGTAAATGCCAATTTTCTGCTAGAAGTTTGGAATTTGTGGGATATTTAGTTTCAGCAGATGGCATTAGGCCAACGGATATTAAAGTGAAAGCATTACTAGAGGCTTCATCCCCAACCAATGTGGCTGAACTTCAAGCCTACCTGGCCTATATAAATTATTATGATAGATTTGTGGACGCGAGATTCTTCTGGATATTACTGACAATAGTGGTTTATTCACAAACAAGATAAAACACAAGCAAAGTACATCGCTCAGTATAGCGGCAAAGAAAACACGGCGAGGGCAGCGCGACGACGGGCGAGAAAGCTGATGCCACACGATAAGATCTGGCCGGTAGATTCGCGCCAACTGGTGATCTCGCTTTTTCTTTTCGTCGCCCGGAAATCCTCCGCCTAGTGGGCTCTGGCGGCGGAAGCATTAACTTGTAGACAAGTAAACATTGTCAGCCGCCACATCACCCCCCTGGCCAAATTTTTGCTCTGGGAAATTAAAAAGAAATATAAAACAAAAACAAAAAATGCAAAAAAAAAAAACAGTTATATGTCAAAGCCGTCAAAATGTCGCGGAAATGTGACCCTTCGTCCAGATCGCGTCTCTCTCTCAGGCACCGAATTTGAGGAAGATTGTTTATTAGAATCATTGTGGGTGCCGCCGTCTCTTGCTGCTGCTTGCCCTGATGCGGAGGTTGTGTCGTCTGTGAGGATGTGGGCCGGCTTAAGACGGTCGATCGACACAGTGACGTCCTTGCCCCGTATCCGGACCACGTAATACTTGGGAGTGGTCCTTACCACCTCGTACGGACCATCGTACGGAGGTCGCAGTGGCCCTCTCACAGCGTCATGTCGCACGAAAACGTGCGATGATGCGGCCAAATCCTTGTGGACGAAAATCGGCCGCTCTCCGTGGCGCGCGGTTTGGACTGGGCGCAACTTTCGCATGTGGCGCCTTAACTGCACGGCGAAGTCCGTAACGTCGCTCTCAAGACTCGACGTTGCGGAAAAGAATTCTCCCGGGAGGCGGATCGGCTCGCCGTAGACCATTTCTGCTGGCGTCGCTCCGATGTCCTCTTTCCATGCCGCTCGGATGCCCAAAAGAATCGTCGGTAGAATGTCCGCCCAGCACTCGCTCTGATGGCACATAATAGCGGCCTTGAGCTGTCTATGGAACCGCTCGACCAGGCCATTAGCGGAAGGATGGTACGCCGTCGTCCGTAGATGAGAAGTTCCCATAAGGCGGGCCAGCTGCTGAAATAGACACGACTCGAACTGCCGGCCTTGGTCCGTAGTGATTCGGAGAGGTGCCCCGTAACGAGCTATCCATCCGGAGAATAACGCTCGTGCTACCGTTTCGGCGGTCGCATCAGGAATCGGAAAAGCCTCCGGCCAACGCGTAAAACGGTCGACGCAAGTAAGGCAATACTTATTGCCTGACGAAGGTGGCAATGGGCCCACCAAATCGACGTGTATATGCTCAAAACGGGACTTCGGAATTTCGAAATGACCGATCGGCGATGCGATGTGGCGATGGACCTTGGCTTGTTGACACGGGATGCAGGCGCGAGCCCAAGTCCTGCAGTCCTTCCTGATCGAAGGCCATACGAAGCGTTGAGTGACGAGCTTCGCCGACGCCCTGGTGCCTGGATGCGCAAGCCGGTGTAAAGACTCGAAAACCTGTCGTCGAAACGGCGTTGTGACAAAAGGTCGGACCGCTTGCGTCGACACGTCGCAGTACAGTTCGGACTGCGTTCCGGGCACTTGCATTTTCCTCAGTTGCAGCGCGGATCCCGAATTCAAGATGGATTTCAGCTCCTCGTCCTCGGCTTGCGATTTGGCGAGTGCGTCGAAGTCGACTGCCTCCGAAATCGCTTCGACCCTGGATAAGGCATCGGCTACGACGTTGTCTCTTCCGGAGATGTGCTGCACATCTGTGGAAAACTGGGAGATAAAGTCCAGATAACGGAATTGCCGGGGTGAACATTTATCCGCCTTTTGCCGAAAGGCGAAAGTAAGGGGCTTGTGATCCGTAAAAATCACGAACTCTCTCCCCTCTACCATATGGCGAAAATGGCGCACCGCCCTATACACGGCAAGAAGTTCGCGGTCATAGGGGCTATATTTCCGTTCGGCGGGCGTGAGCTTTTTCGTGAAAAAGGCTAAGGGCTGCCAATCCGCACCAGACAGCTGTTGGAGGGCCGCCCCGATTGCGTAATCGGACGCGTCTGCGACAATGGCAAGAGGTGCTGTGGGCGATGGATGTGCCAACAACGCTGCCTGCGAAAGACTTTTTTTACTTTCCTCGAAGGCTCGCTCTGACTCTGGAGTCCACACTACCGGAGAGTTCCCCTTCATCTTCGGACCCTTCAGGATGTCATTTAGCGGGGCCTGCATGGCGGCGGCGCCTGCGATGAACCGCCGGTAAAAATTAATCATGCCGAGGAACTGTCGGAGCTGTTTGACATTGGCGGGCTTCGGGAACTGCATGATCGCCTCCACTTTCTCCTGTCGAGGCTTCGTTCCTTGTGAGGAAACGGTGTAACCGAGAAACCTCACCTCGGTCGACGCAAAAACGCACTTCGCAGGATTAATAAGGACGCCGTAATTGCTAAGGCGATTGAAAAGTCGACGCAGATGCTCCAGGTGTTGCTCCTCGGATTCCGATGCGACGAGAATGTCGTCTATATATGCGTAACAAAAATCTAATCCCCTAAGTACTTCGTCAATGAACCTTTGAAACGTTTGGGCGGCGTTTCGCAGGCCGAAGGACATAAAGGGAAAATCGAAAAGACCGAAAGGCGTAATTATGGCTGTTTTCGGAATGTCTTCTTTGTTCACGGGGATTTGATTATACGCTTTCACCAAGTCTATCGTGGAAAACACTGATTTACCGGAAAGCATTTGGGCAAAATCCTCTATATGCGGCACTGGGTAGCGGTCGGGGATAGTCCGCGCGTTAAGAGCGCGGTAGTCTCCACAGGGGCGCCACTCGTCGCCTTTCTTAGGAACCAGGTGGAGAGCGGAAGACCAACTGCTCTCCGATCGTTTCGCCGTACCCATTCGGAGCATCGCCTCAAATTCCCTTTTGGCGACGAGTAACCTGTCCGGCGCCAACCGTCGCGGCTTGCAGGACACAGGTGGGCCAGGCGTAGTTCGAAGATGATGCACGGTAGTATGCTTCGGTTCCTTTGGCGTTCCGGCAGGTCGGGTAATTTCTGGAAATTCCCACAACAAGGCATGGTATCGCGAAGTTCCCACGACGGCCTTAACGTGCTCCACGGGAGTGCTCACCACACGCCCGGCAACCGAAAGTGACGTAACACCGTCAACGAGTCGTCGATTACGAACATCGACAAGCAACCCGTAAAAACCTAGAAAATCGGCGCCAATTATCGGTTTGTCCACATCCGCTATCACGAAACGCCAATTGAATTCGCGGCGGAGACCAAAATTTAACGACAGCACCACCCAGCCATACGTTGAAATAACGGACCCGTTAGCCGCGTAAAGTTCGTATGAAGTTGCTGACCGTGGCCCTTTTACTCGGGACCGGGGGAAGACGCAGAGGTCGGAACCTGTGTCAACCAAAAACTGCACTTTCGTTGACGCGTCGGTGACAAACAGGCGGCTAGGCGTGGGGCAATGGTCGCTGGCCGCCATTAACGACTGCCCTCCGCGTTTCCCTTGCCAAAGGCGCATGGCGGTCGGCACTTGTTCGCCCGGGCTGCAAAACGCTGATGGTACCAACACCAATCTTCATGTGTCGAAGAGGAGTTGCGAGGGTCCCCACGCGACCGGTTTCTCGAACGCGGGCGAGCACGTGGCGTCGTCCGACCGGCTGACAAAGCCGCGACTTGGCGGGTCAGGTCGTCGATCCGCCTAACAAGGGCTGCCATCTCTCCTGTGGTCGACGCGCTCGCGACTTGAGGCCGAGGAGTAACTTCGTTTACCTTGTCTGCCAGCTCCGCTAACCCGTCGAGTTCCATAGACGCCTGCGTGGCCAAGATGGCCTGCATATGCGATGGCAGGCGATTCAACCATAGCGAGCGGAGAAAGTCGTCTGGCACGGAAACACCTGCAAGCGTCCGTAGGTGGCGAAGGAACTGGGACGGTTTCCGGTCACCGATCTCCTCGTGCTCGAGAAGTTGCCGGATCCTCTGCTCGTGTGATGCGGAGAGCCTCCGGATCAGCTCCGCCTTGATCCTCTCGTACTTATTCTCTGCCGGCGGACGCGTAATCACATCTTCTACTTCCTCCGCATATCGATTATTCAATTGCGCGATTACGTAGGAAAACTTAGTCGTATCTTGCGTTATCCCCGCGAGGCGAAATTGTCCTTCCAGCTGAGAAAACCACAGAGCGGGTTTCTCAGGCCAAAACGGTGGAAGACGCACAGCTACGCGGTTTATGCTGGATTGCTCCTCGTGGTTGTTGGCCAACTCCATTTTTAAAAACACGTGGCGTAAGTAAACTCACTATTTTGCGGCGATCACGTCGGGGTCACCAATGTGGACGCGAGATTCTTCTGGATATTACTGACAATAGTGGTTTATTCACAAACAAGATAAAACACAAGCAAAGTACATCGCTCAGTATAGCGGCAAAGAAAACACGGCGAGGGCAGCGCGACGACGGGCGAGAAAGCTGATGCCACACGATAAGATCTGGCCGGTAGATTCGCGCCAACTGGTGATCTCGCTTTTTCTTTTCGTCGCCCGGAAATCCTCCGCCTAGTGGGCTCTGGCGGCGGAAGCATTAACTTGTAGACAAGTAAACATTGTCAGCCGCCACAGATTCTTCCCTCAGAAGGCCACTAGGTTTGCTCCTTTATATGCGTTGCTAGATGAAGGTGTCCAATGGAGATGGACAGAAAAGGAAGAGGCCTGCATTACTTATGCTAAGTCTATTATGACTTCAGGTGCAGTGCTTGCACATTATTCCCTTAAGTGCCCAATAACGGTGTCATGTGATGCCTCACCATATGGAGTTGGGGCAGTGTTGTCTCATGTGTATAGTGATAACCAGGAGAGACCAGTGGCATATGCCTCAAGAACTCTTAGAGGAAGTGAGAAAAATTACTCGCAATTGGACAAAGAGGCACTGGCTATTATATTTGGGATTATGATATTTCGTATGTATTTGTTGGGGCGCACTTTTGAGATTATAACAGACCACAAGCCCCTGTTAGGAATTTTTAAGCCAGGAAAGCCCATATCAGATGTCTTGTCTCCACGGATGCTTTGCTGGTCCTTAATGCTATCTAATCATGATTTTAAATTGTCATACCGCCCAGGGAAGCAGCATGCAAATGCAGATTTTTTCAGTTGTCTTCCATTAGACTGCAAGGAGGTGGATGCTGAGACAATTTTCCCTGAGCCAGCAGGTGTGATGCTCCTAGAAGAAGCTCCTTTGGACTCACCATTGACAGCTGGGGCTGTAGCACGAGTGAGGACAAACTGTTGGCAGAGGTGCGAGAGGGGCTACTTCGAGGGTGGAGTGCTGCCTCCAGATCCAAGGAGGCAAAGCTTTTCTTCAGAGAGCCAGCAGGCACTTTCACGGTGCATAAGGGATGCGTCCTCCGGGGTAGCAGGGTCGTTATCCCAAAGAAGCTGAGAGGGAATGTGATGCAGCTTCTACATTAGGTGCATCAGGGAGTCGGCCGCACTAAGGCATTGGCACGGAGTTATGTCTGGTGGCCTGGCCTTGATAAGGACATTGAAGAGTTGGTATTGTCTTGCCCTAGGTGCTGTGAGACACGGCCAGATCCAAGGAGGGCACCTGTCACCCCTTGGAGTGTTCCAGAAAAGCCATGGCCGCGCCTTCGATTTTGCAGGACGAACCCATGGCCATACATTTCTAGTGCTGGTGGATGCATACTCAAAATGGATAGAAGTCGAGGAGACAAAAGGGCCCATGAGCTCCTTTACCACCATCAATTGCCTTAGAAGATGGTTTGCCACCCATGGCATTCCTGACCAGCTGGTAACTGACAATGGACCAGCCTTCAGGTCAGATGAATTTCTTAGTTTTGTCAGAAAAAATTGCGTTACCCATCTTAAAGCTGCACCTTATAACCCTGCATCAAATGGCCAAGCAGAAAGGGTGGTGCAGACCTTAAAAACCTGTTTAAAAAAGCTACCACCAGCAGAATGGAAGCTGCAGTTGGCAAATGTCTTGCTTACATTGAGAACCACTCCTAGCACTTCCACTGGTAGAAGCCCGGCAGAGATGTTGATGGGCCGGCGTATACAAACAATGCTGGATAAATTACATCCAGCGGCATGGCCAAAATCTTCTGAGAGGGAGGAGAAAGTCGTAAATGCTGTTAATATGCCAATTAATAAGTTTAGATTTTTTGCAGAAGGAGATCCTGTATATTTCCGTAGTTATGCAGGTGGAAAGCTATGGTTGCCGGGATACATAAAAGCAGCCAAGGGTCCCTGCAATTTTGAAGTTGCATGTGAAGATGGGAGAACTGAAAGGCGCCATGTAAACCAGTTGATGCATCGTAACACATCAGTAGTGCTCCCTTCCTCATCAGATAGTTTTAAAGATTCTGGAGATAGTGTGTCATATCCAAATAATGTTTTTTATCCTTTTCCTTTTGATAATTTTGTAAAAAGTGTTAGTCCCTAAATGCCTGAAGTTCCAGTAGGAGAGCAGATCCCTCCAAATGAATTGCAGACAAATCATGCTCGAGGTGTTACCAGCATTGGTGCTTCAGATAATGGTGAACCATCATCTGCTGCCGCAATGTCAGCCCAGAGTGATGAAACTTTACCATCACTGCAGCAGGCTACAAGAGCATCAGTGAGAATAAAGAGGGTTCCAGGATACCTGAAGGACTATAAGTGCCATACTGCTCGGACCTAAGAGTTTGGTTATTTTTTTGTGAGCAGTGCTTATTAGGCAACATGATATGTATTTAGTTTTTGGCTATATATTGAATTAATGCTACTTTATAAAATTGTGTGGCTCTTCAAGCTAAAAGGGGGAGGAGTTGTTATGTATTCATTTATTGTATTTTAACTATTATGTATAGGGCCGCATTTCATGTTTTGTTTGTTTGTGTTGCGCGGCGATGTTTGTTTGTTTTTTGTCACTTTGCCATGTTCTTGATTCTCAGTGAGCCAGCAGTTGTAACGTGACCATCCGGGAGTGCGGTCGCATATCCCTGGCATAGGTATTGTGTGTCATAAGAAGTAAATACAGCCATTGTTGAACCAACGATCTCGGTTTGTCATTGCCAAGGCACATACATAACATTCACATAGTGCACCCTCAAGTGTACGACAATGAACGACCTCATACAGCTTGGATGCTGTTATTCTGCCATATTGCAGTTCATACCACAAAAGATTATCAGCTTGACTTTTAGTCTCACTTTATATTTGACGACATAAAACAAAAGGAGTAGCAATGGAACTGTAATATACAGTGGAATCCCTATTTAAAGTTTCTCCATTTAAGGTTTTCCTGCATTTAAGGTTTTTTGTGACCCGAACAAAGCTCCATATAAATAATGTATTATATTACCCGATTTAGTGTTTCTCGATTTTGTGAATTGACCGCATTTAAGGGACAAAATTCTCATCGCTAGACAGACATCGTCTCGATTTAAGGTGTTTACATTATGCGAGGCAATAATATATTATTTAGTGGAGTTGTAATGTAATAATTCACACTATCCATCAACAATGCAAAACATACCTGCATTGTTACATTAAATGAACTCAAATAATAAATATTTTGTCATGTTTTCTCAATCTATCTTTAGTCCTCAAGTCTTCTTTTACGTACGTTACAAAAGTTGCGGTGACTTCATGACGTAAACATGGATTTTTTTACGCTTTGGTTCCAAAGTGCTCGCTCGCTAACATGATGTGTTAGCTAGTTGTGTGTACTACGGCCATATTTACCGTGTTAACCCGAAAGGAAGACAATCCCCCAAAAAAGGGAAGGTTGATTCAGATCAATGCTTTTGTTACATCGAGGTTATGATATTCAAACTTCGGATGTACCTACTCGACCGTCGCTGAAGCATTTCCCTACACTGCACAAGATAATAAATTATATTTGTGTATTTTGCATTAAGCGCCAAAATGTAACAAATGTCCTTAAAATATAATGACTACAAGGACGTGGGAAATTTCAACATATGCTAACGTTGTCATTTTGTGTGCAGCGTTGTGCATTCTCAGCAAATTACACGCGCTGACATGTCTGCCAACGCTCACTGCACTACTTCATTGCTGGATATATTATTCGAAGCTCATTTAAATTACAGTAATTCCTACATATTTGCGGGGTTAAGTTCCTAAAAAACGGCGCGAATATAGATACGAAAAGTATATGGGAAAATTGGGGTTAGGGGAAAAACTACCCCGTTCATATAGTAATGACATATTTTAAAAACTTATCTTTGGTAATTGTACGCATATCATTTCTTTTTAGATAAAATATCCCTTATTTGCTCGCATAATTCACGCACCCTTGCTTCTCGACGTGGAATTAACAAAAATAATTTCTCCACCCTTCTCGCACAATTCACGCACCCTTGCTTCTCGACGTGGAATTAACAAAAAATAATTTCTTCACCCTTCTCGCACTTTTCTCTGCATTCTTTTCACTTCCTTTGTCTTACAATCCCTGCCGGTTCCAATATCCTCTGCCTCTTTACACATTTACCATCTCCTGCAAGTCATTCACTGTTTTATGAAGAGCATAGATTTTAAAATGGCTCATTCTTCTTTTTCAGATTTTCCAACCGGAATCAACAATGTGTATCTGAAATTTACACATTTTATGCATTCTTAGCACGAAGTGAATGCATATAGGGGAGGTCGCTTCCATCCGTCTGACCACATGTTTAAACTTGGGAACCGCTGGACGTACTTGGATTAAATTTGGTATTTTTGCTAAAATTTATCGACAGATTCTAATTTTCGTTAAAATCAGACCATAATAATGACCACTTTACATTAAGACCTACATGTATTTTACAAAGTATTTTGCAAGCATTTCTTTAAATACTCATCTGAGTGAACAAAAGTTCAATAAAATAATTAATTACATATTTTTTGTCAAATAACTTCTCCCGTAAAATGTAAGGTTTATGATAAATTTAAAGAAAAGGAAAATAACATGTTTACGTAATTATACGATTTTCAATGTTCATTTATTCATTCAAAAAAATATTAATTAAAAATTTTACATCTCAGGAACCGTTAGAGATATTTTAATGAAATTTAGTATTGGGGAGTTTAACTAAAATTTGTTGGCCAATTCCAATTTTGGTTAAAATCGGATTACAATAATGAGCACTTTATATGAAGACCATGTAGCTTACAATGTACTTGTTTAAACTCGGGAACCACAGAACGTATTTTGATGAAATTTTGTATTGGGAAGTTTTATTAAAATTGGTCGATCGATTCCAATTTTGGTTAAAATCGGACTACCATAACGACCACTTTACATGAAGACCTACATGTATTTTACAACATGCCTCTTTTTCAACTCAGAAACCGCTGGACTATTTTGATGAAATTTGGTATTGGGAAGTTTTACTAAAATTTGTTGAAGAATTCCAATTTTATTTAAAATAGGACGATAATTACAACCACTTTACATGATGAACTACATATAGCTTACAATGTATGTTTCAACTCGGGAACCACAGGTCTTATTTTGATGAAATATGGTATTAGGGAATTTTATTAAAATTTGTCGATCTCAAAGAACGCATTTGGAAACTGAAAGCTTACCATTCAATTAATCTGTACTCTTAATATTTGTTTCAATTAATAATAATTTGATATTAATAAACTGCCATTTAATCTGTCAGTTTTAGACTATCAGGTGGTCCAAATTAATGTTGATAGTTTTGCTGATTTTGGAAACATTTTATTTTATCAAAAAAATGAAATACATGACACTTAAAAATTTAATTTCTTTTGCTTCAGTGTTTAAATGCAAGCTCTTAAACGTATTTTTACAATTTATAATTCACCATGATATGGTATCTTCTGAAACAGTCTCCAACATGGAGTACGGGTTTCCTTTCACATGTTTTTACAAATGTAGCAGGTTTCTTTCCTCCCCTGCCACTTTCCAGTTTGAACACACCAAACAGTCCTTATGCTTTCCCTCTGGGTCTGAAATGATGACATGCAGCTTCCCATCCAAGCGTTACTCCCTGTAGAAGCAGAAGGTCGCCCTCTTCTGGATGCAGAACCACTCCGGAAATCTTCGATTAGTTCCATTAGAAGCCTTTGCCGAAAGTGTTTGTGTGTTAGAGATTTGCTCTTTCTATTTTTACTGCATTCCTTGAATAAGATGTATGCATTTACAATGGAAGCCTCAAAACCCCAAAAGAACAATTTCCTCCACCACTTGAGCGACTTCCGTAAAAAGCAATAAGTTGCAGTGTACTGGTCTGCGACATCTACTCCGCCCATATTTTCATTGTACCTAACTACAACACTGGGTTCATTTGAATTTTGCCACCCTTTGTCCTTCTCTGGACTGTTTCTGATGCTGACGTGCCCCATGTGCTCAATACTGTAACCACTTTCTTATCATGCCATGCAACGAGTAAGGTGTTTTTCTTTCGGTATGCCATTATTTCTCCTTTTTCTAGCTTTGGCTACTTCGTACATGTTGGAAAAACTTTTTTGTTAGGCATTACTGTTCCAGTGAGATGACATTTTTCGTCAAGCAATGCGGTAGCAAGTTTTGGACTTATATAAAAATGATCAGTAATAATATGGTAACCATAAGCTTCAGGTATTGATTGTGTAAGATTATTGTAAATATGTAGTACTATCCTACTTGTAAATGGCAGATGAGGTTTGATCATTCCTTCTGTGGTAAGTTTTCCAAAATATGGAACAAATGAATATATAAAACTACAACGAGAGTCCGCCAAAACATAAACACAGAGACCCCATTTTGTAGGTTTTTTTGGGTTATAAGTTATGAATGCTATTTTCCCCTTGAAGCCAATAGTAGATTCATCTATGGAAATATTTTCTCCTGGCACAAAGTGTTCCCTGAATCTGTTTTCTAAATAATGGAGGAAATGACTAACTTTCTGAATTCTTGTTTTTAGACTTGTATCTAAGCTGGGCATGGTCTCCAAATGTAGAGCCCAAAAGATTTGTAAAAACCGTCGGAGGGTGAAGATCTTACCGACAAAT
Source organism: Tanypteryx hageni (assembly GCA_028673005.1). NCBI lineage: Eukaryota > Metazoa > Arthropoda > Insecta > Odonata > Petaluridae > Tanypteryx > Tanypteryx hageni. The sequence goes on from CM054114.1 coordinate 4,698,143, forward strand.
GAGATTTTTGAATGAAATGGCATCATTGCACATAATATTTTCAATAATGTGTTCTTTGTATGCATGCAGAAAAAAGTTTTATAACATTCTTAAGGCTAAAGCCTATTGCCCCAATAAACTATTTCCAGCACACAAGCTATACGGTTACAGATATCTCTATGCAGTTTTCGCAATTGTAAACTTTTATCTTTTATAAATTTTCTTAGCTTTTTATATTTTTAATATAACAAATTTATAGCCTTTCAAATTCCTAAATACGATGATTAAAATACTTTCCGAAAAAAGTAAAAACCTAAAAAGATAATAGAAATAATATAAATCCATTATCAAGTTACAGAATAATATTTTTTCTAACAGTTAATAAGTTATGCTTGAAATAAATATTGCATTGTTCGCCCCCGGCTATAAGCGATCCTGGCGGTGAAGGGAGAAAACGGAAGAGTTGCGCCAGTGCAATCTCGGCGTCCATCCGCGATGACTCACGATGAGAGTTGAGAGGGGAACTAGGGGAGGTGAATGTGAGGTGAGAGAGGAGTAGAGCTTCGCAAGGAGGCGCATCGCCAGCAATCGGCAATTTGAACTCGGTTGAAAGGAGGTGATTCTGTTTGAGGTGTCGTCCACGTTCATCGTTGCTCACACTTTTTACTTTACGTTTGTATTTTTAAGTTCATCATTGTAGTTTGCCGATAGCAATCGCAATGGAAAATGCTGTGTCACTCCTAAATGCTGAACTGTTGGACAATTCTTACAATTACAATTCTTTACCTTCCTTTACTTGAGGCCATTTGTATTGTTCTATAAATAAACTTGTTTGTTTTTCGTTCCAACAATCCGGGAGGGCAAGATTATCTATTTCTTTCATTGACGAACATGATGGTTTTTCTTCACTGACTGGTCGTTCAACTGGTTCGAAATTTGGTTCCGTTGGCTTCGACGCTCCACAATGATTTTCGTTACTATCATTATATTCCGTGTCTGTTTTCACCGTCTTCACATTTAAAAAACTTAATAGATTACCCTGTCGTTTTGACATTTTTGGAATCAGGATCTGAAAAATTATTTATGACTAAATTCAATTTTTTGATGCGATTAATGCAGTAGCATTTTGTAAATTAAAAGTACGACTTCTAATTTTAATTATGTTAATTTTAACAAATAATTTCTAACGATTAAGCAAAATTTTTATTAATGTTCAACATTTTAACGTCAAAACTTTTGTTAATTATTTCTTTGTATAATTAAAAAAATAACGGAAATTTTGAGCTAAACCACTTACCTTATTTTTCAGCTTATACCCATAACTTCCGTTATATGAAGAAATCAAGTTATCATGGCAACACTTTTCCAGAAAAGCATTGCAACTTACTGGAACCCCACTCACAAAAACACTGATTTACTCAGTCACCATATACAAGCTTATCGCTCAAATGCCCCTCAAAACAGTTCGTTCTGTGGGCGAAAAGCCGAATGTAGTCCGAAAAAATATTTCGTACGCATTTCTGAACATTTGGTTTTATGCATCATTTTATCTATGAACCCCGATGCAATTGTATGACAAATTGCCTAGTTTATTGACAGAAAATCACGAGTTGGTTACAATGTGTGAGCTTAGAAGGTGAGAAGATAACAAAGTCCCGAAATACTTTTACTCGTGCGTTGAAAGCTGGAGAACATTACTTTGTATTGGGAAGGGGGAAGAGAGACGAAATTAATGAGACACGTAAAGAAATTGCACCTTTCCTAATGTTAATGTATTGCGACTTTGTCAGGTCGTTCTCAAAAAGAAGCGCCAGCGCTTTTTCTCCGGTGTATAGTGTGGGTAGTAATGTTGAAAATTTATAAGCTTTTTTAACTTTTATAGCTCGACGAGGAGTTCTTTGAGTGACTTCTTTCATCAATGCTGCAGCGTCTCGTTTTCCTGAAATATGGAAAGAATGTTGAGCCGAGAAAACGATTTCTTCTTGCGTATGCGAGCCAGGAAGATGAGAGCTCTTATGAAAGTCTGAGACGCAGCGCACGAAAGATAGAGGCCTGAGGGGCCTGAGTAAGCACTGGTACGGCCAGGTCCGAGATAGAAAAAAAAATTTTAAAAATACTAACACGTAAACACAGACAGCAAGGAACCACAGAACGAAAGCAGACCGCATTGGCTTACATATTCACTCTCTGAAAGCACATAAATCAGAGCCGTAGCGATAAGAAAACTTTGCGGACGCAGACGGTGTGTCGCACACGTTTGAGGCATGGGAAAGAGCGGACACAGACGCTGCGACGGAGGGGTTATTAAAGGCCGCACTCTCGCTCGTTTTATGGGATGCTTTGTATCCAAATCATCAATCCTTGTCGCTAGATGCGAAAATTTTCGTGCTATCTGGGTAGATAATAGTAAATTGCAGTAAAATAAAATAATTAGGAAGTGATGAGTTTTGAGTTTTTAATACCTTTGTTTTAATATAATTTATTTAATTGTATATTTACATACTTTATGTTTATAATCATTGCCGTGTTTAACAACCGGCTCGCAAAATTCTTGAAAATTTAACAACCGACTCGCGCGAGCCGGTGCGAGCCGGCTCCAGCACACCACTGCCCTTACGTCCCAAACAATAGATAGCTTAGGATGACCCTCTCCGCTCTGGTTGAGTCACCGTTCGAGTTGTTGACGGATGTCTTTTGCAGGGCGGCAGCTTGCCCCCTCTCCAGGCATGTGTTTACGATACCATGTCTGTCAAATGCTATTTTTCGTGAGCCACCATATACAAAACTGCAGCGTGTTGTTTTTCTGTTTTAGTTGCACCTCATCCCATCCAGATGTGTAGGCGGGCAGGGAAAATCCATGCGAAATTTGAGTGAATTAGAGTATTTTACCCATAAGCACAAGCAGCTATAAACTCTCTAATTGTTTTCATTTTTATTTGCCGAGGTCCCTTCTCCTTTCTCATTGGCCGGCCCATTCCCTCCTCTACCATTTCCCTTATTACCCTTAGAAATTCTGAAATAGCGGGCATTTTTTATTTGGCTTTTGCACGAGTGAGTTCCCAATCTATTCGGAAAATGGTATTCTAGAATTTTTTTGAAGATTTTCAACTGATCACAGCGGTACTTCAGTGTATCTATGACATTCGCATTTTGTAAAATACATTACTGAAATATATAGTTTTATTACGTGCAGAGAAGTTGAATTTATGCATCCTATTCGAAAGCACATTTTCTAATTCTGTATTTTATAGAATGTTTTATTTGTATTCTACAAAAAATGCCAATTTATACATCGCTTTTATAGCGTATCATAGTGTATAAGTAAATTACGTATGTTTTATAAACAATTGAATTTTCATCATATTTTTGCACAATTTTTTATTTTGATTATATTTTTAGCTAATAAAAACAAAATGTGTAATGTTATCACGTTTTACTGAACTGGAATAAAACATGTTCCAAAAGTGCGTTGAATTATTTATTTAACCTTGTTATAAGTTTTACGTATTTTTTATCAAAAAAACCATGCACAGTAACCTACGCTACATCCGTGGGCGTATATAAAGATCAGAATCCTTCCTGAGGGTCGTACGAACAAGAAAACTGTATTCTAAACTTAGGGGACGTGACCCACCAGTGTAACACGGCGGCTGCGGACCCGATCGCCGGTGACCCACCGGCGATCGCCAGTATTTACGCGAAATTCGAAGAAATCAATGACGATAAAACTAAAAAATTAACTTGGGAAAAATCGGCCTTTGAGTGAGAATCATACGGAAAATGAATTAGAGAATTTTTTATGGAAGGGGCGCATATTTGTTAGTTTGCCCCGGGTGCTAAAATAGCTAGTTACGGCGCTGCCTGAGAGTACATAAATTTTAACGTTGAAATAAACAAGTTATTCGAATCTTTAAAAATGTCTTTGTACCTATTTTGCCTGATAGTTATTGTAATATAATTAGTATTCTTTTAAAATATATAAAGGTTAATTAGATTTCACGAACTATCTAGCGTCAATAGATAAAAGAAACGAACGCTGACGCAGGACGTAATAGTAAATCTGACGGCTTTTATGTGATTGAAAAATAAGAAAACAGAAGGTCAATCATGTGAGCATCTATTGTGAACACCGAGGACCTTCTAGGCTAGGTCTTGGGGAAAAAAGGTGTGGCGGATTCACACCTAGAGGTGCGGTGAGTGCAATCGCCGATGTCTCCGCCTGAAATCTAATGCTTTGTTATCATATACGGTCAGCCTACTCATGGCAGAGCTAGAGGGGAGGGTGAGGTTGACAGGCACATTCAATCGCCAGAGAATATTTTCCCCGTGTGCCGGGCACTTCCCCTCCTTTGCTGATTAGGTCGGGGAAGGGAAGAGGGTATCATCTTGGTTCTGCCCCATCCCTTCCATCTTCTTTTGGTTACGTCATTGGTACGACTGGACTAATCCCTACGTCCAAAATTCGAACTACTAGTGCACGAAATCCGAGTGACCGCGGTGGCATCTTGCGTCCGAGATTAAGATTATGACTCAGTAGGCTTTATTTAAAATTTAAAGCATAGCTAATCTTTAAGTTATGAAATTCAGCCAAAACTATAAACTATTTTAAGCAAACGTTGTTTGTGTGTAAAAAATACTAAAACATGTATTTCCTTTGAAATCTTGAAGTAGATTTTTTCATGAAAAAATACATTCTCTATACTCTGTCTGGAGAAAGTAAAAACAAAAAAATTTTGACATGGTATTCACAATTCTCGATTTGTAAGTGAACAAATGGAAGTGCTCAATTTTATTTGGGAAATGTTAAAAAATTTATTTGTTGATATTTAAATACAAGAAGATCTAGACGGAATTTATAATGTCTGTTCCTATAACATTTTTCAAATAAGGATCATGGAAAGCAAAATATAGATTTCCTAATGTTGTTTATTTATAAATGAGTCTACAAAAATAACGTCCTTCATTACATTCCCCTTACTTTCCCTTGCAAGAGAAAATGAAAGCTGCAGAGTTGAAGTGGATTATTACATTGATGCAAGAGGCTTGAGGTACTAGATGTTATTAAGAATCAACAACTGAAGCATTTAAATAAATCTTTCAGCTTACTTCTAATAAGTTAATCTTCTTTCATAGTACACCAGAGGGAGGTTCACGGAGGAGGAAGAATGGAAGAAAAGGAAGGATGACATTGTATGAGGAATCAATGCACAAGATATATAAGAGAAAGTGGAAGCGCAAATAACTATGTGCAAAGAAAAGCTGAAAAGGGAAGAGGAACTCCACAAGGGGGAGTTAGAACTGCAGGAGTTGCAAAAAAGGGTACTGGAGGGAGAAAATTAAAAAAATAAAAGATTAAAATAATATAATTAATTCTTTATTATTTTAAAAATAAGTAGCTATAAAATGTCTTCTGTATATATTTCCCCTCCCTACCTGAACTCCAACATTATTCTCTTCAATCTCCGGCTCATCTTCATTCCCCTCATCGTCATTATCCATGTCTGCAAATGAAAACCAAAGTTATTAATTTAAAATATAATTACAATATTTACAATACAAGCTGAGTGATCTTTGTAGTTACAACTATTTTATTGCACTTCTTATAGCACATTATTTGTAGGCGATGAGAAAAATGTTTACAATGCACCATGAAAGAAAAGCGAACTTGTGTCTTTTGCAGTAATTAGGATATGGATCACGAAAATTACAGGTTTTGCAGTGCATGGCTAAAACAAGTATGTTCATTCACAAAGACCTCATACCTTCCATCCTGTATTCTATTCTTAAATTGTGGAGAACTGCCATTGCAACAATAATAGCCTTACAGGTATCCAAATTTGTAGTTACTCCTCTATAAGAAGGGCACTCATGAATAATGGCTACAGTCACGCATTCATCCGGCGGAATATAAAACCGAAACAAAAACCTTCGGTGGAACGACCAAAACCCACAGCCTACGCAAAAATTCCCTTCATCGCCGGGACATCAGAACGCATAGCCAGGATTCTACGAAAAGAAAATATCGTCGTCCGTTTTAACACGCTAAGAAAGATGCACTCGACCCGCTAACATCTGAAGGAGTCTACAGGATTCCATGCAGCTGCGGACACGTATACGTCGGACAAACAGGGCGATCCATTCGCTGTCGTTTAGCCGAACATAAACGGGCCATGATGAACAAGAAATAGAGGGAGTCGGCCATAGCGGAGCACTTCACCTCCGGCCCGGGACATAAAATCACGCTCGAAGAAACGAAATTGCTCGCGAAAGAAGATCGATATTTTCCGAGGTTAATTCGCGAAGCTATTGAGATCGAAAAGCATCCAGTCAATTTCAACCGGGACGACGGTTTGCACATCAGCGCAACATGGAAGCGACTCTTCCAACGGAACAGTGAAAGGGAGGAAAAATACGTTGGAGCAACCTCCAAAGAGAAAGGGATAGCAACTCGAACGAGCCAATCAGCGATGGACAACGGTTAAACTAGGAAGGCACGAGTGAATATAAAAGTCAGATCCCTACCATCGGATCTCACTCACTCACTCACGGATCTTCTTCCGCGGGGGGTGGCTAACTTTGTCCCACCTTCTCACCCGCTCTCCCTTTTTCTATTTCAACAGGTGACAGGACTAACCCCCCCCCCCCAGAATGATCCGCTCACCGCCCCCTAATAGGGACGCAGCTCCACGGAGCGAAGAAGGCACCTCAACCCATGTAGGGGAAAGGATACCGATCCCTTCTGCCATTAGGAACGTTCTCTTTCATAGGGAAAGTAACAAGGGAGTCCAGACGAAAGGAAAGGACGACGCGGCGCCAGCTAAAACTAATAAGGACGGTCAGAATGAAGTAGGGCTTGACCCGGCCGGAGATGACGATGACGCGGTCATCTTCACAACCGTGGAGAGGGCAAAGAAAAGACGACGACGCTATGAACCGCAGATTTTTACGGCAACGACATCGGGAACTAATACCAATAATAGGTACGACCCGCTTATAGACGTACCGGGAGATACCTCTAGACCGAGTTCCAAAGAAAAGAGGCCGCCGGCCATAGTCATATACGATATATTGAATTACACTGCTTTTGTAAAGTCAATTAGACAAAAAATCGGTAATAACGATTTTACTATTATAAAGACAAAGGACGGGTCAAGACTACAACTGAACACCAAGAGCGAATACGACATTATTAAGCAATACCTAATAGAGGCTGGCGCCCAGATGCATACCTGGGCAGGAAAGGCGAACACAACGGTCAGGTACCTTATCAAAGGGTTGGATGAGGGGATGAACCTGGGTTTTATTAGAGAAGAACTAACAGAACTAGGAATACCGTGCGTCGCAGTACGTGAACTGGCACCTACGAGGAAAGACCTATACGTAACGACGATCGATAAAAACGAAAACTTTAAGATTACTGCTATGGCAGGAATTAAAAAAATATGCAGCCACAGAGTTTACCTAGAACCTTACAAATACCAGAGGCCGCAGATGTGCTTCCGCTGCAATAGATATGGACACGGGTCCCAGAACTGCACCGCTTCTCCTCGATGCTACAAATGCGCTGGGGCCCACGAAGGGAGAGATTGACCTAAGGACAAGGCACAAACTAAGGCTAAATGCTGCAACTGCGGAGGGGAGCACGTGTCATTCTCTCGTAGGTGTCCAGTTTACCTAAAACACGAAGAGGCGCTCAAAACTAAAGAAAAGACGCACAAAACCATCCAGGTCCCCCCACCCACCGCCATCAGTCTGGACTCTCCCAGGTAAATCAGGCAAAGGGATCGAAGAAAAAGAATATCCGCCGCTAGAAGAGAAAGAAACCAGGAAACAGCCCATTAGGGAAGAGAAAACTTTTAACAACGACATCTTTTAAAGACATGGGCACGAGATAACCAATTTAGGGTAGTGGCTCCGAGAACAACGACGCGACCAGGACCAAGGAACACAGGAAGTGTCCTTGATTTTGCACCGGTCAAGAACTTTGATCAACGGACAGTGTCAAAAACGATCCCAGAGCTAACGAGCGACCATTACCCGGTGGTTCTGAGGATCGGCACACAAGTATTATTTTATCAACAGGACAACCACCGCATGTGCTATGGACTTGCGGATTGGGCTAATTTTAGGAAAATAATTACGGAGTCACTACCAAGCGTTGTGCCCACGATATCCACCAGGGAGGGAATAGAGGAAGCGGCAGAATTGTTGGGGAACGCAATCAATGACGCAGCGGAAAAAGCTATTCCGCGAAGAGCAAGAAAAGCAAAAGAAAACCTGGAGATCCCTGACGAAATCAAAAACATCATAAGGAAAAGGAACTGGGTGAGGCGGCAGTACAACCATTACGGCACCGCCGAACAAAAAAGGGATCTCCGGAGACTAAATAGAGAAATTAGGGATCAACTGAGGCGCCTGAGGAGGTACAAATGGTCCATCAGACTGGCAGATCTTAATATAAGTGACAATTCCATATGGAAGTATACGCGTTCCCTAATGAATTCTGCCAGGAGTTACCCCCTGGTGGAAAGCCTAAGAGGTAAACTCATCACGCCTGCTGACAAAGCAGAATATCTTGCGGCTCATTTAGAACAGGTTTTCACGCCCAATGACGCGACAGAATACACTCCAGACATAAAAATGGAGGAGATCGAGTTCATGCTAAGGGTACAGCACAACAAGGATCAAGCCACTCCGGTGTTCTCCATCAGAGAATTGGCAGAAGTTATAGCACGCCTACCGAAGGGGAAGGCGACAGGCAAAGATAATATCCCCTATGAACTAATAAAGCGACTGCCAATCTCTGCAGGAGAATACCTTATCTCGATTCTCAATGCAGCGGTAAGGATAGGACATTACCCTGCCGGCTGGAAGCATGCAAACGTCATATGCATACCCAAGTTAGGAAGGAGGGTCTTAAAAGCCTCTGACTTCAGACCAATATCCCTCCTTTCCTGCCTTGGGAAGATATGCGAAAAAATGATCTACCCATATATATTTACAAACGCGGAAGAGCATGGTGTGATCCCCCAAATTCAGTTCGGCTTTAAGGCAGGACACTCCACAACACATCAGCTGCAGAGGGTGGTAGATTTTATTACGGACGCCTTCAACAGGAAAAATGTATCTGTTGGAGTAGCTTTTGACATAAGCAAAGCTTTCGACAAAGTATGGCACTTAGGCCTGCTGCAAAAACTTTTGATAGCAAAATTTCCCTCTTGGCAGATGAAATTTATAAAATCTTACATCAATGACAGGCCATTCACCGTAAAATGGAATGGTGCCGAAAGCTCGACAAGGAGGATAGCAGCTGGTGTTCCACAAGGGAGTGTCCTAGGGCCATTATTATTCTCTATCTACACGGGCGACACTCCGACTGGTGAGGGGGATTGGAATTCCACCATTGCTCTCTACGCGGACGATTGTGCGATACTGACAAGAAGCTTCCAGCCGGAAATGGCCGTCCGATATGCCCTGAGGCAAACCGAAAAACTTACGAAGTATTATAAGAAATGGAGAATCGAGATAAACCCCAAAAAGACCCAAGCAATCCTCTTCCAAAAAAGGGATGCCGATTTGCCGAGACAGCTCTCAATAGAAGGTGTTGAAATTCCCTGGGCTAAACATATTAAATACCTTGGTGTAACGATGGACGAGAAACTACGTTTTGACGAACACGTAAAAAGGATCAACCTTGCGGCAACAAGGAAGAGAGCCAGACTCTTCCCAATTTTTAAATCGATTGACGTGTCCAGGGAATTAAAAACACATCTATATAAGGCAATGATCAGACCGACACTCATGTACGCCGCACCAGTATGGACGGGTTTTCTTATGCAGAAATCTTGGAAAATACTCGAGATCGTGGAGAGAAAAATTTTAAGCCGAGTAGGCAGGACATGGGGACGTAATATAGATGTCCATGAAATGCTAGGAATACCTACGATCAGGGAAGTTGCCAAAGATTTGGCTAATAAATACAAACTCGCCCTGGAAAATAAAACAAATGACGTTCTCCGCGATCTCGCAATAAACAAAGTGTCGGTCTGGGACAAGTGCAAGAGAGCACTGGCATCCACAGGTGAAGAGGATAGGGTCCCTCCTAAAAAGCGGCGAATATAACGTTTTTATCAATATTGACCATTATGATACACGGGTGAGGTGCCTGTATTTTAAAATCCGACGTTGAGTAAAGTCACATTGGAAGGCAACTCAGAAATAACATATACCACGGGAGGGTATGAACCACAGAGACGGATCTCACTGGAATGGAATTGGAATTGAAAGAAGGAAGGAGCCCCGGCCTTTTTTAAGAGCTGAGTATCACCTGCTGAGTTAATGGTCAGCAGCTTACCTGCGATATATTCCCCTTATCCGTCCCGTTGTCTCTGGCTGGTGTTCGAAAACTCTCCTTGGGGAGGAAGTAGGTAATCCGCTGTGGCCCAGAGACAACCAGGGTTTCTGAGTGTGTCCAGGATCTTCCTAGGGGTAACCCGCACGCTTCGCTGCGAGCGGAGCGCCTGGGGGACCATTGCACGGTCACACTCGTTCTCTTCCTGCGGGGGGTGGCTAACCAAGGCCCACCTTCTCACCCGTTCGTACTATTGTCTCTCGTAACAGGTGGCAGTTGGTAGGCCAAGGGGGGTTTCCCCCCTGTAGAAATACCCCCGTTCCAACGCGCAAAATGTCGCTAACCAGATCCCCGCCGGCTAAAAGGATGCAACAAAGGACGGTTCCTCCCGGGACAAACACGGATGCGTCACTCCCGATCAATATTAAACAAGTCCTCTACGGGCAAGCTTTTACGAACGACGTTGATCAAGCCGATCGAAACAATGACCCACGGAACCCGACCCCACGAGGACGGCGCGAAGTTTTTGACAGCGGCTCATTACAAAGCCAAGAAATGCAAATTGACGACGGTCTTACTAAGAACCAGAATGACAAGCAACCTGCCCAGGAGCTAACTGATACCTCTGCTACTATGGAGACAACAAACAACGACGACAAAGGCATCTTCTATACAGTTGAAGAAAGTAAAAGGAAGAGAAGGCGTAGAATAACGCCTACACTGGACACGGCAACTAAATTGCAGAACCGATACGACCCTCTGATCGAATTGAGAGAGACAAATCCTCGTCGCGCACTGGAAGAGAAAGGTACAAACGCTCAACCAACCGCAGGCAGAACAAGGAATACAGCCGCCAGGAAGCCACCGCCAATAATAATTTATGACGTAAAAGATCAGACAGCCTTCATAAAGGCCATCCGCCAACAGGCAAAAGATTGTGACTTCGTAATTACGAAAACTAAAGAAGGTTCCCGATTACAGCTGAGAACTGAAGAAGACTACTCCGAAGTTCTAGCTTAACTGAAAGCAGCCGGCGCCCAAACCAGTACATGGGCAACTAAAGAATCTCGCGTCCAGCGCTACCTTATTCATGGCCTGGAAGATGGCACCGACACGAAATTCATACAGGAAGACCTTAAGAAAAATGGTATTCCCGTGTTGGGGGTCAAACCCCTCCCCAACCGAGAGGATATATACTCGATCCTAGTGCAGATGGGAGCAGGATTTCAGGCCAAAATGATCGGAGAAATCCGTAGAATATGTAGCTATAGAGCACGTATTACGCTGTTTAAACATAACAGGCCCCAGATGTGCTACCGATGCAATCGCTACGGACATGGATCCAGGAATTGCACGGTAGCGCCAAGATGTTACAAATGCGCTGGGGACCATGAAGGTCGGGAATGCCCGAAACCAAAAGAGCAGAAGGCAACCTGCTGCAACTGCGGTGGTGATCATGTGGCATTCGCAAAATGCTGCCCAATAAATGAAGAGGCAGCCTCCCAATTGAAGGCGAAAAAACTAGCCGCCAAAGCTAAAACGATACCCGCACCTCTCCCCAAGGAGAATGCATGGGACAGGAGGCGGAGAGCCCAAGAGAAAGTATCGGACCTCCAATCAGAAAGGGACTTCCCGGCACCACAATGGAGAAAAGAAACAAAAGAATGCGAAGCCAAAACTGGCCAAGAAAAACTTCCAGAGGACTTGGGCAGCATTCTCCAGGCAGTAATGACCACTCTGCAGCAGCAGATGGCACTTATGACCTCACTTATGAGCAAACCTTCCGACACCATTCAATCAGTCACACGTCATGGCTGTTAGAAGAAGGAAAGAATTAACTATCGCCCTCTGGAACGCCCAAGGAGGCATCCGGAACAAGACACCGGAACTCGTGGAGTTCCTACGCCGGCAGGGGGCAAGTGTATGCCTCCTGTCCGAAACCCATCTCAAACCTGGTACAAAATGGAATGTTCCGGGCTACCATATAACAAGGAAAGACAGCCCAATTCCCCCTGGCAGTACTGCAGCTGGTGGAGTAGCCATCCTCACGGCTTACAACCTCCAGACAGACCCAGTGCAGCACCCAGATGTTCAGAATATGGAAGCGGTGGGCGTTAAAATAAAAACAACGATAGGACTTGTTACACTACATAGCTGCTATGTCAGACCAGGGGCCAACCTATCTACGGACGACATAGACAAGGTCTTTGACTCAGACTCAAACGCGCCTACCATTTCTGGAGGCGACTTTAATGCAAAGAGTCCACGATGGAACTGCTGGTCCGAAGACAGGCGTGGAAAACTTATTGATAGATGGGCAAGGGACAGCAACACCAGAATTATTGCCCCGGTCGAAACTACTAGACCAAACCCAGGGGGTCACGGAGAAGTGATCGACTTTGCAATGATGAGGGGACTTCAGATATCTGCACGAGCCACCACCATCCCGTGCCTACAAAGCGATCACTACCCTGTCATAATACGCTTCGGAACGCACATAGTGCCTCCCCCAGAAACCAAGAACAGGCTGTGCTACGGACTGGCAGACTGAAACCTATTCCGGAAGAAAGTGGCTGACGCTCTGACAGAACGACCAGACCTGGCCAGGAACCCAGAGGAACTGGACAGTATGGCCAGCTCCCTTGCAGAAACCATCACTACCGCAGCAAACTCCTCCATCCCAAGAAAACCGCCACGCCCATCTGACCACCTGGCACTTCATCCAGAGCTTCAATCGCTCATAGAGCAGAGAAATAAAATCAGGAGACAGTACCACCGATATGGGACTTCAGGATTGAAACAAGAGCTTCGTAACTTAAACCATGAAATCCGAGACCGAGTGCGACTCCTGAAATCAAAGAGATGGGAGGAGAAGCTAGAATCCCTGAATTTCGAAGATAAAAGTATCTGGAAAATGACACGCGCCCTTCGTGATACGCCTATGGTATACCCGCCACTGCTCATTGGCACTACAAAAATATACGGAGCCAAAGAGAAGGCAGACCATTTGGCAGATTACTTAGAAGGAGTATTACAACCGAACCCTGGGACACCTGAGTCAGGCGACGAGACTGAAGTGATAGAGCCATTTACACCAGGCGAGAACTCAGTGGTTCCGGAACTCTCGTCGGAAGACGTTGCCACTGTTATCCGCAAACTCCCACTGGGGAAATCCCCAGGACCAGATGGAATCTCAAATGAGATTCTTAAGAGAATCCCGAGAGCTGCTGGGGAATACTTAGCAGTCATAGCACAAAGCTCGATCAGAATAGGCCACTTCCCAAACCCATGGAAGAAAGTTAAAATATGCTGTATCCCGAAGGGAAGTGGGGCCTCAACGCCCGAGAAATTCCGGCAAATCTCCCTCCTTGACGGGCTCAGGAAAATCATGGAAAAATTGCTGATCCCCTACATACAGGAGCACTGTGAAGCGGAAAGAATCCTCCCCTCTGAGCAGTTTGGATTCAGGGAGGGTAGGAGCACCGTACAGCAACTCCAGCGAGTTGTTCAGTTTATCGCGGACTCCTTTAATAGAAAGAAGTGCTCGGTCGGCGCATTTTTCGACATATCTAAAGCCTTTGACCGTGTCTGGCATGAAGGCCTCCTAAACAAAATGACAAGGATGTAATTCCCTGCCTGGCAGGTGAGACTCATTCGCTCGTACCTCCCCGAGCGAAGCTTCAACGTGGTGTGGCGCCATGAAAGCAGCAGCGAGAAGTAAGCCTCGGCAGGAGTACCTCAGGGGTCGGTACTGGGACCCTTGCTGTTTAACATTTTTACGTCAGACATCCCCAGGATGCAGGAAGACTGGAATGTCATGCTCGCCCTATATGCAGATGACGCAGCCCTCATCTCCCGCAGTCTCAAACCGGAAGTGGCTACCAAATATCTGCAGGCAGCCATTACCAAACTAGCCACCTGGTACGCCAAATGGCGTATCGCTCTGAACCCGGGAAAAACACAGGCTGTGCTTTTCACCCCGAGGCCCGAGGAAAGCCCGAACCCGCCAAACCTGCATGTTCACGGGACAAGTATCCCATGGAGCGACAAGATCACATACTTAGGGGTCATGATTGATAAGAGATTGACTTTTCGGTCTCATGTGGGTAACGCCATTCTTAAAGGAGCGAGAGCTAGAGCTGCACTGCAGCCATTATACAGGTCGCGGTCGGTCTCCCTAAAGACAAAGATCCGGCTATACGAATCAATCATACGGCCAATACTGACATACGCTGCTCCGATCTGGTCTGGCATGATAAGAGGACCATCCAAAGCGAGACTTCAAACCTTTGAAAAAAGGACACTCCGAGCAGCCATACACCTAAGGCCTGGCACGGTAAATGACCTCTACCAGCAATCTGGCACCATCCCTGTACTTTCCCACATTAGGAATATATCCGTACAGTTCTTCAGTAAAGGAGAAAACCACAGGGACGAAATAGTCAGAGAACTCTCCATGGCAACCGCCAATAGCTGGGATAAACATAAACGGCCAAGATCCTCTACGGGGGAGGAATCAGACCTTCCTCTTCCAAAACGGAAAAGAAGAGAATAAGGGGCAAAGGCTGCCCAGACCCTGACATCCCTAAGTAGGGAAAAAACCGACAAGGAAAAAGCCCTGAAAGAGGCAAGATTCCTACTAACAAGAGACACACGAGGGATCTATCTCACTTCATCTCCTGAAGATGCAGACTGCAACGTCTGCAACACGTCGAGAGCCAGAAATGCCGCCAACGCAGCGAAAACCGAAAACCTCCACCAGCATTCAGCAATGCTGCGAAAGCCTTCAACTCAAACCTGTACCTACTACTAAATAGACTATCCGAATATTTTGTAAATGGATATGGGCGCAGTAAATACGTCTTTCCCCCAAGAATTTCCCTGACTTCGTCCTGTACTTATTATTATGGCAAATTTTGTACAGTACAGGACCTATAATAGATCCTTGAGGGACACTTGTAGTAATAGGTCGGGGATCTGAACAAAACCTTTTTTGTTAATGGCAATGGTAACTTTTTGTGATCTGTTGGAAAGGTATGAGCTAATCCAGTCAAGTGCTATGCCTCTAATCCCTAAATTTTGGCATTTGTGCAGTAGTAATGAATGATCCACCATGTCAAAAGCACGGCTAAAATAAAAAAATATGGCAAACATTACATTGTTTCTATTAACCAATGATGAAATAAAGTCAACAGCATGAAAGAGTGCTGATTCGGCAGATAGATTTTTCCTATATCCCCAATGGGAATCAGAAATTACATTATATTTTTCAAGGTAGGCCATAATACAGTTAAAGTAAACAAGATCAAATAGTTTTGAGAATTGAGAGAGGAGAGAGATATGCCAGTAATTTGCAAGACTATCTCTCTGACCTTTATTCTTAAAAACAGGAATACTTTACTAATATTCAAAGACTCAGGGAAGACGCACTGCTTAAGAGATTCATTTGTTAAGTAAATCAATAGTTTTATTAAAACTTTCCTGCAAGTAAATAGCAACTTTCGAGGTACATCATCTAGGCCTGGTGCAGCACTTTTACCAAATCTATGAAAACAGAGAAGCAATTCATTTTCATCACAAGGTTGCAAGTAAATTGAGTTGGATACATGGGATGATGGATCACAAAAAAATTTATTAGGGGCATTTGAGCTTTTAGAGTGGTCTGGAAGTTTTAGGAACTAATCATTGATGAAATTGCATATAGAAACTGGGTCATTAATAGCTCTACTGTCCTTGCCATAGACTTTGGGAATATAATTGAGTGTCTCTTTACCTAGTTCAGATTTAATTATTTGCCATGCTTCTTTGGTTTTATTTGGGGCATTAGCTAGCCTGCTATCTTTATATGTTCTTTTTGCTATTTTTATTAATGATTTATACTGTTTTTTAATATTTAAGAATACAGATCAAGTTTCAGGAGAATTTAGCAGTCTTGATATCAATAAAATGTATGTTTTTATATTGCAGATCTAATAAATTGGATATAGATAACAGTAATTCCAATAGATTGCAAGTGTGCTTTTAAGCAATGGATAAGTGGAATCACTTTGCTCAGCGATACAAATTTTTGCCTGCAATCTCCTTGATAATGTAATCCAATGGTTGAAGCAACTTCAACATATGTTTCACAGTGTCAAGCTCAATGGAAGCTAATGCTAATGGAGCCTTTGGGTTTTCAAGGAGAATCTGATGCACAAATTTTGACAAGGCAATAGTTAATTTTTTGACAAGTCAAGTATCAACACTGTGTTTGTGTTCTTTGTTTGTTTTGCATGGCACCTGACTTCATTCTATAACTTGTCACTACTTGTCAGTTCGCGTTGAAAGTGTGTGTTAGAAAGTTGTATCAATTTCAATTTTGCGGCTCAAAGTTTTTATCTTCCACGCGAATTTGCTGAGGTTAGTTAAGGTTACGATACGAGTAGTGTTGGCGATGGAAGCTAAAGAATGTAATAGAATTTTCCAGTGTATAGTGTCTTAAGATTTTATAGAATAATCCCGTAAGATAGAATATTCCGGAAATGATTCAGAGTTACCGTCTTCAACGTCATTATCGACAGGTTGATTGCAGAACTACAGAGACGTGGCTCTGCTTACGAGAAGTTAAGTAAAAAGTTTGACTTTCTCACGAAGCTACATAGTTTGGAATCTCAAGACGTCTGTGATGGAACCTGGAAGCCTTCTATCCGGGGGATTTGGACGCTACTTTGGAAAACGAGTGTCTGCACCTGCGAGCTCATTTGTTGTCCGCTGAGGCTACAGGGGGAAAAGGGTTATCCGCACTGGAGCTAAACAAGTACATCCTGGAAAAAGGCTTTTTGGACATTTATCCAAACGTGGGAATAGCGCTCTGGATGCTGTTGTGTACACCAGGGTCAAACTGTTTGGCAGAACGGTCGTTTTCAGCGCTAAAGAGAGTAAAGAATTATTTAAGATCTACCAAAGAAGAGAACAGACTTAATTCACTCTCTGTGCTGTACATAGAGTCAGAAATAACGCAGTCTGTGGACTATAGTGAGGTCATCCGTTCCTTTGCAGAGAAGAAAGTTCGTCGCGTGGCAATGTAATCTTGTAATTATATTTAAATGTAAAAATTATAATGTGTAAAAAAGTATAGTTGGTACTTGTCTATTTCATATCTAAGTCTGCTTGTCTATTTTCTAAAGTCAAAGTACGTTAAATAAATAAAAAATAAAAGTAAAGTTTGTTTTTTGCTAAATTACCAAAAAGGGGGCCCCGACTCTGTTAACTGCCTAGGGGCCCTGGGTCTCTATGTCCGGGCCTGATTGCAACCAAGGAGCTCACGGAGAGGCATACATCAGTCAATATTTGCGAGCAACTTGAAGCTGTTTGCACGAAGTATTCTATCCCCAAAAGTAAGGTAGTATGTGCAGTCACTGATAACGCTTCCAATATTGTTGGTGCAGTTAACATGTTTCTCTGCAAGGGAAAACACCGTCCCTGTTTTGCACACACGCTTCATTTGGTGGTAGATAAGGTAACATATGTGGAAAATGTACAAAAAAATCACTAGCCAGGTAAGACAGGTTGTGAAGTTTTTTCGGAGAAGTGTTATAAATAAGGACTTGATTCGTGCTAAACAGATGTAAGTTAATAAAACTCCTCTTAAGTTGATTGTAAATGTAAGCACAAGATGGAATTCTGTGTATTATATGTCAGAAAGATGCATTGTCTTGTCAAAATTTGTGCATCAGATTCTCCTTGAAAACCCGAAGGCTCCATTAGCAATAACTTCCGTTGAGCTTGACACTGTGAAACATATGTTGAAGTTACTTCAACCATTGGATTACATTACCAAGAAGATTGCGGGGAAAAATTCGTATCGCTGAGCAAAGTGATTCCACTTATCCATTGCTTAAAAGCACACTTGCAATCTATTGGAATTACTGTTATCTATATCCAATTTATTAGATCCGCGATTTAAAAACATACATTTTATTGATATCAAGGCTTGTGCAAAGGTTCAATCTAATATCCGTTCCTTGATTAGAAGTGAGGCATCAAGCAGTGACACAGACAGTGATTCTACTCTGAATATAGAATCCGAGTATGACTTTTGGAGCCACCACAAAGTATTGGCCCATGGCAAGCAAAAAAAGAAAACAAATACCATTGAGGAAAGAGATGAGCTGTGTATTTATCAAATCCAGTTTCTCCTCTGATCCTTTGAAGACCTGGGAAGGTATGAAGTGTGTTTTCCCCACTCTTTACAAGCTCGCACGAGCGTACTTGACAATTCCTGCTGCACATCGGTGCCTGCAGAACGTTTCTTTTCTAAGGCCGGGGCAACCGTAACGCAAGCCAGGAATCGGTTAACGGGAAGCCGCCTGGAAAAGCTCATGTTTTTGGGAGATTGCACAGAGTAGGAGTGGGAGGTGTAGATTTTAATGTACTTTGAAGAATGTGCCTTAATTTTTTCAATAAATATAATATTTTTGTTTTGATTTGATTCCTACTCATAGACGAATGTGCCTTTCCTTATGTTCAATAAATGTAATTTTTTGCTTGTTTTTATTCGATAACTACTCATAGTCGTATGTGCCTTCATTTATATTCAATGAATGTAATATTTCTAATTGTTCCGATTCGATACTTACTCATTTCGGTACTTGCGGACTGATACTTTTGTGGTATCGATACTTTTCAATCGATACATCATATGAGTAAGGTATCGCTTCTTTCGTTTCGATTTTGTATCCCTACCAACGTGATTTAATGGTGATTAACTCCCAGCTCAAGGATGCTGAATGCCGACGTTCTTTTGTTTCTTCTTCAAATCAACTTCAGAAGTAATATTAGAATGTATTATCAATGTTATATCATTAACACGTTAAAAATTATTATTTTCTTTCCGGAAAATAAAGAGACAACCTCTCAATCCCATAAGTATACAATACAACACTAATATTTTCAGTATTCATGGAAGGGGTTTATTAAATGTCTGTAAAATTATATACGATATACCATATAAGATATATCGATAGTCGGAGGGATCAACAACGGAGTTGTAACGTGTCGAAAAGTTATTTATTGCCAATTATGAAAAAATGCGCCATTAAGATCCGTATAACTAATTATGGAGTCATTTGTAAAAGTCTGTGGGCAAGCTCGGTCGCGCCGCTCACGGCCAAACAGTGAAGT
Organism: Tanypteryx hageni; assembly: GCA_028673005.1. NCBI lineage: Eukaryota > Metazoa > Arthropoda > Insecta > Odonata > Petaluridae > Tanypteryx > Tanypteryx hageni. Next base: position 4,717,635 of record CM054114.1, read on the forward strand.
TAAAATATATGTTGGCACTAAGTGATTCGCAGCGAGAGAGGGGAAGGGTGGTGTGGGATATATGTTTTGGAAGTTCGAGCGAATGAGGGGAATCAAGAAATGGCCGTAGAATTGCAGGCTATCGGGGTCGAATTGAGACCGCGCCTCGCCCCTGAGGAAAGGTCTCGAAATTGAGACCCAAAGACGGAAAAGTGTTTTCCATGCTCATGTCAGACCCGGCTACGATTCAGCGCAAATCCACGTCTCTGATATGTTCACCAAGGATTTGGTTTTCTATTTCGGCCAATATACCTAGAGTGTTTGGAATGGAGAGGGAAGTGAAGGAAGAGGATTACGGGAAATGAGGTTAATGAAATATAACAAGGGCTTGTTTAGCATCCAGCCGCATAACGTCAAATTAATAATTATATTAATCCTTCAATTTAACTTTAATTTGTGTAACTCACGAATTGTATGTGGAAAGAATGAGTTGGAAACCTCATGAAAATGAAAGCTATTAAATTCTCTAATACGTTTAAATACGTTTTTATTATAACAAATTATTACTATTTTGGTTTGGTATTAACGGTTTAGTAGATCTGCTGTTTTGCTCAGTTTTTAACTTCTTTTGTCAAGTAGATTTTTAAACGGGTGGATATGGCTGCCGGGTCATTAGACAAAATTCCGGTGGGTCGATGGTCTGTAAACCTGTGGTGCTGCCTTGGCCAATAGGTTGATAGCCTGAGTGTTACCAAAATGAGCCGGAGGCGGGTATTTTTCTGGTCCGTTTCCCACTCCCAATTCGCCCCTAGTTATACACTCGCAGTTAGCATTCATCGGGCATTGGAAATGGATCGAGCTCCGTTTGCAGAGACTTCGCCTGCGGTCAGAGGAGAGATTGTGGGGATGGTGGATGCTGGACATTCGGTCGCCAAAGTAGCAAGGCAGTTCGGTGTGCACCAAAATTGCGTGTACAGATGGGTCAAACGTAGCAACGACGGGGACCGTGATCTAAAAAATAAACCGCGATGCACCCAGATGCACGACTGAAGACCAAGATTTGGCTATTCGGCAGTATGTAGCAGAGCATCCTCTCACAAGGCGTGGATTGGCCTTGGTGCAACGAGATTTCGGTTATGGATGCAGCTATTGGACCTATAGGGCTAGAGCGCTTGAGGCTGGACTGCGCCACCATAAGCAGTGCCGCAAGCCACAACTTACAGCAGGACATCAGACATCCCGCTTATTCTTTGCGGAAACATGCGGAAATGGACCAGGCCTTCTGGGATCTCGTTATATTTGCCGATGAAAAATCATTTCGGAGTGATGAGGATAGCAGGATACAATTATGGCGTCCCCGAGGGAGGCATCTTTGTTCAGGAGTGGTCTGCAGAATACGAGCGCACTCCTGAATCTCTGGAAAAACATATCAGGGAGATATGGACCTCTCTTGGGCGGCGTCCGGTAATATTCGGAAATCTACTGGGATCCATGGGACGGCGACTATGTAGCGCAATGGAAGTTCATGGAGGCATCACAGAATATTAAACTTATTAACATTACTGTCTATTTTATTTATCTAAATACCCGCTAGAAATTATATTTTCCTTATGCATAGGGGAGTTGTTACACTTTTCACTATTTTTTTTTCTATTTTATACCTGAGATGAATTGACAAAAGGCTTTCCTTGCTATGTTATCATTTGGCTTTATCAATTATATTTTTATGCGCTATTTGCTTAGTTCCTGATTCCAAATTCAAAAATCCGAGCTACAAATTAAAAAAAAATAATATCTTCATGAACCCTCGAGGGAGCGGATTTTTGGTATTAGTGAAAGCGTGGTAGCAAATTCGTTACAATGCCGAATTCTTCATATTCTTCCGAAATGCACTAATTTAGAACATTTAGTAGTTATTACTGATAAAAAACGCAATGGAAATGCATTTTGCTTATAAAACAATTGAATTCTATTTAATGTATTTGTCGAAAAGAAGAACTTCTCAAAGTTCTCTGGTAATAGTAAAAATTTGATTAAGTAAAACATAATGTTAATAATGCAACAAAATATACTATAATTTTCGTCTATTATGTATTTCTAGTGCCAAAGTCGATTTCATGTTTGCTTCCAGTAAACTGGAATACTTATTCGAATAACAGATTATATATATTGTTATTAAAACTTCTGCCGTATAAAATCATCTTTTCGGTTTTTATTAAAAAATAACTAAAAATACAACATCAATTCCATGAAATACGCGAAAATTTAAATTAAAAATTTTGTATTAACGCACGCGTTCACATCCTTTACTCCGTTGTCGGTTCAAGTCCCTAGCGATCACGGCAACGCAGCCAGTGTTAGTCCAGCGGAAATGGAAAGCCGTTTCCTTTGGTGAACCATTTCAGACGTGAAATATCCTCGAGTATTTGGGCTGAGTCGTAATCAGGTATGGCATGATCATGGAAAACACTTTTCCGTCTTTGGGTCTCAATTTCGAGACCTTTCCTCAGGGGCGATGCGCGGTCTCAATTCAACCCCGGTAGCCTGCAATTCTACGGCCATTTCTTGATTCCCCTCATTCGCTCGAACTTCCAAAACAAATACCCCACACCACCCTTCCCCTCCCTCGCTGCGAATCACATAGTGCCAACATACATTTTAACTTCACTGTTTGGCCGTGACAGAGCTTGCCCACAAACTTTTACAAATGACGTACATGGTACTACTATAGGAGGTAGGTCGTTCGACACACAGCTGAGCCGCTGAGCGTCGCTTCGAGCGTGTGACGTCACGTGGTGGTAGATTGCGCTTGTCGCCTATGTATTAGCATTGACTGGAGTCGCGGGTTTGAAAAAAAATATTGTTTTCTCTTGAACTATGGCTTTCTCAATGAAATTATGTCTTGTGCGGTATTTGGTTGTAATAACAGTTACAAAAATTGTAATGGTAGGGTAAGATTTTTTCGATTTCCCCAAGAAAAGTCCATTCAAGAAACATGGATTCGAGCATGCCGGAGAAGAGGCAACATAAACGTGAAAACAGGTAAGAGCAGGTATTCTTTGGTTTAAATATGCTACTTATTAATTTATCTATATATATTTATGTAATTATTGCTGGTGAATTGAACTTCAGTGATCTGGTTGTAGTGAAACTAGTTATGTCGATATAAATAGTTAAAGCGTCAATATTATGAAATTTATTCATTCGGTATGATGTTAACTATTACTTAATCGATTTATACAGTGTCTCCTCGGTGTATTTATGCCTATTTAGAATGTAAATACTTGGTGCAATATAAATTTGTCACAAATACAGTATGTTGAGAGAATTGCATGTTAAAAAATTAGTTGTATTTTTTGTATTATTCTTAAATATCTCTTAACAAGATATGAAACATTATTTATTTAATTTACAATAAGTACCTACTTAACATCATAAGCGTTACTAAAATACAAAATTTTACTGTTGCGTTAATGACCATTTTTATGTAAATTTAGCATTGTTTACAACTATTTTCTAATTATACAGCACCAGTTCTTCCTACATATGTTCATGCGCAGTGTTTATAAATTTCAAATATCATATGATTTAACGAATCATTATTTACATTTGAAATTTAGTGTGTTTTCTGATCGATTTAAGTTTTTGAAAAATATAAAGTTACAATTTTGCCCATTTTTTCGTGATCGGTGAATATTTTAGTTGAGTTTAGGCTTCAGTCATTAAATTTGAGTTGAAGGCTTTCGCAGCGTTGCTGAATGCTGGTGGAGGTTTTCGGGTTTCGCTGCGTTGGCGGCATTTCTGGCTCTCGAGAGCCAGAAATGCCGCCAACGCAGCGAAACCCGAAAACCTCCACCAGCATTCAGTCATTAAACTTTGCCTGCACCAAAGTATTTTCTTGTAATGTTCCCACCTGTTGGCCAGAATGTGCTTTTCAAGGTAGTTCGTAAAATTATTTTTGACTCTGTGGCTTAGCCCATCATACTGTTGACGTTTTACAATCATTTCCATTAATTAATTAGCCATTATCAAATGCTTATGTATCAACTATTTAATTAATTATAAATTTTTTGCAGCACGAATTTGCTCTGTGCATCATCAGTGATTTTCATATTCTCATCAATCTATCTTAGCTTTTACAAGTAAATGTTTGGTCACAATATTGTTAATATTGATTTTATATCGGTGACAAAATGCCAATGGAGTTAATGGTAAGAAAGTTTGTAACATATTTTGTTATGTAACATATGGTCCATGCTTGGACCAGATGTGTTGTTTATGATTACAAAATAAATTTCTGAACGCAACAAATTTTTGCATTTATCAATAAATATTTTATTCTGTTTTTAAATTATTTTCCCTACAACCCATCCTAATTATAATTAATAATTTCGGACGTACAAGAATTGTGTACCATGATGTATTTCTTTTTCATGCAATTTCCATTCACCCATAACTATTTTTTATCTCTGGAACACTCAATTATGTGAATTTTATATTTATTGTTTACTTTTTAGTGTATCTAAAAGTTGGTTTCATTAATCTTTTTATTTCAATTTAATTCACGCATACCCGTCATATTTGAAGGGCAATTACGCTGGTGAGTGATAAAAACGCCAGTATTTACGCGAAATTCGAAGAAATCAATGACGAAAAAACTAAAAAGTTAACTTGGGAAAAATCGGCCTTTGAGTGAGAATCATACGAAAAATGAAGCCCTTCTCTTTGAGATGAGTTCGGGACCTTTCTTAGAAGTCTTTTTCCTTCTTCGAAGTTCACTTGATGCCGAATGTTCATAACTAACTTGAACTTTTTCCGATTCCGGTAATTCGTTAAAAAATCATTGTATATACAAATTAACGTCCCGGGATTTTATAGCATGACTTATAAATGTATTATTTATAATAACGAAGGGTGAAGAAATAAAAAGACGGATATCAGCAGCCGATTTACGTTAATTTTTATACAAATTTTAAGCTTCCCGCTACAGCTTACGACTACGTGACGTCATGCGCGAACTGGACGCGTTTTCGTCCGCCGGAAAGACCTACCTCATATATTAGTACCATGATTATGTAGTTTTAAATACGGCGTATTTGTCATAATCAACAATTTAAATGACATAACGCATAGAGAATTGATATACGATACATTTCTCGTTGATGCCCATCAATCAACAGCCAAAAAAGGAACAATACGAGATAAACAAAAAGTGATGGAAATCAGTAATATCAGGTGATACACAAGCAGATATATCCAAATCTATTTATGTGCGTCACCAGTCTTCCGGGTGTCAAATATATTTATTTTAACAAACTACCAAATTACGCAATTAATTTTAGTTGTGATTTGTGAAAAAATTATAACTGTGATTAACCATGGATTTCTACATACTCTGATATAAATAACCTACCTAAAAATAACCGGTACTTGAGCATTTACTGAGTACCACCTCCGCAGCGTCAAACTAGGTGCGAGAAATGGAACTAGAAAGCGCTGAATGTGGCGAGATTTGGAATTATGTGGAGCAGTACTCCATTGGAACGATTGGAACTCGGCAGGGCCTAGGAAGGGAAATTTGAACATGAACGAATATTTTATACTCGTTCCCACCGAGTTGGGTAAGTTGGTGGAAGTGTTTTTTTTGTTCCTCCTCACGTTCATTGTTATCAGAGGCGTCTCCATTCAAAGAAAGAAGAAGGGATACCGTTATAAATGAAATTTTAAAACGGTACCCTGGAGATGGTGATCATGAAACGCCAAAGGACCCGAAAAAATCATACAGATTTCCCATAAAATCGGATCTCTTAAAAGATATTCGTAAACGGAGAAAGGCGCATGTGGATACAGAAGATTTCTCAGTTTGGGGAAATTTCGCACATAAGAGAATATTCTTTGATAACGAAGCCTAATCTCTCATTGATTAAAAAAGTTGTTCGTGAAAGTGGAAAAATCACTCATAAATGTAAATAATTGCTCGTGATGTGTGGACAAAATTCCTCCTTGGCAAATATACTGGCGTAAATGCATAGTTACATTTCTAGCGGTTGGCACAACCGAGAGTTCCATTTCGTAACTGAAGAAAGAAATGCGCACAATCACATGATACGGACCATCATTAGCGTTAGTGTTCAGTTTCTTTAGTATATCGTTAAAGCTAGGTGAACGGGCAAAGTTGACACGAAAGATGCCGGTGTCAAATCAAAGTTTGCAATTATCTGTAAGTGTTTAGATCTGTAATAACATTTATTTAAAAAAATGCTCGTATGTTAGAACTACCGTTGTTTACGCAAATGAATCCTATTTTAATTTCCAGGATATGAGGAAGCTTTTGACGCAACTTTTAGCTCGGTAAGCTGCTGAAAATCTTAATTTTTGTGCTTCGTATGTTATAAAAAGCTGATGTTAATGTATTTGTTTTACCATTAAATACATTTTAAGTGTAAATATTGTTATTCGCAAACTGAAAAAATGTGAAGTGCATGTTTTTTTGCGGTAATGTAAGCCTTGACTCTTTATCATTAGATTACCTTTCGTTGTAACAGGTAGCAATTTTTTTTATTTTAGTGTGGATGGAGTTTATGGAATTCTCATCACTGATAGAGATGGCGTTCCTTTGCTAAAGGGTGAGACATTGGTTAAAATGTGTATCGAAACTCATGGTTTTGTCAGAAACCTTTTATTAATTAGTAAATGCAACTTGAACATAATTATCTCCGTAATGTTAATACTCGCACTGAATATAATTTGTAGCAGTAATTGTTTATGTATGCTTCATCATTCTTTGAGTTTCGTTTATAAATATCGTTTTATATGTCCAAGTACTGTAATGCCATTTGCCACTTATGTATAATGGTTTTCAGCCACAAATGATAAGGTACCCGAGTTAGCCACAAGACCAGGATTCCTTTCTACATTTGGAATGGCGGCTGATCAAGGAGGCAAGCTAGGTCTAGGAAAAAATAAATTCATCGTATGTCTTTACTCAAATTATCAGGTATGAGATATATGAGAAGACATCTTTTCGAAAGTTTTCTCCTTGTAATGAAATCGTTTCCTAATGAACACTCATGATTTCCGCATAGGTGGTGCACCTGAACAAGTTACCATTGGTAGTTACATTTATTGCCAATAGCTCTTGCAATACTGGGCATATTTTGTCCCTTGAGGAGCATTTAGAGCCCTTGGTGTGCGATTTGAAATGTGCTGTTAATGGTGATACATGATATGTAAAAATGTGTATAAGAGCTTTATGGATGGACTCATGATGAAATAACTACTGTGGGTTAAATTGTATTTGTTACTTATTAATTGTATATAAAATGAATGTATTTTAGTGTTTGAAGTTTTTTTATCTATTTAAATTTTAATTTGTGTATAAAAATGACCACAAAATGCCAATAGTGAGAAAGAGAAATTATGTGGGGAGATTTTATTTCTTCATTGTTATAATTATATCTTTGTATTAGCACTTGCCAGGAATCTCTGGAAATTAAAAATTCCTTGATCTCTTTCTTATCCAAAAACTCATTTTTATAATTTTCTGTAATTTTTTTACAAATATGGGCTTAAATCATGAAGTATGTGGATACACAAAGATTGTCATAGTATAAATTACTATTTATCTATTTTCCTCGTTTATATTTAGCATACAAAGATTTGGACAGGTAATACAGTATAAACAATCATTTTAACTCTTTGTTCACAACAAAGGAAGAATGTTTGTTATTATTTGGAATTAAGTGCATTTTCATGTGAAGACTTCTTGGTATTTTTCCACTTTTTATACAAAAAGAATGTCATGAGCTTTTTCTTAAAACCAAAATATTGACGCAGTTAATATTCTAAGTTAAACAATCTCTCTTTCACACAATTTGTGACTGAAAAGGAGTAGTGGATTTGAAATAAGGCCAAAGTAGACAATGGCCTAAGGGAGATGAGATTTGAGAGTGGCAATAAAATAGGATTTCAGGACAGGAATAAAAAAATTAATATTAGTATTTTGATGAATTAAACTTATTATCTACAGATGGGTGGATGTACAGACAAACCATGTACATGAGCAATTCTTTTGGGGAAAATCTGATGTGTCCACCACATGACTTTCTCCTTACCTGTAATATTTCCAAATAGGTTAAATAATAATGAATATTTAAGGAACAGAGAAAAATCCAGACTTGACAAAGAACAGAAATAAACTCGTACACTTCTGATATTGGATATAGGCACGAAGCTCCAACAATATAGAAAATAAATAGCGTTACTAAGACATAACTAAGCGTAAAGCGTTTACTTGCTGGTAGGTGGTGTTGTGGCAGGAACAAAAAATTGTTTTAAAAATATCTCTTAATGCATTACATGGGAACAGGCATGCACCCAGGAATTTCTCTTGGGGGGGGGGTTCTCAAGTCGAATCATTTTTTTACACCAAACATTTATTAAACCATTAAATTACACAAAATCGCACTAATATTTTATTATACAATGTTAAAAGTTTTAAATATATCAATTTTTCTTTTCTGTAATTTAATTAAAATATCTTGACAAATTTTAATGTCTTGGTGTGCTAAACCATTTAAATGGTCTTGAATCACAAGTGCTCTGTCTTCAATCTTCGCATAGTGGAAAACAATCTTTCACTGCTGCATGTAGCAATAGGATGTGTGACAAATAATTTTAGCAATATAAAAATATTGGGAGAAATTAATTTATCGCACTGTGCTAGTGCATCCATAGCGTTCTTGGGCAGCACTATTGCAGATTCGTTGAAAGCAAATCGGTAGTGTAGAACTCAACGAGTCCCAAAAAATCGTCTATTTGACATTGATTTGGTATCTCACCTTTAGGTAGAATACTGCTCAATTTAAGTAGCACTTCTCGACGTTTCAAAAATCTCTCATTCAGCTGACTTAACATATGGTCTGCGAAGGGAATGAATACAGACCGATAATATTCTTCCATAGTTTCATATGGCACATTTGCACCCTGTTGAAGATCTTTGAAACTCCTTTGCTTCTTTAACTCAATTCCAATAGATACTGCTTTTTCAGATGACGTTTTATGTATAGTTTTAAATTCCTCTTCTGAATTAGTTCGTATAATTTTTATTTGTTCAATGACATCACATACATGATTTAGTGCTTATGTGTTGATCAACTTTCTGCACAACGACAATGTGTAAGAAAAAAATGTTTGAACTGTATATAGTGAAATTAGAAAACCAAACTCACAAATGGAGCTTGATAGCATTTGGGCACCTGACGAAGCGTCTTGGTTCTGCCAGGTACTTATTTTTTCAAGAGCATAGTAAATTGCATCAAACAGTTTGATCATCACCATTATGGATTCCTGCCATTCTACCCATCTTGTAGGTGCAAGTTGTCGCAGTTTTTCCTTATTTGATTCAGGAGCATGTTCATTCATTTTTCTGATTAACACCACCTCTTTTTGGTGTATTGAAAAATTTATAAATTCTTTCTACTATACCCATGCAATTTTTTACGCTTTGCACTTTCACTGCATTTCATATTGCTAAATTTAAACTATGTGACAAGCAGTGGACGTATAGAGCAAGAGGGTATGATTTCCTTATATGAATTTGAACACCATTAAATTGGCCACTCATAGACGCAGTACTATCATAACCCTGACCTCATAAGAATGTTACATCAATTGGTATACATTTAACCCATTCAATTATCATAGTGGATAGTTCACGACCAGAAGTGTCTGATACTGGAATAAACAGTAAAAATTGCTTACATACTTATAACATTCCTTTTTCTTCATGTACATACTGTACATACAATGAAAATTGCTCATTTGTTGATATATCACAGGTTTTGTCTGCAAGAATTGAGAAAATTTTTGCAACATTCACCTTCGCAACAATATGCTTCAATATTATGTCATTGCATGCTACCAAAATTTGATTTTGAATGTTCCAACTAAGAAAAGTTGCATTTTTTCCACAATTTTCAATATGTTCTCTTAAATATTTGTCTCCAGCATCAATTCGGGAACACAGTAATGCCCGAAAGTTACCCTCATTTTCTTCAGTCTCAGTTTCTACACAAAATTTACCATATCCTCAATGAGCCTGAAGAGGTATTTCCTGTTTGCCACAAAGGATTATGGTTTTTATGATAGGTTCTAATCTTTTCCTATTTAGTGTAACTGGTGCTTTAGCTTTATCTATTTGCTTATTAATCGGTATACTCAATTGATAAAATGGCAAAAGAGTTGTCGTATTTGCTTCATTGATAATATATGAAAATTTATGATTATAGCATCGCATTAGATATAGCACCCCATGAGTTGAAATTTCCATTTTTATTATACCAAAATCTTAGCATAAGGTAACTACATACCTTCAGGCAAAATCATTTGCAAAGAAAATTAGAATATAAAATTTGCAAAGCTTTTCGTTGAAAGATAAAGACAACCACTGTGACGGTGCAATTTAAATTCATATTTTCAGTTCAAATCATGGCTATGCAATCAATAGTTGTTTTCTAAGACGATGAACGAATCACTAAACAGAGTCTCAAATTTTATGCCCTTACGGGGCCCTGGGCGACCACCCGTTTCGCCCGCCCCTAAAGCCGGCTCTGGGTCCAACAAAATCGCCAAAGTAATATTTCAAATTCTTACGTGCAAAGTTGACTATCTGAAATATTTTAACAACCAGAACATTCTTATCTGCTTTTTTTAACAATGGGAACGCAAAGAGCTTCATTTTGTATCAAGTGGAACGGCGTTCCCATGCGAGCACTTTTCTTAAGGAAGAACATTTAGTGTTTTGAGGAGCTAAAGCCTGTCATTCCCCCCCTTTGGGTGCATGCCTGTATGGGAAAATGTTTCGAACAAACATTACAAAATTAAATTTCCTACAACTTTTATTCTAGTACTTTTTTATATTGATCAAGTATTAAATGTAATATTAAAGCAAATAGGGATGTGCACGGGTTTCCCATGGTACATAAGTGTTTTTCATCAAATTTGCTGTAGTGTAATCATCTTTCAAACCAGAAAAATATTTTTATTTATATGGTGGTAGCCCTGCTTTATAGATGCGCTTGAAATATGTTCATTACATTTTGCCATTCTATACTCGCTCTACAAGCGAAATGTCTTTTTAAAATCGGTTCAGCTAAAAACTTCCAAACTCTCGTTACAGAAAAATTCTAACCCTGATATTTTGGTAGCCCTGTTTAGTCAACTCGGTTGAAATATGCTGTTTTGGTTATTTATTTATATGAAGATTATATGTACCATACTGGATTAAAATTCATGCTGCCAGTTCTCTCTAAATACATGTAAATATATAATTTTACTTTTTATTGTGGTAGCCCTGCTCTTTATCTCTGCTTTAAACATCTTGATTTCATTATGGTATGTTGTACATATCTTATATACAGAAATTAGTTGAAATCCTTTCTGGCAATTTCTTCCAAATCTGTAATTACTGAAAGAATTTAATTTGTAAGTGTGGCACCTGTTTGGTTGATCCGGTCCAAATATGCTATTATGGTTTTATAAATGTGTAAGTTATAAATTTTAAATTTGGTTAAAATTGATGTGAACAGTTCAACACAATTACTTGTAAAAAGAATTTTTTTTATTACTTGTATTGTGACAAAGGTCTTCCTAATAACCTATCTGCAAATTTTTGAGAGTTCATCTGTGCTGTTTTATGAGAAAGTTTGTGGATTGAATATTTTAATGCTGATGGCTTGGACAGTAATGAGTTTGGATGCTCAGATGCAGCACTTTTGCAAAGGCAGTATTATAACCCTTTTGCCATCATTCTGGACAGTACTTCATCTTTTCATCTCATACCAGAACCTATCTGATGATACAGTATAACAATTTAATATCTTAATTAGTGCACTCAATGTTCCACATACCAAATCATCTAAGTACAGTAATCCCTCTCCAACCGTGCTGGATACGTTCCTAGCTTGATCGTGTTTGAAGAGGGCCAAGGCTTATGGAAAAGAGGGAGTAAGGGAGAGTGATCCTTGAGAGACATACATTAAATCTTATGATGCATACAAAATGTAAAAATTCTATTTATCATTATTGTTATCATTATAATTCTAATATATAATAAAATATGGAGAACCAGGTTTAACCATGAATAATCACGGACCTGTCTACAGACAGACTAACTATGATGATGATGATATAATAAAATTCCTCTATTATGTATTTATTATCCTTAAAAATTCTATTTATTATATAAAATAAAACAAGTAAAACTACAAAGAATTTAAGTACAGTAGAAATGTAATGAGCTGTCCCTATTGAGGCAGTTGTCCAAGCCTTATGGTCTTTATAGCAAAGCATCTACATACAACTTCCTGACAACACTCCTCCCCTTCCTCTTTGTAAATCACCATAGGTCACCAGATGCACAGCTGCAAAAAGAAAAATCTGATGTGGCCACCACATGACTTTCTCCGTACCTCTAATATCTCTAAAAATTCCAAATAGATTAAATGATAATGAATATTTTAAGGAACGGCGAGAAAAATTTAAATGTTGGATATACCCAGGAAAGAGTCAATTGTTAACAATAGTTACCGGTGGGTGGTGGCAGTTAAAAAATTACTTTTTAAAATATCTCTTAAACAAGTCGTCATATGGGAAAATGTTTCGAATAAAGGTTGTAGAAAATTAAATTTCCTACAACACTGATTTCAATATTGTTTTACATTAAGCAAATATTTTCAAAAATCTGATGTGGCCACCACATGACTTACTCCATATCTGTAATATAACTAAAAATTCCAAATAGGTTACATAATAATAGATATTGTAAGAAACTGCGAGAAAATTTTAGACTTTACAAAGAACAGAAATAAACTCAAACCATAGCCTTCTGATTTTGGATATAGCCACGAAGCTCCAGTAATTAAGAAAAGAAAAAGGAGCGTTACTAAGACGTAACTATGCATCAATTGTTAATAACAGTCATTGGTAGGTGGCATGGTGGTGGCAGCTAAAAATATAAGATATCTCTTAAACAATGCATTATATGGAAAATTTTACAAACAAAGGTTGTAGAAAATTAAATTCCCTACAACTTTTATTCTAATACATTTTTATTTTATCAAATATTAAAGCAAATATTTCAAAATAATGGATGTGACAAGAGTAAACACCCACTTCTGGTTCACGACCTGATTAATAGTTTTTGAGTTAGAGCACCCACAAAAAAACACGCACACACATCATCGAGAAAATGGTCAAAATGTGTTCCGGGGACCTCAAAACGTGTATTTCCATTGAAATCTTGAAATCAATTTTTTCCATGAAAAAATACTTTACCCTATACTACGTATGGAGAAAGTAAAAACGGATGTGACAAGAGTAAGCACCCACTTCCAGTTGACCAATCTTTACCAAAAACTAATCAGTTTTTGTGGCTCATAAATATGTTAAATATAAAATTTCACAACCTGATTAATAGTTTTTGAGTTCAAGCACCCACAAAAAAACTCACACACAGACATCATTGAGAAAATGGTGAAAGCATGTTCCGGGAACCTCAAAATGTGTATTTCCATTGAAATCTCGGAATCTATTTTTTTCATGAAAACAATACTTTCCCCTATACTACCCATGGAGAAAGTAAAAATGGAGAAACAATCACTCGAATTTGATATATTCCCCATCAGCTGGTAAAATATTTTGCTATCCATATATGCTTTACTCTCGAGCTTTATATGCAGTTATGACGACTGGAAGCATGTCACCCAATATATATGAGAATAACACTAACCATCGAAATGCACTGATTAACATGGCTAACTTCTGCAATGTAAAACAATGTGTCTACAAGCAGCTGATAGATGAAGAACTCAAGGAGCAGAAATACTGGAAGTCAGTTCTTAGATGAGTGGTTTCTATGATAAAATTGCTTGTTGAACGAGGTCTACCTTTTCAAGGCCACGGTCAATTACTTGATTCAGTTCATAATGAGAATTTCTTGGGTATCATAGAGCTCTTATCAATGTATGATTCATTTTTAGCTGATCATCTGAAAAGATATGGCAATAAAGGCAAAGGCATCCCAATGTATTTATCAAATAGTCTACAATGACCTTATATGATCCATAGGCGAGAAATTTCAAAGAGAAGTGAGAGAAGCCAAATATTTATATATTTCTGTGGATTCAACACCAGACATTATTCACATCGATCAGTTAACATTAACAGTTAGATATTTCCTTTATGGAAATATATTTTAACGTTTCCTTACATGTATCCCAAACCTTATTCACACTTCAGCAAACATGTAGCAGATTTGGTGCTCCAAGCATTTGAAGAACTCAAAATTCCTGTTTGTGACTTAAGGGGTCAAAGCTATGAAAATGCCAGCTATATGTCAGGGAAATATGCTGGTCAACAAGCTCAAGCCTGTATCACCATATGCTGAATATGCCCCATGCTCCGCACATTCATTAAATCTGGTAGGGACTCATGCAGCTAGTTGTGTAGCGGCTATGGATTTTTTGACTTCCTATGAAATTTTTACACTTCAGCATCCACTCACAGGTGGAACAAAATCGTCCCTGTTTTATCATATATGCCAAAAAGCCTCTCAAACATGCATTGGGCTGCAAGAGCTGACATAGCCTACGTACAAACTACTCTACAATTACATCATCGCTATCTGCAATGTCAGTGGATGCAGAAGAGAGCAATGACACCAAAAGTCAGGCACGAGCATTGCAGGAAAAGAAACTGCTCTGCTAACAGTAATATGGGACACATCCTCAGTCGATTTCATCACAACAGAAAACTGTTGCAAGCAAAAGAATGTACACTTACAGTATATACTTAAAGTATATGACACTACTTGCATGAATACATGAAATTCGTTCTGAGTCTCAGTTTTCCAATTATGAACAGGAAGTTGAAATGTTTATGGAACATAATATGTATAAGAAAAATAGTGACTTCAACTCAATTAGCAACACAAAGTCAGTTACATACCAGTGTGTTTTACACCATCCTTGACCATCTGGCCACGGAACTTGACTGCCAAAAGTTACGTATTCAGCTCTCAATGCTCGGTTTAGTGTGTTAATTGATGTAAGCAATGCTGAAAATACCAGGTCTATTGAAATACGACAAAGGGCTGCAACACTGCAACAAGCTTATCCAGACGACCTCTATAAATAGAATAGAATGTGTTCTTCTAATCTTTACTGATGATAATTATGATGGCAGTGGTACACAGTATCTGGTTCTTCAATGTGAATCATCATCATGTGAATCTAATGCTGAGGATGAGGATCTTTGGTGAAGCGTTGTGGCACCAGAAGCGACGGTATAGCTAGCGCATGAGGATTGAGCGATACTGAGAGTAGGTGTTTGCACTAGATAACTGATAATGGATGTCTGCTTCATTTTTACTTTCTCCATACATAGTATAGGGGAAAGTATTGTTTTCATGAAAAAAATCGACTTCAAGATTTCAACAGAAATACATGTTTTCAGGTCCCCTGAATATGTTTTGACCATTTTCTCGATGATGTCTGTGTATGTGATAACTTTTTTGTGGGTGCTCTAACTCAAAAACTATTAATCAGGTCAATGCAAAATTTTATATTTAACAGTTTTATGAAAGTCACAAGAACTGATTAGTTTTTAATAAAAATCGGTGAACCAGAAGTGGGTGTATACACTTGTCACTTATCTGTTATTTTGAAATATTTGCTTTAATATTTGATAAATGTAAAAATGTATTAGAATAAAGTCTGTAGGAAATTTAATTTTCTACAACCTTTGTTTGAAACATTTTCCCATATAATGCATTGTTTAAGAGATATCTTATATTCTTAGCTGCAACCACCACGCCACCTACTGATGACTATTGTTAACAATTGACACTTAAGGAAAATTAAAACTCCAGCCAAAAACAAGTGGTATTAGCCCAATGCATTTCGCCCACTAAGTGGGCATTTTCAAGGGCGACGTTCCTTCGACAGTGACCAAAGTCGACTGTGCTGGAGTGGAGAGACCAAGGGTGGAGAAAGAACGAAAGGCAAAAGAAAGACGAAAAACACTGGTGGAGTAAGAACAAAAGAAAAACGAAAACAGAGGCGCGTGTGTATTATCTCTGGTCAATAAGTCTGTAAAGTGTCTTGTTGAAGTCAGTGTCACTGTTCATCAATGTATCTCGATTTTTGTAAATGTGAAGGTTTTCTAGGGAATTTAAAGAACTATTAGATGAGATTACCAGTTGTAAGTCCTTTAATTGAATGCTGTGGCTGGTTTCAAAAATGTGATTAGCAACACTGGATTTCTCAAATCAGTTGTATTTATAGTGGGCTAAGTGCTCCTTAAAGCGAGTGACCAGCTTTCTCCTAGTTTGGCCTATGTACTGTTTGGGGCAATGCGAGCATTGAATTTTGTAAATTCCTGACTTGTCTAAAATTTTGTCTTTCGTGTTGCCCAGAGAATTTTTCAAACTGTGTTGACTCGTGTAAGCTATTGTAAAATCCTTTTTCCTGAAAATTCTGTCCAAACCCCTATTAAGTGAAGGAAAATAAGGCAATTTAATATATTTGTTTTCCTTTTTATTATCTTTTTTGTGGGTGGTAAAGTCTAAAATTAATTTTTTGGAGGCATGTTTTTGAACCAGCTTGTTGATGAGATTCTGGTGGTACCCTAATTTGGATGCTGTTTCCTTAATATATTTAAGTTCTTTCTCATATCTCGTTTAACTGTGCCTAAAGTTTCCAAAGCTAGTAAAATGTCCGCCAAAATTTCTCCCCTATGGGAAGGACCCTTCGTGGTCAACAGGATAATTACTCCTGTAACTCTCTCTCTAAGGAACCCAAATTATTGTCGTATAGTAAATGTTAGCCAAGTTAAGAAATATTTTCCTGCCAGTAGGCAATAACTTGTTATTTTTTATTATCACATGCCAATATTATTTATATTATGAGATATTTTTCTGCCATTGAGCAATAATTAGTTATTTTCAATTATTTTGTATCAGTGTTAAAGAAATTTATGAAATATTTTGTGGCCATAAGGTAATATTTGTCATTCTCACTTATCACATACCATTGTTAATCAATTTAAGAAACTTTATGTTGGTATCAAATAACAGTTTGACATTTTTTTTGGCTTTTCGGTTAATTAATCACCCATTGTATTCAAATGTTCAGAACTATTTTGTTTTGTGAGCTTGTTTAGACGTACAAGCATGAGGAGTGCCCTTGGGTGATTGCGTTCTGGGTCTTGTTTTTCCATTTTCCACTTGGAGGTGACTCTTTTCCCGTCCTGTTGACAGAGACACTGATTCGTAAGAATCATTATTGTTCCTTGTTAATGTTCCGGCGTAGAGAATCAGCAACCTCATCACCCGATGATTCTTATCATCACAACCAGCCCCCAGATGCAAATCTGGTAAAATAAATTGATATTTACAAGGCCAATTGCCGCAATACTGCTAAATGCAGTCACCTTTTCAGACATCATAAATGGTCTCCAGACATCTATGTATGTCAGCATGGCACAAAATTCTTTTTTTACTAACCTAGCCATGTCATTTTCATGTTTGTTGGTAATGTTTACCATGGTTATTGTACACTAGCCCCAATTGGCTAGGATACCTTTAAATGTTTCTCTCTATCTATGTACTACCATATGCAGTGTGAACTACACAGTGATTTTTTTAATTTTTTTTATACTGTGAATTTGTTGGGGCTCTACTTGAACAATGTGAGGCAAGCATAATTTATCTACCAGTCGTCCACTTATTAAGTCTCTCTTGTACTTTCATAACTGTTGGTCAATGCCAGGGTTGGTACCCTTTTTTTCTCGTCATTCTCATCTAATGGTTGCTGTCAATTTTCAATTTTGCCCTGTTGGCAAATAATATTTTCTTATTGATTTGTAACTTTGTAATAATCTTGTGTTAGTGTACCCTTGAACTTTTGTGATTATTTTTGACTCTTCAGTTGTGCTTCAAAATAGTGTATCTGTAAACTCTGGAGTGAGACTTTAGTTTGATAAACTAAACACTGAGTGGACTCATCAAAAGTGAGGGAGGATGTAGCATTTTTCCCTCTGACAGTTGATCGAGTTCCCCATCAGTTTTTTGTGTTCCAGCAAACGCATGCACCCCTGCAAATGCACGCACCCCTGCAAATGCACACACTTCTGCAAACGCGAGTACTTCATCTTTGCATATACCTACAGAGTCTCTTCTTTTATAGCAACAGACATTAGCCCAGAAGAGAATGCTACCATCGTGCAATTTAACCAATAGACTTTCGCGAGTGGTGCGCCCTCTTCCCGGAATACAGAGCAAACTAGCAGATTTCTGATCTGATGTCACAGACAGGCAGCTGGGCAATGATGGAGTGTCAAACCTGAGAGAGAGACGGAGAGAGAGAGAGAATGAGGAAGGACACGGAGAGAAACGAGCCTTGAACCGGCCAGCGGAAGATTTCCCTGTTTGTCCATTACTTTTCATATCATTTGTTATCCCTCTAAGTGGACAATTCTATTAAGTATCTTTGTATATTTCTACTTTGTATAACGTCACTCCAATATAGTTGTAAGCATTTCCTTGTCATTTTTCCATTGTGTGATATTTGATTTCCTGTTGGCAGCAGCAGTATCGCCTAAGAGGTATCGTATCGTTTTTCTATTCCATGTACTTTGCGAATTACGAGAGATTAATGTAAAATGAGACAGTTGTGTCTCAGTACTTACGTCAACTATTAGAAGGCTGTGATCTGAATCAATGTCTGCTCCTGGTAATGACTTGGCGGTCTTTATGCTGTTCATGAATCTCTGTTTTACTAGGATGTTATCTATTTGGCATTTCATTCTAACTCCTGGGCTTTTCCATGTGTATAACCTTCATTTATGGTTTTTGAGCCATGTATTAGTCACTACAAGGTCATTATTGATGCAGAATTCTACGAGTTTTTCCCCTTCTCAATTTCTCTTCCCAAGTCCGTACTGCCCGCCCAACATTTTCTTCCTGTCTTTCTCTAACTATGCTCTTCCAATCTCCCATTATTATGCAGTTTACCTTTCCTCTTCCATCTTCTTCATAAATGTCATTAATTTGCTCATACATCTCAATTTCTTCATCTTCATGAGCTGATGTTGGTATATACACCTGGATTATCAGCATGTCCACCGGGACTGCTTTTAGCTTTATTGCCATCAGTCTATCACTCGTTGCCATTATCTTTGTCACACTTTTCATCATATCTTTCCTAAGTACCAGAGCTACTCCCCTTTACCCACTATTTCCTCCAGAGTAAAGTACCATGAACTCTTCCAAGTTGAACTGTCCTTCTCTTTCCCATCTAGTTTTGCTCAGTCCTCAAATGTCAACTATGTTTCTTCTTATTTCTTCTTTCAAGTTCTCTGGCTTCTCTCTAGCCTTTCTCATAGTTCTTTCATTCCAAGTGCCTATTCGTAAATTACTTTCGACAAATGTTTTCCTCAAGGTAGTCCCCACCCGGAGATCCGATTGGGGGACTATTTTACCTCCGGATTGTTTTATCTCAAGAGAACTCATATTGTCCAACCATATAATTATTTCTAGGGATTGTAATGTGGTAGTTTCCCTCTTGCTTTCCACATCGCAGTATTGTAGCCATTCAAATTGTCCTGATCATGCCTACAGCTGTATTGGATATAGACCCAGCCAAAATCATTTGTTTTCAGCTCTATACCATACTGACAGTACTGCTGCCTACTGCTAGGCACCAATGATAGTTTTTTTTTATATAAAACCTCCATTCGTGGGGTTTGAAACCCGGAACTTTGTAATGGGAAGCCGACACACTAACCACTACACCACCAGTGCGTACTATATATAGTTAAAATTCATGAGGTCAGTTCTCCAGAAATCTGTGTAAAAATTATTATTTAACTTTTTACTGTGGTAGCCCTGCTCCTTGGCTTCGCTTTAAACATCTTGATTTCATTATGATATGTTGTTCAAATCTTATATATACAATTTAATTGAAATCCATTCAGCCAATTCCTTCAAAATCCTTAATTACTGAAAGTTTAATTTGTAGTTGTGGCACCCCTGTTTAACTGATTCGGTTTAAATATGCTAATATGGTTTGCTATATAAGTGTGCTTATATTATAAGCATTAAATTTGGTTAAAATTGATGTGGACTGTTCAACACAAATATGTGTAAAAAGAATTTTTTTATTCCTTGTACTGTGGCAGCTCTGCTATCTATATTTATACTAAATATCTTGATTTTGTTATTTTATGTTGCATGTCTACTTCATACAAAATTTCATTGAAATTGGTTTTGCCAATTCCTTTCAAATTCATTACCAAAAAGTTAAACTTTGCAATTGTGGCACCCCTGCTTAGTTGATCCAGTCCAAATATGTCATTGTGGTCATTAATATATGTGCATATTCTATGTGCCAAATTTAGTTGAAATCAGTTCATTCATGAAGAAGATGTTAGGGACACACACACAGGCACTGAGGCACTGAGTAGACTGTTAGTCTACTTTTTGGAAAGTAGACTAACAAAAATAATAACTGGAGTAAATAACTAAGCTCTAGGGATTGATAACATTAAGATCAAAGACATCAAGATGCATAATACCATAACTCCCACAATAACTAAGCTTGTCAATAATAGTATATTAAGTGGCACTATTCCTGCAGGATTAAAAACAGCAGTTAACAAACCCATATACAAGGAAGGATCATTCACTAACCTGAACAACTATAGACCCATATCAATACTACCTGTTGTTTAAAAAATTTTGGAAAAGTATGTAGCAATGCATTTGACATCTTACTAAGAGAGATACCAGATAATATCTGAAAATCAATTTAGACAGTATTAACATGTTTAAAATTCAGTTGTGATATCTACTGCTAGAGGAAATATATTATAAAATCAGTGACTTTTACCTATGACTGGAAAGTAGCAGATGGTAATATTGTTACTAACTAAAATGTTGCAGTTTCCTCCAAAAGTGATGTCAATAGTGACCAAATTGTAACTTGCTCAAAAAATGGTGTTGCAAAGCCCAAGACAAATTAATTGGGCATTCACATGCTGTGGAAGATATTTCTCCACTAGTTTCTGAACTACAGGTTTCAAATATGCACATGTTATGCACATTTTAGATTTAGAAATCCTGATAGATATGCACCAACCTGACATTTTATGCTTATGTGAACAGTGGATTGCTCATGATGAGCTAACTTCTTTTAGACTTCTAAGTTATAATATTGTAGATGTATTTTGTCGTTCTAGCTTCAAAAATGGTGGTGTTATGATACTTGCCAAGGAGAACCTAGCACTTGTTACTACTGTAGTTCCTTCTCACCAACTTATAGAAGAGCGTGAATTTGAATGTGCTGTTGTAAGTTTAAATGTCAATAATTTTTCGTTTATTGTCTATAGTGCTGGCATAGATGAAATACCCAACATCATAAATCATTCATTTAACTATATTAAGCTACCCCTTTTATTCCTCATAACCGAATCTTTATGGATAGGAACTTTTCCAGCACCTCTTAAGACTGCCAAAATCATTCTTCTGTATAAGAGCAAAGGAAGTATCCATGATATTAACTCTTATCAACCCATATCAAGGATAAATCAATTTGGGAAAATTTTTGAAAAGACTTTTTACAAACAACTTGTTTCATATCTTGAATCATACCAGTTCATATCCTCCTTTCAGCATGGCTTCAGGCAACATAAGTCAACTTCTACTGCCAACTTTTGGGTAATTGATCATATACTATCTGCGCTGGATAACAAAATAGAAGTACTTGGAATGTTCTTTGACTTTTCTAAAGCATTTGACTCTGTCAACCACCAGTTACTCCTGCAAAAGCTTGCTAGTTTTGGAATTCGGGTAAAGTTGCAAATCAGGGCATTCCCCAGGGTTCCATCCTAGGCCCTATACTATTTCTTGTTTATATAAATGATCTTCCTGACAGGATCCAGACAGTAACAGGTGCTAACCCTATACTCTGTGCAGATGACACAAATGTCATCCTTACATCTTCCAGCATTGATAGTCTGGAAAATAATGGTAAGCTTGTAGCTCAGCTCTTAAACAATTAGTGTCAAAATAACTTCTTAAAGTTGAATGTGGAAAAGTCTCAACTGATGTATTTTGCAAACAAAAATAAATTTTGTAATAACATATCCATTGACATAGGGGGCAAATTAATCCCTCAGGTCCAAAGCACGAAATTCTTGGGTATTTCAATCGACACTCATATTTCATGGGGTGTACACATTAGTAATCTGAGTAGCAAGCTCAGTTCTATCTGCTATCTTATTAGGAGTATTAAATATAGTGTATCTTTAGATGTTTTGATTATTTTATATTATGGTGAATTTTACTTGCATCTTTTGTATAGTATTCTGTTTTGGGGCTCTTCCCCTCATGCTGATGTTATTTTTAAAATTCAAAAGAGAGCAATTTGCCTTATTGCAAATGAGCAATATGATGCACCATGTTGCCCCCTGTTTAAGAAGCTTCATATTTTACCAGTGCCATGTTTATATATATTTGTAATATTACTTAATGCTAAGACAAATTTATCCCTATATGAAAAAAACTCTAATGTTCACCATCATAGTATAAGGCAACTTAATGCCCTTCACAGAAACTTTGTACGCACAAGAGCAGCTGTCCTGGGCCCCAAGTCAATGGGGCTTCTCTTGTTTAACAAATTACCTGGTGACTTCAAAGCTCTCCAAGGAATTTCCACATTTCGTAAAAAATTAAGGACTTTCTTACAGAGCAAACTGTTTTATTCCTTTAATGAATATTTCAATTTTACTACATGACAATTTTTGTGTAATACTATATACATGACTTGTCCTATATCGATGTAATACTCGATCATTGGATTAATAAATTTATTATTATTATTATTGTTTATTGATATTATGATTATATACTAATATTTACTGTATATTCTTACCTCATGACTAGTCCTGTAACACTTTGTATGATTGTTGGATAAATAAAATAAGTGTTATATTAAATATTATTATATCTAAAAGGGCAGAGCAGATGGTGATTGAATCTTTTTTCTGTCTTCCCTTGAGCACTTCTAAATCTCATTTATGTACCCTAACCTCTTAAAGTTTTTTTAACAAGACCTTATGACCACCAAATTCTGATAAGAGTCTGCATCTGCCAGGAAAACTATGCAAGTTGAACATGCTACTTCTATATCTTTGTGAAAAACAGGAAGTGGGGTATTAAAACTCAAAAGTGAGAGAGTTAGTGGAACAGATAGAAGATACAAATGAAGATGATGAGGCTAGATTCTGAAGACTGAATTGTTTATCACAAGCAATAGTTTAATATATCCAAATCAAATAATTATGCTTTGCCAGATTGCAAGATATTAACACTCGCTATTGAAACAACATAAATTTTATCCATTTGATATATTTATGGAGTAATCATCTGTTATTATTTAACACTCTAATAGTCTCTGATCTTTTGTCTCAAAGATGTATAACACCTTGATCATTCTTTGCTTGGCCATTTTCTTTTAAAAATCTGAGCTCTTTTTTCCTTTCCTTTATAACCTGAAATAATTTGGATACATTTTTCAGAGAATCAGAGGGACGGTTAGTATTTACAATACATCAATGGTAGAATAATTACTTAAATATAATTCTGATTAACCATAACAATGAAGGAGGAAATGAGTTTGGATAATCATAAAACAGATAAAATAACATGTTTTAATAAAATAATTTAAGCCTATTAATATAGAATTCACTAGTTTCCCCAGAATAAAAAATAAACAATTATTTTTTCATATGATTTGTCATTTGAATAAAATGCTCACCTAAATTTCAAAAATTTGAATATAATACAATGTAAAATGAATCATTTTGTACATAGCAGAGATAGAATAATATGGTTTTGAAAAAGTTTTCAAATCAACACTGCCAGGCAAGCAACACAGACAAAATTAAAATAGAATGCTGGAGAATTAAGCTAAAATAATATTCTCGTATTAACAATATAGTGATTTAGAGTGAAACAAGTACATACACACCTACAATTTCTTTATATTTGCATAAATTATACAACTTTTCTCTGCTTCTTCAAACCTTTAATCAATATAATAGTTCTGTAGGTATCAAATCTATTTACTTATGTTTTGTGTGAAGATCTGAATGATGTATACACTCTTATTGAACTCCCTTCCATAGGAAGACATATTGAGTATAAAGTTTGGGCATAACCAAGGAGTAATGAATCAACTTTGCAAGATGGAATTCACTCTAAAATGTAAAGTTGTAATATATTTTTCAGACATGAAGTGTATTTATTATAATATTATTTGAAACTAATTTCATTATGTATATAGGCTTATTTCTTGAAATTAAAAAAATCCAGTTCAAAAAGTACTCCAACATAATAAAATTCATTTTCAATATGATAAATCTTAGGCATAATGAATTCTTATACCCAATTCCCAGAATGTCGGTACATGGTTCATCTTATGTATAATCACTTTTATCTGAAGATCAAGGTAAGAAGGGGACATAATTAATATTATATAAATGTTGCATCCACTTTTTTGTTAATTTATTATTAATTATTAGTTACCTGAGTAATGTTATTTTATTAAATAATTCACATGTTTTTAATGGTTATAATAAAATAATGATATGAGAATTTTTTTATTTCCACTAAGGCATTACTAAATTATTATTTCTTCCCAAAAATTCAAGTCATATAATCTCCCATCGAAATTATGTAACATTTTCCAGGCAAGTAACAAAGGGTTAAAAAAAACTAACTTTATTGGGATTTCAGTTTTAAGTTGTAACCATAACCTTAATAAGCAGAAGTAACCAATGCGATATTTTTTATTTAAGGTTTATACAGAGAATTTGTATGCTTAATTTATATGCTTACTAACAAGTTTTAAATTGCATTATCGTAATATTCTTACATATATTCATCAAAATACTCATACCTCCTAAACCAGTTTTTCTCAACATTTTTGGTGCTGCAGACCCCCTACGAAGCCCCACAATTTCTGCAAACCTACTCCATATGAAAAGTCCATGCATTTTTCATTCATTGTCTCTTGTATTTTCACTTGGAAACATTAATCAGAGCTCTGTGCTGGATCAAACAAGTTATAGATAAAAATAAACATAATGTCATACTCAGCTCATGGATCCCAAAGAAATAACACTAGAGGTTGAAGGATCCCTGGTTGAGACACACTGTCCTAAACTATCCATCCTAAAATATTGAAATCAAGAGTGTTTTAAAGGAAAAGCAATGATAAATTACATAGCATACTGCTTTTTACAAAGTGAAATTATTTCTTTGCATAATAGAGTGCAAAACTATGAGACAGCCAAGATCTCATCATCAGGATATTCACTTGTCTCCCACTTTAACCTCCCATACTATTACGCTATAGTACGTAGTAGTATAAATATGGAAAATATCACGCGAAATAGATAGAGGAAGTTAGCAGAATGGACCTACCGCTTCTCCAGAGTGAGCGTGAGGTCTCTCTCCCAGAAAAGACACAAGCTGTCGGAGTGCGCTGCACACGTCGCACGTATAGATACCGTTTACCGATAGGACATACTTAAACTTAAGTGCAGGATGAGATTTTAATTTAATGGAATAAATGATAAATGGAATGCATATAAAGATGCATATGCTCAACTACTTTTTCTTCTGCAACTCCTTTTGTCTCGTACATAACGATTTTGATCGATACAGAAATACCAAACTTCCTCTCTTCTACTATTCATCATTTCCTTCTCTAGTTGTGGCCATTTAAGACCAAGCTTACGAAGAATATGTTACTCTTTTCTCGTCCGCTTCAGTTTTTCATTTTCTTCATTTATGGAGTATTTTTTCTGTGGGAGGTGGATCGAGATGACGTGCTGATGCTCGGTTTCTGTGCGTTTTTGCATATTGAATCATCTGAAGCTTATAGGTAATAGACTTACTAATAGTGTAGGCATATCTTTTCATTCTTGTAGCCATTGCAATCTCAATATATGTAAGTTATTTATCCTAGATATGTATAAAATGTTTATGACATCTACACGAATTCTACTGTTCCATGGCATAATCGCACTATTTAACGTGCTCATTTGGAATTAAAACATCTCAAACGCGCTGAAATTGTAATTACTGTGAGCGGACATGTATTAAAGCATAATAATGAAAATGCATCCTTGGAATTCACGTTGCATAAGGTATTGTTGCATATATTAACAAATTTTTACTATTAATTATAAATAATGTATATTTTAATATTTTTGCAGCATATGACTGCCAATTATTTCATTTTGGGGATGTGTTCATTAGTGTTAGTATTGAGAACAGTAATAATCTTACCTTAGCTGCTGATTTTGGGGATCATTTTTCTGAAAAAAAAGTGCGCCAGAATATACAGTAATTTCACCGAACCTCTGATATTACGGATGTCGGTTATAACGGATTTTTTCCGCCCTTCCCTGATAATCCGTTATAACTGAAGTTGACTGTATTTACATATATTATTTTGGTTAGAAATATTTTATTTTGAATATATTTTGTGCCTACAATATTATTTCGCGTTAATCCTACTGTCATATTTTCTGAAGGAGACTGTCTTATGAAGTGAGTCTTGTTACATCATGTGCTGTATGGGGGAACAACAACCCCAATGACAAATATTATTTAAAGGAGGTGAGAGAGGAAATATTTTTATAGGAAGAAGATATTCCTGAATGACTTGCACTTATTTTTTGCTACCTTTACTTTGACAGACAGCTTTTACAGGGGCGTTTTTCAATTGTTAATGGTATCAATGCATAAATAAACAGATTCCGCTGACTCTGTCAACATAATTATTTGGAAACCAATATATGCAGCAACCACTGATTTTATGTCATATCTGTTTAATGTAAGTTTTCAAAATTTTGATGGAATACAATATGTACACATATAACTTTGGAAGAAAAATTACAGCAGCATTTAAGGTATAGCTTACCAAAGAATAAAACCCATTTTGTACCTTTAATGTTTTTTATTAATTTATTATTGTAATTATATGTTTAAATAACATTCCATGCAGTTCACTTGTTGATTTTCTAAATTACTAGTCTACAACACTTAATATTACAAAGAGACAGGCTTGGCTTAACTTAAAGGTTATGAAAAACCTGTGATCTGGCAAATTCCTTAATTTGACTTCAATCATGTTCCAAGATTGCTGGATTAGGGAGGTTCAACTGTACCTGTAGTTGTCATAGGTTCCATATATATATTTAAAGTTCTCTTGTATTTCATTGATGAAAAGTTTTCAAACACACTATACAATTTGCTATATTTTATCTGAGACTACCTACATTGTAATTTCCTCACATTCACCTGTACAGTGGTGGTTAGTGGTTAGCGGATGGACAAAAGGGCTGGCTCTATCCAATCACAGAGCTGATCGGTCCTAAGTGCAGTTGAACTATTGTTTTGATTATGTAACACTGCCTCATCCCCCTTGGAACACTGCTAAAGCTATGTAACCAGTTCATCTCTATAATAATCTCTATATAACCGAATTGAGAGAGATTCTACCTTGTGTAGTATGACACAGATGATGTAAGTTTTTATTCCTTTATTTATCATATTACAATGATGCTGACAACATAACACATAATTTTCACCATTAAGTGATAAATATATTACTGAGACTAAATGCCTTTTGTAGAAATTAAGAATGAAAAATCTCTAATATAGTTCTTTGTGATAATCCCGAAGTAGTAATTACCTTGGTGAATTTGTCTCCCACTTTAACCTAAAGTTTATGATCTCAGATGGACTCCCTGATCAAATGAATCATTCCCCTATCCATCTCTTTTTCCAATATTTTCTTCTTCAATAAGTTGTCTTTTCATCCTGGCAAAGCCCTTCAAAAATCAATTATTATCACGTTACCTGGTGGCTTTCATCTGCAGCATTTTCCTACTTTTGACGGTTTTTCGAGTTCCCCATAAGTTTTTCGTGTTCGCCAGAAGTTTTTGTGTTCAAACTCTTTCCAATGGCGAACTCCAGCAAATGACGACCCCTGCCTGCGACGCACCCTTTTTCCTGCAGAGCGGGTGTTAGAGAAAGGCAGTGGCCTTTTCCCCATTTCAGGCTGCCAGCTAAGCTATAAGCCTGCCAGGTTTTGAGAAGGTTTCTGCAGGTTGTGAAATTACAGGTTATGTTGCAGCGGCAGGAAATGCTGCCGCCTCAGCCGCTTGGGCAGAGGAGAGAATTCCGCCCCCATCAACGCTATCGGGCGCCTGAACCAGTCCCAGGGCATCACGCGGATCCCTGAGAGCTGCCGTATGAGGGCATGCTGTGAGCCAGCGGTCTTCCGGTAGAATGCCCTGGCCTTTTTTTCCAGGACGTGTTCTACAGGCTCAACCCCTGTTGTGGCTTGGAGTTCCGTCACTCAGATGAAGCTCCTCCAGCTCACCCCTAAGATCATCCATAGCGCATTGTTTTGCACTACGGCAATCTTCTTGATGTGGGTGGCTGCCACGCCAGACCATATCGGCGAAGCATAGGTGAGGATCGGCAGTACGCAGGCCCTATATAGCCTAACCTTGGTTTCCAGGGTGACTTCCCTGGAGCCAAAGATAGGGCCAAGTCTGCGTACTGCACCTGTTGCAGCCCCTCTCACGCCGGAGATGTGGAGGTGCCAGGTTAGCCCTCTATCCATGGTCACTCCGAGGTATTTAGCCTCAGAGGACCATGGGATAGCGTGCCCCTGCAGGGTGAGCATGGCTGCCGGTTGCACCCGAGGGAGGGCACGGAACATGACGGCGACGGTTTTAGATGGATTTACTGCAAATCTCCACTTGCAGTACCAGGCGTTGACCTTATCCAGAGCTCGCTGCTGGTATTTGACTGCCTGTGCTTCGTTCATAGATCTAGCAAGGATGGCTGCATCGTCGGCATAAAGGCCAACTATGACCTGAGGCCCGTGGTCCCTAGGGAAGTCATGGGTGAAGGTGTTGAATAACACTGGACCTAGGACGGATCCCTGGGCGATGCCCGCCTGAATCAGGTGAGTCCCGGATCGCTCTCCCTCCCAGCACACCCAGAATTTTCTGTTCCCCAGGTAGGACCTCAGAAGAAGAATTAGGGGTAGAGGCATACCAGCCCAAAGCATTTTGGCCATCAGTGCCTCCTGCCAGACTCGGTCAAACGCCTGGCTAATGTCCAAGAAAACTGCCGCCGTCCTATGCCGGACATTAAAGCCGTCGGTGATGAAGCCGACGACCCTGGCAAGCTGATGCGAGGTGGAATGCTGCTGGCGGAAGCCGAACTGCTCTCCAGGGATGATATTCTTATCGGAGAGGTGTCTCCGCAGTGTTGGGAGGATCAGCCTCTCGAACATCTTCCCAAAGTTATTGAGGAGGGAAATGGGGCGATAATTCTCGGCAACACCCGCAGCCTTATTAGCTTTTGGAATCCCAATTATCTTCGCCCTTTTCCACTCCTCAGGGAAGTGGCGGATGCGTAAGCAGCCATTGTACAGCGCTGTAAGGAACTGTACAGCTGCAACAGGGAGCTGCTTAATCACCAACCCGCTGATTTCATCATCACCTTGAGAGCGATGCGAGGATAGGTTCCTTATGACAGCAATTACTTCCGCGGTGCCAATCCGAGAAAAGAAGTCCCGATCGTCATCAGCAGAATTTTTAATAGCATTCATGGCTGTTTCCACCGCCGCCTCAGAATCCGCCGAGTCAGCAGTGGAAGGGTTAGGCCGGAAGGTGCTAGCAAGGTGTTCTGCAAACACTTCCGCCTTTTCCCTGGGGGAACAGGCAAGCCCTGTAGGAGTTGAGAGGGGAGGGTCCCTCCGCTGGGTAGATTTTAAACCACGACAAACCCGCCAGATGGAGTGATCAGCAAGGGACACCTCCGCCAACTGTTCCTCCCAGGCGTCGGTTTTAATCTCCCGGATCGCTTCTCGGACCTCCCTGTTAAGGCGGTCGAGCAGGTTGCGCAAATCCGGTGTGCGGTGGCGCTGCCACCTCCGCCGCACGCTGTTCCTGTGGGTGATGATCCGCCGGACTGGCTCAGAGAGCCGTCGGGAGATCAGCCTGGGAGTGAATTTCCAGGGAATAGTCCCCTCCATTGCTTCTCGGATGACACCAGACACTAAAGTTGCCATGGCATCAGCTTGCTCAGGGGATTGCGGATCCTCAGCATTAGCCGGGAGGGCAGAAGCTACTTGGACACGGAAGGCTACCCAATTCGCCTTGGCGAAGTCGCGCCGTTGAAGGGGGGGGAGCCTGACCGGGAGGTTGCCGTAATGAAGGAGTATTGGCAGATGGTCTGACGATAGCTCGTTCAAGGTGGACACGTTTAGAGACGACTGAGCATTGCAGGAAATGACAATGTCCAGAACGTCAGAAGTAGGAAGGTAGGTCGGGGTTCTGGGCCCCAAGACAGATAACCCCGCATCCTCGATGAGGCGATAGAGCTTCCGCCCCCTGGGGTTAGACAGCCTGGAGTGCCAGGCTCTGTGCTTGGCATTGATGTCGCCAAGCACAACCGTCGAGACTCCATCAGGGGGAAAAAGAGCATACATATCATCCTCATCAAGGTCTTCTCCAGGAGGGTAATACGCGGCAACCACTCGCAACCTCCCTTTGGTCATGCGAATGACCGCGGCCACTGCCTCGAGCTGGTTCATCTCCGGGAGCTGGCACTCCAGGGCGGCCTGTCCTGTCCTTTCTGAGCACAGCCCACCCTCGCAGGTTCAGGGGGATGTTGGGCGTTAACCGCGTCTTGCCGATGGCAGCGACCGAGGCACCAAGGTCATGAAGGAGTGTGAGGAGTTCGTCGGTACGGTGGCGAATCCCGTTGGCGTTCCAACCCACTATCGAAAAACACCCCCTTTTACGGCGTATCTCTATTTCCGGACTTAGAAAGGGCAATTTCCACCAGCAACGCCAGGAGAAGGAGCCCTTGGCGGCTGGAAACGTGCTTTTTCAGGACCCTCGTTATAGAAACTATGGTATCCCATAGCTCCTCATCGTCAGAGGGAACAGGTTGGCTTCGAGTGGCGGGAGGGGCGCCACCCGGCGCAGGTGGCACTAGCTGCCCCGCGGAGGGTGTTGATGCCTGTGGTTTTGCCGTAGGCGGAGGATCCCTCTGAGGCTCGGGCGCCGCTTTGGTGCTGGCACAGCTTAGAATAGCAGGCTCAGCCCTCCTCAGGAGTTCAGGATCAGGGGTCGTGCTGGCACTGGCCACCGCGGCCGCAAAGTTTCTGCCCGGGACGACAGTGGAGGATCGCTTGGCAACCACCGTCGGAGTCACTGTCCTGGCTTTGTTGGCCTTGCGCTGTAGCGCATCATTGCGCTTATTTGCCGCCAGCGCCTTGTCCAAAGCTTCAAGGTAAACAGAACATTGCCTGTATGTGGAGGGATGGTCACCACCGCAGTTACAGCACTTCCTACGTGCCGTGGGTGGGTTGGGGCAGTCGCGGGACCGATGATTTCCCGCGCATTTATAGCAGCGGGCCACCATCCTACACCCAAGGGAGGAGTGCCCGAACCTCTGGCAGTTAAAGCAGGTCTGCGGCGCTACTCCTCCCTTGAAGTACTCCACCTGCACCCGACAGTTTTGTATGTGGGTGATCTTGTGAAGGGGAGGGATGCCCGGAGTTTTGTCCACCACGGCGATGAACGTTCTGGTCTTGTCAGGTTGTGTCCTCCCCTCTGCCGTTTGCACCATGTGCTTTACGGACTTAACCGTGATTCCCAACGCCGCCAACCCCGCGGCCACTCTAGCTGGAGGGAAATCACTGGCCAGTCCCTTAATGAGCAGTCTAGCTGTTTTGATATGCTCTGTCGGGTGCGAGAAGTACTCGAGCTTTTTCTCGTCGAGGATCTGCAGGACTTTCTCCTGCTGTTCCGGCGAGGTAACAATGACCCTGGTGGAGACATCTCTGATTGCGAGCTCGAATTCATTGCCACATCTCTCTTGGAGAGAGTCAATGAGGTCGGGGTGGTTCCGTACACCATAGACGTTAATCGGCTTCACCTTAGGTCTACTGGGTTGGGTGGCGTTAGAGGAGGGATTTTCCACCTTCTTTCTGGAGGCTCTCTTCCTCCTCTTCTTGGTCACGATCTCGAAAGGCTCATCGGCTGCGGCCTCCGCTTCCTGGGTAGCAGGCTCCGGGGGGTGATGCGATTGCCCTGAGGGTACTATCTCCAGTGCGTCCGAAAGCTTCCGCTTCAGTGTGGAGCAAGAAGTTTCGGTCTCCATATCCTCGACACTCACAGTGAGTGATGCAGGAACTGGCATGGTACACTCAGAGACGGGTAGGGAGGAATCAGGCGTCACTGGGGCGGATTCTCCAGCATTTGCCTGAGCACCCTGGGTGGCGGACTCCTTGGGTGCATGCAATGCCAGAGAGTCATCTTCTATGGATTTAGAGAGCTTCCTCTTTTGCGAGTGAGCATCCAGATTTTCTGTCTCTATAGGGTGAGTATCAATTGGAAAAGGGAGGGGTGCTGGCTGCCCCGATACGGGCTTAGGTAGAACCACCGCCACGTGCGATGGGGCCTGAGTCGTCGATGTGGTAGGAGCATTTGGGTTCTTCGGATTTTTCCCCCCTTGGACTTGGCAGCGCCCTGTCCTGCGGTGGGTGACTGAATGGTGGAACAGGCAGCCGTGTCAGTCACCAAGCAGTCCTTTCGAGAGGGGCAGTGTGTATTGCGGGGATTCACAGGATTCTCCAACCGAAGGATGGAGGCGATTTGCATCGTTCTCAGGCGGTCCTGAGAGACGTACTTTATCGCTCCATCAGGAGTTTTAAAGCCTATTAAGCCATCGCATGACATACTCCGCCTGTGCTGCCCGCGGAGAATCATGCTGGCAGGTGCATTTTCAGGAGGCGAGGACGACATTGCGAGTGGCGGAAGAAAGGCAGATGGATCCATTCATGCAACGACCACAAGAGATCAAACTGCGGAGCAGGAATGAGAGGCCCCCTAGCGGGGTCCACGACCGGATCCGAGGCGAATCGGGTGAGAAGGAGGAACTGCGTTAGCCTCCCCCCGGTTCGCGACAACGACAGAAGCAACGGAGCCACAGATCCTGCAGAAAGCAGGAAAAACCGAAGCCCTTTACAGGGCGAAATGGGGAGAGGGAGGACAGCAAGGGCCCTTTTTCAGGGCCAATGCACAAGAGCGGAAAGTCAGGTCCTTTTCAGGGCCCAGCTTCCGCAGTGGGGGAGAAGCGAAATAGGTGAGAAGGAGGAACTCTGTAAGCCTCCCCCTATTTCGACGGGAAAATACGAAAGAGCAAATCCGTTGGCCAAAATCAACGTCCGAGAGAAGCAAGGTCAAGATCAGGGTGAACAGGATAATGAGGTAAACCACAACGAGACATAGTGCAAAGAAGTAGGCTATTGGGACGCAAGTACCCAATAAGCGCATTACTCTCAGCGAGTCTCCCGCACCCTTTTTCGTGGGAATCCTGCTTTTATAGCAACAGACATTAGCCCGGAAGAGGACTCTAGTAGATCGCGGGTAGAACCAATTAGCGTTCGCGAGTGGAACGCAATCTACCGGCACCTGACTGCAAACGGCGTTAGTTGCGAGCCGACAACGTCGCCATGAGCGGAAGCAGTGAAGGAGAGGGGAAGAGCGAGATAAGACCGAGAGAGAGAGCGAAGACGGCGGAGCGAACGCAGCTGTGGGAAAGGTGATCTGCGAGTCGAACCCTTTTGCATATCATTTGTGATTCAAGTGGACATTTCTAATAAGTATTGTACTATATTTGTGCTTTGTATTATGGCACTGCCATATAATTGTTAGTACATTTCGTAACATTTATCCAGTGTATGCTATTTGATTTGTGGTCGGCAGCAGCAGTGTCTCCGAGGGTATCGTATCGTTTAACTATTTTACTGTACTTTTAGTATTACGAGAGAATAATGTAAAATGTGACAGTTGCGTCTCATTATTGGAGGTCCCACCGAGATCCGAACATAGGTTCGTTATTGTTTATTCGTGTATTTCGTACTCTTGTAATCTAAAGTTCATTATTATAAACTTGTCTTGTATATTTCACTTTGTTCTTGGGTTTCGTGCTGTTTCATTTCCACTATGGAAACGTCTAAGGATGCTTACGAAAAACAGTATTCTACCACCGCTTCAGATAGGGCTGAAAAAATGCGCTCTCGCGCAGGGGACGGGTCGAATGAAAATCCACCCGCAATTTCCTCCCCTTCGCCGTCTGATCTTACTCAAGTGGTTAATGGTCTTTTGTCTAAGTTTCCTCCCTTTGTAGAGCTTTCAGCCGAAGCCACCTTCGCATTTTTGTCTGAATTACGTTACGTTCGCGAACTTAAGTTCGTCGCGGATAATTATCTTCTCATTCTCGCCCTCACTAAAATTCCGGTTGCGCTAAGGGATTTCTGGTTTAATGCTATTTCACGGAATCTTTCTTGGGAGCAGGTCAGTTCGAAAGTCTGGCAGACCTTTTTCTCGAAGAGAGAATTCGAGCGCCTCGTCTCGCTTAAAGTCAAAAGATTCCAATCCCCAGACGAGTCACCGCTGATGTTTTTCCAGTCCGTCAAGGCGGCAATCGCAGTATTATGTCTGAGTTATTCGGAGTTAGAGATTGTGGAACTCGTACTCGATGGTATTAATCCCCTGACCCAGTCTACATTTCTTTTCGTTGGGAGGCCTAATAATCTAGCCGAGTTGGACGACTTACTCACGCAATCCGATAAACTCCTCATGACCAGAAGAGAATATTCTCGCGAGAATCCATTATCCTCGGGTGTTTCGCCACCCACAGCGTCTCGAACTTCGACAAAGGCTACATTCCAGCCTAATCAAAATCGCCGTTTTCGGCGCGATTCCCGTAACCCAACGGGTCATTCTTTTGTTAATTGGTCGGATCCTTCCGACAGGCCACTAATTGATGTGTCCATTAATTCGCAACCACGCCATGCTCTACTCGATACCGGTTCGTCAATTTCCCTAATAGATCGCAAGGAGTGGGGCGCCTTAAAAACTCGTAGCAAAAAGCGAGCGCTTCAAACCTGCTTCGTTAAATGCAATGATCTTTCGGCTAACCCTTTCCTGTTTCGGTCTAGGGTTCATTTAAAAGTTCGAATCCACAACTTTTCGTGGAAGCAGTGGTTTCATTTGGCCGACTTGCCCTTTCCGTACATTTTGGGCCATGATTTTATACTGAAATCCTCTATCATAATTGATAGCCGGGCCCGTAAGGCATTTTTTTCCTTCAATTCTCGATTTTCTATGCCCTTTGTAACCTCCCCCCCTTGGATGCCGTTGGAGAAAGTTCATCGTCCAACGTGCATTTTTTCGACAAGGCTAAGGATGACTCATGTAACGGCAGTCTATGTGTACCCCTTCCCCCTTCTAAGGACAGCCGTTGCGAAATCGCTTCACTGTTCACGCGATATCCAGACGTCATCACCCCAAACCTTGGCCTCACTACTTTAGTTGAATCCAAAATCGAATTGTCTGATTCTACCCCAATTCGTTCTCATCCGTGTCAATTGTCTCCGCCCAAATTGGCCTCCATGAAAAATCAGGCGACTTCACTGCTAGAGAAAGGAGTGATCGAAGAATCGAATTCCCCATTTGCTAGCCCAGCATTTCTCATCTCTAAGAGAAATGGCTCAGAACGCCTTGTAATCGATTACCACAAAATTAATAAAAGGGTTAAATATGATAATTATCCGGTAACTTCGATTGAGCTGGCCTTCGCTTACCTTGGCTCTGCCAGGTTCTTTTCGATTTTCGATCTCAATTCTGCTTTCCATCAGATTCCCTTGTCACCTCAGAGTAAACCTGTAACTGCATTTATTACCCCCTTTGGTCTTTACCAGTATAGTAGGTTACCATTTGGGCTTTCTACAAGCCCACAGATATTTTCAAGGTTGATCGATAAGGTTTTAGGGGACTTGAAATATAATTGTGTATTTCCTTATATCGATGA
This sequence comes from Tanypteryx hageni, assembly GCA_028673005.1. Classification (NCBI taxonomy): domain Eukaryota; kingdom Metazoa; phylum Arthropoda; class Insecta; order Odonata; family Petaluridae; genus Tanypteryx; species Tanypteryx hageni. Next base: position 4,753,660 of record CM054114.1, read on the forward strand.
CTTATGTATTTATTCTAAATCTTATGAGGAACACCTGGACCACATCGGCAAGGTACTACAGAGACTCCGCCATGCAGGTCTCACTGTCCAACCAGATAAAATGAAAGTTGCGCAATCAGCTGTTCACTTCTTGGGACATCAGATAACATGTGGTTCCCTGCAGATAGATCCTGAGAGGGTGAAGCCCATAATGAATTTTCCGGTGCCTACTTCACTGAAACAGGTTGTCTCCTTCCTTGGGATGTCAGGTTTTTATTCCAAATTTATTCCTAATTTTGCTAAATTGGCCGCTCCTCTGAATGCCTTGAGGAGAAAGAATGCCACCTTTCAATGGACTGATTCCCATTCTGATTCCTTTATGAAACTTAAAAATGTCTTGTCCTCTCCTCCAGTTCTTCACTTGCCTGATTTTAATTCAGATTTCCATCTCTTTGTGGATGCTAGCAATATTGCTCTGGGAGCCACGCTCAATCAGCTGATTGATGGTAATTTTAAACCGGTGGCTTATGCTAGCAAAACACTCAATACTCAAGAGTCTCGTTTGTCCACTTATGAATTGGAATGTATGGCCTGTTGCTTTGCAACTCAAAAATTTAAGCCATACCTGCAGGCTAGACCATTTCATTTGTATACTGATAATGCTGCTCTCACTTGGCTGTTTAATCACCCTAAACAATTAGGGAAAATTGGTCGCATGGTTTTAGAACTGTCTTGTTTTTGTTTCACAATTCACCATGTTTCTGCTTCTAAAAATAGGGCTGCTGATTGCTTGTCACAGGTTAGAATCTTGGATCACCATTCTGATCCAACCCCCGTTGAAATTTCCTGTTTATTGCAATATGTTCCATTGTCCTTCACTAATATTCGCCATCATCAAGCTTCGGACAGAGACTTGTGCAAAAAAATAGAGAAAATCAGATCAGGGAAAACCATTCCGAATTATTCTTTGCAAGGCGACTTATTGCGTCACCATTCCCTGGGCTCTAAGAAGCCTCGAGTTGTAATTCCTCTTGCTTTAAGAGAGATGATCTTCCAATATTTTCATTCTTCTCCTATTGGTGGTCATCTAGGCAGTGCAAAGACTTGTGATAAAATCTCCCGTGAATTTTGGGGGTTGGATATGAGAGCAGATATTTCAACAAAAGTTAAAAACTGTCATGATTGCCAAATAACTAAACCCAGGAATTGTTTACCTCCTGGTCGTCATTCAGCTAAATTCTCGACTTATCCCTGGGAAAGAATATTTATTGATTTTGTCGGTCCATTGCCTAGGAGTAAATTTGGTCATGCCTATGCCTTAACCATAATTGATGGCTTTAGTAAATTTGTAATTATTCAACCGGTTAGAAACTCAACAAGTAAAGCTGTTCTTGATATCCTTACCAGGCTTGTATTTTCTAAATTTGGGGTTCCCAAATATATTGTTTCAGATAACACTTCCTCTTTCAAATCCAAATTATTTTATGACATGTGTTTTAGCATAGGGATTAAACATATTAATACTGCCCCCTATTATCCCAGGCCCAACCATGCAGAAAGAGTTCATAGAAATCTGAAGTATGCCTTATCTGCTTTCACACGTGATGCCCATGATAAATGGGATGCATTTTTGTCCGCTCTGACTTTTGCCTTTAACTCTGCTAAACACTCTTATTTATTTATTTATTTTATTTATTTCCATGCGGCCCCTAAACAGCCGTAATCGGCCTTTTACAAGGGGCTCATTAACATAATAACAAGGACGATCACAAACATCCATGCCCTAGGTGAAGAAAAACCCACCTAGGCGGGATTCGAACCCGCGACCTTCGGATTGGCAGGCGAGGACGTTGCCCTGCCACCACCGAGGCCGGTCTTCTACAGGTGTTTCACCTGCTAAGGTATTTTTGGGTCGTGAGCTTCCACACCCATTGTCACTTCAATGGGATTTGCCAAATGAATTGGCATCAGCTGATTGTAATTCAGCTTCAGGGCAGCAACTTTGGAATAAGGTGCTAAGTAATTTAGCCAAGTCACAACAGCGCGTTGCTAGCAAACATAATGCTAGACATTCTCCACAAGCCTTTTCACCAGGTGAACAGGTTGTGTTCAGAGCTGTGCCAAAAGTTTCAAAACTTAATAAAATGTCTGCCAAAATTTCCCCTCTGTGGGAAGGACCCTTCGTGGTCGACAGGATAATCACTCCTGTAACTCTGTCTTTAAGGAAGCCAGACAACCCAAATTATTTTCGAATAGCAAATGTTAGTCAAGTTAAGAAATATTTTTCTTCTGGTAGGAAATAATTGATTATTTTTAATATCATGTGTTAATATTATTTCTATTATGTAATGCTTTGGTTGACCAAAGGTTATATTGGTCATTCTCAATTACCACATACTATTGCTAATCAATTTAAGAAACTTTATGTGGCTATCAGATAAGTTTGATTTTGTGGCTTTGAAAAATGAATCACCCATTGTATTTTAATGTTAAGAATTACTTTGTTTTGTGAGCTTGTTTAGATATACAAGCAAGAGAGTATCCTTGGGTGATTGCATTTTGGATTTAGTTTTTCAATTCCACTTGGAGGTGTTTTTTTCCTGTCCTGTTGACAGAGTCACTGATTCCTATGAATCATTATTGTTCTTTGATAATATTCGGCGTAGAGAATTAGCGACCTCATCGCCCGGTGATTTATAATCATCACAATCAGCCCCCAGGTGCAAATCTGGTAAAATAAATTGATTGAAGCCAACTCTATTCAACCATTTAAATTGAAACTAAACAGGCTACTTCTAGAAAAACCCTCTATGGAGGAGTTTCTTACCCACTGCAAAAGCAAATAACTTGCCTATAGGTTAGCTATTTTGAGTCCCCATCATATGAATGCAACATGTTCAAAGTGTGATATTATGGAAAGATTGTTTATTGTGGGATTCTAAATGTGACTTTTAATACCCACTTTATTGTATGTGTGTTTGTCCTTGTCCCTTTCTTGACAAAGCTATGCAATGTATGAAATTGTGTAATGCTAAAAGAGAATTATTATTATTATCATATTAAAACAGATCAACATCTATCTTGCACTTGGTGATAATTCTGGAGATTGTCCTTCCTGACCTCTAATGGCTTTTATGGTTTATATACAATTTTTCATTCAAATGAATCAATTATAATTCTCAGAGAAAATGAGACATTGTAATTTAAAGCTAACACATTAAACATTTCCCTGGCAGAGCATTTAAATGTTTTATGACTTAAATTCAAGATTTTACTAATGATTTGACAGAAATTAAATTATTTGTGAAATGGCATTGAAATTTTTCCAATAGTCATTCAATAGATAGGCCTTAAAAATCTCAAAAATCAGCATTTCCATTTAAAAGGGTGGCAATGCTGACAAAGCATGTCACTTCCAAGGAGAAGGGTTAAAATTTAACTGAAGTTTTAATGAGGATATCTTCATCAAAGATACTAAATGCCAGTAAATGATGGTTAAAAAAGAGTAATCACTGAAATCTTGAGTGAACACAGCAAGATATATAATTTTAGAAAACATTCCACGATTTTATTCAGAGACATTTATGTGATTCTCACATTTAAAATATATTTAACACAATATTTTCATTAATATAAACACAAAAGAATCATTTTACAAAATGTGATTCTTATTCAGATGAATCAAGAGGATTATTATGATAAATGATGGTCATTAATAACATTTTAAAAATTCATGATATAAAATTTAACATTTTGAGAAGTCTTCACAGTAATATTATGATTACTAGCCCCTCAAGATCAAACGACATACTGAGTACAGCAGGGACAAACTTCATATGCCGTCGACCAAAGTAACGTCGTGCTCATTGCTGACCTTTTTTATTTTTTTGACATGATGAATTTTCTTAAATCTGGATAACCTTGATATATTTCAAAAGAGGAAACTTTGGCCTACCTATTTATCATCATTTTGCAATTTTTATTGTCTTTCTTATAACATTTAATGTACATTAAATTTTGTGATTAATTTTCACCTAGCTATGGGAATTGGAAAATCGCATCTTCTGAAAAACCTCTATCCAATGCTGAGATGAACCGTATCTCGACACAAATGCTACTGCAAACTGAAAGGAGATTTTGACTCTGCTTAAATGCCTACAGATTTCTCTTTCTCTTGGATTTTTCGTATGCATCAGCGATTGAAAGCCTATAAGAGGAGACTATTGTTCAGCTCTTAGGGCCATGTGCTTGCTATAGCATTTCTTGAGAGCAATATAGTATGAGAGAGAGAGAGAAATGTCTGCACGGGCCCTAGGTCTGTTTACAAATAAGCCACTTTGATGATGTCTGCTGCTATTTCTTGAGCGAAAATGATTTCGGAGCAAGCGCATGGGTCCTTATGCTTGGGTTGCAGGAGAAATATTCTCATGTCACTCTAAAGAAGTTAGTCTGAAGGAATCCTTCACATTGTGTTATTTGTGTTTTGTAGTGTTTATTTTTAGAAATTAAAAAATCATGGCATCAATGAGTAGGAAAAGGTCAAGCATTATAGAAAAGTGACTCAGAGGATAGTATTACCTCAGATAATGATAATTGCTTTGAAGATCACACAGAAGTTAATGTACTAAAATACATTGACAATGAGCAAGAAGAAGATAGTGTTGAAAACTTTGTTTGGGAAAGCATGGCAAGTTACAAAGAACAAAGGGAAATTTTCTCAGTTGGAAGTGATGAGTGAGGAGGCGAAGTGAAGTCTCCCCTGAGTGTGATTGAACTGATTGCAAGCAAAGTAAATGATAGTAAAAAAACAGTATAGATGATTCATTGAAGTTATTTTCTTGTAGCAAATTTCATGGTAAATTGGATAAAGCAAATGCCTTAAAAGTTTTTAAAAATCTTTTCTAATTCTTTATTATGCATACATTCCAATACATTCAACGTCATACCTCCACTTCTACTGAAAAAATAGGACAATTTTCACCATGTAACTTCTGTGTTGATGAAGAATGAGTACTGCACAACTCAGAAATTTATAAGCTATATAAAATGTCTTTTAACAATACATGAAACAAAATTTATTTCAAATTTTTAGTGAAGACATGAAAAAGTTGACCTGCGAGAAACTTTTTCCTTATTTGGTTTAGAGAGGTGCATCCAGCAAATGAAATGTTTATAAAAGCTGAAAATTTTCCTTGAAAATGATTGCATATCAATAATATTAGTAGTTTTCACAACACTGAAAGATATATAAAGGTATGAGTGTGTGCTTGACTGGATGGTGATCGGGGTGATTTCTCTTCTCTCCTGCAAAGAGTATGCTTGAAGTAAGAAAGTATAAAACATATTGTTTATAAATGTCATGTTCTACAAAAATCATAAAAAAATTTCAGACAAATCCAATAAAAACGAAAAAAGTTGTAATTTTTTCAAGTTTCAGGAAGTGAAATCACAATTTTTTAATAAACTCCTTTGACCTCATAAATGGGATTTAATTAAATGTCCTCCATGCTTGAGGGGCCAATTATATTGAGTCAAATGATTTTAAAGAATCCCAAATTAAAATAAAATAACTTTAATTTTAAATGAATTATCACATACCAACTGAGAAAATAAGCGAAAAAATCAAAAATGAAAAAATAAATACATATTCCCAATAGCTATATCAAAGTTGCAAAAAAACTACCATAAGACACTCAGATTTCAAGGAAAATTTTGGGGGAAAATATTTCATTGAATCTATCTAAAACTCAATATTCACCAGTAGGTACTTATTAAATAAAATGGCAGTGCAGCACAAGAAAACAGCAATGAGGCAGAAAGCTTTTACTTATTGTGGAACCCAAAACATGCCGTCGCTACTGTCATATTCATCATTGCTGAGGTTTTGGCCTGAACTATCACTCTTTCCAAGAAGGGCATCATCTTCAGTGCCATGAAGGGCATTGCCGATACCACATTTCATGAAAGACTTGACAATTGTCATGTGTTTCACTAACTGCCATGAACTTTTCACCCATTTGCACATCTGTGAAATGGTTGGCCACTTCATTCTTTCTGCTGATATCAAATCATGATTAGGAGGCTGCATCCATTCGGTCCACTCCTCATTCATGAATGCTTTAAAGGGTTTGTTAATTGAGATGTCCAACGGATTCTGCAATCATCCTCTTTGTTGCCTCCATTATGTGAGATCTGAACTAGTCATGCTCTAAAATGACTGGCCTTTTTAGAAGGCCACCTGGACACTTTCTCTTAATCCTTTTTCATCCATCCATCCATCCTTTAGCATGAGCATGAACAAAAATTACATGTGGAATTTTATCTTTGGGCATTGTTTTTCTTTTGGCTTTCTGCCATCAGCTTCAGATGCTAAAACAACAGAGTAATGGGTCCTCTCATTGTCAGAATTTTATATTGTAATCACTTTAGCTCCTTTGATGTCCACTGCCTTGATTGATGGAACATAGAAAGTCATGGAAACTTTGCCCGTATTGTCTACCTGTCCAAGTTCAAAACAAGTTTTTTTTCCTTGCATTAATCATAAATAAGGGAAACTACAAAATCTTGGTTTCCTACTTGGCCAGCACCTTTTGTTCTATTCTAGCTCAAGTACGCATGTGTAGGCCTCTTCATAAATCTACAGCATCAAGAACTTGTCCCAGCAAAATCAGCAATGTGTTTCACCAATAATCTTTTGCTTAAAATGATCCTTTTTGTATGCATAGAAATACTATGTTTTTCCAGGGTCAGTTATCCAGTTTTTAGGCATTCTTTACAAAAAGTAAAAAAAATGTCTTATGGTCAGGTTGTGTCCATCTGTCCACATGTTTCATCTCCGAAACTATTGATGGATATTTGTGAAATTTGGTATATATATATAACATCCGGGTAAAGAAAATGATATAAATGGTTTATGTAGCCTAATTGGGTGACAAAAAATGAACTTTTCTTTATATCACTTATTACAAAAAAGTCTTCAACCAAAAATTGTAAAACTAGTCAAATAGCATATGTCTTATTCACTACATTTTTATCAAGATAATTGAACAAGAAACTTGCAATTGTTGTGAATAAAAACAATCTTCGTAACAACTGAAGTAAACAATATCTGCTGTAAATACCTAATTAGTTTAATTATCTTTTGTGTGCATGCAACATTTGGAAAATAAAGGGAAATGGATTATCTACGGCAAAGAAATGAATGCAAATACATCAATTTTCTTTACATATACACAGCATTTGTAAGTGAAAAAACCTAAGACAAGTACTTAATTTCTCAATTTTGATTTTTAAGTACTTATTTTTTAGTTTGTTTTTTTGCCATAGGACTAGCTCAATAATTCTCTATTGAATCAAATTTGTTGTTCCTCAACTACAAAATTTAACCATACACTAAACACTTCAAAAGACAAAATCAGTTATCTCCACTAGTCCTGTCCCCAACCATGGCTCCAGACACCTATATTCTTCACTCTTTTTAATAATATAATACTAATAATATCATTTATTTCACCGTTGGCAAATACGTTGTGCACAGATGAGCTAAGAAGAAGCTAAAATTTATCTGCTCTCCACAAGAATAAAACAGCATGTGGCCCAATTCAAAGCTGGAAAATTGAACCATAGCATTTATTGCAATACCTCAACACCTTCGAGTATTCTGTAAGGAAAAAAAAACAAATCACATGAAATACTGTAACGAAATGGGTGAGTCAAATCATTTCTTACAAATACCACTTTTTATATTTTTCGTCTCCTGGGGAGTGTAAAAAGAAAGAAAATCAAAATCAAATCAAAATAAACAACAATCATTGGACTACGATACAATTTCTTTGGGAAAATGTAAGGCTTACATTGACTAGAGTCGCACAGTTCAATCATCACATTTAACACATGTAAGTAAGACAACCAGATTCTGAGGAAGAAAAACCAGGACATAACTGGAAAAATAAAGGATTTTTAGTTTTTTGTAATTTATATGTTCTATCAAAAAGTTTTGCAAAGCTTGGCTTTAAATTTGTTATAAAGGCAGTGCATAAATTCAAAAATTCAAACAACATGTACAAAGTATTATTACTGAATTGATTTGGAGTTCAACGAAAATAAGTATATTACGTTCACATTCAATAGAAATTACAAAAATAATACTGTTATGCAATGAAATCAAATCAAATAATACAAATATTTAAAAAATAAAATTTGTGTCACGAAAAATTATTTTGGGCCACGGGGACATAGCACTGAAAAGTGGAGCATCTGGACACCTTATATGTAAACATACATAATACCTATGTCAAAGGATTCAGGATATTCTGCAATTATTATTTCTTCTTAGTATCTTCTATACTTATAATTCTAAGGAGCATTGGCATTTTCGGTATCTCTCTATATAATATAATCATAGAATACTGTGTCATTGTGACAATCTACATGGTGGTGCCATGATGCAGCGGTCGTGTGAACAACAATAGTCCATACATCCAGTAGTTCACATGACTGCTGCATTGTTGCATCACCATGACTATGCAAATAGCTGGGCAATGATAATGTGACCCTTTTATTAGTAAGTACCATAAATAGACAACAGAGATATTGCCAATGTCACCTGGAAGTTTTATGTAAAAAAGAACGTAATCATCATGCAAATGAAAATGTTTGGGAAAATCAGTGTATATATCAACATAATCGCAGATTAAATGAAAATATTTGTGAAGTTGAATGAACTAATAATCATTAATATTGGCATAATCATTCTACAGTAGGAGAAAACCAGCAGGCTGAATGTCAACGAGCACTACAAAAATGGTAACAAAGAAGAGAAGCCGATATTTAGTCATGGTCAGTTATACGTAGCACTATATCGGTGCAATAGTATGTCTTGCATTTAGTATTCATATAACTGTAGCAAAAAAACCTGAAGAAAGCAACATGAATAAAATATTGCGTTTAAAGATGTTTTGCAATGTAATTAAGTAATTGTTAATAAAAATGCTTATGTAAAAAAGAAATCAAATGTAAAATTATTTTCAAATATAAAATGTTTTACAATTCTAATGCGAGTGAAGTGAGCGTGGCCGGGGATAGACGAGCAAAGAGGGTAGGGTGCTGAGCAACCTAGTATTGCATAATTTCAATGTGCTCTTCCTAATTCCACCTGAATCTCATGCGTCAATAAAGTTATTTTGCATGCTACCAGGGGCATAGTTCACTCTTTCTCCTGCTAACAGCAACACCCCTTAGTCCTTTGAGTTTATTTAAATCTCTTCTGCTATCAGGTATAAAAATAAAAGTTTCTCTGCCACATAAGGCGTAAATACCAAAAATGTCAGATGGAGGCTGAGAAGTTTTTTTTACATTTTAAGTCAAAACATGACACCGCTCTTGCAAATACTTTAAAGCAAAGCTTACAATATAGAGGAAGTTCAACAAATGACATTTAAAAATTCAAACTGCACATACCAAAAAATGTGACAAGAAAATTCCAAAAGAAAAGCATGGGGGAGAAGGGCAAACATATATATACAGCAAAAAGTTACATCAGAATCATTGCTAGTTTTACTTGTAACTGTAGATCAGCAGTTCCGAAACTGGCTGCTGTGGCACACTTGAGTGCAGCAGTTGATTTTTAAGTTTGCCGTGAAAAACTTTGTTTGATAAATTAATCAACAGATTGGAAGTGTTGATAGTTAATTAGGGAATTATATTTCCTCTAATAAGTTAACTATGGTGTAGTACTAACAAATGAATGTGTCCAAAGAATGTAACACCCATATGTAAAAAAAAACATTGTTTCAAGACTGAGGTGCCACGAAATTCTGTTTACCTTTGAAAGAGGGCAGAGCCTACAAAAGGTTTGGGAACCACTGCTCTAGGTTTCATTTTTAGGCTGGTTTCCACAGGACACATAGCCTTATAAAATGGTCCTGTCTTACTTACAACTTTTGAACAAATGGACCGATTTTCATGAAACTTGGTATGAGGCTCATGCTACCAGGGTCCACCTCCAGGATATATTTTATTTGGCAAAGATTGAAGTCCCGGGTTTGATTCCGGGAACGTTTTTCCCCTATTTATTTTACATAGGAAGTCTCAAATCCATCGTGCAGAGATGTTTTCTTTAATTCTTTAAAATATCTTAAAGTTGTGATATCGGAGCGAGGTTTGTACTTTTCTAAGGGGAAAAGAAATAAGATTGTAATTCTTATCATCAAATTTTGATAATTGATCTTATTTTCTTGAATTTCTACTAAAACGTAGCGTTTTTATGTTTTAAATCACATTTTATCAGATTGTTGCCATGGAGACAATTATTACCATAAGTAATCAATTAGAGACATCAATGTTGGGAAACGAGCCTACATTAGTCCTGGTTTGGACTTTTTGTTAAATTTTAAGCTGCTTGCTGTCTATGTTGAAGCCATGAGTTCAATTCCAGGAGCATTTCTTCTCTCAATTTGAAAAAATAGAAAGAGCTGAAAGCCATTTTTTGTTACCACTGTAAAATTACAATCATCATACAAAACTCTGGAATTGTTATGTATTCATTTATTGTATTTTAACTATTATGTATAGGGCCGCATTTCATGTTTTGTTTGTTTGTGTTGCGTGGCGATGTTTGTTTGTTTTTCTGCCACTTTGCCATGTTCTTGATTCTCAGTGAGCAAGCAGTTGTAACGTGACCATCCGGGAGTGCAGTCGCATATCCCTGGCATAGGTATTGTGTGTCATAAGAAGTAAATACAGCCATTGTTAAACCAACGATCTCGGTTTGTCATTGCCAAGGCACATACATAACATTCTCCTCCCCCTTTTAGCTTGAAGAGCCAAAAGATGAAACATGCTCAACAGGATTAGAGCATCTTCTTATCTATTGCAACAAATGATTTGCTAACAACAGTGAAGTTGCACAGCTTCAATCACATTAGTCCTGTGATTGAAACCAAACACATACATTGTCATTGCGAGGTTTACTTAATGGTGACAACTTGTGTGCCATTAAGGAACTTATCACTTGACCGTAAATGTTATCCACTTCACTTAAAGTACCCAACTGGCAAATGAAGCCGGGACATTACAAACGTGGAACACCTGTGTTAACAACAGTACACTTGCAGAAATCACACAACACCACACAGCCAGACACCGATGTTCTTCCTCCAGGTCCGAAAAATCGCAAGTCTCCGCCATGAGTCGCAGATATGCCATGAAGTCTTTAAAGGACTCGCCCGGTTGCTGCACCTGCTTATGAAACTCCTCGCATTTCACCCACTTGCACTGCGTCGGATTTATGTGCGAGTCCAGAAGCTGTATAGCCTCGGCGAACATTAATACGCCCATGCATGCAGAGCTTAATGGTCTGTTTTAATATAAATTCTCCCGAAGCCGTGAACAGAATGGCTTTTTTGCGACTGTCCTCAACAATATTGTTCGCGATAAAATAATAGTCAAGTTGCTCCTTGAATATTGACCATTCTTCCGCATTACCAAACAAGAAACTCGTCGGCGTGCCTATGGTGCCAACGTATGTAACCTGATGGGAAACACGTGGTTCCGGTTCGGCCATGATGCCAAAAAATAATTTGCACCCGGTCGCAAAGAGTAATACGGTAAACAAAAAATTTTGAGACAAAACGCGGATTTTCGTCGTCCTCGTCGCCAATGTTATGTATGTGCCTTGGCAATGACAAACCGAGATCGTTGGTTTAACAATGGCTGTATTTACTTCTTATGACACACAATACCTATGCCAGGGATATGCGACTGCACTCCCGGATGGTCACGTTACAACTGCTTGCTCACTGAGAATCAAGAACATGGCAAAGTGGCAGAAAAACAAACAAACATCGCCACGCAACACAAACAAACAAAACATGAAATGCGGCCCTATACATAATAGTTAAAATACAATAAATGAATACATAACAGGAATTATGTCAAAGAATATGCCTGAAAGAATGAAAATTTATTTTCCTATTTGCCATGGAGAGGATTATTACCGAACTCGGCTTGAGCATAGACGAGTTATTTCCTTTTCCAATCTACTACTGTTCAGCAATGGACAGTTGATCCAAACATATCAGCTTATAAACAGTGACATTTATTGCATTCGTTTGTTTAAAAAAAAACATGCAAAATGTCAGAAAGAGATTTTGACATTGTTTTTAGTATTTTAAACCTGATTAAACCTCTATTAATTTGTTTTCCAATTTTTCTCTATCATTGATAAACTATGAATTACAAGTGGTATTTATGGTATGAGAATTCCTTGGAATGACTAACACATACCGAAACATTTAATGTCAATATATATATACATAATCAATTTAGGACATCCACTTTGGGAAACCAGCCTGCATTAGTCCTGGTTTGGTTTTCTTGTTCACCTTTCATTTGAAGCCTTGAAAAAATGCAAATAGTACATATAAAGCATGGCATGGCAGCAAGAGCAGACATGAGTAGCAAGTTTATCATAAATTCCTCCTGTTAGCATGAGAGAATTTCTTATTATTGGAAATGCTAAAAGTCCTGGGACTGACCAGAAGGCCCATATTATCCTCAAGTGTGCAATAAGGTATTTCCAAATAACTGCCAAAAATATCAGAATCACTGCAACAGACAATGCACTAATCAATTGCCCATGCCAGGACCAACCACCTGCTTAAACGGTATAAAGAAAAGTTAGGCATAAGGCAGTTAGAGATTGCAAATATTATGAACAATTTTGAAACCATGAAAATTCCTAGTTTTGAATCCACACCACAGCATCTGCACCCTATTTAGGCAGGGAGGGGTGAGCAAAATTTTCAAATGTATACATATTTAGATCATTTACATGCAAGCCGAAAAAAATATTCTTATTCATAGACTTTATATACTACATGGTATATAATAGTAGAGAAGTGTTCCCCTTTTGTTCAATTCAATCACCAATCATAGATGGCAGGCAAAAATAGAGATTTCATAATGTCAGGTATGAGAGTGGGAAACATTTTTCAAGGGGCATTCAAACACATATTTGGTTTCAACACACAGTGATCTCAAACTCTAATGAGTTTGATAAAGACAATTAGAGATGAGTTTAAAACAAGAATTTAAATAAAGCCTTTATTTAAGATAAGATAAGATATTTATTCAGTTCAAAACATGTCATACATCGCCAAAAGTAAGGAGGTACATCATTGTAATTTATATGCCAATGACATGGTGCCATAAGAACAACACATCAACAACCATTCCTTAACAATATTAATACATTGATTGGTTGGTTTCAGTCTGACTTTTTCAGGTAAAGCATTATATAACCTCAGACTCAACTCAAGGAATTTATTCAACGTTTTAGCTTTCCTACAGGAAGGCAGAAATAATTTACCAGATTGCCTAGTGTAGTTCTCATGCACATCATCCACTTGTGTTAAGTTATCAGCATTTTCTCCCACATATTTCAAACATTCCAAAATGTACTATGATACAATAGCTAGAATTCTATACTTTGCAAACAATGGTTTACAGTGCTCCCTCCTTTTAACTCCAGCCATTATTCTGATGCAATGCTTTTGGATTAGCATTACCAGGGGCATACCGATAGGCCCTGCGATTTAGGGGCCTCCAAATCATTCAAACCATACTGACTAAGGCATCTGATGCCTACTTTAGTGACCCAAAAGTTGTAAATAAATAGTAAATCTTTACTATTTAACACCAAAAGTTGTAATTGTGACTTCTACAATATGGCTTTATAACACTGAGAAGAGGCATTTCTCAGCATGAATATGCCTTCAGACATCTCTCGCTCTTAGACCAATGTATTTTCTCATGTTTCAACATTTCTTAAGTGTTATATGGAAGATTATTGCGCTTATTTGTGTATAGTGTGTGTATTTACTTGTTAAGTGAAGTATGAGGTCTGCATCCACTGTTTGGGCTCTAAAGGATGATGACTTGACCAGTGGCAGCTCATAGATAAAATTAGTGGGGGTGCTGCTCCAGAAAATTTTTAGCCTTTGTTTTAAAATTGTGTAAAAGGAAAAAAACATGTATAAAAAGAAAATTTATTAACAAAAATACCAAACATTTTTTACTTACTTTAACTTAAATTGTTACAGTTCAAGCTTGATCTATTCATTTAAAAATGAAATCCATAAAAGAACCGAAAAAATGAATCAAATAGAATAGCTGGAAGCAGAATAATAATCTAATTCTACACTCTTCTACACTTTATCACATTCAAGAATATGGTACACGGTTTTTAAGCACAACACACGCTGAGTAAAAAAAAACTTCCTCCCACCATCACGCCAGAGCCGGCACTGCGAGAGCAACAGTGCTCTCCCTACCTGGCAGTCCCGCCTTCCTCCCCACCCCCCTCCTCCTATGTGCGCATGCGCACAACAGTCAAACACCACGTCGCTGGCACTGTGAAGCGCACAGTTCCATACAAAGATTTTTGTATCTTTTTCATAAACTGGGGGATGGCTACTGAAGTACTGACATTAAGCTTAAGGAATATATATTGTACTACAAAAATAAAGAAAGAATTAAAGAAAAAAGGACTCATTATATTAAATGTTATCGATAATATCAAGTGGAAATAGGGGGTGCTGCAGTTCCGCAGTGCCTATACATGAGCCGCCACTGGACTTGACTTAAATTACCAGTTGGTTCAGTAGTCACTACTTTAGGCCTCCAATATAATCATTAAGTAAGTTTTTGTTTTCATATATAGGTACATCAGTAGATTTTGGTTGGCGTGAAGCCGCCTTCTATTCTACACCATGAGACACCCCTGATGGCACATAGGATTTTATAGATCGCATTTATTCACTAAGGGACCGTTCATGTATTACGACAGCAAATGTTTAACTATTTTTGGCCTCCTCATCCCTCCATGTCAGCAACCATTAGCATTTGGGTGACCCTTTCTCCCTCCATTTAATAAAAATTAGAAAATGCATAGTTATGCATGTCAACACTTTCTAATGCCTTCTTATAGTGTTGCAATGCATTTTATTGCTATTTAAAGCACAATGAGAAAATCTACCGGATTAAACAAGGTAAAGTTATGATTACCAAAAAATCAGTTAAATACAGTGAAAATAATTCTAATGTTGGGCAAAATGTAGGTAACGAGCTGGTGGAAGCTTGCTGTGGACAAGCTGTCATGACACGTAAATCGCAGATAAAAAGTAAAAGAATTTTTAGATAAAAAAATCTTACATAAGCATTGGTCAAACTCACCTTTCCCCTAAGGGGAGTTATTTACAGATGCCAGGGGCTTAGCTACCTAATGTCTCATATGACAAAGGGTTCTTTGAAGTGCACTGACATCATACAATACACAGGAACAATGGCTTCACTTCCTCTCCAAAGGAGTACTTGTCATATGTTTCAGCAGCAAAATATCACCGACCTCAACCAAGAATCAAACCCGCAATACATTAAACCACTGACAAGTATTTCAACCACTGCTCCACTGGTGTTGACTGATAACTGTAAGTTAATAAGCATATTCCATGCCATAGAGCAGTGGTGGCCAACCTTAAGCATACCATGCGCCAATTTTTTCACAGACGAGTTCAGATGCGCCATACAACTCAAGCACGTTTTTTACCTTCTTACTTTCACGTTTGGGGTTGTAAAATAGGGATAGGGGTAGGATTTGCTTTACTTAAGGGAGGAAAAGGAATAACTCAAAATGTAAAATAGGGGTAGGGGTAGGATCTGCTTTGCTTAAGTGAGGAAAAGGAATAACTCAATCACGCAATTCAATTAATTAATTTACGCCATTTCAAAAGACATGTTTATTGGAGCACCAATCTACAATAGTTAGAAATAATCTCTTGGACAAGAGTGTGATCGCTGTCGTGGACCCCATTGGTGGTGCTACAGCTGCCGGAGAGTCTCGTTTGGTGAAGATAACTCTGGGCCACAGTTGTTGGATGTGATGAGAGAGAGAGAAAGCTCTGAGCGAGATGAAGCACTGAGAGCGAGATCAGCTTGGAACTTGGAGTTGTCTGTTCTCTCTACTCACTAGAAGGGGTCCTGGAATATGATTTATAACAGTGGTGGCCCTTTTAAATAAAGGTATGCTTATTGACATAATCAACATTTTTAAATGGTTTAATTATTGTATGAAAAACAATATCTATTACAGCACAAAAACATTACTTACCTTTATTGAAACTTTTGCGCCTGCTTGGATTTCGCTAGTTTTTTAATGTTTGGTGTTAAATTTGTCACTGAAAGCAGCAGAGAGTTCTTCAAATTTGAGTCAGTTATTCGCGACCTTGTTTTGCTTTTAATCAATTTCATGGATGAAAATGCTTGTTCACATCTGTATGTCGTTCCAAAGCGACATATATAACTTTTTGCATATTTTCTTAGCTCTGGGAAATGTTCACTGGGTAATGAATGCCAGAAATTAATTAATCAGAAGCATTTTGATCTGGAAAAAGCTCATCAAATTTCATTTTCAAGAATGAATTTGTTTTTAAATCAATCAGTTCCATTTGTATGTTACTAGGCATCTGCATTACGTTTTGTTCACTAAGTGAAAATGGGTTTATAAATGCGAGCATGCAATCTTCTTCTTTAGTAAAATCATGAAAACGACTTTCAAATGACTCTTGCAATATCTTGATTTTTTCAATATATTTAGTCAAACTGCTATTATCCGCAGCACATTCACTCTGCTCTTTCAAATGTGGAAATTGACTTAAATCATTATTTTCTAACTGGGAGATGAACAGTTTTAATTTCATTTTAAATGAACTGATGCTATTTACTAAGCTGGGAAATAATTTATTCTTTCCTAGTAGTTTTAAATTTAGATCATTGAGATGGCTAGTAACATCAATTAAAAATGCCAAATCAAATAGCCAGTTATTGTCAAATAATAGGGTTCTTTCATCAGGTAGTTCATTTTCCTGTTCCAAAAAATTAGAAACGGCATTTTTTAATTTCCAAAATCTACTCAGAACCTGACCTCTAGAAAGCCAGCGCACTTCACAATGAAGGATAAGTTCATCATATTCCAAATCTAACAATTCACAGTATTCTCTGAATTCTTGTCTGTTTAATGCTCTTGCTCTAATTTTATTCACAAATTTCACAACTGGCAACATAACGTGCTGCATATTTAAAGTTTTCCTACACAGTGCCTCTTGGTGTATAATGCAGTGATATTTCGGTATAGGACGTTTTAAAAAAATTTCAAGCAAAGTTGTAGCGCCATTGACTTTACCTATCATTGATGGCGCTCCGTCAGTACACACACTGATAAGTTTGTTATAATCTAATTTTAGATCTTCTAGGAATGATTTCACCTTTTCAAATATGTCTGATCCTCTTGTTTTACCATGCAATGACTCCAGACTGGCAAGTTCTTCAAAGACATTAAAATTATCATCAATTCCTCTTATAAAAATGTTTAACTGGGCAACATCACATATGTCCGTTGATTCATCCAAAGCTAGAGAAAAGAAAGTACAAGAATGGACAAGGTCTTCCAGTTGCTGAGATACATCCTGAGAGAGTTCCTTGATACGTCTCGTAACTGTCTGCCTTGATATAGCAATTTCGTCTGCTTTCCTTTCAAAAACTTTATTACCAAGATGGCGAGCAAATATTTGGAGACAAGGCTTAACAATTTCTTCTCCATCAGAAAAAGGTTTCTTTTTTTTGCCAATGCTAAAGCAATTTCATATGACGCTTCTGTCATCGCCAACTCTTCACTACTTACTTTAACAAATATATTTTGTCTTTTTCTGATTTCTTCCTTTTTCTTAGTTACATATTCTTTTCGTAACTCAGACCCAAGAACAAGCTTCATTTTTTCTTCTATATTAGTCTGATGCTGTGTTGTATAGTGTCTCTTAAGATCATGTTTTCTATTATGTGAAAGAGTACTTTCACAAACAATGCAAAACGGTTTTCCTGATGAACTTGCTATAAATAGCAACTCATTTTCCCACTGTTTATTGAGTTCACGCTTACAATCACTTTCTTGGCTTCTTTTGCTCATTTTCTTTTGCACTGTAATGGACAACAGGAATTTAAGCATAGAAAGGTATAAAACTAAAAAAAGTGAAAAAGAACAAATAGATCACAAGTACGTACGTCGTATCACACAGAATATCAATTATGTGGAATTTGAATTCTATGTTCGCATCAAGAAAAAGTAGTGGCGCTCTTCTTTGACAAACGTAATATATATTTAATCTTGAATCTGTCTTTCAATCACTCTCAATACAAAAACCACGCTAGTACACTCAATAAAACACTGCTTCAAACTCCACGCCATGATGGCTCACTCAGAACTGACTGACCATATCGAACGCTCGCCGCTCATTCGCACGTGACTTCAAACATATGATGTGTTGCTAGTGCGCGGTGTTTGCAATCGTTTGAGCAGGAACGCGCAATGGCAACACCGATAAAAATATTCGTACGTTTGTAAACCCGTCTAAAGTAACATCTCACAAGTTCCATTCTGAGTTTCAGACACCGAGAAGTTGAACATTACCGAAGGCTGTACGAATTGAACTGAGATCACTTTGGTGTTAAAATATTAAGATGGATTCAGTTATGACAACTATTTAAAAAAAATAAGTAGGCGCAAGGATGCGCCACTTGCAATCATCCAATGCGCCACGTTTGGCGCATGCGCCACGGTTTGGCCACCCCTGCCATAGAGGAATGAGTACATCTATTTTTCTTGTTTCTATGGCATTATCTCCAAGATTTTTTAAAATCTCTTCTACAACTGCATTATCCATTACTTGAAACTCTTTGACTTATTACATCCATCCCAAAATGGCTTCAGGGAGGCCAGGTCTACAACAACTGCTATATTTAAATTTATTAACCAAGTTTGCCTATCTCTCAACAAGCGACTTTCTTGTACAGGTATCTTTTTTGATCTGAGCAAGGCCTTTGACAGCTTAAACCTTGCTATACTCCTTAAGAAGCTTTCTAATTTAGGCAGTTTGTTGGATCAAGTTCTATCTTTCTAACCATCAACAGATTGTTCTTTATAGACATACCAATACCCCTGGAACTACTACTGCTAGGTCTTTACCACTTAGTATCAAGTCTGGAGTCCCTCAAGATTCCATTCTTGGCCCATTACTGTTTATTATCTTCAAAAACAATCTTCTTACTGATCTTTCAAGCACCAAAGCCATTCTTTATGCTAATGACACATCCACATTAACTTTTGCTAACAACTTGCCAAATTTAATTTCCCCAACTGAAAACATAATTGCAAAAATGTCCTCCTGGTGTAATGATAACAATCTATAACTCAACAAGAACAAGACCATTTTTATACAGTTTCACACTAAAAAATCTCCTCCTAATTCCAGTCTCAGACTAAAAATAAATGATAAGGTCATCCATCGTGCCTCATCGACCAAATTTTTGGGTCTCGAGATTTCAGAAGACCTTGATTGGTTCCCACATGTTGAAGCAATTGTTAAAAGAGTTGCTAGTGGAATCTACATGATACAAAGGCTGGCTCAAATTATTTCTTTAGGCACTCTAAAAATGTGTAACTATGCCCATATTCACTCACACTTATCATATGGCATAATATTTTGGGGAAATTCAAGTGTTGCCTCTAAAGCATTCTCAATGCAAAAAAGAGCTGTGAAAACCATGTTAAATATATCCTACAAAACTCCTAGTAGACCTATATTCTCCTCTCTCAAGATACTAACCTTACCGTCCCTTTACATATTAAGTAGTGCAGTTTTTGTTAAGAACAACCTCTCATTGTTTCCCCAAAATTCCTCCATACATGCCCACTACACAAGGACTAGTAAGGATATTCACCTCAATGATTACACTCTCGCTATTTCCCAACATGGACCTCATAACTCTCTTTCCCTTATCTATAATAAACTTCCTTTTGTCATAAAAATTCTACATCCCAAAAAATTCAAATTTAAACTGAAAAATCTGTTACTAAATAAAACTTACTATAGTATTAATGAGTTCTTAAATTATGACATCAAGAAGATATTGTAATACAGTTTTATAGCAATGTCAACATCTTATCTCATCAATTATGCTAATTCTTTTATTTGGAGTGTTTTGTAATGTTTTCTCTGACATATTCCATGTCATGTACTTGACCTATGGGAATCAATAAAATTTATTATTTATTATTATTATTGTTTGAACCCATTTCTCCAAATGGATTAAAGTTAATAAAAGAAACAAACTTATTACTATATTTTTTTATAATTTCAGGCTTTTGAAAATATCAGTAGCGTTTGTGTGAGGGAGGGGAAGAGAATTCTTCATTAATATGCAGGCAATGATAAGTATTTCAGCTTGGAAAATATTTAAGATTCACATAGAGGCCCCCATATTATTTGCTGCGGGGGAGTCCAGATTTTCTGGTATGTCACTGATCATAACCGACCTAAGATGACAAGCCACTCCATAGTAATATACCATATATACCTAGAAATAAAGCCAGATGTATAATTCTCAAATTTTCAGATGATATATGTAGTATCATGTATTTGAGTATTCAAAAACTAACAGATGACAATTTAGAGCATATCTTAATAATATCCACTTGCCATGTAAAGACACTATCAAAACAGCCCTAACAGCTTACATGGTATTTAGTTGGTCATTAATGGAAGATCCTTTTAGGATAAAAGTTATCTCCTGAGTTTTGCCTTGATTTAAGTGTAAACTATTAGCTTTGTACCAGTCATTTATTAGAGGAAAGCTTGAATGCATCCTATGATCAAGGATAGTTGCATCCCAATTGTGGCACATAAAGGAAGTAACATCTGCAAATTGCATCAGCTTAATATTTGGTGTCATAGACCAATGCATGTCATTAACATAAATGAAAAAATACGAGCACCGACAGTGAGCCCTGCAGCACACCATATGAGATGTATTTTAACCCTTTAACTGCTATGTTGTTAGTTCCCTTTCCATGCTGCTGGTGCTATATGCTTAGACAATATAATGTGCTCCCCACTGATGAATACTTTTTTCAAGCTTACTGCTTTTAACTAATAGATTTGTTATCTACTTTTTCGTCAATTTTAAAGAAAAACAAAAAATAATTGTATAATCATTAATTTTATTAATTAGTCATAATTATTTATTTATAAATTAAAATATTGAAAGTTCAATTGGTTATAAAAATATTTTTATCCTCAATATATTTGTAATATTATTTTTAGTTGAAGATAAAATAAATCACTATTCAAATGCTAGAAATCAACTGAATGACCATGGAAAAGTATCTGTTACGCTGTACCCTTTGTTTCCCCAAAAAGGGGGAATCAAATGGTATATTTTATTTATATTACATTAGATTATATTTTGAAAGTAGCAGTATATTTGGGAGCAAACCCTGTTCATAGCTTCATCAAGTTATGTGAGAGCCCACAAGACGCCTCCATTGTTTCAGGATGCAAAACATATGTAGCAGTTACAAGAAAATCTAAGATACGTCTAAAGGCGTGCATAGCAGTAGGAGCAAGTCTCTCACCTTCATGTTTTTACACGTGCATAGCAGTTAAAGGGTTAACCCTGAAATGCTGTTTTCCTAAAACACTGCTTGGTATCTATTGACTAGAAAACTTTCACAGAACTGCTGGGAATTTCCCCTAATATCAGGCCAATATAACTTCTCAAGTAAGCCGTCATATTTGACAGTATCAAAGGCTCTACTAAGGCCACAACACACCATCTTTACTTTGACTCTCAAATGCCTCATGTATATATTTCACCACATCTGTCAACAAAGCATTAGTTCCTGGACCATTCCTAAAACCATACTGAGTGCACAATAGCACCCCATGTCCTCAAGGAAGTCTTCCAGCCTTCTTTTGAAAGCACAAATATTTTTGAAAGTATAGGGATTCAAGTTATGGGCCTATAGTTAACAATGTCCTTGGTGTCTCCTTTCCACCACTTTATTTACTTTCAACACTTCTGGGAAAGAACCTTTCTGAAATGCCTGGTATATGAACAATACCAATGGTTCCACTAATTGGGACCAACAAATCCTTAAGCATTTGATAGTAGATCCATAAAGCAGCCTCAATCCTGGGAAATCCCTATAACTAATAATAATAAATATAATAATAGTAAATATGAGTGTAATCGTGAAGATATCAACCACATAACGCCCATCAGAAAGCACTTCACTAATTGCAGACCAGGCAAAGTGCAATAATAGAGCACAGAAGGGTTATAAAAAACTAAGCCGCTAATAATGATGATATCCATTATTAGCTGCTATTGTTTCTAGCAGAAAATCTTTTCCTCATAAAAGCAAAAGTTATGATTGTTTTAATTTTCTTTACGTTAGTTTCCTATTTTTTTTATAATTCAGTGTTAATTGCTGCATTTAAGGGAGAGTTGGGCAACATTTTCTACGAGTCGGGTCACATTGGCGGTTGCGAATTCCTCGATGGGCCGCATTACAAGTTGCTACTGTTTCGGCGGGTCAAATTAGACTTTAAATCGGATGTTAACTAGAGATATTGAGATATCATATATGCAAGTGAAAATCAAGTCTAAATTAGGTTTTTGAGGTTAACACATCGATCTCATGTGTTTTATTGTCGTAATTTGAATGCAAGCGATATGAATTTGTGTTAAATATCTTTTAAATTATAGCTTTGCGAGCCGCATATAACGCTCTCGAGGGCCGCATGCGCACCGTAGATTACTCACCACTGGTCTAAAGGATACACGACCCACAATGCTCAGAACGAAAAAACGTTCTTCGTTTTCTTGAAATATATTCTGAAATTTGGATTCCTCTCATACACTGTGTACACGTCTGCGTTTATCGCCATTCTAACTTCTTCATGCACGACGCATAAAGAGAAAATATTGTGACTGCGAAAAATTCGACTCGAAATTTTCATGAAAATGCATATTTTAGGTAGCTATGAGCAGAGGCGAATCAACCTATTGGGCAGACCCTGATGAGCCGTTCACATTTAGGCTAAAAGTAGCCAAATTTAATGTATAAAATCATTTGTTGAAATATTTATGCCGCGACATGGAAAAACAATAAAATAATATTAATTCCTATGTAAATAATGTTTTGAATTTTTTTGTATCTTATATGTATACAGGGCCGTATATATGGGGAGGGTTTGAGGGGTTCAAACCCCCCCTTACGGATTCTCCTTTCTTAAAAACCTAAAGAAATAATGACTGAGGAAAACACAAAATGTTAAGTTTTTAACTGCAATTCAGATGGGTGGATTTATGCTTAGGCACATGAGGCGCTACTTATTAACCTAGAAAGGTCACTATGTTTGACCATTGGAGAGGGGAACATTTAAGGGCGACTCATAGGGTGAAGGAAGTGAAATAAACTGCTCAAAACATACTTCATCAGTGTAGACGGGTTGCCAGATGATAGCTCCGCCAAATCAAAATCGGAGTGCTTTCAAATCGCCCAAAGTCACACATTTCTATCAATTTGTTGAATAGTAGGAATACTTTTATAATTTATTACATGGGATTTACGTTTTTGGAGCCACAAGAAAGCTAAAATAAATTAAATTGAAGAGCACATTCTTTTATATCAGAATGTTTATCATTCGTTTATGCGGGAGACATAAGAGCAGGTGGAGCATTCTGTAAAATATGTGTATTGTTTGCTCGTCAAGTTGGAGGCCGAGGAGATCAAACATTGGGAGCATTAGTAACAACAACCTATCTAAAATGGAAGAATGCGAAAGAATATTTTGGAAAACATGAGAAAACAAAATATCATATTGAGGCTAGTATGCATGCAGATAATTTTCTAAATGTTATAGGTGGAAAGCAAGTTGATATAGTGTGTATGCTAGATTCCGAAAGAAAGCATCAGGTAGAGGAAAACAGAGAAAAGTTACATTCTGTAGTAGAAACCATAATTTTATGTGGTCGCCAAGAACTTGCTCTGAGAGGTACGAAAGATTCAGGTCCCATTTCTCTCCATGAACCAGAATTTAACGACGGTAACTTTATGGCTCTTTTACGATACTGTGCTAAATCGGGAGATATTGCACTTTTAAATCATCTCTCTACATCCTCTGGCTCCCAAAGTATGTGTATTAGTACAACCATTCAGAATGAAATTGTTGAAATTTGAGGAGAAATAATACAAAATGCAATTGTTTCTCGAATAAACGATACTAAATGCTTTTCATTATTGGCAGATGAGATACAAGACATATCCAGGAAAGAACAGCTAGCAATGTTCGATATATTGATAGTAAAGAAGTCTTAATTCGAGAAGATTTTTTGTGTTTCATTCCTGTAACTGATGTGACTGCCTTGGGTTTGGCTACTATCCTCCTGTCCACATTGACGCAGCTTGGAGTAAATCTGAACAACATGATTGGCCAAGGCTATGATGGGGCTGCTGTCATGAGTGGCAAGTACAGAGGTATGCATACATTAATATCAGAAAAATAACCAAAAGCACAATATGTGCATTGCAGTGCCCATGCTTTAAATTTAGTTATCGCATATTCTTGCTATTTGTCAGTCATTAAAAATTGTATTGGCGTTATTAAAACATCTGTGAATTACTTAAGTCTGTCTTCTCAGAGAAACAACATTCTAGAGAAAATAGCAAAAGAAAATAAAAGACTAACTCATAAAACAGTTCTAGGTTTATGCGAAACGAGTTGGTCTGAGAAATATAACTCTGTATCCTATTTTGTGAAATTGTATTCTACAATAGTAGAAGCTCTGAAGCAACTTCAAGAATTCGTAACAAAAGAAACCTCTGATCAGGCATATCAATTATTATTCTCTCTAACTAGTGCAGAATTTGTAGTTGCATTATTGACATTCAACAAGATATTTTCTTATAGTGTAAATTTATGTAAAATTCTTAAGAAAGTAAATGTGGATTTAGTGGAATGTTGTATGCACGTTGATTTAATCATTAATGTGATACGATCAATGTGTATAAACAGTGAAGACTCATTCAATGAAATGTATCTGTCAGCAGAAAGCATGTTGCACAACGTTGGGAGCGAACTGATCAAACACAGAGTAATTGGAAGACAATCAAAGCGTCAAAATGCCACATCAAATGATGCAAATAAAAATTACCGGCGTAATTTATTTATACCTTTTCTTGATCACTTTTCAGCTGAATTAAAGAATCACTTCTCAACACATAATAAACTAATAGCTAAACTGCAGCTACTGCTTTCTACTAAATGTAAAAATGAAAAGCCAGAAATTTTCCAACAGACTCGTAAAATTTATGGTGAAGACTTTGGACAACTTAAAGTAGAATTTGAAATATGGCAGTGTAAATGGAATTTGCTGTCAGGAAATGATTTGCCAAAAACTGCATTAGAGGCATTCAAAGATTGCGATGATATGCTTTTTCCCAGTATAAAATGACTATTAAAGATTCTTGCTACCTTGCCCTTCTCTACAACAACCTTCGAAAGATGATTTTCTTCTTTAAGAAGCCTTGAAACCTGGCTTAGGAATTCAACAGGAGATGAATGTCAAACGTATGGCATTGATGAGTGTGCATTGCAGTGTGCCTTTAAATGTAGATGATATTATATCCAAATTTGCTTTTAAAAAAATTGTAATTTAGAGAATTATTTTTATTTTAAATTTTATTTATTTAAATAAAATGTATTTTCATGATACTTATAGTAATGTATTAAAATATTAAAACTTTGAAATTATTTTTCATTAAACCCCTCCTTTACTAAACTGTATCTACGGTCTTGTATGTATAGGTATAGTTCTCTTACTCCCTCTGCAATTAGAAAGAATTGACCTACGAGCTTCTATTCGGACCTAGACCATTCTAAAGAATAATAAACAACGTTTCTTATTCTTATCGTCGCATTTTGCCTACTATACAAAATCACTCAAGTTCTTAGTTTAAATGATATTTATTTGAAATTTTTAAGCCTTTTAACGATGTTGCCTTGCTGATCGGGTCATTGTTAAACCTCGAGATTGTATTGTCGCCTTAACCCTTTAGAGAGACAAAATTAAATGTTACATATATTAAAAATAATTTTGGGCGTATAAGAATTGTATAGCGTAATGTATTTCTTTGTCAAACAATTCGCCCAAAACCATTGGCGTCGGCAGAAATTCTTGTAAGGGGGGGGGGGGGCAAAACACAAAAAATGCCTAACACACAGGGGCAGACACGATTTTTCAAACCCGTGAAAATTGTACTCAACCGGCCTCCAGGTGACGACAAATCTACACCAAAGGACCAAATTCTATTGAATATTCTATTGAAATTAGCTTAGGGTACGTTTGTCTTGAGTTTTTCACTTTGTGTTTGATGATTGCTTTTCCCTTGAAGCACGGTAAAATGTACTCCGACAGGCTTTGCTTTGATGCAAATAAAAAATATGTATTAATCTTTGATTTGCCTATTTTTCACGGAACGATTAACGTCGAATATAAATATTTCATTTTTATAATATATTTAAAATACCCACCTTTAACGAACAACCATGAATGTGTACATTTGCATTGGCAGAAAATTTTTCAGGTTAAAATACATAATGAGAAAACAACTAATAAAATTCATACAAATTCATTTATTTACAAAAACTATTAACAAAAACAGAATAGTCGTTCTCAAAATCAAAGAAATTAATTTTTAAACAAAAATTGCAAACACCTTGTGGCAGCACCAAACTTTTCTACTTCTTGGTCCATAAATATTTTTTTGTTTTCATTTACATATTTCCTATGTATGTTTAACATGCATAGCCCAGACAAACGATCATCACCCATAGTTGACCTTAACCAAGTCTTTACTCTCTTCATTGTACTAAAACTTCGTTCTATCGTACAAGTAGAAACAGGCAAAGTTAATACAATTTAAACTGCTTTCCTAATAGCCGGGTAAAGGTCTGTGTGATCAATCAAATCCGTTATGCTATTCTCCAACTCAAAATCCACCTTACTATGTCATCGCTTCATTTTCCAAATTATCGATTTCATAAATTATGTTTGGATTCAAAATTCTGTTTTTTTACTCCTGTCGTCCCAATTGACTCATTTGTTTTGGACAGAGTATAAAAAGATTGAAATGCTTCTCATCTTCTGGAGAAAATCGGCATTCAAGCGATGAGATAATCGAGTCAAAATATGGAATAAAAACAGAACGATGATAATAATCCTCCACAGGCAAATCTTTGAAATTGGATCCATAGGTCTGGCGTGCACATGTTCTTGGTAGCATTAGATTAATGTTCAGTTTTTCGGCTAGATCCTTAACTTCCAAAAAAATGTCGTTAAAATGACTATCAACATTTTGTCTGTGATTTCGGAGCACTATTAAAAGCTTTAGTATATGCTCATGAACTTTAAAAATATCCAACTGAATGGCATGAAGAACTTGCGTTACTGGTTCTAGTATTGATGAATAGGTCGAAATAATAATGACACTGGGCAAAAAAATTGTTGTGTTTGTGACATTGACTAGTTGATGCGCCTCTTGGGATGCTTTACCAAACTCTGTTTCAGCTATTTGGTTTAATTTTTCGTGAATTTTCAAAAGGTTATGCGTGAAAATCCTAATACTTTTGTACTTAGCTCTCCAACGAGTTTCGCATAGCATTGGTATAGACGGAATCAAAGATCTTCTTTTAGGATTGCCACGAAAATAGTTTATGATGGCTTTGACTGAGTCAATGGTGTTCCTTATTTCTGGCACTGCATTTAAATCATGTACAACTAGTTTTAGTCTGTGTGCAGAACAATGCACGAAAATGGCTTTAGGACATATTTCTTTAATAATGCTCAGCACTCCTCGCTCCTTCCCAGCCATTGTTGCACACCCATCATACCCTTGTCCAATTAAGTTTTCAAGGCGCAGCCCGAATTGTGTAAATTTATTCATTATAATTTCAGCAATAGACAGCATCAAAACTAGTAAGGGTTGCAAACCCCAAAAATTCTTCTCCTATCATGTCCTTAACTGTCTACAAATCGCACACCAAGAGACAATTGTTCTTTACCTGATATGTCAGTGCTTTCATCTGCTAATATAGAAAATCCGACTGATTTATTGACTTCTGCAACGATTTTCTGCCTAATGTTCTCTTCACAGAGTCCAATCAGCTCATGTTCTATTTGCACCGATGTGTATCGAGCATTAGCTGGAAAATTTTCTAAATGTTTGCTTCGATCCGAAATTCCTAAAGGCTTTGCATGTTCCCAATATTGCTGGGTTTTCCACGAAGTGCAATGTCGTGTGTGCCACAAAATATGAGAGTGGATAATATGGGAAACAGCATCTTTCTATTTTCTTCAACTTTTAGCCTTGATGAACTCAATTTGACAAAAAATATTCTGTTCTGGGTTTTTCTTTATTTTTAATACATTACAGGCATCTATTTGTGCATGTTTGTGCCAGGAACTCGAAAGATGATTTTTATCACTGGGATGAAAATCTTTGTATTTTGTGAATGACTTATTGATGAAAGCTCCTTGCGTGCCTCGATGAACAGTTTGTGGAAATAATATGCAATATTTGCAAACTGCACCTTTGAGTTTTATTGAGTAACCAAGGAACACATATGTCATTATTATACTTTGTTGTACTTAGAAAATCTTCAATTAGTAGGATGATAAAAGTGAATGAAAAATTGATAATTTTAGCTTATTAACCAATATTTCTTGTTCTATATCTTGTACATGGATTTTTCTCGATAAATTTTATTAGACTGGAAATCCTATGCTAAAATGCATGTATTTTAAAAGAAAAATGTACTTGCACCGTCGGTCCTGAACATCCACTCATCCTCTGGCCTCTAGGGGGAAGGGAAATCCGCCACTGTTCGGACGTTGGAAAATTTTATAAACAGACTTAAAGGCCCCTCTGCACTTTTCCGAATGATAGATTTTATCGTTTTGTTCTGCTATCTCGGAAATTTTTTGACTGCTCCTAATTTCGGGCCTTCCTGATACCCGTATTCCAGGGGCAGATTCAGAAACTTCCCAAGGGGAGGGCGATCGCCCCAATTGCCCCTCCCCCTCTTGATTCCGCCTCTGCCAACGACCATACATTTTGAAAATCCCTACCCCATCAGAATCTTTCTTTTCCTTGTCATACAGACTTAATCCTCGGTGTAGAAACAAGGAATGTTGCGCGGAATGAATTTAAGAATGTACCCAGTGGAGGGCAATGGGGTCGTCCAAGGGGAGGGCGATCACCCCTCCCTTGGATCCGCCACTGCCGTATTCACAGAGTCCTGCGCCCCGGGGATGTTGCCCCAGCATCCATGTCCTCTCGGTGACCCTACCCAGTGGAGTTGATTTCAATAATTCATAGAAGTTCTTAATAAATATTACTTATTTAAAAAAAATCTTTTATAATGTGCACGCAAGCTTTGTATTTAGTAATAGATAAACGAAACCTAAGATTATGTTAATAAAAAAGATATTTGTTACAGTAAAGTGACGTTTGAATGGTAAAAATTCTCGCCATCCATAGTTAACGTGTTAATTTATTAGGCATTTCCAGTTTATTCCCATTTAAAAGTAAATTTGAATGAAATATTTACGTTTTTTATATTTCCAGAGGGGGAAACTGCCCCTCTTACCCCCCCCCCTGCCGACGCCCATGCCCAAAACTATTTTTACTCTCTGGAACACTCAATTATCTGAATTTTAAATTTATTGCTTACTTTATAGTGCATATAAAAGTTGGTTTCATAAATTTTTATTTCAAATTTAACTTAATACTTAATTCACGCATATTCGTCATATTTGTCTGTGGAATAAAGTCAACGAAGCGGAAAGACATTCCTAGAGAATTCGCAAGGTAAATATGAGGAGTCATCCACCGTGGTAAGGCCGATCGTCCTTTGGATATCGAGCTACTCCGCTCAAGACCTCTTTTAACTTTCTCTCGGAACCGTTAAATATATACAAAAAATTAAGTATCTTTTAGTGTTAATTCGCTATTAACGTTATTTTTATCATAGCTTTATCTATTGTTACAACTTTTGGACTAAAATGGCGCTTATTTTAATATTATAATGTAAGAAATTTTAATACTATGTCATATTGTCTTAAATATATCATGAAAATTTAGTTCGTCAATAATGTAGAAAATACTAACTATAATTTTAACAGTCAGAATTACAAATTATCATATACATTAAAAGACTAAATAAACAAAAATTAGGATGATTTTATCATTATTACAACTGTTTACAGCAGCGTTTCCCAACTGGGGTCCACATGGACCCCCAGGGGTCCATAGAAGCTTTGAGGGGGTCCACAAGAAAAAAATTGTATTTCGGGGGTCCATAATATGAGCTAAGGGGTTCATGATAAAATATTATAAATAAAATAATTTAATAATAATAATAAAATAAACTAATGTGATAGAAAAGTCCAGAAATTCGCAGTTAAAAGATACTCGTATTCTCTGGAACCTTGTTTAGTTGACGGAAAAAAAAATTTCTTTCCATAGAATATTCTTGAAGAAGAAAACATTATTTAGGCACTGACTAATCTAGAACGAGTCAGTCAGTCAGAGGCAGTCATTTCATTCTATAGTGAGTAATCGGCATCGTCGTGGTGAAATCTATTTTGTGTTATTGAACGTTATTGTTTTAGTGAACTATATTTCCATTAGTACCTACAAGCATTTCCAACCTTAAATATTTGAGGTTAATAATATTATTATTGTTTTCTGATTACCCATGGCTCATGCAAAGAAGAAAATAAGACAATATTCGACTGAATATCTGTCGTATGGTTTTATTGAATCACCAGAGAATATCACAAAACCAATGTGTCTTATATGTATGACTGTGCTGTCTAATGATAGCATGAAGCCAAGTAAGCTTCGTCACGATTTGGAGACAAGGCACAGCGAAAAGAAAAATAAATCAGTGGAGTATTTCCGAAAACTACGAGACAATTTTCAAGGAAGAAACAAATTGGATCAGATTTTAGTAAGCAAGCAAGCAATAAAGATAGCGGTTTACTAGCACCATATGAAATCAGCAAAATAATAGCAAAATCTGGAAAGCCACATAGCATTGGTAAAACTGTCATCTTGCCTTCGTAATCAGTTGTAATTTCAACAATGTTAAACAAAAATGCACGTGAATTTACCGATAACCTTCCTTTGAGCAATAACACAATATCCAGACGCATTGATCAAATGTCTGAAGATGTAGAAAATCAACTTATAGCTCAATTACGAGTGAAACAGTTTGCAATGCAACTCGATGAATCAACTTTGATGGGCAATGAAGCACTTTTATTGGCATATGTAAGATATATGGATGATAATCAACTCAGAGAGGAAATGCTTTTTGCAAGCTTCCTCAAAACAGATACTAAAGGGGAAACAATATTTAAGGAAAAGTATTTTGCATACATTGCGTGATTCACCGCCAACATCTGGTGGCGAAGAGATTGAGTGGACGTCTTCATGAAGCCTTAACTCTTGTAATAAAAGCTGTCAACCTCATTAAGGCTAATGCTCTTCAAGATCGTCTCTTTCGCAAATTTTGTGATGAAAATGAAGAAGGATATGACCGTCTTGTACTGCATACAGAGGTGCGATGGTTGTCTAAAGGCAATTGTCTTCGTCGCTTCGTCGTCCTTTGGGACAGTATTGTATCATTTCTAAATGAAAAGGAGATTGGAAAACAGTTGGTTGCCATGAAAACAGACATATTTTACCTCTCAGATGTGTTTGAAAAACTGAATTCTCTTAATAAGCTGCAGCAAGGACATAATTGTGATTTAATATCTAGCAAAGAAGCCATTAATGCATTACTAGGAAAACTCAAATTGTACAGTCTTAATATCTCACGCCGTGCGTTTGACCAGTTTCCAAACCTTGCTTCAGTTAGCAGTGATTTAAAAGATGATGATTGTGTTGTGTATGTTGATCATTTAAAAAAGAAATTATGAAGACATGCAAGTTCGGTTCAAGGACCTACTAGAACTGAACATCCCAGATTGGGTGCTGATTCCATTTGAGGTAAATGTTGCTGATGTTAAAATTGATTTACAAGAGGAACTTGTTGAATTGCGGTCTGATGAGACAGTCCGAAGTCTATTCAAAAAAGGAAAGCATGATGTATGGAAGAATAGTGACATTGCATGTAAA
Organism: Tanypteryx hageni; assembly: GCA_028673005.1. Taxonomy (NCBI): domain Eukaryota; kingdom Metazoa; phylum Arthropoda; class Insecta; order Odonata; family Petaluridae; genus Tanypteryx; species Tanypteryx hageni. The sequence continues at coordinate 4,785,782 of CM054114.1, forward strand.
TATCTGCTTTTATGAAAGAAAGCTAAAATGTATGTCATTGTTTTCCCATCATCTTATCTTGTGGAATCTGGCTTTAGTCGTGTAACACAGTTGTTAACAAAAAATCGTAATCGACTTGATATAGTAAAAAGAGGTGATCTTCGTCTGACTCTCACAAAATTGGAGCCAGATATTAATATGCTAATATCAAAACATCAGCCACAAGGATCTCATTAGTAGAGCCTATTTAATGGAATCCTATTTAATAGCCTTAGGAATAAATTTATATATGTTGTTTGAAATAGTATATTTTTAATTTTTTTTACTATTTCTGTCATTACAAGCAAAAATATGTTTCAGTTTTATCAATTAAAATTTTCAAAATTTGTTATTTACATTTTTTATATTATATTGGAATTGTTTAATTATTATCTTTTACTAACTTACAAATAAATATTTCATTTAAGAATTGTTTAATTATTAGCTTTTACTAACCTACAAATAAATATTTCATTTAGGAATATTACATATGCGTATATGGGGGTCCACATACGTAAAGTTAGGACTCAGGGGGTCCACAAGCAAAAAAAGGTTGGGAACCCTTGGTTTACAGCAACGTTTTCCACAGGATGGAGTGGCACACTTCATGCCCCGCGCGTACAGTTGAGTGAAATTTTTTGCCGCGACCAGGGCTAAGCAAACTTAAAAGAGTTATGGAGGGTGGGAATATCGTAATTATGGCGAGGAGTATTTACCAGAAACTGCGACCTAATGAAAAAATAATAATCGGGAAATGTTATTTCCCTCGGATTATAGAAATTCGGATTACAAAAAAAAACAATATGAAAAGCATAAGGATTTTGGTGGGTAAAATGAATTCAGTTCGAGTTATGGAAAATTCGAGTTATAGACGTCCGGCTTAGAGAAGTTTTACTATGTGTGTGTGTGTATTATTTATTTATTTATTTAGCGGTTCCGAGAGGAAGGTAAGAGGTGCGCCCTTGAGTGGCGTAGCACAAAATCCAAGTGACGATCGGTCTTTGATGGCTCCTCGTATTTTTCTTGCAAATTCTCCATGGATGCACACACACACAACACGCGATGTTCTCCTGAACACATTTTTCATCGCTCGCTCACACAAATAAATATTATAGCAATGAATCATACCTTCACTGCAGTGGCGGCTCGTAGCTAAAATTAGTGGGGGTGCTGCTCCAGAAAATTTTTAGCCTTTGTTTTAAAATTGTGTAAAAGGAAAAAACATGTATAAAAAGAAAATTTATTCAGGAACTTGATAAAGTCTTAACAAAAAAACCAAACATTTTTTACTTACTTTAACTTAAATTGTTACAGTTCAAGCTTGATCTATTCATTTAAAAATGAAATCCATAAAAGAACCGAAAAAAATGAATCAAATAGAATAGCTGGAAGCAGAATAATAATCTAATTCTACACTCTTCTACACTTTATCACATTCAAGAATATGGTACACGGTTTTTAAGCACAACACACGCTGAGTAAAAAAAAACTTCCTCCCACCATCACGCCAGAGCCGGCACTGCGAGAGCAACAGTGCTCTCTCTACCTGGCAGTCCCGCCTTCCTCCCCACCCCCCCCTCCTCCTATGTGCGCATGCGCACAACAGTCAAACACCACGTCGCTGGCACTGTGAAGCGCACAGTTCCATACAAAGATTTTTGTATCTTTTTCATAAACTGGGGGATGGCTACTGAAGTACTGACATTAAGCTTAAGGAATATATATTGTACTACAAAAATAAAGAAAGAATTAAAGAAAAAAGGACTCATTATATTAAATGTTATCGATAATATCAAGTGGAAATAGGGGGTGCTGCAGTTCCGCAGTACCTAAACACGAGCCGCCACTGCTTCACTGACACCGCCTTCCATTTCTACAGAAGTTCCTCCCTAGATGCTTTCGTGCGACCCTCAGCCGTTAGACCGGTTACTCCCCAAAGTGACGCACAATCGCATCACCTTCGCCGTTGAACTTAAGGCCACGTCTAGTATGATTTCGGCCGCCGCCGTCACAAATCAAATTAGTATGTACATGTTTCGAAATGGGGCGGCACGATTACTTCTGAAAATAGGGCAATTTTGTCTTTAAAATATTAAGAAAAAATGGCTCAAAACAAAAACCTTTTTGTGTTTTTAAAGAGAAACAGGGACGTAACTAGAGGAGGACCAGACGGACGGACCTAAAAAGTTTAAGCCAGAGGAGTATTATGTCACCTCAGGAGTACCACAAGGATCAAATCTTGGTCCTTTATTGTTTTTAGGCGTTCTTTACAAAAGGTTTAAAAAAAGATCGCCTTATGGTCGGGTCGTGTCCGTCAGCAATGTTTCATCTGCGGAACTACTGGGCAGATGTTCATGAAATTTGGTAGTTAGCACATCAGGGTAAAGACAATAAGAAAATGATATAAATGGTTTATGTAGCCTAATCGGAAGTGCCACTTTACTGGTGACAAAAATGAACGTTTCTTTATATCTCGTAAAATATCACTTATAACAAGAAAGACTTCGGTTAAAAATTTTAAAACTAGTCAAATAGCATATGTTTTGTTCGGTACATTTTTATCAAAGGAGTAGCCGATTTCAAGAAAATCAAACGTGAACAAATTTTTTCCCGTTTTTTAATTGTCAACGAAAACAGTCTTCGTGGCAACTGATGTAAACAATATCTACTGTGATCTACTGTAAATACATAGAAAATTTCATTTTCTTTCGTACACAAGTAACATTTCGTAAATGAAAGGAAATGGATTATCTATGAAAAGGCAGGAACGTAGGTAAATATGTATATTTTCTTTACGTATAGGTACGCAGCTCTTGTAAAAAGAAATGGGTAATTTACGACGAACGAATGAACGTGAACATAAAGATTATATTAATGCTATTCGAGTATGGTATGTTTTAAATGAATGTTGATTGTTTTATTAATTATAACCCATTAAGAAATAAATCGGTGAATAAAAATTCGATATTTCTTTGGCATTACAACTGGCATATCATTTTTCACTTCTTAGACATTATACTGAGCCATAAATATTTATTTTTTTACATAATTGCATAAATCGTAAATAAAGCCTCTGCCTCGCGTGTATGCACGCACTGTGTGTGCATCTTTTCTCTCTTGTTATTATTTATTAATGATTTGCCAAAAAGTGTCTGGATCATTGCGTTAAATGTATGCTGATGATGTAAAAATATTCGACCAGATAAACTGTGAAAATGACTGAAAATCACTCCAAAATTATCTTTGCAATATAGTACAGTGGTCTATATTTCAATATAAGCAAATGTAATGTTATGTCCACAACAAAGTCCGCGGAAACACATAATTACGACTTATAGTTTCGGAGATAAAATTTAAAGCAAATCTCAAGCATAACATCACATATTTTGTTTACATCGATTGCTAAGATTGGCAAACAACAATTAACAAAACTTATTTTTCTCGCCCAAGCTTTTATACCAGGGGTTGCCAAACTTTATATCTCAACGACCCCTTTGATGATGCCTTAAAAATCCGGAGACCCCCAGTGAAAGTTTTGATATTAAATACTTTTAAAATCTATTTTAGGAAAGGTTTTTGAATAATAATAATTACGGTAGTGTATAATAAACTGTATTAAAAAAACATTTACAATTAATCAAGTAACATGACATTTTTATACTGAACTAAAATTTATTTTTAGTGTGAAGGGTGGGCTTGGTGTTTTTTTTATTAGACCATTTACGTTGGGCTCATGATTTGTAAGCTTTAATCTTAATTCTCCTCTTTCTTCCAAGTTCAACATGTTTCGCTGCTTAATTATAAGTGTGTTAGCATGGCTAAATCCACCTTCAACCATATATGAAGTGGGGAATGCTAAAATAAAAGGTACTACTGTTGCACAAATTTTAGGATATCTAGTACTAATTATTTCATTTGCCAAAGTAAATCGGTAGTCTTATTTTTGAACAATGCTTTTGCTTCGAGATCAACAGACATGTCTATAAGTTCATAAGAAATGTCTTGGTTTTCTATGCTGTTATGGTTTAAATAGGAGTCAAAAGGAGATACAATCCAATCAGGAATTTGCATATTTTGCAGGTCTGCAAATCTAATGCTGAAATCATGGATTACCTCTTTAAGATGGTTAACAAATATCTCCAAAAAATTGTCAGTAATACTTTCATTTTCTTCATTTTCCAGTTTCTGAAGATTTGCAAAATATTTGAAGTCCCTCATTGATAAGGACAATTTAAATAGCTCAAGTTTCTTTTGAAAACCAAGCAAGACTGTTCGAGCTTAAATGAGACTGACATCCTTACCTTGCAAACGATTTTGGGACTCATTTAATTTTGAATTCTTAATTAAAATATATCAAAGAAAAAGCAAGAAATATGTTTTTTAACAACAATTATTGGCGAAATTTTAGATTCTGTTATTTTCTATTGAATATTAAAATTTCTAAAAAGCCTCCTAAAGACCAATTTATTTCTCACCGACCCCCTAACGACCCTTTAACTCTCATCGACCCCCTGAGAGTAGGTACCGACCACTTTGGCAACCCCTGTTATATACGATCTGCGAGGTACAGATTAAAAAACTCATTCGAATGGACAACATTTACCACAAAAAGTCCGCGAGAGCAGATAATTACGACTTTTTACGTATTCCTAAAGAATGACTTAAAAAAAGTGAATTCCATTTATGGAGTATACTTTTCCATCTTGTTATTATACATCTCCTGTAGCTTACAAGTTTACATTCAACTGTCCTTTGATGGAGATTTTTAACCTATGTTATTAGTAATCTGAAATGAGCCAAAAATGTAATTGTAATAAAGAATCAAAATAAAACTTCGCTTCCATGGAAACTGTTGAATTTAAACATAGGTAATAATATTTCCAAAATTCCACTTGTAAATATTGTGGTTTTACTCCAGATATACTACGATAAATACAGTCAACCAAGAAATATTTCTTAGTATAAATTCAATTATTAAATAATATTTTATTCAGACATCATCAGTAAGTATATGAAATTATTTATTTATTATTTTTTAGAATATAACAGGATAATACATCAATCATGTTTAATTAGGATATTTTAAAATGCATATCTTTGTTGTGGAATGACAAAATTACGATTTTCTTTGAAAACATAACTTATAAATGAAGGAATTATTTTAAATTTACCAATTCTGATGAATGTGAAAACTATGCATACTCACACTTTAAAACAAATTAATAGTATTGACAACCAGATATAGATAGGTGAGTCCTATAACAGTATGCATTACTTAATTGAATGTGTGTGTAATAATAGAAGCAAAGCGCATGTCTAATCAATTTTTCGCCGCCTAGACTCCACCAGAAAGATTTAGATAACAAATTTCTATTAATACATGAAATTATCCGCACAATACATTAGATCGCTTTTCCTTCAAATCTTCGCTAGCCGCATAAAACGCTCTCTGCATGCCATAGGTTGCACGTCTCTGCTCGCATAACAATCGTCTCGTCTGATATACAGGGTGTCCGAGAAAAAGTGGACGGACACATTTCAATCATTTTTAGTGAGGGGAGGGGGGGGGGGCAAGGATGCATGTGCAACCCCCAAACTGCTCCAGATAATATGAAATTTTCAGCGCGTTAACCAACGTTTGAAATTTGTCATTCACTTTGTATTTTCTATTTTAATTTTTTCAAATTATCTCATTACTGATTGTATGTTCTCTCTCCTGCCTATTCATTTAACCCTCCTACCCTACTTCTCCGTATATATAGAACTCTCGCCCAAGCTTTCGTCACCCGATGATGCTGTAATAGGCCAAATCGATCGTGTATTAAAATTGTTAGTGGAAACTTACAAGTTTTTTTTCATTTAAATTTAGAAAATAGTGCACCCCAAAAACCAAATTTCTCGCTATGCCAATGGCTACAAGAGTACGGTTTTCACCACATGAAAGCGAAACTCGAAAAGTTTTACAAACGCTACTTGTTCTACCGAGCGCGAATGGATGCGCGCATGGACACAACTTTCCCTGGAAGATGAATCGGAAGAGGTGGGCCCGTTGCACGGCCTCCAAAATCACCGGAACTATCGGCCATGGACTTCTTCCTTTGGGGGTAAGTCAAGGACCAGGTGTACCGCACACGAGTTACTTTTTTACAAGATTTGAAAGACTGCATCGTCCATGCTGTGGAAGGAATCACACCTGAAACGTATCACAACACTTTCCAGGCATTTGAATACGGGATGGACATTGCGCGAATAACAAGGGGGCTCAGGTTGAAGTGCATAAAAATGGGGAAAAGTGAAGAAAAAACCTTTAAGAGTTTCTGTTTCATGTGGTGAAAACTGTACTCTTCTAGCTTTGTTCATTTTCCCAATAACAATGTTTGAAATATGTCCCCTCTTTCTCGGACACCCTGTACATTACACGAATTTTCGATTTTCAAACTGCCATCAAAACCGTAACTTTAATTAATCGGCTATCGTATTTATTATAGACGTTTTCAAAAACTTTCCAGCAATACTTGGAAAGCGAGGATCGCACATCTTTTCCGCAGCTGAACTGTCCAGGAGGTTTTCTGTGTGGGCCAAATTTCCTAGACAGATTTGGCGACACTTAGGGAATCGCCGCAGCCATGAGGCCTGGCGGCAGAAGGCATTCTGCTCCCATGACTGTCTTTATCAGAGCACCAACGCCCGCACCCGTCCTGCACGATGGCAGGCCGAGGGGACGGAGCCATGGCTACGAATACACTAGCAGGAGCTGGAATGAAGGCGCCGTCGTAACAACGGAAGAGGTGAGCCAAATCTCAATGCAACTCTAAATATATTGCTCGTTTTCACGACGTCATCTGAAAGAAAAGCGCTTAGGAGAGGACATTTAGTCATTGCTGAAAGTAAGTTTCATATCGATGGAATGTGAATCAAGTTACTCCATCTTATCTCCGATGTTTTCAACATTTGCGGACAACATAGAAGTTTGTTGAAAAGCTTTTTTAACTCTTAATTAGTTATAATGAAAATTTATATTTAGCAAATCTGAGGTGGCCATCCCATGACTTTATCCATACCTGTAATATTTCTAAAAGTTCCAAATAGGGTAAATGATAATAAATATTTGAAGGAACAGAAAATTTTAAAGACTACAAAGAACAGAAATAAACTCACACCGTAGCCTTCTTAGGATCAATTATCATGAAAATAGAATACTTAGAAATATCTTAGCAGGCCCTTTACCTCACTTAAAAGCATACCTATGCCTAAAGCATTAAACAAAAGCTCAGTTTTATTGACACAATTTAAAGCAAATGCTTAAGAAAAATCATAAAAATAAACAAATGCTTATTTTTTCTGGCAAAAGCAAATGCTATTTTTTTTATTCAACCCAAATCAAGCATTTGCTTAAAAAGTGATAGAAATATTAAGCATAAGCATTTGCTTAATTTTTATTCACTTGACCAAATGCACTTGGATATTTCATTCGTAAAATGATAAAGTAAGTGTTTGTTTATATGGAACCAACATGGTTTATAAAGTCTAAACATGATTTTGAGTGAATTTCATAGGTGGTAAAATACTTATGGCCATACTTACTGTATGTCCAAGTGAAATGGATTTTGCACCAACTCAAAAGCGAGTCGAAAACTTTCAAAATCAGAGAAATGCTCTGCAATATTGCTATCTAGATATTTGATGGAAAGTAAGCACAACTCACAGTAGAAAAAGAATAAGAAGTTTAGAAGGAATGGACTCAGGGAACAGGGCAGATCGTTTCATGTAAATGTCAAGCGAATTGAGAGAATCCCTTACCGCAACTGGAAAAGGGGCAGATTTTATTTATTTATTTATTAAGATTTCACATGCAGCAGACAAAGGGCCAATTTACAGTGAAATCTATAGCTCAACAAACATCCATGTCCTATGCAGGATTCGAACCTGCAACCTTACCATATGCTGGCAGATACTCGAACCATCCGTCTACCAAGGCGGACAATAATGTCATTCAAAGGCACCATGGGACACTTGGAAGAATCCTTCTTTTCGAATCTTGAAAGAAGTCTTGAGCACAGCCGATTATACCACTGCAATTGATCGTTTGCCTCCCCGATGGAGGAAGTACGTCGATCTTGGTGATGATTACATTGAGCACGGGACAGAGTCACATACATTGACACATTGTTACAATTGACTGCTTGTGTCTGTAGCTTGTACTGCTCACAAACATCTGAAATAACCTTCATAGATTGTCGATGAACTTAAAACAAAATAGATAGGCATATGTGTATCTTTAAAATGTTTACTATGTCATTTAATATGTAACTTTAGTTGATATATGAAGTGTGATTATTAAAATATGTAAACCTGAAAAGAAGTTTTACAATTTAAGAATAATAATTTTAATGCACTCTTAATTGTTTAAGAAAACATCATTTTATTTCTTGCGACTAAAAAGTAAAAAAATAATAATTAAAAATAAAAATAAAACTTTTACATTTCCCATTAAAAAGTAAAAAATAAATTTTTATTTGCTACACTTCATTTAAAACTTTTGTAAAAGTTATACGGCTTTTGACCTTCTTACACTGTTAAGAAGCCATATCACTTTTACAAAAATTTTAAATCATCTAGTAAATCAAAATTTATTTTATTTTTTACTTTACAGTGCAAAATAGAAGCTATTTATTATTTTATTTTCCTGGAACTTAACAGTTGTAGGGATTGCATAAAAATTGCTCCCATTCCCAACAGGTTGTGCCACGACCCATGCCTCAGCAAGTCACAACTCTAAGGAGAGCAGATAATCCTTCCGCCATCAAGATGTTCGATCGTGCACTTCGGTATGAGTTGAGGAGGCAACAAGCAAGGCAAGGAGAAAGGAATGAAATGGATGCCGACAAGGTTGACATGCCACTCAATAGCGGATCTCTGATGGACATAACCAAAGGGCCGCAAGTGCTATCAGAGGCAGTGAGACAACTTAGGAAGGCTGAGGCTTCAATGGCATTCGAGGCGACAGTGAGAGCGATGCAGGCAGAGGCTGTTTCTACCTCCCCCAGGCAGGAAGACGAGGCAATGGCAACACATGGAGCCAAAAATGTTAGAAATGCAAAAGTGACATCTTTGGAGAGAGTTGGTCATAAGTTGGAAAATGGGGACATGCCAATTGAGATTGTTGGATATGTTGGAATCACAAGACCGAGTCAAATTAGCAAGAGGAAATCCTGAACTGTAATTGCATAAGAATCTCAGGAGATAATCCGCAATGAGCCCCTAACCCAAAATCTTTGGAGACAACTTATTATACTAGTTTTCTCACTACATTTCTCACCATAACAGAAATGCAACTCCACCAGAACATATTTTTGTAGATAATCTTAGCTGGATTGTAGCACCAATGGATTCTAATAAAATTTATGCCCTAAATAACTATGTATACAGAAATGTTGAAACATATTTATAAAAAACATCCCTTTTTCGAAGTTTACATCTCAAAAACACAAAAGATAACAATATGCTCCAAATTCTGATTTGTTGTATCTGAGGCATTGAATTTGAATAATTTGTGGCAATAAAGCATTAAATATCGCATGGATTCTTTAATATGAATCTAAAGTAAATATAGGGTAAACATAAAGGCTCTCGATCTTGAGCTGTTTTACATGATTTTGGTACATCAATGATATTCTCATACACAATATTGGAAAATAACCACAAACAACCTTCCAATAATGAACATTAGTCATACAATACCACGTATAAAATTCTGATGACTCCCAAGAAAATTTTTGAATTTCTGAAGTATTAGAATAACTTTCTGGTACAAGAATTGTTTGGTTGTAGGTCATTAATACCCTGTAAATTATAGTGAACATTCACCATAACTAAACCCATTTCACATTTCTATTTCATCAGTTTCAGATGGATTAAAATTAATATATCCATATGTGCTTGCTTCTTCTTCACTCCTTCTTACTTGTGGTTTTACCAGTGCAATCCTGTGAAGTTAAGATGGAGCGAATGTGTGGGGAGAAAATGAGACTCAACAGAAATATTAAGGAGATAGACCATAAACAATTTTTTCTGTTGCATGCAAACAGAAATTGTCTTGTGTACAAAGTGGCACAATTGCCATAGATTAGCAATCCCTACCCTAGGACAGAACAGAACATTTGAGTGTGTTCAATAAAATCCTAAAAGATTATAAAATGCTATTTAGATAAAGAATCAATTAGTTTTAAATACTGTAGATTGAAAACTGGATACATAAAATCAAATCGATGTCAACTTTTGGAAGAATAACAATAGTTTTACAACAAATAAAAAACTAGTAAATAAATTTTAAAAAATTTTATAGCTTTTTTTGCAGACTAAATAGGAAAAATAAATTTTAAATTCCCTTAAAACAGTATTAAACAGTTGCAAAAACTTTGTCTGTATAGAAGGGGCTGTTGATAAATGAAGTAACACCAAAAGGAAGGTGGGAATTCATAGAAAGTGTTACTTTTTGACATAAGGTAGGAAGGAGCACTTGCCCAATGTTACGTGAAAGGTTTTGGCCGAGATTTCTTATGAAGATGCATTTTCACATTCAACTCACACTCAAAACAAAACATCCCACCTGTGACTTTGTAAAAGACCGTTAGATGACTTATATTGTTTCATGTTCCATAGATGTGCCTTGTCACATAATTTTGAAAGGAGTCCTATGTATTGTTTATGTTGTCTCAGAGGGAGGGGAGAGGGTTAAAAAATCATTATACATAATTTTTTAATAGCTCCCATGATATATGATATCAAATAATTTTTAATCAATATAATTTTATTTAATAAAACAATAACAATTGAATATATATACTAATAAAAAAGGTCAGATATTTCTGTGCTTGTGTATAATGGTGATGATGTAAGTTATGACATCACAAAAAATTTCATGCTCTTAAAACGTGAATAACTTGATCAAATGTACAGATATAAACTTGAAATTTGGCAGAGATATAAATATAAAAATGCTGTGATGAAGGAAAATTTATGAAAAACATCCAAGGTTCAACTCCAGGGGAAGATTTGCATTCCACATAAGATAACACGTAATAATCGACTTTTTTATGTGTATGCTTCTCTTCTTTTGAAAATTAAAATTAGAATAAATTGACCTATGACCTATGGACCATTTTAATGAAAAAATTATAGTTTCTTATTCTGTTCATTGTTTTTCACCTACAGTTCAAAATCCCTCATGTTAAACATTTAATTCACATATTTTAGGGAAATCTTGCCATTTTAACGGGATGTTGTATTGCCTATCAATTACATTGTTAAACCTCAAAATCCTATTGTTATTTCAATCCTTATGGGTTTAAGTGCGCTTTTGAAGGCTTTTAACACCTTGCGTACGGGGCATTTAAATGCCTCCATATTGCCTGTTCCGGGCAAATTAAAGGTACTCAATTTAAAATGTGGTTGAATTATATAAATTTTCATTACTTAGTTATTTATTAAAATTTCAAGTTGAAATTTTGAATAAATACTCACCAATGATGTTAATATTTTTTGCTGGTGTGATAATGCAGGAAGCATTTTCCCTTATGCAACGGGACACTGCAGAATGAGCAAACATACCGCGTCTCTTTACTCTTGTTGTTTGCTGCGCACACTTTGCAAGCCCTGAAAGGATATTTTTTATTCCCTTTCCCTACAATCGACTCTAGATGATATTTGCTTAAGCTATCTAAAAGTCTCTCTGGATGTTCTTTTTTCGCAGCGTGCTTAGTAGGCTTTTCAGTCTCTTCAACCTCGTCATTCGAAGACTCACCCAATCCTTCCCTACTACTCGCCCAATGTTTCGCAATGTCAAGTAAAAAAGTTTTAAATCTAATTTTACTGGAGTTATTCAAAGTTTTATACACTCTAAATGAATTGAAAAGAGCACAATTTATTAGCCATAACACAACCTTTTTGGACCATTTAATTGTTTTCCTCAAGATTGTATAATAGGACAAATACATGTCTGCCCTATCTACTCCTTTCATACACTGATTGTATCTTACAATGCACGTAGGCTTCTTCACTGGCAGTCCTGTGATTCTGTTCTTCTTTTTGGTATTACTCATACTAGCATTGTGAATCGTACTGATCATCCTAACCTCCCTTTTGTCCTTCCAAACGAGAAGTAAAACTTGACCTTTACGATAATATGTGAATTCTCCCTTTTTCAATTTTTTTGACTCATCCTTCAATGAGACAGGAAGGCCCCTATTCGATCTAATTGTCCCACAAACTCTTGTTTTCTGTTTAATTAGAAGTTCTGCTATTTTAACGCTATTGTAATAGTTATCCTGATATATGTGATGCCACAGATTTGATACTGGTTTCAAAAGTGATAAAATAGTGTCCTCTAATTTTTTCTCTTCTGCCGCATATATTTCCAAATTTGCAATATAGCTTGAATCACTTTCACATACCATGCGAACAAGTAAGCCGTATTTCACTATTTTTGATGGGTTATACGTCCTAAATTTGAGCCGTCCCCTCCAAGGTATCACCGCTTCATCAAGGGATAACTCCTGTTTTGGTTTATATACGTTCTGAAATTTTTCGATGAAGTAATCAACCACGGGCCTTATTTTGAATAGTCTGTCTGTCGTGTCTGACAAAAAATCATTATTGTTGAAATGCCATGATCACCATATCTGTTCAAACCTGTCTCGACTCATTATTTTTCCAAAAATGGCAGTCTCAATGAAAGGATCTGTGCTCCAGTACTCTTTTAGGGTATCTTTCCTTACTTGGCCCATAAGGATTATTATAGATAGGAACTTTTTCATTTCGGGAATTGTAATGTTCGACCACTTCTTTGATTTGGGGGAATATTTGTATTTATCTATATTTTGACTGTAATATAGGTTAGATTCATAACATAGAATTTTGAACAAGTTGTCACCAAAAAAAAGTTTTACAACATCAGAGAGGCTTTCACAGTTTTCTGGTAAATGTTTTACCCCAGGCAAACATAAAAGTTCCTCCAAATTTATTTCCGTATCGTTTTTTCTCCAAACAGTATCACCTGTGCTAGCTAAATTTTCCTCAACTTCACTTATTTCAGATTCACTATCACTAATTACACGAGGAGCTTTTCTTTTTCTCACACCGAATAAAACACTATCATCACTTTCTTTCTCACTACTGTAAATTTCTTCATTGTCCTCACTCGGTACATCTGACAAATCGTCTGTATATAAATCACCCAAAGTTTCGTCATCGTATATCTCTCCAGGTCCCGCCATGAGTAGTGAATAGAACATAAATTTATAAGAAAAATTAAAAATTAATACCTATTATTGTATAAGATAATTGTACCACAATTTTTAGATGTACTATGTCTTCGCTATGGCATATGATATAAAGTGACACTGATAACACTGCACACACACAAAACATCCGAACGCTGAACCAGCTATTCCAAAACTAATCCATCTCTTCTTGTCACTACTGTTGACAAATTCCTGATACTATAGCTATAAATGACTCAATGGGCTTTCTACGTCATTGAAGAATAAACAGACTCCAACAAGTAAACAAGATTCAAAAATGCAAGGAGCGCGTTTTTGTCCCAAAGCTGCAGCTCGGAATGTTAGACGAAATGAAAATAATTTATTATGGTTTAATGGATATGAGAAATTCTACAAAAATCTTTCATTAAATGCATACAACCTTTATAATTGAATATGGTTGAAAAAAACGTGAAATATCGGAGTTAAAAAAGACAAAGGAGAAAAGAAATGACATGAACGAAAAAAATTTCCGTGCCCCGTACGCTACCGTTGGCACAAAAAAACGGAAATCTCCGTGACCCGTATGCAACTTGTTAATATGGGAAGGACAAAAAGATGGAAGGAGAGGGAAATGATTTTCATAGCAATTAATGTAAACAAGATTCATTGCGTTATTTATGAGAAGGAATACCTAAAAAGCTGAAATACTTCAAAAAGATTAAAAATCATAATAATCAGCTAAATTCAATATTAATAAAATAGAAAAGGTATGAAAATCTGAGGAATATCCTGGACATTTTAATAAAGAAACCAAGCATGTAAAAATTGTATAGAGCGAAGGATTGGACGAAAGTTTACAGGAGCTAGGTAGAAGAATGGAGGACTTGAGGATGGTTTGGGAAATAATAATAATAATAAATTGACTTTATGTAAGGGTGATATTTAGACCATCTGGTCCATTCTTACATATAACCCTGTACATAATATGAACACAGACGTCCATGCCCTCGGTGGGATTCAAACCTGCAACTTTGGTCTTCGTTGTCAGATACTCGAACCCTCCGTCTACCAAGGGAGAGAAAGATTTTTAAAATAATCACAAAAATAATAATAAAAGGCTATGTTGCCCGTCCATTGGTCTGAGTATCAAGCTATTAAAATGCAAATAACCCGATCAAGGATGTAGATAGAAAATTGAAATTTGGCAGAAATTTATATAATGAGCTAATCAGAATGTTTATATAGGGTTGATATAGTAATTTAAAAAATAAATGTCCGTTTGAGGTGCTATTTTTAGGGAGAATATACTGCACTTCCTCTGAATAAAACTATTAAATTTTAATTTAATGAAACAATATTTTATGTGGACTGAAAATTAAACAAGATTGGAAAGGTGTACTCCATGTCGGAGTACACAGAGTTTTCAAATGCGTTCTTTGAGATTTCACAATTTTCTCAATATTTTTCGCACAGATGAGAATTTAATGAGAAGCAAGCGAGGTAAGTTGTAAAATAAATGTAGGTCTTCATGCAAAGTAGTTGTAATTATTGTCCGATTTTAACCAAAATTGGAATCGGTCAATTATTTTTAACAAAATTCATCACAATATGTCAAGCAGTTCCAGAGTTGAAACAAAGGGTCATTGTAAACTACATGTAGGTCTTCATGTAAAGTGGTCGTCATTGTTGTCCGATTTTAACCAAAATTGGAATCGGACCACCAATTTTAGCAAAACTCCCCAATACCAAATTTCTTCAAAATACATCAAGCTGTTCCCGAGTTGAAATAAAGGAACATTGTCAACTACTTGTAGGTCTTCATGTAAAGTGGTAGTAATTGTTGCACGGTTTTAACCAGAATTGGAATCAGTCGATCAATTTTAGTAAAACTTCCCAATACGAACTTTTATTAAAATACGTAAAGCGGTTCCCGAGTTGAAACAAAAGAACATTGTAGGTCTTCATGTAAAGTGGTCATCATTGCTTTCCGATTTTGACCAAAATTAAAAACGGTCGATCAATATTTAGCAAAACCCCCCAATACCGAATTTAATCATAATACGTCCAGCGGTTTCCGAGTTTTAGCATGCGGACGGACAGATGGAATCAACCTCCCCTATATGCGTTCACTTCATGCAAAGAACGCATAAAAATATATAATTCACAGTATAGTATTTTCCAGAGAGTTAAAATAATTTTGGCCACCTAAAGTGGTCTAGCATAATGTTGAACAAATGGATTATCTTTTTGTGTAAGATTTGTATCTACGTAGTATATCACACTGAGATAGCTACATTTTTGAGGGGAGAATGAGAAGGAGAATGTGAGGGAGAAAGGGAGGAGAATGGGAGGAAGAGGGAGGATGGGGACAAGAGAGGGTGAAGAATAGGAGGGAGAGAGGGATGGAGAATGGGAAGAAGGAAGAGAGAGGGGAAATAGGAGGGAGAGCGGGAGATATCTTCCCTTATATTCCCCCTAAGTAGGTTTCTTTCTTCTGAAAGCTCATCCATACATTTTGCTTCTCTTGTTATGATGCTTCCAAGGTATTTATAATCTGAAACTTGTTCTAAATACCTTTTTGTATTACAATAAAAATTAAAAATGACGAAATTCAAAATTGCATTAAATAGAAAAAAGTGAACAAAATAAATTCTTGTTCTAACATATCTTTTGAATCACACCAAATAAAATTTAAGGGTTAATGACCTCTTGAGATTGTTGTAAATTGACAAAAAACTAAGACAGGTACAAAACAAAGCTTATCAGGATAATAATAACAATAAAAACCAAAACTCTTCTATGCTCCAAAATGAGTTTTTTTGTAACAAAAACAGAGTGAAATAATATTTACTAAATAAAATTTGATTCATTTTCACAAATCATGTGGTCTTCATTACATTTTTCTCCAAATTGTTCATTATTATTATTATAAATCATGCCTTCATTTCCATTAATGACTTCGCAATAGAAAGCCAGTGAGCTTAAAGTCTACACTATAGTAGTTTACAAGTAAATTTTTGACATCCCTTAGCATCAAGGGAGCTATTGACATCCCTACTGGCACAGGCTGTGGTTGAGTCAGTTTATGTTTCTTGTTAATGCTTTTATAATTCCCACTGTCAATTTGGTAACTCATATCAACTTTCACTAAAATATTGTTATTTTTTTTAATAAAATATTTTTGCTGCCTTAAATTTGAAGTGCCACTGCCCTGGTAATTTCAAAACATCTGCCAATGTAATTTTCCAGCTAAAGACTGTGCCTTCTAAAGGAACCAATGTACCACACTCAGAAAAAATTGTAGTATATTCGGATGGATCTATGATGGTATCTTTTTTCTTGATTTGTTTTTCAGTTTGTGCAAAAACCCTGTCTGAGGGGAGAAAAGAGTGTCCTACTACTGGAAATATAATTTTGACTTCTTTGATGTGTGGTGGAGCATTATGCAAAAGCCAACAAGACAGCATCCCTATCATTGTTGTGTTTTTGTTCTGTTCTCTGCAGCCATCACAGATGACCCAGAGAGTCTTAGTAGTTTCAGGGGAAAAATACATACCTACTTGCACAGACAATCATAGACAGCTGAGGCTACTTCATTGGACTCTTTTCCATGCTGAGCTTCATCCCATTCATAAATGAAAACATTATCTTTACTAAGATACTCCTACAACTACAGAAAGGTTGTATTTATACATCACGACTGGTGGACCTTTCAGGAACTAATGGACTTATTTATTTATTTTAAATTAGCTCATAAACAGCCGTTAATGGCCTTTTACAATGAGCGTAATAACTTTAACAAGGACGAATACATACAACCATGCCCTCAGCAGGATTCGAACCCGCGACCCTAGCATTGGGAGCCAGACACACTAACCACACCTCTACCAAGGCCGGCTGGTTTTGAAACTGACGGGAGATTTTTTACATTTAATTTAAGTGGGAAATAGCTGGTTTTGATTCGCAAAACTTTGTGGGTAGGAAGAAGGGACTTTGAACTTGTGAAAAATGCTAAAAAACATTTTTGCAAATTATTGGACCTGTCTGGTTTTGAAACTAGATGACTAATATAGATTTAAATATGGGAAGAATGCTTGATTCAGAGATACATATGGAATGATGAAAACAAAATCACAAATAAAGACCTGGGTTCGACTCCAGATGATAATTTCTATATCCCATTAGATAACATGTAAAAAACAAATTTTTGCCATACAGGATTTTCTATTTTTGGAAATTAAAATTAGAAAAAATTGACCTACGATCTTCGGACTTGGACTGTATTCAAGAAAAATACATGTAGTTTCTTATTCTTATTGTCTTTTTTTGCCTTCAGGTTGAAATCGCTCAAATTAAATGTTTAAATTCCAGCTTCCATCTAAATTTTGCATTTTTAACAAGAAGTTGTCTTGCCAACTGATGCCATTGTTGAACTCGAGATCCCATTGATCTAATGAATAGGAGCCTGTGTACTATCATATACTGCATACTGTCAACTATGGTGCCGCCCTTAACGGCCATTATAAAAGAGCGGGATATGCCCTAGTATCTATCTATAATATAAAAATATAAATATAATAATCCTAGGTGCCCCATGCCTCATTCTAATCTAGATCTGAAATTTGGCATGCTGGTTGGTCATAGGTCATAACCAATGAGACAAATCGAAAATTTGAAACAGTTGCATTATAAGGGGGTCTCTTTCGACCACATTGTTTCATTTGAATACTCCATAAGAAAACCATGGGATTCAATGCAGGGCATTCTAATTATGCATTTTAAAATTATATAAAATTGATCTACAAACGCGGGATAAAAAGTTTTGTAAATGAAAGAACGAAAAGTTTAATTTTAAGACAAAATCCAAATCTCTGCCAATTTAGTGTAAAAATTTGTTTTTAATTGCAAAGATAGCATACTTTTCGGAGGCACAACGATGAAAAACTCTAACTACTATAGCAATGAGCTAAAGGCTTTTGAAAAGGAAATGGCAGTCTAATTAAAGATTTAATTGGCTTGATGCTTTAAATAATAATTAATGATGTCATAATGAATTACTGATTTTGATCTATACAACTTGCAACAAATACTTTGATGCAGACCATAGATTAAACATTTTCCTTACCATAGTGCAGTGGTTTCCAAAAATTACAAAGCCATGCGCCTCCCCCCCCCCCTCACCCAAGAAAACCATCTTTGCGCCCCCTCTATACCAAGTTTAATTACAGTTCAAAAACAATACCTTTTGGACATACAATTACCATTAATAAAGCCACATTAAGGAAAGACATAGATGCAACCGATACGTCATAGACAATTGAGGGCAGGGATTTGGCTGCAGCATATTGTAGGTCTCAAGATTAAGATGATTAACCCAGCAGCAGGTGTGCGGGGTGACTGAGCCACCACACCAATGTTTACACTACACTCATCCATTCGTGATGCACGTTTTTACTCTCTTAGGGGAAAGTATTGTTTTCATAAAAAAATCTATTTTGAGATTTCAACAGAAATACACATTTTGAGGTCCCCTGAAACGTTTTGACCATTTTTTCAATGATGTCTGTGTGACAGTTTTTTGTGGGTGCTGTAACTCAAAAACTATTAATCAGGTCAACGCAAAATTTTATATTTAATAATAATAATAATTTATATTTAATATTAAGTGGGTGTTTACTCTTGCCACATCAGTTATTTTGAAATATTTGCTTTAAGAAAAGAATTTTATCACGTTAATTGAACATTTTCTTTCTTATCTATTGTAATAACTTTCACTGCCTGTGCAATTGTGATATAGTTGATCATTTCAGTTGAAAGCAGGGCATTGAAGCAGCAATGAACTGCAAACACAAACCAAAAAAATGAAATTTTTTCCCATAGAGGAACCCAAGTCCAAACTGATGAAAAGTAACTCTGAAACCAAACTGAAAACATTATTTATTTTGTTTCTCTGTTTCTGTTCCCATAAATAGTGTAAGCAACAGGCAGTATTTCACTGCCGCTCATCAGTTACCCTCCATTTACAATACACAGGAGCAGCCAAAGGTATTTTGGTGCCCCGGACATTAAACCTCACATGCAACCCTTTCATAAATTTAAAAGCACATGTTAATTTATTAGACGTCCTTTGCAAAAAGTAAAAACGCCTTATGCTCAGGTTGTTTGTCCATCCGTCCGCATGTTTCATTTCCAAAACTACTAAGTGGATGTTCATGAAATTTGGTATTTAGGACATAAGGGTAAAGAAAATGATATAAATGATTCAAATAGCCTAATCCGGAGTCCCACCTTACTGGTGACAAAAATGAACTTTTCTTTATAACTTGTAAAATATTAAATATAAGAAAAAGGTCTTCAACCAAAACTTGTAGAACTAGTCAAATGACATATACTGTATTTACCCAAATCCAAGACGAGGTTTTTTTTTAAATTTCAGTTTGAGAAAATCGGTGGGTCGTCTTAAATTCGAGTACAAAGTCGTGTATTGTCAATATTGCGGTCAATTGATCGTGCTTCAATTTACCACAAAACAAACTCATCGCATGTCAATTAATCACTAGAGAAATTTGTCGCGTGATAATTTCATCACGAGACAATTTGTTGCGAGACACCATGACTGGTGTACGGCAGAGAGAAATACTTGTTGGGTTGGGAGCCACCCCCTGCCATACACCATTAAAAGTGTCTAGTCTTGCGTAATTAATTTACAAAGAGAATTGTAATTCATTCTGGTATTACCGAAATATAAAGAAAAATATTTTTGTGGAAAAGTGTCACCTGCTGCCGTTCACCAGTCATGGGATCTCGCTTTCCAATTTGTCTTGTCCAGAGAAGAATTCATGTGTGAGGAGTTTTTCATGTGATGTATTGATTCACAAATTTTTCGTGTGACAAATTAACCTTGATGAGTTGTCATAGAACTGTAGGAAGTCTGATTATGTATTTAATCAGTGACGTGCAATCAGACGAAGCAAGTGAAGCACTGCTTCACTAAATGGAAATTTGTAGAAAGTTTTAATAATATCACCAAATAAAATATTTCTTTTATAGAAGATTCAAAATAAAGTGATATCCATGATAACATTGCACGACACAGGAAAATGCTAGGGGCGATATGCATAGTCCTCAGAGTCATTCTACGGGACCTGTCAAGGTCATTTTCCCTTAGAGCTATGCATAGGGACTGATACTAGGAGCAAGTGAAGCAAATCCATTCCTGCTTGAGTTGAGACAGTATGTACGGATGTGCTTACACCCAAAGCGGCAATGTTGGAGAGGGAGGGGTTATAACGCGGCGAGGGATGCTAGCGTCATTCAGCAGCGGCAATCGGAACATTCTTGGAGTGGACAGTTTTGTCGTGTCTGGAAATTTATCGTTACCGAATGTGAATGTGTTCTCTTTGTGTGAATAAGCAATTTACGTGTACTTTCGTCAATGTTTCTATACATCGTACATTGTATTTTTAATTAAAAAGTTCTTAAGTGATCAGTGAGGGTTCTTTGGAAAAATGGCTTTTTGTATAATCAAAGATATTTTAGAAAACCCATTTCTTCTCGAGCTTTTGCAGAAAAAACTGAAATTGTTAACCATGGAAGACCAACTCCTGATCTTCCGAATTTAGTCTAGTCTAAATCTAACAACGTTTCCCACAAGTTTTACTCCTTGTGCCGTTGATATGTAGTATTCCTGTTTCTACAGCTACAGTGGAGAGGTCCTTCTCGACATTGAAGAGAATAAAAACTTATTTACGAAACTCCACAGGTGAAAGATGACTCACACCTGGCGGTAATTTCTATCGAATCCCATCTCTTACAGGAAATGAGAAACCAGCCTGTTTTCTTTGACGAGGTAGTTAAAGCATTCGCAAACCAAGAAAGATGCATGGAATTTAATTTTCAATAAGCTGTGTTCATTTAAACTGATTATAAAGGCTTTTACTAAATGTAAATGTTGAAGTTCTAAAAGAAAATACACATTTAAAAAACAATCAATTTGTTATTATTCATCCTTTGAGTAAAGTTGTACAAAAATATTTTGGAGTTACAGTGCTTACACACAAACAAACATAGAAATACACATTCTATTTTATTTACTATATGATATTGAAATATCTTTAAGGGAAACCCAAGCCTGCTTCACTAACCTCTTCTTACACTGCACGCTACTGCATTTAATGGATGTTTTTTTAAACAAATGAAGCAAGATAAAACAATTGTATCAACTGTCATTGCTTAGATCTCAGGTTTTGTTGTGAGGCACTTGCACAAAATTTTAAAATGCGAAGAGTGTTTAAATGCATTGGTTGGCAATGATATGCAGAATTGTTGTGAGTTAATAAGGAACAGAAATTCAGGAGGGTTAATTTTTCCATCTGCTGACGTTATTAATGTATGTAAGGTATGTGAAAAAATTGTTAGAATGGCACAAGCAGAAAGTGGTGGTATTTTCATGCAAAAGAAATTTACTGTAAGAAGGCTCTGTGCATCTGTTATGAATCATTTTGTGGGAACATGTATATTTAAATATTTGGAAAGTCATAACTGTGACCAAGAGTTAATGTTTGGACATAAAGGTCATCTCCTGCGTGCAATTGCAGAAAAGTATATTAGTATCAGATTGCATTATGTGTGCAAGAAATCAATTGATACTTCCGAAAGTAAAAGGCAGTTGTTTAATAAATTAGTTTTGTTTGAGGGAAATTAATCTTTAATATACATACATTGTTTTCTGTAATCACTGTGATTTTTATATGCTTTGTAATAATGCCCAATAAAATCTATAAAATATCTGTGGACTAGCCTTTCTTCCACCTCCATCCCTTCATGCTATTCATATTTCAGGTGCTTTAATACACAGGTATATGTATAAATTTTATTACTTCTTGATGAAACCCACAAGACATTTGTGGCAGACAACATTCTGTTCTTGAGTAGGTGTCTAATCAATGTTTGCTTAGGATGGATTCACAACAAGGAGGTAAAGTACACAATCAAAGCACAATGCATACTATGGCCTTCTTGTTTTACACCAAATCTTAATGGTTGCTTTCTGAACAATAATCTTGATTTCTCCCAGAAGAAGCATATACATATTTCTGATAAATAGCCTAAATATGTAACATAAGTATAGCTGGGTTGACTTTTGCTAGAGCAGCTCTTCAAGCTAATTTTAGTAATTTCACAGGCTGTATATTAGCGACTGCTGGGTTGTACAAGGATGGCTGCTGGCAGGAGTTTGTACGAGAAGAAGAAAGAAATACATTTGTGTCTCATATAGTGAATATGAGTCTTATAATCAACTTAATCAAAGCATTGAATTAAATGCCTTGCATTTTCAACATATGAAAATTGCTGCATGCAAATGTAATTTTTGAACATTTGGGTTTTATGGTGAAATCGGTGAACAGGAAAAATGCTTTTGGGTTTTAGAGATAGACAAATTTCTAAGCATTTTGAATAATAGTCGATCCTTTCATTGAGCATAAGAATAGTAGCCAGTGCAGTAAAAAAATAGTTTTATGTATTCTTAAGGAAAGTATTAGTCCCTCTCTGGAGTATAAATCGCATATTCCTTGGGAACTGTTTTTGCATATTGCGTTTACTAAATGAATCAAGCATTCCTACCATATCAATCGTCTAGGTCAGGGGTCGGCAAACTGCGGCTCTTTGGGTGCGTACATGTGGCTCTGGAGTAAAATTAAAAATGAAACTATCATAGTTTCATTTATATAATTTTTAAAGGATTTTATTCACATGATGGTGATTTCATTTGTTTTATAAGTCTCACAAAACGTCGTGGCACTAAGATGCGCGAAGCGTGACGTTAGGGAGGGGAAAGCAAGCGTGGAGGGGTTATACAGAGGGAGTGGAGGGGATGGTTGAGCACATGGTAGGCAGGGCAGCCAAACAAAGTGACTAATAAGTGAGCACACAGGCGCCCTCTACTGGGCAAGGCAACGTTGGCAATGGCGAAATGTGAAAGCGGGGAATCTAGGGGAGGCACGTGTAGTTGTTTTTTGTGTAGTTTGTGTAGTTGCACGAACGTGGAGACCGTGTCGCTTTGCTGTTTCTGCAACTTAGTATTCTCTTTTGGCTGCGTGCATCCAGAAACTGCATTAATCTTCTCATCCAAGTTTACTACAAGTTACAAGGTATTGTTGATAAAGGCAACCTGGCAATTATTATTATTATAAAGGCAATTATTTCAAATATATATAAAAATAATATTGGTTTTATTATATTTAGATACGTTGACGGTGGAGATTTACCGCGGCGTGTTTTATTTCTCGTGCAACAGTTACAATAAAACGTGTTACTGGTGAGATTTATTTTTATTATATTTTCGAATTATTGTTATTTATTATTTTGAATAATCACTTAGTTCTTTTTATTTTCTTTTTATATAATGTATTTATATAACGTATTAAATAAAATCTATTGTTTAGGGTGCTTTTCAACATGGCTACGAAGAAAAAACTAAGACAAAAAATAGATGAGCATCGTGACTTTAAAACTGAATGGACTGAATCTTTCGCATTTATCTCGAACTCCAACCTGTCTTATTTGCCAATAAAAACTGGCGCACAACAAAAAGACAAATTTGGAGGGACACAAAACATGACACATTTACCAGAAAATATCCTGTCACAACTGAATCAGCTCAATCGTAAATTACAATGCAAGGGAAATACTGCTTTTTCAATTCTAGAAGAAGTTATTTCATTTGAAAAGAAATTGACTCTGTTCGCTGAAGATTTAGAGAGGGGAACTTTAGTTCATTTCCCAAACTTGTCTCAACATCGCCGAGAAAACAATGCCCCCATTAACAAAGATTATTTCAAGACAGCAGTTTTAAACATGAGAGAATCTTTTCTTCCAAGGTTTCAGGAATTCAGAAATGATAAAGTGAACCTAGCTTTTATTACAAATCCTCTTAATGCAATGTGAAGGAATTAATTTTTTCTCCGTTTGATATTGACACGGCTAATTTTGAAATACAATTGCTGGACTTGACAAGCAAAGACTTATGGAGCTCCAAATTTGTACGTCTTGGTACTGAAATAGAAGAACTGGAAAAAGAAAAATGCAGTCTGATTTCACAGCACAAGCAGACTGCTATAAAAGACCTACAGAAGGCAGACTCAATGATTCTTAATACTTGGAATAGTCTTCCGGACTCATATCGTGAGTTGAAAAAATTTGCATTTGGTGTTCTCAGTATCTTCGGGTCTACATATTTATGTGATCAATCGTTTTCTAACATGAATTGCATTAAATGTAAATTGAGGAGCCAAGTTACTGATGCCAACTTGGAATCATGCCTTAAATTAAAAACGACTAGCTACAAACCGGACATACAGAAACTTTCTAAGGAAATGCAAGCTCATTGCTCACACTGATTAAAACCAATGAGAGTAATTTTTTGTGTGATTTTTTTCTTCATTTAATAAAGATATAATTAATATTATAACTTGTTATAATATTACTTTAAATTTTCCTTATTTGTAAAAATATATTTATGGCTCTCGAATAATTTTTAAATTGTTGCGAGGGACAAGTTTGGCTCTTCCGTCTCAAAAGTTTGCCGACCCCTGGTCTAGGTACCTGAGTATGTAGCTACTTTGAATGTGCCGTAAAAACATTGGGCATTTAGAAGTTCAATCGGTAGCTGCTTGGAAAACATACTTAAGCGTTTTATGTATAAAAAACGCAACAAGAATTTTCGGTATGAACGATATCATTCATAAGTATTGATGTAAAATGATCTAAAGTTGGCATAGCGAGAGATAACTGCTCAGCAAAACCCTGTCATGCCAAGATGGCCGATTGCGCACTCTTTCTTTTCCACAATAGCTTCACTTACCCACTCTACCACCGTATAGCTCCATCAATATTTTCTTTAATCTATGGGAAAAACTTTCTGCTACTACATAGTTTGCAGACACCAATTCACTGATGACAGCAGTAGTCGAAAAACCAGCGAAACTGCGAAGCACGCAAATTTGGAAGCCGCAAATTTGGGGGTTCTACTGTATACCTAAACTGAATACCTGTGTTCGAAATATACACCAAATACAGTCGGTGAGAAATTACATAGGTAATTTTTTTTTGTTTTGACAGTCTGCTAAAAAGAAGGATCATCTTAGATTCAGGTAAATACAGTATTTTTTCAGTATATTTTCATCAAAGGAGTAGCTGATTTCAATAAAAATCAAACAAGAAAGTCGTAATTCACTTTGAACTTGGAAAATCTTTTCCATTTTTTTAATTATTGTCAATGAAAACAACCTTCATGGCAACTAAATAACATCCACTATAAGTAAGTTTAATTTCCTTTCATGCACCGACAGCTTATATAGTAAATGAAATGGTAAAAAGATGAACTTAAATAGGTTTATTTTCCTTACATATACATAGAAACATGAAGAAACTATCATCAAAATTATGCATAATTCCTATCAATAGGACTGCAAAAAAAAATCAAATATGGAACCTAAAAAGCCTGATAAAATGAAATTTTAGCTAAATATTAGTCATTTCATGAATGTAAACATATTTGAGGATGAAGAAATGATTTTATTGCATGATAGACATAATTTACAATATGGGTAAGCCTATAAAAATGCCATTAACTGAAAAATTATGTAACTTTAATGATAATTTGATCTTATATCATAATACAGTATGAAATGTAGATACATCAAGAAATATAAACTTCTGAATATTTTATAAGAATCACCATACCAAAACTCTATTAATGTAAAAATGCTTTTTTCTAGAACCAAAATTAAGCTTCTAGAACAATACATTAATATCTACAAATTGCCTCAAAATAGAAATTTGTATGAAACAGCCTAAACATATGATATCTTTATCATGATATTTTCATGTAGCTTAACAGAGGTTCCCAAACTGTGTGCTGTGGCATACTGGGTTTACTGCAAAAAACTTCATTTAATAATTAAATCAACAATTTGGGTGTGTTGGTAGATAATTAGAGCAATAATTTTTCTTCTACTAAGTTGATTATGTAGTAGCATCAACAGATGGAAGCGTGCCAAGGTTGTGTAATACCCGTATCTAAAAAATATAAAGCTTGTTACAAGGCCAGGGTGCTGCAGAAATCTGTTTACCTTTGATAGTGTGCCACGGCTCAAAAAGATTGGGAATCACTGTCTTAACACAAAATATTATGAACAGGCAGTGTCACCAGGATATTGAGAAAATTCTTAAATAAAAGCCACAAATCAGGCTTTGCCTATTAACGTTGGGTGCTCTTAGCAATTTGCTCCTTGAGCACTAAAATACTTTGCCTCTGCTCTGGAGGGAGCATTGATATCTGGTCATCAGACAGTTGCAGCACCTGCATAATGAGGGCAGCCTGTGGAAAAAAGCAACTGCTATCAAATCTCTCAATGGAATAAGACAATCTAGTGCAGTCAATTACAACAAAAAGGGTTATGAACAGAGTTAATGTCTATTTAATTCTGCTTCGCCAGATAAAACATCCACAAGCCTACTACAGTTGGTCCCTGGTATTCGCAGATTCAGTATTTGTCATTTCACTTATTCGTCATTCATGTAATATGGAACAATGTTTCGGTATCTGCGATTCTTCATTTTGCTTATTCGTCACCCAGACTACTTTTCATGGCAGAGTAAGAAGTCGACATGCATGCTACTTGTTCAACAGTGTCTGCCTCACTAACCCTTTCCACTGATATGTCGGGGGAACCCTGACATTGTAATTTTCCCGTTCTGCTTGTATGTTGGGGGAGTGCCGACATTGTTTTTTTTTAATCCCCGCATTTGTAATGGTTGCACATTACAATGTAATTGATCCCCTCTACTTCTTCAATACTTTCTGTCTCTCTGCAACTGTGTGGTATTTCCTTTTGTGATTTTATCAATTTTGTAAGGATTATGATGCAAGCAGCGCAGTCAGACAAACACAGTTGAAGTAAAAAATTTCATCAGAAAAAATGTAATGAACACGTTTTTTACAGTACTTTATTATATAAAAATTGAAAAATTTATGTATTACTAGTGTATATTTAGAAAAAGAATAACATTTGAAAACATTTTTAAAAATTCTATTTTTTTACAAAATTTTTTAAAATATAAAAATGATGTACCAATTTTTTTATCTCTCTTTTAATGCTTGAAAAATGCTTATATTGATAATGTAAGCAAGATTAGAAAAAATAAATTTTTTGCTAAAATTTAATTACGTTGTGGGAGCCAAGGGACAGAATTTATTCAAGTGGAAAGGGTTTTATTTTATTTTCTGCCCTATTTTGTTTATTTTTTGCTGTTGATAATGAATATACTATGTTGGTAATTATTTTTTACTTTTTTATTCGTTGTAACTAGCATATTTACACCATATTACTATCTTCTGTGTGTTGTTACACACCAGCATCACCTGCTTAGTTTTGGAATTGCGCCGTGAACATCATATCCAAGATTTTCTCAAGTTTTATTCTGCAATACCTGTGTTTATCCTTGTCAACATGTTTTCCGTTTGTATTTATGTCATTTTAAGTTATTTATATTAAGATTAGGCAATGTTCGGTGTATTTACTGTCCTGTAGATTAACCCTTTCATAACCGGAACGCCCATTAAACAGACTTGTTTTCTTAGTTTGGATGTCAAAGGGTACAATGTCAATGACTTAAACCTAATCTCCCTTATTAAATGAAATGAGTGATTTTAGCAGTGAATTGGAACATTACCTCACCTTACATAATGCATTTTTATGGAGAGAAGTTCCCAGGTATTTGCAGCCATTTTCTGGTACCCAACTTCTGCGAATAATGAGGACCAACTGCACCACATTTAAACCCTGTTTAACATTAGCGCAGTGCAATCCCGATTTAAGGTTCAAGTATTTAAGGTTTACCCACATTTAGGGTTTTTTTCATGGTCCAGACTGAAGCTCTGTATAAATCATTGGTGTCCCAACTATGGCAAATGTGTCACTTGTGGTGCATCCAACTCTCAAATGTGGTGCACAGCGCTTAAACAGTTTAAAAGATCATTTCATTTTTCTGCATATGAAATATATCTGGGATTTAAAACTATAATCTCAAAATTTTATTGTATTTACATCGATATATCGATTTAGGTTGTGAGTTTTGAATGAATGAATGGGCTTGAAAGTGAAGAATTAAATGTGATTGATGTGATTGTAAGGAAACCTTGCAATGTCTGATGGATCGGATGCCAGAAAATTCCACCCGAAACATACAAAGTATTGTCTAACTTATTCTCTTTCCGCCATTGTTTACTCATCATTGATCAACTTCTAAAAATTAGAAATTTTGTTGCTTCATGACCAATTTCCGCAGTCTTACACCTGTTGATTTGCAAGCACATATGCATATGAACAAGATTTCTTATCCATGAAAGTTATAAAAAATCAACAACACTCATGACTCTAATCTAGAAAATCTGCTGCTACTTTCAACAAGAAATTTACAACCAGATACAGACAAATTGGCAGAATTGAAATTATGAGAGATCACATTAAAGATAAGATTTTTTTATAATATACTACCGCATGCTCAGAACTAAGTGGTCCATTGACTGGCGAATTTGCCAAATGTCTGTGACTAAAAGTCTATGACGAAAAGTTGGGAAACTATTAATGATGTATGAAGTCCCTCTGAACCACAGAATGTTGTTTGTGCAATATATTGATTTTGATCCATGCTCGTAAACACAATAATGTAATGAATAAAGTGCAAATAACTTTCATAAATAACATTTCATATCATTAAATTTTATCCATAATAGTAACCAATTAAAATTAAAGTTACTACGGCTGTTCTTTTAATCAGCGGGTTCTCCTGGAATTTGCAGATTTTGTTTACACTGTGAAGTTACTGTGCTGCCATCCACCGTGGCAGCATGCGGTAATAACGCATTACTTTTGTTAAGTTACTCCCTATTCACTTTCAGTTGCGGTGATGTCATTGCACATGACGCACCGTTTAAGTTGTTGAAAGGTTGCTGCATTTTTCACGTGCTATCTAGTTGCACTATTCATTTAGATAAGTAATATATTACCTTTCTTTCTTTTCAGATTTTTCAACTGGAATCTGCTCATTTCTATGACAATTTGTATTTTTATATTGTAAATTTGATTATACATCTTAATTTTGATATTGAAAGTGATAATTTTTAGTAGACTGTCATTTAGTTTCATTTTTAGACCACTCTCCATTAAAGGGATTCCTCGATGTTAAGTACAAAAATCTTGTTCCTGAGGCAAACTTTAAATAGGTATTCCACTGTATATGAGTTTCCAAGGATAAAATTACACACAGGAGCTACACAGAGCAGTTGTGTATGAGAATCCTCTTGCATAAAAACTTATAAAAATACATGGAATGAAACAAAAACTTGTTAAAAATGGTTAAAACGGTTGAAGAGGTGGTCAATCGAATATGCATTGTATTTTTCAACTTAATGTTTCGCCTGAGTTTCATCAAAATTTTTCAGAATATGAAGTTGTGGTAGTATATTGTCTTCTAAATTTAGATCTGATGTCACTGTTCCCTTTCACTTTTGGTCATTCATTCATTCTTATTAATCATGAACGTTTACCTTGGTTTCCATACACATAGTCCACCTAACCTCCCTTTTCCCATAATCCTTCAGTTTTAACATTCCCAGATTTGGCATTTGCGAAAATTTTTTGAGGAATACAATCCACATTACTGTTAAGGGCCTACTGTACTTAAATGGGGGGAAAAGTCACACTTGAGCGTTAAACGCAAAAGTTTCCATAAAAGATTCTGTAAAGGATATGGCAAACTGATGGGACATTTCAGGATGAAATAATTCTATGACACTCAAGGGAAATTATGTATTTTTGTCAGATTGTATCAGATAATCGGGAGACTTTAAAAAATGACCTATGGAGATGGCAGGCTGGACATAAACCTACCATTTGTGGTTGACTTTCTACTATTTTGTCACAAAGAGGATTCAGAATACATTCTCAATTTTTTGGTGCACATGCATACCTTTTCTTGATCTGTGGCTCCGCCGGCAATGGAAGCTGGCATGATTGGACGAGAAGAAGCCCCAACAGGAGGTACAGCTTCTCTAGGCAGTACAGGAGGCACAGCAGCATTCGCTGAAACCAGCATTTAATGCAATTCAAATTTTAGAGAAAATTTACTTTAAATCTCTCTTTAAAGCATTGACTGAATACATTAAAGAGTTGAGTAATGACAATGTAAAGGGTACATTGAGCAGATCAATTGGAGGAAGGAACCACACTGAGATATCCCAAAGAACATTTGAATTCCTTAATCCTTCAGGCCAACTCATAAATTGAGGATTAAAAAAAGGAGTCATAATTATGCTCATACATAACCATTCTGTAGCTCATGGTTTGTGTTATGTCACTCGCCTCATCACGCGTGATGATTTTAGCCATGTAATGGTGATGCAGATCATGACCAGCTCAAACAGTAGAGATACTGCAGAAATTCCAAGAATTGAGCTTAACTCCTCGGACAATAAGGAACTGCCAGTCATTCTTTACCACCACCAGTTTCTCATTAAACTTGCTTTTTTGATTCCCGGTCAAGTACAGGATTTTTTCTCCTTCTCAAAGTTCAAATTTCAATTTCAGATTTATGCCTGCATGCATAAAAAGTCTTCTCAACACCTTTGTTTCTCTTTAGAAAACAATAACTTTGAAGAAATTTTATGAGACTAAAGAAAGCAGTAAGCCATTAAAGTCTGGAAAGGCAACAGAGCAAACTACACTGAATCACTAGCAGAAGTAAGAAGGAGGGAGTGAGTGATGATCGAGGGGCATAAGGATATAAGGCCCATGCAGTGAGTAACGTGGATATATATGCTCGAGTTAAAATGTGCTCTTCAACAAACAAATTTCAACTATTTTTATACTATGATATATTTTAACAGGAACAAGTACCATGAATGAGATCATTATACAGAAGAATCTACAGAGTAATTAGCATGACCCATAAAATATAGAAGCCAACTCTTCTTCAGGAACACCAAACTTGCTGTTTTCTTTCCTCACACATCTACTGAACAATTCAGCTTATATGATATGCCTTAGGACAGTGGTTCCTACATTTTACACATCTATGTACACCCTCTTATGACAGGGGACCTCATCATGACCCCTTTAACCAATAAGTACAGGTATACCCCGATTTACATCGATTCGAAGTTACGTCGCTGATCAATTAAACCCGTGTATTGATTTATGTCATTTTGACTCAAAGTTACGTTGTCAGAGGTCTAAGGTTCTTTAAAATTTTCGTTGCCAACATCCACAAGCAATTATCTGATTAAAATACTAATTAAAAAGGTCATACAGCAATCTAAATATCCACTTTTCGTAATATAACATCTAAATAAACAACAACCCTAAATTTATTGCATCACTTCAAACTCAGGCCCATGATCGCTAGGTGATTTCCTATTATGCTGAATTTGAAGGGTTTTTCTAACGAGGGAACCCAGCGATCGAAAAACTGACAAATTTGGGCATGAAAACCTTGGAACACTCGGGCAGAGATGCAATTTTTTCACACTCAAGCATACCGCAGAATCACACGACATCCAATTCTTAGCTTCCACCGCTAAAATTTATCATGAATACAGTGAATTTGCCATTTTAAGTGAAAGTATGATGCTCGGTCATAGCAAATTTCAGGCAGAATCCGATTATACATATTATGATTTTCTAAAAATTGGGAAAATTATTTAATATTAGAGAAAATAAAAATATTGGCACGGTAACAATATTAATAATTTTAAATCACTTTATTAATTCTGTCTCCATATTCCTAAACACTTTTATCCTAAAAAATAGGCGCCTTTTCTACTTCAATGATTAATAATTCTCCGCATATAACACCAGAGGATGCTAGAAATAATGTGAAGCCTGGTGCAAAGTGTGCGCCTGGGGTCTCTTACTCATCAAAAATTTTTATTAGCAAATTTCAATAAATAAAGCAGCCTCTCTCTCTCACAATGATGGAGCTTCATATTCTTCACAATTTTTTTAAACGGTTGCACTTATAAGTACAACAAATATTGTAGAGAATAATTAATACTGTTTTCATTGGATCCATTAACTGCATTTTGCATTCTGTCCAAACCCGGACTCAGTTTGTCGACTATCGAGCACCAACATTGAGGGTTACCATAACCAGTTGTGCTGAACTGTCTTAACTCCTGCATGCATCCCCCCCCCTCATACTATTGATTCTTATGGGAAAAACTGCTTTGATTTACGTCGATTCGATATATGTTGCACTTTTCAGGAATGCATTACCAACGTAAATCAGGGTATACTTGTATAAAATGTAACATTAATTTCAAAATATTACAAGTATGTATTTTATATACAGATTAAATAATTAAATAAAATAGTCTAACAGTTTAAAAACCTAAAATATTTGAAATATTGAAACTATTAGGTAAGAAACTATTCCCCCTTTGTGACATCCCAGGAAGTTGCGAGGTCCCAGAGGCAAACCCTTGATTGGCAGAGAAATGGATGCAATAATAAATGTTTCATCTACTAAGAGAAAGCCCCAAAATGGGGCTTGATATAATTTTCTGCCTTAAATATCTGTTGAAAGGAGTGGGTTCTGGGGTTGAGCCTGCACAGAGGGCAAATTTGCCTTGCAGAGAAAGGCATGGAGTTGGTCACCATAGGCACTAGGAGAGGAACATCTAGTCTCTCTATTTAATAAAAGGAATTGTGTTTTCATAAGATGCTTTTCTTAAACCAGTGCGCAACTCTAGCTGCACAGCTTCTCCCCACTCCTCCTGGGTCTGGGCCCGTACAATGACTTTGTATGAGAGTTTAATGTTGCGGAAAGAAGGGTTAAACATTGTCTTGAATCGATAATTAGCTAACTGCTACATTGTGAGAAATTGACTTCCTTGGTTATAAAATCATGAGCAAAGCAAGAGAAATGCATTTGGCTGCAAAGTGGCTGACAAAGGCAAGGCACGAAGCACCTCGCAAGGCCATTGGCCGGGGAGTTGGGCTGGGAAGCGGGCAGGGGAGGCAGAGCCCCCCCCTATTGTTTTATAAAATCAATGTCTCATATAGGACCAAAGAATATAGTTTGCCTATTTGCATATGGCCCACTGCTATAAAAGCTACTTGAAATAAAATTACATTCAACAAACCTTTGCTGCGTGGATCAGATCTTTGTTCAACAAAAGCTGGTGATGCCTGAGGTCTTGGATCCCTAGCAGGAAACCTTTCTGGTTGCATCATTGCTGCAGCTGCAGCATTCCTAGGATCTCTTGGAAAACTATTCAGAAGTAAAGCCAAATTCCACTTAATCAAATAGTAACACATTATATGTGCTGTGTATAAAATGAAATTAGGTGAAAATTATCAAACTGTTTCTGTTACTCTAAAATGCAATGACTGAAAAGAAGAAACTAAATTAAATGAATAAAGACATGCAACATTTCGTACAAGCAAATATTTACTATTTGTTTAATAATAGGTCAAAAAACCATTTCTTGTTCACAATAAACATAAATAAAACAAGATTATCAAGTCATATCAAAACAACAAAACTACACAGTCATAGTAACTAAAGGAAAAAAGCATTAAATTTAAAGGAACGAATAAAATATAAGTGATAGACTTAGGTCTATTTATAAAAGCAAAACAAATGTTTTAAAACTTAGCAAAATCAAAAACTACATCTTAACATTTAGGCCAACTCACCTCTCAGCATTTTCCAAATGCTGAATTCTGCATGAATAAAGAAAAACATATTTTATGTAAAACTGAACATACTGATTACCTCACAAAATTTACTATTGCACAAACATTTTTAAAATTTTAAGTTTAACTTGAGCTAAAACCATTTCTGACATTGTTTTAAATTATAAAAAGGTAGCACCTCTTTCAAAGAAATCCATTATTAAGATATCAATTATTGTTCTAACATCTACTTCACTTCACCATTTAATGTGAAACAACTAAAGAAACCTTGCCAAACACTAATAATATACTGAAAACTATTTTTTAAATACATAGTAGTTAAATTATCCCTCTTTTGGATTGCTGCAAGGATCTCCAAATGATGTGTCATGGGAGGACACAGCCTACAGTTAATGGCAGGTTACAACTTGTCTCTGTCATCGACCATAACCATTAGTAGGATAATCGGTGCATTTAGTTTTTAATGTAAACCACCCATTTATTTAGGTATACCCCTCTTGTCCTCCAATCATTTCCTAATGAAAAATCCCTCTTGCCCCTCCTAAAAGTCTGACTTTATACCTCCTCCTCTAGAGGCATATAAATATGATTTCTTAAAATTCCAAACATCAGTTGACATGTGGAAACATCTGACAACTTGCCAAATGACAAGTGTAACCGTGGGACCGGCGACTAATAGCAGTGATGTGCCTACCGTACTTCCTCCCACCGATGAGATAAAACCTCCAATAATATTCCTCTCGCAAAGGCACCCCACCAGAATCACTCTCCGACTATCATCACCGGGCACCTTTCTATAGATCATGGGGCCTGACAGTGGGAAGGCCGGTTGCAGGCTGCACACACAGAAACATTGTTTAACCATCAATTGAAGTTAGATTGCTGAATGAAATCGTCACTCTTTTTTAAACAAATCAGTTGTTTTTTCTTATTTTCATTAGGACCATTTTGTGTGACAATTTTATATTTTCATAAAAATCTGATGTGGCCACCACATGACTTTCATAATGCCCATAATATTTCTAAAAGTTCCAAATAGGTTACATAATAAAAAATATTTTAAGGAACTGTGAGAAAAATTTAGAGGCTTTACAAAGACATAAACCCAAACCGTAACCTTCTGATAATGGATATAGCCCCGAAACTCCAACAATTAAGAAAAGAAAAAGGAGCGTTACTAAGGCGTAACTAAGCGTCAAGTGTTTACAAAAGTCACCTCCAGGTGGCATGATGGTTGCAGCTAAAAAATATATTTTTAAAAATATCTCTTAAGCAATGCATTATATGGGAAAATGTTTCAAACAAAGGTGGTAGAAAATTAAATTTCCTACAACATTTATTCCATTACATTTTTACATATATCAAATATTAAAGCAAATATTTCAAAATAACGGATACGTGACATGAGTAAACACCCACTTCTGGTTGATCGATTTCAATCGAATCTTGTTATTTTAACAAAAATGTAAAATATAAAATTTTGCTTTGACCTAGTTTTCGAGTTAAAGCACCCACAAAAAATCTGTCACACACACACACACAGACATCATCGAGAAAATGGTCAAAATGTGTTCAGGGGACCTCAAAACGTGTATTTCCGTTGAAATCTTGTAATCGACTTTTTTCATAAAAAGAATACTTTCCCCTACACTACATATGGAGAAAGTAAAACTATGAAAAACTACAATGTGTTTTTCAGTTAAGCAAATACAAGCTGGAATGAAAGCGTCTGTGTACATCAAAGCACGAGGATACACGAGTTGATATTGAAAATGTTATATGATATAGCTAGGCTTGGTAGGATTCGATTTAAATTGAAAAACGTCTATAAACGTCAATTTTTTAAAATTTTCAAAATCGACGAAAATGAAGTCGTTCATAAGCGTCAATTATCCAACAAGATGGAAAAGAATACATTTTAAAACCTATTTTATTCTGAAATATAATGTTGAAGTCGTTTCCGTTTCCTTCTTTCGCAATATTATTTCCTACATACGATTTCGTTCCTTTTCTGGGCTTGCATTAACAGTGGGACTGAAATATGCATCTTTTTGAAAAGTTCACGCTTCTACCCTGGACAATCAGGTAACTGCAAGGCCCTAAGGTAGTCTTGAGAACACATGTTTCTTAGCCCTTTTGAGGTTTTTGAGATTATATTTGCCGACCTAATGGTGTGATATGTCCTGCTGAGTTCCTCGACCCCTGTTAAACGAGGTTCGGAAGAAAGAAATTTGGGTGGTTGTTCTGCTACCCCTTCCACGATTCTGCCCTGTCAAATGTATTCCTGGAACAAATGTTTCTCGATTGTTGCTAGGGTTTTTCCAATGTTATTGTATGCACTTTTACCACTTCTCCGTACACATTGAACCCAAACTTTTGGCAGTCTTTCTCTAAAAGTTATCCAGGAAGGATCGTTCCCCACTCTTGCTTTAGGTTCCTTCATCCTTTGCTACAGGCTAGTAAATTTCAATTTATATATAATGGTTTAAAAACGGTGCACATAAATTAGTAATCATTACCTAAAATTGAAGAGGGATTAAGGATTAATATTTACTTGCTATTTGTTGTAAAATATTTTGCTGATTGGAAAAACACATTTTAATCAGAATTTGAGGTAAGACTGTTGATCGAGTGCTGAGTCTAATTTTTCTCTCTATATATTTTGTTAAATAAAGAGAATATTTAGAACAGTGATGAAATATGGAGAATGGGAGAGTGAGAAGTCGAGGGACGGGGAATGGGAGAGTGAGAAGCCGAGGGAGGGGGAATGGGAAAGTGAGAAGCCGAGGGAGGGGGAATGGGAGAGTGAGAAGTCGAGGGAGGGGGATGGGAGAGTGAAAAGTCAAGGGAGGGGGATGAGAGAGTGAGAAGTCGAAAGAGGGGGAATGGGAGAGTGAGAAGCCGAGGGAGGTGGAATGGGAGAGTGAGAAGTCGAGGGAGGGGGAATGGGAGAGTGAGTAGTCGAGGGAGGGTGAATGGGAGAGTGAGAAGTCGAGGGAGGGGGATGGGAGAGTGAAAAGTCGAGGGAGGGGGATGGGAGAGTGAGAAGTCGAGGGAGGGGGAATGGGAGATTGAGAAGTCGAGGGAGGGGGAATGGGAGAGTGAGAAGCCAAGGGAGGGGGAATGGTAGAGTAAGAAGTCGAGGGAGGGGGAATGGGAGAGTGAGAAGCCGAGGGAGGGGAATGAGAGAGTGAGAAGTCGAGGGAGGGGGAATGGGAGAGTGAGAAGCCGAGGGAGGGGGAATGGGAGAGTGAGAAGTCGAGGGAGGGGGACGGGAGAGTGAGAAGTCGAGGGAGGGCGATGAGAGAGTGAGAAGTCGAGGGAGGGGGATAAGAGAGTGAGAAGTCGAGGGAGGGGGATGGGAGAGTGAGAAGTCAAGGGAGGGGGATGAGAGAGTGAGAAGTCGAGGGAGGGGGGATGGGAGAATGAGAAGTCGAGGGAGGGGGAATGGGAGAGTGAGAAGCCGAGGGAGGGGGAATGGGAGAGTGAGAAGCCGAGGGAGGGTGAATGGTAGAGTGAGAAGCCGAGGGAAAGGGAATGGGAGAGTGAGAAGTCGAGGGAGGGGGATGGGAGAGTGAAAAGTCGAGGGAGGGGGATGAGAGAGTGAGAAGTCGAGGGAGGGGGAATGGGAGATTGAGAAGTCGAGGGAGGGGGAATGGGAGAGTGAGAAGCCGAGAGAGGGGGAATGGGAGAGTGAGAAGTCGAGAGAGGGGGAATGGGAGAGTGAGAAGTCGAGGGAGGGGGAATGGGAGAGTGAGAAGTCGAGGGAGGGGGATGGGAGAGTGAAAAGTCGAGGGAGGGGGATGGGAGAGTGAAAAGTCGAGGGAGGGGGATGAGAGAGTGAGAAGTCGAGGGAGGGGGAATGGGAGAGCGAGAAGTCGAGGGAGGGGGATGGGAGAGTGAGAAGCCGAGGGAGGGGGATGGGAGAGTGAGAAGTCGAGGGAGGGGGATGGGAGAGTGAAAAGTCGAGGGAGGGGGATGAGAGAGTGAGAAGTCGAGGGAGGGGGAATGGGAGATTGAGAAGTCCAGGGAGGGGGAATGGGAGAGTGAGAAGCCGAGAGAGGGGGAATGGGAGAGTGAGAAGTCGAGGGAGGGGGAATGGGAGAGTGAGAAGCCGAGGGAGGGGAATGAGAGAGTGAGAAGTCGAGGGAGGGGGAATGGGAGAGTGAGAAGCCGAGGGAGGGGGAATGGGAGAGTGAGAAGTCGAGGGAGGGAGATGGGAGAGTGAGAAGTCGAAGGAGGGGGAATGGGAGAGTGAGAAGCCGAGGGAGGGGGAATGGGAGAGTGAGAAGCCGAGGGAGGGGGGATGGGAGAGAGAAAAGTCAAGGGAGGGGGATGAGAGAGTGAGAAGTCGTGGGAGGGGGATGAGAGAGTGAGAAGTCGTGGGAGGGGGATGAGAGAGTGAGAAGTCGTGGGAGGGGGAATGGGAGAGTGAGAAGTCGAGGGAGGGGGAATAGGAGAGTGAGAAGTCGGGGGAGGGGGAATAGGAGAGTGAGAAGTCGAGGGAGGGGGAATGGGAGAGCGAGAAGCCGAGGGAGGGGGAATGGGAGAGCGAGAAGCCGAGGGAGGGGGAATGGGAGAGCCAGAAGCCGAGGGAGGGGGAATGGGAGAGCGAGAAGCCGAGGGAGGGGGAATGGGAGAGTGAGAAGCCGAGGGAGGGGGAATGGAAGAGTGAGAAGTCGAGGGAGGGGGAATGGGAGAGTGAGAAGCCGAGGGAGGGGGAATGGGAGAGTGAGAAGTCGAGGGAGGGGGAATGGGAGAGCGAGAAGCCGAGGGAGGGGAAATGGGAGAGCGAGAAGCCGAGGGAGGGGGAATGGGAGAGCGAGAAGCCGAGGGAGGGGGAATGGGATAGCGAGAAGCCGAGGGAGGGGGAATGGGAGAGTGAGAAGCCGAGGGAGGGGGAATGGGAGAGTGAGAAGCCGAGGGAGGGGGAATGGGAGAGTGAGAAGTCGAGGGAGGGGGAATGGGAGAGCGAGAAGCCAAGGGAGGGGGAATGGGAGAGTGAGAAGTCAAGGGAGGGGGAATGGGAGAGTGAGAAGCCGAGGGAGGGGGATGGGAGAGTGAAAAGTCAAGGGAGGGGGATGGGAGAGTGAAAAGTCAAGGGAGGGGGATGAGAGAGTGAGAAGTCGAGGGAGGGGGAATGGGAGATTGAGAAGTCGAGGGAGGGGGAATGGGAGAGTGAGAAGCCAAGGGAGGGGGAATGGGAGAGTGAGAAGTCGAGGGAGGGGGAATGGGAGAGTGAGAAGCCGAGGGAGGGGGATGGGTGAGTGAGAAGTCAAGGGAGGGCGATGAGAGAGTGAGAAGTCGAGGGAGGGGGATAAGAGAGTGAGAAGTCGAGGGAGGGGGATGGGAGAGTGAGAAGTCAAGGGAGGGGGATGAGAGAGTGAGAAGTCAAGGGAGGGGGGATGGGAGAGTGAGAAGTCGAGGGAGGGGGAATGGGAGAGTGAGAAGCCGAGGGAGGGGGAATGGGAGAGTGAGAAGTCGAGGGAGGGAGATGGGAGAGTGAGAAGTCGAGGGAGGGGGAATGGGAGAGTGAGAAGCCGAGGGAGGGGGATGGGAGAGTGAAAAGTCAAGGGAGGGGGATGGGAGAGTGAAAAGTCAAGGGAGGGGGATGAGAGAGTGAGAAGTCGAGGGAGGGGGAATGGGAGATTGAGAAGTCGAGGGAGGGGGAATGGGAGAGTGAGAAGCCAAGGGAGGGGGAATGGGAGAGTGAGAAGTCGAGGGAGGGGGAATGGGAGAGTGAGAAGCCGAGGGAGGGGGATGGGTGAGTGAGAAGTCAAGGGAGGGCGATGAGAGAGTGAGAAGTCGAGGGAGGGGATAAGAGAGTGAGAAGTCGAGGGAGGGGGATGGGAGAGTGAGAAGTCAAGGGAGGGGGATGAGAGAGTGAGAAGTCAAGGGAGGGGGGATGGGAGAGTGAGAAGTCGAGGGAGGGGGAATGGGAGAGTGAGAAGCCGAGGGAGGGGGAATGGGAGAGTGAGAAGTCGAGGGAGGGAGATGGGAGAGTGAGAAGTCGAGGGAGGGGGAATGGGAGAGTGAGAAGCCGAGGGAGGGGGAATGGGAGAGTGAGAAGCCGAGGGAGGGGGAATGGGAGAGCGAGAAGCCGAGGGAGGGGGAATGGGAGAGCGAGAAGCCGAGGGAGGGGGAATGGGAGAGCGAGAAGCCGAGGGAGGGGGAATGGGATAGCGAGAAGCCGAGGGAGGGGGAATGGGAGAGTGAGAAGTTGAGGGAGGGGGAATGGGAGAGTGAGAAGTCGAGGGAGGGGGAATGGGAGAGTGAGAAGCCGAGGGAGGGGGAATGGGAGAGTGAGAAGTTGAGGGAGGGGTAATGGGAGAGTGAGAAGCCGAGGGAGGGGGAATGGGAGAGTGAGAAGTCGGAGGAGGGGGTTGGGAGAGAAAGAGGGAGGACGAGAAATACGTAATACTTCAATTATGTACACCTGCCATTTTTGAAGGCCAATTCCCCAAGTAATTCAGAATTTAGAAAATAGATTTCAAACAAATAATATCAAAGGATAAACAGCGCTCAGATAACCAAAAAACTTACTGCTCTGACGCCACATCTCTCTCTCTTGGATCTCTCACTGTCTGTGTCACTGGCATGGCACTGACGGGCGGATGCCTCAGATCCTGATCCATCATTACAGGCATAGCTCTTGGGTCCATCTGTCTCAGGTCCATATCTTGAGCTGAAAACCAGACAAAGATGCAAAAAGATCAAATTGAAATATATTATTGCCATGTAAACTGCAAAAAATATTTGGTTAATTTCATATCCTAAGTTTGTGTCAACAACTGCAACTGCTGTCTTTCAAATATTTAGCCTTCTTTTCCTTAATGTTGAATACTGCATGTGGCCAGCAGTTATTGCAACCTCACTGTTATTTTGCCAAAAGATGATTATGACAACAAAATCTCATCTCTCCTAACAGAGACCACCTACAGAGAAATTAATAATATCCAAGTCAAGGTGGAATGTCTCATGAGGGCTTGGATATAACTATCCTTGCCTCCTGAGAAGAAATGCAGTATATTGCCATCGGCATTGAAGCTGCCTCGACTTTATACAGTGTTCCGAAAATTCATATGAAAGAAAACCCACTTAAATCAATACAGTAAAACCTCCATATATCGAAATTGGTGGGACCAAAAAAAGGCAATGTTCGTTGTACGGCGGTTACATACACACAGGGGCAGACCAGCCATGCGTGGGTACATCAAGCTTGAACCCTCAGAAACGGGCTAGATTTAATTACCACTCAACCGTAAACCCGGAAGATATTTAATTGAAATGGCCAATTTTGATGTAGTTCATTATAAACATTTATAACGTTTTACCTAATCATCGGATTTACGTGAAAATTTTGGAATAGCTACGTCATAGTACGTTATATAGTTTATTTTTTACATAATTTTATTTCAATAAGTTTATGCGTTATCGCATGATAAAGTAATAAAAGTTTATACCACACAAATGTTTAACTCTTAATCACTGCTTTTAGCGCTAGAATAGTTCTCATGAACTTCAACTCCATTCAAATAAGGCAGTTGAGTTCCCTGTAAATATTAAGCTTGCCGCTTCGTTCTCCTTACAAGGCAGTAGCTGCGAGTCTCTTCCCACTTTATCTCTTCCAAACACAGACGTTATGGCGCTCGAGAACTGTTTACGAATACATCATATGGTTATGATTTATAAAAACGAGAGTGAATCATCTCTAGCTGTCCCCTATTCCCCTTCTCACAGAGCCTTAGCGACCTTGAACACTACTAATTCCTATTGATTGAGAACACTCACCCTTTGTTCTGTATCTTTGATCGTATTCTTTCTGAAGATGGAATTTTCTGATGAAAATTATCGACTTTTAAAAAAACGATTTCCTTCCATAAAGAATGAGCTAATTTCTAAAAGTGATTTAGAGACATTAATAAATTTTTAGTAACTGATAGAGATTAAAGGTCAAGAAATACAACAAATCATTTTTACTCACATCAACCAGTGAAGCAGATGTAATTTAGTTTTGCGTAACCAAAACGTTTAGAAAAATATTGTATTCAACGTCTTCTTAAGATAAAAACATTTCTATATAAAATTTTGAAAGCCAATCAAAAAAAATTAAAAACTTATCTCTATATAACAAATTAAAAGCAGCATGGCATAAGTACATACCAGCCACAGAGGCCAGCAATACGGTAAAAAACCGATGTCTGTACCACGCACTGAGCGGCGCTGAGGGATTAATCATGGGGCTCATCTGATCAAGCAAGGCACTGCCAAACCATTGCATATATGCGTAACAATATGTCGGCTCGACAGCAGCTACTGATGATGAAAGCTTGGCTCTCGA
Source organism: Tanypteryx hageni (assembly GCA_028673005.1). NCBI lineage: Eukaryota > Metazoa > Arthropoda > Insecta > Odonata > Petaluridae > Tanypteryx > Tanypteryx hageni. The sequence continues at coordinate 4,828,165 of CM054114.1, forward strand.
AATACGTATTTAGCACTCTGTTCTTCACACTAAATTCTTTTTTGTTTATGGTCCGAGTCGAATCCTCTATTCACAGTTTTGCTCACCGTAGTTTCCTCTTCTATTTATTATCAAAACATGTATGCAGGGGCGGATTGGGCCGCCGGGACACAGGGCAAAATCCCAGAGGGCCAAGGCCGCCTAATGGTTGCTACGTCGGCCTCAGTTGCTTTTTCGTTTTCTAAAGGTGATGCACGTGCGGTGGCAGCCTCCCAGTGTCATAGGCAAGATGCCTGGACTGGTTGGTCATAAAATATTTTCCATGGGGCCATTCAAGGTTTTTTTGGTGTTTTCCAACTGTCTTATATTTGCCCTTTTCTCCATTTTTTACAGCCTTCTCACCCTTCCTCCAGTTGCAATGCTGAGGTAAGGAAGGCCGAGTGAGGAATACCCTCCCTCCCATGTATTCTTTTAGCTTCTCTGCACTCCATGGCATGCTCAAAATTTTCGGTTTATTGGTAGCGGCTCCTATTTGAGGTTGGGTTTCTTTAAAGGTTGGTTCACACTGGAGGGACGGTTGCGGTTGTGACATTTTAGACCAAAATAAAAAAATCCTATTTTCAATGGGGTGTCTATGGAGAAGTCCCAAATGCATTCACACTTGTAGGGGAGAATGCGGTCAGCCCTCGGTACGAACCCATTGGGTCGCTCGAGGAGGCAACTCTTGTCCCAAGCCCCTTCGAGTCCTAGCCTCTTCGGTTGCTATCGGCAATCCTGGGTGACATTCGAAGTGAGCTTAAATTTTTCTGCTAGTTAGGGGCATCCATAAACTACGTGATGCTGTAGGTGGAAGCTGGAATGTGACTGTGCCGTGACCGAAGCCTAACCTATAAGTGTGTATGGTCTCCGTAAAAATAGTCCTCTCCCTAATAGAGCCCTCAACACGACCATCATGCGACCATCCCTCCAGTGTGGACCATCATTTAGCGCTTCTTAATAATTGCCACCCTGTAGGTTGCTTTGAAAGTGGAGTATATATTCCCACACAACCGTTTTCGACCCTTTCTTTTCCGTGTATTTCCCATCTGTGACAAAGTACAAGAGTCCGCATCAGTTCTAATTCATCTAGTGTTGTGAAAACATCAGTAGAGTGATCTGAGTCCTTCAGTGCCTGAACAGTGTTTTTACCAGTTTTTGCAGGTTAGCTTTCCTTGGGAGTAATTGATTCATTCTTGCCTTTGCTCAAGAAGTGGCATCAAAATTTAGGATAAATATTATTCTTTTCCTAGTGATAAAAGGAAGTTTTTCAAGCTAAGAGTTTCCAAGTCCACGAAGCTCATCAACTCAGAAAGTACATATATAATTTTTTCGATTGATTTAATTACTGTAACTCATTGTCTGGTAAAATTCTTTTTTAGTTTTATTCAAATAATTTTGTACCGATCACAATTTTTTAAACAAACCAAGACTAACAAAGTAGTTGAGTGTAGTATTTTCCTAAGATTTGAGGTAATTATCTCTTACTGAACATTTTGTTTCTCTGTAAAAATTTGTGGTGATGGTCATTTAAACATTTAAAAAACTGAAAATCTCTACTACTTGAGCATATTTTAGGGATACTAATCTTGATAAAAAATACTAACAGATACAGTAAAACCCCGATTTAATGTTCCTGCATTTAGTGAAATCCTGGATTTAGTGAAGATTTTTTCAGGTCCCGACAATCGCTCCATATAAACAATGTATTATTTTCACACATTTAGTGAAACCCGATTTAGTGAAAAACCCGCATTTAGTGAAAAAATATTATGTACTCGTAGTTCAATTTTTATTTGACGCTTCCCGCATTTAGTAAACTTTTTTATGTGCAAAAAGAAATCACAAAAGAAACATATTGTACGTAAAAATTACGATATACGCACAAAACATTGTGAATGGCTCATCATGCGCAAGCGGCTACATTGTCTGCTAAGACGGTAGCAGCCGCAAGGAAACCGTAAATCCTACAATGTAATGAATCCTGCTCGTATGTTCCTCATTTCTGGTATCATGCTCAGTTACCTGTTGTCATAGTGTGCTATATACTCGACGTCGTTTACGAGAAAATGCCCTTTGAAAATCACGATCCGAGAGTCATCGAAATAAGAACGTTAAAAGTCCTTTCCTAATTTTCTTGGACTGTTGGTCTAGGGGAAACGAGTTGGATTTCAAATATTTTTGCCGGGGTTCGATTCCCGAAGGGACCAATATTTTTTTCTCCGGTTTTTTAAATTTGTTCACAATTTCCAGCATATCATCGATAAAATATGCAAACCATTTAAAAAAATGTATTCAATGCATTATAACCACTATTTTCTTCATCGTAATTCTTCACCGTAATTCTTAACGAACATAATTTTACGGATCACCCATTCGCTTTACCATCTCGTCATGTATTGATCATGATTTAAAGTTCTTATCTCGATGACGGAAAAAGTGAAAATCAATCAAGAAGTGGAAAAGAACCCAAGCATGCCTGCGATACAAATTGCACACAAATTTAATCTTGCACCGTCTTCATTGTTTTGTATAATGAAGAATAAACAATTAATACTTGACGAAGAAGTGAAATGTGGGGGTAAAGCCATCAAAAGAAAAAATATCAAATCATCACTATATGATGAAATGGAGAAGATATTGATAGAGTGGTTTGTGGGAATGCGCTCCGCCAACCTCCCAATCGATGGTTTACTGTTGAAGGAGAAAGCAATTAGGGTAGCAACTAGGCTTAGAATAGAAAACTTTAAGGGTTCCAATGGATGGCTGGACAGATTTAAGAAGCGCCATGGACTTGAATATAAAAGTGTTTTGTGGCGAAAGTGCTAGTGTTGATGAAGGAGCTGTTGACTACTGGAAGAGTGTAACATTGGTAAGGTATTTAGAAGGCTATAAGCCGAATGATATTTTTAATGCAGATGAAACGCATTTTTTTCAACCTTCTTCCATCAAAAACTCTTGCTACTAGAGGAGACAAGTGCCATGGTGGAAAGAGAAGTAAATATAGGATAACTGCACTTTTATGTGCAAATTCAGATGGCAGTGAAAACTTGACGCCTCTAATAAGAGGTAAATTTGCCAAGCCAAGGTGTTTTAAAAATGTACGGGCATTGCCATGTAAATATGCCAGTAATAAAAATGCATGGATGACAACGGATATATTTAAAACATTTTTGAAATCATTAGATGCAAAGATGGGTGGTGCAAATAGAAAAATTCTTCTATTTATTGATAAATGTCCGGCCCACCCTCCAGATACTGATTTTCTTCGCAATATTAAAGTGGTGTTTTTTCCAGCTAATTGTACTAGCCATCTGCAGCCACTTGACTTGGGCGTTATTCACTCCATGAAAGCAAAGTACAGGAAGGCTTTGGTGCAGAAAGCAGTATCCTACATTGAGATGAATAAACATTTGAAACTGAGCGTCCTTCAGGGTTTGCATATGGTAACAGCTGCATGGAATTCAGTTACACCTCAAACAATATCAAACTGTTTTCATAAGGCTGCGCTCAATTGCAACAATGCTATGGAAATTGATGTAGATATCGATGTGATTGACCACGAAAATTGGTTGAAAATTGCACCTGACATGGACACAAATTTTGAAGAGTTTGTCCGGTGTGATGATCTTGAGAGTACGTCTGGTCCTCCACAAGACGTGGAAGAAATCTGTAATACCAAAGAGGCAGAGGAAGAAGAGGCAGAGGAAGAAGAGGCAGTAGTAGAAGAAGAGGCAGTACAAGAAGAAGAATCAGTTCCCACACTTGGTGAAGCGGTTCAGGCACTTGAAGTGGTGCGAAGATATTTAACTTCTTTTGATGTGAACAGCACTACTATATCAAAAGTAAATTCTTTGGAGCGAGAAGTTCTGAATGTTCAGAGCACCTGCCAGAAGAAGCAAACAAGTTTGCTGGAATATTTTAATAAATAATTTTCTTGTAGCTATGTATGCTTGGTTTTTGAATAATTTTGATATTTTTTGTGAAATTCCAAATATATTTTAATATTTTCTATTTAATGTTGTATGATGAAGCTTTTTAAAGGAGGGATGAAAAATTGTTTCAAGATTTATGTCAATTTTGAAAATACTTTTAAAATTTTGAAATTATTTTTTGTAATCATATGAATGATTCATTACAGAAATTTTCATATTCAATAGCAATAAGGCTTGTTTGTCACTGGAATTTGTTTATAAATGTTTATTTTAAAAGTATTAATATAAGTATTGTGCATACAAAATTGAAAAATGGATTTTTATTATAGAGACCATTTTCAGTGGCCATATTCTGGTATTGTATAATGGAACTAATACACAAGCAAAAAAGATAAATTTAACTCATTTTAATTGAAAACCTCCATTTAATGAAAACCTCGATTTAGTGAAATATATTCTAATCCCCCAGTGATTCGTTAAATAGGGGTTTTACTGTATTTTGTTTATTCTAATAAATTAGTCTGCCGGAGTTGGCAAGAAATTTTTGTCCGACCTGAGGGAAACAAAAAGCACCCATTTAAATTTTAAGATAATTTCAATAATAATTTCTACGATGACCTTTTATGTAGTTATTGAAAATTCGATGTCGAATGTGCAGGATATTATTTTTTTTGAGCCAAATGAAAACTTTCTTTGCAATTTCTTTAAATAATATGTATAAAAATATTTGCAGAAATGATCGATTCATAAATAAAAATGCTGTAGATCATAAATGTTTTTTGGCTTTTTGTATTAATAAGATGTAATATATATATCGGTAAATGGCTAACATAATATTTATCACTTTTTACTCATTTCAATGCAATACTCAATACCTATGATAACGTTTATACGATACACAAATTGTCGCTATTTGCTAATGTTATAGGACCTATTTCTTATTCTTGGACATCCTATGTGTAATAAAGCAAGGTTAAGCCAGAAAAATGTCAACTTACTCCAGAATTTTGATCTGTTGGTTGACTTATAGGTAAGGAATAGTCTTGAGCTGCAAGTTAAAATGTCAATGCAGGACATATGTATCAATGCAATACATTTCAATAGGACTTAAGAATAAGCGATGTGATGCTCTACATGACTATATTTTCATGAGAATCTTGGCATTACAAACAAAACATATTTTATATTTAATCCGTTGTGTATTAAAGAGACTATAGCCTTCAATTTAATTAAAAAAACAAAATAAGCAAAGACAAAGTTAGGAAAGAGAAAGTTAATTCGCTTGAAACGTTCGATAGTAAATGTGATGGTGGTAACACTATTCCGGTGTTTCTCGAGTATATACGTACATCTAAAATTATACAAAATATTTGTTTATATCAGTTGCAAAGTGAGTCAGTATACGCTCGTACACAAACATTCTTAAAAACATCAGTATCTCTCCAACAGTGTGACCGATTCCAAATTTCTAATTTTTTGCAAATCTGCAGGTCAAGATGTTTAATTTCATGGATCACAAGTTAAGATGACTGTAATCTTCGCTTTAACCCCTATGCGCAGTTCTCAGTACGCTGTACGTCAGCGGCAGGGAGGCCCTATCTGCGGTTGAACGTTCACTGTACGTTCCGGCGCGCTTCGTCTTATTTTAATTTTTTCGGCCAAGTTAGTGGCTTTATCGAAGAATCAAAAAACATCATTGTCTTCTAGAGGGATTCAGCTTCGTAAACATATCCTTCGGTACATGAATAGGCACTCAGAAAGCTAAAAAAAACCCTCAAAAATATTTTTTATCTCTCTTCTAAATGGTCGGAGCAGGCCAGCTTCGTAAGCATTTCGAGGGTCTGTTTCACTCTCCTTTTGTGTATATTAGCACGGAATCTGGTTAGTCTCACTCCTGAGTCAGGCATCTCATCTTATATTGCTTTCTAGTTCTCAGTCGAGATATTACTTTTGTGAGAGGAAGTTGAGATCCCCGTGTTCGAAGATGGAGAGCAGTAATAGTGGTTCGTTTTCAAGAGATGAAATTGAAAGATTACTTGAGGATGAAATAGAAGTCAGTGAACTACATGTGGATTCCGGCAGTGATAATTCTAGTGAAGAAGAGGTTGATTTCGCTGAATTAAGTGTACCTCAAGAGTCTGAAAACGAAGACGAAAATGATGGTGGTTCACCAGGTAGGGCCGACGATTTTCACAACGCATGGGTTTGGGTTGATTTTGACGGACGAAATGTTCCAAGAAAAATTCCATTTATTGGTGAGTTTGGTCCAACTACTTCTATTACTAATGTTCTTGAGTCTTTTACAAATTTTTTTGATACCACCCAAGTTGAGACAATTGTTTTGGAAACTAACAGGTATGCCGAGAATTATTAAAAAAATGTTGTTCTTTCATCCCGATCTCGATTTAACAAATGGAAACCTGTTGATCTAGCGAAAATATATGTATATTTGGGAATCGTCATGTTAATGGGTATTGTACAAAAGCCTACACTATGTTCTTATTTTTCAAGAAATCCACTTTGGGAAATTCCAATATTCCCCAAAACAATGTCTCTAGATAGGTTTGAAAGTATTTCAAAATTTTTTCATTTTGTTGATAATTCAAAAATTAATAGTTATACTGGAAACAAAAAATTGTTCAAAATTCAACCTAACATCGATTATCTACAATGTAAATTTGAAAGTATTTATTTACCAAAAGAAAATATTGTTGTGGATGAATCTCTAACACTTTGGAAGGGACGTCGGTCATTCAAGCTATATATTCCTTTGAAGTCTTCTAAATTTGGAATAAAGACTTTCGAGCTTTGTGAATCGGACACTGGATACTTATGGAATTTTATTGTTTACTCTGGGGCCGATTCTACAATTTCTGTTTCTAATACTCCAGATGGACTCAAAACATCAGCAATAGTAATTAAATTATTGGAACCTTTATTTCAAAAAGGTTATAATTTATGGATGGATAACTACTATAACTCACCTGATTTGGCAAAATTTTTAATGAACCGAGGTACTAACGATGCTGGAACATTACGTTTAAATAGAAAAAATGTCTCAAAAGAGATAAAATCTATAAAATTAAAGAAAGGGGAACACATTTCCAAAGTAAGCAATAATGTAATGATCATGAAGTGGAGAGATAAAAAACCGGTGACATTCATTTCGACCTTTCATACCAACAACTTTCGAGAAAAAGACGGAGTTTCTAAACCAGTATGCATTTTGGAATACAATACAGCAATGGGAGGGGTTGATCTAAAAGATCAGAAATTACAGCCCTACCTACTTGAACGCAAAAAAAAACAATAAATGGTACATTAAATTATTCCGACGATTGCTAAATGTTTCAGTACACAACTATTTCTCAAAATAAGATGAACCATCTTAGCTTTCGCCTTCTGCTAATAAGTCAGATTATAGAAAAATATGGGACTATTTCCGAGTCACCAAGCGCCAGACGACCACCTGTAAATCCGTCACCACGCCGTTTACTCGAAAGGCACTTTGTAGAAAAACTACAGCCGACAGGGGAAAAAGCAAGGCCACAAAGAAGATGCACAGTGTGCTCAGCTAGAGGGAAAAGAAAGGACACCATATACTGGTGCCCTGACTGTGATGTGGGCCTGTGTTTAGAGGAATGCTTTAAAAATTACCACACCAAGGTAAATTTTTAAGCATAGAATCAAATGTCCGAGAATGTACGCTGAATACAACTCCCAGTATATCGTAAGTAAAGCCTTTATTTATATTCATTAATCATTTTTAAATAACCTACAAAAGTTTCACGTAATTTAATAAGCAATTAAAAAAGATATTAAACATCATATAACAAGCTGCATGCTCAGCGATTTTCGCGAAATTTATTACCGCAAACATGACCTTCGCGTGCGGAAATCTCGACCGGCTTGAAGGGTTAAACCTCCCATTTTTTACGCTATTAATATATAGATAAGTTAAAATGTATTCTCGTATAAATATGTAGTATGTAAATTTGGTTAATTTGGAAAAGGTCAAGATTTTATTAACCTTACATTCTAAGGCCTAAAAAATGGCTAAATGTGAAGGATATAAAACTTAAATTTCGAAATTAGTGAAAATATGGGTTTCCCAAACTACAAACACGGGAAATAATTACATCTCGTGCACTTCATAATTGTTTTAAAATTGTACTCAATGCATAAGAAGAAGAATAGCTCATTCGAATACTCACTAATGTTCCCCATCGTTATGTAAATCATAAAGAATGATTATTGACGGGGTCGGTTCAATACGTGTGGTGGCGAGGCGAGCAACTCACACTCTTAAAGGGGGTTGAATATTTTAGAAATATATTTGTACGCAATATTATGTTAAGTCTTGCTAATAATGTTTATTTGAAGAAAAATTCGTTTTCATGGATTTCTACTTGCATTCATGCAAAACAGAGTTAAAGTATGGTGCATAATATTTTGCTTCCTGCGGCAGAATCTCTGTACCCGCTCCTACTTATTGAAGTTTATCATAAATGCCATAAATAAAGAACATTCGAATTCATAACTGCTGATAATAACTGAAGTATAACCTACCCTTTAATATGTGCTTCAATGCAATCTAAGTACTTTCTTAATCACCTATGGAGTGTTGATTTACCGATCGAATGATCTTTCGATCAGTGAATCCTCACTGACGACAGCTGCTTTGCAGCTGAAGTGCTCATCTGTTTTCATCAACCATTTTATGGTTAAAAGAGAAAACCATATATTAATTAACATGTATAATTACAAAAATATATTTAATTTCTTTTCTTGTACATAGCGTTTAGATAGTGAATAGAAATGTGTACTTTAAGAGAGATTACATTACAACCACATCATTCAGGCAAGGTTTGTCTTAAATAATTGTTGAATTTTTGAAGGAAATGCTCACTTAAAAATATTTCCCTTTCATTAAACTTATTCTTATGTAATATTAATATAAAATTAGTAAAGAATGCCACTACCTTACATGAAGTGTGCACCTTCCCCTCTTGTTATTAAACATGAGCAATAGAGTAACTTCTCAATTTTACACATTCGCTATATTTTCCATGGAGAGCATGAGGGAAAGATAAAGAGATTGGTTGAGAGAGTAAGAAGGGGATGCCGACCACGGTGGCAGAGGGGTTAGCGCCCTTGCCTGCCCATGTTGAGGTCGGGAGTTTGATAGTCGCTCAGGGCATGGATGTTTGTGCTTGTCAAATTGTGTGGAATTGGGTTGTTAAAGTTGCAAAATGACCTTTGATGTTGAAGCACGCAAATAGTTTCCAGTATTACTACTAAGAAGAGTGAGAAAAAAAGAAGTGCCAGAGATACGGAGAAACTGAGGGGAAAAATATGAGGATAAAGTTAAGAAGAGAAAAGGAAATAACACAGAGGTATTTATTAAAGGGGAAGCGGAGAAAAAATAAATATATAATCATAACTCTATCCCCATTCATTTTGATAGGCATTTATACTACTATGAATACTATTATATTTGTTTCTATGAAGTTCAAAACGAGCATTATACTTTTGTGGCAGAAAGTGAAAGACGGTTTCATTTAGAGAGGTTACTCTTTCGATAAAAATGCATTCAACAAGAAGTATTCCGTCAAACCAGTTTTATTAACTTCTGTTGATTTATTCGTAGGACCAATATTTTGCAAATATTTACAGAAAGTTCATTTTTTTATTTACAGTGAAGTGAGATCATTGATTGAGTTATGTCTATAATTTATGTAATTTTTATTATTGAATTTTACAAGAATTCCTTATAAAAATTTCCCTGATTGATATTTAAATGAACCTAATACGAAATTCACTAAGACTAAAACTTATGGGTAAGTTTTGTGAAGAATTTTTAAATTTTATCCTTTATTTAAAACATTATTGTTTTAAGCAAATTAAATTCAAACTGCAATTTAATAGTTTTATGTACTGTTTATCATTAAATACATATTTTGTCATTGCAATATATTGTATATATTTCATACGTGTATCTTAAGAAAGTAATGAAATTTAAATTTATGTTTTACAATTATCTATATTTGATAGAAGTAGCAGTTAAATCTCGTGTCAGTCCTGGGTTTAAATGCCTAAGAAATGCAAAGGAGGAGCAGAAAAACTTTGTGAAATTAAAAAGAAACTTTTAGAGGCAGAGAAATGCTCGGTGATGAATGACATATTGAAATTCATTGCTACTTCTTCATCTGAATTGGATAATCAGGAAGCAGTAAATGGAATTCAAGACCCAGTTACTGAAAACTCCCAAACTGATCATCACTCTACAAACTCACTATAGGTTGAAACTGAAGAAAACTCTTTTAAAGAGAATGATATGTGCAATGGGGCAACCGCTGATTCTATCTCTAAGTCTTGTGAAACAGGGATTGAGATACTTCCTGTAGATGATTGTCATCTTTTAATTAGGCCAAAAGAAAATGCCAGTTCATATTTTTTTCAGTTGCATCCAAGACAACCACAAAACAGATATTCTCTGCCTTTTCCATTTAAAAGTGTATTTGGAGGAAAAAATGGATTGGCTATCTTATGGTACATCTAATAAGGCTCTCTACTGCACAGTGTATCTTGCTTACTGCAAGGAAGATGAAACCAATGCATTTATAAAGGAGATGAATAACTGGAAGGAAGTCCACCAACGTAAAAATGAACATGAGCTTAGCAAATATCACAAATACAGTACAAAAGCTAACATTCTATGTTCTAACTGCAAATACTTTGTACATCTGTTGCTCACAAATCAAGTGCAGAAGAAAAGAGAAGTAAAAAATAATAATGGAAAGAATTATTGAAAGTGTCAAATTAATTGGTAAACGAGGGCTAAGCTACAAAGGCAACCTAGTCAAGAGTGCATATGCATATGTAAACTTTGTTTATTTAAAATAAACCTTAAGCAGAATGCAGCCTCACTATATATGAGCTTACATTATATGTCTCATGATAAAAATATAAGGGAATATTTTACTCAGATGTGCGGGCCGAGGTCAGACGGTTTGCCCGGGCCAATTTTTGCTCCCAATCCACCCCTGCATGCATGTCATACAGGACTGGCTGGAAAAATGTCACCAGTTAATCATCGACCAGCCCCACTAGAGAAAAAATGCTATGTAGAAGCGGTCAATGTTGGTTCACCGAGGAACCAGGAAAATCCCCGCAAAGCAGTGGGAGGCCGGCTCTGCGTTTTTCATGAGCACAAGTGGGAGGGAAAAAATATGAGACTTTTCTGACCAATGATAAGCCAAGATTCTTTCAACTCAAAAGTTGATGGCCCTCCACATTCTTCACGTAACCCTCCCAGCGAGGCGTTCATACTGAGAGGAGGTTTTGTCATTCATACATCGCAACAGAAATGGTATTTACGTTACTTTAGCACACTTATCTGGCTTAGGGAAACAGGAAATTTTGAATGTGTTCAGCAAAAAGTCTTGGAACACAAATACTACCTGATGTTTCATTCAGAGCATTGCTTTATATTTTTAATTTGTGCTCATTGAAAAAGAAAGCTTGATTTATTTTTTAAATTATAACCAAAATTAGAACATATAACATAAACATTTTTTAAATCAGCGGTATTCAATCTAAAGTATGCATATCCCTTGGGATATGCGAGATCTTTCAAAGAGATACGATATTAAGGATATCTAATGTAAAAAATAGTGAAGCAACATCTAATAATTATCTCACAGATAAAATATGCATAAATCATATCATTAGAAAGTACATACATATTTGTAGACTTTACCAAATAAAAACCGAGTTTGTTAACTTTAAAATATACCGGAGGACACGAATTTTGTCAAAAATATTTTAAGGGGTACGCCGACTAAAAAGGTTGACTACCACTGCTTTAAACCTCGGGAAATTTCTTAGCATTTTTACGGACATCTAAATATTTTTATGGACATGTCCAATTTTTGCTCTTTTTTAAGGACTGTCCATAAATATACAGATATTTGGCAACCCCGTTATCTACTGTAGCACAAAGTAACACTGTCAGACTCCACCCTCCCCTTTGTATCACAAAATATGTGAGCAGTCTATAAGTCAGCGGTTTCGTAAATAGTGAGTGCAGCAGCTCAGAAAGAGTTGATATCACTACACAGAAGCGATGTATATAGCACTTTGTTCTGAGATATCGATTTTGTTCATTCCCCATATTTTTCTTACGATATCATGTCCATACACCTTGTTCTAATTCTCACAGTTAAGACCTGTTATTCATTTGAGTGAAAACAGCCGGGAAGAACTTGACACATAAGCAATGACAATAGATTCGAATGAGTGTTTTAAGTACAATAATAATCGAATGACTGCACTTTGTGATGGTGATAACTTAAAGAGTAGTCGGTGAGCATGATCTCATTTGGCAGTTTCCAACTAGGGATGGTGATTCGGTAGGAGTAGAGAGATAGGCATGCGGCATTAGGGCGACGCAGTTTTTACGCCGAGACGATCCAGCGACAGTCAATGTTTACGATTTTGTTTTCGTCAAAATTTTGTTGTACGGAGGTGGATTAAATTTTCGGGACCAGGTTCAGGGGTTTTCATAGTTACGGAAGTTCATTATAAGGGAGGCTTCTTCTATGCATTTTACATGTTTCAAGGGTGGGCCCAAGATCAGAGTTCGTTCTCGTTATAGGGAGGTTCGTAAGATAGAGGTCTTACCATAGGTAGTATCATTGATGCTTCAACCTACAAGCTAGCTCAACACCTGGCCCAGGTTCTTGGCTCATACACAGGAAACATATGTGAAGAATTCCTTGCACTTTACCGAAGTCAACAGGAACATCACCATCAGCAAAGACGACTTACTTGTCAGTTTTAACATTGTCTCTCTATTCACCAACATACCTGTAGATGATTTTATTGATCTGGCATCTCGACTCACAGTGGAAGGACTTCCCAAGATTACCCGGAATTAGTGAAATTCTGTCTGAGTGAAACTGAAAGGACTGTAATTGATTTGTATAGTCCTCCCCATCACGCCACCTTATTAAATTGCTTGACAAAGCTGTTTTGTTTTGGTTGATCTAGCCATAAAGCAAGCCAACAGCATATCATAAATTAAAAATTAAGACTGAACAATGAATAGATTACCAGTGGCTGGGATCCTAACAGGTGCAGGAACTGGAGGAACTGCAGGAGCTGTCATTGTCACAGGAGGCACTCCAATTGGTGGCCGAGGGGGAGGCTGAGGAACAGGAGCAGGTTGACGAGCAGGCAAGGGAGCAGGAACAGGCACTGGAGCTATTGTGGTAGTGGTAGGAAGGCTTGCTCCAATGCTGGTCGTTGCCATCTTCTCCGCTGGCAGGTACAAAGCTGTCTGCGTAGGTGGAGCTTTGTGCAACATGCTCTATGCATGGAAATTAAATAGTATGTTGTCATTCGATGCAGATTTTTTGTCTCGGCAACTTGCATTTTTAACACTTTTTCCTAAATAACACCATTTGCCAAATGCTCACAGTTGAACACCAATCATGTGCATATGGGTATTGGTGTCAGACTGCAATTTCAAAGGCTCCAAAAAATTTAATAACAAAAAGTTCAAACCAGGACTAATGCAGGCTGGTTTCGGATTGATTACTTATTTTGACAGGAAATGTTTCGGTATGTGTTAGTCATTCCAAGGAATTCTCATACCATAAATACCATTTGTAGTTCATAGTTTATCAATGATAGAGAAAAATTGTAAAACAAATTAATAGAGCGTTATCAGATTTTATACTATTAAAAGCAATGTCAAAATCTCTTTCTGACATTATATTTTGCATGTAATTTTTTAAATAAATGAATTTAATAAATGTTCCTTTTTGTACGCTAATATGCATGGGTCAACTGTACATTGCTGAAGAGTAGTCGAGCAGAAAATAAAATAATTCATTTGTTTACTCGTCTATGCTTAAGCTGAGTTCAGTAATAATCTTCTCCATGGCAACAATTCGATAAAATGTGATTTAAGATGCAAAAACGCCATGTTTTAGTAGAAATTCAAGAAAATACGATCAGTTATCTAAATTTGGTGATAAGAATTAGAATCTACATTCTTTTCCCCTTAGAACAGTACAAACCTCGCTCCAATATTACAATTTTAAGATATTTGATTGTATTAAAGAAGACATCTCTGCACAATGGATTTGAGACTTCCTATGTAAAATAAATAGGGAAAAGCGTTCCTGGAATCAAACCCGGGACTTCAATCTTCGCCAAATAAAATATAGCCCGGAGGTGGACCCTGGCAGCATGAACCTCATACCAAGTATCATGAAAATTGGTCCATTGGTGAAAAAGTTGATAGTAGGGGACATACAAATACACACAGACAGGACCATTTCATAAGGCTCTGTTTCCTTTGGAAACCAGCATAAAAAAGAAACGTATTTTGAATAACTTTCCTTTATTTTTAAAAATTTTTAGAGAACTGTGCGACAGAGATTGGGTGCCTGTGTTTGGTCCCTGTGGTTGTTAGGAGACATAAACCATCAGACATTTATTTGAAATTTCAATTCTCCGGTGAGAATTAATTTTCCATAAATATATTTTTTACTGTTTACCTCTAAAAAAATGTTTTGAATTATACAGTTTAGGAGATGATTTTAAAATTTTAAATTTCAATTTTTACCGCAGTCTCCTTTCGCTCTTATATTTTTAATTTTAATGTTTAAAGCTTTTCAATGAAAAATAAAATTCAAATCGCACATTTAAATTTGAGCACCATTTTTTTATAACATAATATTTTTATTTAGTGGGACCAGTCATATTGGTCTAAGTATGTTGTGTTAAACTGTATTTACCATATTTACTCTCATATAAGCTGCCCTTTTTTCCCAAAATTTCCATCACCAAAATGAGGATGTGGCTTATATGCGAGGAAACAAAATTGTAAAATCCAAAAATGTGAGATAATCATTGAAAATCACCGTGACTTCGCTAAATGACTGGGTGATTTAATGCTCAGTATGTGACGCATAAAAACATAACAATCACTGAAACAAATAAAAAGGAAAAGAAATGTTATTATTATTGATGATGAAGTTACAGATGTCAGCTTTTGCAGGCGATCGCTACGGTAGCGCCAGGGGCCCGCAAGAAAAATTCTGTCGTTTGACGGATATCAAGACATCATCACAGTTTATTCTCACATTCCAATAATTCTACCATAAGAAACATTTAGGTGGCATTTCTTTCTGTTCAAAAATTTTACTTTTCGTCACTCTCAACGTGTAGCATGTTTGGGTAAAATGCACATTCCAAGATTTTCGGTAATATAGTACTTTGTATCCCACGAAATGAATATATTGCTGATCAGTTACAAATAATTCAATGAAATACTTGATTATTACAAACAATAGTAATGTTTACTGATATTTGTCTACAGTTAATGATACACATTAGTCATTAACCAGAAACGCCTAATCACGATTTTTGAAGCGCAGCTTATTTTCGGACTTTTCTTCCCTAGATTCAGTCTCAAAAAACAAGGGTGTGGCTTATATGCGAGTAAATACGGTATTAATACCATAAAACAGGTTTTAAAATTTGTGTGTAGTAATTTTGGACCAGGAATACATTTCTCTTTTATTAAATCATTTCTTATGCAAAACTGATTTTGGTTTGGGGTGGCGGAGTGGTTAGTATGTTGGCCTTCCACGCAGTGGTGCCAGGTTCGAATCCAGTAGAGGTCAGATTTTTCAACCTGGGATCGTCCTGTCCCCTACTTGTGTGCTTTGAGGGAATCATGCAAGTCAGCACTCCATCCTTCAGAGGGGACATTAAGCAGTTGGCCCACTTGGTGCTCTTCGTAAAGAGTAGGCTAATGCCGGCACTGGGTTTCCCTTCTCCCTTGTGTGTGTGTGTTCGGTGCAGAAGGAATAATGGCTATAATAACGCAAGAGTTGATTAGCCAGAAATACCATACATACAAACAAACAAATTGATTTGTCTGTTGCGTTTTTGAGTAACAAGGCGATTCAGGAACTTATCAACAATGCTAAAAAAGGTATTCATATACTGCATGACTACCAGTATTTCCTATAGTTTGCCATGTAAATTTTGATATTTGTATATAAGTTTTTGGTCTCAGGGCTATCATCAGATACCAAATAACGCCCTTTAATATAGTTTGTACGGGATATTGATTTTTGCATAACAATGCTTAATCGTGGAATGAATTAACATCATTATGCAAGGAACACCTATATAATTTCACAGATTATTAGTAAGCACATGGCATCACAATGATTCTTACATTGTACAGTCCTAGACAATAAAACTGACAAAATAGTACCCCATGAATGCAGGCTTCTTGATGAACTCCTGAGAAAATGTGATATCTTGCAATGTTGTACATGGAGACATTTCACCCTCCCCCACAACTAGTCCTTCCTCCAACACAACCGAGAGATTGGACTGTATAAGGGAGTTAAACCATCAAAGCTTTGGCCCTTATGACATATAACCCTCCCCCACAACCCAAGAGTTTGTGGCAATATAAGCGAGTTCGGCCGTCCAAGCTTTGGCCCTCATGACGTATCACCCTCCCCCATAACTCGTCCTCCCCACAACCCAAGAGTTTGTGGTAGTACAAGCAAGTTCAAAGCTGGGCTACCTTTAGCATGGGCATCGAGCTTGTGTGAGTGTGTGACCCTCCTAGAATTCAAATTATATACATACAAAATATAAGAAAGGCATTTTATTACAAATAATGTATATATAAAACATAATTCTAAAAAATTGTTATAAAATAACATGAAATTTGATTTAAAAACTATAATATTTACTTAGAAGATGCTGTAGTGGAATTCATGTTTATTTTGCATTCTCAATTGCTCGGATCTTCTATTGGAGGAATTACTAGTGATATCAGTTATAAAAATAAATTTATTTATTTTAAAATTTTGCTGGAGACCTAAAAATCTGAAATATCCATTAAATTAAACAAATACAAACTGAGGACAGTATAAATACTAGATTTTTTTAAATGCTGTAGCAACATCAAAATGATGGGATTCTGGAGTTACCATGATTAGCTTCTCCATCATGTATTGAAAAATGTTCATGCAATCTGATCCGCAACTTTTTGAGTTATCGTATTTTTTATTCTTCAGACCAATCCACGCATGCATGTATGCATTACGGTACACGGGCACATTTCAAAATTAATATACAGTACTCCCTCTCTATATGCGGGGAATTCGTTCCAGGAAATTGATGCATAAAAACATATCACCTAAACAGAACCTATATTTACATATAAAATATAGAATTGCCTAATGGAAACTTTGTTGTAATTATGTGGCCTGAGAGGCTGTTTTGTGGCAGATTTAGTCCTCTATCCGCATTTTTTAAATATATAGCTTACAGATCAATAAGTGCTAGGTATAGAAAAATATGGTATTTAATTGTTGCTTGCAGAGAGAACTGTCTTAGCGATCCATGTAAACAAAATATGCGATGTTTTGCTTGGGATTTTCTCGAATTTTTAGGCTGGTTTCCAAAGGAAACATAGCCTTATGAAATGGTCCTGTCTTTGTGTATTTGTATGTCCCCTACTATCAACTTTTTCACCAATGGACCAATTTTCATGAAACTTGGTATGAGGCTCATGCTGCCAGGGTCCACCTCCGGGCTATATTTTATTTGGCGAAGATTGAAGTCATGGGAAATGGAAATGTCTTCTTTGAAGTCGATCCCAGGACTTTTCTCGAGACTTTTTTCGTCATCACCTTAAAATATGTAAATCAAGCATTTCTTCCAAATTTCGAACAAGTATCTCATTCCTTTATTGAATAATTCCCATTTATCATTGTGAAGAAGGTTGAAAAATTATTAATAAGACGAGAGAAAATTGCAGCTGAAGGCCACTTTTGGGGATGGGTAGCAGAGCATGCAACATCGATAATTTGTTCATTTTCGTTATCATCGTATTATTCATCACAACCAAGTTATTGTTTAAACTTCAAAGCAGCGTCGAAATTTTGAAATTTGAACAGTATATTGGAATGGTGACTTTTTTCCTGTGGCTTTATGCAACACACCACATGTTCAGAAAACTGTATGGTTTTGGAACGAACACTAATTTAGCTCCACACGGGCAGACTTGCACGTACACCATGACTGGACCGAACAAAAATCAAGCAGCAGCAGATTTCGTTCATTCCTGTCCATTCTTCCAGATTTCTCTCATACACTCTCCGTTTTACCCGTACAGTTAAAACCGTCAGAAAAACAGTGTGTAGAGCCCCCTTCAGACGCATGCCTCATGTGCCTATGTGTAAATGTACCACTGTACCCTCGCCCAATATACCCTGAGATTCCCCGTGCCCCAAGTCACCGACCTAGTAAATAACTTCCACCTCCCTCTCACTCCCCCTTTTTCCCTTGTGAGGTTTTATGGTCAGTGGTCAGCCATCCCACTATCATCCTCTCCCTCACCCATGCCCAACATTGCAAGATTTCACATTTTCTCAGGAGTTCGTCGGGAAATAAAAAAATCATAAAGAAGAGAAATTTCTCACCACAGCAGTATGAGGATCCAACACTTTCATAACAACCAATGCTTGTAAAAGAGCATAAGCTAGCTGTGGGTTTTGAAGCAGCATCTGGTGGGCCTCAGTGGGGTTATTCTGAAAGTGAATAGATGATATTTAATTGGTTGACACATGATAATCAGTTATGAATAAATAGTACACCCAGCTCTCATTTTACACGCTCTCCATGTACGCATTATCGGAAATATGCGATTGAAGAAAATATCCTACCTCTCAAAGATACGCGGAAATGTTCATATATATGCGATTTGGAAAAAATTCGTCAATTATTCATCTGCCAGGCAAATAGCAAAATCTACCCAACATTCTAACTCAGCTGGTGTAGTACTCAATATTACAGTCCTGCAAAGGCTGGGCCTAACCAGTGGGCTGGGTATGGGCCAATCCTATGGAATTCATTACAGGCACGGGCTGGGCTTTAGAAATTACTGGATATATCAGGAATGTTTTAAAATTTTTGGGCTTTGAGGGACCAAAAATATTTAATGTCAGAAATTATTCGATAAAACAAAATTTTAACAAATGGCTCTTGTAATACTCGAATCTTTTACTTTATTGTACTGTACATATGTGCTTTTCTTTTTACTGCAAAAAAAATGTTCTTTCCAGTCAAGATGTCCCTAATTTACAATATTATTCGAGTCCTAAGTAAGAGTCTATAATTTTGTTTCGGATGTTTAACCCCCCCCCCCCCCCCGGCGTGTGCGACGTGGCATTCACGTCCTCTCTTTCCCATGCCTCCAGCGCGAAATTTTCATTAAGTTTTGTTATCGCTACGGCTCTGATTTATGAGCTTTCAGAGAGTGAATATGCAAGCTAATGCTTTCTGCTTTCGTTCTGTGGTTCCTCGTTGTCTGTGTTTACGTGTTAGTATTTTTTTTTATTTTTTTTTCTATCTCGGACCTGGCCGTAGCAGTGCTTACTAAGGCTCCCCAGGCCTCTTATCTTTCGTGCGTTGCGTCTCAACTTTCAAAAGAGCTCTCATCTTCCTGGCTCTTGTTTACGATGCTTCGAGCTGATGGTCGAGGTTTCTTAGTGCCTGCGTTTGCGTCGGGCATTTTTTTTATTTTTTTTTTCATCTTGGGTCTGTCCTTTAGCCGAACCCCTATTTAGTTCACCATGGCTTGGAGCTCTCGTGAGTTGGCGGGTTGGGAAGTGTTTTGGAGAAATATAGTGAAAGTAGTGTAGATATATATTCTGACGATTCGAACGGATACTCTATTGATTCCAGTTCCGAAGAGGAATTGGAAGAAATAACTCACTCAACTGTGAATATTCAAGAGAATATTTGGGGAGATGTCGACAGTGCTAACCCTCCTCGGCCTTTTGCGTGTGATTTAGTTGTAAAACAAATAGTGCAGGTTTTATCAACAGATTATCCCTTTAGATATTTTGAGTTATTTTTTGATAATCTAATTGCCCTCATAGTGGTTGAAACTAATCGTTACATGGAACAATTCCTTGCCCGCGAGAAAAATAAGATCACGTCCTTAAAAAATTGCGCTATCAAAAGTGGTTTGCTTTGCTAATGTTGATGGGAATAATTCAAAAACCAACTCTCAGAATGTATTTTAGTAGAAAACATATATTAGAAATGTCATTTATTCCAAATGTAATGAGTGAAGAAAGATTTTATTTGTTGAGCAAATTTTTGCATTTTGTAGATAATACCGATAAAGACATTGTAAATAGAAATCCTATTGTATAAAATTCTACCTATCAGTGATTATTTGAAAAATAAATTCCATAAAATTTATATACCGGGTAAAGAAGTATGTGTACCAGACGCAGCTGAACTGCTAAACGTCGGAGGAGCAGCACATAGTAGAAATTGGATTGAAATAAATGTATGTATTTATTTTTTATTATATAAAATGAACAAATTTAAATACGACATAATTTTTTGGAAATTTTTGAAATGATAATTAAAGTACAAAAAATATTAAAGTGAATGCATGCATTTTAGTATTTTGTGCTTGCGAAAAAAAGTCACGCTGAGCGATTTAAATGCCTTAGATTAAAGTCTCGCTTAAAAGGTTAAATGTCAAATGTACAGCACTCAATATTTTTAATAAACATTATTTTCATTTACAATACTTGAATAATTTCAATTACTACAGTCCTATACTGTTAGTTTGTCTAAGTAAAATACTAAATATAAGTTACTATTAATTCATTATCCATAATCCACTTGAATAAAAATGTTTAGTCAATAAAGAGAGAGAAAATGAGTGATGATAAACAATCAATATAAAAACACTGGAATTAAAAACATGAGAAATAAAAATATCAGAGCTAAATATTTGAGTGCCCATTTTTTCTGTCTCCGCTTGTAATTAGAGAATGCAGTTTTTGCTCAGTTTTACTGGAAACTTTACTAAGCCAGCCCAAATATTCTTTATCTTACTCTATAACATTGATAACTTTTTTGACAATTTTCACATGCAATGTCAAATGATTTTATATTAAAATATGGTACAGTACATGCTATAATGCACTAGATATGACGAAAATGATAATTTATTGTCTTAATATGTTATTTAGTGCATGCTGTTACATCTTATTTTTTATAAAGATTTTTAATGGCCTAGATGAGTACGGAACTTTTCTGGAATGCCTTACATTGAAATACATATTACCTAAATAGCTCTCATTTTGCGCATTCTCCATTTCCGCGGCCATTTCCAGGAACCACCTATCGCGTAAAACAAGAACTGGGTGTACTTTTTTACCATTAAACAGGATGTCTACATAGTAACTACACACATTTTACAACAGTTCAAGTTGCTCACCATTAATATACATATATGCGTAATTTTCATTATTCACCCAATATCCGACCACAAATGTAGGAAATGCAACTGGTTGGTCAAAGCAAATAAAATTAGTTTGCAAGTTACAAGACAGATTTATTACAGCTCACCCTAAAATCTCTGCAACCCACAAAAATTTGATGTAATTAATCGCCAATAATAAATAAATACTTAAACCATTTTAACACTTTCAGTGTGGCATGATTGCAATTCCTGTCATGAGGGGTTCTATCCTGTGAAGCATGACTGCAATTCCCGTCATTGTGCTACACCTGGTTCTAACGGTTCAGGTGGGGGACCGTTACACATTAGCGTCCTTTCTTTTGCCTCTAGCCATCAGTTTGTTTCTCACCTCCGTTTGGGTAAGGTCAGTTTCACAGTTGGTGATTTTTTTCATCATATATACATCAGATTGTGCTGGTGGTAAGTACTCACTTATAATCATGTACAGGCGACGCTCGATTTACGCCATAGATACGTTCTGAGGATTATGGCATAAATCGAAAGTTACTTTCTGGCAGTATTTGAGCATGTACAGCGGCGGCTCCTACCATAAGGGATAGTGAGATTCATTCCTGCCAAAACATTTTAAACCTCCGTAACATCTTTCTTTATGGTGAAGTAAATTCAGTAATTAATTTATTCCTTTATTTAATAATATTCCTTGAATATTATCAATGCAAATAACGCGTTATAAATTTATCATGCAAGCGATATTATAAAACCTTTCTATACGTTGAATGCCCTGTGAAAAAATTCGAAATAGTAATCTAGGGGTTCAAAAATTATGCTCACATGCATACACAAAATTATGACAAAATGTTCCCACCAGTTAAAAGGCATACGAGCTGGTGCTAATCATATAAAGTAAGGGAGTACCATTCCCAAACTTAAAGTCACAAATTGTTCTTATTGTAGAATCACTAAGTCCCAAATCTTTCTGCATGTCAATGTTTCTCTCACCACGTTCAAACCTTTTAAGAACCTCTATTTTAATTTCTAAGGAAAGAGACTTTATAGCTTTTTTCACATCCCTCCTCCCCATGTTAGAATCACTGCTAACTCTATTGAAGCTCATTTTAACACAAGGGGAAATATTAAAGAATATTAAGAATTAAAATCACAGAGGTAAACGGCAGCTAAATGGAAAACGTTATCACTACAAAAGATGACAGCTAAACTGCCAACTGTATATGTATGCCTATGTACATATACTTCTGTGGTGCAAGAAAATGAATGTGAGATTTCACAAAGTAACAGTATGTATAGTGAACTTTATATACTTTCTCAGCGAGCGATAGGATGCGCGTTAGACTTCACAATGTAACATTCAAAGGTAGAGGAGGCATAAAAATGAGCAAGGTGGTGCAAATAGGATGTTATTTTTATGCTCATTATAAATGGCGTTAAAATGAAAGCGCATAAATAGGACTGGCATAAATTGAGCTTTGCCTGTAATCATATCGTCATTTAATCATAATGTTTTATTACATGTTTGATCACTTTCTTCATTTTCATGGGTTTATTTATGTATTTATAAGAGAAACCAAATTCCGTTATAGTGAAAAAAAATTTCGAAAAAATACCAAAAGTTTACTGCGAAACTAGTTTTTTTACATACTTTTTAATTGTTTATTAAGCTTTTAATATGTTTCAAAGCACTTATTTTTATTGTAGTATAGAGGATAAATTGTCCTGAACATCCTGCTTTTAAGAATTACTTAGAAAATTACAAATTATGTAACATAATCTAATGAAAAACACAATTTCAATTTAGTCACCCGCAAAAAAATCTGGATTTTGGGACCACATTGAAAGGGTTAATGATTTTCAGTGCACTATCTATTTAGTGTGTTCTAAAAATGCCCCTAAACTTCATAAATATGAAACAATTCAAGTGGAAGTAATTGCGGACAAACAAATGGACAGGGAGACAGATGGACAGGGGGTTGGAAAGACAGAGGAACAGAAAGATAACTCTCATAAATACTATGATATACAGAAATAAAATGCGAAAAATGCATCATTACGTGTAATCAAAAATTAAATTTGATGTGTCCGAGGAAAAACAATAAAAATGCCTTACATCACAAAGATGTTAAATTAATATAATGTTCAAACAACATTCCTAAAATGAATTAATGAGCTCACCATGTAGTCACAATCCAACAGACAATAGCTTCAACAATAAAAATAAATGAAAAAGACAGATGAACCTTTATGGTAAGATAATGACCATCCCCAGATGCTATTTTGTTTTCCTGACCATTTTATGGCTACTGACTATCTTACCAACTATTCAGACGTTACCAATGAGAAACAAAAAAGATTTTCAATGGGTAGATTCAGTTTATTCTCAAATTAAACCAAAATTTTAGGAAAATAAATTCATCACCTGTATGCACAATCTCATCTGCTTCATTAGTTCATACATCTGCTCAGGAGGAAGTGAGGCAACTGCCTTGCTAATAGCTTCAGGAGCTTTCTCGGGTGCAACTGGATCTCCATATGGATTTTCCACAACTGGTCCCTGCAATAAACCTAATGATACTCATGAAACCCTTTAACTCAAGTCAATGTTGTATTTGTAAATTTTTAAGAGAAATAATATCAATGTATAAATAAACATACATTCAATAATATAAAACGAATGCCTATTGGATTCAAGCACTGTATTGTAACAAAATAATTCCTTACACATATATAGTAAACATTACATAAATAAGTAATATTATGAAAATATTTAAAATAAATAACATTAATAATCTTAAATATGAATTATACGTGTAAATGGTTAAATTATAATTCGTACTTGAAAGTACGATTAACTCTGATTTTAATAAAATAGAAAGCCACACAGAAAACATATGCGTCTAAATTTTAAAAGCATCAATATGATTATAGTATAATTTAAATCACAAAGATTTAAACAAAACTCCCATACAATATAAACGCAACATTTGTAACAGAAAGCTTACTTTGCATCTCCATTCTTGATTTTTCTGTACATGCATTGTCCACTCTTAAAGTTCTTCCTCCGATTTCGTATCCATTCAAATTACGCATGGCACTCAGTGCGGTTTCTTGATCTTTGTATTCACAAAAGCCATAGCCTTTTGGCTTTCCAGTTTCACGGTCATATACTAGCCTATAAAAAGAGATAATGTTAAAACTAGCAATGACAACATACGAAGCAAAAAACTAACAAATACTGACTTAAAAGATAGAACAGGTCCAACTTCACTGAAAATATCTTTCAGCTTTTCTTCTGTGGCTTCATACGGAATGTTTCCCACTAAATTAAGAAGATAAATTAGTCACTATCATCAAACAATGGTTTCCACACATCCACGAGAATATACATTACCGAACACCGATCTTAAAGACTTGTCCATTAACGATTGATCAGCCATTTCAATGTTAAAATATTTAAGAATCACAGATAATAATCAAGTATTAACTTATTTCAACCGTTGCAGCCACTAAACCACATTAAACAATCGTAACCAAAAGTGATTAGCGTTATAGACGTTATACACAATATGAAATATGCGATGTATCGATAGTAGGGATACGAAAAAGTATCGATACTTTACTCAAATCGATAATTTCCTTTCGATACCAAGTACTTTTGTACTTGATTGTTTTCTTTCGATTTTCTATTAATATCGGTATATTTTTCTCAGTATCAAATCAAATGAGTATATGCCGTAACAAAAGTGAGGCAGAATTTGCACAAGCTCCCCAGCGTTGACACACTAAAATCACGAGGTCATTATAAAGGTTTATTCTGACAAAATAAGTGATCCTAGTGTGGGAAATGTTGCAATTACTTTGGACATTTGGACTGAAATGATGTCATGCCGTAGTTTCATGGGTATAACAGCACATCATTTGAACGGCACAGACATTGTTTCTAAATGCATTGCAACGAAGGAGCTCACGGAGAGGCATACATCAGTCAACATTTGTGAGCAACTTGAAGCTGTTTGCAAAAGTAAGGTAGTATGTGCAGTCACTGATAACACTTCTAATATTGTTGGTGCAGTTAACATGTTTCTCGGCAAGGGAAAACACCTTCCCTGTTTTGCACACACGTTTCATTTGGTGGTAGAAAAGGTAACATCTATGGAAAATGTACAAAAAATCACTAGCCAGGTAAGACAGGTTGTGAAGTTTTTTCGAAGAAGTGTTATAAATAGTGGCTTGCTTCGTGCTAAGCAGATAGAAGTTAATAAAACCCCTCTTAAGTTGATTTTGGATGTAAGCACAGGATGGAATTCTGTGTACTATATGTTAGCAAGATACGTTCCCATGTCAAAATTTCTTCTTCTTCATCTAAAGGCTAAGCCTTGTCGCTGCAACCATGAACTCCTGTCCTCTGCCATTCTCTTCAACATCTCGTATTTCTCAACTCCCATCACAGACTCCACGTCATCTAGGTATTTCTTTCTTGGTCTGCCTCTTCCTTTCTTCCCTAAAAGTTTCCCCTCCAAGATGTTCACAATTAATCCATTATGTCTAACCACATGGCCAAAAAATTTTGCCTTCCTTTCTTCCATTCCTTGGATCAGTTTCGTTTCTTCTTTTACTTCTTCCAAAACTTCAAGGTTTGTCTTTCTCTCTGTCCAACTTGTCTTTATCAATCTTCTCCATATCCACATTTCTGTCACTTCCACTTCCCTCTTTCCTAACGTCCAACTTTCACTACCATAAAGTAAGGTACTCCAGACAAAAGCTTTTGCAAAGGATTTCCTTACTTCCAATTTCATATGACTGCTTGTCAGTAGATTCCTTTTGCATTGAAAAGCTTGTTTTGCAAGTGCTATTCTTCTTTTCACTTCCTGCACGCATCTATTATCTTCAGTACTTGTACTACCTAGGTAGCAAAACTGCTTCACCTGCTCAATTTCCTGATTGTCTATTTTGATCTTTGATATTGTCCCTGCATTACTTTTGCCTATAACCATCAATTTGGTTTTCTTGATATTTATCTTTAATTCCCACTGTTTTAACGTGTCCGATAATACTTCCAGCATTTTATTCATTTCTCTTTTTGAATCGCTGAATATTACAATGTCATCTGCAAATCTAATGCAGTGTATTCTAACTCCATTTATTTTTATACCTTTTGTCTTTTCCTTCATAACTTCTATACTTTCTTCAATGAACATATTAAACAAATATGGAGATAGCGGACATCCTTGTCTTACTCCTTTCCTTATCTTTGCTTCACTCTCTAATCCATTTATATTTATTCTTGTAGTTTGATTTAGATAAAGCTTAAAAATTAATCTTCTGTCCCTCCAATCAATACCTATTTTTTTCATAGTCTTAAACAACACTTCCCAATTAACTGTATCAAAGGCCTTCTCCAAATCAATAAACGTTAAATATAATGTCCTGTTCATTTCTAAACATCTTTCCATTATCACCCTGAGGGCTAATATAGCTTCTCTCGTTCCTCTCCCACTTCTAAATCCAAATTGATCTCCACTAATATAATGTTCTATTTTCCTTTTTATTCTGTTTTTCACGATATAAATTAAAACTTTTGAGGCGTGCGAAAGTAGTGAAATTGTTCTGTAGTTACTACACTCCACTGCATTCCCCTTCTTTGGTAAACTTATAGTTTTACTTTTTATAAAGTCATCAGGTAATTTTCCTTTTTCGTAACAATCTTTTATAATTTTAAAGAAATGTTCTTTTGCTTCCTCCCCTAAGTTCTTCAAAAGTTCTGCAGGTATACCATCGACACCTGTTGCCTTGCCTGAATTAAGGTTATTAATAGCTTTATAAAACTCTTCTTTGGTTATTGTTGGGCCTAGCTCGTCATTTCTTATTTCCTCTTCATTTTCAATAAATCTACATCCATCTCCAACATCTCTTCCACTATATAATTCTTCTATGTATTCTTTCCACCGAGCACATACTTTTTCATTTTCCCATAACATATTTCCTTCCTTATCCTTAACTATTGCCGATTTAGTTCTTGGTTTGTACTGGAGAGTTTTAATTTTGAAGTATGCTTTGTCTTGCCTTCCTCCCTTTGTATCTTCCTCAATTTCCTTCACTATCTCTTTGGTCCATCTCTCTTTTTCTTCTCTGCATTTGTTAATAATCTCATTCTTAACTTTTTTATAAGTTTCATCATTTCCATTCTTCCTCAACTTGTTCCTTTCTTCAATTAAAATCAGTATCTCCTCAGTCATCCAAGGTTTTCTAGGCTCCAATTTTCTCTTTCCAATAACTTCCTCTGTAGCTTTAATAACCCCTTTTTTAAATTCCTCCCAACTAAGTTGTCCTTCATAATTTCTCATCAACTCATTTGTTTTTTCTTGGTAATTCTTAGCCGTTGGTAACCCTTTCAGTCCCTGTAGATGCCAGTTCTTTTTAACTGTTCTCTTTATTTTCTTAAACCTAATATTGCATTTTGCCATGACTATCTTGTGGTCACTGTCTACATCTGGACCTGGGTAACTATAACACGATTTTACCTGGTTCTTATATCTTCTTTTTACTAAAATATAATCTATTTTAAACCTTCTTCTGTCTGGCGCCTCCCATGTGTATCTTCTTCTTTTGGGAACTTCAAAGAAAGTGTTTGATACCATCATCTCATTCTGTTCACAAAACTCAATTAATCTTTCTCCCCTTTCATTTGTTTCACCTAAACCAAATTTTCCTACCATTCTACTATTTTGACTAGATCCAATCACAGCATTAAAGTCTCCCATTATTATTACATTATCTTTATCTTTTGTCATATTTATAAGTTCTTCTATTTCTTCATACACCTTTTCTACTTCTTCTTCTGCACTACTTGTTGGGAAATACGCTTGTATTGTCACTGTATCCATTGGCACGGTGCTCATTCTTACCATCAACAACCTATCATTTATGTGATATGCATTGCAAACACTGTTTGCCCATTTCTTACTTATAATGACTGCTATTCCATTCCTTCCTCTCTTTTCACCTCCACTATGAATTATTCTAAATTTATCACTGTAAAAATCTCCTTTCTCTTGCCACCTTTTTTCACATAAACCTAAGATATCAATCTCATTTTTCTCCATTTCTTTCTTTATTTCTTCTAATTTACCTATTTTTAGTAATGTTCTGACGTTCCAAGTACCTATTTTGACGTTTTGACAGGGATTTCGTTGGATAACGACCTGGGAAGCCCTGCTACATCCCCTGCCGGATCTTGGGTTCCGAATACCATGATCAGTAACAAATTCCTTTCTAAAACCTTCCATGGTTGCTACCCTCGGGATATCCAATAGGATCTTTAATGGAGTGGTTTCCTGTTGCCTTCTCCATCCTATGCCGTTGACTATCAAAATAGTTCCTCCGCCTTTAGGGGCAGTTTCCCACCCCAAGGGCAAGAGGGTGCCCTACCCCTCCACCTTCTCATCCGCCCCTAAATAGGCCGTTGGCATTTGGTAGAGGGAGGACTCCTTATCCCGGGAGTCACTCGTCAAAATTTGTGCAACCATTGGATTACATTACCAAGGAGATTGCGGGGGAAAATTTGTAACGCTGAACAAAGTGATTCCACTTATCCATTGCTTAAAAGCAGTTGCAATCTATTGCAATTACTGCGGAAAATGACGTTGCTAGACAGGTAAAAGAAACACTGCTGAGCGAAATTAATCACAGGTTCACTCATATTGCGGAGTCTCATCTGTTAGCTATATCCAATTTATTAGATCCGCGACTTAAAAACATACATTTTATTGATATCAAGGCTTGTGCAAAGGCTCAATCTAATATCCATTCCTTGATTAGAAGTGAGGCAGCAAGCAGTGACATAGACAGTGATTATACTCTGAATACAGAATCTGAGTATGACTTTTGGAGCCACCACAAAGTATTGGCCCATGGCAAGCAAAAAAAGAAAACAAATACCATTGAGGAAAGAGATGAGCTGTGTATTTATGAAATCCAGTTTCTCCTCTAAACCTTTGAAAACCTGGGAAGATATGAAGTGTGTTTTCCCCAATCTTTACAAGCTCGCACGAGCGTACTTGACAATTCCTGCTGCACATCGGTGCCTGCAGAACGTCTCTTTTCTAAGGCCAGGGCAAACGTAATGCAAGCCAGGAATCGGTTAACGGGAAGCCGCCTGGAAAAGCTCATGTTTTTGGGAGATTGCGCAGAGGAGGAGTGAGAGGTGTAGATTTTAATGTACTTGGAAGAATGTGCCTTAATTTTTTCAATAAATATAATATTTTTTATTTGATTCCTACTCATAGACGAATGTGCCTTTCCTCATGTTCAATAAATGTAATTTTTTGCTTGTTTTGATTCAATAACTACTCAGACGTATGTGCCTTTATTTATATTCAATTAATGTAATATTTTTGATTGTTTCGATTCGATACTTACTCATATCGGTACTTTCGGACCGATACTTTTGTGGTATCGATACTTTTCATCCGATACATCATATGAGTAAAGTATCAATTCTCTCGTTTCGATTTCGTATCCCTAATCGATAGCTGAGGATACCAACTTCGAAAGACTAGAATAAATGACCTATTGCAAATAATGACAAATAAAAACGTGATCAAAGAGCGTGTAAGCGATTATTTGATTAGTAAGTTATGGCCTTTAGCAACATTATCCATAATCAGTCCTAGATATATGCAATATGATACTTGTGTCTTTGCTACCGAATCATTATCAATCGCAAAAAATGAACTACATATGAAGAAACTGAAAGGAGTAATGTATTAACATTAATAGGATACACCAGGGGTATGAAACTCTTATGGGAGAATAGATTCCCAGCTTTTACACGTAGTTCACTATGCTAAGGGGTCCGCGATAGGAGCTGCAGTCGTAGTCAGCTCTCTCTCTCTCTTTTTCGCCCTCTATTTCTCTCTCTCTCTACCCCAATACCACAGCACCCCTGTGTCACTTCTACGTTTTTGCGAATACCTATAGAGGGTAGTCCCTCCCTAAGGACTGCATAACCTTACAGAGGTGGGAGGGTTTGTGTACTCTTATGAACCAAAGAGCTATGCCGGCGGGAGATAATTCTCCTGGTAGGACCATCCAAGCCGGAAAGGTCTGAGGGGAAGAGTCAGACTAAGAAGCAGTCTTGGGGGTTTTACATCCCCCTGTGCAAGGGCAGCAGCTTGCACAGTACCTCTGTAGGTGTTGATCATGTGGATCTGAACAGCTACAGATGGGTAATCACTCTTGTGAAACTGCGATGAGGAAAGCAAGGGGAGACTACCTCATTATATTTCCCATGATAGGCTGAAAAGCTGCAAATACCTCTATGGATCTTTCTGGGGTAAAATATTCCGGAGGTAAAATAGTCCCCCAATCGGATCTCCGGGTGGGGACTACCCTAGGGGATGCACAGAGGAAATGTAACATTAATAAGAAAGCAAGTAGTGAGAAATTAAAAATAGGCACATGGAATGCTAGGACTATGAATTCAGGGGGTAAACTAGAGAACTTAAAAAGGGAAATGAGAAGGAATAATGTAGGTGTAGGCATAGTAGGTCTTAGTGAAGTTCCGTGGGAAGGAGAAGGCGAGATAAATTCAGACGAATTTAAGATTATTTACTCGGGAGGAGAGAAAAAGGAAAGGGGATTGGGGATTATAATGAGAAAAGAGATAGCTGAAAGAATTAGCAAGGTAGTGACAGTAAATGATAGATTAATAGCCGTAAAACTTCAGATGGAGCCAGTGGAAATGCTTATAATTCAAGTGTATATGCCAACAACTAATGCTGGCGACGACGAAGTAGATGAAATCTATGAACAGATTATGGAGATATTGGAGGAGGAGGGAAAAGGAAGGATCACCACCATAGTAATGGGAGATTGGAACAGTGTAGTCGGAGAGAGACAGAAAGATAACATAGTGTGAAAATATGGACTAGGGAAGAGAAATGAAAGAGGGGATAAACTTGTGGAATTCTGCCATAGAAATAGATTGATTGTAACTAATACATGGTTTAAGCATCACCAGCGGAGACTTTACACATGGAGAAGCCCAGGAGACCAGAGACGATACCAGATAGATTACATACTAGACAATGAAAGATTTAGAAATAGCAATAAAAATGTGAAAACACTACCAGGGGCAGATATCGATTCTGACCACAACCTTTTGGTGGCAAATACACAATGTAGACTGAAGAGCGTTAAGAGAAAAATAAGAGTTAACAAGAAATGGAACTTAGAGGAACTCCTTAAAAACAAGGAGGCTATCATGACTGAGCTGGAGGAAAGGTTGGAGGAGAGAGCTGAAGAAAATAGGAAGAATGTAGATGAGGAGTGGAGATACATCCATAGCAACATTAAAGATGTAATGGAAAAGAAGGTAGGAAAGATTACGGGTGAAAGAAACAAAAAACCCTGGATCACAGCAGCCATGCTGCAAAAAATGGAAGTGGAGATAGTGAAAGAACATAAACACTGAAGAAGGCCAAAGAAAGTACAAGGAGTTAAATAATGCTTTAAGAAGGGAAACAGATAAAGCCAGAGAACAGTGGATAAATGAGAATGGCAAGGAAATTGTCGAATGTGAAAGAATTTGTAGACCAGACCTCATGTACAGAAAAGCAAGGGAACTATTCAAGAAAAAGGCAGAAAGATAGGACGTAAAGGAATCATGAACAAAAGTGGTAAAATAGTATCGGAGCCAGACAATGTAAAGAATGTCTGGAAAGAATACATTGAGGTGCTGTATGACAAAGAAGGAAAGCCAAGAAATATATAATTAAATGAAAAAGAGGATGTGGAAAAAGACCAGCTAGGACCAAGTATTCTTGAGTCCCAAGTAAAAGAGCAATTGATGACATGAAACGAAGGAAGGCTGTTGGGAATGATGATATACCCGTGGACGTTCTTAAGGTTTTGGGGTCTAAAGCAGTTAAGCAACTCACAAAATTTTTTAACCAAGTATATGATACTGGCATATGGCCTGAAGATTTTTTAGATGTTGTGATGGTACCACTGGAGAAAAAGAACAATGCAAAAGGTTGTAAGGATTACAGAACAATTAGTTTAATTTCTCATACAGCTAAAGTTCTAACCAGAATAATAACCAAAATAATTGAATGTAAAATAGAAAAGGAGCTGCAAGATAATCAGTTTGGTTTCAGAAGAGGAAGGGGGACTAGAGATGCTTTAGGATGTATGAGGATGATGATAGAAAGAGCGCTAGAAGTCAATAAAGGTATGTATTTTTGTTTTGTAGATTGGGAGAAAGCTTTTGACCGAGTGAAATGGGATAAAATGCTGGGTATTTTAAACAAAATAGGAATAGATTGGAAAGATAAAAGACTGCTTAAATACCTTTACTTTGATCAAAAGATTAGAGTCAGGGTTGAAGGAGGAGAAACAGAAAGTACTTCAATAGGGAGGGGAGTGAGGCAGGGTTGTCCTATTTCACCAGCGATATTTAATATTTATGCAGAAACAATAACAGAAGAAGCGTTGATGGAAGAGAAAGGATTTAAGATAGGAGGTGAAAGTATTACCACCATTAAATACGCAGATGATCAGGGCTTAATAGCAGAAGGCGAGAAAGAGCTTCAGAGGATGACAGACAGACTAGTGGAGGTTGGCCAACAATATGGAATGAAGATCAATGCAGAAAAAACGAAAGTCATAGTGGTTTCAAAGGAACATAAAGAATTAAATATATTTGGTAAATGGCCAAAAATTGGAACAAGTAAGTAGTTGTAAATATCTCGGCAGTATTTTAGTGCAGGATGGAAGTAGTACACAGGACATCAGAAGTAGGATTGCAATGGCAAAAGCAGCATTTAACAAGAAGAAGGAGCTTCTCACAAGCAAGAAAATAAATTTAGAAACAAGGAAGAAATTAGCAAAATGATACATATGGAGCATAGCTCTTTATGGTGCAGAGACGTGGACGGTAAGGAGGAAAAATATTTAGAAAGTTTTGAGATGTGGGTATGGAGGAAAATGATGAAAGTGAAATGGACAGAGAGGAAGAGAAATGAAGAAGTATTAGAAATGGTGGGAGAAGAAAGGAAGCTAATAAAAGCAATTAGGAGAAGAAAAGCAAATGGGATAGGGCACATATTGAGAAGACAGTGTTTACCAAGGACGATCTTAGAAGGAAAAATTAGTGGAAGAAGAGGAAGAGGGAGAAAAAGAATAGGAATATTAGATAATATAAAGCAGGGATATAATACTTATAGAGGTATAAAAGAGGCTTCTAGGGAGAGAGAGAAATGGAGGCAGCGATTCAGTTAAAACCTGTCTTCGGACAGAAGCATGATGATGATGATAGAGGGTAGTAGCATCGCCGACCGTAGCGGCCTCCGTATCTCGGTTTAAATTGTAAAATTCTCATAACTACCACTAAAATGTCAACATTTCAGCTTCAATAACTTAAATAATAATAATATAATATAAATTTAATATAGTTATAGTCTATATATTCATATTGTTTTTAACGTATTCCTTGGTGTCATGGGATTCCTTGTCATGGGGTTGACGTAATGGCGTCATTCTGAATCTGAAAAGATGGCGTTTAAAGCTAAGCTTTTAAGGAGCAACTATTGTGCTGCAATTTGGTGTACCAATTACAATGGTTGTCGAGTTGATAAACAAATTTCGCTTTTCCGTTTTCCTAAACAGGTTACCAGGTATGTTCGTTATGTTATTTGCTATTATTAGGTTGACCCGTTTGATAATTTAACTCGCTGCTTCAAAATTTGGAAATCGTGGTAATATTTGTAACTACAATACATTCATAATCTTGAATTCCATCATTCAATAAGTTCTTAATAATGTACAATTTTCATGTGCTATCCTCAGATGAAAGGTGTAATGTTGGTGGGAGTTTTCGATGGCATGAACTCCATGGTCTGGTAAGGTTTTACATTTTTCTTTCTCCATAACTCAATGTACTTTTGTCTATTAAACAATTAGTTTTACGATTTCTGAATAGCAAATAAATACATGAGTTGCATCTCTTTAAAATTGGCGAACAGTAAATGGCAGAGAGACACAATGAAGAAGGAAGTCATGGCCTTCATTTGCCACCAGGTGCAGCAGCTGTTTCTTCCACACCAAGGAGACCAATTACAGGAAGGAGCCAGTATACACCTAGAACGCTTGGAAGAGTTCAAAGGTATCACAGCTGCATCACTGGTCTTCGAGCAAGGCTTTCGCATGGGTACCCCAAAATCACTTAGCCGCTCCCAAGAAATGCAGGATATCATTAAAATTTCAAGGAGGTATCAAACAAAATTTTTCGTAAACTTGATATATTTTGTGATTGAGTGGAGTGCATGTGTGTTTGAATTTAGTTTTTTGGTCTTTGTCGTGAGATGCACAAACCATCAGACATTTGTTTGATATATCAAGTCCCTGGCGTAAAAACAAAATTTTTCCGTAAATTTGATATATTTTGTGATTGAGATGAGTACATGTGTGTGTTTGAATTTAGTCTGTTTGATCCCTGTCATTGTCGTCTGTTTGAGATATCAAATCTTTTTTGTGAAACAAATTTATTCTGTAAACTTGGTATATTTTAACTGATTAGCTCTAAAAAAGTCTTCAGATTTGTACAGTGTATGAGTTTGTTTTAAAAATTGCTTTCACTGTAAATTTTAAAATTTTCACCATAGTCTTTCTCTCATACACTTATGAGCATCTCGCAGCCTTCAGTAAATGCAAATCGTGCATTATACTAACATAAGGTATATCTTTCTGTAAATTTCCACTCTTGTGTGCTTCTTCAACTTGCACTTGGAATAGATGACATCTGTCTGAGTGGTGGGTGACAAGCCAGCTTGAAATAATATTTTTGGTTTGTAAAGTGGACCGCAGCCAGAAAGTTGCAAGTATTGTAATGTCAAATGATGTCAAAAGACTAATAGAATGTGCCAAAATGTAATTGGTCTGGTTGTATTTTTAAATGTACTTAGTGTTTCATCATTACCATGAAGAAGAAAATGTTTATTTGGTCTATTTCTTTTATAAAATGCACCACCTTTTTTAACTTTACGAGCTTGCGGTTCACGAATTTGCATTCGTCATACATTAGTGATGCCAACAAAGCGTTTTCACTTGCTATTATGCGTTTTGAAGGTAATTAAAAGAATATTTTTAACTTTATGATGCTAGGTTTTCATTTGCTGTAACGCCATCCTTTATTTTCTGTGACGCCTTCCTTTATTTTCTGTTCAACTGCATTATTTATGTTAATAAAATTAATTTTTTAGGTTGACTGAGAACCGTACTCACACACACAACATTGCGTCTTATCGTTAGAGGGAAATTGGACTTGTACTTCGCGAATTTGCTTTTCGCGATAGTTTTCCGGAACCAATTATTCGCGAAATTCAAAAAGGTGGTGTATATGAGAGAAATACATTGTACTTAACTCAATATGTGTAAACTGTGGGCATGTACTGTATTTTTAGGCATCCAGTTGTAAACGATATAAAAGAATCTTACTGTATTTTTTCTTATAATAAATTATTTATTTATTTATTATAAATTGATTTTGAATGTTGTTATTTGGCAGCGTTATTTCCTTTATAACCATCTAAATTCTAATACAGGATTGTTTTTAATTCGATCATAACTCTTATAATAAAATTATTTAAATTTATTAAAATACTTTATTGAAAATATGTTCTAATTACATGTGAAGCAATATCATAATTGTAATTTTCCCTTGTGACTAATTATTCCGTGGAAGAAAGTCTAGGTTGAATTTTTAATTAATGAGATTGCATTTCCGATTAATGAGGAAAGATTTATCTAAATGACATTTGATTAATTTTTGTAAGAAGCTATAATTCTAATATTTATTTTGCAATAACGAACAGAATATGACGTCATGACGTCAAATTCGTTCTTATTCGCTAAATAAAATTTTCGCGAATATTTCATACACGTCAAATGGGTTTGAGTTTCCCGCGCTATAGCTTTACCCCGAGCCGCCAGAGCGCTCTGCATGAAACATTCTTATAGGTCTTATGGGATTGTCACTCCTTGACCACAGCGCCACACGTTCCTTGTGTATCGTAACGGAACTGCGGCGATTTTGCTTGATAAAAGTTCGACATTCATTGTTGATCAGCTGTCAGTTACTCTGATTTTGTCAAGTAGATATATAAAAGATATGCATTCATCACTGTTTAAGAAAAAGTGACGGAATGAATTTGTTCTGATCTCCAGTCAACATGTAAGTCTTATAAATATATATTTTGAAAAAAATTCTAACGAACTAGCTCTACGAAGTGTTATGTGAATGCGTTTTGTGAGAATGCTTTTATATTTTCTTAACAGATACCTGAAATGGATAGATCTTCTAGGAATGAAGGAAAGAAATTTCTCTCGTTTGTTTGTGTGCGAGAAGCATTTTGAGAGGAAATGTTTCTCATTTTAAGGTGTTAAGCCTCGCTTACTTCACCTAGCTGTGTCATCCATTGCCCTGGCCGTGAATATGGTACGTGTCAGTTCACAAAATAAGCCGTAATTTTAGATTGAGTAACTGAAATTTCTGTTTAAAACATCTCGCGGTTATCAGTAGATTATAGTGAGTTTGTAAGTTAAACTGAAGCATAGACGCAAGAGGATAGAATTGTGCTTGTAATAGAATGAAATAAGTGTACCATAGCGATGTCTCATTGTTTTAATTTGAAATATTTTGAATTTACAGAAATTGTTAATTTGATTATTTCTTGTTTCTCATTATCCATTTGTTTATAATCCTAGACTTTAAGTTAATTCTTTGTTTCAAAACATATTTAGAAATATGTATATATTTTTCGAATACGAAATTGAAATTTCTATATCAAAAGTTTTCCTTGTTATATGATGAATACATATAGATCTTAAATGGGCTAACTGTAACTGCTGTGAACACGTAAACGTCAGAAAATACAACTTTTTAGAATAAATTATAGATAAAGTGGACATTTTCTAGTGCAATGTGGTGTTTAATTTTACAAATGGTAATGTGATCTTCATAGAAACATTGTTTATGGGCTGTAAGCGCATTTGCCTTATCTTACATTTAGTGCAACGTTTGAAGCATGCCCATTGCCTCCTGCATCAATTTCATTAGGTTTAGCAGGTTTAATGATTGAGATTCTTAGAAATTCATTTTCGTTCTTTTTACAGGTGCAACAGAAAGAGAATGTGTTCCAGGGCCGAAGAAATCACTTCACAAATAGATTTTTGCTTGATCCACAAATTCATTCTTGACATGAAAGTTTGACGTTTTTCGTCGTCCACGTGAATTTCCTTTAAATACGTTTCATGCATAAAAGGTATTAACGTTATAAAATTCTGTTACAATAATTCATTTTTATATCTTTATTGTATAATATTTATGTAAAAATACCTCACTGTTATGGAATTTGATAATGACTTTGTACTCTCGCAATGTGTGATATACGGTAATAAATTTGATTTCTTATATGCAAATCTTTCATTTAAGTCTATTTAATGTGTCCGTGCAATTTGTGTGTGCTATAATTATCGTATTAAAACGGGAGGGGAAGGAGGCGAGGAATATCCTGTGATGACGTTACGCCAGCATTCGTTAACACGTAGTTCCAAATTTTCCCGTTGACCCATCGATTGTTGCCTTCCATGGAAAACCTGGGAATCGTTTTATAGCATTAAGTTTCCGGTCTTTCCGTAGGGGTACTAGTCTTTGGGATATACTAAGCAAGCATCCATACGGCGTTACACATCGCGAGGACCTAAACCTGTTAAACATTTTTATGTAGGAACTTCCGGCATTCACAGTTACAGAGATGATAAAAAAGGCACAATAATATATATAACTATACAATAAAATTATCAGTCAGACATTCTTTTAAACTGTAACACTTACTTAACAGAAAGTTATTTAAATTATTTTTATATACTTGGAAGGAAGAAATGGATTTGATATCATTTGGTAATTTGTTGATGATAAGTTACACGTAACAATGACCTTTTTGATGGTGTACCTACATTAGAGTGTTCCTGAATATGAATGTTTAATCTAATTCTAGTATGATGGTTATGATATACAGCAGGGGTCACCAACCTGTATTTCAAGGGCCGCACGTGGCCCCAGAGCAGAGTAATTTTGTGAAGCCCTCAGCCTTTCAGGCAAAATTAGGTCATTGAGTGATTAGGTGAATTAGCACCATTAACCACAATGAAAAAATATGGCGTATTGCATCTATAACATTTTATTTAAAATCTTCACTTAGAACAAAGAATCTGAATTTATCAATCTTTTGTACAAATTCCATTTACTAAACGGCGGACAGGCAACATACAACCTACCACCTTTGTATACGTGACTCATACTAACCAGTTTCACAATTTTCCATTTTGATTCTCCACCTCAACAACAAGAAGGGCCAAACTCATTCGGTAATGGCTCTTTAGCAGGATTCTGTAGTATACACAGTGATGAGAAGAGTACCAAAAAAGTAACTGGGCTCAGTTACAATTACTGCACCTCCATGGTACTCAATTACAAGTACCAATTACATTCTTAAAAAGTAATTAATTACAATATAAAAAAGTAGCTAGTTTAGAAGAAAAACAAATGGGTTTAATTTTTACAACAAAATATTTGCATCAGTACATGAATCTTAAATTTGGCTATTCATCTTGCAGAAATGCTGAATATTAAACCCATCGTCTCCTAATTTTGCTCTCCTTGGTGTAAGGACCCCTTTTTTGAACGTTTCCATTACCAACAAGTGTGGAAAGGTGTACTCCATGTCGGAGTAGACCAGGGTCACGACACTCAACGTTATAAAACGAAGACAGCCTAAACCTTACCCCTACAACCCCTCCGTCGCTTCAGTGCATTTTGTTACGGCCCTCCCATTGGTCGAAAACGTTGCCAGGCAACGAGCTACGTAAGCAAACGCTTCTCCCTCCCCCCCTCCCTCCTCTCCATCCCCCTCTCCTCTGCTCCCCCACCCGCTGCCCGCTTTTCGTAGGGGCAGCCGATTTACCGTAAATCAAATAGTTTAATTATTCCATAAATTTGGCGCAATGATTCTCCATCAATTTTTTACAGTTCTGAAAACAATTTACCCATAAAAGGTTTGTGTGGGAATTGGTACACACTTTTAAAAGAAAAGAACAGATATTTATTTGCACGTTTATTGAGAAAAATAGACGGCAAATCAATTTACAAAATATAACAATAATATTATTGGTCCATTGATCTGTAGAAACAAATATAGGACAAGGTTGGCATTGTATAAACATGAATGGATATCACATAAGAGCTTCTTTAGGAGCACATCATGAGCAAAAATAATAAATTCTAAACATTATTGATGTAATAAAAATACATTCAAAAATATTTTAAGCAGGAAGTAATAGATTACAGTTATATCATAATATATACATAAAAAAAATCCAGGAAGTTCTTTACATTATAATAAAATACAATAAGTTATACACAGAGCTTTTAAACTTAGGTGCATTTACATTCTTAATATGATTAGGAAGTTGATTGTACAATCTTATGCACATGGCTTTGGGCCCTTGATGAAACATTGATAATTGTTGTTGATTAACATGCAATCCTCAACTACAGGAATTATTTAATAATAATAAGCTATAATACATGCTTTACTCAGATCAAAAAATAAATCCAGAGTTTTATGACCAACATTGATTTTATGATGAATTACACTGAGGAACAAGGTATTTGGTTCTGTAAATAATAGGCGGTTCTGATGTAGTTTGTAAGGCAGATTGTGAATCAGTGGGAAGATAATACAAGTTAGCCACTGAGTCAACTAACAACAAACATTATACATAGCATGCATGGAGATGATGTATAGAAAGACAAAAACACAGTAGTCACTAGATTAACAGCGTGTATGGAAAACATCACTAAAATTATTTACCTGGGAGGAGTAAATTCGGAATGGAATCCTTCCGAAGTTTCATGGTGCCTTCAATAAAGTTCTCCCGCGAGAAATGCTTCAGGCAAACTCTTCTGTTTTTGTACACGTTCATTCGGCCCATGCTTAGTAGCCCCAATCAGATTCAGCCAAACATCGAATCGCCGATTTGAGTCGGAAGTGGATGAGGGAACCTGGATTAATCATTTAAAAATATACATTCTCTTGCCGATCTTGCGTATTTCACACTCAGGCTTTTCTAAATATTAATAAATATCATAGTGGGTTCAAATGCCCTCACACTTTTCTGTTTCTCCGATGAGAAACATTAATTTTGAGTCTTATTAATGACAACTGTAATAACGCCACCGTTCTAAATGTGAATGCTCGTTCAAACATCCAAACACATAAAGATTTCATGCATGTACTTATCCGTATGCAACAAGGGAATAGATATATTAACCTTTTAAAAAATTAATGTACCTCTATACAATTTTGATGCCACAACGAGAATCGTTGTTACATCATATTCTTACTATGATGGTTAAAGGCAACCCATTGAATGCTTTACGAGCTACATTTAGGGTTGCCAACAGTGTCATTTTGGCCCTAAGACTTCGGGATTAGCGATATTTCTTCGGGCTTCGGATTTGTAATACATTTCTTCGGGTCAACAGCTACAAATTCTACGAATTTTTTTTGGGTTCGAAGAAATAATGTTTGTTTATTTATGCACCATGCTCGCGTTAGGTACTTCTGTCAGCTGGTTCAAAAATCTGCTATTAATTCTAAAATTTGCTATTAGTTCCGGCCTGACATAGCGTGGCGTTAAATGTTCTATTTCAGACCCTATCGATAATCGATTTGACTTATTTATCGATTTGCATATCTGTTCAGTAGGACGAGTAGGACTTTGCATGAATCACCATGAATGCAGGTTCTACATAAAATATAGGCGGCTGTTCTTTGCTTCTGTGTAGGGAGTATTTATGTGATTTGTTTATTGATATTGAGCTTTATTTCGTAAGTAAAATTACTTTATATATTCATTATATTTAAATATTTTAATTTATATATATTATTTGATTTACAGCACCGTGAAAATGTCCTGTTCTGAAGATCAAACACCGATGAAAAAGAAAAAAATATTATTTTGCCATATTTAATAATGAATGGCTTAAACGACCGGAATATTAAAATTGGTTAGTGAAAGAAAATGAACATACTGGTAAATGTAAATTATGTGGTGTTACTTTTGTTGTGAGACATGACGGAGAAAAGGCTATTAAAACTCATAAAAATTGTGTTCGTCACCAACAAACTATAAGTGCACAGACAATCAATTATTAACCAAGTTTCTCGTTCAAGAAAATAGCCAAGCTCATTTATGAACTGCAATTGCCGAGCTAACATTGGTGTACCATGCAGTGAAGCACCAGCATAGTTACAATAGCACTGACTGTGGTAAGAAGTTAAACTACTGTTTTTCATGATTCTTCACTGTCAAAACAATTACACTGCGGACGAACAAAAGCATCAAGTCTAATGGAAAATATTCTAGGACCAAAAGCAATTGAATTAGTTTTGTGTGACCTTCAAAAAGATGTTGAAAAGCCTAGATACTTCTCTATTTCATCTGACGCGTCCAATAAAGGAAACGTGAAATTGTATCCGTTAATTGTCAGCTACTTTGTGCCAGAACAGGACATCAAAAATAGAATTTTGGATTTTTATACTGATGATTTTGATTCTTCTGATGCAATAACAAATAAAATTCTAACATTTCTCAACGAACATGAATTATTAATTGACAATGCTGCTGCTTATTCAGGAGACAATGCGGCCGTAAATTATGGACAATTCAATTCTGTCTATCAAAAATTGTGTAGTTCAAATATATATATATATATATATATATTAACCCTCCGTTAGTCGCGTGGCATCTGCTGGACGCCATGTAATATTATTTTCTTTGCACGCAGCAGATTTGGATATTTAGGAACTTCTCCTTTTGCGTATCTTATTATTTCAAGCTTATCTGCCCATCATTTAAACGTTTTCTGGTTTCGTCACCTCACCGGGTTATATAGTACTATTTTATGAGTCTGATAGACGCCACGCGACAACTTACGTTCGATTGGGTTACATCATTATTTTTGC
This sequence comes from Tanypteryx hageni, assembly GCA_028673005.1. Classification (NCBI taxonomy): domain Eukaryota; kingdom Metazoa; phylum Arthropoda; class Insecta; order Odonata; family Petaluridae; genus Tanypteryx; species Tanypteryx hageni. The sequence goes on from CM054114.1 coordinate 4,870,560, forward strand.
GCTGTCCATTGCAATAATTTTTAATGCGTTATATTTTATTTTATTTATAACAAATATATATATATATATATATATAGTATATTTGTTAATTTATTTACTTACTATATTTTGTTCTTTGTATTAGAGCTCTCATTGGGCTACTTTATATGGCTGGTTTCCTTAGAAACAGCAAACTGAATACAAGTGATTTGTAGAATACTAATAGTAATGGGATTGAATTTTTTCGTCTGGTAATGTCTCAGAAACGCTTTCATTTCCTTTTACAAAATACTCGTTTTTATGACAAAGTAACCAGAAATGAAAGAAAAGTTTTAGATAAACTTGCGCCTGTGAGGGAAGCTTTTGCTATATTTGTTCAGAACTGCCGTGAAAGTTATTCCTTGTGGGAATATGTAACTATAAATGAAATGCTGGCAAAATTCAGGGGAAGGTGCAGTTTTAGGCAATACATCCCCACCAAACCCGGAAAATATGGAATCAAGATATTTTTACTGGCAGACGCTAAAAACTTTTACACAGCAAATTTAGAAATATACGCAGGGAAACAGCCATGGTCCATTTCAGGTTAGCAACAGTCCTCATGATGTTGTCAAAAGATTGATCATGCCAATTAGTGGTAGTGGACGTAATATTACCGCAGATAATTGGTTTACTAGTTGCGAACTACTTAGAGACATTTTAAAAAGTGACAGGCTTACATATGTAGGTAAAATAAGGAACAATAAAAGACAGCTTCCACCCTCTTTTGCATCAGCACAAGGTCGGGAACCATTTACATCTCGTTTTGGTTTTCAAAAGCATTGCACTTTAATGTCTTACATACCCAAAGCAAGGAAAAATGTCCTCCTACTTTCATCAATGCATCATGATTCTGCTATCGACGAAACAACAAGTACGGCAAAAAAAAACACAAATAGTGACATTCTATAATGCTACGAAATGTGGAGTTGATGTCATAGATAAATTATGCGCGACCTACTCTGTTTCAAGAAACACCAATCGGTGGCCTATGACTATATTTTATACAATGCTAAATGTAGGAGCAATAAATGCTCAGGTTATTTACCTAGAAAATAATAATACTGATTCCCAAAAACTCCATTAAAACCCTTGCAAAAGAGTTAGTAGCAGAACACATACAAAAAAAGGTCTCAAATTACCTGTTGGAACCAGCATAAGCGCGCGCAAACAGTAGATGAGCGTAAGCGCCCGCTACCTACTTCCCCAACTCCCGTACTTCCCCTCCAGCGCTGTAGTGCGTTTTGTTATATTACCCTCACCCTGGCTCCCGACGGTGCGACGAGGGGGTGCCGGTGGTGTAGTGGTTAGGACGCTGGCTGCTACTCGCCCGATGCTTGAAAAAGTCATCGGGTACGAATCCTGCGCGAGTAGGATTTTTCTCAAGGTCACCCGGCCCTCTGTTTGCGTAGTTTGAGGAGACCGCGCAAATTCAGCTGTTCCGTCCTTCGGAAGGGACGTTAAGCTGTTGGCCCCCCTGGTGTTCTTCGTAAGAGCAGGCAAATGCCGGCACCGGGTTTCCCTCCTCTCTCCCCGGTTATTCATTGCACTACCTCTGAGATACCCATTTGTGCTGTAAGAGAGGCGAATTGACTGGGCATACATACATACGGTGCGACGGTCCCAGTATTGCTATCCGAGTGCCGACTCCGAGGAGTGGTCCGAGTAGACGGTTTCCAAATGCGTGCTTTGAGATCGACAGATTTTACTTCATTATACTCCTCAAAACCAAATTTCGTCAAAATACGTCCTGCGGTTCCCGACTTGGAACAGAGGTTCGTTGTAAACTACATGTAGGTCTTCATGTAAAGTGATCATAATTTTCTTCCGATTTTACCCAAATTTGGAATCGGCCGACTAATTTAGTAAAACTCCCCAATACCAAATCTCATTAAAATATGTCCAGCGGTTCCAGAGTTATAAAATTTTTAATTAATATTTTTTGGAATGAACAAAAGAAGATCGAAAATCGTATAATTACGTATATACTTTAATTTTCTTTTCTTTAAATTTATCGTAAACCTTACGTTTTGCGGGGAAATTTATTTGACAAAAAATGCGTATTTAATAATTTTATTTTATTTTTGTTCTCGATATTTTTCTCTCAGATGAGTATTTAACGAAATTCTTGCGAAGTACGTTGTAAAATACATGTAGATCTTCATGTAAAGTGGTCTTAATTATTATCCGATTTTAACCAATATTGGAATCGGCAGACAAATTTTAGCAAAACTCCCAAGTACCAAATTTCATCGAAGTACCTACGTCCAGCGGTTCCTCCATACATGCCCACTACACAAGGATTAGTAAGGATATTCACCTCAATGATTACAATCTCGCTATTTCCCAACATGGACCTCATAACTCTCTTTCCCTTATCTATAATAAACTTCCTTCTGTCATAAAAAGTCTACATCCCAAAAAATTCAAATTGAAACTGAAAAACCTGTTATTTATGGAGGTGCGTTAGGTGCCACAAATAATAAATACTATTTTGACGCCAGATAGCAATTTATTAGCGAAAGGTACAAGGATGTACGGCGTTGCGAAACCGTGGCGTGACGCACGCTTTATGCTCGCGTGGCTAGAGCGCTAGGTGGCCACTCGTGAAGTCCCCCGGAAACTCTCCTGGCTTCCTTGCCAGCCTCTCTGGCCTCAACGCTGCGGCTGTCGCGCCGCTTGGTGGCGTCCGGTGGAACTTCATATGCAATGAGCATGATGAGCATCGGCTTCCGTAATGGCCGCCAGAAAGTCTACATCCCAAAAAATTCAAATTGAAAAACCTGTTATTAAATAAAACTCTAGTATTAATGAGTTCTTAAATGATGACATCAAGGTGATATTGTAATACTGTTTTATAGCAATGTCAACATCGATTATGCTAATTCTTTTATTTTGAGTGTTTTGTAATGTTTTCTCTGACGTATTCCATGTCATGTACTTGACCTATGGGAATCAATAAAATTTATTATTATTAAACCTTTGCACGGACGGTCGGATGAATGGATGGACGGAAACGACCAGACCTATGCCAATATGCATTCACTTCATGCAAAGAACGCATAGAATAGAAGTTTATTGGTCCAAGAGACAACTGTACTGTTGCACAGGACAGGTCAAATAAAATACAAAATAATACAAACAAGAATGTACATATGGATATTAATACAAGGGCTAGCACAAAAAGTAAAAGTTAAAGATACAAATAAGTTCGACAATGCAAAAAAATATTCATAAAACATTATTTGGTCACATATAAAATAAAATATAAACAGAAAATGCATTTAAAAGAGATCGCATAAATATAATTTACACATAATCACCATAAAGGTAGAATAACAGTAAAGCACAAACAGAGTAACTTATAGAGTATTGTCAGTCAAATATTCAGACAGTGTAATACAATTTATTCAGTAGTAAGTAATAATTAGATGCTCAATGATGGATGTTTGAAAAATATCTAATCGTTAATAACCAATGCCAGCAATTCTAGTCGACTTACATATCAAGCGAATTAGATATCGTGCTACCATTGACTGACATCACGTTGCATGTCGGTTGTGAATCATGTCGATAGCTATATCCAAAGACTACCATAAATACCCGCGTATAGTGCGCACCCTCGTATAACGCGCAGGGGGGTTTTCAGCCTCGAAATCTATTATTTTTCTATATACCCGCGTATAGTGCGCACCGATTTTTTTAGCGTTACCGTTCCAGAATAAAGTAGATGGTGTAACGTGTTCTAAGGCAATGATCGAATCATTGGTATTATGTATTGGTAACAGAATGAAAGTGCGAAATGAAATTTTCGAATAACGTTCCAAAAGAACGTCAGCTAACTCAATCATTACGTACTCTATGTTTACTTATAAGGTGATATTAGGATATACACAATAAATCTAATTATATTAATTTCATAGTATGGCATATGACATTCTTTGAGCTAATAAAATGAAGGAATGACGATAATCCTATTTTTACATACGTTTTGTCACGCCTAAGGTGGACGGGGTCGCCCAACCTTCAGTTTTACCCTTATTAGAACACTCTGGAGCACGTAAACACGATAGAAAATAACCATAATTAACTACAGACTCTAAGAATCAAGAATAAATCACGTATCACCAGGCCGGGCGCCGGTGTAGGGTGACGTCATGCGTAAGATGCCGATTCCGATAATAACATCGAAGAAGAATGGTCTAGTGACGAAGTATTTCTTGGCTTTTAAAATGAATAAATACTTAATTCATTCTTTTCATATCTAATTAATGAATGTTTGTAGAATTAATTAATAAATTTTAACTATTATCTATCTTACTTTTCGTAAAAAAACACCAATAAAATTATGAGGATACCCGGGCAGTAATTACTGTGGCGAAATTGTGGAAATATGGGGTCAAATTAAAATAGGAAGATTATGTACCCTCGTATAACACGCATCCTAATTTTTAACTCAAATATTTCGAAAAAAAGTGCGCATTATACGCGGGTATTTACGGTAGTACCCCTACGTACCTTTTCACAAAAAAATAAATAATAAGAATAACAAGTAACGATTATTGAAATGTAACGATTAGTTTTGTCTGCAATAAAAGTAGATTACAATTATTAATTACATTATTTTTTAAGTAACGATTACAAGTAAAAAATCCTCAAAAAGTAATCGTTACCGGTAACTCAGTTACTTATAATAATAATAATATTTATTCTCCAAAGATCTGTTAAGTAAAAGAGAGCGAGCTACACTGGCAAATATATAAAATGTAAGCGAAGGAAATTCTCCAAATTCTAGAAATTCTCACATTGACAAACTTATGCATGGAACAAAATTACTTCGTTTTTAACAATAAGTTCTATAAACAAATTAATGGAACATCAATGGGCAATCCTCTCTCACCACTTATAGCAAATATTTTTCTTTATTCTTTTGAGCAACGCTGTAAAAATACGTTAAACTATTTCCCCAACACATGGTGCAGGTACGTTGATGACATTTTTGCCATTTTTGACACAAAACTCTATAACATTAACACCTTCGTCCAAGAACTCAACTCATTTCACAACTCTATAAACTTCACCTTTGAAATCGAAGCAAATAAGTCTTTACCTTTTCTTGACATTTTGATCATTAATAATAATGGACGATTAGAATTTGACGTGTACAGGAAACCGACCCATACCAACAATTATATTAAGAAAGACTCCAATCACCCTTACAAACAAAAGATCGCGGCTTTCAACCATATGGTACACAGACTATTGACGACACCGCTAAATAAAAAACGTTTTGACAAAGAAGTAAAATATATTAAAAACGCGGCCCTAGAAAACGGGTACACACACGAATTGATAGACAACATTATTAAGAAGCAATCCAAAACATTAGACAAGAAGACAAGTACTACGCTTGCTCTATGTGACGATAGGAAGAAAAAATTTATTTCACTCCCCTTCCATCCAACCCTAAACAAAGGGCTAACAAAAATTTTTCATAACGCAAATTATACACTAACGTTTCACAACACAAATAACATTAAAAATTTATTAGGGAACCCTAAAGACAAAATACCCACATTAGAAAAATCCGGCGTATATCAAGTGTTGTGCCCCACATGCAACATGTCTTACATTGGCCAAACGAAAAGAAATATCTCCATCAGATTCAAAGAACATTTAGCGCACTACAGACATGGACGCTTTGAAAAATCGGCCGTCGCGAAACACATTTTGGAATATAACCACCCATTAGACACAAATAACCTCAAACTGCTTAAACAAGTCCCAAATACCAAACTCGACGCAACAGAAAGCTTACACATTCATAAATACAGACACACCCTGATGAATAACGAGTTAGGGGTAATAAACAGCGTTCTTTTTAAACTGACCTCCCCCCCTTTTTCTCCCATCACCTAGGTCATCTAGGTCCCCCCCTTTTTCTTCTCCCCCCCTGCCCACCAACCAGGTATAAATACACAGACACAGCCCTGGACATCCACTTGAGAGCGTGCCACTGGTCTTGGTTTCAGTTGCCCTCTCTCAAGTCCCCCTTCCCCCCGTTTTTAACCCCTGATGATGGTTACTTTGTAGCCGAAATACGTATTGGGTTTTTATCCGGTTTTTATCTGGGTTCCACTGTTTTTATCCGGCCTTTTAACCGGGTTTTATCGGTTTGACTGGCTTTGGAGAATTTCCTTCGCTTACATCCTCCAAAGATCTGTTTACAGATATAGGATTTGTCATAAAATTCAAACAATCACAATACATTGAAATGGTACAATTATTACATATGAATATCTGAAAGAAACTCATCCACAGAATAGTACATTTTGTACTGAAGAAACTTTTTAAGTTTTAATTTAAAGGGGCCACTCCCTTTGATCCCTTTCAGTTCTTTGGGTAGTTTATTGTAAAGGTGTAGTCCCATAAATTTAGGACCTAGCGATGCAAGTTTTGTCTTAATACGTGGAACATGTATGTCATTGTGCTTTCTCGTATTGTAATTATGATAGTCTGAGTTCTTATCAAATTCACTAATATTGCTTTTTATATATAATAATAGGGTTAAAATATATACACTTGGTAGGGGAAGAATATTAAATTTTTGAAATATCGGTCGACAAGGGGATTTGGGTGGTGCATAGTCGAACAATTTTTTTTTATTTTAAAAATCTTAATGGAATCTGTTGATGTGCCCCAAAAAATAATACTATATAAAAGGTGGGAGTAGATTCCCCCATAATATAGGTTTAAGAGAACTTCAGGACTTAGTGTGTACCTTATGTACCTGATCAGAAAACACAATGAACTGAGCTCACTGGCTAGTAAACTAATCTGTTGCTTCCAAGATAAATCATAGCTAATATGCATGCCTAAAAACTTAGTATTATAAGCTTGGTGTAATACAGTGTCATTCAGCATTAATGGAATATGTTCTTGTGATTTGCGAGTATGATAAAAACGAATTACATGGGTTTTCTCAGTATTTAGGCTAAGTTTGTTTTTTATACACCAGTTATTATACTATTATATATTATTATTATTATATTATATTATTATACTATTATTATTTATACTAAATTACTCCCCACCACTGAGTATAAAGTAAAAGTTTAGTTATCAGGCACCTAAATATCTGGAAAACCCTAATAACCGGCACATTTCCATACATGCTAATACAATTCAACATTCTAGAAACCCGAAATATTCCCAAATTCATCCAGAATCATGTTGTCCAATGGTTCTTAAACTGGGATCCACAGGCACCCAGCAGTAGTCCAGAGGTTTCTGCAACAAAGAAATATAAATAAAAGGGGTCCTCAGATTACTAAAGTTTAAGAAACGCTGATCTAGGACATCCTGAAAGTTTTTGGAGCTTACTGCTTGGTGGCGCTTGAAACAAACAGTTTCCCATTGTGATTTGAACATTCTATTTGGCTTGCGGTAGTTTAATACTTAACTGCTTTTTATCTGCTCATATTTTACCCATCTAAGCAAAGAAAAAGAGTTGTGTTGATTTTTACCTAAAATGGATATTATTAGGCATTTGGAAAAAGATGAAAGTGTTGCTGGATGAATTAAATATTGGTTCTTCAACCATTAATGATATTAAGGAACAAAAAGATGAACTTTTAGTGTTTGTTTCACACTCCAAAACAAACAATAATTAAATTTAATTAAATTATCTTTATTTTGCTTGCCCTATGCATACTCAGTATGTTGGTTACAATGTGGTTTACATTAGCCCATATCCAAATTTTTAGTTTTACTATTGTTATCAGTTGATGAATCCTAGGTAAGTAGGCAGTTCAAATAACTGGAAATTTTTATTGCTCTTCCAAATCCTCATCCATGCCAGATAACAAAGCTATAGTTTGATTCACTCTTCAATTATTTTACTCTGTCAAGAAACTGTAGATTAAGATTCACAAAATTTACTATTGTATCTCTTTTCATGTTGATTATTTTTATTTTTTCTCATTAATTTGATGTTTTTAAGTCCATCGCTATTTCATTTTTTTTTACATCGAACCTCAATTTTCTCGCTTTATGACACCAAAATGAGGAAAAGTTGTAATAATCTTCTTGTTTTAAATGTGCAGACCTCCCCACACATTATGTTATAATATATGTGGCCCTTGCTGCACTCTTGAAGAATCAGTGTGGCCCATTTACTCTTGAAGGTTGGGGACTACTGATATACAGCATTGGTGAGGAACAGCTGATGATTTGATTTGACAAAATTAGCACAGCTTAAAAAGTAAATAGAGGGTAGGATTAAAATATTAAAAGATGTAAACAAAAGTTTGCCATGTGTTCAGCATGATAATCTGCATAAAGCTATGACAGCTTGTTTCTGCAATGAAAAGACTTTTCTGGATAGTCTAGAATTACCACTAAACAATATACCATAACATACAAGTGAATGCACCTTAGCATAATATAGGGATAACAAACTTTCAAGAGGCAGAATGAGCACCAACTTCCTAATCATAAAGACACCCATAGCAACTTTTTTTGCTACAACAGTAAGATGATCTAATCAATCTAGCCTTCATTGATAAGTAGGTCAAGGAAATTTGTTAAAACAGTTCTGAAACTAGCACATCTTTTGAATAATCTCAGCCACAAATACCGTATTTACCCAAATCCAAGACGACCCTGAATCTAAGAAGACCCCTCCTTTTAGCAAAATTTTATGACCTGATTTCTCAATGACTGTATTTGGTGTACAGTAGAAACCCATTTATCTGGTACTCGATGATCTGGACTTCCGGATTATCCGGACCTATAGACGGATGGAACAATAGACATGACAAGTGGGCGAGGCTCAAGGTAATGCATTCTAAAAGTAACTGCATTGTAGGAAATGACTAGACTAACTTTTATTCAGAATTATTTGTGATGAGTTTTATTCTTCTGTTTTGGATTTGGAACTGCATTTCTTATTTAAGTAAAATTTACTATTTCACTCACTTTTATTATTATTTAATGTTCGTCATTTTTGTGGGTTTACTTCACAACCTTTTATCCAGTGTTTAAAAATTGTATTGTTTTATACTGTCTTTTAAAATATAAAATTATATTATTTAAAGCAATCTATAGTTTATCATTTTAGTTTTTAAGATCCTATACGATCTGAAAACAAAAACGTACATTATGAAGAATTTCCGGATTATCCGGATTTTCGGTAATCCGGACCGGACCTGTTCCCATCAAGTCCGGATAAACGGGTTTCTACTGAATATTTCGAACACACGTATTCAGTATAGGTATACTAGTTCATTCATTAATTAAAATGGTTTGTTACAATTTTTTTCAGAAATAAAAAAGAATTAAAAAAATGTATTTTTAAAATTAAGACTTTATTAATTGAATACCGGATCGTAAGTTTGCAATGAAAAATACAATTATTTTATCTCGTTTCATTTGTTTAAAATAAACATTGATTAAACGCGTAACCGTACTTCCTACAGTTCTATGACAACTCGTCGCGGTCATTTCATCGTGCATCAATTCGTCGTGGTTAGTGCGTTGCGCGTCAATACATCTATCGACAAATTCGTCATGGCGTCTCGCAACGAAATTGTCACGACATGAATTTGTCTAGCAATGAATTGACGCGCGATCAATTGACCGCGATGTATTAACGGTATATGACTTCGTACTCGAATTTAAGACAATCCCCGATTTTTGCAAGCTGAAATTTGGGAAAAAACCTCGTCTTGGATTCGACTAAATACGGTAATATAATCAGCTTAAATCTGAAAACGTGTGTGTGTGTGTGTATATATGTGTATATATATATATACGCTGGGCTTCCCTCAACACCTTGTTGCCACCCTCATCACTACCTTTTCTTTTCCTTTAGTTAATATATATATATATATATATATATATATATATATATATATATATAGTGTTAGGTTTATTGACAATATAAATGGTACACATAAACCCAGGTGTGGTGATATATATATATATATTAACTAAAGGAAAAGAAAAGGTAGTGATGAGGGTGGCAACAAGGTGTTGAGGGAAGCCCAGCGGACACTTACCAAGTTGAGGACCAAGCTGGCAGGCTGCTGGGGGCGTCGAAGAGACACGTGAAACACACGAACACAAAAAAACACACGCAAGCTTATCGGGCCTATGCCCTTCTTCAGCGAAAGAGTATCTGCAAGTGACACACTGGGCGGGGAATGACAGGGTGATGTGGGAAGGTTGATGATTGAAGGAGGTGGGGAGTAGGAGGGGTGGATAGCCAATAAAGAGGGAGTGTGGTAAGGGAAAGTGCGAATAACTACAATGTAACAAGGAGACATTGTAAGGGGGCTAATAGGGTTAGCGGAGGTTGAGGCCAGGCGGAGAGAAAGAGTCGAGAAGATGGATATGTGCTAGTTCCCAGTGTCGGAGAAGGGGGGCAGGAGTGTCATAGGGTAAAGCGCGAATAATCCTAACATTGTAGCAACTACTGAAGGGGATATTGTGGGTATTGGCGTGTAATGCAACTGGGAGGGGGCGTCTGAGAGAAACGCTATTCCGGTGACCGTTCATTCGGATGTTTAACGGATTGCTGGTGAGGCCTACGTAAAACGCGGGACAAAGGGTGTAGGTAAGGAGGTAAATGACGTTACGGGTGGTGCAGTTGCTTCTGGAGGTTATGGGGTAGGTGATGTTGGTGGAGGGACTCGAGAAAGAAGATGAGGGTAGGTGGATAGGGCAAGTGAGGCAGCGAGGTTTTCCGCAGGGGTGGGAGCCTATTGCAAGAAGCGTGGTAGAAGTGGGAAGTTCTTTCCTCCACAAGATATTTCCCAAATTTGGGGGCCGGCGGAAGGAGAGGAGCGGAGGATTGGCAAAAAGGTTGATAAAGAGGGACTGATGGGAGGAAGAGGTAAGAATTGGGTGGGCAGCATGAAGGATTGTTTTGAGTGCTTCGTGGATACCAGGAAGGAAAAGTGTCGTAAGAGTGAGTGGAGGGATAGATGCAGGAATAGTGGGTGTGTGAGGATGAGATCCATTGTGGGTAGGCGTCATCGCCCTATGGATCTGTTCGCGGACCAAGACTGGAGGGTAACCACGTTTGAGAAGAGCATCCTCGAGGACAGAGTAATACTCTAGAAGGGATGCTCTATCGGAACAAAGCCTCCATCCTCGACGAGCAAGGGCATAGGGGATAGAGGTTTTGGTATGAAGGGGATGGCAGCTATCAAAGTGGAGGTATTGGAGGCTGTTGGTGGGTTTGATGTGAACACAGGTGCGGATTTGGCTGTCTTGAAGGTAAAGATCGACATCCAGGAATGTGATGTGGGAGGTAGAGGATTGGTGGGTGAAGGATGGGAGGAGAGACGCGAGAGAAAGGAAAGGAGAGAGTCAGGTCCATGAGTCCAAATGAGGAAGACATCGTCGATGTATCTCAGCCACAAAAGTGGTCTGAGTGGAACGTTGAGGAAGAGTCTTTCCCATTCTCCAAGGTAGCAATTGGCGTATGAAGGCGCCATTCGGGTGCCCATCGCAGTGCCTCTAATTTGAAGGTAGTGACGACCATCGAAAGAGAAGTTGTTCAATTTGAGCACCATTACTGCCAAGTCTAATAAGAAATGGGAGGAAGGTCTTGCGTCGGGTGGTCTTGAGTCCAGGAGTTTACTAAGGGCAGAGAGTCCATCATCGTGGGGGATGTTTGTGTAGAGGGAACAGACATCGATAGTGGCCAAAATGGTATTGGGTGGGAGAGGAAAGGGGAGGTGTTTGAGACGTTTGAGAAAGTGGTTAGTGTCTTGGATGAAGGAAGGGAATTGACGAATGAGAGGTTGTAGGTGGGAGTCAACGAAGGCGGAGATGCGTTCAGTAGGGGAATTAAATCTGGCAACAATGGGGCGGCCGGGGATGTTGGGTTTATGGATTTTAGGGAGAAGGTAGAAAGTGGGTGTGCGGGGTTTGTTGGGGATCATTAGAGCAATGGCGGAATCGGAAAGGCCTTCCTGTTTTCCTGAGGAATGAAGATAGGACGAAATTTGGTAGGTGTGGTGGTCTGTGGGGTTGGAAGTAAGGTGATGGTAAAAGGTTTCGTCAGAAAGTTGGCGCTCGGCTTCCTCGTTATATTTGGCGCGATCCATCACAACCGTGGTGGTGCCCTTGTCGGCAGGGAGGATGATGATATGGTCAAGATGTTTGAGTGTAGAAATGGCATGCCTTTCACGTCTGGTAAGATTATCTGTATGGTCGATAAGATCGGAAAAGTTAGGTTGGGAGATTCTGGAAAGGATATAATTGAGGTATTGTTCGACCGGGTGTAGGGAAGGAAGGGTGGGTGGAATGTATTGGGAAGGAGGTTTGAAGATGGAAAAGGTATATATATATATATATATATATATATATATATATATATATATATAGTGTGTTACGTTTATTGACAATATAGATGGTACACATAAACCCAGGTATGATGGTGACAGTATTAATTACTAGCTTATAAAAAACGTGACCGACAATTTTGTAATTTTTTTTGTCAACCTTTCAATATTCTTGCAATTGTTTAATGATCAAGTTCAAGTTATATATTCTTTTCCACAGTCAGCATAAGCACCCGTGACGGGGTTTTAGACAATGTGGTAAAACATCAGGATATCGAGCTGGAGAAATATTAAGGAGAATAAATTAAATTTATATTCCTGTCACTAAAGAACTTTTAAAGTTTCCCGCCGTCGGCCCTCTGAGAATAATTTTTGAAACTATAAAGACAACAGTGATACGTGGACGGTGAGGAGAATTAAGTGAGAAAGTAATTATAGATAAGTGTAAAGTTAATATAATTTAAGCGTGAAAATATTTTTGCCATGTGAAAAAATAATAAAGAGCATCTTAATGCGTAATATTGCATAATATAATAAACTGCAATGGGTCTTTGCAAGTGTCCCAAGAGAATTGTGACGAACTTATTTTGCTATGAGCATCGTGTAAATGTTTGTGAGCATTGTATGGTTTCTAATCATGCTAAGGTAAGACATGGTATTTTTAAATGGAAGTCAAGACTTTTTAGAATTTTTTATCGTTCAAGTCTTATCAAATATTTGTAAAATTAAATTCCAGTGCATCGTGCAGTCTTATTTAAACTGGTTGCACGATAGTGATTACAATCCGATCTGTGAATTGTGTTCAAAAGATTTAGCAAGTGAAGATTGTCTTAGGCTCACATGTTATCGTAAGTTTTCATAACATGGATTTTATTTGAATATTTCATGATCGTTAGGCGTAGGCACTGTTATTACCGATTCTTTTAACAGATGTATTTCATTGGAGCTGTCTGGATCGGTATGCGAGGCAATTACCTTCTACAACAGCTCCTGCTGGATATACGTGCCCTACCTGTAAGGCAATGTTATTTCCTCCAACAAACCTAGTGTCACCAGTTGCCGATGTTCTCCGTCAAGTTCTTGCAGGAGTCAACTGGGCTCGAACTGGTCTTGGTTTGCCACTAGTATGTTTACTCGTATGCGATACCTGAGTCGATATCCATTGGCAAGTTTTTGTGTTACGACTAATACCAAATGTGTGACTAAATCAATTGTAATTTTAGTTGAGCGAAGAGAGAGAGCAAAAACCCTCCGTCGAGGTTCGTGAGGTTTCAGAAGGCGCTACTTCTTTAAACATTACGCATCCGATTCTGGAAAATCCCTCGCCTATGTTACAGCATCCATCTCCTGCTAGACACTTATCTGGACCCCATTCTTCTGCATTTAGTTCAGCTCATTCGGATTCTTCTCCTGGAAGTTCTGTGATACATGTCGACGATAATATTTCCGATTACATTCGATCAGACAGTTTTCCTGTTTCTTCAGGTCAGTACGAGCCCAATTTTCCTCCTGTAAGTATCGATTGTGAATCGCAATACTAATATAAACAAAAATTTGTCCATTCAGATCAACCTCCAAAACGCATTTTTGAAGCATTGGACGTTTCAAAAGGGGAACAATTTGATCATGACGAAAATAAATACAAACGTAGGTCAGCGTTTGAATGGTTTTCACGATGGTGGAAGTAAGTAATTACATTTATTTTTCATCGATTTCGCATACCTATATGTAAAATTAAAAATATTTCTTTTTTCAAGGTAATACTCGATGCAACTGAGTATATATAAGAATACATAATTTCACAGCTTTTGGCAGACACTTCAATTAAAAAATGCCCCAATTTCTATTATGCTTATTAACAATTTTTGTTACTAACACCATATTTATTGGGTATTGGACAATTTGGCAAAAATTATCCTCCTTGCCTTGTGGCTGCACTCCAATTTATAATTTAGGTAGATCCAACTGCCATCAAGAAAACCAGATGCAACATTTTCCTTCTTTTTTTAGAATATTATCAGATATTATCAATGGTTTTTAGATGAGCAGCACCTCTGACGTCCAAATTTTTCATGGCAATGGGAACTACCTAATTTATTAATTTGATAAATAATTCTTTAAATATGAGCAGTTATGTTTGTTTACTTTAATTGAAGTGCTTAGGATTTTACTTAATGGAAAACTTAGCTTAGCTTTATCATGAACACAGTTGATGTTGTTCAATCCAGATGATTCTGAATTGGTCTTAAATTACAGAAATATCTCGAGGCAGCCTTCCAGAAATCAGAGGGGTGGGGGCCACCTTTACCGCCGCTACTGGATGGCAGCTCTTCTACTGGCTATTGGGCTTCTAACCCTTGTCGTGGTGTTCTCTAAGTTGGGAAGAATGGCCACAGCTGATGACCCTAACCTAGATCCACTTCAAAACCCTCACATCCACATAAGCAACAATAACAACTAGTTAATCATCTTTCGATTGGCATCGTCTGTGGCCATTACTAAATAAAGGCATAACCAGACTCTAGTGAGATAATAAAAAAACTTCATGGTGCAGTTTAATTTCATTATTGTGAATAATAAAAGGCACATTTTTGTAAGGCACAGACAGCTCTTGCTTGCAATTTTAATAGTGTGCATTGGTCCGAGTTTTGTCCTTAAAGAAGGGGTTGCCTTACAAATGTGTCAGGGTAATTTTTTAGGGCTGTTCGCCCCCAGTGCTCATGCATTCCTAATAAATTGTAACCAAAGTTATGGCTATGCTTTTGCAATACTGTATGATATTCAACATTAAAATATTGAAAACATTGAAAATAAAACTTTAATAATTTAACTAAATAACACCCAAAATTAGCAGAGCCTTCAATTACTCTGAAAACATTTAGTTTATTTATTTTATTTATTTATTTTATTTGAGGAATTGCAACTTATAAAATAAAAAAATTCACTTAGCCTTGATGAATTCATTAAAAACATGCATGAAACTTGTTTTTTTCTTATCACAAATAATGGTGTATATTTTAATTAAAGGCATTGAAATTTCTGAATATTAAATATTTGTGTGTTCATAAGTTCCAAGGGAGAGCACAAAAATTACCTCGAACAGGAAGTGAACCTGGGTCTTCTACTTGTCAGGCCTTTGTTTTAATAAGTTAATTGGAGTGAGAGCACGTCACATTACATTTTTAAGTTTTTTCCCATGATCATGTTATCCATGGTTTTTTCTCAATGGAATCAAAATAATAAGAATGATGCGTTTTTGAGACTCGTGATATAAATGGTAAATTAAACATTTTGGCAAATGTATATAGTTCTTTTTTAAACAAGTCGATCTTCTGAAGGATTCCAACATCTTGGAGGAAACAGCCAACATGAATGCTATCCTAAGCTCTTCAAGCACAAACTTCAGAAACAGACATTCATTCACTTACCAATAAATACATTCATACTATTTAGAGTAATAGCTCATTTATCATGCACCCATGGGATAGAAGGAAAGCAAAAGGTTGGCTACATTTTGTAAGGAAGGCAAATAGAGAAATTAATACATAGCACAAATTAAATGTATTTCTCAGAATTTTATTGCCTATCACAGCATTAGCTAAAACAATTGACAAGTAATTTGGGAGACTACGGTGAAGTTTGAGTGTGGAAAGAATTCCTTGTTAACCATAAATGATAATATTTATAGGCTCACAAAGAAGGAGAGGGAGGGAGAGACAATATAAAGGATAGCACAGATAAAAAACACTAACAGAAACAATCTGTGCTGTCCATCACATGCCTTTCTCCATGCAGAGTAATGATTATGATTACTCTCAAGTTTGACATCAAGAACAATTATCGGCAATTACATTTGTGAATAATTTTTAAATGCTTTGAATAATATTCACAGTGAAAAATACTTTGAATCACTTTTTGCATTGAAAAAACAATAAGTAAACAAAATTATTATCTGTTGCTATCGATAACAAAATATCAATGTGTAATTCAAACTACTGTTGGCGGCACTGGGATCACTAAATATTTTAAAGAAAATTTGTTTACAAAATATGATGCTAGATGGCAACGGGATCACAATCAAAATTACCCTTGGCAGCGTAGGCAACACACTCAACAATTAGGAAATTTATCAGAAATGTAAACTAAGGTATCACTTAATGTCTTACTTAAATTCAGAGGGATAATCAAAATATCTCTTTAAACTTGAAGAAAATTATATTTACAACTTTAATTATAACAAATATTTACATAATTGAAGTCCTAAAGGAGATATTCGTAAAAAATGGAAAAATTACAAGATGAAACCTCCACTTCCAGTTTACCAATATCAGCAAAAATCTTATCAAGACCTTGATGTTTAAATATAAATCAACCCTCCTATATATAATTTGATGATAAAAAGTAAAAAATCTCCAAATGCCAAAATAAAATTGAGGTACTCCACTAAAGTAAGGTAAGGAAAGAAAAAATATTTGAAAAATTTTAAAAATTAAAAGATTAAAAATTGAAAACATAAAAACCTCACCCATACATCTAGACACTCCAGCTGCTGTTTAGGGGTTTTTTAAGGCAAGCACCAGGGACAGCAGGTCAGCCAACCAAGGTTTACAGAAGTTCCTCCATGCCAGGGACCTTCAAACACACTCAACATTCACACAGATCGGGTATGTGAAAAAAAAACTGCAGTGACCTTTGTCGTAAATAAAAATACAAAACAATCTGAGGTCAAAGAAAATTAAAAAATAGTAAAACCTCGGCGAGGCCGATTAAGAAAAATAATTAAAAGAATAAAAATATCGGGTATGCGAGAAAAGGGAGGTGCAGTGATCCTTGTCATAAGTTAAAACACAAGAAGGCGGAAGAGAACATGAAACATATAAAAAATCAAGTCAAAATAAAACAAAGAATCTGTGAAGCCAATTTAAGTAAAGGAAGGGAGTATGAACTGATACGCATATTTTGGCTACCAAGTAGCACTCTTCAGAGTCCTGAAGGTAAAATACTGGTTGGTATTGATCATATGTTTGGCTACACTTGATTTTTCAGGTCTTCCGTATTTATAGTGCCTTAAATGTTCTTTAAACCTGGTAGAAATACTGCGTCTAGTTTGATCAATGTAGGCTAATTCACAATCTGCGCAATTAATTTTGTAAATGCGATTTTTCCATATATGATGGTTTGTCTTTCATGTTACCTAAGAGGTGTCTTAGTTTTGTGTTGCTGGTGTATGTGATTTGTGTATCTACGGTTTTGAAAATACTGTCCAAGCCTTTAGTTAATTTCGGATAATACGGTAGTTTAATATATTTTTTTGGTTGATCGCTCATAAATGTGGTAATGTCTTTCAATAATATTTTATTTTTGTGTTTTTTAAATAAATAGTCGATGGTGAACTCCCTGCATTTGTGTTCAGTGGCAATCTTCTTTATGTACTTTAGTTCTGTTTGAAAATTGGCTTTGTTTAAGGGGACGTGTAATTATCTGTATACCGTATTGACCCGAATATAGTGCGATGTTTTTTTCCTCAATATGTACCTTTGAAAGTTGCATTCGCACTATATTCGAGTACTTGTTGCATTCGTACTATATTCGAATACTTGTATCTTTAAAAAATAACTGCGTATTGACGCGTTTCAGCGCATATGTTTATAATTGCTACATTGTAGGTGAATTGGACGTTCATGTTACGATGCTACATTGTACGAATATACTCAGTAGGGGTCTGAGGAGACTTGAAAATAGATCAAGGTCAAATTGCAGCAACCACAGCACCGGCATAACTTCACGCAGGGTCGCGACACTCAACATTAGAAAACGAGAACCGTCTAAACGTGGCGTCACATTACCCCCCTTTAGTACATAATTCATGAGTTTACAGGTAATTTGAATGTGTAAAATAGATAAAATTAAATGTTTTTTCGTCTTTTTCTAAAATTCCTTTCAAAATACTTGGGGTCGCATTATATTCAGGCTAATACGGTATTAAGGCATGAAAAGTGTCCAGTTTGTGTTTGCGATGGTCAAAGGAGTTTATCGGTAGGTAATTGTTACTGTGAGTTGGTTTTCTGTAAATGTTATATTCTATTGTGTTGTTTTTGGTTCTGGTAAGGGTGATGTCTAAAAAAGGTAAACCATTGTTAGATTCTAATTCGTAAGTGAAGTTGATGGATGGGAATACACTGTTAAGTCTCCTAAGGAAATCATCTATTTGACAACAGTTTGTGTCAAATACCGCAAAAATATCATCGACGTATCTTACCCATATCCTCGGAACATAGGGGAATTTAGATTTACATATTCCTTCGAAGTAGGACAAATAAGTTTGCGAGGAAAGGGGGAAGGGGGTTACCCATAGTGGTGCCGAAATTGTTTATAATAATCATGGTTAAATAATAAATTTTGCCCCATGACCAGATTTGTAAGAGGTACATATCCACAACATCTGTTGTTAGACCTTTACTGGTTAGCCAATCTTTAAGTATTGAGATGGTTTCAGCAATCGGAACATTTGGGAATAGACACACTACGTCGAAGGATATTAAACTATGTTTTTGGTTCGATCAATGAAATCAGTGTTGTTTTTTACGAAATGTTCACTGAAGAAATTTAAATTAAGGAACTGGGAGTTGAGCCATTGGGATAAATGATAGGTCGGTGAATCAATTGCGGAGACAACTGACCTCATGGGGATATCAGGTTTATGTGTACTTTGGGGAGACAATACAGCTTAGGGGTAGTGGGGTCAGATACGTGCAGTCTGAAAATTTGTTTCTTGTCAAAGAGATTTGTACAGGATTTTATTGTTTCTTTTGTTTGCCGTATTATTGAAGCGAGGGGGTTTTTCTTGACTTTGGTGTAAAGGCCACTGTTTAACATGTTAGTAACCTTGATGAAATACTGTTCTTTGTCCATAATCACTACACGGTTGCCTTTATGTAGAAAATGTTTCAAATCTTTTTTCTTTCCTTACCTTACTTTAGTGGAGTACCTCAATTTTATTACGGCATTTGGAGATTTTTACTTTTTATCATTGTATGTGTGCCATGAAGCTCATTCCCAATTATAATATATAATTTGCTTAGTTATGTATCAAGTGTAATGCTCGACTGAGGCACCACTCTTAAAGAGCCGCTATAAAAGAGAACTATTTATGTAATGCTATGTTTAACCAACTTTCCGAGTAGGTGGAAGACTGGAATTTGGTAGGAATGTTTGATTCTTATAGTAAAAGCCATTTACGAAAAAAATTTCCAAAAATACCCGCTTTCAACTCCAGAAGTTAATATCTATTTCCCATAAGATAAAACGTAAAAATCAAATTAGCGACATGATTCTTTTGCTTATAAAAATTAGAAAAAGTGATCCTCAATATTCAAAATTAATTGAAATCTGGATCGTAAGTTTGCAATGAAAAATTTCAGTAGACATAATTATTTTATCAAGTTACATTTGTTTAAAAAACATCAATTAAACACACAACCCTACTTCTTACTCAAATTTAAGACGACCCTTGATTTTCGCAAGCTGGAATTTGAAAAAAAAACATCTTGGATATGGGCAAATACGGTACTTTCCAGCTGTTTCCCCACGTTGTTTCAAATCACAAATTTGTGTTACCCACTTTAAACTACCATATCTGCCCGAATATAAGCCAATGTTTTTTGTCAAGATCTATCATGAAAAAATCACCCCTCAGCTTAAATTTGAGTTTGAGAAAAAATTTGGGGTTAGGGTTGTCTCGTAGTCACCTATAGATGGCAGCACGTCTCTCATTGCAGTCGTGTTCAAATGATAGTATGTACTATATTTTTAGTAAAGTAAACATTTGACCTACGATGAATAGGTATTAATGAATAAATAATAAAACTAGAATATTAAATTTAGCAATACCCACGTTTTGTTGCTGTTGTTACCTGTTCTTTCGTTTCTAAATGCTATTGGATATTTTCTTTTGTATCATTAAGAATATTTAGCAATTTGTATTATTTTTCATTATTGTTGGAAATAGACTTGAATTAAAAATTGTTTTTGCGACATCGCTATTGCTTTATTTGACCTTTTGTGAAAATGAAGATGAATGAAATTATCCTCACTGAATGTGGAATACTATTAAACAACGCAAAATTATAAATTGGAGTAATATTTCAAATATCAACAACTAAACCATTTCCGGCTCTATTCTTCGATCTCCAATAATGTACTCTAGACCGTGCATCCATGCTCGGCACACTTCAGCATAAAATCTATGAAATTTACTTTTTTGTCAAAATTTTTGGGGGGTCGGCTTATATTCGGACAGATATGGTACTTACGTTAAAAGTATTTATACTTTTAAATAAAAGGAATTAAGGCGTTTATACTTGAAGCAAGGGATGGAAATTCAGTGTATGTAATTTCATGAAATTGCCAACAATGCAGGTCGCTCTTGGTAAGGAAAGATTTTCATTTCAAAAAACCTTAAATTTTCATCTTCAAAACAATTTCATGATCCAGTTCAAATAGTATTTGAAAATCGATGGAAATAAAATGAATTTCCAATCTTCTGGGCATTCTTGGGTTAAAGGCCAAAATTTATGACAATTTTACAATGCAAATGAAAAATGCCCAACATTCATTTATGTGTTATTTAAATGGAGAATGTAAATGATCCTGGAGTCGAACCCATGCATTTCTAGCAGATGTCTACCCAGCTGAAACCTTGTAGAAATCATGCCAAGACAGAAGCTTCATCAAAATGATGCATACCATTCTTGTTTTATTTTCTTTTTTGTATATCGCCTGTCAGAACTCTTGGATTACCAATCTGTACCCCATGCCCCATTTTTAAAAGCACAAGTTTGAATTTATAGTTGAATTGAAATTATGAATCCAATTCCATAAAGTTGTTTTATAAATAAAAATAATAATGTCGCTTGCATTTTATATTGTGTACTTGTTCAAAAAAATAATTTTTAAAATTCTAAAACAGCTTTAGATATAAATATTAAGCGCAAATTTTAAAAATTTGGATGGGGTACAAAATGTGCCCATTGGTGAAAAACAGAAGAAAAATTGTTTGGTAATCAGAGGGTCAGAAGACAGAGAGAGATGCGCCTTAACGATCATTTGTGCACTGCTTATCCCTGCCTTAACACTTCTGTGCGGATGACATCTTGAGATGCCATGGCGTGCCTTCGCCGCTGGTAGGTGTCATCTTAAGATGTCACCGTCTTCGTAACGTTTCTTTCGCTTCCTGGGGGTGCTCCCAGTCTAGCAGATGCGCTCTTTTGCTGCTACGCATTCAGTTGATGCCTAGCGTTACTAGTGGGAGCAGCCATTTTTGATTTCGTGTTTTTGATTTTTTTATTTATCCAGTTGAACTTTAAGGTAAGTAATTCATAATTTTTTTAATGTAGTGATTTCATTTGGCTTTTTTCTAATTTTTTTATGTAGTTACATATTATTATTTTCTTTCTTAATGAGTGTTTTATTTATAATTTTTTTTAGTATATTTTGTTTGTTATTAACATGTTTATTGTAGTTGGTTATATTTATCATCGTAGTTTTTGAGTTCTTTTTATGTAATCTTTCATTTCTGTCATTATAGCTTTTAAAACTTACCTAATTTCTCAGTTCATAATCCTAAAGTATTATTGGCCATAACGTACTTTAAAAAATTTTTACTCGGGTTTTATTATTGCAAATATAAATTCTGTTTTTGTGTTTTCCCAGAGCGTTCAAACAAGATTTGTTTTTATTCTAGGACATTTTTAAATACTTAATTATATTTATGTAAAGGAAGTTTACCCGTGGAATAATTTGATCGACTGTTTATTGTGTGGAAGGTATGTAACATTTGTTGTCCTCTTGTTTAAATTATCAATTAAAACAATGTTTTTGGGCTATTTATGTATTTGGTTTATTTTCCAAGTGTTTTTACGTTTATCAAATTTTGGTTTATCCATAATTAGGTTGAACAATATTTTGTTTTTATTTTACATGATTGTTAATTTATTAAGTGATTATTTATAAGCAATACCTGTACTTTTCTAGGCGGTCTTCTCTATCTTCGTAGGGATTTCTCAAAGGCTTTAATTGTTAAAAGCAATACCTGCTGTCATTTATCCAAAGATTTTTTATTCGAACACTTTTAATGAAAACAAACGAATGATTTTATCATAGTTTCATTAAATACAGCTTTAAATAAATTTTTATCCTATTACTTTTCGCGTCTGCGAAAGAAATGCAAAGTTCAATGTTTCAATATATATTTTAACTTTATTGATTTTCATATAATGTAGTGCTGTTATTCATTGAGAACACAAATCTAATGTTATTTCTCGCATTAACAATTAGAAAATAGAGTAAAAAAGTTACAACCGATTTGTAACAGATCATAAAATAGAAGCTGTTTATGTTGTGCGGGGTAGCCTAGCCTCTTTTCACTCCTGGTGATGGATGACATCGTAAGACGTCATAAATTATTTTTTAACAAAAAGCAGATAAACTCAATAAAATGTATTTCTTTATATCACTGATGCATAAAAATACACTTTTTCAGAAAAAATATTAAAATAATGTACGTCAGCACAGGGGAAGCCATCATAATTTTTCGTACGCATTGAAAGTGTTAAGGTAAATTGGAAGAAATTCAACATGAGCACAAACTGTGTCATTAAACTGAAAAACTGATTGAGATTGGACTGATAGTTGTTTAGTTACTTTCAATATTTATCAAATTCATAACCGAGTAGATTGGACCATTTCTTTAGCAATGTGATGTTATAATAATATTCAAACACTCCATTCTTTAGTAGTATGTTTCCTATCATTAGAACTGGTACAGTGAAATTGATTAAAAAGAAACTTAAAAAAGATTTTTATGATAGCACTATCTTAAAAGCTACTGTAGCAGTTTGTCTCTAATTAATAATTCAAGAATGGAATTAGTGGCTACTCTAAAAGATGATAGTTCAGAATGGAATCAATCCATTAACAAGCAACATCTACATCTGAGGACACCTGTTTGTGATTAGAATTACAATTTTACAAATGAAATAATAATTCTGAGAAAGGCATTAACTCATCAATAAAATTTTTTAAATGCAAGTATGTATATTACACCTTTACAATCTTTAATTCTAAAATACCTTAGTAATGGAGAAACAAAAAAATAATGCACATTAATGGATCAATGGTAGGTTACAGTTAACATATGTGCAATGCAACATCTTATCCTAACTTAAGAAAGTGATGTTTTCACAGTTACTAATTCCAGAAGCAATCAAAGCCAATAACTCAGAGTAACATATTTTCTATAATACTAATTGGTCTCTTTTTAATGTGTTATTTTAAAAATAAATGTAACATAGTTAATCTACAGCCAAAAAATTTATTCAACTATAATTTTTGGTGAAGGGTATAAGGTATAAAGAATCCAATAATTTTCCCAAGAGATGCAGACAAATTTTCCAGTTTCTTTACTTAATGCAAAGAAACTCTGATATAAGAATTAAAAGATTATAGAATCCCAAAAATTATAAACTATATCTCATACCCATCAATTACTCTTTCCATCCATTTGTTTCACAAAACAGGATTCTGCATAGATGGGATAATAACAACTTCCTGCTACTGGGGCAAAGCTGTAGACTTTCTTAGCAACTGCCGAACTGGGTTGGGAATACAGCTCAAGTACCATGCATGATCCTCTCCTGGTGCCGTCGCAAGAACCCCTCCACCGTTGCGGTGCTCAACGCTGGCATGATAACGATAAGGCTCTCCTTGCACCATATCAGTCAATTGTCCACCAATGGCACGAAGAATTGCCTCTGGGGCACAAGTGTCCCATTTCTTACAGCCAGCACTGGCAAACACATAAGCATTAGCCTTTCCTTCCAGCAGAAGCATCACCTGTGAAATAAAATAAAACATTTTAACTGGAACACAGTTGGTGATCGAGGAGTGGAGGTAAAATTAAATCAAAAGATGGAAAGTTGGGTAATTGAGTATTTATGCAGGAGTGTTCTACTAGGAGTGGACTAAACATAATATTGTGGAATTTGAGGAGAAGAATTCTGAACATGAGTGGGAAACAAACCTGAGTCTTTCACTTTCTGGCACTTGCAGAATTTTTCTCCTCAAATTTTACAATATTGTGTTAAGCCTTATGTGCTCATGCATAAATACTAAATTACACAATGTTTCATCTTGTTATTTGAAAGCTTTCTTGAGTTTAGTAAATAGGGGCATTTTCTGCTGTGGCTAAGTGAGGATGTTCAGCAGTGAAGGTCTACTACCTAGCTAGACCTTCCTCACTATAAAATACCCCAATTCGAAAATGGAGAGTTGTGCTGACTTGATAGTTCAGTCGGTTAAAGGTTGGTTTACACAATGCCAGTGGGCTAGCTGCCAGTAAGTGTTTACACGAGTGTTGTACTGGCTTCACTCTATTAGGAATAAAAATGGCAGAAGTTGTTCGCATGGGTGTGGATGTGGTATCTGAAATGCTTATTGAAGAACTAAAAATGAATCATCGGAAGCAAAAACTTCACGTTCGTAGAATGTGGGTGCGTGACTGGATTCAAAGAGGCTTCTGCTTGTTTTTTAAAAGAAGCCGCAGGAGATCCTTCTACTAAAAAGAACCATTTGCAGTTGACCTGTGCTTAATTGCCCTTTTGTTTTTATAATCTGCTTGACTCAAGTTCCACAAACACATCCTTCATATAACTTGACAAATTTCAATGTCTCTTTCTAAATCCACTTAGAAGCCAACATTTTTTACTGTTCTACTGGCTCACTGGCATGCCGAAAAGTTGGAAGGAGACCAACTTACTGGCATGGTGCTAGTTGACTTGCCTATTCACTGGTGCGACCTGTTTGCACAGGGCCAGCAATGCATCATGGCTGCATGCACAACCATTACTTGACTGGCTCCAGTGCACTGGCACCATGTAAACCAACTTTAACCTTTTCCACTCATATGTCGAGTGTGGCTCAACATGGCTAGCATCGGCACTAACTCGTATGTTGATCCACACTAGACACACATTTCATTGTGATGGGATGGGGGTTTTCGTCTACTTTTTTCCAATAACTTTTTTGTAATAATAATAAATTTACAAATGGGGATTGACGAGGTCAGAAAGAGGAGTTTGCTCCGTCAGCCGCCTTGTATTAGCTTCTATTTTCGACCTCTTTTTGTCAGTTCGTTTTCTTCTTTGTTTATGTTCATCAGACCCACTGAAGGCTCTGCTCATTCTTTTGCATAGGACAAAGACAGGTGTAAAGGGACCAGCTCACTCAACCTCTTGGGTAGAGTAGCCTGGTCCCTTTACACGATGAGTCATATATTCCTCAGAGCTTTCACATTAGCTTTGGTGAGCTGCACACTTCTTTTTTTGATGATACATTTATCCTTGTAAACAATCATCATATTGAACACCCTCAGGGATTTGAAGATTCAAACGTTTCTAGAAGCATCTCGGATGTTTTGATGATACAGGATTCTCTTACAAGGAGCACTTTACCTGCAGTTGACTCAGTGCTATATTCGCAAGTAGTCATTCCTTCAGAAAGAATTGTCACTCCTTAGGATGAAAAGGTTTTCCAAAGATTTAGAAAGCAGTTACGATGACTTTTACTTGACTGTGAAGAAACTATTGAAAACTGTAGTAGTGACGAAAGCGAATGCTCTGATCAAGCAGATGAGCATACTGAACGGATCGCTGGTCCTGGTGGAACTACTTAAAGGAAAATTTCCCATGCTTCACCCAAAGATTGGGGTGGATATTCTGACGGTGACAGAGATATTGAATTCGTAAAGACAAAACGATGATGCAAAATTGTTTATACGAGTGACAGCAGTTTGAGAGTAATAGTGATGGAGGTGAAGATGATGTTAGCGTTGAAAATCCTGCTATAAAATCCCATGAAAGTGATGTTTATGTTGGAAAACAAGCAAAAGAAAAATGGAAGGCTGCATCTGTGAATGACCAGGTGCCTAAAAGGATCCATTTCTCCGCTGGACAATTGTGTGTTGGACCACAAGTTCCTTCCTTTATTAGGAAACTTTACGTGAACTAGTTGGAGATTTCTGGGGTGGTACACTAACTCCTAGGGGTAGACCATCATCCACAGATCAAGAACAGCGTTTAGATGGAAAGCTCCGCATAATCATACCTCACCCTAATAAAAAACATAAAGATTGTGGTTTGTTCTAATATAAAAATCGCAGATGGAAGAAGAGAGACAGTTCACATCTGTGAGACATGTACAAAAAGTATCATACGATGAATAAACATAGACTAAAATTAATGTCCGAGTTGAAACATTCTTTTTAATGTAAAAAAATGCAAATAAATAAGTTTATATGCCAATAAAATAGTGCTTTTCATCAGAGTGCCACCGTTTTTAAAATAAGGGATTTTTTAAAATTAAATCCCGAGTAGACTAATGGAATAAAGAAAAATAAATCCAAGTGCAAAGGGTTCAAGCACCTACTCGGAAAATGAGAGACCCAGATTCAATTTCCAGTCAAGTTTAGAATTTTTCTCCTCAAGTTTCACAATTGAAATTAAATCTTCGAGTTTATTAGTTAGGTCAATGGAGCTCTTAACAACATATTCGGGAGAAAGAATTTTAAGGTTATTTAACAAAGAATTCAATTTGGATGCTGATTCAAGAGATTGAGAAGAAACACTTGGTACTACATGTCTAATCAGGATATAAGATTTATGATTTACTGTAGTTTTCAGGATACAGAAATTTTAAGCTAATGGTGGTGCATTATGCTGAAGAAACTAATAATTGTGAGGCCGGGAGAAAATATAATGTGATGGAGGCAAATGTGCAAAGGTGGAAGCAAGCAAAACAGAAACTTGAAGGTGATAACTGAACACGGAAATCATTTAGTGGACCCAGACGAGGTCGATTTCTTGAATTAGAAGAAGAATTAGAAGAAGATTAGAAGAAGAAGATTTTGTTAGCACTTTAAAAAATCATAAATGTTTTCACTTCGTCCGTCCATGCGCAAAATTTTGAAGTAACACGAAAAGCAAGGAAACTGAGATTTTCAGTGTAGTTTTAGATATTGACAGACATGAGCCCTATTGATTTTGGAGTGCGTTCATTGGTTCATTTGCCTTTCAGCAGAATTTAAAAGAACCCTTATGAACTATCTATACAAGGCTGTACTATGATAAAGTTTTGTTTTTTATGTTGCTATAACAATAAAAGCGAGGCCCAAATTCATTCAGTTTACTTTAGAAAATGGATCAAGGTCATATTAAAACCGTTTACCTGCAGTGAGATATGTTTTTAATAACTTTTAATTGATTTTGGATTTTAAGTTATGTTATAAATTCTTAGCTCTAATGAAAATACAATGTTACATTATAATCACGAAGTTTGATAGTAAAATCTGAAATTTGTCGATAAATGCATAAACGTTAAGTATTCCTAAATTTGACATGAAAATTCTAAAAAATCACTTTTAGAATCTGATTTTACATTTTTGTTAACCTTGTTTTCATTTACACTGGCCAATCACCAACCAAGGTCTTTAGTTTCGACGTCATTAATTTAACTATGATGCACCATAGATATTTTGCTTCATTTCTATTACCAAATAAAATTAAACAGCAAATAAAGGAAAGGTAATTTAAATAATCATGATCGTTTATCCGAAATTGTTGAAACCTGAGTCATTTTGGATAATAGATATTTCCAGATGATAAATGTCGCAAGCCATAAAGAAAAAATGTTTTTACCAAGATATGGCAAAATTAAACAATAATATCGGGGAATTAAATGCAGTGAATTTTTAAGCATGTTTCGCTTCCAATCCAACATGAGTGCTTATTTGCTTCTTTCTGTCCGTCCGTACGCATATTCGTTCTCAGCTTCTACCAAACTGATTTTCACGGCATTCAGTATTTAAGGACTTGAGGGCAAAGGCAATTAGAAAAGAATATAATTCATAACCCAATCGGAGCATGCCACTTCACTAGAAACAAAAAAACAAGCAAACTTTTCGTTTTTCATTAAAATCAAACGAAGTCATAATTCACTTTGAACTTAGGCAATTTCTTGCATGGTTATTTAATTGTAACTGAAGTAAATAAGATCTATTATAATTACGAAAATACATTTAATTTTCTTTCATGTGCATGCAGCATTTAGTAAAAGGATTAAACGGGATCATCAAGGATGAAGAAATGAACGTTTATTTATCTTTCATGCGCACAAAACGTTTTTTAAGTGAAAAGAAATGGATGATTTACGATGAAGGAATAAACATAAAGATTAGAAATACTTAAGAGAGATATGTTTTAAATAATTTTCGATTGTTTGATTAATTACAACTGATTAGAAAATAAATCAGTATAATATCAAAAATTTAATATTTCGTTGGCATCAATTTTTCCATGTTTGGATGTTTTTGTTATTTGAATCTTCGGGTAAACGATCTTCTACTTACATAATAAATATTAAGTAAATATTAATAAACTAACTTTATTTTCAATAATATTAGTGTGTATTGTACATCTTTTGCTTATTTAATTTAAAAACGTAACTTCACAACAGTATATAAGGATGATAAAATTGATATGTGACTGCTTCACCTTTTTTTAACTTTTTATTTTTCAAATTAGGTCGCATGTCTTTTCACGTTGCACACACTATGCCATAGGTGTCTGTAGAATTGGAAACTAATAACTCGGCCAATTGCAGCGAAGTGTAATAATTATCTGTTGTTACAAAATGTCCTTTTTCTAAAAGAGGCTTCATCAAACTCATCACTACTTGAGTTGTCATAGGAAGGCTTCCATAGTCCTTGTCTAAAACAGTCCCTTTTCCCATACACACAATCAAAGAACACACAGTCAGATTTTGCTTCAGACAGCACGAATGTTTTAATTCCAAATCTTGCCCTTTTTTGCAGAATGTATTGGACCCATCCCAACCTTCCTTTGGAGACTTTCGTCAATACTTAGGTCCCTTTCCGAGGTGCATATTTCCTGAAATTTTCCTTCTAGATCATGGAGAACAGGCCAGATTTTATTTTACTTAGGGGTGCAGTTCTGCATTGTAAGACTCATTATCACTAAAATGTAAATGTTGTCAAATTCTTACAAATCTCCTGTAGAACATGGTTTGTCCAACAAATGGGCTACGAAATATTGGTCTTTTCGACCAATAATGTTTCTGATAAGGTTTTCTGACAATACTTTGAAAAATTACAATTGCCAAAAAAACCCAAATTTCAGGACTGGTCATGGGTCGCCAATGTTTTTCTTCGCTGGATGAGGTGGGTGGTTTTCTGCAGAGTGACTAATTTGCATACCTATTTGTTTCATTAATAATTAATGAAACAAGTTCTTCATAAAAAAAAGTTCAAAAAACTGCAGCCTGCCACTATCTGGATCAACTTCAAAATTACCTGATGACTGACTTACAAAAGGAAACGTAGGTGGGGCAGGAGGAACAGGTCCTGAAGTATTCTCTTCTTGCCAAGTTGTGTCTTCCGTTGACTCCATTACATCTTTTGAATCGGATGTTGGCTCCTCTTCGGAATAACTTGGTTCCGAGCCTGATTCTTTTATAGGGAAATTTTCAAAGTCATTGATGTCTTCCTCTCAACATTCCATTTTGGGGTATGTAATTGAATGAGTTAACTTCAAAATAACCAAAAATTGCAATAAAAACAGACAAAAAGAAAGCTGCAATGAAGCACTAACATAGTAGTAGGTGTTGTATTTGCTCTAGAGCTCAACAAATAACTGAGGCAAAAATCTCTATGGTCCCTGATGGGAAAAGGGTTCTGTCACATCTGGTGAGAAAACTGTTCAC
The DNA here is from genome assembly GCA_028673005.1 of Tanypteryx hageni. NCBI lineage: Eukaryota > Metazoa > Arthropoda > Insecta > Odonata > Petaluridae > Tanypteryx > Tanypteryx hageni. Next base: position 4,900,766 of record CM054114.1, read on the forward strand.
ACGACATCTGGTCAAGTACCATTTCTCAGGAGCCACGCTGAGCACCTGGAAAAATATTCCAGGCACTAGAATGAAAACCTCTAGGCAGAGTAGGTCTGAGCTATGGGCAACTGCCCAGTGTGCCAAAGTATTGGAGGCACTATCCCAATCATTTATTTATGCATTACTTGCAAGTGAATAAATATTGGATACCAATTTATATTGAGGAACAGACTTGAATCTTGATGGCATTTCTTTTAGCTTTTCATTATCAATAATTTTTACAGAGCGATGAATAAATTAACACATACTTTGTAAATATCTCATCAAAGATTAAAGGAGGGGGGGGCACTGGAGTGCTATCTTGCCCAGGGCGCCAAAACTCCTTGGGCCACCTATGTCTCTAGGCAAGATCTGAGTGTGAATATCTTGAATGAGAAAGTATATTTGTGCAATAAAACAAATTGGGGGTGAAAGCAGAGCTGCAAAGTTGTAAAAAAACATTGACTCTTCACACTTCACAGATGCATTATGTCAGGTTTTAGAATTCTCCGTGAAGAGGAGTTGAATCTGAGTCTGTTCCTGACATCTAGCGGTCAAACCTTAAACCAAATCGAGAAAACTCGGCTGGTACCCTTATGGAAACAAAAAATGGTCTAGCCCAAGTATACTCAGGATAATCAGGATTTTCTCCTCTCATGCATCTGAGTATACTCGGGATAATCAGGGAAGCACACACACACAGCTTATAGGGAACATTGGGCAGGGGTGTCGTCAGATAAGGCACAAATAGTCCTTACATTGTAGCAACCATTAAAGGAGACACTGTGGGCATTGGTGTGTGATGCAACTGGGAGGGGGTGTATGAGATTTCCGCTATTTTGGTGGTCTTTCATACGGATGTTTAAAAGGTTGCTGGTGAGGCCAATGTAAAATGTGGGACATAGTTGATGAGGTAAATGACATTACGGGTGGTGCAGTTGCTTCAAGAGGTGATGGGGTAGGTGATGTTGGTGGAGGGAGTGGAGAAAAAAGATGAGGGTATGTGGATTGGGCAAGTGAGGCAGCGAGGATTGCTGCAGGGATGAGACCCTATAGCAAGTGGTGTGGTGGAAGTGGAAACTTCCTTAATCCACAAGATATTTCTCAAATTGGAGGACCAGCGGAAGGAGAGGAGCAGGTGATTGGTAAAGAGGTAGTAGTGAGAGGTAGAAGTAAGAACTGAATAGGCAGCATGGAGGACTATCTTGAGGGCCTCAATATGATTATAAATAGATGTTTCTTACATATATACGATATAGGATATATGATATAAGACATATAAAACCTAAGGTACTTGTAGAAGTGCTACAGAGCTGAAATTTGGCAAGAAGATAGGTCATTGGGTACAACCTCTGGAAAAAATCTGAAATTCCAGAAAAAGTTATACAGGTAGTTCCCGCTTAACATGAGTTCACTTAACATGAAATTCGCTTTAGCACAATTTATCATTTGGGGAACCTGTTCACTTTACACAAAGAATTCCCAGTTTTACACAAGTTGCAACACGATCCATTACGTAAAAATAAAATAAAAATTTTTTGCCATTAAGGCAACATGTTTATATTTATTCATAAAATACTAGATAATATATAATTTGCAGGCTAAAGTCGAAATAAAACTCGTGCAGCCATTTTTTGTGACATTTACCATGAAAGAGTGAAAGATGAAAAAAGAGAAACTACACAAATGAGGGACCAGTAGATTAAAACACACGAAATAATATTTGGAAGACGAATTCTGATTGTAATGCTTTTTGTGAAAAAAGCATGCTCGTAGTTGTAGATGTTAAACCAAAAACAGTAACAAAACATAAGACATACCATGATCACGACAAATATCAAATAGCTACCACTAAAGTAATGAAAACTTTTTAGATTTGATAGTTCCCAGGTTTGACTCACAGACAGAGCTCATCTTTCGCAAATTCTACTTCATGTTTTTCATCACTTTCAGGTCAAAGTCACGATGTCAGAAAAAGAAAACTAATTCAAACTTTTTGCATTCCATTCAAAGAGAAATTGTACACAAATAAGGGAACACTACACTAAAACACGCAAAATAAGTAACAAAACACTGCTGCCTCCACAGAGGGTAGATCAACTTTCATGAATTCTACTTCATGTTTTTCGTCACTTTCGCAGTTAAAATCGTGGAAAGTACTACGAGAAGTTTTTTTTTCAGATTTGCAGATGCAAATTATAAATTAAGCAATATTCTAAGTATATTTATGTATAAATAAAAATTTATACATCCACTGTGATATGACGATCTCTCTCGCTCAAACATGTATCTCTCACATTTTATTTGGTTTCTTATGGAATTTATGTATTTGCTTAGCACAAATTCGTTTAACATGACTTTTTAGGAACATATCTCTCGTGTTAAGTGGGAAGTACCTGTATTTAAAGGGTGTTTTTGACCCCAAAGTCCAATTTTAAACACCCATAAGAAAAGCATTGAAAACTGTGCAGGGCTATATAAAATTGCTTTTTTAAATTATTCATAATTAAGACACAAGTCGCCACATGCACTGAACTGTGGACGAAAGAATGAAGTTTATTTTTCTTGAAGGTAAATTCAAATCCATGCTGAATTTGTGTAAAAATTTGATTTTAATCATAATATTATGAAAAGTTTTTTGTTTTTCAACAATGAAAAATATTAACTACCATAGTAATGACTCCAATGCCTTTCAATGGGAATTGATTTTCCATACTTACAGAGCATTGATTTAATGCTTTTAATGAGAATCAATAGATAGATATACGTCTTTATTAGGGCAAGATTGAGACTAAACAGTCTCCTCTTCCATCTAACCCATTGTCAGTTACATACAATTAGATAGTAACAAGTAATAAAATTAAAATAAATGGTTACATAAAATGAAGGACAACATAAAATACAATGAAATGTATAGGAAAGAATAGGATTAAAAAAAGATGGGTAATTGTTGTTGTTACGGGGAAAAACTAGGGAAGATAATGTACTATTCCCAAGGAAAAACCCCACTGCAGGAAAACACCCACACAAGAAGGGGAGTGTGAAAAACCAGCGAAACCTACTTATAGCAATATCTAAATATTTGAAATACATATAGTTAAATACATATATAATACATATATGTTAAATACTTAAGAGTAAAGTACACATAAACAGAGTTATACATAAAGCATAAAAAATATATATAAAAGAACAAAATAAATAAGGCATATGAATACACATTAAAACTTACATACAAATAATATGCATACACAATATAATATACATACATAATACAATATAGATACATGTAAATATATCAAAAAAATTAAACCTTTTTTGACGACCTGTAGAAAAATAAAATTGCTTGTCATTTTAAGTTAATGAAAGAGAATGGGATAGGAGATGTTTGTGGTACAAGTGTTTGAAGGTACTTAGGGATGAAGAGTGCTTTATTTCTGCTGGAAAGCTATTCCATAATATACATGCTGTGACAGTGAAGGATCTGTTGAAGATGTCTGTTCTGTGGTGCGGAGTCAGAAGTTTATGGCATCCTCTAGTGTTACAATTATGAATTGTGTTTATGGTGATGAACTCAGTTGATAGGTATTGTGGGGTGTTTGTTTTAATGATTTGATATAATAAAGAGAGGAGAAGCAATTTTCTATGTAATTCGAGATTTAGCCAAGAAAGTTTGAGAAAATATTCCGATATATGGTCTGACTTCTTAAGATCAAATATGAATCGTTGGCAGGAATTGTGGGCTCGCTGCAGCTTTAGGGCAAGCTCCTTGGATAGGTCTTGATATACAACATCACAGTAGTCAAGGTGTGGAACGATTAAGGAAGTAACCAGCTTTATTTTTAGAGAAGAGGGGAGAATTTTATTTAGGCGCCTAAGTGAGTGAAGGGAAGAGTTTACCGTCTTGCACAATTTTATAACATGATTATTCCAGGAGAGTTTTTCATTTATTAGGATACCGAGATTTTTTACAGTTTTACAAAAAGGGATAATTGTGCCATTCATAGTCAGAAGAGTAACTTCAAAAAGATTTATTGACACAAGTAGTTTTGAATATCCGATAATAATTGCTTGAGATTTTATTGGGTTGATGCTGAGAAAGTTATCATCACTCCATTTTTTAAGCTGAATCAGATCTCGGTTAATATTATCTAAGGCTAGGGATAAATTATTAGGTTCGGAGTTTAAGTAAATTTGGAGATCATCTGCATATAAGTGGTGATTACAGTGTGTAAGTATTTGAGAGCAATCATTAATATACAGAGAGAATATAAGAGGGCCTAAGATTGATCCCTGCGGGGCACCCCGGGTTATACTTATCCAAGAGGAGGAGGAATCGTCCGAGATGACTTTCTGATAACGATCACTGAGGTATGATGAAAACCACTTAATTGAAGGGGTAGAGAATCTCATACTGCGGAGTTTTGCCAGAAGGATGTCTTTGTCTAGCGAGTCAAAGGCTTTACTGAAGTCTAACAGTACTAATGCTGTCAATTTCCTGTCGTCCATTGATCGTCGTATATCATCCGTGATTTTTATCAAAGCAGAGGTCGTGCTATGTGACTTTCGAAAGCCTGATTGGAAGGAGTCTAGTAAGCAATTTGAGTTAAGGAAGTCTGTAACTTGTTCGTGCACAAGTCTCTCTAACGCTTTAAAAAGAGTAGGAAGAAAACTTATCGGACGATAATCTTTGCTATCAGATGATAGTGATTTCTTTGGGATAGGACGGATCAAAGCGTAAGTAGTAGTAGTAGTAGTAAGGAGTGATTAAATATATTAGTAATTACTGGTAGAATAAGGTGAATTAATTTGTTGATGAGTAAGACTGGAATGCCGTCTGCGCCCTGAGCTTTCGATTTAATTCTGCGTATGGCTTTAAGTACGTCAGTTTGCGAGACCATCTTGAAATGGAAAGATTGAGAACAGGTAGGCTCATTCGCTTTTAGGTCAAGGCTTCGAATAACGTTGCGTTTACATTCAGAGTCAATAACTGTGGAGGGAGTCGAGAAATTAATATTAAGAGAATCTAGTGATATATTTTGAGGCAAGAAAGAATCTTTAGGCTTACCAATCCCAAGATGACGCAGATTATTCCATAGTACAGATGGTGTTTCTTTCGGACTATATATTGAGTATGCAAATTTTATTTTAGCGTTCCTAATATGCTGCTTAGTTTTATTTCTAAAGCTTTTGTAGGTATTAAAAGTACTTGGGCTTTTGTTTGATCTGAAAAGGCGGAAAATAGAGTCGCGTCGTGCCATCATTAATTTTATATCGGCAGTTAGCCATGGCGCGCGAGGTTTGAAGACACGAATAGTTTTAACGGGTGCATATTTGTCTAACAAGGATAATAGCAGAGTATTAAGTGTTTCAACTTTTTTGTCTATGTCGTCAGTATGTTCTATTAGAACCAGGGAAGAAGGGCAGCATCAGCGAGTAGATTATCATAATCGATGTTCTTAATTTCTCGCTGTGAGATGAACTTCTGTTTATGCTTAGGTGAATTAAGAGAATATGCTAGGAAGATAAGGTCATGAGATGAAATTCCAGGAACAGGTAGCTGCCCATGTGTAATTACTTTCTCCGGATTGGCTGTCACTACAAGGTCAATCCATGTAGATGAATTTTTAGTGTTGTTTGTAGGCATCAGTGGTAGAATATTAAGATTATGGGAAGTAAAGGAATTTTTAAGAAAGGTTGCATCATTATAGTCTGAATTAAGATTCGCGTTAAAGTCGCCGGTTATGATTATGTGCTCGTAATCCTGTCTTAAGTTTGCAATGATGTCGTCGATGTCTGATAGGTGGCCTATTTTTGGAGGACGATATATTATCCCTAGCAAAAGCTTTTTTGAGTTTACTAATATTTCAAGAAAAAGATATTCAGGTCTTCGGGAATACTGAGCGTCACTGGCAGCTATTACTTTGCAAAAGAGATCTTTACGGACATAAATTCCTACTCCACCTCCTCCTTTTCCAACTCTGTCATTACGAAATAAATTATACCCCGGCATTTCTACAGAAGAACTCAAGATTGAAGGTTTCAGCTACGTCTCGGATAAGGTGATAGCATGTGGGTTACTGGGCGGAAGAATTGAACGCAATTCGTTGAAGTGGGCGACAAGACTTTGCATGTTGAGGTAGATGAGTCAATGGACTATATGATATAATATCGTCAATGTCAACCAACTAGATCAACATATGGTAACACATAAAATATTCCATTTATTTCTATATTATTATTATTTTTAGTGTGATACATATTCATTACAAATAGCTTGGTCTGGAGATTGTGTTGTTTTATTTACGAGTTTAGATCTTGGTTTATGGTGATTTTTTTCAGCATGCAAGCACCAACAACGTGTGTGTGTGTGTATATATATCATAACTTGCTTTTTCCTTATGTACATATTTTAATTTTATCTAGTAAGCCCGGCAGAATCAGTATAAGCGACGAAACCGATCTCAGGCTTGGAAAAATAAATTCTCCAGCCCTTTGATAGAAAAAGGTTTTAAACTACTGATCTAAATCAACCAATGACAAAGGATTAAATTCAAATGCAACTTCAATAGCCGTAAGTTAATAAATTTTGTGAAATAATTTTTTTAAATACCACATTTTTTTGATAGTTTGAAATTTTTGAACTTTTATTTCAGCCCGAACCAAGTCAGGTTTTAAAATAAAACTCAACTTGGTTCGAAGTTTTGCACATCTCTAATATATATAAATATATATATATATATATATATATATATATATATATATATATATATATATATATATATATATATATATATATATATATTGGTATGATTGGATAGCAACAAGTTATTGGGATAAGGAAGCCCAGTAAGCAATCACCAATAAGATGACTTCAGGTTGGTGCTGAGGGTGTCAAAGTGGCACACTTAAACTAACACAAAAAACATGGAAGCTTTCGCCAGCACAGGAGAAAGACAACTGATGGCAGTGACACTGGGTGGAGGCATGGGGGTGGAAGGGTAGTGCAGAAAAGTCAGGGATTGGATGACATGGAGAGGGTTGGGGAATGGCAGAAAATGATGCTGTTGCAGTGGCCATTCATGCGGATGTTGAGGGGATTGCTGATGAGGCCAAAATAGAAAGCGGGACATTGGGTGCATCTCAGGAGGTAAATGATATTGTGGGTGGTGCAGTTGGTGAGAGAAGTTATGGGGTAGGTGATGTTAGTTGTGGGGCTGGAAAAGGAATTGCAGGTGGGGTTTATTGGGCATGTGAGACATTGGGGTCTGCCGCAGGGGTGAGATTCGTCAGGGTGCAGAGGAGTGGGGCTGGGGGTTCTTTTATCCATAAAAAGTTTGGAAGATTATATATATATATATATATATATATATATATATATATATATATATATATATATATATAAAATATACATATATATATACATATATATATGTATAACAACTTACGGAAAAGGAAAGGTAAAATGAATATATGGATGTCAACAAGGTGTTGGGATGAGGAAACCCAGTGAGCACTCACCAATCAGACGACTTCAGGTTGGCGAGGCCCCGGGGATGTCGAAGCGACACACGTAAAATAACACAAAAACACAGAAACATCACAAACGTAAAGCTTTCGGAACTACTCCTTCTTCAGCTACAGAGAGAGAACTCATCCTCCTCATCCCAACACCTTGTTGACATCCATATATATATGTATATATATATATATATATATATATATATATATATATATATATATAATACATATATATACATATATATATATATGTATATATATTATATATATATATATATTATTCACATAAACGCTACAATTGGGAGCAGGTCCCGGTGGTAGCGGGTCCCCATCACAACTCAATACATAATGCCCAAATTACATAATAACAACTGATGTACTTAATACAAAAATAACCTTTTTTGATAGTAGTTCCTTTACACTATATACAACTTCTTGACTTCAAGTCATAGGAACTCTCGTCACAACAGCTTAGCTACAAACTACAACATGTTTCATTTGTTATTTGTCCATACAACTACAAAAATTTAGAATAAGTAAATAATCTTCTTCATGAATAAAACAAAATTCGACCATAATTTGACATTAGATAGTTATTTGGAGTACTGTGATTAAATTATAACCCTACTATGTTTATTTACAATAATTAACGCCGCTTGGTGGCGCAAGTCCTATAAAAAAACTAAATAAAATACTAACCTACAAATTCTCATATTAAATATTAAATACTAAAGTTCTTAACAATTTTACTTTTAAATGCTTTCTCGGTTTGAGGAAAGGGCGTAAGAAGTTCTTCAGGTAATTCATTCCAGTCCAATGCTGTTCTATTGAAAAATGAATATTTACCAACATCTTTTCTTCGAACGTTTGTACGAACTTTACACGAGTGATCATTTTTACCTTTAAATGTTGGGGTTTTAATCTTAAGTTTTAGTTCTTTTCAGGCCGGTTTACCGGTATACATTCGATAGAAACAAACTAACCTTTTCACTTTCCTCCTCTTTTCTAAAGTTTCCCACCCAAGTTCCTTTAACATATCTGTTACACTATCCTCTCTTCCAAAACGACCCATAACAAACCTGGCAGGCTTTCGCTGAACCTTTTCCAATTTATTAATATGTATTCTGTCATGAGGATCCCAAACTCCTGAAGAATATTCCAATATAGGCCTTACTATTGTTTTGTATGCTAATTCTTTAGCTTTCCTACTGCTATGTTTTAAATTTCTCATAACAAAGTTAAGTGCCTTGAAACCCTTTGAAACTATACATTCTGCCTGAAGACCCCATGTTAAATCTTTCGTAATATGTATTCCAAGATATTTTATATTATCAACCTTTGGTATTTGTATCCCTTCCATATAGTAAGAAAAATTACTCTTTTCCCTTTTCATAGAGAATAGAATATGCTTGCTTTTCTTAACATTTATTTTCATTTTATTTGAACATAGCCAAGACATCAGCTTATCTATGTCCCTCTGCAGTAAACCTCTGTCGTTTTCACCTTTAATGACTCTATAAATGATGCAGTCATCTGCGAAAAGTCTCACTTTTGAGGATATTTGACTTGGTAAATCATTTATGTAGATTAAGAATAATAACGGTCCTAAAACGCTTCCCTGAGGGACACCTGAGGTGACATCTATTTCATCGGATAAACTATCTCCTATCCTAACCCTTTGTTTTCCATCGCACTACCCTTATATCTATTCCTAGAGCGTAAACCTTAGTCACGAGTATGTCATGAGGTACTACATCAAATGCTTTCGTTAGATCTATCACTATACCTTCCGCTTCCTGGATATTGTCTAATGTTTCTGCAATATCTTCACATAACTCTAGCAACTGGAGCTCGCTAGAATGACCCTTTCTGAACCCAGCCTGACCTTCAAATATCATACAATTATTTTCTAAAAACTTTTGTATATAGTCCGCCAGACATTTTTCCATTAATTTGCAAACAACGGACGTTAGGCTTACTGGTCTATAATTTGCAACTTCTGTCTTATTTCCGTCTTTATAAATAGGTATAACAGTGGCTGTTTCCATTCTAATGGGATACAACTGTTTGCTAAGGTAACAGTAAAGATGTGTTTTAGGTATGGTGTAATCACTTCGCTCCTTAATTTTAATGCTCCTGATGCAATATTATCAGGTCCTGTGGACTTATGCCAGCGCAGACTCTTTAACTTTTTATTAATAGTATTAAAGCTAAACTCAATTCTCGGTCCACTTTCATTTGGTAATCTTACTTTGCCTAAAGCATAAGTTTTCACTTGGAACACTTTGGAGTACCATTTATTAAATTCGTTTGCCTTTTCTAAGTCGCTTATGATTAATGCCCATTCATTATTTTTTATATTTTTAATCTTTTCTTTGGTATCCTTCCTTCTCCGTAAATACTTATAGAAGTTGTTGCTATCTTTTGAGTTTAATATATTTAGTAAGTATCTATCATGCGCGACCTTTTTTTCTTTATTTAATTCTTTTAATAACTGAGTATATGAATCTCGTGATCATCCGCCAGTGTTTAGCTTCCTGTGCGCATCTCTTACTTTCCTTTTCAACCTCCTAATTTTCTTATTGTAAAATTCAGGATCGGGAGTTTTGAATACATTTTTTTGGAACAATTCTCAGTAGCTTCGAAAATTATTATTTTGAATGCATCCCAAATATCATTTACGTTTATTCCGCTTTTAACCCATCCTATGAAATTTTCCCTAAGGTAATTTTGGAAGCCTAGTCTGTCCGCTCTGTGATATCTCCAAATGACTTGCTTACGATCCCTTTTCACGAGGTCAATTACGAACTCCAACTCAGCTAAAACTCCCTTGTGATCACTAATGCCTTGGAAGGTTTCACAACTCACGAATGAGTCAGACGGTCTTAGAAGAAAAATGTCTAAAATATTTTCCCCTCTTGTTGGGATATTGGTTACCTGCTTAAGCCCCCCATTGCGTATGAGGTTGTTTACTAGTTCCTGCGCTTTACCTCCTTCCATAGATGGCCCATCCCAGTTGACCTTGGGGAGATTTAAATCTCCTGCAATTACTACTCCGTTGCTAACCGTTTTTTCATTTACGTGGCTATAAAGGGTCTCTAGAATGTCAAAATTTTCCCCTGGTTTTCTGTATCCGCCTATGATATTTAAGGCTTTATTACTCTTTCTTCCGTATATTTTTACGCACAAAAGTTCATTATGTTCATCAACCCATATTAAATTACTAAGAATTTCATCTTTTACGCATACAAATACACCTCCACCTCTCTGGTTTTGATCCCTTCTATAAGTAGTGAACCTGCCTGGAAAGATTTCTTTAGAATCAATATCTTTTTTAACCAAGACTCGGTACCGACAATTACATCTGCTTCTGTTGCCTCAACTAGGGTTGCAAACTCTTTATATTTATTTAAGATACTCCTACAATTTACCTGAAGAATTCTTATTCCCTTACCTGGATTTTTGACTTCTTTATTATACGATATATGGCCCCCGTCTTCAACGTCTTTCATCATCTTCTTTGTAGTGTCAGCACCTCTGTGGTCCTCTTCTAGTTTCCCTGCTTGGCGTGTTGTATAACATTTTCCAGCAAACTCCCGAATTTTTCGCTACCTCTTCTATTCAAATGTAAACCGTCCCGACCCAAGTCCTTATCACTTAACCAGCAGTTCGGATCCAAGAAACACAAGTTTTGTTTAGCACACACCCAATCAATGCCTTCATTGATATAATCCACTCTTTTATTTGCAACGACCCTCCTTCTAATTATTCCACTAACTACTATATTTGCTTTCTTAAACTTTTTCTTTGCTGTTGCACACATATCCCAAATCAATCCGATGGCGTGGTCTTCAGTCCGAGTACTTTTTATATCATTTGTTCCTACGTGGATTACGATCACTTCTTCCTTCCTCTCCTCACTCAGATCCATAATTTTTTTCCATTTGCTCGGTTTTAATTCCCAGAAAACAGTTCACTAAAACACCAACATTTTTTCACTTCTCTCCAGCAAACCGTAACATAGAATCACCTAATATTCTCACCCTCGGCAGCTGGGCCTCTGGGATTTTATTGACGTGATTTTTCTCGATATTATTCTTCCCTTCATCACATCTGTCCCTGAAGGGGATATATATATATATATATATATATATATATATATATATATATATATATATATATATATATATATATATATATATGAGCAGTTGGTGCTTGCAAACTGCAAGAGCTTCAAAAAATCACCATACACCAAGATCTAAACTCGTAAATAAACCAACGTGATCTCCAGAGCAACAGCACTTCAGTCACGTGGAGCCTATATGTATTAAATAATAAATTCCATGAGTAATCGCAGTATATTTATAATTTTCCATGAAATTAAGGCAACTATCTGTAATTTCCAAATTCTCTGGGAATCGGCTCATGTCCAAGTTTTTGTATTTCAGGTTTCATGGCTCAGATCACACTGCATGAGCAATAAGAATAATCATCTCATTATCCATGCCTTTAGCGTGTATTTGGATAAAAAAATATCGCAAAATAGGTATGATGCCATTATATTTAAAAATTGAAATGAGTTTAAATTTCTCGAAAAACTATGAAAAACAACATTAAAATACTTTTCATGTTTTACCATCACTGCTATCAGGGTTGCTTCTCCTATTGTGATCTCTTATAGCCCTGGAGAAAAACAAACCTATTTGCTCCATCGTACAGTCGATAAACCAAATTTAATCATGTTTGTGCTTTCAATAGTATGTGAGAATTGCAATTATCTATGATACCCTCAATCATAGTGTGTGATGCAATTAGTGTTTTAGATACAGTAAAATCTTACATACTATCAGTAGAAAATATTGGTGATGATGTATTGGTAATATGCATGATATTGAAAATTAGAATAAGTTAATTTATATACATACTAGTAGAAGGTGCTTGCATACTGCAAGCATTTCATCTCACCTTGAAAAATCATTAATTTTTCAGGGAGATATTTCATCATGAGAAATATTTCTTTAATTCAAATATTTCTCCTCGAGACCGATTTTCGTTTTTTCCTTATGGAACAATAATGGAGTAAAACAATCGCTAATTTTACTATTTTAGGAATATTGTACTTTTTCAACATTGAGTTCATAATGCCGCACATTTCTGGCAAATTTTAAATTTCTAGCACATAAACCTTGAAAATTTGTTTTAACAATTGCAAATTTTTAGCGGCCGCATTGTTGCACTTTTTCAAGATTTTCGTTTTTTCTAGTCGGTTTTGCACAAAATCCTACCTAAGAAAAAAATTTCGAATCTTTAGCTCATCTGGAAAAATTCGCTATTGTTTAAACAAATTTCCGAGGTTTATGTATTTCCTAAAGTGCTACGGAGGTGAAATTTTTTTAGGGGTAGGATTTGTAAAAAAAAGAATAAGGGATTATAGAAATTTTGATATTTTAATTTGTTTGGCAATTAAAAATTCTTCGTTTAAACAAATAGGTAACTGTTTAAGTACTACGGGATGAGCTAGGATGCTTAAATTTTCAAGCAATTTACAGAGTAGAGCATTTGCACAAATAAACATTTGAATCTCTCCATAAATATACTGCGACTGCCATTAAAAATGTTTAAAATTTAAACAATTAGAAAATTATATTTCACTTCTAGGAGTGCTACAACTTTAAAATTTGGCAGAAATGTGTAGCATTAGTACCCCATAATGAAGAAAGTATAAAATTCTTAAAATTGCAAAGTTTGGGGATTAGTTTAATATATTATTTTTACATAAGGGAAAAACGAAACTCACTGGGGAGGTGAAATCTTTAGAATTAAAAAAAATTTCTATTGATGAAATATCTCTCTGAAAATTTAATATGTTCTTCAGGGTGAGATGAGATGCTTGCAGAATGCACCAACTACTAGTATGTTATATATATCCTCCTCTGTAAGATATGTTGATATATAATGATAGACGTTCCTTACAGAGGAGGAGGAGGATATAGGAGGATACTAATGTTTAGGCACTTGCAGATGAGCTGGAGGTTCGAAATTTTTTTCTTAGGTAGGTCTTTTTGCAAAACCGACTAGAAAAAATGATACTCTTGAAAAAGTGCAACAATGCGGCCGCTAAAAATTCGCAATTGTTTAAACAAATTTTCAAGGTTTATGTATTTCCGCATGAGTTACGGAGCTGAAATGTTTTTAAGAGGTAGGATTTGTGAAAAAACGAAATAGGGACTATACAAATTTTGATATTTTAATTTGTTTGGCAGTTAAAAATTTATAAAGTTTAAACAAATAGATTCTTTGAAACTACGCCGCAAGTGAGGGAGCTGAAAGTTTTAAATTATTTAGAGGTTAGTCTATGTAAATGAATAAAGATTTCAATTTATCCATAAAATCGTTATTTTGGACGTTAAAAATTATTTAAATTTAAACAATTAGATAAAAATATTTTCTCTTCTAATTGTACTATAAATTTAAAATTTGGCAGAAATGTGCGGCATTATTAACTCAATGTGGAAAAAGTATAATATTTCGAAAATTGCAAAAATATGTGATTGTTTTACTCCATTATTGTTCCATAATGAAAAAACAAAAACCGGTCCAGAGGAGAAATTCTTGGAATTAAAGAAATATTCCTCATGATGAAATATCTCCCTGAAAAATTAATGTTTTTTCAAGGTGAGATGAAATGCTTGCAGTATGCAAGCACCTTCTACTAGTATCATTATATATCGACGTTCCTTACAGATGAGTAAACATATATATAACATAATATGTTATATTATTCTCCTCCTCCTCCTCTGTAAGAAACGTCTATATATAATGATGGGAATAAACTTGATGTTAATTCAATTAAAGAAAAATGAAAACAATATAATTCCGCAACTCAAATTATCTATAACTCAAATAATTTTTTGTTTCTTTTGAGATTCGAGTAATCAAAGTTCCACTGTATACATACAAATATTTAAAAAGATATTTCCATAACTTGAATTTTCTATTACCGTAAATACCCACGTATAGTGCACACCCTCGTATAACGCGCAGGGGGTTTTTCAGCCTCGTAATCTATTATTTTTCTATATACCTGCGTATAGTGCGCACAGATTTTTTTAGCGTTATCGTTCCAGAATAAAGTAGATGGTGTAACGTGTTCTAAGGCAATGATTGAATTATTGGTATTATGTATTGGTAACAGAATGAAAGTGCGAAATTAAATTTTCGAATAACATTCCAAAGGAACGCCAACTAACTCAATCATTACATTGTTTACTTACAAGGTGATATTAGGATATACGCAATAAATCGAATTATATTAATATCATAGTATGGCATATGACACTCTTAGAGCTAATAAAATGAAGGTATGTCGAGAATCCTATTTTTTTACATACGTTTTTGTCACGCCTGAGGTGGACGGGTTCGCCCAACCTTCAGTTTTACCCTTATTAGAACACTCTGGAGCATGTAAACACGATAGCAAATAGCCATAATTAACTACAGACTCTAAGAATCAAGAATAAATCACGTATGAATGCTGAGAGAAAGGTAGGGAACGATAACTTTATTTAGTTCTACAAGAAGCATCAACTCCCAACGTACTCAAAAGGCATCAGCTGTCATTGTTTCTAATTGTAAGTAGTACCAGTACCTCACCACCAGGCTGGGTGCCGGTGTAGGGGGACGTCATGCGTAAGATGCCGATTTTGATAACAACATTGAAGAAGAATGGTCCAGTGACGAAGTATTTCTTGGTTTTTAAAATGAATAAATACTGAATTCATTCTTTTCATATCTAATTAATGAATGTTTGTAGAATTAATTAGTTAATTTTAACTATTATCTATCTTACTTTTTGTAAAAATCACCAATAAAATTATGAGGATACCCGGGTAGTAATTACTGTGCCGAAATTGTGGAAATATGGGGTCAAATGAAAATAGGAAGATTATTCACCCTCGTATAACACGCATCCTAATTTTAAACTCAAATATTTCGAAAAAAAGTCCGCATTATACACGGGTATTTACGGTACTAGAATAATTATTACTTTTCCTTCGAGTTATTGAAGTTCAACTGTAATTTGTTATGGTGGCATTAATTTCCATTAAAAACATTAAGTCACTGCAATCGTAACATATAATATCAGATCCATTTAAAAGCATTGAGGTCGTTGCCATAGTATTTAAAGATTTTCATTGTTGAAAAGAAGAAAAAATTCACACTTATTTCTGATTAAAAGCAGATATTTACGCTAATTCGGTATGTATTTGAATTCTGCTTTCAAAAATTAAGAACTCTGTTCTTTCAGACAGACACACACTTTGAAGATCATCATGAGGATTCTTAATAAAAGGCTGGAGAAAAAGGCAGAAGAAATGCTAGGGGAAGAACAATTCGGTTTCAGAAAAGGACGAGGAACTAGAGATGCTATAGGGGTAGTTAGAATCATATCAGAAAGGGCAATAGAGTACAGTCATGATATTTGCATATGTTTCGTAGACTGGCAGAAGGTCTTTGATAGAGTAAATTGGGTAATGTGGATGAAGATATTAAAGGATATAGGTGTAGACTGGAAAGACAGGAGACTGATTAGGAATCTATATGTTAATCAAGTTGTAAAGGTCAGGTTGGAGAATAGGGACACCTGTGGAGTAAATATCGATAGAGGTGTAAGACAGGGCTTCTGCCTATCACCGACCCTATTCAATATATATGGAGAAAGTCTATTGCAAGAAGCGTTAGAAGGCACAGGAGATTTCAAAATTCAAGGAAGGATTATAAGAACAGTAAAATAATTTGAACTTAAGTATTGGAGGAAAGCCTTTAGAACAAGTTTCAGACTATAAATACCTTGGAAGCATCATAACAAGAGAAGCAAAATGTATGGATGATATCAGGACTAGAACAGGAAAAGCAAAAGCAGCTTTCAAAAGAAAGAAACACCTACTTAAGGAGAGTATAAGGGAAGATATCCACAAGAAGTTTATAAAATACTATGTATGGAGTATAGCTTCGTACGGGGCAGAAACAAGGACGCTAAGGAAAATTGACATAAAATACTTGGAAAGTTTGAAATGCGGATTTGGAGGAGAATGCTGAAGATAAAATGGACAGATAGGATGAAAAACGATGAAGTGCTATGAAGAGTAGGAGAGAAGTGAATGATTATACAGACTATTAGGAAGAGGAAGGCAAACCAGATGAAGAGAGGAAATACACAGAATGAAGGAGTAGAGGAAAAATGGAAGAGAATTAAGAATGGAATAGTAAATGTGGCGGAAAGGGAAATAGAATACAGGAAAGCCAAAAGAGCTAAGAAACCCTGGGTAACAGGGGAAATGATAGCAAAGATGGAGGAGAGAAGGAGATACAAGAATGTAAACACAGAGGAGGGGAGAAAGAAGGAAAAGTGGCTGGAGGAGGAGTGCAAGGAGATACAAGAGCTCGAGAAGAGGGGAAGGTACGACCTAGCGTATCAGAAGGTCAGGAGTATTACTTGGGATGGACAGAGATCTGGAGGAGGAGGCTCCAAAGAAATTGAGAGCAAGGATGGTAGGATACTGAAGGAGGAAAGGGAGGTTATGTGCAGGTGGAAAGAATACATGGAGGAGATGTATAAGATGAAGGAAAAGTCAGCCGAGCTGGAAATTGAGGAAGAAGGGGAAGTGGATAGGGAGGAGATGGGGGAGGCAATACTGAAGGAGGAAGTAGTGGCAGCTATGAAGGAAATGAGGGAGGGAAAGGCAGCAGGAGTAGATGGGATACCTGTGGAACTGTTCAAGTGTCTGCAAGACGAAGGCATTGAAGAGGTGAACTTGTGCAATGCAATATATGAGAGTGGAGAGTGGCCGGAGGAGTTCGTCAGAATGGAAATGATACCACTACCTAAAAAGAAAGGGGCAAAGAAGTGCGGGGAGCATAGAACTATTAGTCTGATAGCTCACGCGGCCAAGATAATGTTGAGAGTGATGAATAGAAGGTTGAAGAGGGTAATGGAAGAGAATGTAGCAGAAGAACAATTTGGATTTAGGAAAGGAATGGGTACGAGGGATGCCATAGGGGTGGTAAGGATGATTGGGGAAAGGTATTTAGAACGGGACAAGGGTATCAGTCTGTGCTTTGTGGACTTGGAGAAGGCTTTCGACTGTGTGAGGTGGGAAAGAATGATGGAGATATTGAGGGAGAAGAAATTAGATTGGAGAGACAGAAGGTTGATAAGGAATCTATACAAGAGACAGGAGGCGGCCATGAGGATAGTGATTCGAGATTGGGAGAGGAGTTAGACAGGGCTGCTGTTTGTCACCAACCCTGTTTAACATCTATACTGAAGAAATGATAAAGGAGTGTTGGGAGATGAGCACAGGAGTAGGCGTTGGAGGAAGAATTACATCGTCAATTAAGTTTGTTGACGACATGATACTGTTTGCTGTAAGGATGGACGACTTGAGGCAGATGCTACAGAATCTGGTGAGCATGGAAGACAGATATGGGTTGAGAATAAATGGAAAGAAAATGAAAGTAATGAGAATAAGGGGCGAGGAAAGGATGGAAGTGCAGGTGAAGGAGGAGAGGATAGAGCAGGTGGAACAGTACAGGTATCTTGGTACGTTGTTGACAGTGGACTGGAAATGTGAGAAGGAAATTAAGATGAGAATAGGTTTGGCAAAGGAAGTGTTCAATAGAAAAAGGAAGCTATTTAACAGCAAGATGGATTTGGGATTGAGGAAGAGATTGGTAAAGTGTTATGTTTGGAGTGTGATGCTATATGGGTCGGAGACAGGGACATTGAAGAAGAGAGACAGGAAGAGGGTGGAGGCATTTGAAATGTGGGTGTGGAGGAGGATGCTGAAGGTTAAATGGACTGACAGGATTACAAATGTGGAAGTGCTAAGAAGAGTAGAAGGGGAAAGGAGTTTGATGGACATGATAGTGACTAGGAAAAAGAAATGGATAGGACATGTTTTGAGAAGAGAGGGATTACTGAAGGATGTTATCGAAGGAACGGTGGAGGGAAGAAAGAAAAGAGGAAGAAGAAGAATTAAAATGTTGGATATTCTAAGCAAGGGAGGAAGGTATGGGGAGATGAAGAGAAGGGCACAGGATAGAAAAAGGTGGAGGAGGAGCACCTGAACCTGCAGATATGCAGAACACTATTTATTATTATATTATTAGGAAGAGGAAGGCAAACTGGGTTGGACATTACCAGAGGAGAGAGAGTATGATTAAAGACCTGTTAGAAGGAATACTAGATGGAAAAAGGGAAAGAGATAAGAAAAGGTTTCAGCTGATAGACGATTTCCAAGCTGCAAAAAACACTAGCATTAACTGTGGTTACATTTCTTTTACTAATTACATAAGAAATGCATAACAGAAAATCAAAACCTAGCGTAATCAAGTCATAACATTTCTTTTAGTAATCACGTTCAAAATACACAGCAGAAAATCTTATGTTACAAGATGATAGCAATTCTTAGATTTACATTAAAAATTCGTAATAAACAATGAAAACCTAACAAAACAACAGTTCCTTAAATTACATTCAAAATTTAAAGCTAATAGCCTTAAATCATTAAATATTTGGGTAAAAAACCAGCAACCTCATACACAAAGAACGAACATTTTCAATGTCATACTCGTAAAAGTTATGAAAAACTAAACACAGGATGATTTTTCATTAGCCAATAATTTCTAATTTGGCCACTAGATGCCAGCAACTTTGACAGTAATCGAAACAATATTTATATATGCACACACCCACTCCCTGATTAAGGCTCTTAACTGGTGCCAGAAAAATCAAGTGCCAACTGAAACAGCGCTTTCGGAACATGTACTTCCATAAGAAATGATGTTATAAAATTTAATTCGTTCCCGAGATTCTATTAATGGAAATGAAAATAGGTACTATTATATAAATAATACACCAAAGTATTCTTTGTTAACCATATTACGTAGCATAGAATAGGTCATCATTTGCATTGGAATTATCTTTCAAATTGAACAGTAAAATTTGAATATAATTGAAGAACAGAATGCATTTATTGGAACATATGTTGATCTCAGGCTGAATAAATCGTGCAGGAGCATTAAGGAATAGGAATTAGAGTAGAAGAAGATACCTACATCTACTTATATCCAAAGGGTGAGGCAATAGTCACTGTACAGCAACAATTTTATTAACAAAAAGAAAATTGGAACATAATAACATAAGCATCATGACATTCATGACTGAAGATACTGTTCAATTAAGAGAAGGCATCCAATAAGACAAAACAAAATCGTATATCGAAATGATCGAAACCTTACTACATTTTGATAAAGAAATATCGATTTATAAAAGAATTATCACATATGCTTGATAAATAAAGGAACATTTTAAAAAAAACTTAACAATCAAAACGGGAGCGATAAATAAAAAACAAATGTTGGTGCTCTCCAGCTTTTAGTCGCCGTAAAACCTCTAATTTAACCTTGAGAGTTAAGTTTTTCCTCTTTTTCTCCTCTGACCACTGGTTATCACTCATGGTCTTTTTATTTAAAGGGAAAATATAATTTAAACAAAGTTCAGTCTATATTTTGACCTACAAAAACATCAACAAGTGTACACAGAACCATCAAGCAACTGCAAATACTGACATCTTGTGTGTTGTAAATGCACAGAGGCGCTGCGCAGTGGACTTCTTAAATTACACCAAAAAATTTTGAAGAGCGTTAATGTGGAATGGGCGAGCTCAATTCGGAAAAAGGTATTAAATTATTTTCAGCATTAATGTGGAACAGCGTTAAAGTGGAGAGTGGGTGTGTATCTATATATATATAGGGATTTTTTTCGGCCGATACGCATACTGGTTAATATCTTATATTTCACACTATAACTGGTAAGCTAATTTGATTTGTGCACAATCACATGCCATTGTTATTTTTATGTTGCCAACATAAATGTAATTTCTTTAGTGACTTTTTGATTTGTTGTGCTGCCATACTTATTTTTTTTATAGTTTCGTCTCGGGGTGTGAAATCTTCATAAGAGATCAGATGACCCAACATCACCTGGTACTGTGAGATTCTTAATCACTAAAACCCACCCCTCACAACTACAGCTCACTGAGAACAATAGTACCCTTAGGGCCTTGATTCCAGGCCTTACTTATGTCAACTAAAAAGTTCACGTTTGTGTTTGTATAGGTTTTGCTGATTATATTATTATTTCCTGCAATTGTATTTTTTAATTTTAATTTTGTCCTTGCATTAAAATGACCCAAAGAATAATGGAGCCATGGCCCTACCAAAATTCACAGAAAGAAAAAAGCACTATAAATAATTGTTTTTGAACAGATTGATTTCATTTTTGAGTCTTGAATAAGTTTAATTTGTTGTGAAGCAACAATACTCTGGGCAATAAGAGAATTTATGGGAGGAGTGGGCGGCGTGTCCGGTGGGGAGTTCCCCCACTCCAATGGCCTAGCCTAGCTGGCTTAGTCACAAGACGTGGAACTCATGCGCACTGCATGCTTTTTTTCCCATCTCCTACCCTCTCCCGCACTTGAGAATATCTACCATTGGGGCCAAGATCTGTTTGGCTCGGCTCGGTTTGCTCGGCTGGCTTTCAAGCAAGTAGTTCAATGTAGTATTGCTGAGCGAGAATGTTTTAATTCTCCACAATGAATACGATAAGTGCTTTATTAAAACAGCCATTTTAATCGTTGTCTTACAATGATAAACTTGAAATAAAACGAATGGGAAGACCCTTCCCTAATTTGCATTTAGCTAAAAAGCAACAGTGTGCCAACAAACATGAAAGGTGTTCTAAATTTAATCCCAATATTTATTCGAAGAACAATTGGCTGTGCGGATGTGATGAAAAAAATGCATTTTTTTGTTTTCCTTGTGTTCTTTTCCAAGGAGATGTCAGCTGGTCGAGGAACAGGATTTCGGACTTGGTACACATTTGGGAAGGGCTCACAAAAAATCTAAACAACATAGGAACATGTTTTGAGTTTATCATTGCCGGGTAAAACAAATATTCAAAATCAGTTTAACTCACAGTATCGGCTAGCTATATCTAAACATAACGAACAAGTAGATAAAAATAGGTACGTAATAAATTTGATTATAAATTGTACATGTTTTTGTGGGGCATTAGCATTGAGAGGGCATGATGAATCGGATGAGTCACAAAATAAGCGAGTTTTTCGTGAGTTAATCCAGTTTAGTTCTGAATTGGATAAAGACTTAAAAGTTCACTTTAGTCAATCAGTTGTGTTTAAAGGTACGTCTAAAACTATACAGAATGAGTTGCTGGAATGCATGTTAGAAATACACCACGAAGAAGTTCGCAAAGAAATTAAAAAAGCAGATTATGTAGCATTGATAGCCGATAAAACTACTGATGTGTCATGTGAATTTCAGTTAGTCATTGTATTATGTTACATAGTAGGCGGAAAACTGGTAGAAAGGTTGTGGAATTTCATTAATCCTGACGGACATGATGCTCATGCAATCGCAGATTGTATTTTAAAACAACTCAACCCCCTAATTGGTGACAGTCCGAATAAATTTATAGCACAAAGTTTTGATGGTGCTTCTGTTATGGGGCCTAAAATTCAAGCTCAGGTAAAGGTTTTCGAAAACAGGAAAAAACCTCTGGATTTTACAATAAAGAAGCTGATCGTGCTGTTGATAATATTAAATTCAAAGGCAGTGCTCTTCACAGCTCAATCGGCCAAAATGTATCGTACTCCATCAATACGATTGAATTTTGACAGCTTGAAGGAACGCATGGAAAAACACTTGCTTTCCGAGAAAGACAGAATTGCCAGAATGGGCCAAAGTTTTGAACCTTCAGTTTTGGCCGGACAATGCCAATGAAAATTTGACATTTGGTGAAGTCAAACTGCACAACTTATGCCCGAGATTCTGAATAGCAGAAAGGCAAATCATTTGTGGGTTCCATCAGAGCTAAACTGACAAAAAAATCTCTTCCTCCATCACTTCTTTAATCAAGATATTAAATTGCATTCCAATCTCAACCAGTGAATGTGAGCGAGGGTTTAGTCAAATGAATTTAATTGTAACTCGCTCAAGAGCATCTTTGTTGACCAGCACTACTGCTGCTTTGCTATTTAACAAAATTGTGGGTTCACCTTTGCGGCTGCTCAATCCCACAACCTACGTCAACTCGTGGTATTTCCAAGGTCACCATCTCACTACCAATATGCACAGCAAAGATCGACAGCAAAATGATGCAAACGAGAACATGCCTAAGACTCATATTTGGAATTTGCTTTGATAAATAAATCGATATCATTACTTTCTATGTTAATTATTTTTTAGTCCAATGTAAATTAACATTACGTATGTAACTATCAGAAATTATATTATGAAATAAATTTCACTCTTTTATTTGGAAAACCCTTTTATACTCCCTCAAACTAAACATGTGCCAAAAATAGTTAGCAGTCCTAATTTGATAAGCGTACTGTTTAACTTTTTTTAGAAAAAAAGCACTATATATATATATATATATATATATATATATATATATATATATATATATATATATATATATATATATAGTAGCTGATGAAGGAATAAATCCGAAAGCTTCTACGTTTGTGATGTTTCTGTGTTTTAGTGTTGTTTTACGTGTGTCGCTTCGACATCCCCGGGGCCTCGCCAACCTGAAGTTGTCTGATTGGTGAATGTTCACTGGGTTTCCTCATCCCAACACCTTGTTGACATCCATATATATATATATATATATATATATATATATATATATATATATATATATATATATATATATATATATATATATAACAACTTACGGAAAAGGAAAGGTAAAATGAATATATGGATGTCAACAAGGTGTTGGGATGAGGAAACCCAGTGAGCACTCACCAATCAGACGACTTCAGGTTGGCGAGGCCCCGGGGATGTCGAAGCGACACACGTAAAATAACACAAAAACACAGAAACATCACAAACGTAAAGCTTTCGGAACTACTCCTTCTTCAGCTACAGAGAGAGAATATATATATACATACATATACATATATACACACACACACCATATTTACCTGAATATAAGACAATACCTACAGGAACCATCAACTGCAGTTGAAAATGAATAATTTTAAGAAATAAGCAATGAATGTATATTTAGGAAGTAAAAAAAAATAAACTGCCAGCAGCAGAAACTGATCATGAGCAGGCAGGCTTACTTGCCTTGTGACCAGCTCCCCCCACCCTGAGCACTTCATCGGGGGATAATGCATCGAGAGCAGATTGCACGGTAGCATCCAAGTGTGACCTAGTGGTTGCGATGACTCTCCTGTCTTTTGGAGGGGAGCCAACGGTGAAGCCCCCCCACCCACAGCCCTCTACTCCCCAGATTGTGCGGCCCAGTGGAGCTCCCTCTTTGAGGTAATTGTAATACGGTTGGTGGATCACACCACCCACTGCTTTTTCCCCCACTGCTACACCAATCAGCACTGTCACATGGTCTAGAAGACCTAAAGAAGGAAACAAATTGTATCTATTTCCAGGAAATTTAAAGGTTTTATGATCAAAACATTCTTTTATAGTCTATGGGACAAGTAATATCAAATAAACATGAAACTTATCATAAAAATGAACTTACTAAAATGTTTTGTAATAGACTCCAGTTGGACAATATTTAACAGCATTTTAGCAAGCAACAACAATAGTTTGGTAAGAATCTAAGAACAATGGAACTCATTTGCTGTTTTAGGAAGTCTCATTAACATAATATTTTTCAGATTATCTTTAAATGTAAGATAAGCTTGAATTATTAATAACATAACAATAATTATTTTCCGAGGTGCAATTATTGTCCATTAATAAAAAAATAAAATCTTGAGGTGAACAACTTTTAGGATTGCTTTTAATATACTGTCAAGTAAATTGACTTCAAAAGATGAGAATAGATGCACCACAATGCGCAGCTGTGGCAATCTTTACTAATAATACATTAAACTTACTAAGACTAGCTTAGAAGTGAAAAATCAAAATTTTATAAATCACAAATTATGTTATGCATAGATTTTGGTTAGTATTTTAGTTTTATTAGTAACAAAATTCATTTCACTTGTATGTGTCCAACGGGAAATCATAAAAAAGGTATATTAAATATTCAAAATTTTTAAAACATGTAATGCCATTTCTTGTCACAACCATTTTTGAACTGCAATTTCTGACTGCCAAACCATATACGATTGGTTCTCAGCATTTATCGAGATTATGTCTCTGAAAGTTACTGAGAATGTCAAAACCACAAATATTTAAACTAAAAGCTTATGGGACAAAGGAAGTGGCCCTAGTGAAGATGCATGGCTGGTAAAAATACACACATAACAAGTGCAATTTCCTAAGTTAGTTATGAAATATGCAAGATGAGCAAAAGTACATGGAAACATTTAGATCAACTGTTTTGGTGCATTGGGAATATATGGATTACTCTTGCAATTTAAAATTAAGACATCCAATATCACAACAGCGGTTAAAAACAAGATTGGAAAGGTATACTCCATGTTGGAATACACAGAGTTTCCGATGCGTTCTTTGGGATTTCACAATGTTCTCAATATTTTTCACTCAGATGAGTATTTAACAAGAAGCTAGCAAGGTACGTTGTAAATTACATGTAGATCTTCATGTGAAGTAGTCGTAATTATTGTATGATTTTAACCAAAATTGGAATTGGTTGACCAATTTTAGCAAAACACCCCAATACCAAATTTCATCAAAATAAGTCTAGCAGTTCCCGAGTTGAAACAAAGTAACATTGTAATTTACATGTAGGTCTTTATGTAAAGTGGTCATAATCGGTATCCGATTTAACCAAAGTTGGACCCCAATTTTAGCAAAACTCCCCAATACCAAATTTCATCAAAATACATCCAGCGGTTTCCAAGTTTTAACATACGGATGGATGGATGGACGAACGGACAGAAACAACATCCCCTATATGCGTTCACTTCATGCAAAGAATGCATAAAAAGGAAACCTAAGAAAGAATAGCATAGAGCTGAGAAAAGCCTTCATTGCAATCTTAGTAAGCATCCATGAAGGTGATAGATGAATTGTGATTTAAAAATTTGTTACCTGAACACAGTGGCAGACACACCTTACGCCAAAAAAATTAAGAGATAAAGTTATCCAAAAATATTATCCTTTCCTCATAATAACATGATGTGCCACACAATATTGTGAGAAATAAAACTTAACTGCTTACATACTATAGCAAATAAACAAAAACTCCTTCGCCATAAACGAGAAGAGAATACATTCAGGCTGCAGGTTGCTGGTAAACACCGTCGCAGGATCTGAATCAAAAGAAGACACATGCACACACAGAAACATACAAATTCTTCAAAGGCACTCACACAGTCTGCATGTGTCTCCTTTTGACTTAGGTCCTGCGACGGTGTTTACCAGCAACCTGCAACATGAATGTATTCTCTTCCCGTTTATGGTGAAGGAGTTTTTGTTTATTTACTATTGTATTGTTTCACTGTGTCTCGCACCCCTCTATTTTCATGCTTATGCACTGAAAGCAAGAAATTATGCATGACACTCTCGGTTAAACGCTTTAATAGCTATGTTTTTGAACCATGAATGTTAAGTAGGTATACAGAGGCCTGAAAATGAACAAACTACAAATTCAGAGGGTTTAATGTGCTTTACAGCAATTTATAAACTCTGAGCAACACTTAATCTCTAGTCATAAAGGATCCATACAAAATAAATTGTAACTTTCAAAAAAAGATGCTCTAACTATAACAATGACTATTCCAGAAATTAAAATGGACATATTTATGGATCATCTTGAGGTCTGTTTTAGTCGAAAAATGAAATCCAAATAAAATCGGCAGACCATATAATTTATAACTTTTGCAGACAATCCCAGAGAATGCCAATGCTCCATTGAAGGAATGTATAATACATAAATGAAATATAATAAAAACATGCATCAGTTTTAAGCATTTTTACATATCATTAAAGATAACGTGTAAGCTGCTGCTTCACGGGATGCATTATCAATATCTGACAGAATACCAAACTTAATGAAAAGTAAAGCAAATTCAGATAAAGTAGCTTCCTAAATTGGAATGTAAACTTAGATATTTCATTACGTTCCTTCTGCATTAATCATTTACAGTGAATCAATTAATAAAAACAATAAAATATGAAATTGAATTGTGCATCAATATTTTGTTATCCATAGCAACAAATGACAATGTTGTTTTTTCAATGTGAGAAGTGATTCTAAGCATTTTTAGCTGTGAACATTCCATATTTAAAAACTATTCTTGAGGGTAATTGCGAATAATTATTATTCTCGAGGATGCTCATGTCGAGAGCAACTTCTCATTGCTATTGAATTCATATTTGTTATCATGCGTGAAGAAAGTCATGTGCTGAAAATAGAAGATTTCTTTTGTAAATAGTTTCAAAGAAGCAGATCCAGTAAAATATAAATCATAAATAGGATACAGGCATTTAATGTAAATATGTGTGAATTACACTAAAACAGTTTGAGGAGGAGAGGCAGTCCCTGCTTTTACAACAACGCATTACTGCTAATGCCATCGTGAATTGGATCATTGTATATCGGACACTATTTTCCCATAGATTTAATGTTATAAATGGGAGTTACATTCTTGGCTACAGGCTAGAATAAAAATTTTCAAAAAAGTCTACAAATATGGGGTTTAATAAAAATATATATATATAATTTGTTAACCATTCTGAATGCTATGACATGTTAAAAACAGTCTCCTGGTGCCATAAATTCATAGGATAAGAGTCTTAAGTGTGCAGTACAGTACATACTAAACATAATATTTTCAGCTTTGTTTGAATGTGTTCAGCAGCATCCGTCGTGTCAGAAGATGTGTTGCAAATGCAAGTTTCTATGATGTAAATTGCTGCACATAAAGTAAAAATTCACTACCTTGATTCTGTTCTCCCTCTTCTATGCCAAGTTGATATCCCAAAAGACATTGGAATTCATCTCGTGGTGCTGTTATATTGTTAACACTTCAGGGACCACCTCTAAAACACGACAATCCCATCTCCCCGCTTTGAAATTTTTTGTTATATGGCAGATATATACATGAATAATATGTAAAATGTTATTATTATGTATTACAAGTGAAATGAGTACGGAATTTCAAAAAATAAAATTGGACGCATACGTTGCGTCAGCAGGCCGTGGCGACTGCTTTCCTGATCCATGACATCATCTAGTTCCTTTTAATCTGCTCAACTAAAGGTATTTATTTGCTTATGCCACTTAAATACATGAATAATATGTAAAATGTCATTATTATGTATTACAAGTGAAATGAGTACGGAATTTCAAAAAATAAAATTGGATGCATACACTGCATCGGCCATGGCGACTGCTTCCCCGATTCTTTACATCATCTAGTTCCTTTTAATCCACTAAAGTAAAGGCATTTATTTGCTTATGCCACTTCTTATACTTATTCTGGGACTGATAAGGATAAATAAATTACAAAAAATGCAATTGAGTAATATTGTAAATACTATTTGAGAATTTATGGGATTATGTTAATAAATTCGCTATTATTTTACGTATTTAAATGCCGGTCAAAACAATATTCTATAAAAATGTTTAGAATATGACATTCAAGAACCTAAACTCCCCATTTCCTATTAACATAATGCTTCATATAACGTGATTTCAAGGAGCTTAAAGTGAAGTACTGAAGAGAAAAAAATCACTCGAAAAAAAAAACTTGGGACCAATGCTAACACAGTGAAGGTTGAGCCGAAACTGAGGCCCACTGCCCTTACCAGCTCATTCTCAGCTCCCCGCAAGGATGGGGATACCGTTAGAAATTGTGGGAGCTTGGACAGATATGCTGCGTCAGCAGATAGGCGCGCACACTTGCTTGGACGCAGCATATGCATCGGTGGTCCCAAAAGTGTTAAGAATCCAATGTTTTTATCAAATGTAAAATAAAACTTTGCAATGATGTTGGGACCTCGAACTCTTTGGCAAAAAGCGTAAATTCTCTGCAACTGCCAATTAGTTGTTCATTAACATAAATGCCACTGGCAGCTGGAATATGTATTTCCTCAGGTCAATTTGTGTCCCTCATTCCACTACCGCAAGAAAGAACTAGTATCTACCTAGCAAAAGCAGCTCCATGTGGAGGCCTTGGATTGTGCACACACATATCAGGAATTGGTGGTTAATTTGGACAATTTATCTGTATTATAATCTCTCCAAAAAGGGAAACAGTTACTGGTCAATGACTCTACATTAAAAGCAGTTAATAACAGTTAATAATATCTTTGAGTTTTCTTTTTGAACACATCAAATGTCAGAAAATTGTAACAATGCACATTATAAATACAAGAAACCTTTTTAGACATTCTCTACCAGCAAAGTAATAGTGGTAGAATGCCTTATGGGCACGTCTTGTTCGTCCGACCGTCCATCCATTGTAACTTTCATCTCCTAAACCGCTGGATGGATTTTAATTGTTACGTAGGAGTGTCCTTATTAAAATTTATCACCCAATTGTGATTTTGAACTGCATCCGTCAATTAGAACTTCCACTTTACATAATTACTTTAATAAATGTATACTCATTTCTTGTTAAATGGCATCCGTCAAGCAACAATTAAAAACAATAAATTTTTCTCACTAGCTCTTATATGATCTTTAAGGTATAGGCTAAAAAATTTATTTGGATAGAGGACTTCATTTACCACAAAGAAGTCAGCAAGACTACATAATTATGGGTTATAGGTGCGAAGATACAATTTTGAGAAAATCCCGAGCAAAATATCGTACATTTTGTTCACATCGATCGCTAAGATGGTTCTCCCAGCAAACATCAATTAAAAATCCACAAATTTCTCTCCCTAGCTCTTATGTGATCTGTAAGGTATAGATCAAAAAATTTATTCAGATAGAGGACTTCATTTACCATAGTAAGGTCCATGAGACCACATAATTACGAGTTATAGTTTCGGAGATAAAAATTAGAGAAAATCCCAAGCATATTTTGTTTACATCGATTTCTAAGATGATTCTCTCAGCAAAAAACAATTAAATGCCATATTTTTCTCTTCCTAGCTCTTATATGATCTGTAAGTTATATATTAAAATAATTATTTGGATAGAGGACAACATTTGCCGCAAAAAAGTCTGTAAGATTATATAATTATGACTTTAATTTCGGGCATAAAAATTGAAGAACTGCCCAATCTTTTGATGCTGTTTTGTATATATTTCTCATTAAGAACGCCTTTGAAATCTCTGTGTATTCCATTTATGGAGTATAATTTTCCATCTTGTTTCAATATCTAAACATGTCCAGCTTCTTATGTGCAATACAATGTTAAATTAAATGAAAAAGAAAAGGAATTTGGTTCTGGTACACTTTGGCATTAAATTAAAATCAATTCATTAGTGTAACTTGCACAGACAATATGCAGCAGATTGAGTGTTATATCTAGAAGACACAATTTTAGTCAACTTATTTCAGTCTCCAATAACAGCTATAAGAAATTAAAAAATCAAATGTGGTTATTTCTCTACCCTAAGCATTGTATGAGGATAATCTGGAGTTTGGTAAAATATTTTAAAGTGTAGCATAAATAGTATTATCTATATAAATAAATTTTTTTTAAATGTACATTTACATGAATACCCTGCCAGAAGTATTTGGCAGGGGGTATCACTGCACCAACATAAACTATAAATAAACCCTCTATTGGCATTATTATTATTGGTCTTATTGCATCAGGAAAGAATTATCTGCAGTATTTCTCAGTTCTAGTGACTATTTTGACATATTTTCTGGTATACTCTGATCTTATCCTATGCTCACTGGCATCGAATGGTACAACTACATCATGCAAGTCCTCGATAAATTTGGGGCTATTAAACTTACCAAATAGTTTCCACTTGCATTCCAATCTCCTACTCTTTTATGTCTGCCATTTTAGGTCTCGCAAAATAACTGACACGCTTGCATCATATCAATACTCTCCCTTAAGAAATCTAGCTTCTCTAACTTGTCTGTACCCCATCTTAAAAAACATGGTAAAAATAACTTTTACAATACCACAAATTTAATTTGCAGAACTCACAATGCAGGTTTCCATGCTTAGCATCATCATCAGGTGACAAAGGGGTCAAAAACATACTGGTTAGGCATGGGAGAGGGGTGGGAGGTTAAGGCAGTCATGAGAAGAAGGGATGAGGACTATACTATTGGCTCCTCTGTAAAAGGGAATGTATCACACGGTATAAGAGGAAGTTTGATAGAAACTTTAAGCATAATGGTGCTGTATTATGCTGAATAAAATAACAATTGTGAGGCCAGGAAGAAATATAATGTGATGGAGGCAAATGTGCGAAGGTGAAAGTTAGCAAAACAAAATTGAAGGTGATAACTCAACAGGGAAATCATTTAGTGGACCCAAACGAGGTTGATTTCATAAATTAGAAGAAGAAACAGTAAAATTTGTGCAGACTCAAAGAAAGGATGGAAAACCAGCATCATTGGAAATCATTAAACTGAAAGCTCGTGAATTAGCATGATCACTAAACATCCCACAGCAAGAATTCAAGGCTAGTAATGGTTGGTGCGTATGAATGATGCATCGTAATGGTTTTTGCTTGCAACAAATGACTTCTCTTTGCCAACGTTTACCTTCTGACTACATGGACAAACTTATTGCTTTCCAGAAGTATGTAATTGCATCGTGGAAAATCACTATTACCTTCTGAGCCAAATAGGTAATGCAGATGAGACACCTATTTATTTCGATGTACCATCCAAATACACAGTAAACGAAAAATTTGCAAAAAATGTTATATAAACTTCGGAGAATGAAAAAATGTGCTTTAACTGTAATGCTGTCAGTGTTAGCAGATGGCACAAATGTGCCACCATATGTTATTTTTTAAATTGCTAATACAAAGTTTTTCCTGAACAGAGCGTTTTTTATTGTGGTCATCTTAAATTCAAAGTCGTCTTCCTTTCAGGTTAATATGGTAAATGGGAGAATTCTTTTTTTAACAAACATTAAGGAATTATTTGGTTATGCCCATTTTCAGGTGTTTTTTCAAAGGAAACATAGCCTTATGAAATGGTACTGTCTGCGTTTGTGTATGTGTGTGTCCCCTACTAACAACTTTTGCACCAATGGGCCTATTTTCATGAAACTTGGTATGAGGCTCGTGCTGCCAGGGTCCACCTCCGGGCTATATTTTATTTGGAAAAGATTGAAGTCCCGGGTTCAATTCCAGGAACGTTTTTTCCCTATTTGTTTTACATAGGAAGTCTCAAATTCATTCTGCAGAGATGTCTTCTTTAATACAATCAAATATCTTAAAATTTTGATATGGGAGCGAGGTTTGTACTGTTCTAAGGGAAAAAGAATGTAGATTCTAATTCTTAATGCCGAATTTAGATAACTGATCGTAATTTCTTGAATTTCTACTAAAACATGGCTTTTTTGCATCTTAAATCACATTCAATCAGATCGTTGCCATCGAGACGATTATTACCGAACTCGGCTTGAGCATAGACGAGTGAACAAATCGGTTATTTTCTTTTCCGCTCGACTACCCTTCAGCAACGGACAGTTGATCCATACATATTATTGTATAAACAATAACATTTATTAAATTCTTATATTAAAAAAAATACATGCAATATATTATAATTTCAGAAATAGTTAATGGTTTCAGGCATCACTTGGTGGAATTTCTTCATAATGTTAATGAAACCATTAACTATATCAAGTGCACAAGTAACGCTTTAAAGGCATGCCTGTATTGGAAATTGTCCATCAAATACCGGATAGCCTCGCTGAACATCTTCTTCAATAGCAGATGACTCTCCCATGGAATCATCCCCAAGTACATGAACATCAAGTGTAAGACTTCTTCATCAGCTGGGATGTTCGCCACAGAAATAGGTAAACAGGCTTGGATTGCACGAGTGGTATGTTAAGAGAGACTCGATCTCTAGTTATCTTTTTCTCCTTCACACGGAATTGACAAACGAGCTCCATTGGGTTGAATGGACCTGTCTGGATGACGCTGTCCGTCATTGATGTAGTGAAGTAGCGTACAAAAAGAGAGCTGTCATCTCCCAAAAATTGATTGTTTTGTGTAATACCCAGCCAATAAAGTTCAACTGCCAAAAGTTTGTTCAACCGAAAAAGGAAGCTTCACAAAATTTCAGTGACAGAATAGTAAATTTGTCTCAACATAAATTCCTTTCCAAAGAACTAGCACCACTTGAAAAAGGTTTAAAATATGTGCCAATTATTCCATTATCAACTCAAGTTTTAAAAAACCTTTGAGTGGATTGTGAATTAATACTCTGCAAAGATGTTTCCGGTGCCAAGCAAAGGATCGCTCGCGAAATAGAAAAACTTTTTCCAATAAACCGTTCTTCCCAGAGCTCAATCAAGGAACCCCATAGTATGTCAGAACTCCTTGCATTAAATTCTATCAAACGTTCACTATCTCTTAATGACCTCAAATTGCAAAAAGCAGATAAAGGAACCTCAGTCATCATCATGAAGAAAGACAGTTACATTGAAAAGTGTGGAGATTTCATCAAGACAAACAATGTGATTTTATTACCCAGTGGTCCCACCCCCGAATACCAGAATGAGTGCAAAGCATCCATTGTTTCCTGCTCAGTGTTGTTTAAACCCAGCAAAGTGTATAAGCTGATCCAAATGAATCCCCTAGTGCCCAGATTCTTTGGACTTCCGAACATCCACAAACCTAACATCCCCATTAGGCCTGTGGTTTCAAATGTTTTAGCCTCAAATCACCTCCTAGCACACAAATTAAATACAATATTCAGGCAACATTCGAAGTTCTCCCCAAAACACGGTGTCAAAAATTCTTGTGAATTAGCAAATACCTTATCACAAAAAGTTCTCCCTCCCAAGTGCACCCTAGTATCATCTGATGCGTGTAATCTTTTCACCAGTGTTCCCACCAAAGAAGCTTTGGAGTTAGCTGAAATTACCCTCGTCAAGAAAGTTGTTCCCTCTCCAATAATCAGTGAATTGAGTTCCCTAATTAAAGCGTGCATTTCTCAAAACTATTTCAAGTTTAATGGAAGTTTTAATAAACAATTAGATGGACTAGCCATGGGCTCTCCTTTGTTGCCACTACTTGCAGACACTTACATGGACAATTTTTAAAGTAACTTATTCTCTTCAGAGAATCCTATTGTCAAAAACGTCTTCTGTTGGTTTTGTTATGTCGATGATATTTTTTGTGTGTGGACTGGGTCATCGAGGCAACTGGATATCTTCCTAAATTTCTTGAATTCTTTTAATAAAGCAATAAAATTCACATGTGAAACAGTAATCAACGGGTCCCTAAACTTTCTAGACATCACCATATCAAAGGTAAATAGAAATTTAGATTTTGCCATTTTCAAGAAAGACACGCACACCGACCAAATCATTCACTTCAATTCAAGACACCATTTCTCACAAAAAATTGCCGTATTTCATTCCATGCTTCATAGGCTATTGAACATTCCTTTGTCAGATTTCAATGTCAGGAAAGAACTTCAAACTTCAAATTATTAAACAAATAGCAGTCAACAATGGCTACCCTAAAAAATTAATTGACAGATTATATGAGAGTAAACGATCCCAATTAGCCATGAAACAAATATACGGTACCATCCCTGTTGAAGATTTGAAACCACAATGGCGAAGACTATCATTTCTTGGTAATATATTCTTTAAAATTAACAGATTAATTTCCAAAAATAAAATCAGAGCCGCTTTTTATAATAGAGTGAACTTAAAAAACCTTTTATGCCGTACTAAAGACAAAATTAAAAATTTGGAAAAAAGTGGAATTTACCAATTACATTGTGGAGATTGTACAGTGGTTTATATAGGACAAATGGGACAAAAATTCAAAGAAAGAATAAAAGAACATCAATCCTGCTTCATAAACAGTAAAACAACCTCTCTCTTCGCCAAACATCTAATAGAACATGGACACAACAGCGAATTTATTTCCAAGACCCTGCAATATGAAAGAAAGGAACCCAGGCTTGATATTCTGGAACAATTTGAAATTATATGGTGTGGCTTCAAAAAACTGTGAAGTTTTAAATGATATTTTGTATCCTTTTCATTCTCCATTTCTCGACCTCCCACTAATCTAATTATTCCTACTAATTATCCCCATTGTCTTCTCATTATCCAACTTACTGGACATCACTAAGCTCAACCATTTTCTCCCCCTCCCCTTCCTTTCCTCCAATGGTGTTCGCTCCACAATTCCTTTCTTTATTTTCCCCAACTCACCCTCCCCCACCCACCCATTGTACCTATTACTATAAATTGCTGCCGGCTTTGAATTTATTCACCTGATGATGTTGCATTGCAACGAAACCTAGGTCGTTTTAAATAAATTTATGTGGAATTACAACAAGTCTCTTTATTTTACATAATGTCAGAAAGAAATTTTGATATTGCTTTTAGTATTTTAAACCTGATAATGCTCTATTAATTTGTTTTCCAATTTTTCTCTATCATTGATAAACTATGAATTACAAATGGTAATTATGGAATGAGAATTCTTTGGAATGACTAACACATACTGAAACATTTCCTGTCTATATAAGTAATCAATTAGAGACGTCAATGTTAGGAAACCAGCCTGCATTGGTCCTGGTTTGGACTTTTTATTAAATTTTAAGCTGCTTGCTGTCTATGTTGAAGTCATGAGTTCAATTCCAGGAGCATTTCTTCTCTCAATTTGAAAAAATAGAAAGAGCTGAAAGCCATTTTTCGTTACCACTGTAAAATTACAATCATCATACAAACTTTGGAATTATGCCAAAGAATACCTGAAAGAATAATTTCTTTCCTACTTTCAACCTTCAAAAGTATGTTGTATCAGTCCACAATTCCATATTCAACACCAATAGTTCACCTTTTTTTAAGGAAAAATCATTCGCCATCAAGGTAGCCCTCATTGTTGGTTTTTTGTGAAATTGTAATCGTAATGGAACTGGCATTTAGTATTGATTCTTATGCTCATCTAAATGAGTATGTGTGTTGAAGTAGAGAAAGGAGAATGGTATGTGGGCAGGGAGATAAGGTGGGAGGGATAGAATTAAAAAAGGATAGAAGCAAAGATATAAAGAGGGAGATAGAAAAAAGGGGGGACAAAGATATGGGATAGAAAGAAAGGAGAAAGGAGAAGTGGAAGGAGAAGGGGGAAGTGGAAAGAGAGAGGAGAAGGGGGAAGTGGAAGGAGAGAGGAGAAGGGGGAAGTGGAAGGAGAGAGGAAAAGGGGGAAGTGGAAGGAGAGAGGAGAAGGGGGAAGTGGAAGGAGAGAGGAGAAGGGGGAAGTGGAAGGAGAGAGGAGAAGGGGGAAGTGGAAAGAGAGAGGAGAAGGGGGAAGTGGAAGGAGAGAGGAGAAGGGGGAAGTGGAAGGAGAGAGGAGAATGGGGAAGTGGAAGGAGAGAGGAGAATGGGGTGGGAAGGTAGAGGCAGGGAGAGGGAGGGTGAAAGAGTGGGAGGGAGAGGGTGCGAGAGATAGGATGGAGAGTGAGAGAGAGATGGATGAATAGATAGACATCAGTCTTTATTTGGGTGAGATTGAGACTAAATAATCTCTTCTTCCATCTAACTCATTCTCAATTACAAACAGGAAGACAGTAACAAAGAAAAAAATTAGAATAAAAGATTAAATAAAATAAATTACTACATAAATACAATGTCAAGTTAGCATTTTAGAAAATGAAAAGAGATGGAGATTTGTTTGTGGGGATAAACTAGGGATAATTAAAGTACTATTCCCTAGGAAAAACCCCACTGCAGGAAAACACCAACACAAGAAGGGATGTGTGAAAAACCTGCGAAACCTACTGATAGCAATATGAGAGTATCATGAAAGATAACCACTTAAAATAAAATACACATAACACCGTTACACATAAAAAATCATGAGTACACATTAAGATGTACAACAGGAGGGAGAGAGTGAGTGAGAGAGAGAGAGAGTAGGTGGGAGAAGGAGAAAGAGCGTTACACAAAAAGACACTACGTATGTAACAAAGAAGGCTTTTATTATTTTAATTCACCTATTTTTTTATGATTAAAATTCATTAAATCATTATTTTGAGTCAAGTCATTATTTTGACAGGAAAATACACTAGCATGTAATAATTGTAAGTAGGTTACCAAAACTATGTTATATGGATGAATTTAAAACAAATTCTATTTTAAATTAATATTTTTGCTCACATGTCATCTTCGATGCCCAGGCTTTCAATGTTCAGCAAAATAAAAAAATGAGAACAATTTATTACAAGGCAAAATTAACATGTCTCTTGATATGCTTGAATAATTTACTTTAATAATTATCATCAAAATTCTCCAACTATAATTTCATCTAAAAATTTTATAGCAAAAAATATATTTCACATTTGATACCATATTTGCTCATCTAATACCCATGTGTGTAATGAATGCAATAGCCCTTTTTTCTATAATAAATAGCTGCTTCTTACATAAGAGAAAGATATAAGGAATTAACTATTACATTGATGTCAAGGTCACCAAGGTTCAAACATCAGCATTTAGTCATCACACAATTTTTGAGAACATTATTTATAACAGTTAAATGTTTCATTCCAGTTTTCTCAAGGTTTTTAAATAAATATATTTAGAAAATTTAAAGGTTTGTGTTTCAAAAGAAAAAAATTATTTTAGTGTAGATAGAATTTGATGAAATGGTTTACAATAGGAGTTGATTACATCATGAAATTCCATATTTGCTGGAATACAGAAATTGCTGGAAACTAGGAGAAATATTCTGCCATGACAACAAATCAAACCCAAGTCTTCCACTTCCCGGGCAGTTATTTTACTATTGCTCTACCAAGGCAGGCTAATTCTCCTGTTCCCATCATGTTCTAAAGGCGTTCTAAAGGTGTTCCTCATTGAGAACATGTACTGAGGAAAGCTGTCACTAGCATTGCTAGCCCTACCTCAATGAGATAAACCTTATTCTGGAATGAAAGAATTAGTCTGCCATGATAGCTCAGTGATAGAATATCCAACTGGAAAGTGGAAAACCCGCGTTTTATTCCTGGTCATGGCAGAATGCTTCTTCCGATTCTCAGCAGCTGCAATGTCCAGCACATGCCTGCTGCATAGAAATAAAACATCTATTTGGATTCTTCTGCTTATCTAAATGACTATATAGATGTAGAATAATAGAGAGGGGGATGTGGGGAGGGAGATAGGAAGGGATATAGAATGGAAGGTACATAGGGGGTAAGAGAGGTATAGAACTAGAAAAGGACAGGAGGAAAGAGATGAAGAGGGAGAGCTATGGATTGGGAAAGGAGAGAATGAGAGAGGTAGGAGAAAAGAGAGGCAGAGAGAGGGAGGGAGAGAGAGGGAAGGAAAGAGAGAGGGAAGGAAAGAGAGAGGGAGAGAGACAGAGGAAGGGAGAGAGGGTCGGCGAGAGGTAGGGAGGGAATATTATTATTACTTCATTTTTGACAAGGGGTTAATCATTGGAGAAAACAAGAATGAGAAAGAAATTCTCCCGAATCTCTATTTTGGAAAATTTTATTCCAGCTCTTACTCAATAATTACAGCTGTTATTATTCATTTCTAAGTTCCCCATTGAGTTTCAATGGGCAATTACACTAGAAAAATAAACTAATTTTGTGATTATCTATAATAATGAGTTACAATTACTTAAGATGTATGGTTTCAGTAGGATTACCAGACAGGTTTTTCAACCATATATTAACTGACACCCATCACATGACGGGCAATACACTAGTATAAAATATGCCATTTATATCTATATTGTTATAATTTTTAGTGTGACACATATTCAGTATAAATAGTTTGCTCTGGAGATCATGTTGGTTTATTTACAAGTTTAGATCTTGGTGTATGGCGATTTTTTGAAGTACTTGCAGTATGCAAGGACCGACAACTCTT
This sequence comes from Tanypteryx hageni, assembly GCA_028673005.1. NCBI lineage: Eukaryota > Metazoa > Arthropoda > Insecta > Odonata > Petaluridae > Tanypteryx > Tanypteryx hageni. The sequence goes on from CM054114.1 coordinate 4,939,355, forward strand.
ATTTCAAACATATGTATTCAGTAAAGGTATACTAGTTCATTCATTCATTGAAATGGTTTGTTACAAAGTTTTATTTGAGAAAAATAATTTTTTAAATGTATTTTAAAAAATTAATATTGTATTAATTGAAATTGAAGTTTGCAACAAAAAATTTCAGTTGATACAATTATTTTATATTATATTTCATTTGTTTAAAAAAACATCAATTAAACATGTAACCATAGAGTGGTGTAGCGAGGGGGTAGCAGAGGGGGGCAGTTGTCCTCTGCTGGGCTGAAGGGGCTCAAACTCATGGACCAAAAATTCAAGTTTCTGTTTATAAACAATAATAATCTAATATATTATAACCACTGTGTCCCTGCCTGCCTGTGCCCGAAGCCTCAAGTGATGTCACCTGCTGGCATGAACACAAATAAATTGAGAACGGTAGGTTCGACTTCAATGCATCTTTCACCAGGAGCAGACAAATTCTTCGAAAATCAATTCTTCGAAAATAAATTCTTCGAAAACCAATTCTTCGAAAACCAATTCTTTGAAGATCAATCCTTTGAAAATCAATTCTTCGAACGAGCAATTCTTCAAATGACAATTTTTTCGAAAAAATATATACGTTTAGAGTAAGGATGGGATGGTTCCACTTTTTCCCAGTTCTGGTTACATTAATCTGATCCTGGTTCTTGGTTTTGGTTGTGTTAGGTTAGAAGTGCTATTTGATACATCACGGGAAATTCTAGCTTTACAATAGTTGCATATTTGTCCTTTGGACTGTCAATTCTGAAGTTGTTCCAAACATTAGGGATGGGCCACAAAGGAATCAAGAGGAATCGACTCTTTGATGCTCAAGAACCGATAATCCCGGTTCTGGAGTCGACTCCAAGTGCACGGTGGCATCTTGTGGCATTTGAATCAACTAAATAGCCAAACTGCTCTATCTTGGCATTGTTGCTGAATTGTTTTCTATGTAAACATTTAAAAATAACAACAAAACCACTGAGTGACACAAGATTGGAAGCTAGAATTCAATCGGTTAAAGGTCAGATTTCAGTTAAAAGAAACTTACCAGACTTAAGAAGAACTATTAAATTCAGCAAAAAATAGTGCAATTATATCAGAAGCTAACAGTTTACTAAAGCAGATTCAAAAATTGCTGTTTATCTTTTCTATAAATGTATGGTACGATATTCTCAATGATGTGAATCAAATTACCAAATATATGCAAACAACTGAAGTAACATTAGATTGTGCTCAAACACTAATTCGTTTACAAAAAGAGAAGATCTGTGAAAAAGTAACAAATTGAATGATATATTAGAATTATTAGAAAATGAAGTTCACCAAATGGGAATAAGTATGGAATTTTCAAATACTCGCATTATAAAAAAGACAATTTGATGAAAATTGTGAAGACGAATCACTAACAAATTCTGAGGAAAATTTTAACGTCTCATTTTATTTAACGTTAATTGATATTGTAATAAGTCAATTAGATAAACATTTTGATACTGTACCTAAGATACTAAACAAATTTGACTTTTTGCTAAATATTAAAACTGCCACTGTTGCAGAGTTAGAAAATAGTGCAATAGATTTCTATATCGAATATTCTAATGATGTTTCTTCTGAAATTTGTTCGGAATTTTCATATTTACAAGCAATGTTAATAAAAAATTATTGTCTTAAAACCTATAGATATTTTAAGATATATAATAAACAATAACTTGAAAGAAATATTTCCAAATATGGTAACAGCAATGAGAATATTTTTATCCCTTCCTGTAACAGTAGCAGAAGCTGAGTGATCCTTTAGTAAATTAAAATTGATCAAGACATACTTGCAATCAACAATGTTACAGAAAAGGTTAAATGCTTGTTCATTATTATCAATTAAGAGGGAAACCATGTCTCGGGAATTCATATCATGCAGTTCAGCATGACATCAGCTCGGAATGTTAAATCGCTCAAAATTATCCTTTAAGCACAAAATTTATTAACATTTTCCAGGCGGCAACAAAGCTAAATTTATTAATTGTTGTTCTCCTCAAAGGGAGATAGTCATGTAAAGATTAATGCAAGGAAAGTCTACGTCGTGGTGAACTGTAGAAGAAGAATAGCCAACGCCAAAGATAAAGGGTAGAAATGGATTAAATATAGTCTATGAATACTTTTAAAGTGAGTCAAATGATTTTTAAGGAATATTATAATATTGTTATCTTTTACCATTAACATTGAAAGATTTATAACAACAGAAATCAATACATCTACTTACATTTGTTCAGTAACCAAGATGTTTATTGTTTATGTTTTGGCTAATTGTATTGACATAACCCATATAATTTTATTGCTGCTTTAAAGGCTTCAGTCCATCTATCCATGTGGATATTAAGCAAGACATTAATGCGTAAATATATTAATGGTAAAACTTTACAATACAATAGATAAAATATTAAATTAAACATCGCTTGTATAATTAAGGAATGGGGAACGAAAATTCAGGGCTTATAGTGCACTCAGAGTAATTTCTATTTTAATAAAACTACTTGATTATGCCAAATATTCTTGGAAAAGCAGTTTGCCTTGATTATATGATGGATTCGCCATTAAGATACATCTACGAGCACAAGCCTGACTAAAATTTTTCAATGGTTCCTTTGGGTGGTAGTTAAAATTCCATGTGAACCTCTTCTCCGAATAACACATTTGAGAAATTTGGGGGCACCGACAGCGTGGGGCCCAGAGAAATAAAAATCATTTGCTACTTAAAAGAAAATTCTTTCCTGAGCGAAGCTGGTTAACTCCAGCTAATAATTCATAAAGGGCATTCTGAAAAGATAAATGATATTGTGCAACAATTAAGGGTACTTTATTCTTGGATATTTTGAAACAAAATTCGATTTACTCAAAAATGGCTTTAAGGATTTCAATTAAAATCTATCCAAAAGTACAGCCTAATGTCACAAATAATACTAACTTAGCCATATGTCCCAAAAAAGTTACTATATATTGTCCAGTGGCATTACTTCTGTACAAGACGCTCAGCGCATGCATCAGAGGGGAGGGGGAACCCGGGTATTCCCTAGTTTAAAATTCCGTACTTCTATGTTAATGCCACGTGCTTATTAGTGAGAGTGGATGCATGGTTTTCGGTGAACCACCGCATGTGCTGACTTTAATGGACAACAGTTTCGTTCCCATTCCAGGGAACATCTTCAGGTCGACCTGTAGATGTTCCCTGGAATGGGAACGAAACTGTTGTCCATTAAAGTCAGCACATGCAGTGGTTCACCGAAAACCATGTATCCAGTCATCAAACACCGCCTAAGCCTTCGCCACAATTTTATTAGTGAGAGGTTGATGGTGTCATTCACTTTGGTTGTTGCTACGCATTATTAACATAATTGGTAGTGAATTGCCAAGCACATAAAGAGTTAATTTCGAGGCAAAGATTGTAGTGAGACCAAACGTATATACCTATATAAGAAAGTTTGTGCAATGTATATTGCATTGTTTATTTATAGATATTTTTGCAGATCTATCGTTCATTGAACTGATTCATTGTCCTGATTTTTGTACACACTATTAAGTTCTTTTATCTCATGAAATAAAGGAAATTCAGACTCGCTCATCCCGTTTGAAACTGATAACACATCAAGCATAAAAATATATTTTGCGTCATAGTAAACGCACGACTTCCATCATTGATATATGTATCGAAAATCGAATGCCGTCATGGAAAAATAATGTGGAGTGAGGCAGTCGCTTTTCGGTTAGCGTCGGCTTCCAAGTCACAATCATTTTTAGGCATTCTTTACAATAAGTAAAAAACAAAATGCCTTGTGGTCAGATCGTGTCTGTCTGTCTGCATGCTTCATCTCAGAAACTACTGGGCAGATGTTGATGAAATTTGGTATTTAGGACATAGAGGCAAAGAAACTAAGAAAATTATATAAATAGTTTACGTGACCTAATCGGGAGTGCCACTTTATTGGTGACAAAAAATGATCTTTTCTTTATATCTTGTACAATATAACTTATAACAAAAAAGTCTTTAATGAACTTCATAGAACTAATCAAATAGCACATGTTTTGCTCAGTACATTTTTATTGGAGGAGCCGGTTTCAAGAAAAACGAGAAAGTTGTAATTCACTTTGGACCCATTTTATTTGTTGTCAATGAAAACAATCTTCATGACAACTGATGTAAACAATATCTGCTATAAATACCTAATTAATTTAATTTTCTTTCGTGCACATACAATATTTGGAAAATGAAGGGAAATGGATAATCTACAACAAAGAAACGAATGTAAATACATCTATTTTTTATGTTTAGACAGCGTTTGCAAATGAAGAGAAATGTGTAATTTATGACAAAGGAATGAATGTGAACATGTATGCAGGCATGATGTGTGCATCTTTACACTTGTTTTTTATTAAAATAAGGATCGGAACCGAAGAACCGAATTATAAACAGTCAGTTCCGGTTATTTCAATTTTTGAGAGAACCAGCAGAACTGAGAAACCAAAGAACCAATCATCCCATCCCTAGTTTAGACTACTTATAACTACAATACGAAAAATGCAACTTTTAAACAATGAGAATTGTCAGTTACCATGGTCACCTCATTTGCACGTGCAGTAATATTAAGTTTACTCACGAGCCCCTTGATGATATCAGGTCATTTTGTTTGCTTACTTTTTTCTGTTATGTTATGAAGAAAGGAATTTAAAATAACTTACCAAGGTCACTTAATTTCACTCATCGCATCGCTTGGAAAATAAAAAAATAGAATAAATTAACGAAGATTTAAATTAATCTTATTCTAAATCACCATAGAGGTTTATAATAAATATGAAAAAAAACCTGTTAATAATTTGTCCAAGAAAGAATGGATGATGAATGCCTAAAGGAAGAAAGGAATATATGAGAACAAAAATTGGTATTGAAAAACAGGATTTTCTTTGAAGTCTGCTAGGTATTACATTGTAATATTATTGTTCATTTTTAAAAATCAAAATCAACTTAATGTGACAGCAAGCGTCACAGGCTCGCTAGTTTAATTAAATAATTAAAATGTATTATAATTGAAATTTCAACATATTTCTATTATTGGAAATTAAAATTGTGATACAATTTAAAAAATTACATTTAATTGATAAAAATGTAAAAATACAACTTCACTTATATTAAAACCACCTTGTACACTCATTTTAGTTTAAAAATACATTTTGAGTGGAAGGGTATCCTTATGGTGTTGAATTATGTTTTGAGTGAGAAAGGAAAATGTAAACTGCGACTTGATGGACATTTGTTTTACAAAGACAAGCAAATTGACGAAAAAATTTACTGAAAGTGTGAAAGATTTCAAACTACCAAGTGCAGAGTGAGAGTTATAACAAAAGCTCAAACTATTTTTAGTAACAGGTGTGAACATAACCATTTAGGGGATGCTGGTCATGTAGAAGCAGATAGTAAAATGCCAGCTATCCGTGAAAAGGCAAAAAACACTCATGAAACACCAACCTACATAGTGTCTTCCTTGTCAGTTGGAGTCAGTCAAGCTGCTGCTGCGAAACTACCCTCTGTACCGAACATTAAGCGTACTATCAGAAATGTTTGTAAGAAAGAAGATGCTGGACCAGCTATTCCAATTTCCCGTCACTATATTATGCTTCAAGAAGAGTACAAGCGGACTGAAGGAGGAGAAGTTTCTTCTGTATGATTCTGGACCTCTAGACGACCGCATTTAAATATTTTCCACTAGAAAAAATTTTAATTTTCTTGGTCGTTCCAAAAATTGGTATGCTGATGGTACCTTTAAGACTGTACCGCCTCTATTTCAGCAGCTTTATACCATCCATGGGTTTGAAGCTAACAACTCCATGCCTTTACTGTATGCTCTTCTACCAGACAAGAAGGAAGAAACATATACCCATCTTTTGAAAGAAGTTAAAGAATTCAAGCCAGCTACTAACCCTCTCTCTTTTTTGACAGACTTTGAAATGGCAATCATTAATGCAGTAAAGAATGTGTTTCCTCTTGCTCATCATCATGGAGGCTTCTTCCATTGTTGTCAGTGTATTTTGCGTAGAATACAAGCAAACAGTTTAAAGGATGCTGAATTTTCTTTAAAGCTTCATATGCTTTCAGCTCTAGCTTTTGTTCCCACTGCAGACATAGTGAACTCTTTTGACACTCTATGCAACAGTAACGTTTTTCCCAAAGAAGCAAAATCAGTTATTGATTACTTTGAGGACATGTAGATTGGCCGTCCGGATCATCGTTTGGGTCGACGTTCTCCAATCTATATGCATGAAATGTGGAACTGTTATGAAAGCGTGCTTCAGGGACTGTCAAAAATTAACAATAATATTGAAGGATGGCACCGAGGGTTCCAGCAACAAATCAATGGGAGTCACCCTAGCATCTGGAAGTTCATTTCTGGAATCAAGAAAGAACAGAGCATCAATGAACTACTCTTAGAACAGTACACCAGTGGTCAGGAACCACTGCGTCAACGGAGAAAATATCGGGGCCGTGCAGAAAGGTTTAGGTGAGTTGTTGCTGATTGGGATCAAACTATAAACATTTGTGATTATTTAAGTGCTGTTGCACATAATATTGGATATTTATTGACCGATAAAATGTAGCATTTCCTTCTGCTATGATAAAGTGTAGTATAAATGTCGCAGAAATTTGAATTTCTATAATTAATTAGAAACAAAAATAATTTCCATACATGTACCCAAAACTTGTTGTTCGTAATTCTTTATAACATACTACTCTAAATGAAAATAAATAAAATGTGTCCTGTGATTGAATCTTTTAATGATTTGAAATAATAAAGTTAATTAACCCTTGTCTGACGCATTTTTTCAGTATTACAAATTACTAAATATTTTTTATTTAATTTTAAATACTTTTAGCTGACAAAAAGAAAGCATAATCAATTTTACTTTTAAAATATACTTTAGTGAAATAATAACTTCTACAATAATTTATATTTATTCAAATATTGAAAGAAAATAGTAATACATGACCACTCTGATGCGATCTCATTGGCAGAATATATTCGAGATAATCAAGGAAGTGGTTAATAAATTAAATACTTTTGAAATCAGAAAAAGTTGGTTGATAACTTAATTTTTGTTTAAGTTAAGATTTTGCTATATAGTATTTAATATTTTTCCTAAATCTTATCATTTTTCAAAAATTTGTCATTCGAAGAACTGCTCATTCGATGAATTGACTTTTGAAGAATTGACTTTCGAAGAATTGATTTTCGAAGAATTGATTTTCAAAGAATTGATCTTCGAAGAATTGATTTTCGAAGAATTTACCTAAAACCCTTTCACCAGAATACTCAGCACAAAACCTTGCAGGTTTTAAGTGGGTAGTCATCTATCTCCAGAAAAGGCCTGGTTTTAATACCAAAATAGTTTCCATTTCTGCATTTGATTAACACATAATCGTCTGGAATATAATGTGTATACCTTTGGTCTTTAACATTTTATAATATCTTATGATAGAGACTTTACTCCAGATTTACACCAATTCACATAGAAATAAATGAAGATTCTTATTCTTATTGTCGATTCCATTGTTTAATTAGTGTTTGCTCATATTTTAAGTTAATATGCAATTTTCTCAGATTTTTCAACATTTCAAAAAGGAGGTTGCTAGGGATATAGTTCATCTTGGATTTTTGCATTGTTGGACTCAGACTTTCAAGTGCATTTGCAGGATAGTTTTCGTTTTTGCATTTGATTAACACGAAATCGTCTGGAATACGATGTGTAGACCTTTGGTCTTTAACATTTTTAAATATCTTACAATTGAGACTTTGACTTGAGATTTACACTATTTCACATAGAAAAAAATGAAAATTTTTATTCTTAATGTCGATTTAGATGATTAATTCATGTTTGCTCATATTTTAATTATATATTTGATTTTCTCCGATTTTTCAACATTTCAAAAAGGAGTTTCCTAATTTTGCTGGCTTTGTTGAACTCAGATTTTTGCATTTTCACCAAGCTTACAATGAAACAAACACATGAAGGACAAAAACTGATTGAAAATTTATGTTAGGAGTATTGCGTAAATACGAAACCAATGAAACACGTAGCGAAGAAATGATGTCAGAAATGACTCCAATGCATTGTAATAATGGACAACTTAATATTTCAAATAGCAAGATATTTCATGCGCACATTGAAAATATTGTTTCGTTTGCAGATTTTATTGGGCAGTTTAATGCAAATTACTATATTTATAATATTTGTGAATAATTTATTTTGATAATTAAGCAAGATATTTGACACATGGCTGGTGTATATATAGTGATTACTTATTATTAAACAAACCACAGAACATACGATTTGCTGTACCATCAGAAACAGTGAACAAAATTAAAAATACTGTGTACCAGGAAGTATTAGTCTAAATCAAGTATGTGTTTTTGGTTGTTATAAATGGTGTGAGCTATATGATTATTTTGAGAGGGGTAATAAAAGTGGTTTAACGAAAAACACGGTGTCACAATTCATTGTCATAGGCACTATCACATAGGGTCACTTCAAGCAAGGTTCCCAAATTGTCTTTTGTAAAGAGTAGGTTAATGCCAGCACTGGGTTTCCCTCCTCTCCTCTGTGTGCACATATGTCCAGTTGATGACAGTGCAAAATGACCATAGCCGTCGAAACCACTTAAAAAATAAATTACTACTACTACTCTCGAATTGTTTGCAGGAAGTACTACAACGGGCCCCTAGCATTATAATATACTGTAAATACCTGCGTATAATGCGCACCCTCGTATAAAGCGTAGGGGGGTTTTCAGTCTCGAAATCTATGATTTTTCTATATACCCGTGTATAGCACGAACAGATTTCTTTTAGCATTACCATTCCAGAATAAAGTAGACGGTGTAACACAGTCTAAAGCAATGATCGAATTATTGGTATTATGTATTGGTGATATAACGAAAGTGCAAAATGAAATTTTCGAATAACGTTCCAAAACAACGTCAGCTAACTCAATCATTACATACTCTGTTTACTTAAAAGGTGATATTAGGATATACACAATAAATCCAATTATATTAATTTCATAGCATGGCATATCACATTGTTTGAGCTAATAAATTGAAGGAATAACGATATTCTTATGTTGAATTTTTTTACATACGTTTTAGTCATGCCTGAGGTGGACGGGTTCACCCAACCTTCAGTGAACACTCTGTAAAAACGATATCAAATTACCATAATTAACTACTCGTAAGAATCAAGAATAAACCATGTATGAATGCTGAGAAAAAAGTAGGGAACGATAACTTGATTTAGTTCTACAAGAAGCATCAACTCCCAGCATAGTCAAAGGCATCAGCTGCCATTGTTTCTAATTGTAAGTAGTACAAGTACCTCACCACCAGGCCGGGCGCCGGTGTAGGGTGACGTCATGCGTAAGATGACGATTCCGATAACAACATCGAAGAAGAATGGTCCAGTGACGAAGAATTTCTTGGATTTTAAAATGAATAAATACTGAATTCATTCTTTTCCTACCTAATTAATGTATGTTTATAGAATTAGTTAATTAATTTTAACTATTATCTATCTTACTTTTCGTAAAAATCACCAATAAAATTATGAGGATACCCGGGCAGTAATTACTGTGCCGAAATTGTGGAAATATGGGGTCAAATGAAAATAGGAAGATTATGTACCCTTGCATAACACGCATTCTAATTTTTAACTCAAATATTTCGAAAAAAAAGTGCGCATTATACGCAGGTATTTACGGTATACAGAATAAAAATGATAGTACGGTATGCTTGGGTTTCCATCACATTCCCCACATTACATTTGTCTCGAAAACTGTAGAGGGAGCAAAGGGAGGGGGGTGCAATCTCTGTGACTTTCCACCGGGCAAAGGAGAGCCTAGCTATGCCACTGTTACCATACTTCCTACAGTTCTAAGATAACTTGTTGCGGTCAGTTTGTCGTGCGTTAATACATCATATGACAAACTCATTGCGTGGCAATTCATCGCTCGACAAATTTGACGCAAGACACCATGACTGGTGTACAGCATGGGGAGACACTTTTCCATAGCAAAATTTTTCTTTACATTTTGGTAACCAGGATGAATCGCAATTCTCTTTGAGATTTACGCAAGGCGAGACACATTGGATCGTGTATGGCAGGGTATGATTCCCAACCCAATAAGTGTATCCTCCTGCCATGCACCAGTCATGGTGTCTCACTTTCCAATTCGTCTCACGATGTAATGATGCGTGATGAGTTTGTCATATGACGAATTGACATGCAACAAATTGACGCCCAATGAATTTATCGAGATGCATTGACGTTATACCACTTCGTACTTGTATTTAAGGCGACCCTTGATTTTTGCAAGCTGAAATTTGGAAAAAACCTTGTCTTGGAATCAGGAAAATATGGTATTTACTGTATTGAAAAACCCGTCAGTAAAAGGCTACATGTTATTGAGATGATGCTGAAACTGTGAATATCAGCAACCAAAACAAAAATGTATAATGGAAAACCAGAGGTCAAACAATATTGAAAAAGAGACCATAAAAGTAATCTTCCCTTTCTTGATAAGAGATTTGGCTCAAGTTGGGGATTGGTTTGTGTTTCTATCCTAACACTTCAATTTAATCAAATAAATTTGGTGATCTCAAAGAGTTACCACATTCTCAATGTTCCTTAATGACATCCTGAAATTTTGAATGCATACACATGCTGTGGAATTTTTCCAGTGAACTACATACACACCAATGCAGGTTTTCTGAATCACGTAAGGGAAAGCCTGCACCCAAAGTTTCATGGTACATTTTCTAAACATAGTGGGTATTAAACAAACAAATTAAGTATAACCCATACACTTAGTGTATTATAAACGTTAGATATTTAAAACTTTTTAAAATTTTTCCCTCATGGCTCAAGTCAAGAGAAGACTAGCCGCAACATCAAAAAGAGAGATGCAGATATAAATCGTAGCAATCAACTCCCAAAAGTTAACAATAGCAAGAGTATTTTTTCCACATTCCATACATTTAGAAGTGCTCATATTTGCAACTTTAGTATATCTATAATTTAGTTTCCTAACAACTTCTTCTTTTAACTTATAAGTAAAATACTTTAGAATGACAAAACAAACAAGGATTCTTACCCTGAGTGTATTCAGAAGTTCCATCAAGAGGGTCAACCCAAATCACTACCTATAAAAAAATAACTATTTAATTAGCAAAGAAGCAATCTTTTAAGAATCATAAAATAATATTTTCCATTTAAAGCTTCACTAACATAAAAATAACAAATTTACACCAAATCAAAATGCTTTAGATTCATTTAACCCATAATGGGTCATGTACCATCTAAGGCAATGTATTTCACAGTACTGGCCATGACCTGGTGTTGGATGACAAGGCTCCTAAGGAAAATACAAGCACTCAATGTATAATCAGCTGGAATATATCAACATTGACAAGGAATGGAATAAATAAATGAGGAATGGAATGCTCCTATTAGACAAAAGCCAATTCTTTAGTATGCAGTTTCCTCTCTCTTTATGCAGATTTGGTTTATGCGAATTTGCTCTTATACGACAAACTTATTCCTACCCAAATTTCTTTTTATTCAGCATTGATCTGCTATTATGTAGTCAGTGTGACAGAAATGCAAGAATGTTCTCCCCTATGCCTAAAGTGACCAGATTTTAGATCAAAAGCGGGACAAAATCTGTTCGCCCCTGGAGTGTAGGCAATTTACAGTGACCAAATACAGTTCAGCTGCTAGTTCTGATAAAATGAGACGTCTTACAGAGTTATACACAAATTCACAAGCAATGCAAAAATGGTAAAAATACAAATATTGTTAGCATTACGCATTTAAATTAACCAGTGAACCATTCTTCCAGTGTTTTTAACACTTCTAATATAGTGTGATTTTACTTGAGCAATTTTTTTTTAGAGGAGTGCACACAACCAAAGAAATTTGAAGAACAATGTCTTTTCTAAATTATTCCAACTTTCTCATGGAATTCTAACTCCAAACATAATAAATTATTATAACATCCTTTAATATAAATTTTTAGACCAAACTGAATTAATTCTGACATTTGTTTGTGGCTGATATCTGTCTCTGAAATGAGTGAATAGTTCCACCAAGCGTCAGTATCTTAGATGCATTGCAAACTCCTTCTCAAGCTGAATCAGACATAGATGGTGAGACACCATCTAGACCAATACCGATACCATACAAACTTTATGACACGTTTGAATAAGGGGAATCCCAATTAATTACGCCGTCATTTGTTTTGACATCTGCAAAATACCATTAGCCAATGTGAAAGCTGCATCATTGCCAATTGGTGATCTGCATCGTCCGCTTTGTTGTGGACGAGGATGATTAATATTCTTATGATTATTATTATTTTTGTTTCATTCACTGTTATTATGTATCTTTGATTGTCTTATGTTATTTAATTCATTGTTGTGAATTGCTTTATCTTATGTTCCATTTTTTGTAAAAACATTTGAATAATCGGCACATTTATCATCAACATATTCAAAAGCGGGACAATTTTGCATCTCCTACAGCTTTTGGGGGACAGCGAGACATGCTGCTCAAAAGCAGGACTGTCCTGCAAAAATTGGGATGTCACCTTACCTATGCCACAAGTCTCTCATTGTCTCTTGTGATGTGCTCATTAGTACTACTTTGTGGGTTATTTGCAATGCGTTTCTCCACCATACCACAAGGCTACCATACATGAATATAATGTTCCTTTAAAAATTTTATTATATCAAAAAATTAATTGTTTAAATTATCATTCATTACATGAGTTGATTTTCTAAAAATCTAGTCAATTGTTATCATTAGTTCTCTTCAGCGTAATGTGGAAAATATTTTTAAATAGCTGTGTAGTAGTGTAAATAATACATTTGAAGCAATTCGTTCTTTTTTAATTCATTATTAAAACTCTGATGAATGATTGCTAAATAAAATGAACATCAACTAAACAATTTTTAAATTCATTACATGTTTAAATATTACATATTTTTTAATTATAAAAAAATTTCTTCAAGATTCAAATGAGATACTGTTGATAAATTGAGTTTTGAAAAAATCGCCACTTTTTGAAAAATGCCTTTCGATAACTTGTTGTTTAAAAAATGATTTTCGATAAATTGCTTGTCAAAAAAGTGGTTTTTGTAAAGTTTACCAAGAGCTGTGCTTGTCCGCCTCCTTCTATTGGTGAGTATATTTTACAGTGTTAATTGTTTAAAATTTGTATCTAATGTATAAGAACATAATTATAGAGGGAAAGAAGTGCATCTTGAAGGCAGAGGGGTTACGAGTGTTTGTGGAACATATCCCTATCTTTTACATGTAAATATGGATTCTGTTTATGCAAATTCTTTTTATGCGTCACTTTCCTGGAACGTATCCCCTGCAAAAAGAGAGGGACTATTGTACATTGCTTTTTAATGTGAATTAACCCTTAACCAGTGATGTGAGGTCTGAGAGACCGCTCCAATATTAAAATTGTGAAAATTATATTAATCTCATTTCCAAGAAATCTGATATTTATGTTACCTTCTAATATGGACTAGAGGAAACTAGAAACATTTTTAACGGTAAAATTGCACAAATAAACATTTCAATTTTACCATACATGAATTGCGGCGGCCGTTAAAAATTTTTTAAATTTAAACAATTATAAAAATATTATTTGACTTCTAGAAGTGCTACAACTTTAAAATTTGGCTAAAATGTGTAGAATTTATACCCCATAATGAAGATAGTGTAAAATATTTAAAATTGCAACATTTGGGGATTATTTTAAACTATTATTTTTACATGTGGGAAAAACGAAAATCGCTGTGGAGGTGAAATCTTTAGAATTAAAAGACTATTTGAAATGATGAAATGTCTGCCTGAAAAATGAATATTTTTTCAAGGTGAGATAAAATGCTTGCATATATATATATATATATATATATATATATATATATATATATATATATATATATATATATATATATATATATATATATATATAAAATAAATGCAACGACAGGTTGAGAGGGATAGGAAGGAGCCAGTGAACACTTACCATACGGTGGTGGATGTCCACAGCGATAGAGGAAGGCTTGTAATTTGGAGCTTTCAGGCAACACACGCCCTTCTTCAGCGAGAGAGAAAAATATATATATATATATATATATATATATATATATATATATATATATATATATATATATATATATATATATATATATTATTATATATAATAATATATATATCATTCTATATAGACGTTCCGTACAGAGGAGGAGGATATAACATACTAGTAGAAGGTGCTTGCATACTGCAAGCATTTCATCTCACTTTCAGAAAACATTAATTTTTCAGGCAGATATTTCACCATTACAAATATTCTATTAATTCTAAAGATTTCACCTCTGCAGCGATTTTCGTTTTTCCCACATGTAAAAATAATAGTTTAAAACAATCCCCAAATGTTGCAATTTTAAACATTTTACACTTTCTCCATTATAGGGTACTAATGATACACATTTGAGCCAAATTTTAAAGTTGTAGCACTTCTAAAAGTAAAATAATATTTTTCTAATTGTTTAAAATTTAAACATTTTTAACGGTTTTCGATTTTTATAGTTGGTTATGAGAAAATTTCTATAATCTTGCAAAATTTCAGCTTCCTAAACTTATTAGATTGGTCTACACACTGGATTGCGTTTTCCCATGCTAACTTATGGGAGATATTCTGGGGTCTCTGGAGTCGAACCCAAGACACTGTAAGCAAAAGTGACAATAATTCCTAATAGATATTGTGGCCATCTAGCAACACTGAAAATTTCATTTTTCTAGCTTACCGGCAAGTGCCCATAATTAATTTACAAAAATGGCGCAATGCTTTTCTTATGGGGAAAAACGCAAATTTCGGAATTTCTGGAGTCGAACTCATGTCACTTAGGTAAGAAGTCTCATTTTATCTGAAGGTTTCTCCATCATATCTACAATCTAGCTCTTGTAGTTTGGGCTGGACATTAGTATCCTCCTGTTATCATTCTATATAGACGTTCCTTACAGAGGAGGAGGAGGAGGATATAACATACTAGTAGTCGGAGCTTGCATACTGCAAGCATTTCATCTCACCTTGAAAAAACATTCATTTTTCAGACAGACATTTCATCATTACAACTATTCTTTTTATTCTAAAGATTTCAACTCCGCAGTGATTTTCGTTTTTCCCACATCTAAAAATAATAGTTTAAAACAATCCCCAAATGTTGCAATTTTAAAAATTTTACACTTTCTCCATTATGGGGTATTAATGATACACATTTTAGTCAAATTTTAAAGTTACTTTTACTTTTTACTTCTAGAAGTAAAATAATAGTTTTCTAATTGTTTAAATTTAAATAATTTTTAACGGCCGCCGGAATTCATATATGGTGAAATTGAAATGTTTATTTGTGCAAATTCACTACTCTGTAAATAATTTGAAAATTTCAGCTTCCTAGCTCATCCCGTAGTACCTAAACAGTTATCTAATTGTTTAAACTTTAAGAATTTTTAACTGCCAAACAAATTAAAATATCAAAATTTATATAATCCCTATTTCGTTTTTTTAAGAATTCTACTTATAAAGAAAATTTCAACTCCTTAGCACATGCGGAAATACATAAACCTTGAAAATTTGTTTAAACAATTGCGATTTTTTAGCGGCCGCATTGTTGCACTTTTTGAAGATTTTCGTTTTTTCTAGTCGGTTTTGCATAAAATCCTACCTATGAAAAAAAAAAACAAATTTTTAGCGGCCGCATTGTTGCACTTTTTTAAGATTTTCGTTTTTTCTAGTCGGTTTTGCACAAAATCTTACTATTAAAAAAATTTCGAATCAACAACAATGCGGTCACTAAAAATTCGCAATTGTTTAAACAAATTTTCAAGGTTTACGTATTTCCGAAAGTGATATGGAGTTGCAAGCTATTTTATAAGTAGAATTCTTGAAAATACGAGATAGGTATTATACAAATTTTGATATTATAATTTGTTTGGTAGTTAAAAATTCTTAAAGTTTAAACAAATAGGTAGCTGTGTAGGTACTACCGGATGACCTAGGAAGCTGAAATTTTCAAGTTATTTACAAAGTAGGGCATTTAAACAACTAAACATTTGAATCTCTCCATAATGGTATTGCGGCGGCCGTTAAAAATGTTTAAAATTTAAATAATTTGAAAAATATTACTTCACTTTTAGAAGTGCTACAACTTTAAAATTTGGCAAAAATGAGTAGCATTAGTACCCCATAATGAAGAAATTCTTAAAATTGCAAAGTTTGGGGATTTATTTATTTATTATTTTTACATAAGGGAAAAACGCAAATCGCTCGGAGGTGAAATATTTAGAATTAAAAAAATATTGGTAATGATCTTTCTGAAAAATGAATGTTTTTTCAAGCTGAGATGATATGCTTGCAGAATGCAAGCACCTTCTACTAGCATGTTATATCCTCCTCTGTAAGAAACGTCTATATATATGATGATATATAGGAGGATATTAATGTTTAGGCACTTCCAGAAGGGCAGCAGAAATTTTTTTATTGGTAGAACTATACGCAAAACCAACCAACAAAAAACGAAAACCTTGAAAAAGTTCAACAATGCTGCTGCGAAAAATTCGAAATTGTTTCAACAAATTTTCAAGGTTTATGTATTTCCGGATGTGCTATGGTGCTGAAATTTTTTTAAGGGTAGAATTTGTAAAAACACGAAATAGGGATTATAGAAATTTTGTTATTTTCAATTGTTTGGCTGTTAAAAATTCTTCAAGTTTAAACAAATAGGTAAATGTTTAGGTACTACAGGGCGAGCTAGGAAGCTGAAATTTTTATGTTATTTAGAGGCTAGTCGATATGCAGAAATACACATTTGATAAGCACCATGAAGATGTTATTGTGGCCATTAAAAATACTTAAAATTTAAACAATTAGAAAAATATTTCACTTCTAGATGTGCTATAACTTTTACATTTAGCAGAAATGTGTGGCATTAGTGCACCACAATGGAAAAATTATAATATTCTTAAAATTACAAATTTTAGGTATTGTTTTTATCAAATATTATTCCATAAGGAAAGAACGAAAATTGTTGGCGAGATGAAATCTTTTGAATTAAAAAAAATATTTCTAATAATTAAATATCTCTCTGAATAATTCATGTTTTTAAAGCACCAACTACTTGTATATATAAATAGATGCTTATAGTATCGAAATGATAGAAGGATACTAATATTTAGGCACTTCCAGATGAGTTAGACTTAAATTTTTTTATGTTGGTAGGAATATGTGCAAAACCGACTAGAAAATCCAAAATCTCAAAAAAGTATATATTGTAACGAAGTTTGAAACCATTCCAAACTTCCATGAATGAAGGTAATTTTTTGGATAAAATAGAAAAATTTGGAATCTTTAACAATGCGAAAATAATACCTACTATTATATTTTAATTAATAGGAAAATTATCATTAAATCTTTAATTTAATGCTTTCAGTAGGATCTGACTATGTTTATATGAATTCTTTAGTTTGTAGTCTATTTCTAATGCAGTTGATAAAAATGAAAAACCAATTTTAAAAATTCTTTAGTTTCAGTTGATTAGCGAGATAATCATTTTGATAAGACATATCCTCGACAGTTATGAACAAAAATTTTTAGGATCGGAAAATACATAAAATTTAATAAAATGAGGATAAAGGATATTGCCGCGTACCGCCGCAACCTCACCGTAAATCATAAATCCCAACGTGATCTCTCTTCACTTTCAACAGCATACTTGTGATCTCTTGATCACTCACAGTGTCTAAGCAATGGAACTGTCACTCTCGCTATAACTAAAAGACGTTTAATATTATGTCGCGAACGCCATATCTCAACATCACGCGCAATACACTTTATATATTAGTTTTTAATACTTCTTTTATTTTGCATTTGAATAGAAATAAATGTTAAAATTGAAACATATTCTTCTAAAATAAATAGCTCCTACTTGCACTTGCTTACATGTAAGTTAAATAAATACGTTCGATAAGGAAAATTCTATGATAAAAATTGAAATCTTAATTTCTTTTCGAAGAAAATAGTAAAAATCCCACACCAATAGTATGATTCCCTTCTTTTAAGACTTAAATAAAAGGCACTGCATGGTGGATTTTGCATTTCTTATGTAAACTGAATGAGGAAAATTTCTGGAATCGAACTCGCGCCTTCAAATATCAGGAAAAAAACCTCAGCAGGTCGCCCCCAGTGGTCAAATACCATAAAAAATATGTGAATCAGTTCAAAAGTTAATAGGGGGACAGAAAGACTGAACGAAGAAGCAATAAGCCTATTTTCCATTCTGGAAAGTACGATAAAATGCACACTTCATTGCTATTTCAGAGCATTATTTTTATGCTAGCTTTGAAAACTATAATGACCAAAATTGTCTTTATTTACAACAAGAACAAGAAATATGAAAAAGTTTGAAATAAAAAACAGGGGATGGAGGAATGGGAAGAAAGATATATGAAATGGATAGGGAAAGAGAGAGGAGAGAAGGGAGAGCATGGGGAGGGAAGCAGACAAGTGTGGTGTAAACTGAGGGAGGAGTAAGACTGAAGGAGGAAGACGTGTGGGTTACAAAGAAATGGAAAATGAGCAGAAGCGTAAAAGTTTAGACAATGTATGAGGGTCCATAAAATACAAATTAAATTTAAAAATTTATTAAAATTTATGTGCACTAGTTTGCAAATAAGGGATATGAATGTAAAATAACATTTCATTAGGCACTGCTGAGTTTATTCTAATTCATTATAAAATCAGATACTCCCTTCCTATGCAGATGGTAGACTTTGTTTCTTCAGAATCTAACCCAGTACCCAATGGTATATAAAACGACATTTTTAAATATAATGAAGAAGAAAGCCACCACACTAAATTATTTGAACATAATTAATACTAAACAAAATATAAACTTGAAATAAGTATGAAAATGAGACTTACTTCTTCAACATTGAATGAACTCCGTTTCTCTTATGGCTGTCAAAAAGTCTCCCAGTGACCCTCTTTGGTAATTTGAAATAAACTGAATTTATATTAACATGTTCACGACGACGGGACCTACCAGTGGGTCCTGGCTGTACGCGCCCATAGGCATTGGGACCCACCGATGGGTCCCTCCCCATACCTTTATCTTACCTTTTTTTCTTTTGACGCCTATGCTGACGGATTCTATATTTAGTTTACGCTCTTAGGAGGATATATACATATATACTGCATACGAATATCTTTAGTTAATGAAATTTTACCATGAAAAAAATAATTTTATTTGATTTCGCTGAACCATCCATGAAAAATCAGGGAATTGCAATGGAAAATAATATCATACATTTTAGTTTGAAAATGTATTTATTATCAATAAATGGTTTAGTTTAAAATTACTATTCAAGATAAATCTAAGATGATATTTTACAAGTAGTAATAATACAAATATTATATCTTTATGAATATAAATGTAAAACTTGAATATTTCTGAAGAAAAATACCTAGGAAATAATAGTTTATTATAATAAAATATATGTTAGAAGTTAAATTTACAAACATTACTTATGTTTTTCATTGAAACAGTCTAAACACATCGTCAGCTGTCCATCGCAGTCTTTGCAGAATGTTTTTACTTTTTTTGCTTTCCCTTTCGCATCACTCACTCCTTCATTCCTACGATGTTTTTCATAGCAGCCGATACATCTCTTTCTACAATCTCTGGCTAACCCTTGATATGTTCTTAGCCTATGCACTACTTTCTTCTTGGTCTTCCTAGCTTTATCACCACCACCACCAACAGCACCACTGCTTTCACCATTATCTCGAGTAAGCCCGTAAATAATATTTTCCCTAAAAGTGAGCATGTCCATTTTTTCACATTCCTTCCGTATTTGTTATAATCACCCATACATTCACCACACACATTCCAAGAAGAAGTTCTATTGCTACCTTTTTATACCACTTCATCGTTCTTCTTATGCAGGTATAATAAGAGGAAATTTGGTCGGAAACATCAACATCCTTTTCGGCAAAATTATAGTGGTTGAGAAGTGCATGGATGTAAGAAAGAAAGTGTACTGTGCATTTGTTGATTTAGAGAAAGCATATGACAGAGTGAATCGTAATGAATTGTGGAATGTTTTGAGTGAGTATGGAGTGAATGGTTGGTTGCTGAATGCTATAAAGGTAGTGTATACTGGAAGTAGGGCATGTGTAAGGGTGAATGGCATGATGAGTGATTGGTTTAGAGTTGAGCAAGGTGTACGACAAGGATGTGTCATGTCCCCTTGGTTATTTAATGTGTTCATGGATAAATGTGTGAGACAGGCATGTACGGATATGGTGGGTGCTAAGGTTGGTGGAGAGAATGTTCGTGTACTTTTGTATGCTGATGATGCTGTGTTAATAGCTGAGAAGCCAGGAGAATTGCGGAGAATGTTAGATTGCCTGCATGATATGACAGGGAGAATGGACTTAAGGATAAATGTGGCCAAAACCAAGGTAGTTGTGTTCGATCGGGAGAATGAGGTGAATGACTGTCAATTTAGCATAAATGGTGGAACGATTGAGGTAGTGGATGAATTTGTATACCTTGGTAGAATGTTTAGTAAAAATGGTACAGTAGATGGGGAAATCAAAAGGAGAGTGAATGCTGATAGAAAGGTGGCAGGGAGTGTGTGGTCGATTGCAAAGAATGAATGGTTGTCAAAAGAAGCGAAAATGTCTGTATACAAGAGTGTTTTAATGCCTACCTTGCTGTATGGCAGTTAAACATGGGTGTGTCAGGAGAAGCATAAAAGTAGTTTGAATGTGGTTGGGATGGGATACATGAGAAGAGTTTGTGGAAAATCTAGGAGGGACAAAGTATGGAATAATTGGGTGATGAACGAATGTGGTATGAAAGCTAGTGTGACAGATTTGTATGAGAGAGGTCTGCTGAGGTGGTTCGGACATATAGAAAGAATGGAGGAGAGTAGAATCACCAAGCAAATATATGAAAGAAGAGTGAATGGCGAGAGAGGGAGAGGCAGACTGCGCAAGACTTGGTTGGATGTGGTTAGTGAGACTCTGAGAACAAGGGACGTGAAAAGTATGAGGAATAAGAGGAAATGTGTGACTCAGTGTATGAGTGTAAGTGAAGCAAAAGAAGGGTGCAAGGATAGAAGTGTGTGGAGGAAGCATGTGGTGATGGGTTGGTAATTGGCAGACATATGGCATGGCTTACTCCGCAAGGGAAAGCGTCAAGGTGTGTTGTTGTTATAATTCATCACAGACGATGGCTTCATTTTTTTCACCTTTCCATGACTTAGATGCTGATAGAACTAGAATGTCCGTATGTGCTGGATCCGAAGAAATCATAAGCACTGGTCCCTTATCTTGCCATTTCATCACTCTTACACCGTTCCTTTCCTTCACGAAAATCTCTCCACTTTTCAGTTTTTTTGCACATACCTCTTTTGGATTTCCTCGTATATTTTGTCTTAGTGTTTCTTTAGTAACTCTTCACAGAGAGATACACTTGTATAAAAATTATCTATATACAAAGTCCTACCTTCGTTCAAAATTCCCGCAGTCAACTCCAGCACCACTTTTTCGGCGTGTCCTTTCCCACTTCCATCTGGGTTTTCATTTTTGCCTGTGTAAATTTTCAAGTTATAAGTATAAGCCTCAGGTGTGCACAGTTTGTAGGACTTCACACCATACTTATTTGCTTTTCCAGGGAGATACTGACGAAATATCAATCTGCCTCTCCAGGGCACCATTGATTCATCAATGACGATTTTTTCACCAGGAGTAATTGTAGACAAATTTTCTGCAAATCAAATCAAGCAATGGCTTGATTTTGGACAATCTACTTTCACTTGTATCAGCACAATTATCATTGAAATGAAGCACTTCAGAAGCATCTCAAACTGATCACCTTTCATAGTGTTTCGTATGAAGTTGTTCCGGTATCAAGGTTTGTAGGACCAATAAAAACGCATTTTAGGTAGATGGTTTACACCCATAGCCATCAGAACCACTATGAAACTATTCATTTCACTTGATGACGTTTCCTTCCATTTTTTCATCATGGATCTTCTATTAGGGACTTCAGACGCTAAGTACTGTCTTGCATATCTGTTTGTCTCTGTTACTAGTAGATCCAAAAGATCATCATTCAGAAAATGTTCATATGAGCGTATCGGATCAGCAAAATCCTTCTCAATCAGCAAACCATCTTTACCTGTGTAGGAAAAAGGACGACCAACATTCGAGCAATCTCCCCACAAGTCTGGAACATTATCTATATCATCGATGTCTTCGGATGATGCTTCTTCGATGCCTTCAGATTCTGATGAGGATAAATCACTTTCTACTTCTGATGGCTTGTAGGAAGATTCAGAGTCAAGGTAACTTGACATTGAAATGTCAGAATCAGACATGGTATAGAAAAAAAGGAACTTTAGATAGAGAATTACACACTGACTTTCTAGAAACTCAACAAGAACACAAAGTCACTCGAAGAAAAACAGCAAAAGACTGATGTGTAGGATGGTGCACTGGTAGAAAGAGAGGAAGGGAAATAAGCCAAGGGAGGAAATTCCTGAAACCAAAATGAAAATGGGAAAAAGGTCGACATGTAATAAAAAGAAGCCGCTTTGCAAACAATAAATGGCACATGTGTTGCGCGAAAATTTGGGTAACCGATTTCCAAAAATGCGGCAGCCAAGGACGAGAGAAACTGCAAGATTACTCACTTCAAAGAGCGCATCTTAGGCATGGGAAAAAGGTCGACATGTAATAAAAGAAAGCTGCTTTGCAAACAATAAATGGCATGTGTGTTGCACAAAAATTTGGGTAACGGATTTCCAAAAATGCGGCGGCACAGGACGAGTAAAACTGTAAGTGGACGCCTTGGCTTAGGAACTTCCCTTACCCCATCCTGCCATAGAGCCTCACCATAAACCCAAGGCGTGGGTAAACGTATATTTTAGGGGCCTGGAACGCCTTCCCGATGAAGTGGTTGTATTGAGAGAAATAACGTGAAAGTGACCTTGAAAATTAGTGAATATATCTATTATTTTTTGTACATTTTTACGTTTATATAATTCCGATATTCCCAATTATAATATCTTAGCCCTAGATTTAATCATCAGTGTTTTGTAAATGGTATAAATAAAAAATTATTAGGAGAAAATTATAATATGTTTGTATTGCGTGATTGCATACCTCTTAAGGTAAAACCAATAAAAACTTATTTAGACGCCTCACAAGCATTGGAAATTAAAAAAAAAAACATTTTTCAACATTAAAGAAACCCTATTTCTTAATTTAAACAAAAAAAATCAAAAATGAATTTTTACTGTATTTTACGCCTGTGGACATGGAGAGCAAAAATAGCTTACGTCGCGAATGTGTTAAGCTCTGATAATTCTTCATTTTCAGGGAATAATAACTATCCACTGTTACTATAAACGTCTCATAATAATAATAGATATGAAGCAGTATTGACCTCTAACGAACGATGACAACACGTTCAAATTGTAGATTCACTTCGACCTTTCTCATATACCTTGTTAAGTTAGACTGACGAACAGTGGATAGAATTCGAGAATGGAGGGGATGATGGGATTGGAACTTGCAGAGCATCAACCTTTAAAAGAGGAAAAACCCACTCCGGTGTAATATCTAAAAGAATGTTTTCAAAGTACAAGGCACTGAGATGGAGGATAGTGAATGGTAGAGGTCCTTAACTACAAGCGGCACATGTATTGAAGCTTCCTTCCTCATCCTCCACACTCCTTATCTCATGCTTCCTGAGAAGAATTAACACCAGGTTTCCTTTCACAAATGGAAGGAAAACCCAAAGAACAATCGGTAGTGGTCAGGATAGCGTTTCTTTTGCAACAAGGCGGCAAAACTGGTGCAGAGGGGGACAAGCAAGACTGAGGAAAGGGATTTTAGGCTACTTTCTCTTGCTCAAGACATGCTGTCTGAGACGAATGCCACTAGAACACAACCCTTTACCATCTGTTAATGAAATAACAAAATTTCTTTTTCATTTTTGTTAAGTTTTCCATTACAGCTATTTGAAAAATTTAATTAATGTTTTTCATTACGTTAATCCAAAATAATTCTGTTACGTTACGCATAACATTTTCCAGCACTGAATTAAACTTAAGTTAATTTGTAATTTGTTGTAATTTAAATGACCATATTATCCCTAATATAATTTTTTTTCCAAAAAATGAAATTTTAAAAGTAACCCCCATGTTATATTCAAGTAATAGTAATTTTACAAGCTCGTAAAATCCTGTTTT
Organism: Tanypteryx hageni; assembly: GCA_028673005.1. Classification (NCBI taxonomy): domain Eukaryota; kingdom Metazoa; phylum Arthropoda; class Insecta; order Odonata; family Petaluridae; genus Tanypteryx; species Tanypteryx hageni. The sequence goes on from CM054114.1 coordinate 4,963,795, forward strand.
GAAAAATCACCGTACATTCCGCATGTCTGTTAAGTGATACAAGATACTTGTTACATTGTAAACACATTAGGCGCAGGTGCATGTTACAATGTACTTGAAAAGCATCTGAGGCAAAAATAGATTGAGTTCAGTAGGTGGCTTAACTCCTCATTAGTCATTGAATTGAAGCTATCAGTGCATCAGCGTATTCTTTGTACCTGCCTTAGCGAGTTTTTACCCAGCCGTTATTTTAACAATGGGTGACAAAAAGGATGTTGATCATGTTGAGAAAAAGGTTCTTCCAAATCCCAGGTTAACAGAGGAATCCGACAAAGTTATGATATGAATTTTAAAAGTCATATGTAGCTCAAGAGGCGGAAAAAATGAACAATATTAAAGCTTCGAAAAAGTATGATGTTCCTGAAGTAAATATACCTAAGGCTATGTACAATTTTCCAGACAAATGTAATATGGAGAGTGTAATGGAAACCCAAGCATACTATACTAGCATTTTAATTCGGCATATATTTTAATATCACTATTATTAAAAAGTGTGCTGGTCAAGTAAATGAATAAATAGATATACTCTTTATAAACTTACCGTATCTGCCCGAATATAAGCCGATACTTTTTGTCAAAATCTATCGTGAAAAAAATCACCCTCGGCTTAAATGCGAGCCTGAGGAAAAATTTGGCATCCTCGTACGACGCCATCGCTGAAAAATGTCTTGTTTCCATAGCATACCTCCTGTTGCCCGGAGCTGTAAATTTAAATTGCTATTGAATGTTATTTATATATTTTAACACGTAGTTAAAAGTAAGTGGGTTCTTATCCAAAGGAAAGGGCGGTATATAAAACAATCGAGTTTTAACAACCCACCAGGTTCATAGTATAATTGCACGCTACAGCAAATTCGTTTTGATCATAATTTGCAACGAGTTCTTAAGATACCAACACCGGTCTTATTAGAGGTTTTTACAAATTCTGACTACACTAAGCTTCTTCAACTCTTTGTTTTAATTGCACTTCTTGGTGCTGCAATCGATATAAAGTTCAGATGTAGCAGACATCGTAGCTTTTACGGATCATTTAAATGGCAGGTACATTAAAGTTAGGAGCCGACAGTATAAAAGAAGTTCATATTAATTTTTCTTGTTTATTTTATATTTTGCTATAGCCATTGTCATTTTTGTATGCATGTTAAAACCCTCTTTCATAGAATGTATTAAAATTGCGTATACTGATTAAGCAGACGATATCGTCTGCTTAGTCAATTCACAAAATTTGATGACGACTTTCAATGCGCAACTGTTTGAATTCCGCTAACATAAGATACGTCTGATTCGAAGGTGTGAGCAACGGCATTAACTGAAATTCATCTGATAATGAACAGCAATAATAATAAAACTTGGAAACCTCTTTCATAGAATCTATTAAAATTGCATATAATGACTAAGTAGACGATCACGCCAAATTCGATGACAGCTTTCGATACGCAACAGTTTGAATTCCAGTAAGATAAATAAATATACTTACATTTGATTGTAAGGTGTGATCAACGGTGTTGACTATATTTATAATTAACAGTAATAATACCTAATAAAACTTTACATGGAACGTATATAATTATATAGATGTAATGTATAATGTATTCTAGGTTGTGCGTGCATGTCTGGTACACTTAAGCATAAAATTTACGAAAATACTTTTTTGCCAAAAAATGTTGGAAAATTTCGTGGGGTTGGCTTAAATCCGGGGTCGGCTTCTATTCGGGCAGATACAGTAGCTCTTTTAACACTGATTTTATTGTTAGTAGTACTGTAACAAATTAGTGAGTTTAAAAGTAAAATCAGTTAAGCTATTTTTCCTTTTCCCTCAATTTACACTTTCCCTCAATTTACACTTTCCCTCAATTTACACTTTCCCGCAATTTACACTTTTTCCCCCAGGTCCCTAGAAAAGAGTAAATAAGGGATTTTACTGTATTTTAGCAAAATTTCAAAAGCAATGAAACACAGCATAGTACATGTAAGCTAAAGTTAAAAACTCCAATTGGTAGAACAAATACCCTGATTTGACACTTGCAGAAACATCGAATGAAGAACTGTGAATATTTGAAAGAGAAAACCCTTTTCTTGTGAAAAAACCCTATTGGGTATATTCACTGGTAGTTGCTCAAATTGCTATGGTCACTAGTCCAGGGGTCTTGCGACAGCATTTCATGCAGCCTGCACTAACATTATGAAAGCAAACCATTAAGTCCAATACAGTTTATTTCTCTTTTGTCGGTTAACCTTTAAGGGATGGCTGACACCACTGTGGCGTCACTGATTCTATGGTTTAGCAGGACGGCTGACACCAATGTGGCAGCAGCGGGTACCTCGTATGTTAAAAAAATATTTACTCCGTTATATTTCAATATTTCATTCCCAAAATGTATATATATGTTATGGAGGCATGTCTTTAGAAAACACTCTTGTTATTATTCTTTTTCTGTCATCAGAAGTCAGAAGAAAAAAACTTATTTTGAATGTTCATTTTCATTTTATATTCATACAAGCTACGGAGTTGGAGTGTATTTCCTGTTTCGTTTGCGGTGAGATCCCGTTCGTATTGGGTTTGAGTTCTTATTGCGAGGATATTCCATTCTTATTTGGTATGTTTATAAATAGAATGGCTCACAAGGCTTGCAGATCTGCTGAGATCGAAAAATTTTGAAAGGAACTTGCTCAGCAAATATACGGATGGCAATTCAAGGGGAATAAGCATGAGTCACCAGATGACGAGGAAATGGAGAAATGAGAGAAGTTTTTGAGAAACTCAATGACTCCTTCAGCAAGTATTACAATCCCGGTAAAAACTTGGCAGTTGCATTCAAGGGCTGCGTCATATTCAGACAGTAAATTCCCAAAAAACATAAGAGATTCAGTCTAAAAATCTATAAATTGTGCGACCAGTCGGGATATACCTTCAACATGGACATTTTTACGTTGGTCGTCAAAGGGAAGCAGCATCAACTTCAATTACTCCCTCTCATGGGAGAGTGGTGAATTTAGTGAAATTCATTGAAGGAAAAGGACACAAAATTTTCATGGACAGTTACTTTTCATCACCCAGTCTCTTCGAAGATTTATTCCAAAGAAAAATCAATGCCTGTGGCACTGTGAGACCAAATAGGAAAGGTATGCCATGCAATTGGAATGCTAAAAATTTAAGACTGAAGAAAGGTGACATCAGGTCGCAAGAAAAAAAATCTCGTTGCCACAGCCTGGAAAGATAAGAGGGAGGTATTTTTAATAAGCACTCTCCACCCTACGCCAATGGAAGGAAATTTCATTGATGACACGGGAAAGGCAATTAAGCCTAAAATAGTGGCCGATTATAGCAAAAACATGGGCTTTGTAGATCTCAGTGATCATATGGCAAATGGCTGTACCATTGCCAGAAAAACTTGGAAATGGACGAAAAAACTATTCTTTCATTTGTTAAATATGACTGCATTAAATGAGTAAATACTACATCAGTCCATTGGTGGGACTGAAATAACACACAAGAGGTTCAGAGAGCAACTAATTCGAAGATTAATACACATTGCCACAGAAAATCCAGATCCAATTCCTAATTCACGGGGATTTTGACAATCCACCTGTTGAAATTGATGGAATTATATGATCCGAAGATCCTATGCAGACAGGCATAAGCTGTTCTCGTTCCAAAATCAATCCACCTGTTGTCAAATTTTTAGGTGTATACCTGGACCCTACATTGACATGGGAGCATCATGGAAAAGTTCTCTCAGTGGAACTCAATAAAAGACTATACTTATTAAGATGCCTGGATTCCTGTGCCTCGAAAACTGTTTTGACAGCTGCATATTTTGCAACATTCCATTGTAAACTATTGTATTCAATCTTAGCATGGGGTCACTCTGCCATCAGTAAAAAGGTTTTCCATCTACAAAGAAAAGCCATTAGAATACTGGGAGGCCTAGGGTTTAGGGATGATTGCCGAAATTCTTTCATAGAGGGTAACCTGACATTTCCTTGTCTTTTTATATTTGAATGTTTAATGTACATTCACAAGAATCTCAATAAGTACTGTATTGTAAACTCTATCCATTCCAATGATACGAGATGTAAGGACAATGTGGAAATTAAATATCTGAGGCTTACTAAAGCTAGGAATGGGCCCAACTACTGGGCAGTAAAATATTTTAATACTGTCCCAGTAAGTATCAGGTCTCTTCCTCTTACAAGCTTCAAATTCCATGTAAAAAAGTTTCTAATTGAGCATTCCTTTTATTCATCAGAAGAATTTCTGAATTGTCACTGGAATGTATTGTAATTATTGTAATTTTTTTTGTTTGTTTTCTGACAATGTAATACTCAAAGAGTGTCTACAATAAACTATCTTATCTTATCCTGTTTACACATGTAAAAATTTTATTCTGTCACAGAATATGGACCCTTAATATCAAGGGGATTAAGGTTACTGATATACATACATTATTAAGTATAGTATTTGTATTAAAATAAAAAAATTGTGAATAATTTAGAAAGTTAAGGTTTTAAAAAGCATTAATGTAAGACTGTAGAACAGTAGTGCCCAACCTGTGGCCCGCAAAGGGTTTTGGTGCGGCACATGAAGCTACGATGAAAAAGCAATTCAAAAAATGTAATACGTCAATTCATACATTTCTATGAAAATAAATTATGATTATATATATATATATATATATATATATGGCACCTCAGAATACATGGGTAACTTCCGATTTAAATTCAAATCCGGCCTGCCCAAGAATTGGCAACTTCCAATGCGGCCCTCATAAATAGGATTCATAACCCCCGACGCGGACCACCACGTGGAAAGATTAGGCACCACTGCTGTGCATCACAAATGATATTTACCTCTTCCTCCTTAAGACTTTTTAGGTTTTCAGGACATGCCATTCCAAAAATGCTAGCTTCACTCTCTGTGACCAACCAATCAGAGGGTATGTCACCAGCTGCCTGTTCACCCTCTTCGCCAATAATCGTAGCAGCTGGGAATTGAGAGCTCAGTGAAGCAATGATGCAACACTGAGCAGATCTGTCAGCTTCTGTCTGAAGATCATTCTTCCCCTATTAAAGCAAAAATAGCTCCATTACTTTACAGATACCAGGTAAAAGTTCCACTAAATTCGATAAGCAAACATAGCCAGTCAATGACTCCAAATTAAAAACTGGCATGTTTTTTGCAAAATTCATAAACATTCATAATACATTTCTGAAAAAATAGTTAAGGGGCCATCCTTAAATGATGTCACAGCATTTTTGGGATTTTTGACCCCCCCCCCTCTGTCACAAAGTTGTCACACAGTCCCTTAAGAAAGGAAGATTTTTTGTATATAACTAGAGTTAACAGACTTCAATTGCTAAAAATGAAAGACGTATTCAAGAAGATTCGGTTGTTTGCAAACTGGTCTGCAGTGTTTGATTGCCATTGTGACGCGACGCCATGGCAAGTGGCATGGGTGTGCTGACCCTTGCAATTGTGTCAAATTTTACCCTTGAACGATGAAATGCCAATATATTGGGCCGAGGGTCTAGCTGCATTAATGGCCACTGTGTCCATGTGTAAAAATGCACCCATGTATTCAAACATTAATGTATATACTGACAATATAGCTGTATTAGCCGCAGTCCAAAAAGGCTCTGGATTACTATTTTCATGTGATATGTATATTGCTTTGCTTATGCTACTAATAAAGGATTTGTCACGTAAGGTGACCTGGCGGTACGTTCCGACAGCGACCAATTTGGCCGATCGTCCTTCCCGGACCATCCTACCTCCCTATGCCATCTCGGCCAGCGATTGGCTCACCACATTTGGGGTGGTATATAGGTGGGATGACGCCTGGGTAGGAGTTCGGTCAGAGTAGTCAATGTCGGGGCGTGCCGCCAGCTCAATAACAGTCAAGGAGACTAGAACATAGAGGAGGACTAGAACACCAACACAATAACAACTTAAGCTGATAATTAAGTATACAGCTTAATATAATAGTTATTGGAGTTTTTCTGTGAGGTTTAGTTTTGCATTATGCTTTTCAACTGTTATTTACAAGTTTCCACCAGAGGGCCAGTGGCAGGAAAGATGAGTCAAACGGAGAATAAATAAAAGTTAGTGAATGTCACTTCAAGAAAATTAAGGAAATAAAGCACAAGATCTTGGCAAAAGTCTTTACTTATTTGTGACATCACATTGTTTTACATATACTCCCCCCCCCCCCCTTGTCACAAAATGTCACATATTCCCAGACCCCCCCTTAAGCGTGACATCATTTAAGGATGGCCCCTAATACACAAATAAATACAATTATTATGAGATTAAAAGATAAGCAATTCCTTGGGTGTTTTTAAGTTCATTAGCTTTTGCATTTTTAAAGGCACACTTACTTTACAGAAGTTTTCTTTAACCTTTTAAATGCATAATTCAAATACATCCAAATGAAAATTTTGAACTTTAACCGAGGTATTTAGATTCAAATAAATTTCCAACTATAGCATCTTGGAAAACTGCAAGGCACATAAAACATGGATCAATTTCCCCTTGGCACTCCTCTCCATCCTTAATGCTTTTGGAGAATTGAACATTCTGTAAGTATCCCTCCAAATTTAATGACATAGTTAAAGGATTAATACACGCTTCATTTGAAAATACCATCAATTCTTCAGGAATAATTTTGAAAGATCTTCTATAATACAGTTCTCACAAGAAAAATTATGGATTAACAATTGTAGCCATTACTTAATTATTGACATTTTAAGGTAATATTGTTTTCAGATGAAGTGAATAAGGAGATGACAGAAAAAGGTCACCTTTAAGTTATCATGGCAAGAATTGCCACCATTAAAAATGTAAGAAATAATGGAAACATGCATGCAAAAGAATTTACGTCTAATCGTACAATAGTTTTCCGTCACCAATATAATGTTGCATCTGAAAAACAGCTACATATGATACGTGTAATGTAACAAGTAAAAAGCATCAAAGCAATACAATATAATTAGAATTTATCACAAATATAATTTGAGGCTCCACATGTCTTGATTCAACGGAACCGTGGAATTTATAACCTTTTCAACGATCCCCAAATCTCCTTTGCTCATGATCTCACGAATTATAACACCAGCCTTGTTTGCAACACTAATAGAAGATGCAATAAGACGAAGTATCAATGGAGAGCTCGAAGCCATCTTGAGTACCAGTAATCAACTGTAAATAAAAACTGCAAAAGATTAGTTTGATTTATATAGGAAGTTCAATCTTCAATGTACCAGAATATTTTTTACAAAACTCTGAACAAAGATTGCTGTTTAATATCAAATCGACAGTTATTTCCGTCCAAAAATAGGGTATTTTCCTAACACCAGAAAATAATGTTCATGACATTCTATTATTTAGTATCATTAAACCTCTTGATAATGTCTAGATCGAATCGATTGATGCAGAGAAATGCGACATTAACAGAAAAATTAAATTCTTGTCAAAGCAGCAATACGCGGTGAAACCTAAATACAAGTCTTATTAAAGTAATATAGTGTCCTCTTAAAAAACAATCCTGCATTTTTGTTTCGTCTTTTTTGTATCACTTTCCATTCTTAAAGCGAACACGTAGGATATTCAAACACCCTTTTTGTGCCAGAATACCAGGTTAAATTATAGTTTTCCTTGTTCCACCATAAAAATATAATTATAATTCTTGAAGTGCTATAATACAGTGAAACATTACGAATAAACAGATAATAGTATCGTAAAACATGGTAGACCAAAGTTACCTTTTTAATGAATGATGAAATATTTCCGATTACTCTAAAAAAACCACAAGCATACTCCAAGGTTACAAGGCATATGGGCTATTTCACTGTAGATATGGAGGAAAACAAATGCTTAATCATGATTTTGCGTTAGACAAAACTTGATTCTCATTAGCAGCTGATATATTTAAAACACAATGTTCAACAAAAAAAGAATACAAACGTATCTTATTTCAAATATATTGATTCGTAAACTAAAATTATTGTGGAAGTTTGTTATCAACTATTACAGAAGGGCAAATTCCAATTATATAGCAGACAAATAATATTGATATACGCATTTTCGCCTGTCTATTGCAGGATGACTTCTGCCCTGATTGAAACGCGAATTTCACCTCAGTTAACACCGTTAAGACATTCGAATCGGCAAGTAGCGAAAATGTTGTAAATGCTCTTCGACTCGAAATTTTTTTGTTAGTTTTACGTGCAGTTTATATCTATATATATTTATATTGCCTCATGTACCCTTGAATTCTCAGCTTTTATCGTTTTCTCAAAATGTATTTCGTACTTAATCTTTTTGCTAGCTATCGTTACGAAATTGATGGTATATCTGTTACGGTAAAGGTACGTAATCGGGAAATGTGTACATTTACAAATGTGAACATTTACCACCAAGCTCGGTAAATGTAAGTTTAAGTTTCCAGAAATAGGTACGTATTATGTAAATATTTCTGTGTATATGGCTTTCTTTGTAACTATCTATTTAATTGTGTATACAACTGACTATGCCTATTCTGGTCTTGTATTGGATAATGGCTGTATAAATGATCATTATTCGTACATTTCCCGGTAAATGTGCGCTTTTATCGATGTGCTTTGGTAGATCATATTGGAACTACATAATGACTTAGTCTCACTCGTGGAAGATCCAGTTTAGCGCCAGAGCTAGTACTATGGATATGCACATCAGACTTTACCATAAAATTACCAATATTTTGTTTTACATGTAGGAGATTGGCGTAAATATAACATCCATATAGAGTCATGATACCAGTATGAACAAATAGAGGCCTACAGTGCTCTCTATGGCTGCGTCCATGCGATGGCCATGCTATAGAGCAGAATACTCGGTAGTCGACGGTACGCCTCTGATAGGTGATCAGCGGCTGTCTTCTGCGTGAAACCAAGTTTTGCGTTGCGTATTTTAGCGATAGAAAACGGGAGATCTTTTTCAGTGCATCCTATAAATGAAAAAAGGAATATTCTCGGCGAATTTCACCATCTTTTTCCTGAACTAAAGTAGCATCCAAAAAAATTCCAGGAATATTTAAGGATGTCTGTCTCCACTTTCGAAAACATTTTAGGGAAAGTGTCGCCTAAACTCGTTTGTAAGTGGAGTAATTGTGTCAAACATCCAATAGAACCAGCAGAGCGCCTTGTAGTTACTTTAAGGTAAGAGATATTTGTTGTTACCTGTTAACACGATTTACTTATATTATACTGAAGATAAAATACTCTTCTAAGCTTTAAAAGTAGAATCATTCCTAATAACATATTATCCCCATGACAATCACCGCTTTAGTATCTATAATTTTCTATTCACGCAATAAAAAGAACGAAATTTCAATACCTCCTTCGTAAGGAGACTTTCCTTCAACGATTTTTAACTTTCAGAACACAGAGGACTTACTTACACTTACTTAAACGGGATCACAACACTTGTGTCTATCGTATACCTTTTAAGAACTGTTCGTGTAATGCTATCCCATAAAGACCTGCAACTATTTTTGCCCATGATATGAAGTATTTCAGTATTATCGGTCTGTATAATAAAATGTTTACAATAGAATTAGCCCTTCCCTAAAACACATCGATATATATATATAATGTAAATATGCATACACAAAGTTATATACATAAAGCTGCATGTGTATGTATTTATGCTTTATGTATATAACTTTGTGTATTCATATTTACATTATTGCATTTTATACCTATATTACATAATAATAGTAAACTGTTCCAGGTTTTTAGCAACTGGTCAGTCATTTAGATGCTTGGAATTTTCATTTAGAATGGGTAAATCTATGGTGGCTAAACTTGTTCCCGAAACTCTTTCAGCGTTGTACGATGTACTGCAGCCAAATCATTACCGGCTCCAAATCAAGAAATGTTTAAAAAAATATCTGAAGAATTTGCAGCACTGTGGCAATTTCCTCATTGTGTGGGAGCAATTGACGGAAAGCACGTTAGAATAAAATGCCCTTCTCACACCGGATCCTTCTATTTCAACTATAAGAAATATTTCTCAATCGTTTTACAAGCTGTCTGTGATGCAAACTGTAAATTTACAATTATTGATGTTGGGGGATATGGAAGACAGAGTGACGGGGGTACCTTTCGAAATTCACGGCTATTTGCAATTTTGGAGAACAGTACTTTACAAATTCCTAATGATGACTCATTGCCAGGATCTAATGCTTCTTTCCCCTATGTTTTTGTAGGAGATGAGGCCTATCCATTGAGGAGTTTTTATTAAAACCATATTCTAGAGCTGATCTTACTGAAGAATGTGAATACTTCAATAAGAGATTATCGAGAGCCAGAAGATGCGTTGAATGTGCGTTTGGCATAATAACTTCTAAGTTCAAAATTCTTTGGAAGCCAATTGAAACATCGCCTGAAAATGCAGATAAAATTATCAAGGCTATTCGTGTCCTCCACAACACAATTATTGACATGGAAGGTGTTCAGCGAACCTCGACTGAGACGCAGAACTATATATCGCAGCAAAGAAATTTCCCCAAGTTACAAGAAATTTATCGGTGTTATAAGGTCTGCAGAAGCTTCAGCAAGACATACATATTTCTTTGTATAACTGTGCTTTTTTTTCTATTTAAGCTGTTATTTCATGTCGTATATGACGTTAGCTCATGTATGAAACACTAATACCAATTTTGTAAAGTGATTACTCAAAATGTATCTGAAAGTATTTCAAATCTCTCAGTTCATTTCTCATCAGTAAATAATATATAATACTATATTATAAAACTGCAAACATTGTCCATTACAGTTATTGCTCACTTGTAGTCCCCATTTCACTTGCTATTTTGTTCCATGCTTTGTCAAGCATGAAACGATTGTGGTGGTTAGGATCGTCCTGTTTCCACAAAAGCGATTGCGATGACACAGCATTTATTAATTTGCCAACTTCCATTCTAAAAGAAATAAACTTTTAAATATAAAATACCAATAAAAAATTAGATGTACTTATGCATTTTATACGTATTTCAAATATATTTCTACTTACCTGAAATGTTTAAGTGGAAGCGTTCTTTCCTACAGTGCTTAACGTGTTTTCACCAGGCAAATGACCTTGACTGTTTGCGCGAGCGTCTCGACTATCAGCGCTTACTAGCCGAGAAAACAAATTTAAATGTCATCGCTTATCTCTCCTCGGTCAGCAGCTATGAGCGCCGCTTGAGTATGGTATTTAACACAATGTATTCATTTTACAAGCGCAGCTTTGAGCTAGGCTATGAGCTACGCTGTGAGCATCAGCATGGACGCAGCCTATAGGATGCACCAGTTAGCAGTTGTACTGCTTTCTTTTGCAGCAGAAAGACTACTTACAGCTGAGGCATTGCCCCATAAACGAATACCGTAGTTTAAAAAACGTCACTCTATAACTATTAGAATCTTGATGAAGGGCTTTGACTCGAGAGAAAAATCTCGACTTCATTGCACAGCCTCAATTACAACATAAGAGGAGATCTTCTATCACCAACAGCAGGAGTCTACAAAATAAACTTTTTAGCAGCAATTATCATGTGCAGAACGATATGGGTTGGCTATATCCATCTTCTTTCAGCTGTCTTTTATGGTTTTGTACCATAAAATGAAGCCGTGATTTTGACAGTGCTTTGGCACTTGAATTTCATTCATCACTCTCTAGGGCAGTGGTTCCTAATCTTTTTGTAGGCGCAGCACTCATTCAAAGATAAACAGAATTTCGCAGCACCCCAGCCTTCAAGCAATGTTTTTATATTTTCACAAACGAGTATTAAAACCTTTGGACATATCCATTTGTTGGTATCACATCATAATCAATTTATTAGAGATTAAATTAATGCCCTAATTACCTGTAAACACATTTAAATTGTTGATTTGTTTACAAAACTAATTTTATCGCGGCACCCCTAAAAATCAGCTGCGGCGCCCCAGTGTGCTGCAGCACCCAGGTTGGGAACCACTGCTCTAGGGAATGCTGATGCTACCTTTGTGAAGAGATCATTCTAGTCAACATCTTATTTGTAAACTATTACCAATCTTGAGATGTATTTATGCATTTGTTTTTCATCTCTGTAGACACGCAGCTTGCTGAAGTAATGTAATTTACTGCTTTAAGTGCATGAAAAAGAAAAATATTTAATTCTGTCCCTTCCTTTGTGGATGATAACTGCTCTCTATTTGAGGATGTAAGACTGTAAAGAGCAACAGTACAGTGTAGAATCGGTGATACATGACAACATTTAGCTAAACAGCTCAAAAAATTATTTATGTGTGTATTTTTGGCTAAACAAAAGCTCCTACCACACCAAACACAATCACAAGAGAGGAGTGAAACCCGGTGCCGGCATTAGCCGACTCTTAATGAAGAGCACCAAGAGGCCAATATCTTAACATCCCTTAAGGATGGAATGCTGACTTTGTGCAGTCTCCTCAAATCACACAAACAGGGCTGGGCAACCTTGGAAAAAATCCTATTTGCGCAGGATTTGTGCCCGCTGCCGTTTCAAGCAGCAGGCGAGTAGCAGCCAGCATCCTAGCCCCTGCACCATCAGCACCCCAAAATTTACTTGTAATATAAATGTTATTCTAATGGGCTAGATGAGAGTTATAACATTAAAGACACTGTCCAATTGCTCGAGTATATACGAGGGGCAATCCGAAAGTAATGCCTCCAAATTTTTTTCTCCTTCACATGACTTAATGTATGCAATGTAATCAGCGGCGAACTTCTGCCTAGGCAAACTAGGCAGCTGCCTAGGGCCCCAACCTCGGCGGGGGCCCCGACCAGGGGCCGAAATGGTACACATTGAGGACACGGAAAATAATATGTCAATTTTTCTGAACAAAATAGAAAATAATTGACCATAGTTAATTTTTTGACAAGTCAAGTGGCAACACTGTGTTTGTGTTCTTTGTTTGTTTTGCATCGCACCTTACTTCATTCTATAACTTGTCACTACTTGTCAGTTCGCGTTGAATGTGTGTGTTAGAAAGTTGTATCAACTTCAATTTTGCGGCTCAAAGGTTTTATCTTCCACGCGAATTTGCTGAGGTTAGTTAAGGTTACAATACGAGTAGTGTTGGCGACGGAAGCTAAAGAATGTGATAGAATTTTCCAGTGTATAGTGTCTTAAGATTTTATAGAATAATACCGTAAGATAGAATATTCCAGAAATGATTAGTGAATGGTAGTACAGGAACATTCTCGAAGGTTCTAGATATTTCGATATTGTATGCGTATAGAAAGTTCTCGAAAGTCCTGGAAAACTCTGGAAAAGTGTTGAATGTTCTAGAACTCTGTGGAAGACTATGGAACATTCAAGAACGTTCTAGAATGTCATCCGTTCCTTTGCAGAGAAGAAAGTTCGTCGCGTGGCAATGTAATCTTGTAATTATATGTAAATGTAAAAATTATAATGTGTAAAAAAGTATAGTTGGTACTTGTCTATTTCATTTCTAAGTCTGCTTGTCTATTTTCTAAAGTCAAAGTACGTTAAATAAATAAAAAATAAAATTAAAGTTTGTTTTTTGCTAAATTACCAAAAAGGGGGCCCTGTCAACTGCCTAGGGGCCCTGGGTCTCTATGTCCGGGCCTGAATGTAATGGTATCAGGAGAAAATTTTAACCTTTCCACCAATATTCTGGAAGTTTCATCACTGCACAGTAGGTGGCAGTCTGTCAAAAATGAAGGTGATATTGATGTGCATATGAAGCAGTGTTGTTTAATTGAGTTCCTATCAGCAGAGAATGTTTTGCCAGTTGAATTTCAATGACACTTGAAGAATGTTTACAGGGAAAACTGTGTTGATGTATGCACAGTTAGATGGTGGGTTGGGCATCTCATTGATGCAGAACGTGGTGTGAAGGACTTGCCCAGATCAGGCCGCCCTCCCACTGCAGTGATGGCGAGAAATGAAGAGAGAGTGGATCAGCTGATTGACGCATTAGGAAATGGGAATTGTGTGAGATCATGAGAATTGGCTTTAATGCATTGCACAAAATTCTGGACAATCTGGGATACAAGAAATCATGTGCCAGGTGGGTCCCACGAATGTGAATGCCAGATCGCAAGGAGCAGAGAATGTTGATATTTGCTGATCTTGTGAAGCAGTATGAGACCATGGGTTATGATTTCCTCGAGAACATAGTCATAGGGGATGAGACTTGGGTGCACCAACATGAACCAGAGTAAAAACGGCAGTTTATGGAGTGGTAACACAAGGTTTCACTTTTATTATGGACACAAAACTTTCAAGAGTGTGGACCAATCAAGGTCAATTCTGGCATGTTTCAACTTTTGAGCAAAGTACCTACCATTGAGTCAAGTTGATGCATTGCATTAATGCAGAATTTCACTTGATTCATTCTGTACATAATCTTTGCTAGCTACATCAGTATGTTTTAAACATTTTGCTTTGTTATAGCAAATCACCTGGATGAAATAAAAATATTATTATTATTGATAAAATCTATCCATGGAACACTCCTAGTTCCCTGTGATTGTTCTGCTTAATGTTTTTGCTTCTGTCAATATTTCTACTTTTGATTCTTACCATAAACAACAAAATGGAAGTAATAAGGTAAGAAAGAGATTTTAATAATTACATGCAAAAAATATGTGATCAGCTGTTTTATGCATGATCTTTTAGTAAGCTTTGATCTAATTGATATAGATGCTTCTTCTGTTTAGCAAACCGTAAGTTGGCAATCCAATAAAGAAATAGAAGAGAAAGAGTCAATGAGCATCTCTTCCCTTTCCCCTTATTATCCTCACTTTGTAACTAATGATTCCCTAACTGTTCCATCTTCTTCCTCTCCTTGGTTTAAATACAATCATCCAAGAGGTTGATAAAAAGAAAGTTGGTTTAAACATGCATATGCTTTCTTATTCCTATTAATCCCTCTCTTTCACTTCTACTTTGTAACTAATGAGCCCCTAACCATTTTATCTTTCCCCCACCCTCTCTCTGGTTTCAACTTCACACTTTCCGATTGGATATTTCTCTTCTCTCCCCTTCTAGTTATTTATTTCAAAACTTATGACTCAGTATTTGGTGATTACTCTGTGAGCAATGTTCCCTCTAAGCTGTGTGCATGCGAGTGTGTGCACGCACGGTCTGCAAGGCCAACGCACATAGGCAAAATTTGTGCACACAAATATTTGTAGAATTATAGATAGTTTATTGAAAAATAAAATAGTGCATGCACTGTGTGACATTGGAGACTAGTCATAAAATCTCGGTATATGCTGGCTCTGCACAATTTCCACCCCACCCCATCTTAATTCGTATTTTTAATATACCCAGATGCATTTATTTACCTTTTTTGACTGTCAAGGAAAACAATGGCAGCACAGAAAAAGGGCACACAATTATCAGAAATTTCCAAAGAAGTTGCATGTGGCAAATTTATTCCGCACACACACACAATGAAAAATTAGAGAGAACGTTGTTAGTCAAAATCATGGTAGTCTCTTTCATTTCATAGTGGAATTTGTACGAAGTCATTTTAATAAATTTGTTTTCATAAATTTTGTCTGAGTTTTCAAACACACACATCCTAAATAAAAACTCTTATGAATGAGTAACAAAAAAACTCCAAACTTTAGACACATACAAGGATTTAAGTTTTGCCTCATTCAAATGACTATTCTATTTGTAGTTAACCTTCAAATGTACATGAAAAAATTATAACTAATATAAAATTATTTCCTCTAGAGAAGATAGAAATGTCAGGAATAAACTAGTTTAAATTTCTCAATTTTTGAGAGCTTCATTAACACAATCACTTTTATACTTCAGACTTTATGATACCTTAAAACAAATTTCTTTTGAAATTATTTAAATATCCAAAAGATAAAACCCTTTCAGCGACTACAATGAGGTTTATTTATTCTAAATCTAAAGAGGTATTGAGCAATTAAATAATTCTTTCATGATAGTTCATTATTTATTATAAATACAAATAAAATTAATATATTTATATAATAAAACGTTCATTATATAAATGTTTACAAATGGATTCATCAACATTTTTTGTCCTCTAAATTGTACAAATCACAGATGACTCAAGCATTCTATGTCCACCTGCCTGGATAGAGACAAATGAGGGAAGAGAGAACACTTTACTCTCTAACTCAGCAGTGTGGACATTCTTCTTTTTATAATAAAGGAGAAAATACACATCTCCCATGTGAGTCTTTTGAAAAATGGTTGACAATCAGACGTGTTGCACTATATGCCTTTTTATTTATCTTTGAAATATAAAGATAGAGACAAAATAAAAGTTATTCTTGGATGGGTTAAGAAACAAAGTAATTTTAAAACACACAAGTTAAAACCCGTAAACATGCACAAACATAAAATGAATATATGAGAGCATTCTACAAATTATGAATTGATTTTCACTTTATTCCTTATCAATTTCCTATGCAAACGCTCTATTAAATTCATTGGTCAACTTAGCAAAATGATTTTTAAAAATAATTTAATAGCAATGTTTGGTATATCTTATTACAACATTGAAAAGTGTCCATTTTTGTTTCTCAAATATCACAAATGTTTAAACTTCAGTCAATTTATGTATTTTAACATGCAGGCATGGTGACAGGTGTATGTTCAAGAATTATTTGATACATATTTCAACATGTATCACAGTTTTATTAAAACAGAAAATTGAAAATTTAAGTCATTACTTAGCTCATTTCCTTACAGTCATTCACAGATATAACATTGACAACAGGAAGGGCAAATAGCAGATGTAAATATGTTATAGGTATTAAGTTAATCAATACTTAACTTAATAACCCTCTGATTTTCCTTAAAATATATAACTTTCAGTGAGCTTTCAATTTTTTGTTTTCTTAAAGGATATCTATTTACACAAAGGCTTGCCATGAAGGATAGCAAATTACCTTTATTCAATAACAATTATAAATAGGCTTTCACCAACACTTACCAAAGTTCACTTCTGAACCAGGTAATAACCACCATTCTAGAGAACTTGCTTATAGCTAATTTAAGTACCCTTGAGCTCTTACTATTCTTTGTCAACACACAGGCGCATTGTTGTGTTAGCAGTATTTTGTCAACACAATGATGTATAAATTATTCAACTGTTCAAATAGCATAAATTAATGCATAAATGCACATGGATGAGCATGACAGAATTGGAAGTCTTCACTACAAGTATTTATGTAAATGACAATGTGATTGCTCACACAATAAATGATCATAATTATGAACACACAAAACTAGAAATACAAATAGATTTCTGTACACTAATTTTTTATGTAACATAAATCAGAAAATTTTTATACATGCATACTATTATGAACTATTTATAAACTATCTAAATGAATGGCCTAACTAACTATGCAAATATTTAAGGTACAACTGTGCAAATTATTGAGAAGCTTCATCAGAAATCAAAGAAAAAAATATTAAGAAATATAACAGAGGAAAAACACAAAAGCTTTCTATAGGAATTCCCCTTAATTTAACTTGTTGGGAGGTACTTAAATGTATTTATTTAGAAAAGCTTCTATCTCTTCTGACATATTTAATCTCTTGGCTCACTTTTACTTTTCGATTAAATGTATTTGCTACCCTATATATAATTCAAAGCTGTTATGTAATGAAAATTAAAAATAATGACTGCAAAAATTAAAACAATGGGATAAGTGAATTAAATTATAAATACATTAAGGTGAAATCTATTTGTTATCTGAGGAAAAGATAAAAGTTCATAGTATGCACAGAATCTGAAAGGTAGCTTTAAAACCTTTTAAATAATCATCTTTAATTGTCCTTATTTTATCATTTGTATATTTCTGTATGAATAAACATATAAGTAATTCATTATCTTAATACCGTAAATACCCGCATATAATGCGCACCCTCGTATAATGTGCAGGGGATTTTCAGCCTTGTAATCTATGATTTTTCTATATACCAGCATATAGTGCGCACAGATTTTTTTTAGCGTTACTGTTCCAGAACAAAGTAGACGGTGTAACGTGTTCTAAGGCAATGACCGAATTATTGGTATTATGTATTGGTAACATAATGAAAGTGCGAAATGAAATTTTTGAATAACGTTCCAAAACAACGTCAGCTAACTCAATCATTACACTCTATGTTTACTTACAAGGTGATATTAGGATGTACACAATAAATCGAATTATATTAATTTCATAGTATGGCATATGACATTATTTGAGCTAATAAAATGAAGGAATGACGATAATCCTATGTTTTTTACATACGTTTTTGTCACGCCTGAGGTGGACGGGTTCGCCCAACCTTCAGTTTTACCCTTATTAGAACACTCGGGAGCACGTAAACACGATAGCAAATAACCATAATTAACTACAGACTCTAAGAATCAAGAATAAATCACGTATGAATGCTAAGAAAAAGGTAGGGAACGATAACTTTATTTAGTTCTACAAGAAGCATCAAATTCCAGCGTATTCAAAGGCATCAGCTGCCATTGTTTCTAATTGTAAGTAGTACCAGTACCTCACCACCAGGCCGGGTGCCGGTGTAGGGTGACGTCATGCGTAAGATGACGATTCCGATAACAACACCGAAGAAGAATGGTCCAGTGACGAAGAATTTCCTGGCTTTTAAAATGAATAAATACTGAATTCATTCTTTTAATATCTAATTGATTTATGTTTATAGAATTAGTTAATAAATTTTTACTATTATCTATCTTACTTTTCATAAAAATCACAAAAATATGAGGGTACCCGGGCAGTAATTACTGTGCCAAAATTGTGGAAACATGGGGTCAAATGAAAATAGGAAGATTATGTACCCTCGTATAACATCCTAATTTTTAACTCAAATATTTCAAAAAAATAGTGTGCATTATAGGCGGGTATTTTCAGTATACAAGAAATGGTTGAATTGGTGGACAATTAAACTAAAAAATTCATCTTCAGGCATTATTACAGTAAAATCTAATTATTTTTACACTAAGTACAAGGATTTAACATTTATTGACTAGTTTATTAATGGGAATGCTCCAGGAAGGTAAACAAAGAATACTGTAAATGAAAATTTTAGAAAAATACTAATTACTTAATTAAATTAGGCTTGAAACAAGAAACCTTACAATCTCAAATGAAAAAAATGCACCAAATGGATACTAGACTCAAGAAAATGCTTCTTATGTTTTAAACGAAAAATTTATAAAGATATTTTGATGAACAAAATTATAAAGATTTTGGTATTGAGAGAATGGAAAACTAAGCATTTTCAGGGTCATAGTAAAATTAATAAGGACCTAATTATTTAATTTCAACTGAAATCTAACTCTTTAATTTGGCATTAAAAATTATTCAGAGATAGTAAATGCAAAATATTGATTTATAGGTAAAACCAGAAAATTTAATGCATTACTTGATATTTAAACAATTATAGAACTTTTTCTCTCTACTGAAGCAAACCAGAGAGAAAGAGAGACGTCTATACTATTGTTTAGTTGTCCTGAGGCATCCCTATAAGTTAAATAACTTTCTGATTATGTAAATTAGTCTTCTGCACTTGACACTGAAGTACCCTTACTATAAGTTATTGTTAGGGATAATAAATATATAGGAAATTCTAAATATAGCAAAACGTCCATAAAAATTGATTAAGAAATTCCTCTCATTAATAATCAGGTACAAAGCAATTTAATGTTCACCATCAATTATTGTGCATCCTTAGAATTGGCTCAGGACCATCATCTGGTGCAAGTAAGAGTAATAATTTCAGTTAGAGTGACAGAAAGAGATGTTTCTCACATGTTCAAACTAATATTCAATAACAAATGCCTCACAGGTTTGTTGCTCAAGTCATAATCATAGTATCATCCCTAACAAAAGAACAACATTTGCAAAAATAAATATCTCAGCTTTTAGTCCTACAGAATATAATAATCTAAATATGCATGTTTGACGATACCTTTGGCATGGCCCATTAAAGGACACTAAGTGAAAATTGAGAGTTAAAGAGATAGGAGCGAATGATTCTTCACAAGGGTGTTCTTTGATTGTCCTCTTCCAGGGAAAGTTATGACAGGGCATCCCAGTCTCCTGCTCTCATAAGGGCACAATACACAACCAGACATATCTTCGTGCAAGTTTTTTCCAGCCTTTAAGACATCTCCATTAAATTAGTCAATGCAGATAATCCACCCATAACTATTCTTGCAGCAGTTATGCCAAGTATTTGAAGAAAAACTCTTTGGTGGAATGCAGAACAAGGGAAGACACTGTGATACTTAGCTGGCTGGAGTCTCTTCAGCGACCAATGGAGGAACTGGCTTATGAAGAATGCTTACTGGTCTATTAATGTTCTTCTTTGTTTTGTTAATCTCTCGGCGACGTACCTCGTGAGGTGACTGTAATACTTCTGTGTATTCTCTGATCAAATTAGCAATTTGAAAAGCCTAGAGGAAGAAACATCCAGAAAGAAACATTAGCCAACAATCGTCCTGTTTGAAGTAGTATACATATAACAGTAGAGGATAACCATCTAGATAAGTTCCTCACTTTTATAAACTCAATGCATAATTCCATTAATTTATAATACAAAAAGAAACTTCAGGCTCCATCAATTTCCTAGACTTGTCAGTCACAGTTCATAAAAATGAATACATTTATTTTAATATATAAAAGAACTGCTAACAAAGACCACATATTTCATGCATATTTCAACCATCATTTTACTTAAAAACATTCAGCCATAAACTCAATTATTCATGGTCTATTAAATTTTTCCTTATATTCCAGCATTTTAACAAAGAACTCAATGCAATAAAATTAACTGCTACCAATAATGGTCACAATAACTAGCTAATAGATAAACTTCTTTCTAATAAAAACAAGAAAATAACCATTAAATTATTTTTTCAATTCCACAATGTAAGCTAATTAAATCTTCAATTTGTGATGGAGAGCTCTTCAGAAGAAACCTCTCCTTTAAACTACCCAACTGCTTTCCCAAAAACCTTAAAACAGCTTTTTTTACACCCATAACTGTACAGCATATACAAGGTAAATCTAAGGACAATTTTTAAAATCATTTCAGGTTAGGTTTATATAAATTAGCCTACCTGAAACTTTGTTTATATAAAAAATAAAACTAGGAGAAGCATCCAAACTAAAATTAATGAACATTTATGATGTCGATTACTAAATAAAAATCTTTTAATTTTCCACTATTTCAAATAGTGGAAAATTACAAGATTTTTATTTAGTAATCAATATGGAGTTATCCCACCACATCACACCTTCAACAGTTGAATTAATTTACGATGTTATTTAAATAAACAATTTTACCATCTACCTATGCACCTAAAAAAAAGTACAGGCACACCCTGGGTTACGTAAGCCTCGACTTACGCAAACCCGCACTTATGTATGTAAGCGGCCTCATAAATTATGTACGAAAAAATTTTTGTTATGCCTACTTGAGCGGTTTTCATAAGTGAGCTCAAACTAAATCTATTATATATGTGTACAGAGAAAGAACGCAAGGCATGGGTTGTAATGCGATATCCCTGCTTTGCTACTCAGTCAATGTTGTCATTCTAGCAAATTTTTAGCAATATGTAACAATTTTGGTTTCGAATTACGCATGAAAAAGGCCACAGCGACTATCTACTAATCTAGCGAATCAATGTAACAATCTACCTAACTCTAGCGACTGGCTACAATTGCGGCATATATCTGCACTCATACGAATACAATCTAACAATAACAAAAGGCTACTTCTGTCCCTTTGTGGCTCCCTCTGCGAATAACTCGATAATGGAACGAGATTCATTTTTTATATTTGGCAGGAATAAATGATTCACATATTGTAAGACGATAAGGAAAAGAAATCTCGAAAAAAGTCCTAGGTTCGACTCCAAGGTAGGCATTTCCCATATGATAACATGTAAAAATCGACTTTTTGACTTGCAGGCTTTTATTCTTTTTGAGATCTATATTACAAAGAATTCACCTATGATCTTCGGATCTAACCCATTTTAAAGAAAAAACTATGAAGTTTATTATTTTGTTAATTTATTCCTACCAACAGTTCAATACTTCTCACGTTAAACGTTTAATTCACATATTTTGGGGAAATCTTGGCATTTAATTGGGATGTTGCCTTCCCAACCAATTATATTGTTAAACCTTGAAATCTTATTGTTATTTCAATCCTTATGGGAGAAAGCATGCTTTGAATGCTCTTACAATTAGTACGAGAGAGAGAGAGGAGAGAGAAATTCTTTTTATAGCAACCAATGTAAACAACATTTGTTGCATTATTTACGAGGAGTACATTTGAATGTAGAATATTAATCATTCTCATACTAGAATTAGGTACTTAGAATCATCGTAGGAGTTCAAAACTTGAAACAACGAATGCCTAAATGAATGAAAGTTAGTTTTCTTGCCATCCAAAGAAAGTGAAGTTATATTTATATTAATTTTTTATTTCACAAAAACCTTTCCCATTAAATTTCAACAGGCATCTCCCTAGTCTTATATTTTATTACCGTAATGGTAGTCGTAGGCAAACTTTTTGGTAGGTTGGTTATAGCCTATTGGGAAGCTCATATCTCTGCCGCTGTTTGGGCTATTTTCATCATCTATAATTTGTAAATATGCGGAAATCTCCTGTTCTTAAATGGTACTAAATTCAACCGGAAACATTAAATACTTTCTTTTTTAAGGGGGGTTTTCTGACACTCCTGCACTCCATAAGAAAAGCATTGGAATCAGTTTCCGGCATTATAAAATCGCATTTTAAAATTAGTTAGAATCAAGATTCGAAGTTAGGACCTAAACAGTTGTGTTAGAAAAAGTTCATTTTGGTTACCATAAAAATTCAATTACGTTCCGAATATCCCGGAAAATCCACTTTTAATACGAAAAAATGTGACTTTTAAACAATGAGAATTGTCAATTACCATGGCCACCTCATTTGAGCAAGTGATAATATTGGGTGTATACTCGCGAGCCCCTTGACGATATTATGTCATTTTGTTTGTTTATATTATATATATACATATTATATATATAAATTCCTATCAAAACTTCATCTTATACCTTTTACAGAGGTGTCTTTCTTCTCTACACATGCTGTCATTTCAGTCCTAATATTTGGGGTAACTTCCTTAAAACTGCAAAAATAATTTGTCCTCACTTCAAGTTTAAACTTAGCCAAGTTTGTACCAATAGCATGCTCTCATAGAGCTAATATACTCTTCAAACTGCAGGTGTACTTGTCATCTGCCATTGGTACATCAATCAAAAAGTAACAAATATGTTTAAATTGTAACAAGACATGCATAAAATGCTGGAATTCTTAGTGTAGTCATTATTAATGCCGTATACCGCAGACCCCCAACTTACGACCTAATTGGATCATGAACAACAGTCATAAGTCAAGACATCGTAAGTCGAACCCTTATTTCCCATAAGCGCAATGTTATAAATTGGGGTTTCGTTCCTGGAATCACATTTCACATCACAAAATACCGAAATTGACCACTAAATTAGAAGAAAACTGACAAAAATTAAAGAGCTTTGCAAAAGAGATGCGTTCGCATCAAGCGTAGAATGCAGACTGAGTCAGGTCAGACCATGCATTCGCTATATCAGCCGTGCTATGACACTATGAGACAACATGCCGCTATGAGACCACGTGACGTTGTGAGATCATTCGTTCCTTTGACGGAGGGGGTAAAGCAATGATGGAACAGCCACCTGAACTGCGCTGTGCAGCACAGCTATGTGAAGAGAAATTGTGTACCCAGTGATCGTCGGGAATATAGCATCCGCCACATCTGATACATGCTATATGGCTTGTGTTCGGTGTGAGGCTACATTGGGAAATCTATTGTGGTGATTCAAAGACACATCGCGTAGAAAGCTTGCTCGCGTGGCTTAGCTGTTGTATATATGAGTTTGGACGTGTATGGATCTTATTTACTTTAAGAGAGGACGTATGAGCAAGTCTGGGGTCTGCTGTATATCATATTTCCTACCCAACCGATAACAAGTTCTGAATTGGGTTTGTCAACACTCCCCATTCACCAGTACCTACAAGGTGAAAAGTCACTCGTTTGCACATCATGAATTTCAAGAATATGAATAAACGTGTTGTATTAATTAATTAAATGTAATGTATTGTGTATGTATAAATAAATGTATTTTCACGGCCAGAAAATTGGCACTGTGGTGTTTTGTGTGGGATTTAAAACTTTGTACTAAATTTTAAGATGATCCCTAATTTTTTTGCCAACATTTTTGCAAAAAAACCTCATCTTCCCTTCAGGTTAATATGGTGTATGTCCATCACAAAAAATTGAGCTACCAATAATTTGTACCAATCACTTGATGATGTTGTAATGCAGCACAACTGGTCATGTATATAGAAAAATAAATGATTCTTACAAAGTTATTTTATAGAATTTGTTTGAATAATAATTTTCACATGAAATTACGTATTTATTTAAGTAAAAATAATGGAACCATTATTTCACAGTTAATGCAGAAGACAATGCATGATACCAAGCATTTCTTAGTTTTTTTAATTCCAATTTTTTTAAAAACATATGTAAATAGGTAATTTGAAATGAAGACTCAAGATGTTGTCATTAAAACTTAAATAATGAATGCCAATTAAAGAAATTGTCTTTATAGCTCTTTTAATAATCCCTTATGTTTTCACTTTGTTTGCCTGTCCATGCATAAAAATTTTTGAAGAAATAAGAAAAGCTGGGAGGTTAAGATTTTCAGGAATGTTTTGGCTGATGACAGATATGAACCCTATTAATGTTGGGCTCCTTCTGTTGGTCCATTTGCCTTTTAGCAGGATTAAAAAATCCTTATGTACTATCTATATGGGTTCGTTTCTATGATAAACTTTTGTTTTGTTTACATTGCTACAGGGCCGTTGCATTTTGCATTAATCCCCTAGTCCAGGGGTGGGGAACTGGTGGCCTTCAGGCTGCAGGCAGCCTTTTGTGTTACTCAGTGCGGCCTTTTGCATACTTGTCTAAAAATACTCAAACTCGTATATGATTTTAGCATGTAAGTTACAGAAAGAACAAACAAAAGATATGTATTTTGCATCAACAGAATCTTTGCACCAAATTTACTGTCATTATATTGTGTTAAAGTCTTCAAAGTTTTTTAAAATATTAGTAAATATGAAGAATTGAAATCTGTATTCGTTAAGTTAAAAAGCCATTAAATTGTGTTTGCCTCTTTATAACAATTTCAATTTTGATAAATGTGAATGTATGCTATGTGCATCGCAATGTGCGGCCTGATGAAGTCTCCGTTTAGTAACATTTGGCCTTCCAATGATAAAAGGTTAAACTTGCAATGCGTTCATACCTCTACCATAAAATTATATCAAAACCAGTCTAATGTTATTTGCGAAGTTATCCATGCATGTTTTTTTGTATGGTAATGGACAGGAAAACTTTTTATACCCTTTGAAGCACGAAGGTGTGAACTTTTACCAATCACCATTAATTTGAATTTGTTCGTGCCTGCTACACTTGGGGCATACAAGGACCATGAGCCACTCTGTTGACTGCATCACTCCACATGCCATGACCAGATGCAAGTATGCAATGTGGAAGACGCCACCAAAATAGCCGTTCTTAATTCAGATATGCTTGGCAGTAAGATTTTTATCCACAACGAATTTGGAAAATTCATCAATAAATTTCTCTGAACTACCTTGAACCACCACAAGTTTATCACCAGAAAATGCTAAATTGTATACCATGACAAATTTTGAATTGATGTAGCCAACCTTGAGAATAATCGCAGGCTTTAGTAATTTTTAAGTCATCATAAAACTTTTTTGTTTTGTGTATCAGCATTAGGCTCCACCTTCACACCTTTGTTGCAGAAACCAATGAAAAATACTCTATCGACATAATTTACCTGTTTAGTGTTTTATGGCTACTCATAGCTTTAGGTGCATCACTGTCTACGTAAAATTTTAATAATTCTTTTTTTCTTCTGAAATTGTAGACATAAGAACGACCTATGCCATTCTTTACTGAAATGAAGTTTTATGTATACACTTCATAACACTACTTTTGGGAGAGCTCTCTGTTTTTCTTTAGTAATTTCAAGGTAAATTTGAATAAAAGTACCAATGACATTACTGAAAAACACACACAATCACTACAAATGTAAACATTTCACTGAATATTGCTGTAAGTGGGTGTAGCCTGAAGCTCATGAGGCAGGCATAAAAATGGTAATTGATGAAGTAATGGAGTAATTATTGAACTTTTTTTAAATCTAAAATTTTAAAAAGTGCTGGATTTTTCAGAATTCCTAATTTTTGAATGCCGGATTTATGATGTTTTACTGCATATTTATTCAAACTAATTTTATTTAAGCATCTGTTTTATTATTTTATAGGAAGTTATCCTCATAAATGAATATCAAATTGAGAAGTTAAACTTTCTTACCTGGGTAGTAGTTAAAATAACCTTACTCTGCTTCTTCTCGCTGCCAGTAATAATCATAAGGCAGTTAAGGGCAGGGCTATAGCTTAATATGGAGGCATACTCATATGTGCATAGGGCGTTTCTAGACCGATGTTCCAAAAGATGGAGACCCCATTGGTCGACAGCCAGCCAGAGTACACGGGGCCAATTGGAAGTGAAAGATTGCTAAAGACAAAGACAATTATGTAAAAGAATAAGTGAGTTAAATGACATTTTACAAGTTGTGATGGCATTAAAATGAAAGCAGGATGATATTTAGCAACAAACAAAATTAAATGTGGTATGCAATCAAAATAAAATGTTAACACAATAACACCACTGTACAAGTAGAAACTTTTCTCGGGTACACAACCGGGTCAAAGTTTGATCTAGGATCAACGTTTCGACGGCTGACTCTGCCATCTTCATCAGGATGTCTAAAACGTTTTAGACATCCTGATGAAGATGGCAGAGTCAGCCGTTGATCCTAGATCAAACTTTGACCCGGTTGTGTACCCGAGAAAAGTTTCTACAAGCAATCCACCGGGAAAGCACCAGATCCTACTTCAACCACTGTACAAGTGAAGACTTCAAGAAGACCAGTAACAGTATATGAGGACTTATTTAAACAATAGACTATGGTTTCATCTTCTGGCCAAATATTTAAGCTGGGTATTGAAGAATGAATGGATAGATTGCATCTTTTTGACTTACCATAACATCAAAAATAGTAGCTCGGTGGAGAGGCCAGCTCTGTATTAGATTAAGAAAAGCCTTTTTTGCTTCAGCAGGACTCATTCCTCTAAGACTCTGATGATGCATAGCAATGCCTTCATGAGGCACGTTAGGAATGACACGGGGTGGGAGACAATGACCACAGATTTGTCGATAGTCTATTAATTCATCTCTGCAGTCACCAAGTTCAAGCTGTGCTTGAAGAGCACAGAGCATCATCTAGAATAAAATCAAAATCACAATGTAAAATCTGTTAACATTTCATATCTAACAGTAATGATATCATGCCAAGTTAAACTTGACATTAAATCTCGATTGTATTGGCTACAATATCCCAACCACCTCTACTTTGTTTTACATCAAGATGAATTATTGATACTTGTTTTATATGAAACTTTTTCTCATCTGTTGGTAACTATAAAAATTACACAAACTTGTACACAATGTCAAACCATGAATTTCAAATATTAATACTGTATCCTTGATTAACGTTGTTGATTTGTTTCCAAAAATCATGATGTAGAACGAAACAATGTTAAATGAATCAATATTTCCCATAAGAACCAATGCTATACAATATAATCCATTCCACAACCTCTCAAAACACAAAAAGACATTATACATACACTGATCATGGTGCCACATATGTTATGAATGGTATCCGAACATAAATGAATCAATAAAAACACAAATTAGCATAAATATGTCAAAATAAACAAATAGTATGACATAACTGCATTTTGAGGTGCCCAAAATCAGAAAAGGCCTCATTTCACAGCAGTACCTCAAGAAACAGGAACTAAGTAATACCAATCTGGTGAAATGTAGTCATACAAAAGATAGAGAACAATGAGTTTTTACTAGAAAGTTTACAGAGAGTCACAAACACCTCTGCAAATGCAAGTTCATGAATTGACACCGCTAGAAAGGAAATGCAACAAAGAAATTATTTCTTGCTGCAGTTACTGTATAATTAATGAAAATCTACCGTAACAGAGATAAATAAACATTTATTTGATTGTTTTTATTGAACTGAGAGTTTCATTAGTCCCAAAGAAGAATAACCACCCCTTCATCAAGCCACAGCTGATACAAACAAAAATAAAATCACGAGCCGTTAAACTCAAAGTTATCCCAATCATACAGAATAATTTCAAGTTTATAAATAGGGCATTCAGCAGATCTTCCTTTCTGCACAACTCACAAAGCTTGTAAGGTTTCTGTTAAAGGATTTTAATGACAACTGAGGGGACTTGGAGAAGGAGGCCGTAACTATCACTATTTGGATCCATTTCTACAAAATATCACCAAGGAAATAATGCTAATTTAAAATTATATAAATCGAAAAAACTTTTATCACTTAAATAATGTGATCTGCAGCAACTGAAGAAGTGCAGTGCAACAAATGCACGTGAGTGTCAGTATCAGTCAGCACTGACGGCGCTAATTGAAATATGGGTAGTATTTTTTGAACTATGTTAAACGTTATTCAAAGCGACATTAACCTGAAGACACTGCATTAAAAAAAATGAGTTTCAGAGTTTAAGCAATGTAAATTAACTAAAAGAACACTTTGAGTGTATAAAACTGGACAATTCCCCTCTTTAGAAAATCACACCAATGACTAGGGTTTGATTCATGAAGTAATCATCATGCAGTTTGCTATCAGTCTTCAAAAGAGTACTGTAAAGACCTGCTTATAGGACGCACCCATGTATAGGACATGGAGGTTTTCGGCTCCAATTCTGAGAATTTTCTATGTTCCCGTGTATAGGATGCAAGAAGGTTTTCTCTTAAAATTCTAGGAATAAACAATAAGTTGCAATAAAAGATTCATATCCATTCTATTAGATGATTTCCGTCAAATATACTTGCTGCTAAATATGACCTGAAAAGTGAATTTACTGAAGTATTTGTATTATGAGATTTACCTATGTCAAAACTACTTATTACAGGATATAGTAAAACACTTTGGAAAGCAATGTAGAAGATAAAATGTAGCAGATTTTCGTGACTCCTACCCAATTGAAATAAAAAAACTTGGTTAAAATTTCTGCGATCGTCTGTGAAACTTGCAGTAAAAATAAAATATCTTGAGTTTTAAAAAGTTATTTATTTCAATTATTGATAAAGATTTCTTCAAAGTTCCATCCCTTAATCATCATAGGTAGTCTGTCCGTAGACAGATCCGTGATTATTCATGGTTAAACCTGGTTTTCCATATACTCCTATTTTCCGCTGTCCTCTTCATATCTTGATAACTCTCTTTCCCTTTCAAATCGTCTATCAGCTGAAACCTTTTCCTACCTCTTTCCCTTTTTCCATCTAGTTTTCCTTCTAACACGTCTTTAATCATACTCTCTCTCCTCAGGTAATGTCCAACCCAGTTAGCCTTCCTCTTTCTGATAGTCTGTATAATCATTCACTTCTCACCTATTCTTTGTAGCACTTCATCATTTTTCATCCTATCTGTCCATTTTATCTTCAACATTCTCCTCCAAGTCCACATTTCAATGCTTTCCAAGTAATTTATGTCATTTTTCCTTAGCGTCCATGTCTCTGCCCCATACAATGCTATACTCCATACATAGCATTTCTTGCGGATATCTTCCCTTATATTCCCTGTAAGTAGTTGTTTCTTTCTCCTGAAAGCCGCTTTTGCTTTTCCTATTCTAGTCCTGATCTCATCCGTACATTTTGCTTCTCGTGTTATGATGCTTCCAAGGTATTTATATTCTGAAACTTGTTCTAAAGGCTTTCCCTCAATACTTATGTTCAGATTCTATTCTTTACCCGATATTCGAATGACCTTGGATTTTTCTGTATTTATTTCCATACCGTATTTTCTACCTGTTATCACTAGTCTATTTATCATTTTTTGTAGCTCCTCTTCCTTTCTTGCTAGAAGCACTTGATCATCTGCGTATTTTACTGTTCTTATAATCCTTCCTCCAATTTTGAAATCTCCTGTCTTCTAACACTTCTTGCATTAGACTTTCTCCATATATATTGAATAGGGTTGGCGATAGGCAGCAGCCTTGTCTTACTCCTCTACCGATATTTATTCCGCAGTTGTCCACATTCTCAAACCTGACCTTTACAACTTGATTCATATATAGATTCCTAATCAGTCTCCTGTTTTTCCAGTCTACACCTATATCCTTTAATATCTACATCAACATTACCCAATTTACTCTTTTAAATGCCTTCTGCCAGTCTACGAAACATACGCAGATGTCTTGACTGTATTCAATTGACCTTTTTGATATGATTCTAACTGCCCCTATAGCATCTCTAGTTCCTCGTCCTTTTCTGAAACCAAATTGATCTTCCTCTAGTATTTCTTCTGCCTTTTTCTCCAGCCTTTTATTAAGAATCCTGGTGATGATTTTCGATGTGTGTGACAGAAGGCTTATCGTTCTGTAATCTTTACACTGCATTGCCTTTGGCTTCTTCTTTAGAGGGATCATTGTTACTTCTAGGAAATGCTGAGGCCACTCTCCCATGTCGTAAATCTTATTAATTAATTTCGTGATCGCTTTTAGTCCTTCTGATCCTATGACTTTAAGTATCTCGGCCGGTATTCCATCGCTGCCTGTGGCTTTCCCCTTCTTTAGTTCCACTATCGCCTTTTCTACTTCGCTCTCCATAATACTTGGTCCTAAGTTGTCTTCTTCAATGTTTTCCTCATTTTCCAGTTCTATTTTTGCCGCTCCTGCCTGTTTGCTGTATAATTCCTTAATGTATTCTTCCCATACCTGTGCTGCATTCTTTGTTTCTGAGACTATCTTCCCATCCGTATTCATAATTCCCATACCATGAATTCCATTAGATTTCTTATCTTCTAACTCGAGTGCTCTAGTGTACATCATATTTTACCGTCCTAACTTCTCCATTTGTTCTATTTCATCACATTTTCCTTTTATCCAATTTTCTCTAGCTTTATCTGTTACCCTTCTCAACTCATTGTTTATACGCCTATAGTTGGCTCTACCTTCTTCACTGTTAACGTTTTTCCATTATCATCTCTCATTCATTTTCTCCAGCATTTCCTTCATGATCCATGGTTTTCTGATTTTCTTCTCTTGTTTTCCAATCTCTTTATCCAAGGTATCCTAGATACTGGTTTTAATTTCATTCCATTCTTTATCAGCGGTCTTCGGTTTGTTTTCCAACTTTCTTAGGTTATCTTCCAACTTCATGCTGACTACATCTTGCCTTTCTTTCAGTTTTTCTAGGTCTCAGGTCTGTCTTTCTCTTCTCGTTTTTTCTTAAATGTTTGAGCTTTGTACTCACGTCAAGTATTAGAAGGCTGTATGGCTGATGGGATGAAACTGCTTCCGTATGTAGTTTTTAAAAGAAAAACAATGCTGAAATGCAAATTTCCCCATAACATCATAGTCCGAGTGCAACAGCAAGGTTGGTTTGATAAAAATATCACCAGTGACTGGATCGAGACTGTTTGGAAAAGGTCTGGTGGAATGAGTCAAAGATCTCTCTTGGTCTTAGATGCATTCCGATGCCACACACATCCCGAAGTAAAAAAGAAACTCCTTGAAATGAAGACAAATTTTGTGATTATCCCAGAGGGAATGACATCAATCCTGGAGCCTATAGGCATTGCTGTTAACAAGCCGTTATAAATCGGCACTGAAGAAGTGGGCTTATTGGATGGTGAATGGCACACACATTCACCGAAGGTGGACTCATTCATAAAGTAGATATAAAAACAATCTCTCAGTGAATCGTGGAATCATGGAATGACCTCCTCTCAGAAACGATAATTAAGGGATTTAAAAAATGTTGCATAAATAATGCTTTAGATTGAAGTGAAGATGACATATTATGGGAAGATGATGACAACAACAGCACGATGACCGCAAAATTAGAATCAGATGAATCTGAAGCTTCAGAAACAAATGAAGTTCACAAAGAGTTCCATATTCCCAATGATAATTCCAATGATGGCGAATTTCTAGGATTTTAGGGAAATTGTTTGAAAAGTTTGATTTGTTTTCTTGATTGAAGATTTTTTTCAATGAGCAAACTCTTGATTTTTAAATTTTAGTTATCAGGTATTTCATTTTAACTGAAGACTCCGTACAGAAAGAATGAAAAATGTTTAGTATCCATGTATGAGTATGAGTGGCTAATGAAGCCGAAATATCTTGTATTTACAATTATTGTTTGTTAAAGTGCAATCTTTTTCAATATTAAACAGTTTTACTTTAATTAAAGCACTTTGATGGTTAATAAATATTAGTTTGCAGCTATTTATTTTTCATTTATTATCAAACCTTTTGTAGAGAGAAAAATATGAAATATTATATACTCATGTATAAAATGCATCCTACTTTTTATCTTTGAAAATTTGAAAAAAGTGAGTACTATATGTGGGTCTTTATGGTATACATATGTACAGGGAAAAGGGGTGGGGTTGGGTTAGGTTGGGTTGGGTTGGGTTGAAAGATTTTTGGCAGGTAACTGAAGGAGAATTAGGTTTAAAGAAGGTCATATTGTTTATTTAAACCAGGTTTTAAAATTGGAAAAATAAGTAAATGGAATATTTCTAATTCAATATATAATTTTCTTCCTCTTCTACAACTATGTTCAATCAATCAACCAATTTTTTGACACCTGCACTTTAAAAGTTGATTGTTTTTGTCTTAATGAAATTTGGTTTTGCATTCCTCATTATTGCTGTATTTCTTCCACCGAAAGACATTGTAGAGATCTGATTAGATGAAAATCAGATGATGCAATGAATCTTTAACAAGAAATTTTGTACACAACACTCTTGCTAGGAAAGAAAATGGTATACAAAATTGTAATTTTCAAGTAATTTACTTAGGTTTCTGGAAGTGTAATATACCTAAGGTGACCTAAGGTATTTTACAGGACAGTCCCGTATTTCAGGACCTTGTCCCATATATTTTAAATTATTATACAGGATGCCTAAATGTCCTGTATTTCATTAACTGTCCCGTAAAAGTTCTGTATTTTCTAACAAAATTGTTTTAACAGATTAATTGCTGTAATTCATTCAAACATTGCAACAACTTTTCATATGACATTCTCGATTTAGTTCAAAATTAAAGTTCTCGTTCCTATTGAAATAGGAATATATCGATCAATATCGATTGCAAACCAAGTTATTTTGATTGCCAAACATCTAAAGGATGATTGGCATATCAGCACATTTATTTAAGTGTATATGTTTTTAAAAAATGCTCCCAAAGAGAAAATGTGTTTTCAATAGCGATTTACAAAAGGAATATCCCTACATTAAGAAAACTATTTCCAGCAGTAACGTTAAATGTGAGAAGTGTTTTTCAAAATTTTCAGTGGCTAACGGTGGAAGGCCAGACATTATTCAGCACTTAAAAACGCTTAGACATAAGAAAAGTAATATTGTGATTTTGTCAACTAAATTAGTGATGTCTTATATGCGAAAAGAAACATTTGATGACAAAGAACGAAATTTAGTTGTGATTGAAGAAACTTGGGCATATCATACTGTTGAACATAATCACTCGTTTTGTTCTACTGACTGCACATCTAAACTTATTAAAAAGTGTTTTGATGAAAAATGTTCATGTGATAGAACTAAAAGTGAGGCAATTGTTTGCAACATTTTGTGCCCCAAAGCATCGGAGATGCTTAACATGGACCTGGCACTCACAAATTGTATTTCTGTGTATTTGGATTGCTCTAACCATGGTAATATAAAAAATTGTCCAATTTTGGTTAAGTATTTCTTGCGAAATTGCGGTGTACAAGTGAAAATTATGGAATTGAAGCAGCTGGATGGTGAAACTTCAGACATTCTCTCAACTTATATGCCGGAAACATTGGTAAACTATCAAGTGGCAAACAAACTGTTAGTTTTATGTGCTGATAACACGAATTGTAATTTTGGAGGAGTGTCAAGAAGAGGGCAAAATAATGTGTTCTATAAAATGCAACAGCAGCAATCACTGGGTACAAATTAAATTGG
This sequence comes from Tanypteryx hageni, assembly GCA_028673005.1. Classification (NCBI taxonomy): domain Eukaryota; kingdom Metazoa; phylum Arthropoda; class Insecta; order Odonata; family Petaluridae; genus Tanypteryx; species Tanypteryx hageni. Next base: position 4,998,113 of record CM054114.1, read on the forward strand.
TGTAAATTGTGCTGGACATGTCCTAAATAACTGTATATAAACTGCAGCAGACTGTCTCCCTATAGACATTGAAATTGTATTGTGAAAATCTACTCATTCTTTTATATTTACACAGTGCGAGTGGAACAGTTAAAGGAAATATGTGATTTTGTCGATGTTGAGTGCCAAAAACTACTTGGTTTTAGTAAAACCAGGTGGTTGGTATTGACACCAGCAGTAGCTAGAGTATTGAGACTGTTTCAACCATAGAAAACTTTTTTTTCTATCCCAAAAAAGATGTCCCAAGATTTTGAAAACCTTTTTTGAGGATAGATCTGCTAAGATTTGGTTTTATTTTGTCAAAAGTCAGGCCTCAAATTTTCAAACCTACATACTCCAAATTGAATCGGAAAATGCCTCAATGCCAGAAGTAGCAAGCATTTTAATAAACTTTAAATTGAAATTAATGGAACGACAAAGAGAAATTTTCTTACCTGCTAATGTCAGAAAAATGTTTTTATGATTTGGAAAAGGAAGGTGTTATTGATGTCAAGAAATTTAAAAATCAAGTGATCTCCTTTTACCATATGTGTGTGGAGTACTTGGATCAGCGAACCAAAGAATTTGAAGAAATTAACATTTTTGAATGGATTCTTCTTTGAAGAATTGCAGACTGGACCCAAATTGAGAAATATTTTGATTTTATTTCAATTAAAAAACAGATTTAAATATTGATGATACAGAACAATTTGATGAGATCACTTGTTTGAAAAATTATACAACAATAGAGAAGATTGCTGTTTGGAGGGATAATGAAACACCCATTGAGAAAAAATGGGTTGAAATATTTATTCATTTTGACTCTATTGAAATATCATATAAAAACATATTAAAGATAATAGATTTTGCCTTATGTTTACCTAGATCAAATGCGGCAACAGAAAAAGTTTTTTCAATAATTAATGATCTTTGGACAAGTGAAAAAACTCAATTTAAAATTGGCACCATAAAATCAATATTGATTACAAAATGCAATTGTAGCCTTAGCTGTACTGAATTTTATAATTTTCTACAAGAAAAAGAAGATATTTTGAAAAGAATACATTCAGTAGATAAATACAGTAAATAATATTTTTTATTTATTGGCCAGTGGATTTAATTAAGAGCTCAGTTTTGCAAATGAAATTGTGTTCATGTAACATAAAATATCAGGTGTTACTTATGCCTTTGTAACAGTTTGTAATTTTGTTAATGTGATTTTGTTTTTTTGATTCTTAAAAAGAGTTGAGGATTTCTGTTTTAGTTTAAAATACTACTTAGAATACATTAATTATTTTAATAAATATGATTCATTTATTTTAATAACTCAATTTTGCAAACAAAACTACTCATTTACCAAATAAAATATTAGGTTTTACTTATGATTTTGTGTCCTTCAGTTTGTAATATTGCTTATGTGATTTTGATTTTTATAGAAAGTTGAGGATTTTAATTTTAAAATACTACTTATAATAAATTAATTATTTTAATCAATTTGATTTATTTATTTTAATAACCATCGTTTTAAAAAGCTAATCTCGTTGCAACAAAGATACCATTTGATGTCCTGTATTTTCAAGTCAAAATACAAGACATAACTAAATATGTCCTGTATTTTGTCTTTCAGTAAACGGTCGCCTTAAATATACCACCTCATGAATATTTTTAGTACAAGGTGAACTAATTTATATGGTAAACTAGCAGAATTACCCAGCATTGCATGGAGGGGGGTGTACACATTAACCCCTCAAGCCCGGAGGAAATTTATTAAATCCCACCCGTACGGCCGGATGAGGTTTTTAAATTTTCACGATTGCGTTGCAAAAACGTTCGAAAATATTAAAATAATCATAACTTGAGAAGTTTTCTCTTGATTTTTCTGAATTTTTTTTTGTGGATTTATGAAAAACATGAAATTTATAAAATATCTATTTTGCGTATAATATTTTACATACAAAGATTGTTGGAGTAGAAGAGAATGTACACCAATCGCTAATTTTCCGGCGTGCATTCGTGCTTTATATATATCATTCAGCACCGGAAAATCTATGGAAGATATTAATAAAAAAATAGCTTAAATTAGTAACTATTTCATTCTGCATGTCTACCCATCTAAACCAACTAGGTAAAATTTTCACGAATCTCAAATTTTTCATGTCTTGACTAGAAATTTTTAAGTAAATGCAGTATTATGGATTTATTAAAAGATGATTTATTTATAATAGAAACGTTTTAGTTATACAGTCATCATTCTTAGTCATTACAGAAGTCACATAGAAGAAATGGTTGCATTTCGTTCATTGGAAAGGGAGATATGATGTTGTATAAAACACGGAAAACTTTAGCTTATAGGTCCTTCCCAAATATTTTCAGAAAATTTACACGTGCGTAATTGGATTCAGCAAGAAATGCCTTATAGCTTAGTAAACACTTCTAGTAATCTATTGTGTAAATATATGGAAGAGCTTTTCGTGATTTTTGCTGGCGTGTCCTCTTCTTGCCTACTCGCTTCATCGCTGCTTTGGCACTGCTAGCACAACAGCGAAGCACTTATCTGAAGAGGAAAACAGACCTCGTCTTCTTTCAAATGTCAAAGAAAAGGAACCCAATTTGGTGGGTTCCCTTTCCTCAGGTATTTATGGGTCAACTTTAGAAACCGAAAATCAGTAGGTCTGTGGTAAAAACTAAAATTCGATCACAAAACTAAAAGTATATTATATGTAAACAAATACTTACAAATAGATATACTCAATTCCCCGCAATTTTCGTTGAGATTAAAATAAAATTCTAAAGGTCTTTAAAATTATATGACAGATATTATCCTTCTCACAAAATGCCTCTCTTTGAGGCATGGCACTAAATTATCAGAAGAATGTCGGCCTTGGATTTTGAAATCAGCTGTTTTGACGCTGACTCTCTCCTATGAAGCGATGAACGAAGGATCGTGCGGTAATGGAAGGGAATGTTTACAGAAATGTTTTTACTCAAACTAATTCCATTCTTCATCAATTGCATTGTAAACATTTGTAATAAGCTGTGCATAGCCAGACATAAGATGTTTTCCTTTCTTTCTTTACATACCGACGAAGACCTTTGTCGTATGACATAAACCAAATATTTCCACCAGGAAAAAAGAGGAGAAAAAACGTGCTCTCCTTTGAAATGATACACAGTTCCTACATTGCATTTCAAACACCAAGGATAGGTTCCTTGCTGCATTGAAAAGCGACTTTTATACGGAGAAACACCATCATATCATAGCAAAATTGAAAATTCTATCGCAAAATTCAACGTTGATTATATATTTTATAATAGAGAAAAAAATACAGGACAGACATTAATAGGAAGTAAAAAGCTTCCTCTTTCAAAATATATATAGGTTATTTAGATTTAAAGAAATCTCTAGCGTCAAAAGATAAAATAAATTAGGGCTGCCGCTTGATGTAATAGTATGCCTGACGGCCGATTAGACAGTTTTTGCATGACGTAATAGTATGCCTGACGGCGTTGAGGGGTTAAAGTTATAAATATATTTTTTAATTTCTAACAATAGTCTAACTAAAACAAGCTAAGCTTCTATCTGTCCTCATTTGGAAAAGAGTTTAGAAGTGCTTCTTGTCGTAATCTCTGTTTTTCTATGCATCTCTCTGTGAGTTCTGATGTTTCTGAAGCTCTCAAAGCAGCCTTTCTTTGCGCATCTGATTTGCTGCCAGTTAAACGTGGCTTTTTTTGGGTGGCATTGCAAATCTAAAAACCATTTAAGTACAGCAACCTCTCGGTTTATGCGGTAGTTGCGTTCCTGAGAATGGGCGCATAAATCCAAACATAATTTTCCCATAAGGAATTAAGGAAATGGTAGTGGTTAGGGGAAACACTGCCTAAAAACACATTCATACATCTATTTCCTCTACTGTGTTTTATGTTAAACTGTGCTTATTTGTTACTAACAAGAATAAAAACAACCCATAAATGCCATCAGACATACTATTACGTCCTGCAAAAATTGTCCAATCGGCCATCAGATGTACGTCCTCCATCAGTCCATATTTCCTTTATGTTTTGATGCAAGAGTTTTATTTAAATCTAAACAACCTTTATGTATTTTGAAAGAGGATGCTTTGGACTTCCTATCTATGCTTGTCCTGTATTTTTTGCTGTTTTAAAAATATATAATCTACGTTGAATTTTGCCATGGAGTTTTTAATTTTGCTATGATATGACTGTTTCTCCATCTAAAAATCACTTTTCAATGCAGTGAGGAATCTTTTCTTGGTGTTTGAAATGCAATGTATGAACTTTGTATCTTTTCAAAGGAGAGCACAATTTTTCTCATCTTTTTTCCTGGTGAAGTCATATGGCTCACACCAAGAGAAAACAGAAAATAGGGTGAGAGCATTAGCCTCTTTCCAACTCCCCGACTCTGACCTCTCCATGGCCCAAGAATGTTGGAAGTGTATGAAGAAGCTCTTCTTCCACCTCCTCAAAGTCACAATGCTCAATTTTACTTAAGTCAGGGGGAAGGCAAATGACGCATCGGCAGTTTCGCATTCCTCTTGGGAGGGAACTACTGAAGAAGAGGCATCAGCTATTCCCTTGAAAACTTCCCAAAAGGGAAGCCCAAGTGCAAGTGGGGATCCATTTGGACAGTTAGAGGAGAAAGAAAACAAACATTGGCCTGTAAAGGGAAATCGCCTTTGATGCAGTGTGTGCTCAGAGAAGGGAAAATACACATGGACAGTGAAAAAATGCTAAATATGCGATGTCAATGTGTATTTTCCTTTTTTGAAGAATACCACACCAATCAGGATTTCTAAGTGTAATGAAGAATGAAATTTGTATTGTAACGCATTAATAAATGGACTACAAAAATTATCACTAATATTTTAAATTGAATTTATCATTGTTATATTATAGAACTATGCTATATTTGCATCCTTTTGTTTAATTTTACTATAAAAGAAGTAATCCCATTATTTCCCAAATGATTGATTAAATAATGCTTTTTATTTGAACGTTTTATCACTAATGGTTCAAGAAATACAAGATATTTTCTAATCGAATGCAAGAAAACTTTAAATGGCCAAAATTAAATCTGGTAGCGAGAGTCTATTAAGGGACATTTAAATCCAAGAACACATGTGATGTCAGCTATGTGCTCTCCTCTCGACGCATCTTATTACATCCATTTTTACATCAATAGTGATTGGCTTTCGCTGTTTCTTGAGTTGGGTGGCACCCTGCGATGTAGATGGTCGTTTTCCAGACATGATAAAGGCAAAAAGTTCACAAAAGAACAAAAATACACATTAATAATGACAAGAAAAAAGTATTGACTCTCGCTACGACAATGGTTGTATGGGAACTGAGGAAGATGGATGGATACGGACAAGGAAGAGGGCAGGGTCAGTCTGAGACTGACCCTGCCCTCTTCCTCTGAGTTTTGTACAATGCTGTCAGCCCACACCAAAAGTATGGCACATGGCTCAAACTGCATTATTCCAAAAATACATCAGCATAAATTTAAAAAAGGTATTAAAATAATAACAGCATTATTTCAAAAACATGTAAATCCGCATAAATGGAGAGGTTGCTGTATTACTATTAAATGAAAACAAACTAACCCCAACAATTAGAAGTAACTATGGGGATATTCTGTGAAAATTCCTAAAAATCCATGCAATTTTCTTACTCAAATGTAATTTTTGATCATTTTCGATCATGAGACAAAATTGTATGACCTGTAATATTATTTATACTATTAGGAGTAAATCAGTATGAATTTTATGACTCTAGGTCAATGACTTCATATTTTAATGTTTAAATTACAAAATGACTACACACACCTATTCCTGTATTACTCCCGTGTTAATGTTATGGAGATGCTATTCTGTGGACCCCATGAGCTTCCAAAGACCCCACAGGTTTCAAACCCCACCTACACTCTTCTTTTTGGTCCTATTAGATAGCTAGCCAAGTTTGGTGTCTCTAGGATCAACCATGTGGATTTGTATAGCTGAACAAACATACAAACCAACACCCAAACAAACTCTCTGAATTATAGTAAAGATACTGAGGAAGGGTGACACATCATCTGTGAACTTTTACATATGGCATGAATGAAATAGAGAATTTCCATTCAAAGGATGGTTTTAACACCAAAACAAAACAATCCTCAGAAGAATGTAAACAAAATTGGCACCTTTGCTTTGACCATATCTAAATTAACAATTTTAGGTAGTGTGACTATCAAGAAGAGAATGAAATTGTCCCAGGGATACATAGAAAAATTTTGAATGAAACTGAAATAGAGTTGAGTTTCTTCAGTTTAAGTATTCTATTTATTATATTTTCAATGATTTACTTTCAATATAAAATCTTAATAATTATTTATTTAATTGCATTAAGAAATGTTCCATAATCAGCTTTTGAAAGAAGAACATTGAGGAGATGGTAAGCATTGAATGTACAGCAGGAAGCTTGCAGAAAACTGGAGATGTGGAATTGCCATATTTTCCAGCCAATAATACAGATTATAAGAGAAAGTTTTCATTTATGCTAAAAATTATGGAAATTGGGCTGTCTTCTGATATAACATGGATCCTCTATAACAAGCATTTTCTAGCCTGTTATCAACTCTTGTTATAGTGGACTTCTACTGTATTTATATTTCTGCTCCAATTTGATATATGTAATTTCTAGGATATAAGTAATTTTTGGTACTTTTCTGTTATAGGGTCTGTTATTTGAAAGCTGGGTTGTGTCAGATAGGGTCCGATTGGGTTGGTTATTTCATGCCAATCTTCGTAGAGGGATGGTTACCATACCAAGTTTACATTCCTAGGGCCATGAGATCGAATCCTGCCAAGTTGTGATGTGGCAATTTTCACCCCCCCTCCCATTTCCTATCACACTTATCTGATAGCATGGCTTTCCTCATTCCCAAGAAGGATGGATCAGAGCAGCTCATGGTTGATTACCGGCAGTTAAAGAAACAAGTGAAGGCAGACAACTTTCCTACTCCCTCAATAGAACATGCCCTACAATATTTGGGTTCTGCTAAATACTTCACAATCCCAGATTTGAATTCTGCATTCCATCCGATTCCCTTAACTCCTCTTTCCAAGGAATATACTGCCTTTGTCACGTCTTCTGGCCTATATCAGTATAATCGCCTTCCCTTCAGTCTAACAATGTCTTCACAAGTATTCTCAAGGCTGATTGACAAAGTACTTGGTGATTTCAAATATTGTTGTGTATATCCCTGCATTGATGATTTGTGTATTTATTCCAAGAGCCTCCCAGAGCACATCCATCATGTCAAGCTGGTGCTGGAGAAACTAAGAGCAGCTGGTCTTACTGTCCATCCAGAGAAGATGAAATTGGCCCAGAAATACATTATCTTCCTCGGACATCAGATCTCCAATGGGGAACTTACGACTGACCCAAAGTGAACTCGTGTGCTTTCCAGCTTCCCTGCTCCTAAGTCAGTTAAGGAGGTCTCACATTTCCTCGGTATGTGCAGTTTTTATTCCAAATTTGTTCCAAGTTATGCGAAGATTGCTGCACCTCTCAATGCACTCTGAAAGAAAAACGCCATCTTCCAATGGTCCAGCTCCCACCAAAAGTCATTTCTCAAACTAAAACATTGTCTCTCTTCTCCCCCTGTACTCCATCTTTCTAATTTCGAGGAAGAATTTCATTTATTCATTGATGCCAGTCAAGTAGCACTTGGTACAGTCCTTAACCAACAGGTTAACAGGAAGCTTAAGCCTGTAGCTAATGCAAGTAGGACCTTAACCCTTAGTTAGTCGCGTGAAAAAAAGTTCCGTAATTAGTCGCGTGGGGTCAATATGACCCCAAAATAATTTCTTAAGATAAGCAATAATATATTAATTTATTTATATTTTACTGGAAATAAAATCAATCTTACATTATAATACAATTATTTATTAATAATTTTTACAATAAACATTGATTAAAATAACTTAAAATATTTTTTTGTATTTTCTAATCACTTTCCCTCTTCCCACATTCAATGCACTTCATTATCATATGGTCTTTGCAAGTAAAAGCTCCACAATTTCCACATCTAGTGGACACTTTATTGTCCTTATTTCTTGGGCAATGTTCGCATCTTTCTGTTGATAGTCCCGATCCTGGTGATGGACCTTCCTGCGCAAGTCCCTGTTGAGTGCATATGAGCTTTCGGAGATGCCTAGATATAAACTGACTCTGAGACCTCAAAATCTGTAGATCCTTTATTAATTCCTTCGATAATGATTTCAAGAAATTTCGCCTTGTCATTTCCTTTTGAACGTTTTGTTTATAAACAATAAAGGCATTTATGGCAGAAACGTTCAGCTAATAAAAAACACAGCTAACGGCCATCTTTTCGTTCTTCTGCCAACATTATAAGCAGCGCAGAGCTGATCGCACTTTTTGTTGCATTGTTGCATGAAGGTCGCGTTGAGGGCTTTATTAGTGATAGGACTATTTTTGCGGAGATCACTCACACTTGTGGGTTAGACATCGGTCGCAGCACGGTCGCTTTCCGGCCCCCACCTACAGCATGAAGTAGTTTATGAGAAAGATTCAAGCTCACTTCTGCTGTCACCGAGGATTGCCCTCGATGGGGCTTTGGACAAAAGTTGCCTCCTCAAGTGACCCAAGGGGTTCGTGCCGAGGTCCAAGCGCGTCCTCCCCTATAAGTGTGAACATACTTGGGACTTCTCCATAGAAACCCCATTGAAAATAGGATTTTTATATTTTGGTCTAAAACATTCCAACCGTGACCATCATGCGACCGGTAGGAGATCCAAAAACTTTGAAGATTGCCGATCTCATTCGTGTTCATGCTTATTCCGAAAAATAAGGGAGAAACTCGTGCTAAAAAGGGTGAGCGGTAATGAAAGGCAAACCGCTTTCTTTTATCCTTTTTGCACATGGGTACTAAGAGCTTCATCCTATGAGGGTGATAAAAAAGCTGCCAAAAGTCGCTAGAAAGATGTTCCATTTTTGAGAGTATTTCACAATAATGTGGAAAGCATGTGATAAATAATTACTGTACAGAAAAGGGAATAATATGGATGTAGTTCAATTATAAAATCTAGAAAATAGTTTCAAAAATCATGCATCGGTCTTGATAGAATACGTGGAATTCTGCGTCAAAGAAGTCATCCTCGGGTCAATTCTTCGACAGCAATTTCTAGAGAGACCACGTGCGTTTGTTTGTGACTTTTATTGCGGGTAGAAAACGGTTGCATGTGTGCGGCTGAAGTAAGAAAACACCCGGAGAATTCCGAAAAGAGGGAAAAAGGTACATTGGAGGGGGGAGAGGGGAGGGGGAGATGGGAGGAAGAAGGGTAACCAACCTATAGTGAAAATTAGAGAAGTAAAAATGTATCATAGGAGAACTAGTGTTAAAACAATGAAATACTGCTTATCAGGAAAATTATTTGTATTTCTGATGTGATAATAATAATCTGTATTGCGTTTAACCCTTCTAGACCAATAGAGAAAAAAGCAACAGGTAGAGAGATGTCATAATAAAAGCAACTTTTTTAACCTCATATATACATAACAAATGGATACACACCAAAATAGCACATTAAAATAGTTTAATTTTCTCAATAATTACAATATTTATACTATATGTATAAATATAAAAATATCAAAAATAACAAATTAAAAAAAACAAAGAAATGCTAATTTCTCTTCTAGAATGCCAGTTTCGAAGGTAGAACAAGTTTGGGTTAGATTGACAATACATTTCTTTAGATATTGACGAAAAAACATTGCTTGGGGTCATATTGACCCCACGCGACTAATTAAGGGTTAACCAATTACGAGCAGAAGCTCCCATCTTAGAAGTTGGAATGTCTTGCCTGCTGTTGGGCCACGGATAAGTTTCGGTCCTACCTCCAAACAAAAACCTTCCATTTATATACAGACAATGGAGCAATTACGTGGCTCTTCAAACATCCTAAGCAGCTAGGGAAAATTGGTAGAATGGTTTTAAAATTGTCTTCTTTTTGCTTTGTAATTCGCCATGTTCCCAGTTCCAAGAATAGGGTTGCCGATTGTTTGTTCAGGGTGAACAATCAATCAAAGGAGAAGACCACTCATCGCTCAATGCTCCTGCATAAGATCCTCCTATCGTTCATCAATATCTGTGAGCATCAGAATTCCAAGGGAGATAATTGAATATGTTATTGAGTTTCCGGCTGAGCAAGAAGCCTGACAAAAGTGAGAAGTGTCTCATCACCAATGTACCACCAAGTGACTATTCTGAAAACTGCTTTCGAAAGGGTGTGCATCTCCAGACTAGTGTTATCAAGGTGAACAGTTAAAATAACTGGTGGACTTCTTCTGAGAACTTCAGCTGTGACAATAGCTTGGACTCTGATCATGTGACTTTCATGTATTATTTCAATTTAAAGTGTTCTGTCAAATGGTATCTGGAATGTTCACCGCCAGCAATTCATCGCCATCAATTCATTGCCAGCAATTCAACGTCGTGGAAAATTCACTGTCAGCTATTCATCACCACGGAAAATTCACCGCCAGCAATTCAACCCTATGGAAAATTCACTGCCACGGAAAATTCGTTGCCATGAGAAATTTATCGCCTTGTATGGATCATGTTGTTAACAAATGCTGTATTAAAATTGTGTGTGTGCAGACTCTATGCCAACAGAAGAATATAAGGGGAAATAATCTAACTATAGCTGTTTTAATAAATACGATAATGTTTCATTTTTTGACCATGAACAAAATGGAAGTAATTCACATTTACAAGTAATATGCCGATTGTTTATGACAAACAAATGAAAATTTTTTAAATAATGATATGCAGAATAAGTTAACAAAGAGTAAGGGAGAGGGAAACGGCAGGAGGATGTAATAAAGAAATGGAGAAGTGTGTGGAGGGAGGAGGAAGGGGGGACATGTAAGAAATTATAATGAAAGATAGGTAATATTGATATCAATCAACTAGGAATGAAATATAGGTAATATTGATATCTATCAACTACGAATTTAACAACAATTAAGAGTCTTCAGGAAAAGAAGGAAATAAAAGTGGTATAGGGGATAGAGAGAAAAGGAAGGGGAATGTAATGAAGGATGTCATTTTTGTAGACTCAATTGTAAATAAACAACATTAGGAAATCTATATTTTGCTTTCCATGACCCTTATTTGTAAAATGTTAGAGGAACAGGCATTATGAATTCTGTCTAGGTCATCTTGTAATTAAATATCAACAAATAATGTTTTTAAACATTTCCCAAATAAAATTTTGAGCACTACTATTTCTTCCCTTACAAATCGAGAATTGCGAATACCATTTCAAAAAAAAATTTATCTCTTTACTTTCTTCAGACAGAGTATAGAGAATGTCTTCTTTCATGAAAAATCTACTTCGAGATTTCAATGGAAATAAATGGTTAGTATTTTTTACACACAAACAATGCTTGCTTAAAATAGTTTATAGTTTTGGCTGAATTTCATAACTTAAAGATTAATTATACTTTAAGTTTTAAATCAACAAGAAAAATTTATCACCAACAATTTATTGCCAAAGTAAATTCATCGCCAAGGAAAGCTTTTAAATTGTTTTCAGATTTGGCTGAATTTCATAACTTAAAGATTAATTATGCTTTAAATTTACAATTTGTAAAAAATGAAACGTATTTATTAAAACCACAATAGTTGGATTATTTGCCCTTAATTTTCCATGGTGATGAATTGCTGACAGTGAATTTTCCGTGGTGATGAATTGCTGGCGGTGAATTTTCCTACCCCTCTGCCAAATTAACGTTGCATAATAAACTAAACTATGTTTGATAGAAAAAACTACTAAGAGTAATGTGTGCTTCATACATGGTCTGGAAACAATGGAGGGAATAAAGTGACTCAGAAACTTTCCCTCGACCAATCAAAACTTTTATTGGTTAATTTTTTATCATTTTTCCAGGGAGGATGTGGCGATTTCCTTCCCCCTTTCCTATCACACTTATCCGATAGCACTTAACAAATTGCATGTATGAACATGCACGTTTGAAATATTCGTTCGAATAATGCTGCTGATATTCATATTATCGCCGGACATAATGGTCTCGCCCTCAGTACGCCACAGCCCAGGATGACATGCTCTGTGAGTACCTGCCCGCCCGCCTTATATACCCTAGGTACCCCTCAACTTCCTAACTTTTCATCTTTCCTTCGGTTATGTAAGGACAACAAAGAAGTAACCAATAAATGGTTACTAAACCACCCTTTCGAAAGGTCTGCCTGATGTCATTCGCCTCCCCTCCACTGAAAGTTCTCCCTCCGGCGTCACTTGATCTCAAATACTTACAAGTGGAGGCCAGGAGTCAGGACATCGTGCACAGAATGGTAGCAGCAGCTAGAGTGGTGATTCACCTTTGTATGAATGCTACATGAGTTCACCGACTTCGTTCTTTGAGTGGGCAGTGATATACCAAGCATCTGAAGACGTTAATCTGTGTTGGAGTGGACAATGATATACCAGCAGCTTGAAGATATTATCGTAATTATACCTGATGTAATATAACTGACTTTTATCAAGAGACAGGTTTCCATCTTGAATCGTCTATCATATAGTTAAATTTGTATTTGCTTATTGTGTTAATTATGTAAAATTCTGTTATATTGAACATAGTGGATGGTTCTAATTGCCGGCCTTGGTAGAGGGGTGGTTAGCGTGTCTGGCTCCCAACGCTAGGGTCGCGGGTTCGAATCCTGCCGAGGGCATGGTTGTATGTTTTCGTCTTTGTTAAAGTTATTACGCTCATTTTAAAAGGCCGTTAACGGCTGTTTATGAGCTGATATAAAATAAATAAAATAAATAAGACCCTTAGCGCATAGCATATCAGTTGATGTTGTTGCATCGAAAATTTTGGTCCGCTGCAGTGATCGTTATCATGTTTATCTTTAATGATCAGAAATAGCTGTTTATAGGATAGTTAAAACTAATAAATAAAATACATGAATGAAAGTTGGGTTGGGTTAGTTTTTTTCTTATCATAACATAACCTGACCAAACTTTAAAAAAACAGCTCCTATAGCCAAAAAGTACCGATTTTTTTTTATACATTTCATTTGAAAATATATTTTGAAGAAGTAGTTCTGCATAGTATTGCATAATTAACATCCAGTTTGACCTAACCAGCACAAACTGACTGAATCACACCACTGTATACAGCAGGAGTGGACCAACTTTTTATGAGGCAGGCTGCATTAGCACTTGTGGGTAGTAAATAAAAATACTTTGTTGGGCCACATTAGGACTCACATTGGAAGTTATTTGAGAGAATGCAAAGAGACCTATTAGTGAAAATCAACGATTAATAAATACTTCACCATATCTTCACTATATAAGATTTTGCGGCCGTAATTTTAACCACCAAATGTGAAATCATATTTTACATTTAACGGTTTGCTTTCATAACGGCACTGCAGGCTGCACAAGATGCTAACATGGGCCTAATTTGGCCCCCGAGCTGTAGTTTGCCTACCACTGGTATACAGAGACATTTTGTCAAGATCACTCCCATTATGGAGGTAACATTGAAATCATATTTTGCAGATGATTTTGGGTGCTCGGACATCTGTTTTACATTCAAAGAGCAGAAAATTAAATATTTACATATTCTACAAATGAATGAAAATATTAAAATATGATAATGAATAAAGAAGTAGATGCAATATTTCATTTACATAATTTCAGCAGCTTGTAGAATTGAATAATGAAATTTAGACTTTCAATAATGTAACAACAAGGAAGGGTACCTTTTTGATGATTGAATTAAATTACTTACAGATTCTTTTTCAGTCACTGGAAAGCGATCCGAACGAAGACTGTGCAACACTTGATGATAAAGAAGCTCTTTTTCTACTGGATCATCGAGATCGAGGAACTGGTCAAGGAAGAGGTGCTTCTTGAAGAGGAACAGGTGCTGCGGAGGATGGTGGTGTGGAGGCGGTGGGGGTGGTGTGTTGGAAGAATGTTGGGGATGGAGGCTATGGTGGTTATGATGATGTTGGAACTGCTGCTGTGGCTGCTGTTGTTCGTTGGGTTGAGGATAACGAAGGTTGCTGTTCCTGGCTTTGGGCTGCCCTTGCACATTACTCTGAATGACAGTAATGCCTCCTGCTGGCGCTGATGCAGCTGCAGCAGCAGCAGTTGCTGCTGTAGCAATGCGGTACCTTTCCCATTTGGACATTACATCTGCAACTTTTTCCTCAGGCATAAGGCTACGTTCTGAGTTTCCTAGTACTTCATAGATAGCATAGCCTGTACAAAGAGACTTGTATCTTAGACTTTCCTTGTTACTAACAGACAAGCATATGGTACAATGTACCATATTTACCCGAATCAAAGACAACCCCAAATCTCAGATTACCCTCCCCCCGTTTAGCAGACTGTCAAAACAGAAAGAAGATTTTATGACCTAATTTATCACTGAATGTATAGGTATACTAGTTCATTCATTAATTGAAATGGTTTGTTACAAATTTTTGTTTGAGACAAAAATAGAATTTTAAAAATTTATTTAAAAAATTAATACTGTACTACCATATATCACGGCATATAAGTGGAATTTTGAAGTGTTAAAAATTCTTCAAAAAATCCAGGGTTGACTTGTACGCTGAGTGCAAAAATGAAAACATTAAAATTTGGGGCGAATGATGCTGAAATCTTCAAATACTAGTTATCTCTCAATGTAGGTGACCCCCATTTTGAATCCAATGTTTCAGTATTCATAATTTAGCAGACTTTTATAATCAAAAATTCTCATAAAGAACCAATATGAATGACAAATAAATAAAGCGATGTTCCTTTATAGTAAATGATTTTGGTAAGTGACTAATTAATTGATGTAAAAATATCTTTTCAATATCAATATATTGAATCAACATCAATATATATTGAAGTAATTTGATATATCTTTGCCCAGAAAACATTGTAACTCCAAATTTTAACAAAATGGAGATATAGGTGCCATCTAGAGGGTAAGGACTAAACTCGAGTAAACCTTGGAACTCCAATAAATTTTTAATCAGTTAGAAAGTGATTTTTGTTAACCTCGTAACTCCATGATGAGAATGATATACATGAAACACATTTTTTGTTCTCCTGAAAAACTAACGAATTTGGAGTTACAAGGTTTTCTAATTAGGGTGACGCTATACTTATCAAAGATATTGAAATAATATACCGCATTACATTACAAATTGCATATTTCAACATCTTTGATACTGTTAGAAAATTGGTCATAAGGATTTAATAAATTAACATTTTATCATAAGAACTTGGCTGATTTCGATAATTTTCATAATTGGTACTTTTTAGTATCCTAGAGGTTCGACCTATATGGCAAGTATATTCCTAATCATGCACTTTTGGACTAAAAAACTGACCTCAACTTATATGCTGGGTCGACTTATATGCTGCAATATACAGTAATTGAAATCTGGATCGTGATTTAAATGAAAAATTTTAGTACTGTATTTTTCGATAGATAATGAGCGCGTTATCTATACAAAAAAATCTAAAATTCGGCAAAAATGGACATGCGCGGTATACATAAGAAAAAATTGAAAACTTTAAAAGTGAATATAAGTTTACGAGTTATGGCATTATTACGCTTTTAGCCATCTTGACGATTAATTCATAATCATTTGTCTCATTTTCTCAGCCTACACAAGTATTTAAAATAGGATTTTCGTAAATTAAGAATATATTATTTTTGAGTTTAAACATATTTTACTACAATCTGAAAGTAGATTATTAAAATGTTCGAAAATAACGTATCTCAATTGAGCAGTATTTACTTAAGTTTTGAATTTTAGCCTAATTGTAATTAAAAGTTTAAATAGTAAAAGACTACATATATTTTCATATTAACTGAACGAATTCATGAAATGCTCCTGTATTATAAAGCAGTCAAGCTCTAAATACGACAAATAACACAAAGACTGGTACTTAGGTATTAACGGGAAACTCAACAATTTTTGGAAGTTAAATCACATGCAATGATAAAACTCTGGAATAAGGTAAAACTATTTACTAAGATTTATTAAAGATAATTACATTAAATTATTCAAATCCATAAAATTCGTCACCAGACTCGATCATGAAAGTGTCAATTGCGTTGAAGATTTCTTTCGGTACATCTTGGACCTCGATTTCAGAAGATACATCATCATTTAGAATATCGTTATCTTCGGACACCGTTGCATTCCCTTGTGCTTTAATAAAACCATTTCTTACACAACTTTCAGTCACAGCACCCCAACTTTCTATAATCCATGCCACTATATCTTTATAAGATGTTTTCATCTTCCCTGTTTTGCTCATGGATGCCATCCATCATCCAGTCTTCCCATTTAGCAAGCAACTTGCTTTTAAACGATTAATATCACCATCGGTGGCAGCTTTGAACCATCTGCAGTTATGCAAAGAACAACAGTAAAGTTCGACTTTTCATGGCCAGTTGTCACAACGGAAACCTCCTTTGCTCCCTTTAGGTTGACAGTCCTTGAACTAGGTAAGTCAAAACTAACTGGAACCTCATCCATGTTTCCAAAATGAACAAGATCAACGCCACAAAAGTTTTCTTGCAGGATCAATCGAAATTTGGCCACTTTTGCTTCCCAGTCACAAGGTAATTTTTGTCCAACACTTGTCAAAGAACGCACACTTAAATTGTTTCTCCTCATAAAACAAAAAACCCATGATGGATAGGCCTTGAAATCATTGATGTTATCGTTCTGTGCAACTCTTTTTGCTTCTTGTGACACATGGACAGTAGAAATTCTCATTCTCTTTCACAAACAACCCAATCAAAAAGTTTTTTTCTATGGTTGGCCAGAAGCACTTTCTAAACCGCATAGCACGTTTCCTTTGATGTAAACACTTCAGGACCATTTCAGTCTTCCGCCATTCGTGAACACTGGTTTCTCCAGCATTAAACAGTCTGCCAGCTTCACGATTCCCTTTTTCTTTGGCTACTTCTACTACTTCGAGCTTGAATTGCGCTGTATAGGATTTTCTCCTAGATTTATTGTTGTTTTCCATGGATAACTATTAAATTAAATTAACTGCTTTTTCAAGTCAGAACTGAGAACTAGAAATGCCTGTAGCGACCGAATAATGGACTGCATTGTCATAGCATCATGTATTTTATAAAACTTAGTTTTTTGTTAATTTTCTTGGTGTATTGGATGTTTAAATAAATTTTTCGTTGAAATTTTTTTTACGAAAACACTTCGACTAACTAACCCAACCTGGTGGGGCAGAGTACGATGTTCCTACGTGTTTGGAATAGACGTATAGATGTTGTGACTATGAAGTACATTATTCAGGCGCTGGAGGCGTTAGTAGTTTTGGCTGTTGAAGCAAGTCTAGTCTAAACGAGAACTAATATTGTTATTAATTTGATAAAAGAATCTGCAATATTGAATCTGCGTTAATATGCTGTTGTTGTTGATTTGTAACAACAATAACAGGAACCTAACCCAATGCAAAAGTACCAATATATCTAAGTATCAAAACTTTCGTCTGCGCGTTATGTATACATTATAATGAACGGTGTAAATATCGAGGTGCAGGCTATACATTAGGTGTGCATTATCTATCGAAAAATACGGTAGTTACAATTATTTATCTTATGCATCATTTGTTTAAAAAAATATCAATTAAACGCATAACCATACTTCCTAAAGTTCAATGACAACTCTTCGTGGTCATTTTGTCATGGTTAATTCATCACCCATCAACTTGTTGCACAAAAAATTCATCATCCATCAATACATCACACATCAATTTCTTGCTTCCTGCCCCCATTGTCGTACACCAGTCATGGTGTCTCGCCTTACAATTTGTCTCATGATGAATTTGTTGAGCAATGAATTGACACACGATGATCAAAAATTTTTACCTTTGTGTCACACATTTCAAATTCTAAACCTGATAGTTATATTATTTGATAATTTCAAACAATTACATTTTAAACATTCATTTTCTATAATAGGCAAGCTCCAAAGTCTTACAAATATGTATTTTTGAAATGATAATTTTTATATTTAGTTAATCTTCAGCATACACTATTAAAATTTTGTTGGAATACAATGAATATTGCATTTGTTTAGAGTTTCAAATATAGCTAAAAAGATTTTATAGCAATTATATAGTATCTAATCTCTTTGAGTAAATGACAGTGCTCAACTTCACTCACCCATTGCTGTTTCCCGAAGACCAATTTTTGCCTTTACTATTTCCATTACATCACGGGCTGTAGCTGAGGGATGAAATTCTACTGCATGGTACTGTCCATCCATAAAGTGAAAGCGAGCGTAAATTGGGCGTCGGTTGATGGTACATATGATCTCTTCCCTAGAAGGTGGCCATTGACGTCTTCTGGTCCCTTGAGTCTTGTGCAGGCACTATGAACAAAAATAAACCATTGCAAATGAATACTATAAAGATACAGTATTAAGTATATAATTAATATTAACTATCTAGCTATAAGATACAGCTCTTATGGACAAAATTGGCAAAAAATTGATGCAATAGATATTCTATTTATTTCTGGTCATCATCATGTAATGTATAAGTATTTTTATTGATTCCGTTGGTTTACATAATAAACATGGAATAGGTCAGCAAAATATACATAGGATCGTCATAAAAAATTAGTAATAATATACATATTATATATACCTAAGCCCTGTTACTATTTTTGTAAATACTCATCAACACTGTAAAATCCATTTTTTACAAGATACAATTTAACATGTTTTTAAAATATATTTATGTTATGTCTTTTATTTCATTGGGTAATGAGTTAAAAAGTATACAACACATACCACTAGGATTGTGTTTTATTAGGGTTAAACAGTACCTTTTTATATATGTCACTTTTATTTCTTGTGGAGTAATCATGTATGGCAGAATATCGGATAAAAAGATGAGAGTTCTCTTTTAAAAATACTACTGATTCATAAATGAATATACAAGGAAGAGTCATGATTTTATTTTTTATGAATTTTGGTTTGCATGATATATATTTATTTAACTTATATATTGCTCTTATGGCTCGTTTTTGCGTTATAAATAGTCTGGCTGTATGGGGTGATGATCCCCAAAAGATTATGCCATATATCAGAATTGAGTGAATGTGGCTATAGTAAAGCATGAGTAGAGAATTCATGGTAATCTTGTCACGGAGTAATCGAATTATGTCTGGTTGACCTTATTGGTAACTGCTTGAATGTGTGTTATCCAATCTAGGGTGCCTGATATGTTTAGGCCTAAGAATTTAGTCTAGGATGATTTTTAATGCAGTTATTGTTGATATTTATATCGAGGGCAATTTGACTTGCTTGATATGGATGGAAATGTAAATACCCGCATATAATGCGCACTTTTTTTTCGAAATGTTTGAGTTAAAAATTAGGCTGCGTGTTATACGAGGGTACATAATCTTTCTATTTTCATTTGACCCCATATTTCCACAATTTCGGCACATTAATTACTGCCTGGGTATCCTCATATTTTTGTGATTTTTACGAAAAGTAAGATAGATAATAGTAAAAATTTATTAACTAATTCTATAAACATACATTAATTAGATATGAAAAGAATGAATTCAGTATTTATTCATTTAAAAGCCAAGAAATTCTTCGTCACTGAACCATTCTTCTTCAATGTTGTTATCGGAATCATCATTTTACGCATGACGTCACCCTACACCGGCACCCGGCCTGGTGGTGAGGTACTGGTACTACTTACAATTAGAAACAATGGCAGCTGATGCCTTTGAGTTAGCTGGGAGTTGATGCTTCTTGTAGAACTAAATAAAGTTATCATTCCCTACCTTTCTCTCAGCATTCATACATGATTTATTCTTGATTCTTAGAGTCTGTAGTTAATTATGGTTATTTGCTATCATGTTTACGTGCTCCAGAGTGTTCTAATAAGGGTAAAACTGAAGGTTGGGCGAACCCGTCCACCTCAGGCGTGACAAAAACATATGTAAAAACATAAGATTATCATCATTCCTTCATTTTATTAGCTTAAAGAATGCCATATGCCATACTATGAAATTAATATAATTGGATTTATTGTGTATATCCTAATATCACATTGTAAGTAAACATAGAGTATGTAATGATCGAGTTAGCTGACGTTCTTTTGGAACATTATTCGAAAATTTCATTTCGCACTTTCATTATGTTACCAATGCATAATACCAATAATTCAATCATTGCCTTAGAACACGTTACACCGTCTACTTTATTCTGGAACAGTAACGCTAAAAAAATCTGTGCGCACTATATGCGGGTATATAGAAAAATCATAGATTACAAAGCTGAAAACCCCCCTGCGTGTTATACAAGGATGCGCATTATATGCGGGTATTTACGGTAGGTAGTTTTTGAAATGTATATGTTGAGAAGATTTTTGTTTGACCATGTTTCTAATTTTCTTATTGATTGTTCAGTATTTGTGGTTAGATCTGTGAGTGTTTGGGACGATACGAATGGAGAAATATCATCTGCAAAGATTGTTTCAACTCCCTTGGATTGGATAATGTTTATATCATTTATGTAAATCATAAACAATAGTGGGCCAATAACTGACCCCTGCAGGACTCCATCATTTGTATTTTTACAGTCTGAGGAAATATAGTTTATCCATTTCCCATTTATATAGGGTATTGTTACCTTTTGGGTTCTGCTAGTAATGAAGGAGGTTACCCAGTCTAGGGCACTTCCCCTTATTCCCAATGTGTACAACTTTTTAAATGATAGTTCATGATCAACTGCATCAAAAGCTTTATGAAAATCATAGAATATACCTAGAGCTTTGTTTTTTTGGTCAAGCATATTGTATACTTGTGATTGGAAGTGGAATATGGCTGTTGTGGTAGACATTTTTTTCTAAAACCATGTTGTGATGGATTTATGAGGTTATGATTTTCCAGGAAAGTGATTAGACGACGTCATGATATTTTTAAATAATTTGGAAAAGTATGATAGATGAGATATTGGTCTGTAGTTATATGGATTTTGTTTATCATTCTTTTTGTGTATGGGTATTAACAAACTATTTTTTAGTTTGGAAGGAAAAATACCATACCTTAGTGATTCATTTATAATGTGAATAAAGGGATCTATAATATATTGTTTTGATTTTAGCAGTATTGAATCTGGAACTTTATCTTTACCTGCTGATTGTTTTGATCCTATTTTCTTTAAAAAGGTTTCAACCTCATTTTTATCAACTGGTTTCAGAAATTTAATGCATATGTTGGATGTGTTGTGGCAATCTACATTCTCAGGATTATTTACGACTAAAGGTGTATTAGGGGTTATTTTTGGATAGTAACAAAAATGATTATTAAACATGTTAGCTATTTCTAAAAGGTTTGTAATTATGTTATTGTCTTGGAAGTTCTCAATCAGAGAATTTTTTTATTGTAATGAGTTTTTAATTATCTGCCATGCTGCTTTAGAAGTGCATGTGGCTTTGTTGAGGTAGTTATCATTGTAATGTTTTTTTGCTATTATTATTTGCTTTTTATAATGCTTTAATAAAGATTTGTAGTTTGTCATTAATTTTGTATCCTTTGATAATTTTGCTTTTGCATGAAGGTTACATAGATGTCGACCCATTTGTTTTAGTTCTGGAGTAATCCATTTTTGCACTGAATTGTGACTTGTTTTTTTTTACCACTAATGGAAATGAGAAATTGAAGTGATAGAGAAATATTTCATAAAAATTATTAAATTTTTCATTTACTGTAGTTGCTTCATATACAGTGTGCCAATCAGTGTTTGAAAGTCGATGTAAGAAGATGTTAATTTTGGCTGGGCTATATTGTATTTTGTACTCATAAGTCTTTGTCAATTTGTTATCTTCTCTTTGAAGTTCTACAAGTTGCACAAGGTGATCTAAGAAGCCTAAGTCTAAATTTTACTTGAGAATCTACTGAAGGAATTTGTGATAAAAATATTGTCTATTGTAGTACTTGAGGATGCGGTTACTCTTGTAAGAGAATGGATTGTAGGTATCAAGTTGAAGGAGGATGTCAGATTCAAGAGTAACATTTTATGTGTATTTTGTGTTTATAGAGCAATGTTAAAATCATCACAGAGAATTACATTAATATCATGAGTTACCGTTTCACATAGCATTTTATTATGGTTATACAAGAAAACATTTATATCACTATTTGGAGATCTATAAACACCAATTACAAGAAACACTTCCACTTTTGATTTATATATAGCAGCAACACACTAAAACACTTTTTCAGTGGAAATCACTTTCACTGGTTTTATGCCCCTCATAGTCAATTTTGTTAATAACATAACTCCACCATTTTTGTATGTTTCATGGCAAAAAGAAGAAACAATTTTGTATCCTGGCACATTAATTATGTCAATTTCACTTTTTTTAATCCAATGTTCTGAGATGCAAACTATGTCTGGGTTTATGTCTGTGAGACCTACTTCTAGTTCATCAAGTTTGTTTTTGCACACTGTATGTTAATGTGTAGAATATTGAGAGATTCATGTCATAATTTCTTGGATTTGCTAATTCCTGCTTTTAATCGCATGGTCATATTGAATTGTGCTTGTTCTTTGTCTTTGCAATCAGCTGTTGATTTTGGAGATAGGCTTCCTTCTGTGTTCTCTTGATTGTTTGGTGGTGGTAGTGTTTCTGGAGGTAGGATTTCTGAGCTACCGAACTTTTTGAATTTGAAGCGTCGGACTGATACCCCAAGAGGCCAGTAGGTGCTGTCATATAGTTTGGATATTAGTGAAAGATCTGCACTTATTTTAAATGACGACATCACTTCATTTGAGTGGACTTTTTCACACATAAATTCATGTCCCTTAAATTTGTTATTTAGGTAATTGATTATATCACTACATATCGTAGTATTTTTACACGTCCTAGATGAATCCATGCTTTTTTTGGTATTCCAAAGTTTTCCTTTTGTGCGTCATTACTATTTCCATAAATTGTGCGTTGAGGTCTTTGTTGTATTCCTCTCTTTCTAATTACAGTTGTAAATCCTTCATTGTTCTCCATTGATGCCTTGTTGTCATGTACTTCATCTATTTTGTTGTGTTTATGGTTTGTGTCAATTAGTGGCTGTTAATCATTGAAAGGGTATTGTTTTGCAATATTTGCATAATTATCACTTCTCTGTTTGTTTTGATTTGTAATGATTTCATTGAGTGTTCCTGGTTTTTCCACACTTCCTGTTGTATGTTTAATAAAACTATCTTTGAGAAGCAATGCAGCATAATTTTCATTCACATTTTAAAATTACTTAGAATCGTTGAATGAATATGGTACTTGAACCAAACAATGCCTAAAAGACTGAAAATTCATTTTCCTACCATTGACTTTGAAATACACATTGAATTGGACCATATATTCATTTTGAAAACCAAAATTGAGCATTTTTTTGGTTAAAAATCTTCTGTCATCAAGGGCAGTCGCATTATTACTACTCAGACAAATTTAGGACATCACTTAGAGGATTGCCATCTCTTCACCTCCTGGTGCAGTCAGTCTCCCTACCGTCCAATTTTTTAACTACAGTAAGTCCTTGATTTACATCAAGGATGCATTCCACGGAAATGTGACGTAAAGTGAAACAACGTATAACGAAACCAGATTTTCTGTGACCATAATAATTCACATATATACAAATATGATAAGTTCTAGGGAAATCTTTTGCACTAAAAGTCGAAGAAGATATTTAGCAGGTTCTTTTTGATGAGGTTAATAATGTAATGCCCAATGTCACAGCCCGTTCTCCAGCTTCAAAACAGCATAGCACCTTTAATTTAACATCCAAATTGACGGTTTTACAAAACCTCTTCGCTGAAGTACTTGCTGCATGTCTTTCATCCATATTTATGGGTTTTGCGCTATTTAATGAATTAAAAAATCAACCGTAATTACATCAGAACACACTCAAAACTAAACGATGGGCAGACCTTTGAGCTTCCTTGATGGAACAAGTGATGCCAACAAGGAGAAAAAACTCTCTGACTCAATTCATGTCCTGATCTGTTTGGTGTTACAATGTAGTAGATTTTGTAGGCATCATCAAAGAAGAAATGCCTGCATTGTATTTTTTCTATGATGATGGTGCCTCTTCCATGTAATGAGTGGGCTCATTTGGGCATTTCTGTTGGTTCAAATATCATCCACCCCCTTTTTCCCACCTTTTCCTGCTCCTACACTCCAATCGACGTAGCTTACAGATACAAAATCAATATATCCAGTAAGAATTTTAAGGATGAAAACATAGGTGCTTTGCTTGTAAATATCAAGATGTCATGCAAAACTATTTTTCCAATGAGGTACATTTAATTAATTGTATCATCACGTTGTCATTTGTAAAAGCACAAAATGACATCAAATCAAAATAACAAAAAGTTAAGAGGGAAAAAGTGGTAGAAATAAAATAGATAACAGCTTTGATGTTAAATAGGCCAATATTGTAAGAGGACAGGAGAGGCTAACTTGGCAAATATGATATAGACACCAGCTCTGATTCGTCCAACAACTCACAAACAAATTTAATGAATTTTGAGGAAATAGATACACCAGGTTAAGTAAGATAATTTATTTCTAATTATTTTGCAGTTATGTTTTAGTGCAATTTTTTATTATTGAGAATATATTTAGCTATATTAAGGAAATTAAGAAGATACTCAGCATCATTGTAGATAAGTCCCACAGCACAACGTAGTGCTTTGGGGATGGAGGAAACATTCAGCAATGACGTTATATCAGAATGACGTAAAGCAGGTCGATTTCAATTGAGGACTTACTGTAAATGCATGCAATAATAAGTATGAAAATTTAGTTTAACTAACAAATAATATACCTCCTTCTGTCATGTGAATGGGCTTTTGCACTAGTTATCATATATTGAAAAAGCACCAACAATGGCCACTGTGATTCTTTGTCTGATGAAAGCAAAGACATGCCAATTGAAAGAGAGCTACTGAATTCATTTGTTAATGTTCTCAATGAAATTGATTTGAATTGTGAAACTGAAACTGAGGAATTTGATGCATAATTTTCTTTTGCTAATATTTTGTGTAAAAATTTTCACTTAAAAATTTATTCCTTATAGATATCACACCCCAAGAAATTGTGGAAGTGCACAAAAAAAACTGTACATGAGACTTTAGGGTAGTTGGTATCAGTCATTTGAATGAAGATTTGAGCAAATTGTTGCATTGTGTTAAGTCACCTAAAGTGACAGAACACTTTTTAACCAAGGTGTAGAGTTCTTACTAATATAGTAATCTACTACCATATTTACTCGCATATAAGCTGCACCCAGGGTTTTTCAACATCGAAAATGGAAAAAAGTTTATAGAAAGTCAATTATCCTTTCTCAGCTGACTGTACCCGGATTCAACTCAAGAAATCCGTAATTGTATTTTTATTTTATATATTTTTGTATTTTATTTTATATCTTGTTTATATTTCCTGTGATGTGTGTTTTGTGTTATGACAACATCCATGACATTTGTGCTAAGTTGTTATTTGCAATTTGTGTTTAGAAGTTTAAGTAAACAAATTCCATTAAATGATGACGAGCAGTGGTATTGCAAACAAAGATGGGTAACTGTATTTATTTCGATGGAAATGGAATAGCTGTCTCCAATAACCTCTTTTAAATGAAAACCACAGAGCCTGGTTGTTTTTGACAACGCACTATCAAAACTGCTTCTGTTCCTTCACAAAACAAATGTGTTAATGCAGACGCCTATTCCTGCATAGAATTAACGTTAATTCTACGACTGTGAGTTAAGCTACCGCAAGGAGTTAGCTAAGTCTGTCTGAAGGAAGATCAAGAGAGACAAAACACAGACGAACTTAGCATTATTTCTCCATAAATCTTCAGTTGCCGCATTTGCTATTTCTACAGAAGCCTCTCAGAGATGATTTTATAATTATTTAATTCTGCTATGGTTCGAAAATTCATATAAGTACCTAATAAATGATGAACCTGGGAATGAAACCTTTTATATAACACCTAAATACATACGTATGTATGTGTCTGTATGCAGCATGTAATTCTCTTGCACATTTAACACATGCACCGGATTTAAATGTTCATGGTCATTTTTTCTTATTTATAAATAATTTACGTAGAATTTGAGGGTGGCAAATGAAATGTATTCCTCAAGTCCGACCGTTTTGGTTAATATGCGTGTGTTATCTCCTTGAACATATCCTCTCGCTGATCTGGCAATCTCGTTATTCCGGTACTACTCCAGTCCCGAGGGGTGCCGGATTATCGAGAGTTCACTGTATATATTAAAATGAATAATGTTTGGTAACCATGTGAAAAGAATTTATGAGGCTCTAAAAAGCAACATAGAATGGAATGAATGATTTTATGTTAAGTATATACTATCCAGAAAAGATTGTTAAGTTGAAATATTCTCATGTCAGTCCCGATAAAAATTTAACAAATTGTAGTTGTTGATGATTTTGATGAATACCTTTTCAGCAAATCGTGCATACTTTCCCTCTTCAGATACACAGTCAGCAGCACATCTCTTGAGGTGGGCTAAGAGGTACTTCCTAATAGCCTTGTCAGTGGGAAGAACCACAGAACAAGCCAGGGAAAGGAGTGCCCAGTGTCGAAGGTTAACTCTGGAATTTGGATCTGGATGGTCTGTGGTTTGTTTCACTAATTGTAGGTAAAGTTCATTAAGCATTGATTCCTTTCTCATACACTTTTCCATTATACGCTGAATCAAATTGGTATGCTCATCCTCAGCCCTGCGGATTGTTTCACCTAATGAAAGAATAGCAAAATTATGATAACACACAATATATAAAAATTGAGATGGAGTAGGGTTCTGATTATCCAAACCAGTTGGGATGGGTTGGATAATCATGACAAGAGCAATAAAAAATAACTATTTATAACTAAGAGCATAAATACCAATTAAGCATGACAATTACCGTATTTTGCAGGTTATAAGATGCACTTTTTCTAGAAAAATGACTCCCAAAATCAACCTGCATCTTATAGGCGAAGGTGAGATTATAACTGCATTCAGCAGCGACACAAACACATTGATCACCAAAATGGAATAATTGGCAGTCATTTGTCGCAAAAACATCAAAATGTACATTATTAATAATTAATAATGAAAAATTGTTAATATAAATGCAGTAAAACCTTACGCAACATGAATTACAACAACACATTTTCATTACTACACTTTATTTGCGTGCTCACAGTGATTATAATTTTGGTGCATTTGCAACGTTAATCATAATTTTAGTTCATAATGAGCCCATTAAATAGTGTGATTAATGCTAAGGTGTATTAGAATTCTGACAGATGTCATAAAATTTTTTATAAATATCTAGGATAAATAACGTGTATTGAGATAAAGATATGCCAACAATATTAGCTATAAACTTTAGATGATTCAATACACAAAAATGTGCAGAAACCGAGCAGCAGAACATCATTTTAGTCCAGGTCCCACAGAAAGAAATTGATCCTTGAATCCAAAAAAACGAGAGGAAAAACTGAAGGTTACAGTAAAAGAAAAAACATAGTATGTATTTGTAAGCTTGGTTCTAAATAGCCATAACTAGAGGAGGAAGTGAAAAAATGGACAGTAGAACAGAGGTATTGCTGTATCGATCAAAATGGTTGTGTACGAGGCAGAAAGAGTTGCAGAAGAAAAAGTGCTGGTTGAGCATACGTTCGTTATTACATATGCATTCCATTTATTATTTATCCCATTATATAAAATATCATCTTGAACTTAAGTTTAAGTATATATTATTGGTAAAGGGTACTATCTATACGTGTGACACACTCTGAAAGCTTTAATTAATACAACTGCTGAATTCAATATTTAGCTATAAAAGTCTCGAAGCAATTATATGTTTTAGATCATCCCTATTTATTTTAAAATTGAAGTATATCTAAAACATTATATTTAACTGTTATCACACTGTAATATTTTCTGTAAATGTTGCCGGATATGGACCCAATCACAGCTAGAAATGATACATGACGTGGCCTTTCTTAAATGCCTTGGTGAACCAAAATACTTTATTTTTCTGAAAAAAAAAACAAACAGGATTATCCTCAATTCCCATGTATAACACGCACTCATGCATAACGCACAGGTTGTTCTTAGCCCGTTTTCCACAGGTTTCCGAAGTCTCTAGTATAATGCACACCCATGTATAACGCGCAGCACTGATTGAATAGTGAATCATTCAAAAAGCTTTTTATTCATACTACTGTATTTTGCAAGTTTCTCTTGAAAAAGATATTTAAGGTACTTCAATGGCTATAGAATCTGCTCAGCTAGTTGATGATGAAAATCATTTTTCTGATCTGTTTTCCTGTTTTAGTTCTTTCGTAACCAAAACAGGTTGTTCTTTGTGTAGATCATTAAGAACATAAGTCTTCTCAAAGTGATGGTGGGGGGAATAGTGATTCTTAATTATTATTATTATTTATTTTTAATTTCATAAAAATTGCATACACAAAGCATGACAAATGTCAGGAGCCATCATAGAGGACATTCATAACATATATATATCCTATGGAAGTTACACATATATATATACTATGGAAAACATACAAAAAATACAAAATGAGTACATAGTTACAGATGCTACAATTTCTTCCTGTTGCAGATAATGTGTAAAAAACACTGTCTATGTTTCATATTATATAATCGTGCAAGTAGCCTTCATCAGAAATAGTTCTAAAAAGGACATTCATCATATATATTTGAAAGGAAGAGAACATATTAAAACTACAATCTCAAAATATAGCAATATTTAAATATAAAACAAGTAAATTACATGTTAGAATTTCTTCCTGTTACATGTTTTTGGAGTAGCAAACATCAATAAATTCTTCAACTGAGTAAAAGGCATTCTCCAGTAGGAACTTGTACATTTTGTTCTTAAAATCTTTTTCTGATCTGCTCGACTTAAGGTTGGGAGATGTTGTTGAACCATTGTACCTTTATGTTTGGGTAGGATTTCATATAATTTTAGTCTATGTTGGATAAAAGCAAAGATTTGTCAATTGAAAATATAACTGATCCATTTGTAAATGAAATTAATGATTTTAATTTGAATTGTGAGACCGAATTTGGAGATTTTGATGGTTTTGATTCATAACGAATTAATGACAAAAATTTGTAAACAGTTTGCTAATTTTTTATTAAGGAAAGTGTATGCATTTGGTATGGAGATTTGCTTTCATATTCAGAGAGGAATTTGATTTGTTTATCCAATCAACCATGTTAATGTTGCTTGATTATTACACATTAATGTTTTAATGTAACATACTGGGCATTTTTAAGCCGAAAAGGTATTTTCGAACTTAAAGTTTGCTGTGTACATCGAAAACATCGAATTGTTCTGTGAAATCTAAAGAGTTAATGCATCTTCGAAGAAGCTCTATGTAGGTTTTGATGGATGGCAGCAATTTAGTGAACACAAGATGGAATAGTCTGCTCACTTTAAGTTTATCACATACCTTATTTTTTCTTAAAAAGTGGCATTCCTTATACATAACGCGCACCAAGAAGCTGAAAATTTTACAAAAAAACTTTTATAACGCATGTGTTATACATGGGAATTTAGGGTACATATGCATGCCATTTATTAGGAATTAAAATCTCATCTCCTACGTAAATTGAAGTAAAGTTTTGTCGATATAGGGTATCTATACGTGCGATATGTGAACGCAGAGCACATTTCATTTAGCTATAAAAGTTTCAAAGCAATTATTTATGTTTTAGATCATCACTGTTTACTTTCATGAATTAAGTTTATCTAGAACATTATATGTAACTGTTATCATGCCATAATATTTTATTTAAATGTTGCCAGATATGGATTTAATCATTACTAAAAATGATATACAACATGAGCCTTTCCTAAATGCTTTAGTGAACCAAAATACTTTTTTTTCTGAAAGATCAGGATGCATCTTATTGCTCAATGCATCCTATGGCCCAGAAAATACAGTATATTATGTTTCTTTGCCAAATAAAAAGGTCAATATTAAGTGAATTGCTACAGAGAGCATTCAAAATTACATCAAATTTAAACTAACTTTTGAACTGTGGGCTGTTTATGGACAGTAGCTTATTTTGCTTAACAAGTAATGGTATAAGGAAATAGCAAAATTCTTGATAGTATTCTTATGTGAAAACTGCTTACCATTTTGCCCGAGGCCAGCATACGTAAGGATGATCTGGAAGACCTGAAGTGCTATTTGCTCTTCTGTCTCAGGCATCTTGCTGAGGCTTTGGGGTATTGGCTGTCGGCCAAATGCCCAATATGCATATGGGAATCCCTTGTATGTCTCTCCGTGATCTGAGGGACCATGCTCTGACCTCAGCTTTTCTATCCTGTGCTTGCTCAATCTGCAGACAAACAGTATTAATAATGCCATAATTTATTTCCTTTTTATTTATCAAGTATTGCTTTATGGTAGTTATTTTGTCAAATATTGGGATGAGACAACTCCGAGCAGCAAAATAAGCTGATTGTTTCAAAATGCAAATTTAATATAACATTTAATTTCGAACACTGTTTCGTCCTAGTTTAGAAGTTAAAATACTCTGCCTTGGGGTACATGGACAGTAAAAAACACAAGATAGTTATACCCAATATGTATTTTTAGGCATTCTTTACAATAAGTAAAAAAAGAATGCCTTATAGTCAGGTTGTGTCTGTCCGTCTGTCTGTCCATCTGCATGTTTCATCTCAGAAATAACTGGGCAGATGTTTATGAAATTTGGTGTTTAGGACATAGGGGCAAAGAAAATAAGGAAATGATATAAATAGTTTACGTGACCTAATCAGGAGTGGTGACAAAAAATCAACTTTTTTTATATCTCACACAATATAACTTATAACAAAAAAATCTTTAACCAACTTCGTAGAACTAATCAAATAGCATATGTTTTGTTCAGTACATGTTCATTCAAGGAGTAGCCAATTTCAAGAAAATGAAAGGTCGTAATTTACTTAGACAAAATTTTTCCTGTTTTTTAATTGTAGTCAACAAAAACAATCTTCTTGGCAACTGAAGTAAACATCTGATGTAAATACCTAATTAGTTTAATTTTCTTTAGTGCACACAAAATTTGGTAAATGAAGGGATGGATTGTCCACGACGAAGAAATGAAAGAAAATTCGTCTATTTTCTTTACGTATACACAATTCGTGATAATGCTGAGAAGATTAAGGAAAGTGCCAAATCTGGAACAGAAATAAGTGCTGTAAGATCATCATATTCAAGAAGTAATGTAATGGAAAGAATGGAGAAAATGCTGAGCACTTGGATAGAAGATCAGAATCAGCAGGGCCTATCTTACGCATAGGCAAGCAAGGCATTTGCCTAGGGCCCGGTAATTCAAAGGGCCCACTCCTCTCAATTTGTGAATTTGTTTTTAAATTTAAAATTAAAAGAACAAAAATGTAACATAGTGCACGCGGGCATAATATTTAATTTCTTCATAATACACTCTGCAGTATAAAATGCAGCCCTAAAGAGTGCAAATACATTAGGAAATGTGCCAAAGAAATTTAACTTGCTTATACAGTATGTAGAAATAGCAGATAATGTGTCGTTACCAAAAGTTACATTATATAAAGATTTTGCATTGTCACAACCAAGACAGGGAATCTTCACATATTTTTGTACACCGAAGAAAGTAATTGTAAATTTTTGGGATTTTTTTTTATTTTTCAGATGTTTTTTGATATTTCAAGAGTTTTTAAAAGATGAATAATTTTTCGATTTTT
The DNA here is from genome assembly GCA_028673005.1 of Tanypteryx hageni. Taxonomy (NCBI): domain Eukaryota; kingdom Metazoa; phylum Arthropoda; class Insecta; order Odonata; family Petaluridae; genus Tanypteryx; species Tanypteryx hageni. The sequence continues at coordinate 5,030,035 of CM054114.1, forward strand.
GAACCAGTTTTGTACAAGATTTTCTAGGATTCACTGTCTTGGTCGCAATGCCACGTCCCACAATATAGCGGAAGGACTTGTAAACTTATAAGGCGCGAAAAGTGAGGTAACCTGTCAGTTAAGTTAAGGTCACCATGCCGTACAAACCCTGGGTAAGTTTCTTTCTGGTTTCTTACAATTTGATGAATTATTCGGTCAATATTTTTGTTATTCTTATTAATATTGGTTTGAACTAAACACTAAATGCTTTTACATGACAAATCATGATGTTTCTTGGAAACTGCTAGCCTCTCAGATGAAGGATTGTGAATAATTAAAAATATTTGAATTTATAATTTAAAAATTTATAAACGAAATTAATAAATAATTTTTTTTTCTAAGAAGTAATAAACATAACCACAAGAATGATTAACTACAAGCCTGCTAGTGGTCATGAGAAAAGTCAAAAACAAAAAATTAGAGAAGAGGAGAGAAAGAATAGTAGTAATATATTGATGAAATATTTACAAGATAATTCTCATTGCTCCAACGAAAACAATTCAAAATAAAATATTGCTGACCAGCAACCACTTGAGCCACCTGAAAACAATCTGACAGTGGAAACTATTGTTATAGATTCATCCCATTTAAATATTGAAGAAAAACAAAACTATGAGACACAACACAAACTAGAAGATCAAGATCAACAAGAACATGATGTTAATTTCAAATTGTATCCCACTGATATCGCCGACTGGCCTGCTTCTCTGAATTCTGATATGAAGAGCTACTATATAAAAAACAAACGGAGCAAAACATATCACTTATAGACAGTTCCAGAAAACAGTTTATAGTACAAGGAAAAATTGTATCAAGGTCGTTGACTATGAACATGTTCATGAAGGAAAAGGCTAATGGAGAGAAGATAAACAGAGTGAATGGTATATAGTGCAAAAAGTCAATGTGTATATTGTTTTGTATGCAAATTATTTTCAAGTCAACACACAATTATCGAAGGGATATGATGACTGGAAGAATGTGCATCACAGATTGAAAGAGCATGAAAATTCCATGGATCACAGATCAAGCATTTCTACTTTAATTGCTAGATTAAATAATAATAATATAGGACAAATTGATTCCGAGCTTGAGAAACAATTTAACACAGAAAAACAATATTGGAGAAACATACTAAGGAGAACTGTGGCAACCATAAAATTTCTCTCTAAAAATGGTCTTGCTTTTTATGGATCATCTTTTAAGTCTTTTATGCCCAATAATGGTAACTATTTAAGTGCCCTTAAATACCTAAGTGAATTTGATCCATTTATAGCAGCTCATTTAGAAAAATTAAAGAATCCAGGCCCTGGGCATGCCAATTACCTGTCATCAAAAATATGTGATGAATTTGTGGATATTATGGCACATGAAGTAAAATCTGTAATGCTACAAGAGTTAAAATGTTCAAAATATTTTTCAATCATTTTGGACTCAACCCCTTACATAAGTCACGTGGATCAACTTACCATTGTTATTAGATACTTGTTACCTAGTGGAAGACCATTAGAAAGATTTTTTTGTTTTGTGTCTATATTTTCTCATACTTCTGAAAATTTAGAAACTGTAGGTCTAAATTACTTGAAGAGTATGAACATTGATATTTCATTTTGTAGAGGCCAGAGCTATGACAATGCCTCTAACATGGCAGGCACATACAATGGATTACAGTCAAAGAATAAAGGGCATATCAAAAGTGCTCATTACGTTCCATGTTCAAACCATTCATTAAATCTTGTTGGTAATTGTGCTACAGAAAGTTGCTCTACAGCTGCAGGATTCTTTGATACAATTCAAACTATTTATAATTTCTTCTCTGCATCCACACATTTGTGGACAGTACTGGAAAGAAACTTTCAAGAGGAAAGTAAACATTTTACTACCAAGAAAATTAATGCCACTAGATGGTCTGCTAGGACTGATGCTATTCAAGCCGTGCACAGTGGCTCTAATGAGATAAAATGTGCTCTTCAAACATTATCAAAAGACTAAACTCAGAAGAAAATAACTCAAGTTGAAACAAAAAGTATAATAGAGAAAATGAATACTTTTGAATTTTCCTTCACGATAGTAATGTGGAACAAAATATTGCATAGGTTTAATGCTACAAGTAAGTCACTGCAGGAAGTAGAAAGTAATTTGAGCATTACTTGTACTCTGTATGAAAGTTTGTCAAAATTTATAGAAGATTTAAGAAACAATTTTGATGCCATTGAAGCTGAGACTGAAGTTCATTTTTCAGGGAAGGAGAATTTTGCTGTAAATACATTTAATGTTGTATGTGACACACTTATCAGTGAACTCAAAATTCAAAAAAATGCTTATCTGTCCATCAATAACATATTTAAATTCTTGTTTGAGGAACTAGACAAGGATATTGAATCTCACTTAGAAAATCTTATTGATTATTACTGCGATGATATAGACATTGATGAAATTCGAGATGAATGGGCTGAATTTTGTGCAGTGTGTAAAGAACAAAATTGAGCAAACATCACAAAAACTGTTAAATTTTATTCTTGGAAATAAAATTGTGTCCACTTTTCCAAATTTGGAAACTCTGTTAAGAATATACATAACATTACCTATTAGTAATGCTAGTGGTGAAAGGTCTTTCTCTACCTTAAAACGGATAAAAAATTATTTAAGGAATTCTTTGGGTCAGAATAAATTATCATCTTTGTCAATCCTGGAAATTGAATCAGAATTAGTAGACAAATTAGACTTTGGTGTAATAATAGATAAATTTGTTGCAATAAACGTCAGGAAAAAAGCAAGACGAATGCAAAGCAAATGTCATTGCTCTCATATTTTAAGAAAGGTGAATCTGTTACACCTGAAACATCGCCAGCCTCGTCATCATCTGATCCAGACAATCCCACCTCCTTCATGTAACCTCCGTCACCCTCAAGCCATCTCAGCAAATGTTAGTGCAATATCTATGTATCTTCGTTAAGGTAAAAATAAATATTTATTACTTTCTTCCTTATTTTGCATTTATACAGTAAAAATATGAATATGCATATGTGAATATAAGCTGTATAGGGTGTCTAGCGGCCAGGAAATGCAGGAATTTTACGTGATTTTTTAATCAGAGGGAGTTGTATGGAGATTATATGACAAAGAGGATTTGTTTTAACTTAAGGAAAATGTTCAATTGCCATTTATTATTTATACATGTTACAGTATTTTGCTAATTCTACTTTTGATTTACGAATGCTTTCTCGGAACCTAACTAGTTGGTAAAACGAGAGTTACCTGTACATTAAATTTATGGAAAATTTAGGATATTTTGTGTTAAGATTATCGCATCATCACCCATGCCTTTAGCACATATTTGATAAAAACAATCGTGAAATAGGTATGATGCCATTATATTTAACAATTGAAAAGAGTTAAAATTTCTCGTAAAATTACAAAACAAAACATTAAAATTCTTTTCACGTTTTGTGAGGAGAGGGGAGTAGAGATGACTGCTGAGTTGCCCATTGGAGATAAATATCTATTGTGAATGGCCAGGTTGGGCATGGAATGAGCAGATGAAGGAAAGGAACAAAAGCAGGTATATCTTATCAGTTTTTCAGAACGAAAAGTCAAAAAGGGGAGAGTGGGAAGGAAAGAAACATACATTGTATGTATGTACAATAAAGCAGCTGTTGGATTCAACCAATTTACCATGGATTCCAATGCACCGAGTCTTTCTTTCTTTTTCTCACTATGTAACTCTTTTAGGGAAAAATCCAAAGTGTGTGAATGCTCACTGATATGTTTCCATCTATTTCTGGTACTCAAACGTTTAAAGTGCTGAAGAAGTTGTTATAGAATATATGTAAACAAAACAAAGCTAAATAGGTTAAAAAAATTTCAATTCGTAGCAATACAGCGATAGATAGGCAAACCCGCACGGCAGACCTAATGCTCTATCCGGTGGTGTATGACTGGAATTGCAGTTATTATTTTTTTAAAATTTTTTAAATCCATTTTTGGTATTTTTCACCAAATTCTTGTAAACCAACTTTTATTGTACCAAAATCTAATGGAAAACATTGGAAACTAGATTCAGCCACCAGCAAGACATTCCGAATTTCAGTGCCGCATTGAAAGTGTTAATATCTCCTTTTGTTGATGGTTTGGTGAAACAGTTATGAAAATCAAAAGAACCAATTCTATCTCTGTGTGTCATCAGAATTTGCTCTGTCATTTCCTCATCTTAGCCAGTGATGAGCTGAATCTGGCTTGGTCCAGCTCATATGAACCAGTTGTAAATTTTTTCCCGAATTTGTGAGCTGGTCGTAAAATTTAAAAAATATAAAAATTTATAGATTTCGTATTTTTAAGAATATTTTGCACTATCTTGCATTCAGTTACCAGAGTGAGTGGGATGTTAACTTGTTTCAACTTGTATCAGCAAAAAAATAGTAAACACAATTGCAATAATCAGAGCAGAAGCTGAAAGAGGTTTTAGTATTATGAATATAATTTGCAGTGAGAAAAGATCCCAACATATGACTCCCCACTTATCAAATCTAATGACAATCAGTTTATTGGAGAAACCTTTAGATCAGTGGAATGCAGAGTTTTATGTTAAAAGCTGGCTATGGAATCAACATTTGGTTGTAGATAAACATGGTCAAATAATCAAGAAAGCTCATATTTAGAAAATAAAATAAGAATTTGAAAATATACTGAATAAAAACTAATTTTTAATGCATTTATTGATTTACTTTGTAATTATGTATTAAGATATAAACAAAATTAAAATTAATATACATTAATAACCAAAATATGCCTCCTCGGATTCTTAATTTTTTTCAGCTATTTACTGATTATAATCATAATTTGTTGAGTCAAATTTCAAAATAAGAATTGCTCTATACATAGCATGTTTCTAATATTCAATAAAGAGAGAGAGACAATGGAAACTTTAAATCTTAATTTTATGTTTGAAGGCATATACTACAATGCAAGAGTTGATGGAAATCAGGAAAAAATTCTTCCTTGACTTGGAATCAAAACCAAGTCCTTTAATTCCAAGCCAGATATCCTACCATTGAACAATAAAGGCATACTAACCAGCCTCTTTCCTTCCATGGTGTTTCACTGACAATCTCACCTTTGGGAAGTAGTATATGGAATTTTCATTGGCTGTGCCTCTAATAAGATGCCTGTATGGTAAGGTTGATATTAACATTGCTAGCCCTACCTCAACCAGAAATATCCCATTCTGTAAAATGCCACAATACCATATTAGCCCAAATATAATGCGACCCTGAATATAGTGCGACCCCAAGTATTTTGAAAGGAATTATAAAAAAAGCCAAAAAACATTTAATTTTCTCTATCTTACTACATTTAAATTATCTGTAAACTCATAAATTATGTACTAAAGGTAGGTAATGTGATGTCACATTTAGACGGTCTTCATTTTCTAACGTTGAGTGTCGCGACCCTGCGTGAAGTTGTGCCAGCACACTGTGGTTGCTGCAATTTAATCTTGATCTATTTTCAAGTTTCCTCAGACCCCTACCGAGTATATTTGTGCAATGTAGCATCGTAACATGAACACCCAATTCACTTACAATGTAGCAATTATAAACAGACGGGCTGAAACACGTGTCATGAAATGCGCCAATACGCAGTTATTTTTTTAAAGCTACAAGTACTCAATTATAGTGCGAATGCGACTTTAAAGGTACATATTGAGGAAAAAACATCGCACTATATTCAGGTCAATACGGTAGTTCAGCAGTACAATATTAAACAGGCAAGTAAAAGACCTAGACAAGGTAGAATTTTCCTAATGCTCTTGATCAACTTTTAAAACAAGTGAGATGAAAATTGTGGCATGACTTATTTCCACATGCAAGCCTTCCACCAAATATGTTGTATGTTACTGGGTTATCAGCTATTATAAACACATTATCGGAAGTTATAGACACATTATTGTTAGTTATAAACAAAGTATCAGTAGTTATAAACAAACTATCAGTTGTTATAAACACATTATCGTGAATTATAGACAGAGTATTGATAATTATAAACAATACTAACCCTACCCTATAATGGAAGAAAACTCTCAGGAAGTAGTAAATGAAAATGGAATACAGAGTGAACTAAATGATTCAGTTGCTAGAACAAGAAAGAAAAGAACCTCAATAACCGACGAAAAATTTGAAGTATTTAAAAATATGAGAGAACAAGGTGAGTCAGCAGTTAAAATGGCAAAAAACTTGGGTATATCTGTGTCTGTTGTGTACAAACTAATGAGGAAAATACACAAAGCTGAGGAAAATATGGAAGAAGTTGATTTAACACGGAAGAAGCCTGGACCCAAACCGCAACAAGTTTCTAGATTATCGGACAAAATATGTGAAATTATTCAAGCCGACTGCTCATTGACACAAAAAGGCATTCAAGAAAAGTTGAGAGAATATGACTTCATCTGCACACAGTCTACTATATCGACAAATCTAAAAAATATTGGCATTACAAGAAAAAGATTGAAAAGAAGAGTTTCAAAATCCACAACACCTGAAGTTTTATCAAAAAGGAAAATATATTCTCGTGAAATTATGAGGATTCCATCAGGAAGAATGTTATTTCTAGATGAAACTGGTTTTAATCTACATAGTACCAACAATTATGGATATTCTCCTAAAAATATAGATGCTATCAAAAAGGTTCCTACGAACCGTGGGAGAAACTTAAGTTTGATAGCTGTGCTCGCTATAAACGGAATTAAGAATTATAAAATAAAAGTTGGTGCTTATAACACAGAATATTTCGTTGACTTTCTTCAAGACTGCAAATCAAAGAATGTTTTTAAGGAAGGTGATATCGTTATTATGGATAATGTGAAGTTTCACCACAGCTCTGAAGTGATTACTTGGCTTGCCACAAATAATGTTTGCTACAAATTTCTTCCCCCTTACAGTCCGCAATTGAACCCAAATGAAGAGGTTTTTAGTGTGCTTAAAAGTAGATACCATGCTATTCGTCCTACTCCTGAAACATCGTTACAGCTCCAAGAATATGTCGCAAGATGCATTGACAGGATGAATAATGATAGTACATTACGTTTTGAGGCTTTTTATGGCAACATGTTGAGATATCGCGATTTGGCTTTTCAAGGTCTTTCATTTTAAATAATTACATATGTACATTATATTTTTCCCTTTTCAATTCTCCTTTTTGTTCATTGCAGTATGTATGTATCATATCTTATATGTATACTACAAAAGTTAATTAATTGTATGTATTTAACAAACATTTTAAATTGATGGAATGATATGATCCGAAGATCCTATGCAGACAGGCATAAGCTGTGAAAGTTGGAACAATTTTTGAAACGAGAAAAAAGTCTGCTATGACCGGGAATTGAACCCGGGTCTTCCACTTGCCGGGCGGATATTCTACCCCTGAACTATCGTAGCAGAACATTTTCTCTCGTTTCTGAACACGGATGTTTTTCCTTTGTGGGACGGGAACTAGCCAAGCTAATATCAAACTGCCCCGACAGATGTTCTCAAAGAGGATCACCGAAAGAAACTCCTCCTCTCAAATGGTGAGATTGCCAAACATGAAATTGATGGAATGATATGATCCGAAGATCCTATGCAGACAGGCATAAGCTGTGAAAGTTGGAACAATTTTTGAAACGAGAAAAAAGTCTGCTATGACCGGGAATTGAACCCGGGTCTTCCACTTGCCGGGTGGATATTCTACCCCTGAACTATCGTAGCAGAACATTTTCTCTCGTTTCTGAACACGGATGTTTTTCCTTTGTGGGACGGGAACTAGCCAAGCTAATATCAAACTGCCCCGACAGATGTTCTCAAAGAGGATCACCGAAAGAAACTCCTCCTCTCAAATGGTGAGATTGCCAAACATGAAATTGATGGAATGATATGATCCGAAGATCCTATGCAGACAGGCATAAGCTGTGAAAGTTGGAACAATTTTTGAAACGAGAAAAAAGTCTGCTATGACCGGGAATTGAACCCGGGTCTTCCACTTGCCGGGTGGATATTCTACCCCTGAACTATCGTAGCAGAACATTTTCTCTCATTTCTGAACACGGATGTTTTTCCTTTGTGGGACGGGAACTAGCCAAGCTAATATCAAACTGCCCCGACAGATGTCCTCAAAGAGGACTCTTTGAGGACATCTGTCGGGGCAGTTTGATATTAGCTTGGCTAGTTCCCGTCCCACAAAGGAAAAACATCCGTGTTCAGAAACAAGAGAAAATGTTCTGCTACGATAGTTCAGGGGTAGAATATCCACCCGGCAAGTGGAAGACCCGGGTTCAATTCCCGGTCATAGCAGACTTTTTTCTTTTTTTCTCGTTTCAAAAATTGTTCCAAACATTTTAAAGGAAAATTAATGTTACCTAATTATATTTATAATTACTTGATTGTGTACTGACTAAATATGTATGTACCTACTATGTATAATTCTCTACAGATATTAATTCTTTTTCATTGTACATATTATACAATGTATTCACTATTATGTACCTATGCATCATTTCTCGTGCCGCCTTTAATCATAGAATTGTACATTGTATCATTAAATAAACACAAAATTAATGGAAATCAGTAATTTATTCTATTTAATTTTCCTTTATGAATTTTTATGTACCGAATAGGAGTTGAGTTCATTTATCGATAACAACTCACAAAAATTAGTAAGCGAGAAAGAGTGGCTGAAAAAATATTTTCATTTTCATTAGCATTTGTGTTTTCCATATTTGTCTTCTCAACAGAATCAATATTTTGTCTTGATTTTTGAGTTGACTTCATTATTTTCGTTTCCAAAACACTAAAACAATTTTTTACATATTCCCTAAATTTTAGCGTTATGGCCAGGTTTTGTTTATAATTATCGATACTGTCTATAATTCACGATAATGTGCTTATAACTACTGATACTTTGTTTATAACTATCAATAATGTGTTTATAACTTCCGATACTGTGTTTATAACTATCGATAATGTGTCTATAAATTTCGATACTGTGTTTATAATAGCTGATAACCCTGTATTTGTGTATTTATTTATTCACTAGGGAGATGCCCTTTGAAATCCAATGGGAAAGTTTTTTGTGAAATAAAAAATGAACAAATATACCATGACTTTCTTTGAATGGCAAGAAAACAAACTTTTGTTCTTTTAGGCATTCATTGTTTAAAGTTTCGAACTCCTACAATGATTCAAGTATCTAATTTTAATATGTGAATGATTAATGTTCTACATTCAAATGTACTCCTTGTAAATAATGCAATGAATGTTGTTTACATTGGTTGCTATAAAAAGAATTTCTCTCTCCTCTCTCTCTCTCATACTAATTGTAAGAGCATTCAAAGCATTGCTTTCACCCATAAGGATTGAAATAACAATAAGATTTCAAGGTTTAACAATATAATTGGTTGGCAAGGCAACATCCCAATTAAATGCCAAGATTTCCCCAAAATATGTGAATTAAACATTTAACATGAAAAATTCGAAATGTAGGTGGAAAAAAATGAACAGAATAAGAAAATTCATAGTTTTTTCTTTAAAATGGGCTAGATCTGAAGATCATAGGTTAATTATTTCTAATTTAGATCTCAAAAAGAATAAAAGCCAGCAAGTGAAAAAATCAATGTTTACGTGTTAAGGTGTGTTTACGCTATATGAGCATGAGAGAATGAACACAAGCGAATGAATGGATTCGCTGTAATGTGAACGGTGATTGAGAGCAAATGAACGAGTTTGTTCGCTCTCGCCGATGTTTACTAGCAGAGCGGAAGCCAGCGAATCATCAAGCAAGGGAATTTGTTTACAGTATTGCTCGCTTAGTGTAAATGCTCCTTCCATGAGCACAAATGAACAAACGTTTGTTCGCTCATGCTTGCATAGTGTAAATGCACCTTTATCATATGGAAAATGAAAATGGAATCAAACCAAGAACTTTTTTTGAGATTTTTTTTATCATCACCTTAAAATATGCGACTCTAGCATTCCTGCCAAATTTTAAAAATATTATTATTGAGTAATTCACATTTTTATAGTGTGACAGAGGGAGCCACAAAGGGACAGAAGTAGCCTTTTATTATTGTTAGATAAACTATCAACATACAGTTGGAGACCAATTAAAGCTGATTGATTAACAAAATATAATTTAAACAGAGGGGATAAAACACCACATTAAATAATAAAACAATAACATTAACAAATTAGATGATCAAAACAGAACTTATGATGTCTACTTTTGGGTTAGCCAAAAACCTACTGAAACTTATAATAAATATGATAAGGTCATATTTATATAGAGGGAGCCCAGAGCTTATAGATTACCTGCGCAAAGTATTCCTTATGAATCCTCCACCAGTTTCTTGAGGTTTTTTGAGCATGTCACTGTCCACCAATGTTCTGCGGCAATTAATCAAATTGTGGTATAAACGTATCCTGTCTTCATTGGTTATGACTTTCATCTACAAAATTAGAAAGTATTAATGATTTTTTCATTAATGTTTCAGCTGTAGAGAATGTTTCCACGAGAAGTCCAACACCAAAAAATGAATAAAAGTAACAAATGCTGAAGGAAATGATTTTTTTGGAAAAAATACATCAAAACTGATATATTAAATCCTCAAGTTGTGACAAACTAGAGAGACTATTTCACATTTAAGAATGGATGTAGTATTTTATTATCTTCATTTCTTATATTGATGTTTAAATGGCAAAATAGGAAATTACAAAACTACCTTAAAAACTGAATGAAATAATTAATGTGAAATCCTTTTCCTTACCTTCCTTATAGGCTGCTCAGCCTCAGTGATCCAGCCAGCCAATGGTGGACAATAGCTGGCAATGAGAGATCCTATCTCGTTCTTTTGTGCTGTCTCAAAAACAAAGCAACGATGGGAATCTGAGAGCATTTTCATGAGGTTTATCGTTATGAAAGAGTCACTGGGGTCTAAAAATATTGACTCAATGTCATGATACTTGTACTCATTAAGGATGAACTTATCATCAGGTTTAATCATCATAATTCCATCACAGTTAACTCCTAGTATGAGGCAATTTCCTGAAAGAGACAACAATTTATTAACAAATTACTATATGTATTAGTTGAGTATAGTAAAAAAACAACATTTTCATTTCCCATTTAGAGTGAAACTTCTTTCTGTGACTATCCGTATTAACCACTAATTTTTCTCTGAATGGATCTTCAATTCTTTGAGACCAATTTAATTATTCCTTTTATTCAACAGTCATCTGACTAATAGACTGACATACAGAGTAAAATTTCCTCCTGTTAGGTGGCCAGTGTAACAAATAACTTTTGACAATACTCATTATTAATGTCCATATGAAAAATGGGGAAAAACTCTGTCATGACCCATTTGCTTCATTAATGGCCTGCTTAAGCCTGTTCATTTCATGTCGAAAGTTGTTGCTCCGAGAGAAGGTAAACTAAAGTTGTTCTGGGGTTGAGGTACCCATGAGAGAGCTAATTAAAATCTCTTGTGTCAGCAGCTGTTTCAGATTTTTGGTTATTTTTAAAAAGTTATATTTTTAGATGAGTGATCTTTCATCTGAATTAAAATCAATTTCAGGCTGGGCGTGGCTTTTGAAAATGGGAAGAGATATTTATTAGTTTAAGCTGGGATTCCCAAAATATGGAAATTGCAAACCCCCATAATAAATAACTTTAAAAGAAATAAAGTATTATTGACCCACAACTAAACCCTTTAGTTTCCTTATATTATTCTTGAACTGTGTTTTCGATTGTTTGTGATCTGCGAAGATGTTGGAAGTAGGTTATGAAGCCCTTGATGAGTGCAGAATTGGGTTATATAGCCCTCGAGCTAAAACATTTGGGCACTAATGATCTAGACCAGGGATCTCAAACTCACGGCCTTTGGGCTGCATGAGGCCGCCATGGCACATGTCTGCAGCCCACAAAGTAAGCCAGTTTACGCTAGACGGCCGGCCAACACTCACATGAATTTCTTATAAAATATTTCTTATAAATCTAAGAAATTTAAGAAGTATATTAAATCAACACTTTTAAAATATGTATAAGCAGTTAATTGCTCATTCTGATTCATAAAAAACTCTGTGCAAGTTGGGTACTAAGTATCTTTTTTCCACTGCAGGCTTGTTTCTTGCATGTCCAAAGAACTTAACCCTTAGCACCAAATCTAGCATTTTTTAATGCAAGTGTTTAAGGCTCCATCAAAAAGTTGGGACGATTTATTTCCAGTAGAAGGGTAGAATGATTGTCCAAAGAATATAAAACAGTGTGAGGACTGGGAATGTAGGCTGCCTGCAGACTTGGTATGGTGCCTTAATGTAGCTTGTGGGCCTGGTGGAGGGCCTTCATGCAGCCAATGCACACCAATGTGAGTTTGAGAGCCCTGATATAGACCATGGATTGGCAACCTTTTCAACTTACAAGGGAAGCCCCCAAGGTGTGACAATCGCATTGGATTGAGACTTTGCAGAATGAAAGTATATGCAAAATAATGGACTCCTATTTCTACCTAGGTGCCAACTCGACGTCGTTTAAGAGAAAATGCCCTTTGAAAATCGCGATCCGAGAGTCAATGAAATAAGAACGTTAAAAGTCCTTCCATATTTGTCTAGGAGGAGTGTTGGTCTAGGGGAAACGAGCTGGCTTTCATATATATTTGCCGGGGTTCGATTCCCAAAGGGACCAAAATTTTTTTCTCGGATTTTTAAATTTTTTTTTCGCAATTTCCAGCATATCGTTTATAAAACTTGCACAACATTTTTCAAAAATTTATTCCATGCATTATAACTACTATTTTCTTCATCGTAATTCTTCACGAACATAATTTTACCCATTCGCTTTACCATCATGATCAATACATGACGAGATTTGAAAGGAGGAATACAGAAAAAAATGTACAAAATACTTTACAATATTTTTACACACACTAAAAATTCATTTTATCGAAAACCCTTATTAGGAAAGATGTTGTGCACAATCTTTAGGGTGATATTTATCATAAAAACATTCAAAACATAAACATTTTCGGCACCATGCACATCTTATGAATGAATATTGTTCACAATTACATTTTGTTAAATTGACTTCTGCAGGGAAAGCCACGTCATTGACATTTAAAAATACTTCACGCTCATTTGATAATTTTGAGGCGTACCATGCATATCGAATCATCTTACAATAGATTGGTGCCTGCAATTGGTTGTGTATTATGGATTGTATTTTAATGGTGTCCTCCCTACTTGTTAAAGACCTATTTTGTGCCAGAAGGAAATAACAGTTTTGTATTTTTCTCACATAATTTTTCACCTGGCAGTAAAAATACACATGGCAAGGCCGGCATATAGGAGTACACCTGGGGGGAATAATTTTGAGCATACATGTAGGAACGTTATCCTCATCATAAAACTTTTGATCTTACATATTATGACTTGTTTGACCACTCCAGTAATCTACAACATATAGAAACGGCTGGTTTTTCACGTAAGGTTGGAGAACTTAAACCAAAACTTGATTATATGTTTCTCTAGTGAGCTTCCCTGATTTTGTAGCCGTAACACAAATGTTGCTGTAGTTGGCGATTATTCGGTTCACTTCCTGCTGTACTCGAGGACCGAATTTTCCACCCACTTCCTGTAAACACACAAACACTTTTGGCAGTAGCTTTCCAGATTGGATCATTGCGTATTGCATGGTGTAAGAATGCGTTAATTTGTTTAACTGTGACACAGTGACTTCGGTTACCTTTTCACCTTGATGAGATAGGGTTCGCTTACTCATGAGAAGATACTCTGATCCTGTTTGATCAGTGTTGATAACATAGTCAGGATCCAATTCTGGAGCAATGACTAATATTTGCGCTTGCAATAGTTTCGCTGCTTTCATTAATTCGCCCAAAGAAGTCACTTCCTTGTGCGACACACATCTTGTCACATATCGCTGTCGAATTTTATTCCGCGCCTTAAATTTTGCCACCCAATTCTCTGATGCTTTAAAATTAAAGTCCGATCCAGCGTATTGTACAGCACCAGAAATCGCCCATTGCCGTACATCTCTCGAAGAGACAGGATTGAAATTCTCCCTTGCTTCAACAAAACGGTCATACACTAACGCATTTATCATTTGGTATTTGTCGAACTTGGTCCCTCCTTGTTCGATCTTCCAACTTTCGGGTGGTAATTCGTCGGAGCATTTGAAGATACCATTTGGGGTGTAGCTCTGCGAGTTTAACAACATTAACCTATTGAAAAAATAATCAGTTGGAAGATATTTTATAGTCAAATTTTTAGCAAAATGAGAGGAAAATGCTTTACCTTTACTTCAAAAGGAATCTCATCTTTTGTCTGTTGATCGTTGTCACTAATCGACGATCTGGAGGATTTGTCTGATTGTGAAGCTTCTGTCTTGCTTTCATCAGAAATTACCTCCATAACCTCCTCACCAATGTCCTTACTACAGTCAAAGAGTTCTTCCTCAATTGTGAACTCCATTTTGCACAGCATTTTACATATGCGTCTGTAAATTTCTCATCCCAAGATCTTACTTCGGTAAGAAATTGCCGGGCTAACGTTGTCAGTAATAAGCTTATTATTCCGCAACAACTGGTTGCAGAAATGAAGTACGTCCGTTAGGTCTTGTTTCCCAACATCGCTTTCGATGACTGACAAAGTGCAACTGCGGGGCCAGAATCAAATTCTTCAGTTGGTACGTATCGCGAAGTTCCAGGCGCAGGAGAACTTGATTCTCTAGGATCCATTTTCGTCTTCTCACTTTCAAGAGTTTTGTATAATAGTAAATGATGCAGTTTTTACTGCCCCAAAAACTGAAGATCGCTCGCAAAACACGAACAAAAACAAACAATTCCAATCGCCACTCCAAAATGTGCCTTCTAACAATAAATCGCTTGGCAATATTCTGACGTTGACTGTGGTAGAGAGACAAGGACGTCTGCTAATAAGGCCACGAAAACTGCGTCTAGTCGTGAAGAATTACAGTGAAGAATTACGATGAAGAAAATAGTAGTTATAATGCATGGAATAAATTTTTTAAAATGTTGTGCAAGTTTTATAGACGATATGCTGGAAATTGCGAAAAAAAAATTTAAAAAATCAGAGAAAAAAATTTTGGTCCCTTCGGGTATCGAACCCCCGCAAAAATGTTTGAAAGCCAGCTTGTATCCCCTAGACCAACACTCCTAGACAATTATGGAAGGACTTTTAACATTCTTATTTCATCGACTCTCGGATCGCGATTTTCAAAGGGCATTTTCTCTGAAACGACATCGAGTTGGCACCTAGGTAGAAATAGGAGTCCATTATTTTGCATATACTTTCATTCTGCAAAGTCTCAATCCGATGCGAGTGTCACACCTTGGGGGCTTCCCTTGTTAGTGGGGTACATCGGTGATTGTGAATACTTTGGGGGGCTGCTTTGGAAGTTTCCAATGCTTCATCTGGATGGATAAAAGTTTAAATAGTAAGATACCTAGAGATTCATTTAAATGAAAACCAAGTCTAAATAAGGATTTTAGGGATAAAATTTAAAAGTCTTACTTATTATCATAATTTGACAAACTGATGTGAATTGGCATGTTAAATTTTTTCATTGTAGCGTTTTCTAAGAGACAAATTTTTCTTGACATCTCCAGTGTTCACATGGTAGAAGTTTCGTTGCATTATACAAAAAATATGAGCAAAATGCTTAATCATATGAGAACTCATGAAGAGAAATTTAAAAAAGTATTAAATGCTGATTTGCATTTCTTTAAAATGTATATATTTTGTAGGTAACTGTTTTTTTTAATTTAACAGCTTCTTCAGATATTCAGACTCATAATTTTTTTTTGATAAAAACAAAACCTTCCCTGAAATATTTACTAACCATATGACCAGTACCCTCTGTAGGTTACTTGGAACAGTGTGGTACCATAAAGTGGATACTGCATCACACAGGAAAGATAAAGAACCTTTGCAGCTAGCTCAGATCGCCCCATCCCATACTGCCTATGAGCTTGTGCAAGGATTCCAACCTGAAATATCATTTTAAAATACCTTTATTAATCATTAGTAGTTGAGATACCCATGTTTTAAAACAGGAAAATGACAAATCATAAAAATACAGCAATACCTCATTGAAAGCTGCCTTGTTGAACTCTGATTCACTATTAAACTCTTAGCTTATTGCAAATGCAAATGAAATGCATGCACCCACCATTTTTGTTTATGCTTGAATTGAGTGGCAACGAGTGGCAGTGCCATACCATTTGTCTGTTTGTTTGTCCGTCTATGCAAATCCACGTGCTTGATCCTAGAGCCACTATACTTGGCATTATATCTAGTATGATCAAAAGGAATAGCATAGTCAGGTTTTGGAGATGAAATTTCAACCCCCCAAGTTTACCTGTCTGTATGTATGTAATGCTCAAATGGTGATATTGCCAAGGTGTTTTCTTTGACGTATCTCTTGGAAGACGTTTGTTGAGACTGGTTGATACTAGCATGGCTAGCCCGGACCCAACTAAGAAAAACAGCTGCATTTAGAAATGAGAGAATTAAACTACTACAGTAGTTTTGTGGTAGAATAACTGCCCAGCAAGTGGAAGATCCAGGTTTGATTCCCGGTCATAGCAAAATTTTTTCTCATTTCAAAATTATTCCCTGCCCTCCAATAAATAATTATAGCATTTTTATCAAAAATACCTTTAACATCTGAGTATTAAATTAATATTTATTTATGGAAAAATAAACTTTTGGCATTTTTTTGGGGGAACTTTGAGTACCTTTTTCAAGAGATGCCTAAGGCAAATGTCACCTTTGCCATACCTTAGTTACAGCACTGATCAGTAGTGTGTTTACACTCAGAGCCAGTTAACTCTTAGCTGGTTCAATTGAAACGTATACAAGCACACTCCACCTCACACTTCAAGAAACACTGAGAAAAACAAGCTCAAACCTAGAGCCCTGATAATTCTTGACAACACCCCAGGCTACCCAGAAAACCTTAATATGCTTTGTACCTGCCTACCTGTCAAAGTCATCTACCTTCAACCTAACACAACATTCATCTTGAAACCTATGGATCAAAGCATTATCACCAACTTCCAAGCCTAATTCCTCCAACATACCTTTAAGCAGCTATTTGAGGCAACATGATAAGGAAGATAAGTTTTGAGGAGATGAAGCCAAAGATTATGAATTACATCATCCAGGTAGACAACCAAGCTGGACTCGGGGAAGTTGACAATGGTAATGTTGAAGAAGTATTACTGTCTTACGGGGAAAGCTTAAGCAATGAGGAACTGGAACAGCAGCATGTTCATGAAGCTCTACTTAAGTGCAACCCGACCACTGCAATTTTGAGTGATGGTATCGCCAAGATCACTGAGGCACTGGAGCTCTTTTATGAGAACAACCCTGACTGGGACCACAGCAGCGCAGTCAAGAGAATGTTCTGAACAGCATATTCTGCTAAAGAGAAATGCTCTGGGAAATGAAGAAACAAACAAGGCAATCAACTATGGATGCATTCTTTAATCAGTAGCCTACAATTAAAGCCTGTAGATGCTACAGAGGTTGACTCACAGCCTGCAGTACGTAACAGGCGATCATGACTAAATGTAATTTTGTTTCAATAATGTTATCATTTTACATTGTGCTATATTTTATAAATTTAACTGAAATAGTTTTGAGGCTTAATAAATAGTATTGCAGTGTATTATATGTTTGCATACACCCTGGTATATTCTTTAACAAACTATGTGTACCAGTAGCCAAATTAAGTCGCCATGTATCACTCAAAGGTAAGAAATAACACTGTTAGAAACATATCTCCATATCAAGTATGTTAAAATGACCCCATTGAAAGGTGATTCACTGAAAGATCTTTTCTCTAGAAACTCAACCTGAGCATTCAATAAGATATTACTGTAGCTGAAATTTTTTACATTAGGATAAATTAATATTTCATTTTTTATTTCCTAAAATTAACAAAATGAATCAACAAAAAAAATTACATAGCTTGAAAAGATATGCCAAAGAAAAATATACAAATTACAATGGTGCTCAAGAAATGAACACAGTCATAAAACAATTCTAATTTAACATCAACACGTTATAATATGTTTAGCTAGCATTCTTGGGTGCAAATTTGAAACATACATCTGTATTCATTCAATAATACCATGAAAATTAAAAACATACTAAAATTTGGGGCAACCTTAATTAAAACTTTTTTGAAAAAACATTTGTATTCACTTTGTTTGCTTATCTGTGCAAGGAATATCTCAGCAAGAGCCCTGACATAAATCCAGTGGATTATAGCATCTGGGTGAACCTGTCAGAAAGACTGTACTGTAAACGAATTGGGGGAGAGGGTGCCGGTGGTGTAGTGGTTAGGATGCTGGCTGCTACTCGTCTGCTGCTCGAAAAGGCAGCGGGCATGAATCCTGTGCAAGTAGGATTTTTTCGAGGTTGCCCGGCCCCGTTTGTGTGGCTTGAGGAGACCGCGCAAATTCAGCATTCCGTCCTTCGGAGGGACGTTAAGCCATTGACCCCCTTGGTGCTCTACGTAAAGAGTAGGCTAATCCTGGCACCAGATTCCCCTCCTCCCTTCTGTGAGTACATATGACCAGTTGATGACAGCGCAAAATGGCCATAGCCATCGACACACTTAAAAAATCAATTATTACTACGAATCACAGATGTCAAATAAATTGGAAATGTACTGATAAGGAAATGGATTAACTACCCCAAAGACCAGGTGAATCATAATATAGAACAATTTCCACCAGGCTTTAGAGAATTGTAGTGATTTGAGGAAAACATTTCAAATAACTTTTTTAAGTTGAGCTATGAGTCTTGATGATAACAACGTCTATTTGACATTAAAATAAAACACAAATTATTACACGTTTCTCATTTTAATGGTATTCTCAAATGAGTACACTAATGAATTTCAACGAATCTATACCCAAGAATTCTAGTTAAACATATTTCAATGCATTTATATCTATAAGGTTCTTAACAAAAGTCCTCAAACTAACCCACTGATCTTCTGGTCTGTTTCTGCTGATCCTATATGGCAGGTACATGTCCACGTCTACATAATAGTCAAACTTGCCATCCTTGGGGTCACCCAGTGCTACTTGAGCCTGTAAGCCAGCCAACTGCAGTGCAACCTTCTCACTAACTGGAAAATCATCGCACTGAAGGAAAAAGAATAAGTAACTTTATGCACAAAGTACATGTTGTACCTGTCAAAGATAAGGAATCCTTCATATATATATATATATATATATATACCTTCACTACATTATACACAGCCTGAGCATACAGCATGTTAACCTCAACAGGATCTTGGGAGAGTTCTCGCGAGCTGCGGAACAATCTTTTCTTGAAGACAAATCTGTTTTCTCCACTGCCCAGTGTGGATGCATTACCACGCTTTGTTAGTGTGGGGAAAGACGATGAATTGCCCATTTTAGATTGCTTTCTGCAAGAAAACAATAAAATAAACCATTTCACATAAATGACAATTATCATGGTCAGCAAAAAGTTTTGCTGACAGAGATTTTCAGCAGAGAGAATGGTTAATGTTTGACATTTCACAAATGTTGCAGCATGCAGCATCATTCCTGAATGTGTGCTACAATGTCCTGCAATGAGTGTTAATAGTTTAACCATGTTCTTCATGCAGCAAAGCCTGAAAGTCTCCATCAGTAATCAAGGACGCTGTGTAAACCTTTTCCAGTGAAAGATTTCTTTTCTAACATCCAAAATTTGTGAAGATTAAATAAATATACTAGTTAAGAAAAAGGATGTCAAAAATTTTCATCCAAAACTAGGTATGTTGCTAAGAATGCTGTAATCATAAAAAATGTTTAAACATATTTTCAATCCTTCACCAAATGACTATTACTATTTGAAATATGAGTATCACCAGAGTCATACCTGGCATTTTCTATTTTCCTTAATATTTCATAAACAAAAGCAAAAACTTTAGTTTTTATATTCTGAAAAGTATCAACTATGATTGATTGATATGAACAAATTGTTTCATTCTAGTAATTTTGCAGATATTCCAATGGCAAATTATTGCACAAAAAATCCAGCAGTGGAACCACTTCAACAACTGTAGCTTGAGAATATTAGGTATAATGAGTGTTGCCAAAAGTAGAAGAAACATTAGCCTTTGTTTTCAGTTGAATGCAAAGCTCAAGATCACTTTCTTGACATAAATGACTCCACTGGATTTTGTGCAGAGTTTATATGGTGAAATAGAAAAATATGACCTGATAGCAATCAATTTATTACAGTTCTAAAGAGTTATAAATTAATAGTACTGGAAGTTTTACTGTTTTTCATTGTAAATAGGCAAATCTCAACTCACGCTTCCCATGCTGCAATAACATCGTACAGGTAATCGTGCGCTCTGACATGCTCCTCTCCATCTGGACGGCTCTGATAGATAGCCCAACCTTCTAAAGATCGAAGACCAAGCTTCTCAGCCAATTTCTGTGCAGCATCTGCTGCTGTGTCAGTAGGATGAACATCAATGGCTTTTGTTCGCCCGTCCAAGAAGAAAAAACGACAAACAATGGTACCTAACCGACGCATTGCCTATGAGAAAAAATATATAAGTTGAGGAAATGACAATATATATCATAAGGTAGTGCAATATAATTACAGAATTTTTTGAATAATGACATACTCATCAAGCTTTCCTTTGAATTTTTGCATTTTTCCTTAGTGAAAGCTATTGTTTTCTAAATGACCAAATAGGCACAACAAAGAGAAATGCATAAATAAAACATCCAATCCACAAATCATATAAGACCACAATTCTCTGAGACAGTTTAAGATAAGTCACATTTGCCATGCATAACTGGACTTAATATTGAAGTGTTCTAGTTAAATACAGTTTTCATATTATCCAACAAATTTGTTTTCTTATAAAGACTAAGAGTGTGATTAGTTTCTTCAAGATGGAATCAAGGTCTCATTGCAATGAATTAACTGTAAAGTTAATTTATAATATTCTGCTTGGAATAAGCTTCAGCACTGAATGTAAAATGTAAATTTATATGGGTCCTCAAAGATTATCTAAGTTTATTTTGCTCCAGAAGAATAAATTATAAGAAATTTATTATGCATTAAATGTATTTTTATCATAAAATCTTCTTCCTCCTTAGATAACCTTAGTTAATGATGAAGAGCTTCCACTTTGCAGAGAAATTTACAATGCTCTAGTATTTATGTAGCAAAACCTTTCCATTCATGGGAGATAAGTTTTTCGCTTCGTCTCTGTTTTCTGGTCAACTGAGGATGCTACCTTGTAACGAAACTGGTTGAAATTAAAACTTTTTATATGTGGACCGATACGGTGTTCTTCCGATTCTCTGATTTATAATTATGAAATTGTTCCACAAAGTTACGCTTAAAGCTATCAATTTCACAAGTATGTTTTATTATTGTTCATAAGATTTTAGAGGTGACAAGTGATTTTTCAGCTGAATGATCAGCATGGTGTATATATTTTCATAAGAAAGTGAACGATCACCTCATTTTTTATCAAGTATTTACAGAAAGTGAAAAGCTAGTTCCATTGATTTTCAATAAAGCTAAGCATATAACATACCATATTTTTGAAGATTTATAGGAAAAAAGAATTTTAGTTCAACGAAGCATTTAGGAAGGGCCATGATCATTTCTAATACATATCTGGCAACATTTAATGAAAATATTATGGTGTGATAACAGTTAAATAGCGTATTTACTCGCATATAAGCCGCACTTTTTTTCCAAAATTTTCATTCAAAATTTGAAGTTATACATGAATACGAAGCAAAAAAATTCAAAATAGAATATTCTGAAAATAATATTTCGATTTCCACTTTGATGTTATTTTTGGTTGGAAGCCATTGGATAGATCTCGTGATTTCCTCTAGAATGCAGTATAGACAGAATCAACATTGGAGCAATATTTTCAATACATAGTATCTTTTTGCGACATTTGAAGTGGCCGCCTTGCCTGATTATTACTTCTAGACTTTTGCGGAGCTTACAATGTAGTCTCGAGGTATTTGATTAGTTAGATCCAACTCAGCACAACTTCCACACAAACACCAGCACTCACAAATTACTGGGTCACAGAGTAAATACGGTATTTTTACGGTAATACAGCATAAATTACCGGGGTTCAGCCGCTGACTGAACTTGATCTATTCTCACCTAGAATGCTTTTCAAGTACAATGTAACGTATGCCTAGTGTGTCTACAATGTAACAAGTATCTTGTATCTCGTAAACAGACGTGCAGAATGTAGGGTGACTTTTCGAAACACGATTTTATGATCTTTTAAAATCACCAGTACTCAAATATAATGTAGAGGCTACTTTTAAAATTTAATTTTCTGGAAAAAAACAATGCGTTATATTCGGGACAATGCGGTACAGTATTTTTTCTGGTTTATTTTTCTTCACTTTCTTACTTATTAGAAGCAGGTGGGAAGAAGAGAAGTAAAATTACGGATTTCTTGAGTTGGATCCAGGCAAAGTCACCTGAGAAGGATAACTGACATTCTAAAAACTTTTTTCTATTTTTAATGTTGAAAAACCCGGGGTGTGCCTTATATGCAAATAAATATAGTATATCATTTAGATAAACTTAGTTCATAAAAGTAAATAGGATGATCTAAAATATAAATAATTGCTTCGAAACTTGTATTCAAAATGTGCCCAGCATGTACTTGGCAGTCTGATTAAGTAGCCTGTCAGAGTGCTCTGCACATGTCGAGCATATAGACACACCTTACCAATAGTACTTACTTAAACTTAAGTGCACGATGAGATTTTAAATCTTAATAAATGTAATGCATATCTAATAATTATACATATGCTTAACTAGTCCTTTTACATCTGCAACTCTTTTTGCCTCATACATAACCATTTTCATTAATAGAGTTACATTATGTTGATTCTTCTGTCTACTATCCATTTATACACTTCCTCCTCTAGTTGTGCCCATTTAGGGCAAAGCTTACAAAGGGTATCTTTCCCTTTTCCTGTCTCCTTCAGTTATTCCTGCTTCTTTCTTGGATTCACATCATTTTTTCTGAAGGACATAAGACTGAAATGATGTTCTGCTGCTCAGTTTCAGAGCATTTTTGCATATTAAATCACCTGAAGTGTATAGCTAATACTGTAGGCATATCTTTTTATTTTCTCTATATGTAGTATAGGGAAAAGTATTGTTTTCATGAAAAAAATCGACTTCAAGATTTCAACAGAAATACACGTTTTGAGGTCCCCTGAACATGTTTTGACCATTTCCTCGATGATGTCTTTATGTGTATATGTGATAGCCTTTTTGTGGGTGCTCTAACTCAAAAATTATTAATCAGGTCAATGCAAAATTTTATATTTAACATTTTTATAAAAGTCACAAGAACTAATTAGTTTTTGGTAAAAATTGGTCAACCGGAAGTGAGTGTTTACTCTTGTCACTTATCCATTATTTTGAAATATTTGCTTTAATATTTGATGAATGTAAAAATGTATTGGAATAAAAGTTGTAGGAAATTTCATTTTCTACAACCTTTGTTTGAAAAATTTTCCCATATAATGCATTGTTTAAGAGATATCTTATATTTTTAGCTGCTACCACCACGCTACCTACTGACGACTATTGTTAACAATTGATGCTTAGTTACGTCTTAGTAACGCTCCTTTTTCTTTTCTTAATTGTTGGAGCTCTGTGGCGATATCCAATATTGGAAGACTATGGTTTGAGTTTATTTCTGTTCTTTGTCAAGTCTAAAATTTACTCGCAGTTTCTTAAAATATTTATTATTATGTGACCTATTCGGAATTTTTAGAAAAATTACAGGTATGGAGAATGTCATGTGGCGGCCACATCAGATTTTTACTTTTGTAGCCATTGCGATCTCAATACACACAATGGTATTTATCCTTGATATAAATAAAATTTTTATGACATTAATCGGAATTAAAATGTTCCGCGGCATTAATCACGCTATTCAATGGTCTCATTAGGAATTAAAAATCACAACAAACATTGAAAACGCACTGAAACTGTAATTACTGTGAGAGGACATGTAATAAAGCGCAATAATAAGAATGCATCGTCAGAATTCATGCTGGATAAGGTTTTAATGTATATATGTATTAACAATTTTTTCCTTATTAATTATTAATAATGTATATTTTAGTGATTTTGCAATGAATGACTGCCAATTATTTCATTTTGGGGATGAGTGAGTTCCTGAATGTCACTACAACGTACAGTAATAATCTTAGCTTCAGTCTAGGATGCAGGCTGATTTTGGGAGCCATTTATCTGGAAAAATACTGTGTCCTTTAGCCAGAAATTATAGTAATTTACTTTCTTTTGCTATAAACTAGAGAAAGAATATGGCTGTGTGCATAATTGGATAGATTGTTGGCTATTTACACAGGCTGCTACCCACATACTATAGCCAAATACCGCAAATAAGGAGATCACAAATGGTGAGCATCTGCTCCACTGTTAATGACTCACCGCTATTTCAACAGTTGATGGAGGGTATTGACGAGATGACACCTTTGTATTTCGACAATTATCCATGCACCATTGGACATATTGTCTCAATTTTCCTTCAAGTAGGAGATTCTTCTTTAGAAAGCAGATGAAATACTGCACAAATAAAGAAAGATATATGTCAACTTTTCTGTTTGTATTAAAGTTAATATTTAATAGAGCAAAACCTCATTTTGAGTACCTCATAGTAATGTGATTTTTAAAAACTATATAGGTAGGCATTTATAAACAAAAATCTCACCAAATAAAATTATTCCCCAGAATCTAATTTTATCAGGTGTTATGAAAGTAAACAACAAAAAATTGGCTTCTAAGGTACCATATCAAAACTGGGTACCATTATGGCTAACATTAAATCCTGTAGTTCCAAAAAAGCAAAGTTTTTGTAGTTAATTTTCACAACTTCATGATCACAGATTACAGCTCATTTGGTTTACTATATAGTTTACCAAAAAGGTGGCTAGTAGTAGAGATTTCACATGTATCAATGAATGGGTATATTATTGCTTTTGTTCATTCTCAATTTTTTAAATAATGTACAATTAGATTTATTTTATATACACAAACATGCAAAGTATAACCTCTTCAAATCCACATTCTAAAAATTGGCACCTTCTGAAAACCATCTATTTTAAAAATATGGCAGAAAACAATGTCTTATGGTTGTAGCCATCTTATATTACAAAAAAATCCTCATCTTCTTTCTCCGTCACCTCAACCTCATCTCCAGCTGTGTAAGCTAAGAGTATCCTTCTGCCAAATGATTGTCAATTTGGAAATGGAAAAGAAGATAACAATTTGATAATTGCAGTAAATGACTTTATCTGTATATTATTTTCATAGTACCTACAAGCCACAACCATAATTCTTTCTTTGTGCAAAAAAAACCATATCATACTCTATTTTGTGTAAATAAGTAACCACATCATGCCTCTTATGGGTTCGAGTCCGCCTCTCGGCAAAAAAACAGTGCATTTTGAGCCATGGCGACATATATTGTTTATCAATTTCCACAGTCCAAAACCTTAAAGGCTGGTTCACACTAGAGGACCGGTCACGGTCGAGACATGGTCAGGGCAAGAACAGAGCCCAGACAAGAGCATTTACGCTTGTAGGTCAGGTCTCGGTCAGGGCATGCATACATTCTGGTGAGAGGATTATCACAACATACCAAGATGTCAGACAATTTGGTGTGGATATGTTTATTTTAGCAGCCAGGGACAGCCTGAGGAATTTTGGCACCTCTGGCGAGATAGTCCCCCTCAGTATATGTTTGTTGAGATATTTTCAAAGTACATGTAAATTTGGTGCGAAGGCTTTTGCAGCATTCTGCTGTAGGTTGCATGGCTTTTGGTTTCACCGCGTTGTTTGGCTGTTGTAGATGACGTTTCACCGGCATTGCAGTTGGCATCCTCAGCTGCAGAGACCTGATCCTGCCACCTTTGCCATGCTACCCTACGTTGCTGGTACCACAGAGAGGATACCAAGGATCCACTCTAAACACAACGTGGTCATGAGGTTTACCTGCATGAAGAAGACATGCAACTTCTTACCAAAAGCGCAGGATAGACTCCTGAACACGATATACAAGGGGGTGTACCAAGTACAATGTAGCTGTGGCAAATCCTACATAGGACAAATGGGCAGATCCATCAGTTGCTGGCTCAAGGAACACCAGAGAGCACTGAAGAACAAGCAGGCCAGACTCTTTGCCATCGCAGAGCTTGCCTGGTCTGAACCCGGACACATGATTAGGATGTAAGACGCAAAAGTCATCGGCAAGGAAAATCGATACTATCTGCAGTTAATTCGAGAAGCCATAGAGATAGCCAAAAATCTGGCCAATTTCAACAGAGAGGATGGCTACACTGTCTTGAATACTTGGAAAAGGGTCTTCCGTCCGATGAGTAATGCCTCAACCTATCACAGCCCACCAAATGTCCTGATCAATCAGAGCCCTCCAAGGTTGGGCAGAGACAATATAAATACCACGCACTCCCGAGCATCACCAAGTCATCTGACCTGAGGATGCTGACTGCAACGCCGGCAAAACATCCTCTACAACAGCCGAACAACGTGGTGGAACTGAAAGCCATGCAGCCTACATGTTAATTTATTTGTCACTCTAAAAATTATTAATAATGAAAAAATAAATGGAGTGCCATAAAGATTCCAGTCTGTTCTGAAATATAAATTGGTGTTCAATATTTATTTGCTAACATGTAGTGCACATAAAGATGTTCAGGATAGTGCCCCGAAGGCTTCGGCACCCAAGGCAGACTCCTGGCTTGCCCATACCTCAGACTTCACCAGTTGGCAGCAATGTCCAAAGAAATTCGGAAAAACAAATAAAAATCTGATGTGGCCACCACATGACTTTCTCCATACCTGTAATATTTCTAAAAATTCCAAATAGGTTACATAAAAATAAATATTTTAAGAAACTGCGGGAAAATTTTAGACTTTACAAAGAACAGAAATAAACTCAAACCACAGCCTTCTGATATAGGATATAGCCACAAAGCTCCAACAATTAAGAAAATAAAAAGGAGCATTACTAAGAGGTAAATAAGCATCAAATGTTAACAATAGTTGTCAGTAGGTGGCATGGTGGTGGCAGCTAAAAATATAAGATATCTCTTAAACAATGCATTATATGGAAAAATGTTTCAAACAAAAGTTGTAGAAAATTAAATATTTTAAAATAATGAATAAGTGACAAGAGTAGACACCCACTTCAGGTTGATCAATGTTTACCAAAAACTAATCAGTTCTGACTTTCATAAAAATGTTAAATATAAAATTTTGCATTGACCTGATTAATAGTTTTTGAGTTAGAGCACCCACAAAAAAGCTGTCACATACACGCACAGACATGTTCAACAAAATGGTCAAACTGTGTTCAGAGGACCTCAAAACGTGCATTTCCGTTGAAATCTCGAAGTCGATTTTGTCATGAAAACAATACTTTCCCCTATACTACGTATGGAGAAAGTAAAAAAGAATGTGGGTGCACAATATATTTTTACTTTCTCCATACGTAGTGTAGGGGAAAGTATTGTTTTCATGAAAAAAATCAACTTTGAGATTTCAACAGAAATATGTTTTGAGATCCCCTAAACACGTTTTGATCATTTTTACTTTCTCCATACATAGTACTAGTAGAAGGTGCTTGCATACTGCAAGCATTTAATCTCACCTTGAAAGAACATTAATTTTTCGGAGAGATATTTCATCATGAGAAATATTTCTTTAATTCTTAAGATTTCTCCTCTGGACGGGTTTTCGTTTTTTCATTATGGAACAATAATGGAGTAAAACAAACACTAATTTTTAAAATTCTCGAAACATTATACTTTTTCCACATTGAGTTAATAATTCCACACATTTATGCCAAATTTTAAATTTATAGTACAATTAGAAGTGAAATA
Organism: Tanypteryx hageni; assembly: GCA_028673005.1. Taxonomy (NCBI): domain Eukaryota; kingdom Metazoa; phylum Arthropoda; class Insecta; order Odonata; family Petaluridae; genus Tanypteryx; species Tanypteryx hageni. Next base: position 5,058,116 of record CM054114.1, read on the forward strand.
ACATTTATCTAATTGTTTAAATTTTAATAATTTTTAACGGCCGCAATAAAAACTTTATGGATACATTGAAATGTTTATTCGTTTATATATATTAAACTCTAAATAATTTAAAATTTTCAGCTCCCTAACTTGCGGCGTAGTGTCTAAGCATCTACCTATTTGTTTAAACTTTAAGAATTTTTAACTGCCAAACAAATAATAATATCAAAATTTCTATAATCCCTATTTCGTCACTTTACAAATCCTACCTCTAGAAATAATTTCAGCTCCATAGCTCATTTGGAAATACATAAACCTTGAAAACTTGTTTAAACAATTGCGAATTTTTAGCGGCCGCATTGTTGCACTTTTTTAAGATTTTCGTTTTTTCTAGTCGGTTTTGCACAAAATCCTACCTAAGAAAAAAGTTTTTAATCTCCAGCTCATCTGGAAGTGCCTAAACATTAGTATCCTCCTATATATATGTTATCATTATATATCGACGTTTCTTACAGAGGAGGAGGAGGAGGATATAACATACGATATATAATGATAGGAGGAAATTTTCAAGTTATTTACAGAGTAGTGCCTGTGCACAAATAAAAATTTTAATCTCTCCATAAATATATTGAGGCGGCAGTTAAAAATGTTTAAATTTTAAACAATTAAAAAAATATTTTTTCACTTCTAGAAGTGCTACAACTTTAAAATTTGGCATAAATGTGTAGCATTAGTACCCCATAATGGAGAAAGTATAAATTTCTTAAAATTGCAAAGTTTGGGGATTTTTAATCTATTATTTTTACATAAGGGAAAAACAAAAATCACTACGGAGGTTAAATCTTTAAAATTAAAAAATATTTGTAATGTTGAATTATCTGTCTGAGAAATGAATGCTTCTTTTCAAGGTGAGATGATCTGCTTGCAGAATGCAAGCACCAACTACTAGTATGTTATATCCTCCTCCTCTGTAATGAACGTCTATATATAATGGTAGGGGAAAGTATTGTTTTCATGAAAAAAATGGACATCGAGATTTCAACAGAATTACATGTTTAGAGGTCCCCCGAACATGTTTTGTCCATTTTCTTGATTATGTCTGTGTGTGTGTATGTGATAGTTTTATTGTTGGTGCTCTAACTCAAAAATTATTAATCAGGTCAATGCAAAATTTTATATTTAACATTTTTATAAAAGTCACAAGAACTAATTAGTTTTTGGTAAAAATTGGTCAACCGGAAGTGGGTGTTTACTCTTGTCACTTATCCATTATTTTGAAATATTTGCTTTAATATTTGATGAATGTAAAAATGTATTGGAATAAAAGTTGTAGGAAATTTCATTTTCTACAACCTTTGTTTGAAAAATTTTCCCATATAATGCATTGTTTAAGAGATATCTTATATTTTTAGCTGCTACCACCACGCTACCTACTGACGACTATTGTTAACAATTGATGCTTAGTTACGTCTTAGTAACGCTCCTTTTTCTTTTCTTAATTGTTGGAGCTCTGTGGCGATATCCAATATTGGAAGACTATGGTTTGAGTTTATTTCTGTTCTTTGTCAAGTCTAAAATTTACTCGCAGTTTCTTAAAATATTTATTATTATGTGACCTATTCGGAATTTTTAGAAAAATTACAGGTATGGAGAATGTCATGTGGCGGCCACATCAGATTTTTACTTTTGTAGCCATTGCGATCTCAATACACACAATGGTATTTGATATAAATAAAATTTTTATGACATTAATCGGAATTAAAATGTTCCGCGGCATTAATCGCACTATTAAATGGTCTCATTAGGAATTAAAAATCACAACAAACATTGAAAACGCACTGAAACTGTAATTACTGTGAGAGGACATGTAATAAAGCGCAATAATAAGAATGCATCGTCAGAATCCATGCTCCTTTTTCTTTTCTTAATTGCTGGAGCTTTGTGGCTATATCCAATATCAGAAGGCAATGGTTTCATTTAATTTCTGTTCTTTGTAAAGTCTATAATTTTCTCGCAGTTTCTTAAAATATTTATTTTTACGTAACCTATTTGGAATTTTTAGAAATTTTACAGATATGGTGAAAGTCATGTGGTGGCCACATCGGATTTTTATCATGATGTAATGAGGATGAATTCCATACACTGGTTCAAAGGCTGTCCCAAGATCTCATGAAACACAAACTATTTCTGCATATGTATTGAATAGTTCGACACACTGTTTAATTATGTTAGCCCACAAATAGAAAAAACTCAACATTTAGTGCCCGTGAAACTGCAGAAGAATGCTTGGGTGTATGTTTAAGTGGAAATACTCTTTCATGTAATTTCAGGGGGCGCCCAAGCATTTGGGATGCTAACCTGATCATCTATGTATACATTACTTGCAAGTGAGTAAATGTTGGAAACCAATTTATACTGTGGGACAGGAGGGAAATCCCTTTATCATTTCATTATCAATTATTTCACGGAGAAATGAATAAATGATCAAGTTCTATTAAAAATTTCTTAACAAAAATTTAACGGATGGGGTCACTGGAGTGCTTTCTCCCACAGCACCAATATACCTTGGGCTGCCCCTGGGTATGTGTAACTATAAATTGACTATGCTATACAATTTTTATATAGATTTTGAGAAAGTTATTAAATTGAACCCGTTTAATGCACAATATGAAATTTACTGCTCAAAATTTATTCTTCTTTTAATAGCATATGCTTCAAATTGATAACTATTTTAAATTTTAATCTTATGAAAATTTGTTTTATCATGTTGACATATTTTCATGGTTAGTTTCATTACATATAGAACTTGAAATATAATTGAAGTCTTTCAAAAATCACCCTATTATTAGAACAAAATTTTGTTGCAGACACCTTCTCCTATTAGTTTTGAAAAATCAAGCTCATCAATTTCTAGTCATTGCAAAAATTCTATCTTGCTTAAGGCAACATTAGCTTATGTTCCTCTAATTCCTGTTCATTTTAAGTAGCCCCCTTCCCTCCCTTCACATATCATCACAAAAATTTAAAAACCTCTCTTCACCCTTAAATTTATGTCACAAATTTCTCAACCTCCCTTCTATATAAAGAAATACAGAATTTAGTTTTTACTCACAAAACATTAATTAGGATTTTATTTTAATTTTATTGTAGTACAGTTCAATACATAAATTACACATGTTTTTTATTTTTTGGCTATCATATTTCCCGGCATATAAGACGCACTTTTTTCCAGAAAAATGACCCCCAAAATCAGCCTGCATCTTATACGCCGGAGTTAACATTATTACTGTTCTCAATACTGACACTAACAAGCACACTCATTCCCAAAATGGAATAATTGCGTCATTCAACGCAAAAACAATAAAGTATACATTATTAACAATTAATAGTGAAAATTTTGTTAATATATACAGTAATACCTTATGCAACATGAATTCTGGGGATGCATTTTCATTGTTACGCTTTAATACATGTCCGCTCACAGTGATAACAATTTCGGCGCATTTGTGATGTTTAAGTTCCTGATGAGCCCGTTGAATGCTATGGAACAGTAGAATTCATGAAGATTCCATATATATTTTATACATATCTAGGATAAATAACATTATGTGTACTGAGATCTCAATGGCTACAAAAGTGAAAAGATATGCCTACGCTATTAGTTATAAGCTTCAGGCGATTCCATATGCAAAAGCACATGGAAACCGAGCAGCAGCACATCATTTTGGTCCACCTCACACAGGAAAAAATAATCCGTGAATGAAGAAAATGAGGAAAAAGTGAACTTGATGGGATAAGAGAAATATAGTCTTCATAAGGTTGATTTTAAATGGCCACAGCTAAAGGAGGAAGCAATGGATAGAAGAACAGGGGAAGTTTGGATATTGCAGTATCAATCAAAATCGTTATGTACGAAGGAAAATGAGATGTAGAAGAAAAAGGATTGGTTGAATGTGCATATCGTTATTACATATGCATTCCATATATCCCATTATAAATATTAAAATATCATCTTGAACTTAAGTTTAAGTAAGTACTATCAGTAAAAGGTATCTATATGTGTGACGTGTGCGATGCACTCTGACAGCTTTAATTAACACGACTGCTGATTACACGCAGGGTGCATTTAGCTATACAAGTCTCGAAGCAATTATTTATTTTTTTAGATCATCCCTATTTATTTTACAAATGAAGTTTATCTAAAACATTATATTTAACTGTTATCATTCCGGAACATTTCTGTGAATGTTGCCCGATATGGACTTAATCACGGCTGGAAATAATACACGACATGGCCCTTCTTAAATGCCTTGGTGAACAAAAATACTTTTTTCCTGAAAAATCTTCTGAAGAAACCTGGATACGTCTTACACCCCCGTGCATCATATATGCCGCGAAATATGGTATTTTTATTTAAATTCAATAAGGCTACATGAATTAAACTATTTCATTTGAAAAATATGAAAAGTGTACATTGGAAAAAATAATTTTTTACTTTTTGCTCAAATGAAAGCAATTTAAATTATATTTATTTTCAAATTATTCCTTGTACTACCTTTCCTCAAAGGAATTTAAAAATGTTTCTCTACTGAAATTACATAAGCCCTATCTTTCCAAAAGGAAAAATTCTCCAAAATTTAATTTTTAATAAAATATTTGTGTTATAAATATTTCCTTATCAAACCAAAGATGCACCGTTATTAAAAAACCATATTCTCCCTTCATCATGCTCCCTCACAAAGTTTTCAACCTTCCCACCTAGAGTGTGATGTAGCTTATGGATGCTCCTAACTAGCACAACGACTCAAGCTAACTATGGCTGTCACCAAAGATTGCCGACAGTAACCGAAGGGGTTGGGTCTTAGGACAAAAGTCGCCTCATCAAGTGACCCAAGAAGTCCCGACCAAGTCCTGGCCGTGACCTGCCCTGCAAGTGTGAATGCAGTTTGTCCTTCCCTACAGAATTCCCACTGAAAATAGGATTTTTATATTTGGTCTAAAATGACCTGATCATGTCCTGACCGGGACCAGTCCTCTAATGAGAACCAGCCTTAACAGTAAAAACTGAAAGATACCATGAGTTAAACTACCATATTTCACAGCATATATGATGCAGTGGGGTATAAGAAGCACCCAGGTTTTTTTAGAAGATTTTTCAGGAAAAAAGTATTTTGGTTCACCAAGGCATTTATGAAGGGACACATTGTGTATCATTTCCAGCCGTGATTAAGTTCGTATTCGGCAACATTTACAGAAAATATTCTGGCATGATAACAGTTAAATATAATGTTTTAGATAAACTTCATGTGTAAATAAATAGGGATGATCTAAAACATAAATAATTGCTTCGAGACTTGTATAGCTAAATGTGCCCTGCATGAACTTGACAGTAATATTAATTAAAGCTGTCGGAGTGCACTGCACACGTCGCACGTATAGATACCCTTTACTGATAGTACTTACTTAAACTTAAGTTCAAGATGATATTTTAATATTTATAATGGGATATATGGAATGCATATGTAATAACGATATGTACATTCAACCAATCCTTTTTCTTCTACAACTCATTTTCCTTCGTACATAACGATTTTGATTGATACTGCAATATCCAAACTTCTTCTGTTCTACTATCCATCACTTTCCCCTTTAGTTGTTGCCATTTAAGATCAACCTTACAAAGACTATGTTTCTCTTATCCCGTCAGCTTCAGTTTTTCCTCGTTTTTTTCCATTCACAAATAATTTTTTTCTGTGGGAGGTGGACCAAAATGATGTGCTGCTACTTGGTTTCTGTGTATTTTTTGTGTATGGAATCACCTGAAGCTTATAACTAATAGCATAGGCATATCTTTTTTACTTTTGTAGCCATTGCAATCTCAATACACGTAACTTTATTTATCCAAGATATGTATAAAATATTTATGGCATCTACATGAATTCTACTGTTCCATGGCATTAATCACACTATTTAACAGGCTCATTAGGAACTAAAACATTGGAAATGTGCCAAAATTGTTATCACTGTGAGCGAACATGTATTAAAGTGTAATAATGAAAATGTGTTCTCGGAATTCATGCTGCATAAGGTATTACACTACTCCCCCGATATCTGCGAGGGAAGTGTTCTGCAAAAACGTCGCGGATACCGAATTCATGGATACTGGGCCTTATGTTTACATTATATCTTAGGATAGGGTCACCATACAAAAGAAGTAATTTTAAAAAATTTTACGCACTGTTTAGGTTTATTTTTACTGGTGATAGTACTAGATAATATCACCTATATGAATTTGAAGAATATTTCATCAGTTACATTCGTTCCAGTCTGTCTCAAGTAAGGTTGGGGATCCTCATACAGTAATTAAAGAAAAATAATTGAATTTGTCCATTTTTTATGAAAGAAATCGTATTAAATTGAGTAAATTACTATTAGCATCGTATTTTACTAAGGATAAAAGAAATAATAGCCTTGCGTATCTGCGTTATTTTTACCTTTACTTTGAGAACTATGAACTGTTACCTATGTTTGTAGTTCTAAAAGGAAAACTAAAATATGAAATACTATATTATATACTGTAAAAGAATATGACTCAGATACTATAAGTATATACCGATTACCGCTTATCTGAGAGATACTGCTATCAAAAGTAAAAAGGTTTCCTAATACATATTTATTGCCAAGTCACGGCATATGTAGTAAATAGCATGGGACATTTGAATAAAAGTCAGACATGGCAAGATTATAAAATTCTTGAATTTATAAAAATTACAGTCGAAGTGAATAAGATTTAGAAGAGTTGTGTAGTAATTTTCCTACTACATACTAAAAGCGATTCTACTCCTTCTAATGTCTGAAATAATGATAGTGAAAGCGAACAGCCAATCAAAAGAAAATGGAAAACTAAACTTCATACATAATAATGATTTTAATTGGAAGTCAAAATTATTTTTACAATTTTTATTTTATCATTTCTTGTGTGTACAATGCATAATCTTAAACGATCAATTTTTACTTATTAATCGCTACTAAACAAAATGTTTATAAAAAACTCAGTCCTTAGAGAGGTTACGTAAAATAACATGTTGGAGAGATTCGCGGATATGCGAGAGCTTGCTCGCGAATACTGGGTAATGGGAGATAAAACAAACTCGCGGATACGTGAATTCACGGATACTCAGATCGTGTATAACGGGGGAGTAGTGTACTGTATATATTAATAAATTTTTCATTATTAATTATTAATAATGTACATTTTATTGTTTTTGCGATGAATGGCTTTCAATTATTCCACTTTGGGGATGAGTATGGTTGTTAGTGTCAGTATTGAGAACAGTAATAATCTTACCTTCAGCATATAAGATGCAGGCTGATTTTTGAGGTAATTTTTCTGGAAAAAAGTGCATCTTATATGCCGAGAAATACAGTATCTAAATTATAACCAATGTTCCCAAAATTTTAAATGTACAAATGTCTACTAATAACAAGAGGATTCTTGTATAATATGTTACCACACTAAAGTTACAAGCTTGAAAGGAAATTTATGGGATCATAAACATTATGGCATCCAAAAACTTTAACTGGATAGCATGGGGGCTAAAGTTTAATATGAAAATTATGTTAAGTTCTTGCCTTAACAAGGAAAAAGGTGTCAAATATGATCATTTTATTTTATATCATTGTGTCTTATCAATGTAATTATGATCAAATGGAATATTAAAGTCCCTGTATGTTTTCATCAATGAATAACATTGTAAAATATCATCATCATCTTAGTCCCAAAGATTCATGATTTGAGTGGCTTTACTATATGTAATGTATTTGTGGAGAACTTGTGCAATAATCAGCTGAGAATACAATTTTCAAAGGTGCATTTGATTACTCTTTTACAAAAATTTACCTTGAAAAGGAGTTTGCTGGGTTGGAATGAGACAACACATAAGCAAAGTATTAGCCAAACCCTTTCTGTTGATTCATGACTTGGATTGTTAGTTGCTTGTCTCATACATTGCACATATATCTCATCCCTAAGCTCTTCTCTTTCAATTCCATATCCTATTATTGACTGAATAGTCTGTACTTCAACATCTGGTTTCATTTCTCCTCTTATGTATTTGCAGATATCCTGCAGGATTATAGAACAACAATTAGAAAGGAGAGTTTTATGTTCATCATAAGTAAAAAAGACTATATTTTTTGGTTGACTTTGTTAGCCATTAACAGACCTATTAGATTAATATTTTCAAGCAATGCATGCCATTATTTCCTTTTATTGCAGGAAAAGGATTAACTATTAACATCAATAATTATAAAAAAGATCAATTACCCTAAAAACAGAACAAGCAACATTGACGTTGTCAGGATCATACATATGTATATGAGAGTTAGGAATTGTTGAGCCTCTATAATAGGTGACCATCTCATATTTGGGAATTATCTCTGTTGATTTTCGTTTTCTTGTCAAAGTGGCCATTATTGTACCTGGAAAGTAAATATGTGTCAATCATGGAATATTCTCATTCACTTTATGAGAAGTTTAGTAAATATCTGAAAGATCAGAGGAAATATTATTCATCTTTTTAATAATTTCTCCTGAAATGTTCCTATAATTATATCATTCTATCACAAATAATTGTAAGAAAATAAAAAAATAAGTTTTAGCAAACATATTAATGCAAATTTCAATATTCTATTCATCATCATTTTATACAAAAAGATGTTAAAATCACAAGAATTGTGATAATTGATTTTTTAAATAATGATCTCTAATTTGATGAATCTTTCAATTAATCTGAGGCTGTTTTAAAAAGTTTTTTCCCAGAGCAATGGACTGGAAAAGTTTATGATATAGCTAGACCTTTTCTGCTTGCTGGGCCACATTGGTGGTAAATAATCCTTTGCCGGCCCTCATTGGAAGTTGCTAATGCTTCAGCAGGCAGGATTATAGTAAAATCGGAAATTACCTAGAGATTCTGAGGCACCATATACATAAGTGAAAATCAAGTCCAAATTAGTATTTTTGAGTTGACATTTCAATATTAAATATTTTATTATCATAATTATAATTTTTTAAATATGAAGTTGTGTTAAATTTTAGATCTATTTTTCATCATAGCTTCATGCACCATAAAAAATGCTCTTGGAGACTGTATCTGCACAAAGCAGTTTTTAATACCCTTTAGGGCCCCAAATTTTGTGCTGCCAGGAGCCCCAAAGAGTATTAACCCACTACTGGCAATGCTACCTGCGTTCACCACAAACATGTACAAATCAGAGGTGACAATGCTATAATGCTGCCCTTATAAAAGCTTTGTCTGAAGCAGTCGCCTCTAAAACTTAATTCACAGCCCTGAATATGGATTTGTAAAATGAAGGACAGAAATATCTAATACATAAATCAACCAATGGCATTTGTGATTTTAGTTTCAAAATTTTTACCATCTGGTGACCTCTCGTGAGAATTGAAATAGTTCTGGGCAAACTCCACGATGTCATGGTATGTGTCATCCAAATTTTCTTTGTTATCCTGTAATTCCTCAAGTTCTTGCAGTTTGCGCTCAACCCTAAATTTCCTTCTCTGTTCTTTTTCAACATCCTCCTCTGCTCGGTTATAGCGCCAGGAATAAGATGATTGCATTCCCTAAAAGAAAGAGTATTCAGCAAGTGTAATAACTATTTTTCTAACTTTCATTAAAACATTAGATTACTAGTAATGGTTTTTATGATATAAAAACTTCAACTGAATATCAAACAATGTCAATTGATTCTTAAAGTAATATTGGTTCTGCTATTATAATAAATGTGAAATACAGATGATTTCAATTGCAGAGTCACAGAATTATCACTATTTGTGTCACAATATTTTCATTGATGCTTATTTAAGCGATGATAATGCATATATTAAAGTAGTACCTTAAATATGATAAATATAACCTCTGATAATAATAAAAATATTTATTATCCATGTGACCATACAAAAAATATTGCAGGTATAGGAGTCGACAGGAGAGAAAAATTGAATACACACAAGTGATAGCATAAACAATAAAATACAACATTGAATTGGAATACCAAGCAAAAAAAATACAATATACCTATACATAAATGGAAAAAATCCTCTAATTTAGGATGATACAAAGTAAATACAAAAATTTAACATAGAAATCACAAAGAAATAAACAGGATCATGACAACATGTATTCACTCACATCATAAAAACATTCTTCCCATAGAAATTTTTTGTACCTCAATTTTGAACCTACTGATGTTGTTAATGAGTTTGATATACTTTGGCAGTTTATTGTATAGTTTTGATCCCATTGAAACAGGTCCTCTATGAGCCATCAATATTTTATGAAACCCTAAATGAATATTTAAATTACCTCTTGTGGCATGGTCATGGAAATCAATATTTTGAGGAAATAGATTAAGATTCTTTTTTATCAGCACTGTTCGACAGTATATATACACACATTGGTTATATAATAAATCAAGTTTCTTAAACAGAGGCTTGCATGAAGCTCAGTAAGGTATATCTAATATATCTAATAATTTGCTTCTGTACAAGAAATACTTCCTGCAGCACAGATGGTGAAGAGCCCCAGAATATTATACAAAATGATGCTCTAGCATAGAAATAACTGTATTAAACAGATTTCAGTATGTCAATAGATACACTGTTTCTTAGGAATCTGATCCAGTATAATGATGAATTCAATTTAGATATAAGTTTAGAAATATGGGTGGACCATTTCCCTGATTGGTCAATATGTAAGCCCAAGAATTTGGTGCTCAAGGAAGGGAGAATTCTTTCATTATTTAAAATCAAATTTAATGTATTTTGGGGGGTTCTTGAGTAAGGAGCAACAATTGGGTTTTGCTACAGTTGAGAGATAATTTATTAACTTGACATCAATTCCATATGTTGTTTAAGATATTCTGACTTTCCAATTGAAGTGAGTTGATGTTTGGTGCTGAAATTAGGAAATTAGTATCATCAGCAAAAATAATGCTATATATATTTGTTTTTTTTTTAATTAAGGGCAAATCATTAATATAAATTAGGAACAATATGGGGCCTGATATTGATCCTTGTGGAACTCCAGCTGGGATACTTTGAGGATTAGAAAGAAATTTTGCCCTGTCAATTGTGAGAGCAAATTGTTGCATTCTGTTTGCAAGATATGAGCTTATCCAGCTGAGTGCAATACCTCTGATTCCCATGTGATAACACTTCTGCAGTAGTAAAGGATGATTTACCATGTCAAAGTCACAGCTTAAGTAAAAAAAAATAATGCAAGAGTCAAGTGTTTATTATCAACTCATTTTAAAATAAAGTCCATAGTGTTGAAAAGCACTGATTCAGTGGATCACCCTTTTCTGTAACCCCACCGAGAGTTAGTGATTAAATCATGTTTATCAAGTTATCTTACTATTTGATTGAAATATACAAGTTCAAATAACTTAGAAAATTGTGAGAGAAGAGATATGGGTCGATAATTATTGACAGTCTTTCTCACCCTTATTTTTGAAGACCAGAATAGCCTTGCTCACCTTAGTGACTCAGGGAAGATACCATGTTTCAAAGATTCATTAATTAAACAGAACAAAGGCTTCAGTATGAATTCTCTACATTCAAATAGTAATTTACCTGGTATCTCATCTAAACCTGATGAAACACCTCTGCCTAGCTTGTGAAGACAAAGAACTAATTCTTTCTCAACACAAGGATAAAGGTACATGGAGTTAGATGTGATATTTTTGTTAGATGATAGATCAATGCCATTTCCCCTCAGAGGGGGATTTGGAAGATTGAGAAATTCCCTATTAATGAAATTGCAAAAAATTTTAGGGTCATTGATGAAGTCACCCCTGCCATCATAAATTTTTGGAATATATTTAGGTGTATCTCTCCCCAACTCATTTTTATTTATTTTCCAGGTTTCTTTGGTCTTATTGGAAGCATTAGTTAATCTGTCATTATTGTAGGACTTTTTAGCAGCTTTGATTGACCTATTATAAATTTTCTTGATAGGTAGAAATTTGGAACAGTACTCTGTGTTATATAACTTATTATATAATAAGCCATGTCTTTTATTGTCCTTGAAAGCCTTATGATATCATCAGATAACCAACTTTTCCTCTCATGTACCCTTTTGCTGGTCATCACATTAATGGCAGGAATGGCACAATTAAATAAATAGCAGAATTTCAAATAAAAAGAGTTAAAGCTTTCATTAAATAAATTGGCATGATAAATATCATACATTTTAACAGTAGGCAAAGATTAGTAACATTAGATTTTGAGAAGACTTTGGTTTTTAAAGACAGAGACAGGGTGAATTTCTACAGGAAGATTTACTTTGAAGGTTGTTTTGATTGCCAAGTGATCAGACAGACCCAGATCAAAGACGCTAGAAAAAGTTTTTAGTGGATTATAATTGGAAACCAGATAATCTAATTGAGTTTGCGATGATAAAGTAATGCGTGTCAGTTGGGAGATGAAAGATTTCATACCATAGGCATTGAAGACATTCAGCAATTGAGTTCTCTGAGGTGAACTAGAAAGCATATCACAATTGAAATCTGTAATAATTAGAGAATGATCATTTCTATAGAGAGAATTCAAAAGGTGATTAATTTTTTTTAACAAAGGTACTAAAATCACTTGATGGAGAACAATAAAGAACAATTATTATAAAAATATGATTTTCAACTTTATCAGAACAGGCAGCACAGTCAAAAATGTTTCCATCACCTGCTTTAAGTTGTACAGTATTGATTGCATAGGTAAACCTTTTAATAGCAAAAATTGCCACACCACCATTTTTAAAGGACTTACAGGTAAATATGACATTACTATAAAATTATTTAGGTTGAAAACACTTAATTCAACTTCAGTTAACCAGTGTTCACTAACACATAAAAAGTCAGGTTCACTGTTTTTTAATGCTAGTTCCAACTGAAGGGATTTATTCCTCAAACACTAAATATTAATATGAGAAATAACCATTTTTGTAGTGGCTGAAGATATCAGCCCCGAGGAGCATTGGGTTGAACCTTTCAAAAAAAATACCTATTTACCAACATATTATTTGGCCAAAATGTAGGATTACACACAGCCTCACGCAATTTATGGTCAACCGACACTATGAACGAGGCATAATCACCCTTAGTTATTAGTTGATTAACTTCAACATCAGCACTATCAACATAATTTTTTGCACAAATAGTTATGTACCACTTCTTTAGACATGTCTTTATGAAATCTCCACACATGCAGATGGATTTTTCTTAGTGCCCCAGATAACGAGCACTCGGTATTAGCAATGGCACAACTTATGATAGGCTTACTCTGCCTTTTTGCAACATACTGTAAATACCCACAGATAATGAGCACTTTTTTTCGAAATATTTGAGTTAAAAATTAGGATGCGTGTTATGCGAGGGTACATAATCTTCCTATTTTCATTTGACCCCATATTTCCACAATTTCGACACATTAATTACTGCCCAGGTATCCTCATATTTTTATTGGTGATTTTTACAAAAAGTAAGATAGATAATAGTTAAAATTTATTAACTAATTCTATAAACATACATTAATTAGATATGAAAAGAATCAATTCAGTATTTATTCATTTTAAAAGCCAAGAAATTCTATGATTTTTCTATATACCCGCGTATAGCACGAACAGATTTTTTTTAGCGCTACCGTTCCAGAATAAAGTAGATGGTGTAACGTGGCCTAAAGCAATGATCGAATTATTGGTATTGTATTGGTAACATAATGAAAGTGCGACATGAAATTTTCGAATAACGTTCCAAAGGAACGTCAGCTAACTCAATCATTACATACTCTATGTTTACTTACAAGGTGATATTAGGGTATACACAATAAATCGAATTATATTAATTTCACAATATGGCATATGACATTGTTTGAGCTAATAAAATGAAGGAATGACGATAATCCTATGTCGAAGATTTTTAAATGTTTTTGTCATGCCTGAGGTGGACGGATTCGCCCAACCTTCAGTTTTACCCTTATTGGAACACTCTGGAGCACGTAAAAATGATAGCAAATAACCATAATTAACTACAGACTCTACGAATCAAGAATAAATCACATATGAATGCTGAGAGAAAAGTAGGTAATGATAACTTGATGTAAGTTCTACAAGAAGTATCAACTCCCATTCAGCTGACATTGTTTCTAATTGTAAGTAGTACCAGTACCTCACCACCAGGCTGGGCGCCGGTGTAGGGTGACATCATGTGTAAAATTGCTCATCATTGTGCTAACAAAAGGAAAGGTGAGTTACAATGTAGCAAATCATATACAGTGAAATGCGAGAATACGTGGAATGAATTGTCCACGGATGTTATTATAAAAGGTTCTAAGAAATGTTGCATCAGTAATAGTTTAGATAGTAGTGAAGATGATATGGTGTGGGAGGATGACAATGACAGCGCCATGGAAACGGAGGATACAAAAGATACTGAAGATGACGATTCCGATAGCATCGAAGAAAAATGGTCCAGTGACGAAGAATTTCTTGGCTTTTAAAATGAATAAATACTGAATTGATTCTTTTTATATCTAATTAATGTATGTTTATAGAATTAGTTAATAAATTTTTACTATTATCTATCTTACTTTTCGTAAAAATCACCAATAAAAATATGAGGATACCCGGGCAGTAATTAATGTGCCGAAATTGTGGAAATATGGGGTCAAATGAAAATAGGAAGATTATGTACCCTTGTATAACACGCAGCCTAATTTTTAACTAAAATATTTCGAAAAAAAAGTGCGCATTATATGCGGGTATTTATGGTATAAGAATCAAAAGTTAAGTATTTTTATGCGAGTTAAGTAAGTGACTTAGGCCTCAGCCAGACTGATGCTTGCTGCTGTGGGAATTTTCCATTGATGAAGCATTGCTGGTTTGGTTCAATTAGGCCAGCTCAGTGAACACTCCCATTAATTAAAGCATTCTTTTACAGAAAGCCAATGACTTTTGTGAAAAATTAAAAGAAGAGTTTAAAGTGACCGATGGATGGCTGACAAGATGGAAGAAGAGGTACAGCATTTTTTATAAAAATCACCATGGAGAAAAGCAAGATTCGGGTGGCTAGTCAGCTGACAAATGGCTGAGAATTGCTTGGCAAACTGTATTAAACACTTATAATTCAGAATATATCTTTAATATGAGCAAAACAGGGCTACTCAAACCACTTTAAGATTTAAAAAAATTTATTTGCTTCTGCAGAGAAAAAGAGTAAGGATAAATTATTTTGCCTGTAAAAATGTTACTACATAATATGTAATAAAGTTCATTATAAATATATATATATATATATATATATATATATATATATATATATATATATATATATATATATATATATATATATATATGTTATGGGCAAATCACAAAATGCTTGCAAGTGTTTGGGCAGATCTAGATATGCCCAGATAAATCTATATTTGCCCAAATGTAATGGTCAAATACTGAAGTATATGTCAGATTCGGAGTATACCCAGGCATATAGCGAAACATCCACAAGTGTTTGGAGATATCTAGGTATGCTTGGGCAAATCTCAAAGTCTACAATAGATTCGGGTATAGGACAGTTTGGGGTGATTGTTTCAGCGCAGGACAATTTGGCACATTCATTTCGGCTTATGACAATTTGGCAATGGAACAGTTCGGTGCCAGCAGGATTATGCTCGGCAGAGTACCAGCATGATTTGACATGAATGGTGTGATAATAAAAAGATATTACAACTATTAAGTGAATTTGACTAAGTTGACTAACTATTGAGATGGTAATATTTCTATGAAATGGCAGTTAAAAAAATTTTTTAATTAAAATGCACGAAAAAAAATTAAATATAATAATACTCCCCCAACCACTTAACCCAACCTGGAGGAGAGAAATGGAATGAACAAAACCCCCAACCACTTAACCCAACCTGGGGGAAGAAAATAAAATGAACCAAACCCCCAACCACTTAACCCAGCCTGGGATGCCAAATTGTTCCAGTGCCAAAATGGTCGCACCAAATTTCCCCGAGCTGAACAGTCCTCTTCCGGTAGATCGGGGTTGGATTTTTTTCGGTTTGGTTGGGTTGTATTGGTAACCCTATCCTTATGCAGATTTGTATTTGGTAAATTGAGTTTTATCTTAAAATGACTTATCACGAACTGAAGATGGAGAGGACTGCTGCATAATTCATTAGAATTTACAAAATTGGTGATTATACGTACCGATGAAGATGTTCGAGATACCGGGACAGAACACTGAAAACCAGAACGAATGTATAGGTCATTCGATTACTGGGCAAAGAAGAGAATCTGAACATAAATATTGGAAAAAAGCCTTTAGAACGTGTTTCAGATTATAAATACCTTTTAAATGAAAAAAGAAACTTGTAAATTTCCACTAAAAAGTTTAATAACCGACCAGTTTCACCTATTACAGCATCATCAGGTGACGAAAGCATGGTCGAGAGTTATATATATACGGAGATTAGGGTAGGAGGGTTAATTGAATAATGATAGGCAGGAGGGAGAGCATACATTCAGTAATGAGATAAAGTGAAAATTAAAAAAATTGAATTACAAAGTGAATGACAAAATTCAAACGGTTATAAACAGTCGCATTACTGTTTATGAGTTTGTGAGATTCAATAAGGCTAATAACCTAGATAAGAAGACCTTGAATTTTAGACAATGCACCAAGACATCCACAACAGCTCAACAACTTGAATGAAAACATCCAAGTTGTATTTTTGCCAAAAACTACAATGGCACTCTTGCAGCCGATGGATCAAGGGGTAATTTCCACGTCAAAAGTTTATTACCTACAGCGCACATTTTCTCAGGCACTCAGGACCACAGAAGGAGAGAATAAACCTACCCTAAAAGATTTTTGCAAAGGTTACAGCAAAAATAATGCAATTGACAACATTGCTGAGAGTTGGAAGGAGGTTACACAGTCCAATCTTAGTGGTGCTTGGAGGAAGTTATGCCCTCATTTAGCTCCTGGTTTTCAAGGTTTCGAGCAGAACATTGCAAATCAGATGCAAGAAGCGGTTGAAATGGTTGTACATATAGCAAGACAACTAGGATTTGATGAAATGGAAACAAGGGATTTCCATCAGCTGTTGGCATCTCATTCAGAGGAACTAAATGTGGAGGAGATAATGAAGCAAGACGAGCAAAGGGTTAAAGAGCTGGAAACACCAGAGATGCAAGAGGATGAAAAATGTCTGACAGCAAAAATTCTGGCTAAGTCTTTCAGGCTGACTGAAGATGGTATGGCATTATGGGATGAACACAACCCAGACAGAAAAAGAAGTGGATCCGTAATCAGGAGAGTAAGAACACAATTCGAAGTTTATACCAAGTTCTATGCAAAAAAAATAAGGTAAAGAAGCAACTAAAATTGGATTCATTCTCTCCAAAGCCATCTTCCAATAAGCCATAGAGTTCTGAGAAGAGCATTGATTATATCAATGACAATGATGTAACTTCAGTTTAATATAAAAAAATGCCATTATTTTGGAATATAAGGATTTCATTTGCTATTACCTTTTTTTGGTTAGGTTTCCATTTTTTATTAAGAATTTTAAATGTAAATCTAAGAATTGCTATCATCTTGTAACATAAGATTTTCTGCCGTGTATTTTGAACGTGATTGCTAAAAGAAATGTTATAACTTTATTATGCTAGTTTTTGATTTTCTGTTATGCACTTCTAATGTAATTAGTAAAAGAAATGTAACCACAGTTAATGCTAGTGTCTTTTTACAGCTTGGAAATTTTTGTTGCAGAATCCAGGAAAACATTTGTGCATGATGTACTCAACATTCCATTTCAGTAGTTCAATTTAAATTAAAGCATTTCCTTAGATTGAACAAATGAAGATCTAAATTTGCATGTGAATTGTGTTGGAGGTTAACTGTACAAGTGCGGAAAGTAGTGTAATCACTTTGTTATGCTGGGTTTTCGTTTGCTACTATGCGTTTTGAAGGTAATTAAAAGTATTTTTTCACTTTATAAGGCTAGGTTTTCATTTGCGGTTACATTTTCTATTATTTTCTGTTGAACTTCATTATTTATGAT
Source organism: Tanypteryx hageni (assembly GCA_028673005.1). NCBI lineage: Eukaryota > Metazoa > Arthropoda > Insecta > Odonata > Petaluridae > Tanypteryx > Tanypteryx hageni. Next base: position 5,076,231 of record CM054114.1, read on the forward strand.
AAAGTGAATTTTTTAGTTTGGCTTGGAACCACCCTCTCATAATAACATGGCATCTTATGGGAAAATAGGACTTGCACTTCACGAATTTGCATTTCGCGTTTGTTTTCCGGAACCAATTATTCAAAAAGGTGGTGCATTGGCCATAATGAATGGATAAAAACGGATAATTCACTTTTATTCACTGCTAAGTACCAAGAGTTCCACAAGCGATGATGCCAAAACGAGACTGACTGGCTGATTATCAGCAGTGTAATTAGCTCAAAAACCAAATAGATACATTGTAGTGAATGTAGGTTGTCAGATTTCCATCCTAACATACATAAATTGCAGCACTGTCAGGATGTGGTAAACCCATATCCTATTAGTTTTCATTATGATTGAAATGAATATCAGCAAACTATGTTAAAACAAGCATAATTAACTGATAGGCACTGGTAATGATCAATCTTCTTGAATCTACAAGCCTTTTTAAAATAAACCTTTTTTAAAAGAGTACAATTAGATTTCTATACACCACTCAGTTGACTTCACTTGTTAAGATATGACCCATTTTTATAATTCCACTCTGGAATGTGACTGTTTACATGCAGACTGTGCTTGGGGTCATGTCAAAAAGCATTGGATGAGCGAGTCAATGCAGAGGAATGCAAGTAACTGGTGCGAGCATCATATGAGCAGATAGCGGGAAAGCAAAGCGTCAGAAATTGGGGTATGACTGCACAGTTAATCATTAGTACAAAAGTTTTAATGCAATAAAGAATTGAAACACATTAGTAATTTGCTTACTCCTGAAATGGAAGAGCCGCGAGAACTTGGTCGACTCTGGCGCGGGGAACTGCAGACAGGAGAGGCTGCCCTTCGAGGACTTGGAACACGATCCACCTGTGCCACACTCCTCCTTTGTACCCGCTCCACACCAGGGCTCTTGGGATGCAGGTGAGCCTTTGCTTGTGGATGAACAGATTGTTGAGTTGTGCGTGGCGGGGGAGGAGCGGAGGAAGCGGGTGGAGGAGTGAAGCTGGGAGGTGGAGGGGGCAGGTCGGCCATTACAGGACTGCCAGGAGGATCTACTCCATCCCTGGGTAGGACTGCCTCATATATTGGCTCGCCATCTCCATCCACTCGTGAAGGGGATGAAGGAGGGACGGGAGACTGACCATCTGACATTCTCTCAGATGATTGGATGGGGGGTGGAGGCGGGGGACATGTGGGCTCGGGGAGTGAGGGCTGACCCTTTACGACAGACTTTGCATCCGAACGACCAGAGATGTGGCGTGCGAGATCCAGAGTTGAGGGGGGAGTTGGGTGATCTGAGGATGCCGAGGAATGTAAGGGGGGTGGTGCAAGAGGGCCCCCTCCATCTTCCAAACCATTCCTCTGGGCATTGATTGCCTCACACTCCTGCTGCAAGACTGTTTCCAGCTGCAAGTAGAAAGAGTGATTGAAAAATAAAAATTTGTTCTTGTAGTGCAGAGTGATTCTGAAGTCACTTTACAACACAACTGCTGCCACCACAAAAAACACTTAGTGAGTCGATCATGCTTGTATCTATGATGACATATTGCATTAAGATGAAAGGAGACTGCCTACTATATAAACCTGTTGCAGGCAAAGATGACTTCCCTAAACTTGCATTGAATCCTGAGAAAACTTATAAATCAAACCCTCACTGTTTGCAGTCTCTTCACTCATGGTTTTGGTTATTCATAGGTAGCAGTTTGTCCAAACATGTCTTCACTTACACAGTCAGCGATGCTTTGATCATGAGCAAAGTAGTATTCTTTCTCTAACATATAAAACATAAAATGCAGCTTATGTTTTGATTTATTACAAAATCATGAGCAGTTTTTCACTTTTTATAAATGCTTAACCAGGGCCGGCGTGAGGCATGTTCAGTCGGTTTCCTGGAAGAGGGCCCCATGCCTTATCAGGAGCCCCGCACAAGACTCAATTCTGATTTATTGATATCACAATTTTTTATTCTCTTTATACATAGAAATTGATTCATGTATTTTTGGCTAATCAACCTCTTGTATTATTATATATGTAGAAATTGATTCAGGAATGCATTAACAAAATTAACTCTATATCTAATTGAAAAACCAATTCAACTTACAAACATTCAGCTTACAAACACATTTCATGGTATGCATTATGTTTGTATGTTGGGGTTCCACTGTATTATTTGTAATGTACTACCTTTCGTATATTCTGTAAGTGGCTCACCAGATACTTTTTATATTATATGTGGCTCATGGTCGACAAAAGGTTTAGGACCCCTGGTGTAGAGTGCTGTTATTCTCAGAACAGAAGCAGCAGCCAGTCTCTCTATCCCGGTTCATCCCCAAATCTCCCTCTCCACTACGAAAGTGGGTAAGAATCTCATTGTGTGTGAAATTAAGATGAGCATAAACATAACCAGAGCCCATATGTGAGAATGCTTACCCTTCTCTACTCTGACGCTCTCTCAAAACAAAAACATTTTTCACTTAATTAGATTAGGAGTTTTCGGGCATATAACGAAATGCTGAGAGGTATTTGGGCAGATCTAGGTGATCTCAAAGTGTACAGTAGATTCAGTTATAGGACAGTTGGGTGCGACCATTTCAGCTCGGGATGATTTGGTGATGGGATGATTTGGCGACGGGAGAGTTCGGCACCAGCAAGATTATGCTCAGCACAGTACCAGCATGATTTGACAGGAATGGTGTGATAATAAAAAGATATTACAACTATTAAGTGAATTTGGCTAAGTTGACTAACTACTGAGATGGTAATATTTCAATGAAATGGCAGTATTTTAAAAACAACTTTTAAATTAAAATGCAAGAAAATAGTTGATCATAAATGTATTCCCCCAAACACTTAACCCAACCCAGGGGAGGAAAATGGAATGAGCCAAACCCCCAAAAACATAACCCAACCCAGAAGAGGAAAATGGAATGAACCAAACTCCCAAACACACAACACAACCAGAAGGAGGAAAATATAACGAACCAAACCCCCAAACAATTAACCCAACATGGGGAGCTGAATTGTCCCATAACCGAATTGTTCCAGCACTGAAACGGTCATGCTGAATGATTCCATTCTGGTAGATTCTGGGTTTGGATGTGTTGGATTGGTAATTCTATCCTTGTATTGTTTCATATTTGGTAGATAGAGTTTTTTCTTTAAATGACTTAATACGAACTGAAGATAGAGAGAACTGTTGCATAATTTATTTTAATTAACAAATAAACGTAATAAACAATTAAACGTATTGAAAAAGATGTTCAAGATACTGGGACAGAACACTGAAAACAGGAAAGAATTTGGAACAGATATAGAATGTGAGCCCTGCCACATCTAGATTTGCCAAAACGATTTGGTCACATCGCGAATTGCCCAAGCAAATGCCGAAAAGTACATTTCTAAAAATATTTCAGGATTTACCTAAAATACCTGGGCAAATCTAGATGTGCCCATATTTCGGGATACATATACACACATAAATAGGACCTGCCCCTGCTCACTATCAAACTAGGCCCCGCAAATAATCACGCCGACCCTGCACTTAACAAAAAACAAGGTGATCATTGACTTTCTTATGAAAAAATACTATCTTGACGCCAAAGCTTGGGTCATTCAGCTAAAAATCCCATCGCCCAAGTGTTACATTCATGCTCTTCACTTCTGATGAACAAAAATAAAATGTACTCTGTACTTTTTTATTAAAAGAGCGAGAGAATAAGCTTTACATTGCATTTAAGCACTTTATGAAACACACATTGATCACCAACTAGCAGATGAATAAATATCCTTCATTGATCATTAGTTCGTTCAGTACATCAACCCTCAAGAACAGATGCAAGTTTCTAAACGAGACATTTTTAAAAAGTTCTTAGATTATGCATTTTTACATAGTTATTCTTGTATAAATGTAGCAATTTTTGTGCTGGTACAACATCCTCCTTTCTCTCATAAGCACTTGTCATCTGTATTAGTGATTTTGCCATTCATGGCTGTCATATTATTGTATCCCTTGCAAATGGTGTAATCAGGAATAAAAAATTAATACAGTAAAATTCCTTTTATCTGGCAAGTTACAGACCACAGAGATGCCAGATTAGATGATGTGTTGGTTGCAGGCTCGCACCTAGAATGTAGGCTACCTGTGTTATGTGTAGAAAAGACCATTCCAAAATGATGTCTAGTTAACACAATCTTTAATACTTGAACACTTATTTTATTATGTATTTTGTCTTTTTAATATAGTAACACCACTAAATATTAGTTACAAAACAAAACTGTAATGTGCCAATCATTATACAACTCACTTTCTCCTCATTTCATGGCTAGTAGAATGGCTATTATTTGACAACATTATAAAACAATTAAAAAATTTCACAGATCGATGAATAGAATATTTAAAAAAAATGCTTTCATCTGTAAGTATGGTAAACATACTGGAGATAAAGAGCACTAGTTACAGTCACCAGATATCTGGTTTTTCCACAATATGTCTTTTTGGGAACATCTGGTTGGGATTTATTATATTAACTTGAATAATTTTGCACTTTTTCTAAAAATATCATGACTAAAAATTAGGTGAATGAAACGTGGTTTTATGCCTACCAATCAGAAGAGGAAAATTTTCGCATTACTGCCACAACTATTCATATTGCAGGCAAGTAATTCCAACAAGAATCTAGGTATCTGATGAACAAATTTTACATCATCTTTTATATAGAGTAAGAATAGAGTACTTGAAATGTGTAAAACATTAATTTTTTCTTAATTCCAAATAAAAAAATTAAGGATCCATGAATTATACAAGGATATGCAGTAACATCTATCCAGAATTTAATATGCAATCTAACATATTATAACCACTGAGTCTCTGCGTGTGTCCCTGCCTGCCTGCATCTGAAGCTTCGAGTGACATCATCTTCTGGCGCGAATGCAAATAAATCAAGAACCATCTTGTCGATTTTGATGAATCTTTCACCTAAATACTTGGTGTGAACTCTTGCAGGCTTAAAGTGGGTAGTCGTCCCCCAGAAAGGCATAGGTTCGATGCCAGGATAGTGTTCGTTTTTGAATTTGATTAACACATACCTAATGGCTAGAATACAGTGTGTAGACCTTTATTCTTTAACATTTTAAAATATCTTACGACCGAGACTTTGACTCAAGATTTATACCATTCACGCAGAAAGAAATTAAGATTCTTATTCTTACTGCCGATTCTGTTGTTTAATTCGTGTTTGCTCATATTTTAAGTTTATATTCGATTTTCTCCGGTTTTTCGACATTTCAAAAAGGAGGTTGCTAGGGTATCCGGCATTGTTCATCTCAGATTTTTGCATTGTTAGACTCGGGCTTCAAGTGCATTTGCACTAAGCTTGCAATAAAACAATTGCATGAAGTACAAAAACAGATTAAGCCTCAAGTGATGACACCTCCCAATACAAACGCAAATAAAACAAGAACAGTCGGTTTGATTTCAACAAATCTCTCGCCTGAATAATCAGCGTGAACTCTTGCAGTTTTTAAGCAGGTAGTCATCTCCCGAAAAAGCATGGGTATGATATCAGGAAAGTTTTCGTTTTTGCATTTGATTAACACATAATCGGCTGGAATACGATGTGTAGACCTTTAGTCTTTAACATTTTAAAATATCTTACGATCGAGACTTTCACTTGAGATTTACACTATTTCACATATAAACAAATGAATATTCTTATTCGTACTTTCTATTCTGTTGTTTAATTTGTGTTTGCTCATTCCATTCCATATTTTCCGATTTTTCAACATTTCAATTGTTGATCTCAGATTTTTGCATTGTTAAACTTGGACTTTCAAGTGCATTTGCACTAAGCTTACAATGAAAGAAATGCATCAAGGACAATAACTGATTGAAAATTTATGTGAAAAGTTTCGTTTAAATATAAAACAAATGAAACACATAGCAAATAAAAGAAACGATTCCAATGCATTGTAATAATGGTCAACTTAACATTTCAAATAGAAAGATATTTCACAAAAATTTTATTGTGCAGTTTAAGCAAATTACTATATTGATAATGTTTGTGATTAATTTCTTTTGATATTGACGTGTGGCTGGTGCATTGATTACTTAATATTAAACAAACCACAGAACATACGATATGCTGTACCATCAGAAATGGTGAACGAAACAAAAAATATTGTGTACCAGTAGTCTAAATCATGTAGGTATGTGTTTTGGTTATGAAAATGGTGTGAGCTATTTAATTATTTTAAGATGAGCAATAAAAGTGGTTCAACTAATAACAGTCAGTGTAACAATTTTTTGTCATAGGAACTATCACATTGGGTCACTTCACGCAAGGGTCTCTAGATGTTCGCAGAAAGTACTGCAACGAGCCCCTAGTTCCTATTATAACAGCTTGAGTTGACTTGAATTTTGGCTCATTCAACTTGATGAGGCAATTAATGTAAAGTAAAAACGCTCTAATGTGGCGGTGCACAATAGGCACATTTACGGAAGGACAAGTTCATCCGCAAGGCAGTACCGCCTATAGGTGTGGGCATTTGATGCGCAAACTTGGACACATGCGAACCAAAATTGTGTTACTGCGCATAGGTTCTGACATCGGCTCCCCCTTAAAGTTTCTTCTTCCCCTCTCATGCGTCTCTGCCTGCCACCTTCGAGCATGTGAGCAATAATGCACCTCAAATCGACTGCAATACAATGGAGCAGATGGCAAAACAAGAGTTTTCCTAATGTCTTATTAAGTATTATCATTGAGAGTCCCATTTCATTGGAAGTGTCATATTAAATGCTGGAGAAAAGGAGTTTTACTGTATACGTTTTTCAGTTAATGAGTTGATGTTTTATCACCCAAAAAGGATTGTAATTAATGAATAAAAACATTTAAGAACAAAGATAAAAAATTAGTTACCTCAACATCAAGGTCCTCAACCAGTTCATCCATCCTCTCTCCAATCTCATCAATGATTTGGTTTCGATTAGTTTGGACATCAGAGAGGAAAGCAAAGAGATTGTCTAAATCCACGCTCTCACCGGATGGCTCAGATGATGCCAACTTAGAGTTGAGCTGCTGTGCCATTTGCGACAAAGCTGCAATCTCCTCCTGAGCAGCACTATAAGAAAAGTATTTAGAAATTTCTTTACTGAAATAGTTTTCAATACTTTCTTTTGGGGCCTTTTAACCCATCTTTCTCTCTTTTATGGAGATGGATGCATAATTTGAAATTCAGAACTGATGGAGAAAACAACTAAATAATCAGCATAGTAATTAATTCTTGGACAAAGCTAATTGTATCTACATTAAAGGAGTTACTGTAAAATCTAGCAAGATTTGCATAGTAAAATTAAGCCTTACAATTATGGTAATCATAGATTAAAAATAACAAAAACAAGTGAATTTCAACAATATTTTCATCTCCTAAGTTTTCTTACCCACTGTCCATTCCAACCAAGCCATGATATTGTGAGCTTGAAATAAAAAAATTGTGTTCAATTTTCAAAGCAATGGAATGAAATGCATTAGTAAATGCATAAAACTTTCATGATTGAAAGAAAAGGGAGTATCGCACACATACCGTTCGCTCTCCTCGAGGGCTTTTTTCTCCTCCATGTCCTGCTTCTCTATCTCTATCTCCCTCTGCCTCCTCTCTTCCTCCAGCTTCTCCCTTTTCCTCATCTCCTCTTCGACACGCCTCATCTCTCTGAGGGCCGCTGCCACCTGCCCCGAGGTCAAAACAATCGCAATGAAGCATATGAAATTATTAAAAAGGAAACTTTTGCATTGACTGCGAAGTAGGATTAATTGAAGGGCTGAAGGAGGTATATAAAACAACATCCAAGAATAAACAAATGGCAGTTATGTTAAATTACATCAAGTAACTGATAGTTAATATAACAACAGCAGTCATTTAAACTACTGAGCTTAAGAAAAGAGAATTTTCCTTCTAAATTCATGACTTCCTTAGTTATGCAACAATTACTCTCTTCAAATAAGTTCATGCCAGATAGGACATATTAGAACAAATTAAAACATAAGTACTAACCCTTTCCATTTGGATGTCGACATATAATCAACATCTCTAATTTGTTTCTCCGGTCGTTTGTCGACCAATGATCAACAAATTTTTTTTCATTTGTGGGAGGTTGTGTTTTGATAATTTTAATATCTGTGCCAATAATAAAAATTTATAAAAAGTACATGTAGAGTCATCCCTCATTATAGGTGCTTCACTTAGTATGGTTTCATTATAGTGCTATCGCTAAATGCTGAATCATTAACATATTGTTTTGGTCATATGTGACATACACATAACTTTCTCATAACATTTATTATGCCAAATTAGTATTTGTAGGTAAGTTATAATAAAATTAAACATCATTAAACTATCCATTCAACAAAAACTGTTATCCCTTCTATAGTTTTTGGAACTTTTTTGATAGTAATATACATTAGATTTTGTCAATATTAAGATAATGGATCTTACTTATTCGATTTCACTGCGAGAAGTCTCCTTCATTTATTTTTTATCCATATTTTTTACATGTAGTGCTTATTAGCTTCTCCATTAACTTCCACTTGGTTACGAATTATTTGACAATAACATCCTTGCATGAAAGGGATTTTCATTTAGGGTCATTCTGAGGCCAGTTCACATCTAAAAATATATTACATACTCGTACATGCAAACACATTGGGATGGCAGCAACGAAGGTGCAGCTACTTTAATCAGCAAGTTGGCCACTCTATCTCAATAAGCAAGAAAAAAATACCCACATGAAACAAATGTAAACCCTCTTCACCTTCATTTGATCTCCTGTCTGATGTGGTATTTGTCGCATGATTTGTGTATCAGTGGAGTTATTTTCTATTTTTTTTAACTTTCGTATTATTTGTAATGAATCAAAAGCATAAAAATACAAGTGCTAAGAATGATTCTGAAAATAAACAAAGAAAAACTTTATCATTTTCATTGAAACTTGAAGTAATTCAATGAACTGAAGGATGAGAACAACAAGTTTATGGTTTATCATAGACAATTTATCCTACCCATAATGTCAAAAAATTATTATTTACTCTAGCATAATTGCCCATCAAATATGATGGGTATGGTTGAATTAATACTTAATTCATTCATATTTGCCATATTTGACTTAAGTAAAAACAAAATAAATTTAATGAAACCAACTTTTATATGCACTAAAAAGTAAACAATAAATACAAAACCCACATAATTGAATGTTTCAGAAAGTAAAAACAGTTATGGGCATATCAAAGTTATGTGGCAAGGAAATATTATTGAAAAATTTATTTGTTAAACATAACAAATAATTTATTAGAATTTGGTTAAATAAATAAATAACCTAACAAAATAACTGTAACTCATTTTGTATGCTACAAATAATTCGAGGTACAATACTACAAATTATTACATACACTATGAATATCACCAGGTACAATAAACAATCTTCAGAAAAAATGTTCTAAAAAAGAAACGAAAGCCTCACTTTCTAAAACTCATTAATGCTATATTAATTAATAATGGAATATTTATTTCATACAAAATGATACTCAATTACATAAATTCATCAACAATGCAAATAACCTAGATGATGAAAGATTTTCACATAAAAATATGTCAAATTTTCATGTTAAAAACTAAATTGTGGAATGATAAGGAGCCACAAGTTTGAGTCTGTCTGCACAGACAAAGCCTTTTATTAGTAATGATCATATGAGCAGGAGTTAAATTTATGGAGTGGAGGTAAAGATAACTGAGAAGAGGAGCTCCTTAAGTATACACAGGCTATTTTCTCCAAAATTAAAAAAAGTGTTTATTATTGAATCTCCACCATATGACCTTAGTCATTCTGCAGGCGAATTTGTCCTGGGGAAACTGGTATGAGGTTGGGTGCCACAGACTGACTTCTAAGCATTGGTTGTTTGCATGCGTGTTTGTACAAGTATTCCTCCTTGAACACTTGACTGATTTACCGTATTTACTCAAATCCAAGATGAGTTTTGTCTTAAATTTGAGTAAGATGTGGTATACGATCAATACATCGTGAGTCAAGTCGTCTCGAGTCAATTCATCACACAACAAACTCATTGCATGTTAATACATTGCACGACAAACTCATCATGCATGCATGCCCCAACGGATGTCCTCAAAGAGATACACCAAAGAAAACTCTACCCTCTCAAATAGTGAGATTGCCAAGAAAGAAATTGATGGAATAAAGCGATCTGAAAATCCTATGCAGACAGGCATAAGCTGTAATGTTGGGAATACTTTTGAAACGAGAAAAAAGTCCACGTTGAGAAATGAGAAAATTGAACTGCTACAATAGTTCAGTGGTAGAATATCCGCCTGACAAGTGGAAGACCCGGGTTCGATTCCCGGTCATAGCAGACTTTTTTCTCTTTGTAATGACTAAGGAAAACGAAGCCCGAAAGTTATTTAGTGATGTGATTTGTGAAGATCCAAAACAAAATATCACCGCTAAGTTCTCCCCAGTGCCAGAACCCGATAATGAAGAACCTTTGGAGATGGTAGAAAACAAACGTCGTAAATGCCAATTCATAATCAGTACCGATACCAATTCTTCAGTTTCCTTACTAACTAGTGCTGTTCGAAAAATTCATCTGCATGTTTGGAGATTAGATGTAAGCACTTCAGAATCTGATCTCCATTATTATGTAAAAAACAACTTAGCTTGTGATGTGGAAGTTGAGAAACTTAACGCAAAAGTTGACTATGCGCCCTTCCGAGTGTCATCCGATTTTAAAAATCTAAAGACACTATCAGATCCGTCTAACTGGCCCTGCAATCTAACCCTGAACAGATTTTTCTTTAGAAAGAATACTACTGGTGTCTTAGCAAGTGTAGGTTTCCCTGACCCTGCGATAGATACTGTCCCGGAGATAGACACATCCAATAATGATGCTGCTCGTGTAAATACTCGCTCACAATCGGGAATCTCAATGAAGAAGAATCGGGTATGACTAACCGTTTCCGATTTGAAAGTATTACATGTCAATATGCAGTGCTTGCGTAGAAAGATCGACGAGTTTGAAGTATTTATTTCTTCCCTTAACGCCGATATTCTTTGCATCTCTGAACACTGGCTTCGACAAAGTGAGTTACCCAGTCTTAAAATTAATGGTTACTTCATTGCAAGTTGTTTTTGTAGATCTATTGCCAAAAATGGAGGTGTGATAATTTTTGTAAGAAACGATTTAAAGACACATGATTTAAAAATTCCTGAATATCTATGCACTGAAATTGACTTTGAATACTGTGGAACTGTACTAACCCTGGATAAGGGCTGTGTACCTATTCTTTGTGTGTATAGGTCCCTCAATGGTGATTTCTCTACCTTTAAGCTAATAAGTGCCTTGGACATATCTGGTAAAGTCACAAGTACTATGATTGTGTGTGGGGACTTTAATGTGGATCTCAGCACCAACAATAATATGAAATTACAACTTATTGATATCTTCCTAGGGTATAATATGTCTCATTCTATACATCAGCATACTAGAATTACTAACAATTCTGCCACAACCATCGACAACATATTCTCTAGTGTAAAAACAAACAAAAGCTATGTACTCAACATTTGTCTCTCTGATCATACAGCCCAAATCTCTGAATTCACTCTTACCATCACACCTAAAATCCAGCATAATAATTACTGTTTGAAATGGTGTTTTTCTTATACTGCTCAGGCTAATTTTATTTCCAATCTCCAGTGTGAGAGCTGGGATAAAGTTTTCAAGTTTTCGATGATAAATTTAATAACTTCCTTAAAATATTTTTACATCATTTCAACCATTGTTTTCCTTTAAAAGATATGTTGATAGGAGAAACAACATGACCAATCAGTGGATAACTCTAGAAATTATCTCCCTCTCTGATCAGCTAAGACAACTTCACAATCAAACACAAGCATCAAAATCAGACATTGACAAAAGCCACTACCTAAAATGCAATAAACACTACTCTAAACTCATCACAGAGACCAAAAGGGGGCATAATATCTTAAAAAAATTCAAAATCTCAACACTACCCTGCATATATCTCTACCATACAATGGTTTTTGTCAAAGAACACTGCTCTTTTTGAGCTGAAACACAACAGTGACGTTCACAGCTATGACACATGCAACTCATATGAACTAAGTTTTATAAGTCACAACCTGAAAATGTTCAGTAATGGCCCAGCATATGCAGGAATAAAATTTCTAAATAAACTTTCTTGTGAAATTAAAAACCAACCAAAAAACTGTCTTTTTAAAAAGAAACTGAAAGACTATCTTACTGGCAATTGCTTCTACTCTGTAAATGAATTTATGTATATGAAATGAAATTCTGTACCACATATTGACATGTCCTATATTTGTAAATGCAAATCTACTTGATCAATAAAGTAATAATAATAATAATAATTGGGTGAATGGATTTTAAAAAAATTTCATTTGTAGGAAGAGTATAGAATGGGAAAACTAAATGAACATGTTTAGACCGAATCTAAAAATAGGGGTACCACAATATAAGGAAAAATAATTTTCTGATTTCAAAGCAAATAGATTAGTATACGATTATACTATGGTGAATTTGATGAAAAGCACTTCTGTACCACGGGAAACCCGTGCCCATCCCTACTTGTTTTTGTTAAGATTGAAGCATATTATGAATAAATATTAAAATTGTCCAAATGAACATATTTCATTTTCTTTCAACACATTTCTTAATTTTTCCTACAATGGCCAACATTGACTTAATTCTTATCTGTGTATTCGATAACGCATAAAGGCATCAATGAAAATTTAAATAATTCAATGGCATATTTACAGAAGTAAATCAACAACATTGACTTAATAAATTATATCCTGTGCCATCCTCAGTAACTTGATCACATCAGCATCGTCTGCAATTCTATATTATGGTATATAGAAAATTGGGAGACGCGACAAAGGAGTTCCTCCTTGACAATCAACCAAAATGACACAGTTGATTTGTAATCTAGATCATGATCTGATCTTGATCTTAGTTTGTTTCCAACCCATGATCTGATCTTGATCTCAGATCATATTTAAATTCAAGATCTGATCTGAGATCTAGATAAAAATTTACGTGATCTTGCACAACACTGGATATGAATAGCAAAGCATTTCTTCATTGTGTAATTATTTGTGTTCTATTACCAAAAACTTTTACAAAAACATCATGAGGTAAAATTCAATTGCATAATATGATAACAGAATTAAAGAAATATTGGAATGTAGATTGAGGGATCCAAAACACACTTCATCAATCGACGGGCTTCTACACTAGTTCATAAGTAATTTGTTCCATTAAACCTTATCATCTGCACATACTATTAAATGTACATCAATTGTAGGCACTCATGACCATTTGTGCAGATAAATGTACATAGGGTGCTGAATCCGCTTATATGAATTTATATCGTCCAGACTCTGTGGAATGATATGATTTCCCAAGATATGATAATTTATAGAAATGTAAACATAATATTAAAATATTCCAAATAAATCGGCAGTGAGACTGGAAATTTAAATGCTGTGTTATTAGAGTTATGCTTCAAGATGGCCCTAGTAGAAACCATACCTCACGAGCAAATACTCCTCTGAGATGCGATTGTATCACAATGGCTGCTCTCCTCTGCCTCAGGAATATCAATCTTTGTTTCCAGCCCCTGAATCCATGCTGTAACCTCAATACAGCATTCCTCTTTTTCACAAAATCTAAATCAAAAATGGAAAAACCATTAATTTAGTGTAAATTTCTTAAATCTGTCAAAAAACTGATAACTTTTAGAAAAGTCATAGATTTATAATGGGCTGGAATGATTTTTTGGTCATTGCAAACAGTTTAACTTTTATATATTTTTTTACACATAATAGAGGCAGTCAAATGTTTATTCAGCAAATACTGAAAAAATAAGGAAGATGAAGCAAAACACAAATTTTGACTCAATGAAATATTCTAGATTTTCCTTTTTACCTTTATGAACCACATATGATCTCCATGTCTTTTGAAGTTTGATAGCCATTGATTGGACAATTTGATTACGGCTGTCTTCCAATGGTTCATGAACACAATTCCTTAGAAAAACTTTAGTTCGTCCCACTTGCCATTGTAGCCCAGCTAAACCATGCTCTTCTATGATTGATCTAAAAAATGAATGATTTCAATGATGGTGAAGTAATTGAAATATTAATTTAAGAAATAATTTTTATATCAAATTACTCTCAAAACAAGGTACAGATTATCCAGTGTGTGGATTTGCCATGCATGAAAAAGAATGATTGTATTTTTATCACTCTGTTAGAATAACTATTTCTTTCTTTAATGGTGGCATATAAGCAAGCATAATCAGTGTACATATGTGCCACATGCCCTCTCAAATTCTCATTAAGTATATTCAATAAAACCTTTGAGCAATATTCAAACTTAAAACGCCCAACAAAAGAGGCCTCACTGGTAAGCAGGCAATTTAGCAGATAACATAGAGAGGATGGATACAGAAGTTAGTTCAGATACAGTTTGACAGAATGAAGTTGAAAAATTACTATCAAGGCACATTGAAAAATGTAATTTCGTAATTACATTCTTATTGTTTCAGTTGATCAAATTCAATTCATTAAGTGTTATCAAAACAAGCTTAAATATATACAAACTGGTGTTTTTAAATATCTTGCCTATTTGACATGTTAACATTCATATTCAAATAGGGAACAATCTACTTATTTGAAAGTCACTGGGAGATGGAGTGGATTGGTATCCATGATGTAGGGTTGAGGGCAGTATTCACATAAGTGGCACATAGTAAGGGTACAAAAGGTGAATTTCTTCATTAGTCTATTGCTGCATATTAAGAAGTAGGGGATCGATGGCCCAGGTACCACCCAGGAGTGATGGCTGGAGCACTCTCAACTTGATCATTTACGTATGTGTAGTGATACAGATTTTAAAAAATATTCTGCCACATCTGTTTTTGCTCGCTGAGTTCATGGAAAAGTTACCTGAATTACTCTCAAAGCATAAATGCTTTCAAATGCTGTCATAAAAATAGAGAAGAGCTCCTTCAAACAATGCATTTACCTTGCAAACCAAACATTTGATTATGTCCACTCTAAATAAGGTCCCTTCTAGTCACAAGGGGCAGGTGACTCACAAAGGGGTGCAAACGGTGCCATTTCTTGGATCATGTTCTTTAACCTTTAGCAGATAACATTCGTCATATGATGACACAAACTATCCCTTCATGGACAAACGTTGTCATATGAGGATCCAGAGTCATCAATGATTTAAACTTCATTAACTTGAGCTTAAAACAAAATTTTCTTTTCTATTTTTTTGGATAAAGTTGATAAGGCTTTCCTTTTGAATATACAGTAATCCTTCACCAACCGCGGTTTTGAGTATACACGTTTAGTGAAATGCATGCAGTTTCATCAAACGTGGCATGAGGTTTTGAGTATACGTGATTTAAGGTGCATATTTTCATTTTTTCCAAAATGGTTTTTCTTAAGTCTGAGTAACCTTGATGTATTTTAATTGAAGAATAGCTAATGTACATATGTATTTACTTCTACATGTATCAATACCTGCAACACCTGATTTCAAATTGTATGTATATTAATTTAATAATCTAATTAATAAATTTATATTAGCAAATAATCTACATTTATTAGTGTGTGAATTTGATTAAACACACCTAATAGTTATTGCATTATTATCACCTAATTGTTATTAGTTTTTTATGTCATCCAACTTGGCAGAGCCAGAGAAGAACTTGTGCTTAGTTTTCATTTTTGGTTCATCTCTGCCTACTGACCTCACATTTGATCCCTACTCTGAATTTCTTGTTGATTATGCTTATTCAGAAAGACTTTTTTTATACAAACGCTATCTATAATGATGGCATCTTCCATGTCAATGTGTCAGCATAAAGGTGCCTGGTTGAAGTAGTGGGTCATGTCAAAATTATTCATTTTGAATATGCTTGCGATGTTTTCACTTGCATTTCTCACTGTCTTCTTTATTACAATGTAACGATAACATAATAATAAAATATTCCATTTCAATATACAATGTAGTATCTCCTAATGCTCCACTCTGATAATGATGCACTCGTCAGTACCAATCGAACTGTGTTGCTCGGTGAACATTTCATGGCTTCTCTGAAGAATTTTGTTTTCTGACTTTAATTTTTCCCAAAAGTACTTTTTACTTGTTTTCTTAATGCTTTGAAGATTACAATGTTATAAATGAACATTTATTTTACCCTTTAATATGGCCTCTAAATGTTCAAAAAGTGCTACAAGTGAATGTGTAAAAAGAGCAAGAAAAGTTATGACATTGGAGGAGAAAATAAAAGGGCTTGATAGACCTGCACGTGGAGAGAGTGCAGCATCGGTGGCGCAGATTTTAGGGATGAATGAATCAACCATTAGAACAATCAAGAAGAATGATGCTACTATAAGGGCAAGTGTTGCATGTGGAACATCAAAAAGTTCTAAAGTGTCTTACATGCCCAGTTACCATAATTTAGAGAAGATGGAAAAGGCCCTTAATATTTGGATAGAAGATCAGGCCCAGAAAAATGTGCCCTTAAGCACCACAATGACTTGTGAAAAGGCCAGGTATTTACACAAGCATTTTATCAAGACTTGCAAAAAAGAAACAAGGGAGAATGCAAGTGCAAATGACATTGAATTTAAAGCCAATAAGGGCAGGTTCGAAAACTTTAAAAAGAGGTATAGTCTGCAAAACATAAAACTTGTGGGAGAATCTGCCTCAGCAGATCATGACGTCACAGCAATGTTTCCTGAAAAATTGAAAAATGTGATCCAGGAGAAGGGTTACCCACTGGAGCAGGTTTTGAATGCCGACGAATCTGTTTTGTTTTGGAAGTGGATGCCTTCTAGAACTTTTATTTCGAAGGATAAGAAAGCTGCTCCCGGATTCAAAGCAGCCAAGGACAGGTTGCCTCCTCTTTTGCAGCAACGCTTCTGGAGATTGCTTCATCAAGCAAATGCTTGTGTACAGGTCACTTAACCCCTGTGCACTGAAGGGCAAAAATAAGGACCATCTCCCTGTCTTTTGGAGGTCTAACCACAAGGCATGGGTTACTGTAACCTTCACAGACTGGTTCAACAACTGTTTTGTCCCCGAGGTTGAGCGATATTTTTCAAGAAAACAACTACAATTTAAGGCACTACTCCTCATCGACAATGCACCCAATCATCCTGAGACACTCCAATTCGCTCATCCAAACACTGAGGTTATGTTTCTTCCTCCCAACATGACATCACCTCTTCAGCCCAAGGACCAAGGTGTGATAGCAACAATGAAGAGTTATTATATTAGCTGTACTTTTACACACATCTTGGATGCCATGGACAGGGACCCAACATAAGCAGTGCCACAGTATTGGAAAAAAATACAACATCGTAGATTGCATAAGCATTATAAAAGATTTGATTGAAGAGATAAAGCCATCAACATTGAACGCCTGTTGGAGAAAAATTTGAAAGAGTGCAATGAAGGACCTAAGGGACATTCCTCCAGTTGCTGTTGAGGTGCAGTGCATTGTAGAGGTAGCGAGACATTTGGAAGGTGAGGGGTTCACTGGCATGCAGCCTAATTATGTTGAGGAGCTCCTTCAGTCCCAGGCCGAGGAGTTAACAGAAGGAGACCTTGAAGAAATTACTATTCAATCTTCCAGTAGCGACGAGAAGGAGGACGATGTTGTTGTGGAAAAACCAATTCTGACTGTCAATAACCTTAGTAAGGGAATGCTGATAGCATTTAAACTTGCTGACCATTTTATGGAAATTGATCCAATTACAGAGTGTAGCTAAAACTTTAAGCGAGGACTGGAAGAATTGTTGAGGTCCTATAAGGAGGTGCAGAGGGATTTGATAAGTAAAATGAGCCAATAATCCATTCTGAGTTTTTTTTTAGAATAAAAATATGACTCATGCTCAAGCTAACTAAGAGATCATCGTGTTAAATGAAGACTCAAACTAGGAGGATAATCTTTTTTGAGTATAAGTAAATCTTGTTCCATCAACTTGTTCTTAAATTTTTTTATTATTGTATTGTCAACCTTTTTAATAATTTTATTTCAGTATAAATGGAAAATACAGTTTACTTTGTTTTTTATTCAGGTATTTAATGCCATTTTTATTGTTCTTCCCTTAACCCCTTATTTTATATGGAACCTTGGTCTTGCCAATCGCGGTTTTGCCAACAGTGATACTTTTCAGGAACATAACCCCCATGGTTGGCGAAGAATTACTGTATATTAAACAGACCATCCTAGAAAGTGTTTTTATAAACATTTCATCATGTGAAAATGTCTGAGTTGTTCAAGTTTATCATCTCAATCTAAAATGCAGCTGGCTGTAAGGTGTTGCAAGTGGAATAAAATACATTTCTCTGTGGAAATCCAATATAATACATTGAAGCAATGATTAGGAAAGACATTTGGTGAATAACCAAGTGAAACTTTGTATATTAATTTTTTCTCCTTTCTAAAACAAATGCCAGACCTCTCTCATCCTTACTTTGACTAGGAAATGTAAACACATTGAAACTTAAATGACTTTGCCAGAGAAACTCTGCTGATTTTAAGATCTCTGTTAATTCAGGCATTTGCTGCTCTTCATCTTCCACTTCCTCTGGTTCTTTACCAAATATTCACATCAGAGGCTATTAATTTTTCCAACTCCTCATTTTCTAATTCCTCCCTGCAGGGCCGTATGAGTTCTTCAACCTCTTCCCTTTTCATATCACTAAATCACTCCCAATAGCATTTGCAAAGGTGACAATTTTTTCAACCTCTCTCTGAGTGCTGGGTAATATTTTAAATCCATTAAAAATTTCAGAGCATATCTTCTCCTAGCTAGCATTCATGGTTGACATGCCTCTCCAATAATATGAATAGCTGATAAAATTTTAAATTCAGCCTAACTGGCATGCATTTTTATTTGAAAATCTATCTATGGCATCAATGATATGTGCTTTACTTCTCCATAAATAGTAGGACTTAAATGCTGTCATGACCCATTGGTCCATTGGCTGTAAAATTCCCAAGCAGAGTAATGTATCACATTACAGTCAATCTCCCTCTCTCTTAATGTTTTAGTGGCAAGAGAATGCATGTAATGTTGTAGTAGTAGTCCTCTTTAGTAAAGCATTATGAGTAAATCTCAAAAATAATAGTTTGAAATTGCTATAAAAACCTTGACAAATTTGTACTGTGCAGTATGCAAATGTAAAATTAATCTTATGATAAAAGTTAATGTTGAGTTATTGGCAATGTTCAAGCATCCTTAATTCTATGACACAGATTAAGAATGTATGGCAATGGAAAGAAGGATTCTGATAGGAGCAGAGATTTTCAAAATATAGGGTCACTGGCAGAGGTGGACTCAAGAGGGGGCAATCACTCCTCTTGGGAAGTTTCTGGATCCGCCCCTGATTTTAACCATTAGAAAAATACGAAACACTACAAAAATCCTCAGTATTTCAAAAATAAAGACTCAAGTTACAAAATTTTCTCAATAAATTGTCTAGTGAATGATCGCACTATATGCATTTTTATCTGTAATTTAGTTTATTAAATCATATTTTTTAGATTATCTGTGTTTTTGCATTATCCCTGCACCCTTTCCCCCCAATAAGCTCAATACTGTATTTTATAAATTTTGATTTCTCAACAATAAATCTTACCTTACAGCATCTTTGTCATCCACAGGAAGTTTATGCTTCGTTAAGCATTTGTACCTTTGTACAAAGTCTTCAAAGGGCATGTGTATTGGATAACCCTCTTTTCTTATCCGAATGATTTCAAGCATACCAAGATATTTTAACTGGTCAAGGACCAATTTCTCATTGTAGTTGTTTGGTACTTTCTCCATATTAGGTTTAATACACCTCACATACCTGATGGAAAATATTTAAATATTATTTAATCTAAAATGTCAGAAAACATAATTTATTCAGTTAACCTTGCATGCAATAATTCAGATGAATATCCTTGTCTTCCATCTAGTTTTGTAAATATGTAAAAAAGTTTATATCATGATGAGGAGAAAACTTAATACCCACCATGGGTTGGTAGACTGAAGTACGTCCACAAGAGCCTGCAACTGATGTCTAAATGTATCGCTCACAGTGGGTTTCCCTTTGCTTGTGCCTCTCGACATAGTGGCACCACCAAGACTGCCCATCCTGGTCACAGTACATCCTAATAAGTCCTGAAACAAGGAAATACAACAAAAATAATTGATGGTGATTTAGTCACTCAAAATTTGTATGGTAAAGTTTTGGTTTTTATATTCTGTTATTGGCAGTAACGTCATTTGAATTAGTGAGACACGTGCTGGCTAATGTTCCAGTGAAGAATGGATTTCATAAAAGATTTGTATAGCTATTATTTTTTGTATTTTATTAAAACAGTCCATTAATAATTCATAAGTAGGGATGAGACGATCAGTTCTTTGGTTCCTCGGTTCTGCCAGTTCTCTCAAGAACCAAAATAACCAGAACCGACTGTTTATAATCTGGTTCTTTGGTTCCGGTCCTTATTTTAATAAAAAACAAGAGTGGAAAGATGCACATCATGCGTGCATACATGCAAGGCAGAGATGTACTATATTAATGGCCTAGTATAATGTCTATGAACTGAAATGCCACTGGTGATGCCAAGGAAATGTCAAATTTTTAATTCACCGGCTAATTTCATAATCAATTGTAATTATAGAACAAATTACAATTATTTAAAACTTACCTCACTCGAATAGTACCAACGTAATCTTTATGTTCACATTCACTCCTTCGTCGTAAATTACCCATTTCTTTTCACTTACAAATGCTGTGCATATGTAAAGAAAATACACGTACATTTCTTCATCCTAGATAATCCATTTCTTTTCACTTACTATCGATGTGTATACATAAGGAAAATAGACATATCTACATTCACTTATTCATCATAGACAATCCATTTCCCTTCATTTACCAAATGTTACATGCGCATGAAAGAAAATTAAATTAATTAGGTATTTACAGCAGATATTTTTACGTCGGTTGTCACAAAGGTTGTTTTTGTTGACAACAATTAAAAAATACGGGTCTTAAGTGAATTACGACTTTCTCATTTGATTTTCTTGAAATCGGCTACTCCTCCGATAAAAATGTACCAAACAAAACATATGCTATTTGGTTAGTTCTACGGAGTTCTTTAAAGACTTTTTAGTTATAAGTAATACTGTATGAAATATAAAGAAAAGATCATTATTTGTCACCTGTAAAGTGGCACTCCTGATAAGGTCACGTAAACTATTTATATAATTTTCTTAGTTTCTTTGTTCCAATGTCCTAAATGCCACATTTCATCAACATCCGCTCAGTAGTTTACGAGATGAAACATGCAGACAGCTGGGCAGACACGACCTGACCATAAGGCGTTCTTTTTACTTTCTCATATACATAGTATATTGAGAAAGTATTGTTATCATGAAAAAATTTAACTTCAAGATTTTGATGGAAATACATGTTTTAGGTGGCCCTGAGTCCATAAAAGTTGTTTTTTCCAAGCCGTCTATCTGTCGGTCTGTTTGCCAATCTAGGGCCCAAACACATACATGAAATCGAATGATATTTCGTATTTGTGCAATATATCATCTTTTGTAGACCCTTTTTTCATAAAAATGATATTGTGCAAAAATTAAGGGTAGTTTATTATTGGCAATTTTTTGAAAAATTTTATTTACTCAAAAATGGCTCCAGAGAATTTGATTAAAATCATACAAATTGTAGAGCCTGATGTCACAAATAATATGTACTATGTAAGCCATATATTTCTTGAACACTCTATATACCGTCCAGCCTTATGACGTCATGCCTCTGCTGCGATCCATTCAAACTCTTACTACAGCCTTACAGTGGAACTAAATCGAATGATATCTCATATTTAAGGATAATATCATTCATGAAAAAAATTCCGAAGAGATGGACAATATTGCGCAACAATTAAGGATACTTTATTCTTGGATATTTTGAAACAAAATTTGATTTACTCAAAAATGGCTCTAAGGATTTCCTTTAAAATGCATCCAAACATACAATCTGATGTCACAAATAATACTAACTAAGCCATATGTCCCAAAAAATTACTATATATCATCCAGTGGCATTATTTCTGTACAAGACGCTCGGCGCACGTGTCAGAGGGGAGAGTTAATTTCGGGCCAAAAAGTATAGTGAGATCAAATGTATATATGTATATGAGAAAGTTTGTGCAATGTATATTGCGCTCTTTATTTTTACTTATTGTAAAGAATGCCTAAAAAAGATTGCAGCTCAGAAGCAGACACTACTCCACCATATTTTTCCACAATGGCATTCGATTTTCGATAAATATATCGATGACGATGTAAAATATATTTTTATGCTGGATGTGTTATTAGTTTCAAATGGGATAAGTCTAACTTTCCTTTATTTCGTGAGGGAAAAGAGCTTTGTAGCACATACCAAAATCAGGACAATGAATCAGTTCAACGAACGATAGTTCTGCAAATATACCTATCAAAAAATTGAATGATGGCTTCCAAATTTTCAGTATTCAATATTTGGTTCGCGGCTGTATGATTTTATATTGTAAAAATTCAAGCAATATCTTGAGTCAAATCCATCAGTTTGAAGTGTTACTATAACTTATTAACAGAAATACCCCGCGGATAATTTTAAAATTTAATCGATTTATTGTGAACCCTAACAAAAAAGCCATGTCGGACGTTTGGAACAACTTCAGAATTGGCAGTACAAACGACAAATATGCTATATGCAGGTATTGTAAAGCTATAATTTACTGTGGTGTATCAAAAAGCACTTCTAACCTAACAGAACCAACACCAAAAACCAGGATCAGATTCATATAACTGGAACCGGGAAAAAGTGAAACCATCCCATCTAATTATGTCTTATAATGAATAAATGCAATGCAAAAAAATAATGAAAATTAGTAATGAATGGAGTAAAGAATCAATATGAAAATAAATTGGAGGTGGCTTGATTTACCTTCAACATTTTTAGTTTATACTGACAATGTGTAAATACTATATATACATATACATTAAAGTGATATTTAATTCAAAGATATATTCCTAAGTTCAAAATTTGCCTTATTCAATTTCTTTTTAAATTCATGGATAGAATCTAATAAATCAATTTAAGTGTGAATATTATTGGTATATCTTTCAATAGTTGTGATAGGTGAATTCCGAGTATAATTTTTTTGTGATATTTTGTATGGAAAGGCAATAAAAATTTATGACAATAAAAGAGAGCACGAATGATAGTCTGAGTTGGAAGTTCAGAGTAATCAATTTGGTATTTATAATCTCAAAGAGAAAGATTATTATAAAATTTGACATGTAAACAATAATTATAATAATAACAAAGAAGAAACTACAAATTTTAAGACTTGATAAAGTCTATTTTAATTATAAACCTGAATGTAATAAATATATTCTACATAGTAAATTTTTGGCACTCATATGTGTCTTAAAGGCATTATTAAATGTTTGTACATCCTCAAATCTCAACATTTTCAGGAAAATTAAAGTGATAACAGTTAAAGCAGTAATGTCATTATTGCATAGTTACATAAGGACATCTACAGCATCAAGCTAGAAAATTCACATCAGCAGTCTCTCACCTGATACATTGTTACTTCCTGTACAAATTCATTTGTTGATCGGCTCATAAAGTCAAAAAATACATCTTGCTGAACATCACGGTTCTTATCAACAAATCCCTCAACATTATATGTTACACAACCAGCATAATGTTGAATGCCAAATTCCTTTTCCCACATCCTTCTGTCTTCACCTTTGAAGTAATTTGGGTGATTCTCAAACTCAGCATGTAGATTGGTGAGATATGCAGTGTCTGAGCCCTGACAAAATATTAGCCATAAAATAAACATAAATCACAGAGCAAATTTAAAAGTAATAAATAATGATAACTGACAAGAAAAGCCTTTTCTTAGCAGGATACCAATAAAGGAAGAAAAATGAAATAAACTTTATTGATAATAAATTAAATCAATGAATTAACATGAATATATTGCTTTGATTACATTACCTTTGGCATATGGCATTGCTCAGTAAGCAGCTTAAGGATGCAACGAGGAGGTTTTTCAATTAATTCTAAGCAGCTGGAATTGTCAGTAAATTGGATGTGTGCAAATTCAATCTCTTCCTCTTCATACTATAAGAAAATGAAGTAATGAGTATTAAAACAAGTAATAATATAAAAAAGAATTTTTATAAATAACTTTTATATAGATAATGACTTTATATGCATTAATATAATGTTATTTTCAACTTAGGTTACATTATCTTATGATCTTCTGTTTTACTTTTGACTGACATGGTGGTAATGTGTGAATGCCTCTCATGCGATTCTGAAATTAGCATTGATTCTACACCTCTTAAGTGCCTAATTTGTGATTCAAGTTATCATTTAAAGTGCTTCAATATATCAGAATTTGCAGTGCTAAAGTCTAATAGCTCTATTATTTGGGTGTGTAATCAGTGCATGGAGAACATTTGCTACAAGCAAAGTCATAATCCCGATGTTGCAGTACACATTGCGTTGAAAGATCTTCAATGGCGGTTTGATATGGTAGAGGCTACTATCAAATCAAACAACATTGGGAACAGCTGTGTTAATAATATCTGTAGCTTGCCCTCGGTGGCCAGCTTAAAAATTAAGCCTAAATGGGTGCGATCTGAACGTAGCATTCCTCTCAATGCTGACAACCTCAATCCTAAACCAATAACGCGACCATCAACAAACGATACCTGCAATCATTCATTCACCAATGTTGTAGCTGGAGATGTTAATGATGTGTGTAAGGAAATCAAGGCTACTGTCAGTTCCTGCCTTGAACATGAACTAGTGAACACTTCACTGGACTAGAATGATGGATTCATGATGGTATGTCGCCGTAAACGTCAGTTACTCATAACACTGGTGCAGCAGCCACCCCGATCTGTCCTCTTAAGGCAAGAAAGAAAATGGTGTACCTCCATGTCTGGCACCTGGATCCAGCAACTACCCAGGAAGATGTTTATTCTTACTTGAAAAGCAAAGGTGTTGAATATTTGATGATAGAAAAACTTAAGGCAAAGGTTGACTATGCCTCCTTCAAAAATTTGTACTAATTCAAAATTCCTAGAAAAAATTAGTGATATAAACTTATGGCACCAGGGTGCAAAATTTAATAAATTTACGTTTCCGCAGAAACCTATTGTTAATTATGACGAAACTTCAAAAGAAGTGGCTATTGATAATGTAATTGATACTTCTGTAGCTACAGAGTCAATTGTTATTAATAGTAATGCTCCACAGGTTACAAATATCTCTACTGATAATAACAAAATGATAACTCGTACTCAATCTGTAATTGCTAGTAAACAGAAGTGACTAGGAGTCAATCTGAACATTTTTAATGTTAATATACAATGTCTAAGGAATAAAGTTGATGAATTTGAAGTGTTTATTAATTTACATAAAATAGATGTGTGTATTACAGAGCATTGGCTTCACCATGATGAATTGACAAGTGTTAAAATTAACAACTATTCGACTGTTACTGCCATTTGTAGAGAAAAAGCCAAATGTGGAGGAGTTTTAATCCTAGTAAGAAATGGTCTGAAGGCATATGATTCAAAAATTGCTCTGAGCCTTTGTTCAGAATTAAATTTTGAATGTTGTGTTGCAGACTTAGTGTTCAACAACTGTCATGTTTTCATTCTCTACATGTATAGAAGCAACAGCCCTGCCTCTGGCGAAAAGGAATCGTAATTTTAAAATAAAAATTTAATGTATTTGTTTCTGAATTTAACCAATTTTGCATAAATTTCCAAGTCAGATGACTCTCTTAGAACATATCCTTATGATCCATCATCTTTGCAAAATCAAAGATAAAACATACGATTGGAGGAGACGAATGAAAATTACCACTACAGAGGATATTCACAGGCCATCTCACAACAAACTAACACTAAACGGTACACAATTTAATAAAAGTTATGAAAATTTTGGCAAACATTATTGTGTAGCCACAGTTATACATATTCAGAATCATTCGCAACATTAATTATATTTTTTTATTATCTCAAGTAAATATAAACATATATGTAGCCTTGGAAATGCCAATCAATGAATAACAGAGAAAGAAAACATCAGTATTGATGCCAATAAACTGAAATGAAGATAATAATTTACTTTGCACATTAAATAAATAATTATGTTAATGAAGTCAGATACAGAGATTTGAATTGATGAATATTTGAAGGACTTTGAGGACATTTTCTGGGAAAGATGCATGTCTTTAATCTTTAGCTAAAAAGAGAAAAATATTTAAATTTATTTTATGAAATCATGTTTTGCATCCACTAAAAAATAAATAAATCGCTATGTCTATTTTGAGGCAATGGTAAATCCCACTCCATTAACCTTTATCTGCTGAATGTTCCATATATGTACCAGCAAATGTGACGGCAGTATGCTGAATGGTACACATGTGTACCGCTTATTTTTGAGGCCACTCACAGATGTCGTATTTGTCACAGGGGCATGCGAGTAAGAGGAAAATGAAGATGAGACCTAGTTCCTTCTTTTCCTCTTCTCCCGATGCCAAAAAAAATTTTTTAGAGGAGGGGAATGGTAAACAAACCCTTGAGAAGCTCTCTGTCTCAAGTGGTAGGCGTTAGCTGTGCTCTTTCAAAACTCAAACAGAAGCAATAAAAGATGAACCTCGTGACAATACTCATGCCTCAGTTCCCTTGGTTATTCTTCTCTTCCTTTTGTGCATTGACATTCATTCCATCTTCATCATTCTTTTCCAGATCGTGATATAGAGCAGAAGTAAGCTGACAAGTTATAAATTTTTGTAGCTTTTTGTTTATTTCTTAAGTGTTTAGAATATATTTTACATATTTATGGATATTATTTATATATCCATATTTTACTTTTTGAATATATACTTTCATAAATATTTTATATGTATATATTTTTTATGTGCTCCACGAAAGGAAAACAATCGCAGACATTATAAATGTAAGGTGTGTGATGTAGGATTGCGTGTTGATCCTTGCTTTGAGGAGTATCACACTAGCCCAACAATCTAGGATACCAGGATCACAATAGCTGTGAAATGAGTAGGAACCATGCCACCAAAAAGTGAGTAAGCGTCTTTGTTTTTATTTTTTTACATCAAGCTTATATACCGATATGATAAACCATAGCATTTATTTCCTCTACTAAGCAAAAACCTCATTCTACAATATATTTATTATAAACTGCTTTTTTATTTGAGCATTTTATCACCAATAGATCATGAGATATACAATATTTTTCAAATAAATACAAGAAAAATTTAAATACCCTTGAGAAACTCCGGCAGTGGGACCTTATAGGCGGGCATTTAAACCCGGCCTTAAAAGGTTAAGATTCCAATAGAACAGTTTAACCCTTATAATAATCTTTTGATAATTGCCTCCACAGTTCACTGGATATTCCTAGATCACTGATATATTTCGTAGGACTCACGAAGAAGTACCCTGAAGAAATATTCAAATCTTTGTATAGAAATACAAATGAACAGCTAATGAACACTGGTAAACATAAAAACAATATTTCTAAATACAATTATTGCATCAAGTATCATTGATACAAAAATATTTAATAACATAGTCTTTTAATAAGTACCTCCACAGTTCACTGAATAATATTTCATAGGACTTACAAAGGAGTATTCCGAAAAAATATTCCAATCAATTAGAATTGCCAACAAAAGTTGCTAAAATAAAATCAGTTCTCAACAGTTCACTGAATAATATTTCGTAAGACTTACAAAGGAATAAGTAATCTGAAGAAATATTAAAATCTATGAAAATTGCCAACAATATGTTGCTAAAACAAAATCAGTCCTCAGACTCACCTATGGATGGCAGATAATATGTTGCATTTACATTAATATGAAAAAGGGAATTACATCTTATTGTTGGTTTATGCATGTTTTGCATTGAAATACGTACATCTTGAATAATTTTTAAAAATTCATTCTTTTACACTTATCGTATCAGATGCTCAATTCCTTGCTCAAGCCTTGCAAAAAATATTCTACTAAGCTACAACTATAAATAGACGAGTCAATATGACGGGTATGCATGGATTAAGTATTAAATTTAAGGCACTTTCCATTCTTCCTCCTTTTCCTCTCTCCAAACCTCCTACCTCCCATTCTCCCACCCTCTCCCCCTCTCTCGAAAAATAGACTTCCTAGTCTCAATCTTGCCCTAATAAAGAACATTATCTACCTATCTCTCCTCCTCTCCCTCCTCTGCCTCCCTCCTCTGTCTCTCTCCTTCTCTGTCTCCCTCCTATTCTCTCCCTTTATCTCTCTCTTCCTCGCTATCTCTCCCTCCCTCCCTCTCTCAAGGGTTAAATTTAAGAATGGACCTTATGGTCCAAATTTCGCCTGAATAAAGACAATTATCTATCTATCTCCTTCTCAGGAAAAATAAACTTCCTAGTCTCAATCTCACCCTAATAAAGATCATTATCTATCTCTCTCTCTCTGTCCTCCTCTCCCTCCTTCTATCTCCCTCCCTTTCTCTCCTTTTATCTCTCTCTCTTCCTCACTCCTCTTTCCTTCTCTGGAAAAATAGAGTATCAATCTTGACGTAATCACGACCATTATCTATCTCTCCCTCCTTCTATCATCTCCCCTCTCTCACTACTATTCTTATGGTCATTGGTGACTGACATGCTTTACGGTCGCTCCGCAAATCCCAACTTTCACTCTCCCAAAAACAACCTGGCCAAGAAGGACTTGGAGGCGGACAACAGCGATATCCATTCGATGATTGAGATGGTGATGACATCGATTACTTCCTTTAAAGATGAACTCAACATGGTAAAGGATCAGGAGAGCTCCATAAAGAAGGAATCATTGGCATCTCTCGAGGAACGATTCGATTCCTTCCATCATAAAATACTTGGGACACTTAGATGCCCTCAACATTAGGCAGGAAGAGTTTGATGACCGACTGGATACCCTGGAGCAATATTCGAGAAAAACCTGCCTCCTGATCCACGGCATCCCCAAAAAAGATCATGAGGACAATCTCCAAGTTGCCAGCGAGTTCTTCAGAGAACGTCTATAAATGTTAAAGTCGAGCCTACAATGCTCTCCAGAGCTCTTCGCATTGGGCCTCCTAGGAGAAACTCCGAATTTCCCTGCCCTATCATTGTGCACTTCCTGTCTTATCAAGATAGGGAAAAAGTAAGGTGAAATAAACGCAAGCTGAAGGGAACAAAATTTCTTGTCACTGGGTCCCTGATGCAAAAGCGAAAAAGCCTTCTACAATCAGCTAAAGAAATCGCTGGAGCAAGATCAGTGTGGACCCAAGATGGGAAAATCATCGCCATATGCCAAAATGGGGGTCGTTTCTACATCTCCAACAGGAAAGAATTTCAGAATTTCCAGCGGGAATTTTATAAACTGTAGTTGAGGAGTGATTGCCATAACCAGTGATCTTCTGGCTGAGAGAAGACAATTTGGTGAGACCAATGGACCAAGAGTGGACAAGAGAGAAGACGACCTCCCCAACGAAGATGTCCTCAAGATAGAAGAATAATTTCCTTTGTTAAAGAGATATCCTACCGGTGCTTACTCCTTAAATCAACCTCTGCCTGTCATCCCCATTCCTGTGATGCCTAACATCCCCATTCCCGTGACTCCTGCCTTCCCCGTTCCCGTGACTCCTGCCATCCCTGTTCCCGTATCACCTGCCATCCCCGTTCCCATATCGTCTGCCATCCCCGTTCCTGTGCTGCCTACCATCCCTGTTCCCACGATGCCTGCCATCCCCGTTCTCATGTCGCCTGCCATCTCCGTTCCCGTGACTCCTGCCATCCCCGTTCCCGTATCACCTGCCATCCCCATTCCCGTGCTGCCTACCATCCCTGTTCCCGCAATGTCTGCCATCCCCGTTCCCGTGTTGCCTGCCATCCCTGTTCCCATGCCGCCTACCATCCCCATTCCTGTGACACCTGCCCTCCTTGTTCCCGTGATGTCTGCCATCCCCGATCCCGTCTCGCCTGCCATCCCCGATAGTGTCCTCCATGTCACAAGTTTTTAGTGTAATCCCCTCCCCCTAAAGCTAATTTCCAAGTGGTTCTTGTGCATAAAATTTCTCCTTTTTCGGTCTCTCTCTTAGTTTTTTGTGCTGTGTTTATTTTAATGTTTCCCACTTTTTAAGTGCTCCTTTTCCCCTGTGTAGAAGTAGCCCTTAGTGTTAGTGCAAACCCTATTTAGTGGTTTCCAGTGTTTCATGGTTCTGTGCTTTTCTCATTAAATCCGTGATTTAGTTCCACCTTTAGTGCTTCTTCATTCCCGCCAATCTAGTTTAAAGTGCAATCCCCTCACATTCCCCTTACACAATCATAGCATCCATTTCCAGTGCAGTGCTCTTTATCCGATTAGTTTCTTCGTGTTTAATTCCTACCAAGTGCTCCCCTCGATTGCTTTATTTCATCTCTGCCTCTATTTTGTTCTCTCTGTGCTGCTTTATTGTGGTGTCTCATTTATTATTTCTTAATAATTAATTGGTATTCGTTACTTAGTCACTAGCATATAGTGTAGCATTACTTCTCCTCTATGTGTGCTTTTTCCTATCTGCATTAATCACCTTATCGTAGCCCTTCTCAACCACTTCTTTACTTGAATTATCCACTGCACTTTGCTGCCTAGATTACTCAACCACACCGCAAAATGTTTGTCATTGAGCCTTTCACTGAAACTTCTCTTCAGCCTAATTCTACTCTTAAACCAAATGCACCAGCCTACCTCCCGTCACACCACAGGGTGCCATACCCAAACCCGAATGCCCCTGAATTTTTTCCACAGGTCAGTCCAACCATCCACAGACGAACTCATTATCACACTCCTCATCTTACCACCAACCGTCCGCTCCTGCCCCAAAATGGCATTCTCCTGCCCATCCCAGTTCCAATACATTGTCTTCTTGCAAAAGAACTTAAACCTTTTCCTCGATCCCGTCAACTTATCTATCTTAACGCCCAAAGCCTTGTCCCCCACCTCGATGAACTGCACTCACTACCCCCGCCCAACGATCTACAGGCTATTACCATTTCCGAGACGTGGCTGAAACCCACTATCTCGAGCTCTTCTGCAGAAATACCCGGCGATAACTTGTTTCGCAATGAGGGAAAGGAGAATGGGGAGTAGGAATCTACATCCATAAAGACTTTTCTTGCAAAGTAATCGCCACCAGCAACGCACAATACTCCAGCAGACCTGAATATCTCTTCCTTGAAGTAGTCGTCAATTAAAAAAAATTCTGTTGGGAATCGTTTATCATCCTCCAAAAATTGGCTATCTCTCTGACATTGACGAGACCATTGCCAACTTAAGACACGATTATGAACACATAATTATATCTGGTGACTCTACTGCAAATTTCGCCTCAAGCTCCTCCGATGCAGTCTTTTTTAAAAACTCTTTCACATCGCACAACCTCAGCATACTACCATTAAATCCAACAAATAATGCCAAAAACTCTTCCATTTGGATTGATATATTAGTTAATGCTAACCCAGATAAAGTTCGCACCCATGGTCAGCTACCTGCCCCGGGAATTTCATCCCATGACTTAATTTTTTTAGCCTACTCCCTAAACTCTCCAAAATTTAAGCAGAAATTCATCTCTCAACGAAATTTTAAAAACCTTGATTATGATAGTCTAACTGCCGAAGCGGCGCATCTTCCATGGCACACCATTGAATATGCTGCCGACATAGACGCAAAAGTTGAATCACTTAACACTTTTCTTTTACATTTACTCGATAAATACATGCCCATCAAAACCACACGTGTCTCTAAACCTCGCGCCCCGTGGATAACAACCAACTTAAAACTATTGGTGGCATGACATGATTCAATTTTTCGTCTCTTCAAATAAATACCCAAATACATTCAATGCCTACAAAAGTATTAGAAACAAAACCAAGAAGCAGATTAGAAATGCCAAAATAAAATTAATACATCTAATACTCCCAATGCTCACTAACATTTTCATTCACTCCTAATTACAGGGAAAATTCCCATTGCAATGGAAACGCGCATTAGTCCGCCCAATCTCTAAGAAATCTCTCTCCACAAACAATGGCTATCGGCCGATTAGCTTCCTTCTCACTTTATCAAAAGCCCTTGAGCGACTTGCGCATGAACAAGTAACAGATTTTCTCAATGTAAATCATCTACTTGACTCCCATCAATCTGGCTTTTGGAAGTCACATAGCACCACCACTGTGCTAATTAAAATCACCGATGATATAGGCAGACACATGGATGACAGAAAACTTACAGTACTAGTGTTGCTTGACTTTAGCAAAGCATTTGACTCAGTAGACAAAGACATACTCCTAGCAAAACTCCGCTGCATGTGATTCTCCTCACCTTCAATAGATTGGTTCTTCTCGTACCTTAGCGACCATCTCCAACAAGTCATCTCCAACAACTCCTCATCTTCATCGTTTAATGTTAACCAAGGCATTCTGCAGGGCTCAATTTTAGGTCCCCTATTGCTCTCCCTATTTATTAATGATTGTTCTCAATACTTAACTAACTCCAAGCATCATCTGTATGCCGATGATCTCCAAATATACTTAGACACCAAACCAAATAACTTATCTCTTTCCATTGCCAACATAAATCATGACTTGGCTCAACTTCAAGAATGGAGCTATAATAATCTTCTCAACATAAACCCCTAGAAATCTCAGGCCATTTTAATCAGTTATACAAAACTACTGGCTTCTATAAACCTTGAGGAATCAGTTCCTCTGTCTTTGAATGGCTCAGTTATTCCCTATTGCAAAATCATAAAAAATTTCGGTAATCAAATTAATGAAATGCTTACCTGGAATAATCATATAATAAAAGTCTGCACAAGTCCTTACACACTCTAAGGCAGTGGTTCCCAAAGTGGGCGGTAGGTTTACCTAGGGGGGGGGGGGGCGCAAAGAAGCAAGGGGGCGGCAGGAGGGCGTTTGAGTGTGTTGATCGCTTGTTTACCATTGTTCAGGTTAGCGCACATCATGAAAATTTGTGCATGTTTGTTAAGTAATTACACAGGGTGTGCCACAAATGGTGTACAGAACTGACAAGATTCCATTCTCAAATTATAAGTGAAAATCGCACACCCTTGTCTGAGTACAGTGGTTTCAGGAACTATTGTCCTTAGGAACAATGGCCTCTGCGGCATTTTTTTATTTCAAGCGTAAAAGATACTTTTACTTTCATTTGTATGCCACGATTCAGCATATTTAATGAAAAACAATTTCGATAAAATAACCAGAAATAGACAGAAATAATCTTCTGTGGCAATTATACAAATAAAGAGTCATGCAAATCGTAAATGTATTTCCATCTTAGAAAATGAAATGAATATTTTCGTTTTGTACATAAGTAAATAAAACGCACAAGCTCACTCACGCTTCTTATGAAATCAATTAAAGAAACTTCTTTCTACCAAGGAAACACATCACACCATACTATCCACCACAATAATTATTGAATTAAATTGTTGGAGAAGCAACTGACATTGGAGCAATTGTCGCATAATCAATTATTGCTTGACTAATTGACATAATAGTTTCCATTTGATATGCTTAATTGTGGCAGCTTAATATAAATTATGTATTTAGTTAGATGTATTATAATCACGGTAGAAAGAATCTCTCTCGAAGGATTAGTTCCATTTTGGATTTTGTTGGTAACCACATCGTAAATCTGTCTGATGGTGTTTGTATATTTTGTGAACTGAATACTGAATAATTCGAGTGAAAATACGTAAAGGTTGACTTTAAGATTATTACTACATATTAATGTCCTTTGTTTGATCTTGAAATTTGAAGTTTAACACAAGTGTTTTCTACAGATGAAGAGAACAGTGATCGATTTTTTCCTCGGATACATTTAAGAAATAACCGCTTTCTAAGTACCATATCGGTCGTGATTGGTAAGTAAATACTGATTTTACTCTGTGGAAGTTCTTTTAATTTTCGTTATTATAGATAAAGTAAATCAGGAGACTGACATCATTAACAGAAGCTGGGCTTGAAAAGTTAGGATCATGCGTAATTGATAATACTATTTGTCCTTATCTTAATAATAATAACCAGTCCAGCTGCAATTGATAAATAATTTGTATACTTTAATTACGAGAATGAGAAATGGCTAGCTGCCATAATCCCCTATTTGATGGCCGAAACATTTAAACACATTCTGTTTTAATATTTGTCCTTTTTTAATTTTACTATTTTTCATTTTCTTTCATAAATTCACCTGCTTAAGATTTGAACCCGTGTCTCTTCATTTAATACACACACATTCTTTTTATTAATATGGATAGATTTTATTTTATTCAAATTTAATCATCAAATAATTGTTCCAGAAAAAGAATGGCAGAAGCAGAAAAATCAAAGAGGAAATGTAGACAATATAGTGTGGAATATCTGAAGTATGGATTTATACCAGCAACTACAAACAAGCACCTGCTAATGTGCCTAATATACGAAAAGGTATTTTCTAATGAGGCAATGAAACCTTCCAGACTTATTGAACATTTGAGGAAGGCACATCCTGACATGGCAGACAAGAATTTTACATTTTTCAATCACTTCGTGACAAATTGCAAAAGCGGCCAACACTGTCAAGTATGTTTTGTAATGCCTCACAACAAAAAACTGATGGTTTGCATGCATCATACAATATTTCATTGTTGATTGCCATGTCTGGAAAGCCACATACAATTGGTGAAGAACTCATCTTACCAGCAGTAAGTGAGGTACTGAGTACTGTTTTACATATGTCACCACATGAAATAATTAAAAGTATTCCTCTAAGCAACAATTCAGTTCAAAGACGCATAGATGAAATGGCTGAAAATGTGGAAGATATGTTGTGTAGCATACTAAGGACTACAGAATTTGCATTACAGCTGAATGAGTCAACTTTGCCAGGCAATGAATCTTTGCTTCTAGCTTATGTGCGCTTTATAAAAGATGAAAGTTTAGCTCAAGAGTTGTTGTTTGAAAGGCCGTTATAAACAGATACTAAAGGGAAGTCAATATTTCGTGTTGTTGAGCAGTTCTTCAAAGACAAGAAAATTCTGCTTGCTAACATACTTGCTTTTGCGACGGATGGAGCTCCATCAATGACTGGTCGCTACCATGGTTGTGTTGCGTATTTGAGGAAAGTTGTACCAAATGTCTTTACCATTCACTGTGTCATTCATTGCCAACATCTGGTTGCAAAAAACCTCAGTGATTGCCTTCACAAGTCATTACACACTGTCATTACTGGTGATAATAAAATCAAAGCCCATGCTCTCAATGATAGACTATACTGGGAGTTGTGTGTTGAGAATGATGAAGATTTTCAACGTTTGTTGCTTCATACTGAAGTTCGTTGGCTATCAAAAGGCAACTGCGTAAGACGCTTTTATAACCTTTTTGACTCTGTTGTGGAGTTTTTTGAAGAGAAAGATGCTTTTCTCAGTGATAAACTTAAAGATATCAGGTATGACATGGCATATTTGTCCGAACTATTTGCAAAGTTCAATGAAATGAATTTACAGTTGCAAGGAAATGATATCAACCTTATTAAGGCCAAATCAGTAGTATCTACTTTTATTTCAAAGTTAACTATATTCAAGTGCAATATAGGCCATCGCGAGCTATACCAATTTCCCTCTCTGTCTGAGCTAGAAGAGAAAGGTGGGATACAGGATGGTGATCTGCGAGTCTTTTGTGACCATTTGGATACGCTGCATAAAGATATGTCTGAACGTTTTAAGGATCTTCTTTTGATGAAAATTCCAGATTGGATGATGAATCCATTTTCAGATATTGAGGAAGTTGGGGTATTAGAAGAAGAACTAATTGAGTTACAAAATGATATTGAGCTGAAACCGAAGTTTAAGAAATCTTATCAAGAGTTTTGGTTACAGAAGAAAATTTCTGAACACTATCCTGCACTGTGGACATTGGTTAAGAAGCTACTTATTGCATTCCCAACTTCATATTTAGTGGAACATGGTTTTAG
Organism: Tanypteryx hageni; assembly: GCA_028673005.1. Taxonomy (NCBI): domain Eukaryota; kingdom Metazoa; phylum Arthropoda; class Insecta; order Odonata; family Petaluridae; genus Tanypteryx; species Tanypteryx hageni. Next base: position 5,112,501 of record CM054114.1, read on the forward strand.
TGTGGTTATCCAACTCATCTCCAAGCAAAGAAATCGACTCCAGATTACTGAACATGGTGATTTAAGACTCCTTCTAAGCGACTTTAAACAGGACTTGGGAAACTGGCATCATGTCATCAAGCCCATCCCTCACATTAAAAGTTTACAGAAAAATAAACTTGTTACTAAATGTAGTTCTAAGACTTTTGTTAAATGACTGTCAGATTTTGAAAAGCTTGAATCACTAGTCCAGTAATTTCAATATGATGAATTAAATAAAATAAAACTTTTATTGTATTTGAAATAAATGTGTAATTAATATTTACTGTTTTGAATTATATTTTTTTATTATCTTCCTCATTGGGTCATGCAGTCTGCCACTCTGAAAAATATTTTTATAGGTTAGGATTGGGGAGCATTGGGGATGCATTTATGGAACCAAGGGGGTAGTGGCTCGAAAAAGTTTGGGAACCATTGCTCTAAGGCTTCTCACTAACATTCTTCCCTCTTCACTAAAAATACAGCTAGTGACCTCTCTAATTCTTCCTCACTTCGACTATTGTGATATTGTATAACAGGATCTTGCCATTAAGCTACAAAGTTCTCATTATGCCTGCATCAGATTCTTCTTTAATCTTAAAAAGTCTGACCATGTCTCAGAATACTTCCATCGACTCTCCTGGCTAAAACTTGAATCCAGTAGAAACCTTCACCTCCTCTCCCTATCGTATAAAGTTCTTAATAATCACATCCTTTGTTATCTTTCGTCTTAGTTCGCCGCCATTAATACAGTTCACCCATGCAATACCAGAGGATGTAATAAATTACTAACTCAACTTCATTGAACAGAAATTTACAACAAATTCTTTACTGTCACTGCTTGCAAACTCTGGAATGGCCTACCAACATTAATAGAAAACTCTCTAACTCTAGGCACTTTTAAATGCTTGTATTACAAGTATCTCTTCTCACTCTCCATGCATTGAACCACTCCCTATCTTCTCTTTCAGGTTGTCACAAGGATGCACTTATTAGGCATAAATTCATAATGTTATTTTACTTTATTATTTTGTTGATTCCACGTTCAAAAGAAAATGAAGATGATGAAAAAATAAAAAACGAGCTAGGTGGTATGTCGCCAGCAGACATTTTCCAGTTGTTTCTTGATAAAGATGTATCTGAAAAAATTATCTTTTTTTCAAAAAAGTATGCTGTTGACCACAATAGGCATGATTTTGATATTACTATGTCTGATTTAAAAAAGTTTATTGGTATTTTGATCCTTTCTGGGTATTATATACTCCCTCAACAGGATATGTATTGGTCAAAAATGAGGATAAAGGCATAAAATTAGTCCATCGTTCCATGAGTAAAAATAGATTCAGAGCCATAAAGGAAAATATTCATCTTTCAGATAATTCACTTCTTGATAACACTGACAAATTTGCAAAATTAAGACCACTCTTTAAAATTTTGAATGAAAAAGTTTTACAATTTGGTATTTTCTCTCATAACCTATCTATTGATGAGCAAATGGTTCCTTATTTTGGGCACCACTCAGCCAAAATGTTTATAAGAAATAAACCAGTCAGGTTCGGATGGTGTCTCTGTTCATCCGATCTATCTCTTCCAATTTTATCCATATGGAGGAGTAAAAGGAAATCCTGAGGGAATGCAATTTGGTTTAGGAACTATTGTTGTCTTTGAATTACTGAAAGTTATTCCTGATCCATTACAACACCAGCTGTTTTTTACAATTTTTTCTCATAATATTCCTTATTTCAAATACTGAAGAAAAAGGGGATTTTTGCAACAGGTACGATTTGGGAAAACAGCACTGGAAAATGTCCATTGGAAGATTCTAAGATCATTGGGAAAAAACCAAGAGCCTCTTTTGACAATGCATTTGATGAGGTAACGGAACTGTCTGTTACGAAATGGAATGACAATTCTGTTTTCATTGTAATGAGTAACAGAGTGCCAGTTTTCCCGTTGGGGAGTGCAAAAAGATTCAGCAGAATGGAAAGGAATGAAATCATGATAACCCAAACTCTAGTTATTGAGGAGTACAATAAACACGTGGGTGGAGTTGATCTACACGAGAATGCATACGCGATCTATAGAATAAAAATCAGAGGAAAGAAGTAGTGGTGGCCTTTATTCATTAATCTCTTGGACAGTGTCTGTTCTAATTCTGGGAATAAGATGTCACAACTAGCTTTTAGGTCTTATGTAGCTCTAACCCTTCTCAAAAGTGACACAATTCCATGCAACGAAGAACAGCTAGCATCAAGTTCAATTCCAAACCCTAAAAAAGGCAGACCATCACAACTATCTTTACTTTCAGATATAAAAAAGGATAGAGTTGGTCACCTAGTTAGGAAAATAGATTCCAGGAGAAGGTGCAGGCAATGCAAAAGCCATACTATATACATGTGTATGAAGTATACTGTACCATTGCATCCTAAATGTTTTAATAAGTTCCATAAATAATGTGGAACCACCAATACAAAGGCATAACATATATAAAAAAGATGTATGGAATATTTATGGATTGTTTCATGAATTTAAAAAAATATTTAATAAAAAATTTCTGAATTAAAACTTTTTTTTGTTTTCAGTACCAAAGACACTAGATTCAGCCTAAGGTGCAAAAACACACCATTATTTTTTTTATACAAATAAATTTTTTAGGACCTCGATTTTTTTATTTTCCCTTTTCTAGCACATATGAATAAAAATCACAAAAAGAGAAGTTTAAATTTCACATTATTTCTAACCTTGGCCATAAATGGGTTTCTAGCACATATGAATAAAAATCACAAAAAGAAAAGTTTAAATTTCACATTATTTCTAACCTTGGCCATAAATGGGTTAAGTATATTTTGTCAGTATGTCAGAAAAGACCGATTAAACTTCACATCTATCATATGCGAAGGTCTTGGGTCACCGCACTGTGACAATTTACATGATGATGATACAGTCATCAGCCTTTTGGCTGGTACGTCGCGTTCCCAGCTGTGCTTCAAACATGAAGCGATGTCCATTTTCTGTGCTCAGGGCATTGATCATTTCCTCCAGCCTTGGCTGTTAATTGCGAGGCGGGTCGTTGGTAGTATCAATGTTGGCAATGGGGAAGGACAGACAGACAGACGCCTTTATTTAGGGTGAAATTGAGACTATATAGTCCCTTCTTACATTTAACCCTTTCATCATATAAGACAATATTTACATATTAAAATAAAAAAATTACAATAAAATATATACAAATTACAAGTTAATTTTAAAACAATATTTTTTCCCACTTTGGTAATGACCCTTCTTTGATTGTAACTCAAGTGATAAAGTGGTACCTTTTCTTGAGTGCCTTGATTGTTTTTGTTCCTCCTCAAGTCCAATGTTCGAGTGATCCACTGCACCACAGCTTCAATGCATTCCAAAAGTTCCTGCAATGTCATTGTTTATATTCTCTTCTCTGATTTCATTGTCGTCGATGTTTTCTTCATCAGTCAGGTTGTCAACGTCCGGTGGTATATACACAACATCTGTTACTTCGTCTACAGAATCAAGTGTTTCTTCCAAAGTGGCCAAGATTTCTTGAACTGACAAAGCCCTTCTGCTTTCTGGATTCATCTAAAGCAACGTAAAGTTCTTGACTCATCACTCAAATACAAAATATTTAAAGTTTTTAATATATTATCTTGAGTTATACGCACTTTATTACAGTTATTGGTGATGTTCTTGATTACAGTATTTCCACAGCAAAAACAAATGTACTCTGGTATTTGGAAATAAAATCAATTGGATTCCTCCTAAAAGAAGTCTAGAAACAGTGCACGAGAATTAGTGGACAAAATGGCCGTCTTCTTCCGAAGTCGGAGTATCTCTACTCAGTTCGTAGTTTCAGCAAGAGGAACTGGACAAGAGAAACAGGCTCGCTTTGTCTCACTATGAGTCTGGGCATCTTCAGACTGTAGAGGGCAAGAGAAGAAAATGTAACATTTTGTTATACCGGGCGGCGCACGAAATGATACCTTAATTATTTTTACGATGACATTCCTCAGGGAAACCACTGCGTCAAAGACAAATAGGCTAAGGGTTCTTGAAGTTCTCTCATTGGATCAGCATAAGGCCAATACTCACCTCCCATATACTACAGAGGCGTCTTTTGTTTCATTCAACGGCAAAAAGACAAGGCAGAAAGAAGGAGAGCAATATAAGCCCGAGTGCTTTCTTATCGACGAAGAATCATTCAGCTCTTGAACACTTTTTTTCATTCTCAATAAGCATGTTATGATTAATTCCAAAAGAATAAACTAACTTGAGGAACCGGGTGTGTCCCGTCGTGCCGCATCAAACTGTCTGACCCCAGACAGCCCAAACCTCTGAATGCCAAAGGTGCGAAAATGCACAATTAAATTCAAACTAAATAATATTCCGTTTAATGGACAATTGATTAAGAACATATTATATAGAATTACAGAGGCAGTTGTGGAGTATTGCAGAATGTCTTCAAATATTTATAAAAATATTTTTTTATATAGTCAAAAAAGGTTTCCCTTCAAAGCATTCATGACCTCAAAATTGATCAACTTTGAATTATAATGTGTAATAAACTATAATTCAAATAACAATTAAAATACTTTTAAAAATCAGTTTACTATCTTAACTAAAGATAAGGCAAAGAAAAAACAGAAAACTCAAAGGCAACTTGTTGTTATTAAATAAACAAAAAATGGTGCGTTTTCGCACCTTTGGCCGAAAATGGGTTAATATATAGATTTTATGAATTCTTTTGAGGATTTACGTAAAACATGACATTTGTTAAATATATATTTTACGCTATTTTACATCATGCACAAATTGCTGGAGAAAAGACATAGCATACTGATCGCTTATTGTCAAGCTCGCGCCCGCACTTTCATATATTTCTCGGTACACCATCTTTTTGAACTTCACGAATAATTGGTTCCAGAAAACTTATGCGAAATGCAAATTCGCGAAGTGCAAGTCCTATTTTCCCATAAGACACCATGTTATTATGAGACTGTGGTTCCCAGCCAACCAAAAAAATTCACTTTTTTATCATAAATAATGCAGTTTAACAGAAAATAAAAGAAAATGTAACCGCTAATGAAAACCTAGCATTATAAAGTGAAAAAATACTTTTAATTACCTTCAAAACCCGTAATAGCAAATGAAAATCCAGCATAACAAAGTGATTACAAAACCAAATATTTGCATGTAAAAACATCAACAAAAACCTCGATCCGAGATTTCTGATATATTTCAGGGTCATTAAATATTTTGGTCAAAAACCAGCAGCCTCATACACATAGAACGAATATTTTCAATGTCATGCTGATAAAAGTTGTGAAAAACTAAACGCGCAGGATGCTTTTCCATTAGCCAATAATTTATAGTTTGGCCGCTAGATGCCGCAACTTCGACTGTTATCGAAAATAGTGCCATTGGCAGTTTGTTTTAAACTGAGCTACAAAAGAATTAAGTCGATGGTTATCATGTTTGTTTACTTTGAAAACTGTTAATAACGAGCATTATAAATATAATATAATAATAATGCCCTTTTCTAAAATGCTAAAGTTTAAAATGAACTTAGAAACAAAAAAGTAGAGGGAGTTCAGCACGCCCAGTTCAAAAAGGTGGTGTATTGTGAAAACTATTCAAGTTACTGATATTCAATCTTCTTCAAAAATATTTTAACTTTTCTAAATATTTTATTTGCTGAATGTACCACTCTAAACCTTATAGGGAAAAAGTTTCTCTCAGGTCAACCTTTTCATGTCACGACTGAAAATTTGAAATTAAATGTCACACTTCTTATTTTTTAAAAGGCACTGCATAAAATTTGAATTTACACAGCTTTAATTTATAATCATTACAAAAGCTACATAGAAAAAATTGTCCCATTTTTTTCAATAGAAGCTTAGATATGATGTTGTAAATATCAGAATGCGCAAGATACAAAAAAAATGTTTTATATTCTCAGAAGAAACACCAAATGCAGTATCTGTTTCATCTAAAGAGTCCTTTAAATTCTTATTTTTAAAGTGTTGGCTCCTCACAATCCTCAAGGCTGGCCTTTTTCCCATTTGTTGATTAAATTGCACACGGCGTCTTTCGACCACTCCACCCTGAAATTTTTCTCGTAGTTGCAGCAAAAGAAACACCAGGTAATATGGAATTCACCCAAATGACAGCTGCTCTGGCGCAAATTGTCACAAATTCAAGAACAAGGCAGAGAATGCATGAGCAGTTAAGAAAATCCCCGTTTCCCATCCTGAGTCCAACCAACTCGACGGTGGACCATGAACTCAGCACTGGGACTGGATTTTAAAAACTGAATAAACAAAATATCATGTGACAATCTGCAGAACTTGCTCTTGGGCTTGCCCCAGCACTAGAAACAATCGCCAAAAGAGGTTTCTTCCATCATTATCAAACAGAAACTGGGTGAGAAGTCTCGGAATCGAGAGAGGAAGTGTAAACATTGGACTTCGTCTGCAGAGAGTGTTTACTGATTTCAGCCCCCAGAACTTGGCCTTAGGCAAGTCCTGTGTCCTGTTCCGAGACATAGTGTAAATGTGCCTTTAGAAAATTTCCAAGTTGAATTCCTTATAATTGCCAATATACTAATAAGGAATTCTCCCACAATACTGATATCTTAAAACTATAAAAGTATTTGAACACTAATTAACACAGTTTAAAAGTACAAATAATAATAAAAGAAACACATTTCACAAGTTTAAAATAATAAAGCACTACTAGACAGAAAAAAATCACTTTTCAAAGGAATCACACTGAATGTCAATTGCAGAATCATGCTTCTATATCACTATCATTTCATACATTAAAACATAATTCATTCCAAATAAATGAATTTCAAGAACTTTTGCAATCATTAATAAAATTGTTTTGGAACGGTTCCACTGCAATTTCAACCTTTCTCTCACCAACTACACCCAATCCCCTAAGCCATGTGATGGCCACATGAAAATACAAAACTTATATGTTTCCTGATGTCAGAGCGACTTCGGCTTTTAAATGAGCCACCATATACCTCAATAGGTTCTTCTGTTCACTCTCAATTTTAACTATCAGAAAGTCATGTGCTGGCCATAGGAAATGCCAATATTGTTTCAATGTTCCACAGTGTATCATTATAAGTCTAAATCCAAAATTTGATTGGATATTATAGCCAATCAAAGAGCATTACATATGTACAGACAGGTAAACTTTGGGGGTTGAAATTTATTCCCCAAAATCCAACTACCCTCTTCCATTTGATCATATTAGATATAATGCCAAGTTTAGTGGCTCAAGCGTGTGGATTTGCATAGCTGAATAAACAAACAATTATAGTATAGATAATAACAATGTTTTTGCACAAAACATAGTATATAAGGAAATTTTATCATTATAAGTTGAATAAGTATATAAAATTTTAAAAATTATTTTCGTTGTTGATGGGTTAAATGCTAGTCATAAGCAATTTTGCCACTTACATGGATTTCATTAATAAATTGGCACAAATAACTTTTACAGAAAACTCAGCGACTTTAAACATGTGCTTCTCATCTCAAACTCAACATGAATAAGAATAAGAGAGCATAGGAAGGAATTTAGTGAATAAATGGTAACTTGCTGCCAAGAATAAAACATTGCAGAGGTCGATGAGCTCAAATTTAGCCACACTCTAAAGAGCATGCTGGACGCTAACGGGTTAAACTAATTCAAACCGAACTTGAAAATTCTAGTGTCAATTTGGTTACATGTATATACATAACATTGTGCTATACAAAAAGTTTACGGTACAAAAATGAGAAATTTTCATGATTTTAAAACAGTACTGTAATGAAAATGCGCTATATGAAAGTGTGCAAAACATTGAATAGTTTACTGTCCTATGCAATACAATACACTATTCTACACCATAGTTTCTTAGTAATTACGAATGAGTATCCTTTTCCCTAATTTCTTCTAGTGAGCATGACATCGTTGATGTCGAAATGTACATCTAGGGCTAAAAATAAGTACTGGTGTAGTTATCTGATTTTCTGTGTGTGCGTGTGTGTGTGTGTGTTTGTGCATGCGCATGAGACCCTGGTGCAGAATGACTTTTCTCGCAAACTTGTACACATAATACTTCGATCCCCAGAGAGAATTAGTTTTCCATAAACCGGGTATGTGTCTCTGTGTGTACTATCACTAGTAGTTATTCATTATTTGGTATATATGGTGTTAAAAAATTTTCATTTGAGTATCCTTTGTCAGCTCCATAAAAAAACCATTCTTGAATGTAATATTTCTCATATCAAGTATTTGTTTTGCCGACAGGGAAATATTTTTAATAGTGGACTCTCTTTTATGCTCTAACTCTATGTACCTCATGTAATTTGCAAACACTAAAGCAGAGAATCGTATGCCAAGCACGGAGATGCAACTCTGCCAATGTCGCCCATGTGAAAGGAAACAAAAATGGGCCATAAAATTTCAAATCTACTTGTCTTTAAATAACACTAATTTTACTTACAATTTCCTGTTCAAGTGCAAAGACATAATGGTTGAAAAACTTGTGAAGCTTCTCATTCGTGTAGTTAATGCAGAGTTGTTCGAATGAGTTAACGGCAAAGTTTTCAAATCCAAATATGTCGAGAACACCCAAGAATCTGGAAGAGTCTTGTCCCGGATTGGTGCAAGTGTTGATGTGGTTGACCAACCACGCAAAAGTCCTCGAATAAAGGGCTTTGGCCATCGCGTGGCGATTCTCTCTCGCCTGAAATGGAAATATGTAAATGAGAAAGCAAATTCAGTTTTAAATTAGAAGGTCAAATACTTGCACTGGGTTACCCGATATGGTGCCATGAATAAATCATGTCATTATGTATAATTATAACGAGTGAAGAAAGGTAATAGAATTCAGATAATGTTGCAATAGAAAGATATTTTGATAATGATAAAATCATCGAGTTTTTATAAAAATTATTTTAAAACGTTTTGATTAATAATGCATTTTAAACAAAGTTTCGTGAAGGAAATTTCACATTCCAATTATTCTAAAAAATATAATTTTCAAGCAGTTTTCATGACAGCTTCCCTCTAAAAATTACCCGAAGACTACTTTGGCACAACTCCAACAGCTTTTGTTCGTATGAAACATACCGGAAGCCATGTAAGTGTAAGGATACATAGATGAAACATTTACTTTGGCAGCAGTACAAAAATATAGGTTACAATAGTGAAAGGTGTATGTGTTGCAATTTAACCCTTTAACAGTTGGCTAAATATTTAGCCACCACATTTTTCTCTGAGTGCTCATATACTTTTCAGCTAAATTGAATAAGTTTGACATAGGAGTCGTTTATAATGTTTAAATAAATGCACAGAAGTCGTTTTTGACCAATCCTTTATAATCTTCATATAGTTAAAAAGAATATACCTCATGTTTTAAAGGCTGTGTTTGTTTGTATGTTTGTTCGCTAAAAACTCAAGAACGGCTTCACGTATATTCACCAAATTTTTAATACAGAATCATGCTATTAGAAAGTAATAAATGCATTATTTTTTAATCCTTTCTCTACAGAATAAAGCCTGAAAAAGTAATTTTAAATTTTAATTGCAGTTGTTAAGCCTTCAAAATAGATAAAAGAATAGCGTTATTCCCTTCCCGCTTTCTTTGTCATCATCGTAGCAACAGGTACATAACAATGCGTAAATATATATGAAAAGCAATGCAATTGTTATTAATGATAGAATATTTCCTTTTTGGTAAGTAAAATTATTATATTATATATTTATTATGCTTCTTGACGTGCGATTCAAATTTTGTGATGAAATAAGATTAATTTCCTTTTCAAGAATATGTAGAAAAGCAATGTAATCGTTATTAATGATAGAATATTACCATTTCAGTAAGTAAAATTACCCTATTATTATATTAACCATTTATTGTTTATGTACATGCAATTCAAATTTCGTGATGAAATAAGATTCATTTCCCTTACAAGAATAGGTAGAATGATATTATCATTACGTCAATAATAATGACTTGAAAATGAAATAAATTAAGTATGCATAAAAAAAAATCAAATTCATTCAAGTTTTAATTAAATTTCTATTCTTATTGTAATTTTGAAAAAGAAATTAAGAAAAATTAAGTAAATTGAATTTGCAAATTAATTAATTAATAAAAAAATTTAGTATACAAGCTTTGACTAGAAGCAGCGCTGGGTACTTCTGCTATTATATATATATATATATGATTTTTACAAAATACCATAATGAAATCAAGATTTTTAAAGCGGAACTTAAGAGCAGAGCTACCACAATTAATAAATAATCAAAATTGTTTATAACTTAAGAGAAAACTCTCCCGAGCGAAGCCGGGCATTTCAGCTAGTATATATCATTATATATCGACGACTCTTACAGAGGAGGAGGATATAACATAATAGTAGTTGGTGCTTGCATACTGCAAGCATTTCATCTCACCTTGAAAAAACATTAATTTTTCAGACATATTTCATCATTACAAATATCCCATTAATTTTAAAGATTTCACCTCCGCAGCGATTTTCGTTTTTCCCACATGTAAAAATAATAGTTTAAAACAATCCCCAAATGTTGCAATTTTAAACATTTTCCACTTTCTCCATTATGTGGTACTAATGCTACACATTTCAGCAAAATTTTAAAGTTGTAGCACTTCTAGAAGTAAAATAATATTTTTATAATTGTTTAAAATTTAAACATTTTTAACGGCCGCCGCAATATATATATGGAGAGATTGAAATGTGTATTTGTGCAAACGCACTGTTCTGTAAATAATTTGAAAATTGCAGCTTTCTAGCTCATCCCGTAGTACCTAAAAAATTATTAAACTTTAATGTTCATATGGGGTAAAAACAACCCCTAAAATTTACAATTTTGAAATTTTCGATTTTTATAGTTTGTTATGAGAAAAGTTCTATAATAATAATAATAAAATTTCAGCTTCCTAAACTTATTAGATTGGTCTACACACTGGATTCCGTTTTCCCATGCTAACTTATAGGAGATATTCCGGGGTCTCTGGAGTCGAACCCAAGAAACTGTAAGCAAAAGTGACAAGAATTCCTAATAGATATTGCGGCTTTCTAGCAACACTGAAAATTTCATCTTTCTTGCTTGCCAGCAAGTGCCCATAATTAATTTACAAAAATGGCGCAATGCTTTTCTTATGGGAAAAAACGCAACTTTCGAAATTTATGGAGTCGAACTCATGTCACTTAGGTAAGAAGTCTCATTTTATCTGAAGGTTTCTCTATCATATCTACAAAAACTAAAACTTTCAGCTCTCTAGCTCTTGCAGTTTAGGCTGGACATTAGTATCCTCCTGTTATCATTATATATCGACGACTCTTACAGAGGAGGATATAACATACTAGTAGAAGGTGCTTGCATACTGCAAGCATTTCATCTCACCTTGAAGAAACATTAATTTTTCAGACAGATATTTCATCATATTCTATTAATTCTAAAGATTTCACCTCCGCAGGAATTTTCGTATATATATATAAATATATATATAGTTGCTTTACATGCAAATACCCACAATGTCCCCTTCAATAGTTGCTACAATGTTAGGATTATTCGCGCTTTACCCTATGACACTCCTGCCCCCCTTCTCCGACACTGGGAACTAGCACATATCCATCTTCTCGACTCTTTCTCTCCGCCTGGCCTCAACCTCCGCTAACCCTATTAGCCCCCTTACAATGTCTCCTTGTTACTTTGTAACTATTCGCACTCTACCTCATCACACTCCCTCTTTATTGGCTATCCACCCCTCCTACTCCCCACCTCCTCCAATCATCAACCTTCCCACATCACCCTGTCATTCCCCGCCCAGTGTGTCGCTTTACTTTAATCTTTCGCTGAAGAAGGGCATAGACCCTATAAGCTTGCGTGTGTTTTTGAGTTCGTGTGTTTTACGTGTCTCTTCGACACCCCCAGCAGCCTGCCAGCTTGGTCCTCAACTTGGTGAGTGTCCGCTGGGCTTCCCTCAACACCTTGTTGCCACCCTCATCACTACCTTTTCTTTTCCTTTAGTTAATAAATATATATATATATATATATATATATATATAAGAAAAAAATTTAGAACCTCCAACTTATCTGTAAGTGCCTAAACATTAGTATCCTCCTGTTATATGTTATATCCTCCTCTGTAAGAGTCGTCGATATATAATGACTAGTATAAGGTGCTTGCATACTGCAAGCATTTCATCTCACCTTGAAAAAACATTAATTTTTCAGACAGACATTTCATCATTACAAATGTTCTTTTAATTCTAAAAATTTCACCTCCGCAGCGATTTCCGTTTTTCCCACATGTAAAAATAATAGTTTAAAACCATCCCCAAATGTTGCAATTTTAAAATTTTACACTTTCTACATTATGGGGTACTAATGCTACACATTTTAGCCAAATTTTAAAGTTGTAGCACTTCTAGAAGTAAAATAATATTTTTCTAATTGTTTAAATTTAAATAATTTTTAACGGCCGCCTCATTTAATACATGGTAAAATTGAAATGTTTATTTACGCAAATTCACTACTCTGTAAATAATTTGAAAATTTCAGCTTCCTAGGTTATCCCGTAGTACAAAAACAGTTATCTATTTTTTTAAACTTTAAGAATTTTTAACTGGCAAACAAATTAAAATATCAAAATTTGTATAATCCCTATTTCGTTTTTTTAAGAATTCTACTTATAAAGAAAATTTCAACTCCTTAGCACATGCGGAAATACATAAACCTTGAAAATTTGTTTAAACAATTGCGATTTTTTAGCGGCCGCATTGTTGCACTTTTACATGATTTTCGTTTTTTCTAGTCGGTTTTGCACAAACTCCTACCTAAGAAAAAAATTTCGAATCTCCAGCACATCTGGAAGTGCCTAAACATTAGTATCCTCCTGTTATATGTATGTTATATCCTCCTCCTCTGTAAGAGTCGTCGATATATAATGATGATAGGAGGATACTAATGTTTAGGCACTTCCAGATGTGCTGTAGATTCGAATTTTTTTTCTTAGGTAGGAGTTTGTGCAAAACCGACTAGAAAAAACGAAAATCATGAAAAAGTGCAACAATGCGGCCGCTAAAAATTCGCAATTGTTTAAACAAATTTTCAGGGTTTAGGCATTTCCGAATGTGCTACGGAGCTGAAATTTTTTTTACAAGTAGAATTCTTAGAAAAACGAAATAGGGATTATACAAATTTTGATATTTTAATTTGTTTGGCAGTTAAAAATTCATAAAGTTTAAACAAATCGATAACTGTTTAGGTACTATGGGATGAGCTAGGAAGCAGAAATTTTAAAATTATTTACAGAGTAGTAAATTTGCACAAATTTACATTTCAATTTTACCATATATGAATTGCGGCGGCCGTTAAAAATTATTTAAATTTAAACAATTAGAAAAATATTATTTTACTTATAGAAGTGCTACAACTTTAAAATTTGGCTAAAATGTGTTGCATTAGTACCTTATAATGAAGAAAGTGTAAAATTTTTAAAATTGCAACATTTGGGGATTGTTTTAAACTATTATTTTTACATTTGGGGAAAACGAAAATCGCTGCGGAGGTGAAATATTTAGAATTGAAAGAATATTTGTAATGATGAAATGTCTGTCTGAAAAATGAATGTTTTTGCAAGGTGATATGAAATGCTTGCAGTATGCAAGCACTAACTACTAGTATGTTATATCCTCCTATGTAAGAAACGTCGATATATAATGATAACATATAACAGGAGGATACTAATGTTTAGGCACTTCCAGATAAGCTGGAGATTCGAAATTTTTTTCATAGGTAGAACTTTGTGCAAAACCAACTAGAAAAAACGAAAATCTTGCAAAAGTGCAAGAATGCGGCCACTAAAAATTCGCAATTGTTTAAACAAATTTTCGAGGATTATGTATTTCTGCATGTGCTACGGAGTTGAATTTTTTTTTTATAAGTAGAATTCTTAAAAAAACGAAATAGGGATTATACAAATTTTGATATTTTAATTTGTTTGGCAGTTAAAAATTCTTAAAGTTTAAACAAATAGATAGCTGTTTAGGTACTATGGGATGAGCTAGGAAGCTGAAATTTTCAAATTATTCACAGTATAGTAAATTTATTTTATTACCAATAACAAAATTAGTTATAAATATGCAACAATTGTAGTTATACACAACTTAAAGCAAACAAGTTTCCATAATTAAATATTTTGAATAATGGGGCATATAATACACAAGATCCAAAATTTTATATGACTATATGACTAAAAGTGGCTGGTTATTTTAAAATACATAAACGAATCCAAAAAAATTTTTTGTGTCATTACGTTTGCTTTTTAAAAAATATTAAGCTTTCGCTATACTTTCTCAACTGTTTTTAAATATTGTTAACCGATTTTAAATTATAAGAAAATCTTTCGCCGCCCACCTCAAACCCTTTTCCAACCCTCAGTGGGCCGTGAATCTCAGTTGAGAAGCACTGGAATGTTGAATAGTATGTAAGTAGATATTCAGTTATTCTAGTAGTACAAAAATATGTATATAGATGAATGACAAAGTTTTAATTTTTAAATGCCCGCTGTTTTGTGATAATTTTACCATAAGTAACATCATGAAAGCTTTCAAGTATTCAAACTAAATGATCCGAGAACATCCAGCAATTATTTAGAGAAACATATAATGGGACGTGTGACAATGGGCACAGACCTCTTGGAGTTTGAGCGGAATCTCGGTTATATTTCCGCGTACGTTGATCTGTCTGAGAAGGGCCACATGGTTGAGGTCATCCAGCAAGATGCCCAGGAGGCCAGCCACAGTCTCCAAAACATCTTTGTCTTCGGACGACAACTCGCAACGTTCCCCATCTATGTCCTAAATCGTAAAATGGATAAAAATTGCTCACATCAGGTTCGAAAAAATCATCAGTTTGATTTTAAACAGCAAATCATCAAAATGACGAAATTAGAACTGCTCTATTGAATCAACATGGTGGAACCAAGAGGAATTTAGGGAAATTTAAACCTATTCACAACTGTGGACACTCCACTCTTTTCTCACCGATAAAATGAAATTGAAGTTTAATACCCAAAATAGTAAAAATGATGAAAATATTGGGCATTCTTAAGTGCAATTGAGTAATTTGCGGCCATATATGTCTTCCTCTTCACCTACTTCAAACTGAAGATTCCCCAGCCACAAGATGGCCGAGAGGACGCTGAATATGCCGTCGCTCATCTCACTTGGAACTTGGAGAATGTTGAAAGCGAGTCGAAGGCTGTCGAATTTCCTTGCATCGTTCACTCCATCCATCTTGATGCAACCAGACTGATTGAGGTAGTTGTAGAATTCGGGTGGTCTAAGCTGGTACTGAACAGCCAAATCCTTGTTGGTCTGAAAATGAAAACCAAAGGATTACAAAGATCTGACTCAAATTAGAATGAAATTCCATCGATACCGTATTTACTCGCATATAAGCTGCACCTTTCCCCATAATTTTCATCACCTAAACGAGAAAGCGGCTTACATGCGAGGAAACAAAATCGGAAAAACCAAAAATGTGCGATAATCGTTAGCATTCTCCAGAACTTGGGGTCACAACCCAGTAATGGGTTGCGAGGCTCAGGAGGAAAATCTAAGCACTCAACTCATAACCAGCTGAAATGTGTCAAAAACGAGAGAAAACTTTATGCTCTCATTATACAAATGCCGATCTTATAGTATGAATCGCTTTTTTATCACGAAATAATGAAAACTGAATTCAGAACATGTGTTTCAAGGACGTAGCTAGTCACCTAACTGTGGGGGTGCCAACATAAAAGTCAAAAATATTTGGAGGGCACACAAAAATATGAAAAGTTTAATACAACTATTAGGCTAGACCTGTATTTTTCTACCAATCCTTTGCTTATATTATCAGTAAACTTTTTTCCTACCTCTTTAGTTTATAAAACTGATGTTTATTAACTGCTTGCTTTTATTCATAAAAATTATGTTAATTTTTAGTGACAATTTTAAATACATTTTTTTGTATCATTTTAAGAATGATATTTTCCATACAATGGGTTGTGTTCTGATGTTTTAATTAAAATTACGTTTCTTATTTTGCAAATTAGAACAATATTTTTTTAAATGTTTAAAAACATTCCCATTTCTATTATAAATTAGTACAGTATTTCAGACATTTTTTATAACAATTATAATAACACATGTAATGAAAATAGGCAACCAATTATCTTAATAAATTATAACTATAATATAAAATCTATATTTAATTGTCTGTATACTATAAATATGTAAATTAAAACAGTGTAATATTTTTATTTTAGTAGCTGAACCCGTCTACCTCCAGGTTTTGTGAAAATATTTCTAAAATTGAGTCTAAATCAATCGATTTAGTAATTTCCATTTCAATGTGCAGTACAGCTAAATGCGATAGACGTTCATTGGCAATTTTATTTCTAATAAAAGTTTTAATTCTCCTCAAACTTGAAAACGATCTCTCGCACACTGCAGTTGATACTGGTAACGTTACAGCTATTGTACATAATTTATGAAATTCGTAAAAAGCTACTTTGAACTTGCTTATCATTCCTAATAATTGAAACATGCGTAATTTTAGTTTTATTTTCAGACTCATACCTTTTAATGGTTTGTGCCAAATTTGTAATTCATCCTTCAAATTCTCAATATCAATTCCATAATTTAAAGCAAAAGGTTTTATTTGTTCGATATTTAGAAAGTTTTCATACAGCGGATTTAAGCTACGTATACCTTCTAAAATTTTTCTGTTGCTAGTAAATCTTGCATTTAATTCTGCTATTATTCTATCCAGAACAGGTATATAAATTTGAGTACGAATTTGATCTTTCGTATTGATATTACGTTGAAAATTACTTTCCTCTGTAATAAGATAATTAGCATATTTAGTTGGAAATTTAGAAATCCTGTTTGAATTTTCATTATTTGGAATATTAATGTTATTATTTGTTGCAATTGTCACTGATTCTTAGTAAATATTATCAAAATTAAAATTTGAAATTGTAAAGTTTTCATCTGATCGCACATCCAAAAAAATGTCTCTATATTTCAGTAAACATGCAAAAATTAAATACAAATTGAAAATCAATTCCATTAAGCAAACGGCTGGCTTCTATTCTCTGTTCACCTGCTTCATTTGCAATAATATTTAATAAAACTAATACGGCCTCGAAAGTATTTTTCAAAGCTGAACATACAGATACCTGGGCTGTGCACCGGGCATAACAAATTCGTTTTAGTTCTCCTAATTTGCTATTTGGGTACATATCTTTCTGTAGTTTTATAAACCGGGAATGAATAGCTTACCCAGAAAAAAAATGTACAATTCTTCCAATGTAAAGAAAAAGGAGTCTACATGTTTTACCTGTTTGCAAATATGGACGATTACAAGGTTCAGTCGGTGATTGAAACAGTGAACATACATACAGTGAGGTACTTGATCCATTATTACACAAGGTGCGGTGACACTTTTTTCACATAATTGGGATGGTTACTAACAACAATATATAGTTAGTAAACTAACTTTCATATTCATGTTGAAGTTTCACTAAATTATTGATAAAAATAAAAAAAATCGAATGGTACAGTAAGCTTTAATATATACGGCACGCTATAGGTATTAACTGCAGCTACTCTTTAAACGAATGTCTTGCGATACAATATTAACTGAAATTATGTAGATGATAAATATATTGGAGTTTCATTTGATGATCGTAGGTCTAATATTTAATCTTGAGTTTAGTCCATTTTAAGTTAGTACACAACTTTAGTAAATCTGGAATAGATTATAATTTCTTGATTCTACGCTTTGCTTACGTTTTACACTTACTAAAACATTGTAGTCTAATTGTAAGTTGGTAGATATACTTCAATTCCATTTAATTTAGTAGTTTAGTAGTTAGTCTTTGCTGAACTATAGCGGTGACAATTATGGGGATTTAGGAGTCCACCATCACTGTAAGGGCCGTTTTTTTAGTTGGAGAGAATCATTTAGAGATTTATTGGTGCGACTAACCCTCAAGATCTCAGTTAAAAGTGAACAAGGATGCATATGGAGTATACTCTTTGCTAAATGGTAGGCCCCTGTTAGCCCATCGCGACCATTTTCAAGAACAGAGTGGAGACCAAGAGAGAAACGTCTCAGCATGCGTGCAGAGGACGTTTTGGTTTTCCTGTTTACCCTCATCCATTTCCGCATATGTTCATCAAAAGTATTGAAATACCAGGTCGGGTTCTTGCTTGCATAACGATTAGTAAAGGGTTTTCAGTAATAAATAAAAAATACCAAATGGAAGCCGGAAAACCGTCCTTAAGATCTCTGTGTCTTTTGTAACTAATCGTGCAATCCATTGATTGCATTCAAAGTAGATTAAAGGGGGGGCGATGAGATTTTTGGGGGGGCCCCGGCCCCCCCCCCTTGGCTACGTCCCTGATGTGTTTCTCCTTGTGCCATCCCTACCAATGGGTCACGAGACAAAATATTTGCAAAATACTGCTCCAGGATATCGCAAAAGAGCTGGTTGATTCAATGCCCTGTATGTAACATATAAAAACGTAACATATAGAAATGTCATTATTATAGATGACGGAGTAACAAAGTCAGTTTTTGCAGACGATCGCTATGGTAGCGCCAGGGGCCAGTGAGAAAGATGCTCTAGTTTGTCTGATATCAAGGCATCGTCGAAGCTATGTCTCATATTCCGATAATTCTATTGTAAGAAAGTTCAGTAATGTAATTTTCAGTTTGGAGTCATGACAATTTTTCGTCCCTTTCTAGGTGAGGTTTAGTCCCAGTTGCTCGAATTCGAATGCTCGAATCCCACTTGCCATAAAACCCAGTTGCCATTAATCCCACTTGCAATAGTCCCAAATACTTGAGTAGCAAATGCTCGAATTTCCAGTTGCCAGAATCCCATTTCCCATAGTAAAAACTGGGGTGGGGAAAAGAGGGATATTTATGAATAGGAAGCAAAACGGAGAAAGGAGTGAGAGGAATTTACGGATATGTAGCAAAAAGGAGATTGGAAGGAGAAGGGGAAAGGAGGGGAGAGCATAGGGCACGATGAGGGAAATTAATCGATAGTGGTATCAATCGACAGAGAATTTTATAACTATTACGAATACGCAGCGTAAAAACAAAAAGGGGGGGGATGGAAAAGGGGGGAGGGCATAAGGTACACCAAGTAAACACAGTCGACATTGGTCTCAATTGACAAAGAATTTTATAATGATTACGAATACGCAGAGTAAAAAGGAAAATAAAGTTGAGGGAAGGAAAAGGGGAGAGGGCTTAAGGTATGCAAAGGAAACAGTCCACATTGGTGCGCAGCTTAAAAACGAAAATAATGTGGGGGAGGGAAAAGGGGGGAGGGTGTAAGGTAGGCCAAGGAAACAGTCAACATTGGTCTCAATTGACAAAGAATTTTATAATGATTACGAATACGCAGAGTAAAAACAAAAATAAAGTTGGGGGAGGGAAAGGGGGGAGGGACATAAGGTACGCCAAGGAAACACAGTCGACATTAGTATCAAATGACATAGAATTTTATAACGGTAACGAATACTCTGCGTAAAAACGAAAATAAAGGGGGTGAGGGAAATGGGGGGAGGGCATAAGGCGCACCAAGGAAACACGGTCGACATTGGTATCAATCGACAGAGAGCTTTATAACGATTACGAATATGAAGCGTCAAAACCAAAATAAACGGGAGAACTAGGAGGGAGGGAATAGGGGGAGAGCGTAAGGTACGCCAAGGAAACAATCCTGCACTTTAACTGTTCTGGGCTCATGTAGGCGATTTACAGATGGATATTAACAATTAGAAAAGAAACTTGTAAATTCCCCGGTTGCCATCAAAAAGATAAACAGGTCAAGAGTATGCCTCATGCCAAAAGATCATTACAATTCATGGAAGGACCTAAATGATATAAGGCTAAGTATAAGATTTTTAGTATAGAAATATGATGTATTACTGAAAACACTGCATAGTTACAATAAAAACGTTGATGAACTGATCCTTACTACAGTACAACTAAGAGATGAACTAGGAAAAACATTACACTATTATCAATTTAGAAAACAAGGGGATAGATTAGATCGAGATTACTTAGACAAAACATTAGATATTGTGTGCATAGGCAAGGATCTGAAAGAAAGAAATATTATTGGTATAGTTAATAATATTGTTAATTAGTTAGAAATAGAAAGTTTTAGCAAAAATGATATTGATGACGTCTATGTATTTAAAAATCGCCAAGCAGATAACAAAAGTAAAATAATGGTAAGTTTCTTTTCAAAGAAAATAAAAGATATTTGCCGCAATAACCGAAAACCATTAACAGATGACGATATTTTGAGCAATAATAATAATAGCAGAGTTTACGTAAATGAGGCCTTAACCAAATATTATGGAGAACTGTTCTGGAAAACCAGGGAACTATGTAAACATGCCAGATATAACTTCGTTTGGATAAAATATTGTTTCACTTATGTTATTAAGGATGAAAATGAAAGACTACTTAAAATCAATACTGAAGATCTAAACAAAATCTATACCAGCGTATAATTATTCCTGACTAATCTTCAACTACATTTACAATGGAATATTTGGAAGCAATTGCAACATAAAATTAACTATAATATACATGAATCTATAATTAATGATAATAGTATACCCTTAATAATGACTTTTCTTTGTTTCTTCCAAACGTTGTGTCCATTAAGGAGAATTGGGAATAATTTCAATCATTTGCTACCACCTATCATGGAAAATAAATATAGCTTTGATTGTTCTGACAGAAGTCAATATTATGATGAATGAACAGGATATATAGCATATGGAAGGATATGTCAGGTATACAAAAGGGTGAATAAATAATAGTGGTGGTGGGGTCATTTTTTATGTTAGATATGATTTCACCTTCATTGAAAATGACATAGGCACTGTTAACTTTGAATCTAAGATACATTTGTTGATGAAGGCTAATTGGAGATTATTTCTTTTAGGAGTTTATAGACCCCCAACGTCAGTAAAATATTATGTATTAACCCTTCCCATGTCGCTAAAATATACAGATTATAAATTCCTGTTCATTTTTTTCAGATATAATTTTTAAAAAATGGGTATTTATTTAAAAGCCAAATCAGTCAACTACATATTCATATATATGAAAACTGCACTTATAACATAAATATCATAGATATGAGGTAGTTATTACTCTCCAAGTATGATGTTGTTTAGCAGTGATTTTTCAAAAACTGGTGGTGCATCTCTGAATACTGTCTCTAACTAACACTATTAAATATATACACTATTAACAGTTAATTGAATAATTACATCTGTTTGCACTCCGCTACACTTCAAATATTTTTCTTTGTGTGATAGTCCTCAATGCAATTGGAAAATAGCATGAGAAAATCATTTAAAGAAAAAACATCGCCAAAAAATTGCATTTGCTTGATCCATTCTGTACTGAAATATTCTTGTATTTCAGTCTTTGGATTTAGGCCCATGTTTATAATTACGCCAAGGAAAGCCTCGATATCACAAGATTCACTACTCTTCCAATTAGCGAGACGTGATGTAGGCGAATTCTGCTTGGCCAATTTTCTGTTTTTGCCGTAGAGATTGGTTTCATCGCGTATTAGACTGATCATTTCATCTCCAAAAAAAGTCGGAAATATTGTATAGGTTCGCTGTGAATATTAAAATCACTTGGAAGAATTACTCCCGGTGTAACCTCACTAAAATTAGGTTGAAAACTTGGACCAGGGTCATTAGAAACAATGTCCAACCAACCTGTCGTAAGTCTTGGCATAGGTTCACCATTTAACACGATTTCCTCCTCATCTTCGTCTAATTCCCTTTCACTATTCATCAGACTATCTGATTCATCACTAAAACTATGGAAATATTCTTCATCATCACTTATTTCAGCTAATAATTGGACCAAATCCGATACCGATACTTCAAAGTCCGCCACGACGGATGTTTACGTTCTCAAAAAGGAAATTCAAGTTCGAAAAATGTAAATTGTATGGGTTATTTTGACTTACTCGGTGCTTTGACGTCACTACCAGGCTACCAGTATTCTCTTTCGAAAGCGACCATCTCCTGCCATCTAGTATCACTTACGGAAGGTAGAATAAAAGCTATGTTCGTGAATGGCAGAATGCGGAATATATCGTATTCGACACGGGAAGGGTTAATGACCTATATATGATTATATGTAACTCAAAAGAAAAGGAAATTGTGATATGAATTTAAATATAAAGGCAAAAGATGCAAACAATACTAAATACAGAGATATGCTTCCTACCATGGATTTGCAGAAATAATTAAAGAATACACCAGAGAAGAAATATATCTCACACAATTACCTCATGCATTGACCATATCTACTACAAAGGACCAATTTCTACTTCTGAAGCACTAATAATAGACTCTAAAATACCTGACCATAAAACCATAAGCTTGAATCTAAAATATTGTGACAGATATGTAACTAACCAAATAAAGGAAAAATAGTTTAACTTGACAATTTCAAAGTCAAAGCCATAATTGAATTGTTTAATTGGCAATATCTCTTAAAAGAAATGATACTAACAAATGTAAAGAAGAAGCTTAACAAAATATATGCATTGCCATCTAAAGAATCTTCTAATCTCAAACTAAAAAAGATTGAATGACAGAAAAACTAATTGAAAGAATAAACAATAAGATAAAAATTACAGATAGTGAAAAAACAAACTGACTAATGTGACATATAAAGATCAATTAGGAATAGAGCCCAATAAGAACTTTAAAAAATCTAAAAATAATTATTATAAGTCCAGATTCTCTTATATTAAAGATATAAAAAATTATGCCATGAAATTAACAAAATAACTGTAAATTCAAATCTAAAAATTAATATAACTTAATATCTGTTATCTGCTCAGCGATTTTTAACTACATAGACATCATCAATATCATTTTTGCTAAAACTTTCTATTTTTAACTTATTAACAATATTATTAATTATACCAATAATATATACCTAGTTCATCTCTTAGTTGTACTATAGTAAGGATCAGATCATCAACCTTTTTTATTGTAACTATGCAGTGTTTTCAGTAATACATCATATTTCTATACTAAAAAGCTTATACTTAGCCTTATATCATTTAGGTCCTTCCATGAATTGTAATGATCTTTTGGCATGAGGCATACTCTTGACCTGTTTATCTTTTTGATGGCAACCGGGGAATTTACAAGTTTCTTTTCTAATTGTTAATATCCATCTGTAAATCACCTACATGAGCCCAGAACAGTTAAAGTGCAGGATTGTTTCCTTGGCGTACCTTACGCTCTCCCCCTATTCCCTCCCTCCTAGT
Source organism: Tanypteryx hageni (assembly GCA_028673005.1). NCBI lineage: Eukaryota > Metazoa > Arthropoda > Insecta > Odonata > Petaluridae > Tanypteryx > Tanypteryx hageni. Next base: position 5,135,968 of record CM054114.1, read on the forward strand.
TCTCCCGTTTATTTTGGTTTTGACGCTTCACATTCGTAATCGTTATAAAGCTCTCTGTCAATTGATACCAATGTCGACCGTGTTTCCTTGGTGCGCCTTATGCCCTCCCCCCATTTCCCTCACCCCCTTTATTTTCGTTTTTACGCTGAGTATTGGTAATCGTCATAAAATTCTATGTCATTTGATACCAATGTCAACTGTGTTTCCTTGGCGTACATTATGCCCTCCCACCTTTTCCCTCCCCCACTTTATTTTCGTTTTTACTCTGCGTATTCGTAATCGTTATAAAATCCTCTGTTGCTTGATACCAATGTCGACTGTGTTTCCTTGGCGTACCTTATGCCTCCCCCTTTCTCCTTCCCCACTTAATTTTCGTTTTTACACTGCATATTCGTAATCGTTATAAAATTCTTCATGTGCCACGGTGAGATACGAACAGCGGGTACAGCTTTCTGAAGCCTGACGGCACGTGGCAACTATATATAGTATATATATATTTTAACTAAAGGAAAAGAAAAGGTAGTGATGAGGGTGGCAACAAGGTGTTGAGGGAAGCCCAGCGGACACTTACCAAGTTGAGGACCAAGCTGGCAGGCTGCTGGGGGCGTCGAAGAGACACGTGAAACACACGAACACAAAAAGACAAAAAATACTATATATACATATATATATATCATCATCATCATAGGTAGTCTGTCCGTAGACAGGTCCGTGATTATTCATGGTTAAACCTGGTTCTCCATATACTCCTATTTTCCGCTGTCCTCTTTATATCTTGATAACTCTCTTTCCCTTTCAGATCGTCTATCAGCTGAAACCTTTTCCTACCTCTTTCCCTTTTCCCATCTAGTTTTCCTTCTAACACGTCTTTAATCATACTCTCTCTCCTCAGGTAATGTCCAACCCAGTTAGCCTTCCTCTTTCTGATAGTCTGTGTAATCATTCGCTTCTCTCCTATTCTTCGTAGCACTTCATCGTTTTTCATCCTATCTGTCCATTTTATCTTCAGCATTCTCCTCCAAGTCCACATTTCAAAGCTTTCCAAGTATTTGATGTCATTTTTCCTTAGCGTCCATGTTTCTGCCCCATACAATGCTATACTCCATACGTAGCATTTTATCAACTTCTTGCGGATATCTTCCCTTATATTCCCTGTAAGTAGTTGTTTCTTTCTCCTGAAAGCCGCTTTTGCTTTTCCTATTCTAGTTTTGATCTCATCCGTACATTTTGCCTCTCGTGTTATGATGCTTCCAAGGTATTTATATTCTGAAACTTGTTCTAATGGCTTTCCCCCAATAGTTATGTTCAGATTCTCTTCTTTACCCGATATTCGAATGACCTTGGATTTTTCTGTATTTATTTCCATACCATATTTTCTACCTGTTATCACTAGTCTATTTATCATTTTTTGTAGCTCCTCTTCCTTTCTTGCTAGAAGTACTTGATCATCTGCGTATTTTACTGTTCTTATAATCCTTCCTCCAATTTTGAAATCCCCTGTGCCTTCTAAAGCTTCTTGCATTAGACTTTCTCCATATATATTGAATAGGGTTGGCGATAGGCAGCATCCTTGTCTTACTCCTCTACCGATATTTATTCCGCAGGTGTCCACATTCTCAAACCTGACCTTTACAACTTGATTCTCATATAGATTCCTAATCAGTCTCCTGTCTTTCCAGTCTACACCTATATCCTTTAATATCTTCATCAACTTTACCCAATTTACTCTATCAAAGGCCTTCTGCCAGTCTACGAAACATGCGCAGATATCTTGACTGTATTCTATTGCCCTTTCTGATATGATTCTAACTACTCCTATAGCATCTCTAGTTCCTCGTCCTTTTCTGAAACCGAATTGATCTTCCCCTATTATATCTTCTGCCTTTTTCTCCAGCCTTTTATTAAGAATCCTCGTGATGATCTTCGATGTGTGTGACAGAAGGCTTATAGTTCTGTAATCTTTACACTGCATTGCCTTTGGCTTCTTCTTTAGAGGGATCATTGTTACTTCTAGGAAATCCTGAGGCCACTCTCCCGTGTCGTAAATCTTATTAATTAATTTCGTGATCGCTTTTAGTCCTTCTGATCCTATGACTTTAAGTATCTCAGCCGGTATTCCATCGCTGCCCGTGGCTTTCCCCTTCTTAAGTTCCACTATCGCTTTTTCTACTTCGCTCTCCATAATACTTGGTCCTAAGTTATCTTCTTCAATGTTTTCCTCATTTTCCAGTTCTATTTTTGCCGCTCCTGTCTGTTTGCTGTATAATTCCTTAATGTATTCTTCCCATACCTGTGCTACATCCTTTGTTTCTGAGACTATCTTCCCATCCGTATTCATAATTCCTTTACCACAAATTCCATTAGACTTCTTATCTTCTAATTCCAGTGCCCTAGCGTACATCATATCGTACCGTCCTAATTTCTCCATTTGTTCTATTTCATCACATTTTCCTTTTAGCCAATTTTCTCTAGCTTTATCTGTTACCCTTCTCAACTCATTGTTTATACGCCTATAGTTGGCTCTACCTTTTTCACTGTTAACGTTTTTCCATTTTCGTCTCTCATCCATTTTCTCCAGCATTTCCTTCGTGATCCATGGTTTTCTGATTTTCTTCTCTTGTTTTCCAATCTCTTTATCCAAGGTATCCTTGATACTGGTTTTAATTTCATCCCATTCTATATCGACGGTCTTCGGTTTGTTTTCCAACTTTCTTAGGTTATCTTCCAACTTCATGCTGACTACATCCTGCCTTTCTTTCAGTTTTTGTAGGTCCCAGGTCTGTCTTTCTCTTCTCGTTTTTCTTATTTGTTTGAGCTTTGTACTCACGTCAAGTATTAGAAGGCTGTGATCTGAATCAATGTCTGCTCCTTGCAATGCCTTGGCGTTCTTTATGCTGTTCCTAAATCTTTGTTTTACAAGGATGTAATCTATTTGGCATCTCATTCTATCTCCTGGGCTTTCCCATGTGTATAACCTTCGTTTATGGTTTTTGAACCATGTATTAGTCACTATAAGGTCATTATTGATGCAGAATTCTACGAGTTTCTCCCCTCCTCGATTTCTCCCCAAGTCCGTATTGACCGACAACATTTTCTTCCTGTCCTTCTCCGACTATGCTCTTCCAATCTCCCATTATTATGCAGTTTACCTTTCCTATTATCTCTTCTTTGTAAATTTCGTTAATTTTCTCATAAATCTCATCGATTTCTTCATCTTAATGAGCTGACGTTGGCATATATACCTGGATTATCAGCATGTCCACTGGGACTGCTTTTAGCTTTATTGCCATCAGTCTATCGTTCGTTGCTATTATCTTTGTCACGCTTTTCATCATATCTTTCCTAAGTACCAGAGCTACTCCCCTTTACCCACTATTTCCTCCAGAATAAACTACCGTGAATTCTTCCGAGTCGAACTGTCCTTCTCCCTCCCATCTAGTTTCGCTTAGCCCTATAATGTCAACTCTATTTCTTCTCATTTCTTCTTTCAAGTTCTCTAGCTTTCCTGCCTTTCTCATAGTTCTTACGTTCCAAGTCCCTATTCGTAATTTACTTTCGACAAATGTTTTCCTCAAGGCAGTCCCCGCCCGGAGATCCGATTGGGGGACTATTTTACCTCCGGATTGTTTTACCTCGAGAGAACTCATATTGTCCAACCATATAATCTTTACTAGGGATTGTAATGTGGTAGTTTCCCTCTTGCTTTCCACATCGCAGTACTGTAGCCGTTCAAATCGTCCTGATCACGCCTACAGCTGTATTGGATATAGACCCAACCAACATCATTTGTTTTCGGCTCTATACCATACTGACAGTACTGCTGCCTACTGCCAGGCACTGATGATAGTTTTTTTTTTTTATAAATAAAACCTCCATTCGAGGGGTTTGAACCCCCGAACTTTGCAATAGAAAGCCGACACGCTAACCACTACACCACCAGTGCATTTTATATATATATATATATATATATATATATATATATATATATATATATATATATATATATAGTGTTTTTCAGAACCTACGTCTCATCGAAAGTTTTGCGTAATTTACTAGAAGAAACAGTTTTCTATCTTTACTTGGGTACCTCCGATACAATTTATAAAGGCCATATATGATTCATCCACTTTCAGACTTTCATCTGCTCTTCACACTTCGAAAGTTTCCTCAAAATAGCATTTAAAAGTTTAGAATTTCACAAAAACAGATAAGTATAATCAATACGATAATTTTGTTACGAATTGGCGAATAACTGTTCCAAGATGTATCCATTGAAGAAATTTCAAAAATATGCGCGAGCAGAATTATTTAATGAAAAATGGAAGGAGAGAAAGACCGAAACAAAATGACAAGAGGGAGAAATAGTATAATGGCAGACCTCGTGACGCGCGTTCTAAAGAAAACGTCCTGGATAAATAGCACCGAATATTTAAGATCCTCTCATAAAGAACATTTTCTCGCTACATTGAAAAAAGTTAAAGCTTCGAGATTAAATATACCGGAAAATGTGCTTATTACAAATATCATTTTTCAGATTTAGATTAAATAGATCAGAAATTTCCAGGATAATTCGTAAAATTTTATATGAAGTAAACGAAAGATTCAGCTGACCATTTTCCATTGTTCTGACTTGATGGAGCTGGATTAAGCATAAAAGATTAAAGATACTCACGATGGCGCCAGCAGTCAGTTGATAGAATACGTGGTAGTTCCTCTCCTCCGGACTTTGGAACGTGATCCTCGACTGTTCCAGAAGGTAATCTTGAATGATGCAGCCTTTAATCATCCATCGAGCATCGAAGCACACTTGCATGAACTTGCCGAAGCGACTAGAGTTGTCGTTGCGTACCGTTTTTGCGTTCCCTGGAATGCAACATTAGGTAACTATTAGCATCAACTCGATGACGCAGTAGAGGCAAAATATGTATAGCGTAAGGAATAATACATATGCATCTGACGACAACTGAAAAGAAAGACAAATTATGAAATATTTATCGTGCGATAAAAGTATTGCCCAAAATCTAATCTTCCATCGAGGTGCAAATCCCTTGAATCGTAAAGTGCGCTCGAAGCAGGATGATGATAGCAAGACATCATTGCAATCCTCAATTTAAAAAGTTTAAGATATACTACCTCGCTTGTACCTATCATGTATCATTTATTATACGTAAAAATATCAAAATGTATTTCGGCTCAACTCATCAGTTCACAATCGTGGTACACGTAATTGTAACAATATCCATACTCTGACTTGCAGGTTGAAAATATACTATGATGGATGTCAAATGTTTTTATAAACTACCTTATTATATCAAATCACTTGTAGGTATTAAAGTTTTCAAAACGAAAGTTCATAACATGCTAATGGATTAGTGTTAGTGCCTACAAGCTGTTTTTTCACGATTTATATCTTTTGTACTTTTACTGTAGAATTTGTGAACCAAAAATAACTGCACATACGTATGAATGTGTATTATGTACGTGTGTGTGTGTGTGTGTGTGTATATATATATATATATATATATATATATATATATATATATATATATATATATATATATATATATATATATATCTGGTATTATTTTTCTTTTATGTATTATTTTAATGACATCATTATTATTAATGGCATAACTGTTATATTCCTTGTTTTACTTTTTTCTTCTGTTCCGTGTATGGATTATTTGTTTATTTTAAATGACATTTCCAATATTTACCTCTGCAATCTGCAACTCATCTGGATCAATAAAAATCAATCAACCATTCAATGTAACACGAACAGGACTTGCTCCCTTTCATCCATCATTAAAAGTGATGAATCAACGAAATGACCGAAAGTCTGAGAATGGATTTACAACCGAAATGCCATAAGTGAAAGTGTATCGAAAAAGAAGAAGGAAAAGTATACTCCATAATTGGAATACACAAAGAGATTTCAAAGGAATCCTTTACTCTTAAAACGGTATCAAAAGATTGGGATCTCCTCGATCTTCTTTATCTCCGAAATAAAAATCATAATTATGTGGTTTCGCGGATATTTTACGTGGTAAATGCTGCCCTCTATCCGATTAAGTTTTTAAATCTATACCTCACAAATCATATAAATATGATATTTAATTGTTGCTTGGCGAATTCCATTTAACGAGATACGAGTATAAGTTTAAGTGCCTATATAAAGTGAAAGTTCTAATTTTCGGATGCAGCTCAAAATCATAAGTCGGTGACAAATTTTAATAAGGATCAATCGTTATTAACTTAATTAAAATCCGTTGCGGAGTTTAGGAGATGAAAGTTACGAGAGACAGACGGACGGAGGACGAGACGTGCCCATAAGACGTCCTGCTACAACCGCTTCGCTGGTAAAGAACGCCTAAGTGGCAACACGATCACGACGAAATTGTACTGTTCCAGAAATTTAAAATAGTTTTGGGCATATAAAATTTGTACATATAGCGTTATTTTTAAGAAATAAATATTTATTAATATTTCTTTTCCACAACTTTTACATGTCAAAAACAATTTTTACTATGTGGAACATTCAATCACGTGAATTTTAATGTAATATTAACTTTTTAGTGGCTTCCTTAGCTTTATATTTAAATTTTGTATTTATTTAATGGTTATGTCATGCATGTCCGACAATATTTTCGGGCAATTACACTAGAGTTGGCAAACCTATGGCGCTATTTTCTTATTTGTTTTTGAAAGTGGCATGTAATATCAGTTGTTTCAAACATATGTGCTTTTCTGAAATAAGGTTTTTTTATTTTATAAACAGATATAATTTCCAGTTCAGTAGCCAAGTGTTTTTTTGTTCAAGACCCTTAATGAAATCATCAGAAAGGCTTATTAATTTATCTATGGAAAATGTTTCTAGCAAATTTTCGTTGTCATCATTATCACCCTTTTTGTCGTGTTCAGAATTTAACACCACAGATTTCGCCATCACTTAGTTTAAGAACCACCAGTGGATCACTATCAACATTAACATATTCTTCGATGTCATTTTCCTCCAAGTTTTTAGCCTGATCAGAAGACATTCCTTTAGCATAAGCTAGTAATTCGGACGCTAACTTTTTTCATTTGAAATACGAATCTCCTCAAAAAAATAAGATTCACATTATCAATGGACATTGTCATCGGCCACAAGTCATGTCAAGTATTTTAAAAATTCATGGCGTAGCATCGTCCCAAGTACGAGCAACGGGCACAGTATCCTTCATATTACAATCCTTTGCCGCCATTGATAGCTCTCAGCATACGTCTCATAAAGTCGTTCTTGTAACAGCACTTCAACACCCGTAAAAGAAAACCCTGATCCATGGGTTGTATGATGGAGGTAGTGCCGGATTTACGCATAGTCAACATAGGCGCCAAATTATGAAAGGCGCCTAACACTAACAACAAGTGTAAAAGCACCAAATTATGAAATGCGTATAATCATAAAAGGCGCCAAATATCAATAGGACACCAGAATTTTACTACAATGGAAAAGTTTTTCACAACTGTTTTACTGTTTTCAGTATCGTGTATTATTTTTAGCCTACTTTCCAGAATGGAAATTGGCTTATAGTTTTGTCGGCGTGTCTGTCTGTCTGTCCGTCTCCCCCTATCGACTTTTGAACCAATTGACCGATTTTCATAAAACTTGGTGAAAATCTCTTGCTACATGGGCCGAGCTCCCGAGGATAGTTTATATTGCGAAGATTGAAGTCCCGAGTTCGATTCCAGGAACTATCCCTCCCATTATATTTACATGGGAAATCTGAAATCCATCGTGCAGGGTAATGTTCTCTTGCACATTAAAATATCTTAGAATTGTAATATCGGAGCGAGTTTTGTATTATTCTCTGAGGAAAGGAATGAAGATTCTAATTTTTGTCATGGAATTTTGCTTATCGATTGCATTTCTTAGAATAACGCGTAAATACTGGCGATTTTGCAGTTTTTACCACTCATTACGAGAGTGTTGACACAGCAACAACTATTGTTGGACTCAGATTCGGTATATTCTAATTTCTAATATGTACACGCGTTATTTTTGCCGCACAAATACGCATGATCAATTTAATATTCCGTTCGAATGTATTTGTAGTATTTTACAAGTAGTTGGTGCTTACAAGCACTTCATCTCACCTTGAAAAATGTATTAATTTTTTAGAAAGATATTTCATCATTGGAAATACTTTTTTAATTCAAAAGTTTTCACCTCTGCACCTATTTTCGTCCATTATGGAATAATATTGATTAAAACAATCCCTAAAATTTGCAATTTTAGGAATATAATACTTTTTCCATTGTTGGGGTACTAATGCCACACATTTCTGCCAAATTTTAAAATTATAGCACATCTAGAAGTGAAATAATATTATCTAATATTTTAATTTTATGACTTTTTAACGGCCGTAATAACAAATTCCTGGAGATTTTCAAATGTTTATTTGTGCACTTGCACTAATCTCTAAATAACTTTAAAATTTATGCTCCCTAGGTCATCTCTAAGTATCTATACATATATCAATTTTAATTTTTAATAGCCAAACAAATTAAAATATTAAAATTTCTATAATCCCTATTTCGCATTTCTACAAATTTTACCATTAAAATAATTTTCAGCTACGTAGAACATTCGAAAATACTTAAACCTTAAAAATTTGTTTAAACATTTGCAAATTTTTAGCGGCCGCATTGTTGAACGTTTTCAAGATTTTCCTTTTTTCTATAAAGAATTTCCTACGAAATGTTTGCAAAGGCTGGTACCTACAAGTTACAGTTTCCGAGACAAAAATTATTAAACTTTAATGTACAAATGAGGTGAAAACAACCCCTAAAAATTAACAATTTTGAAATTTTAGATTTTTCTAGGCTGTGAGCAAAATCCTATAATCCTGAAAAATTTCAGCTTCCTCTTAAATTGGTCTACACACTGGAATACCTTTTCTCCATGCTAACTTTATGGGAGATATTCCGGAGCATCTGGAATCGCACCCTGGACACTGCAAGCAAAAATGATACCAATTCTTATTCGGTATTGCGGCCATCTAGCAACACTAAAACTTTAATTTCTCCAGCTTATAGACAAGTAGCCGAAATTAATTGACAAAAATGGAGAAATTCTTTTCTTATGGGTAAAAACGGAAAATTCGCAATTTATAGTGTCGAACCCATGTCACTAAGGTGAGAGGTCTCATTTTTTCTGGTGGTTTCTCCATGGCCTCGACAAACGCTGAAACTTTCAGCTCTCTAGCTCTTGCAGTTTTGGCTGATTTCATCATTATTAGACCGCGGATCTTTAGGTAAAAACCTATTTATTTCCTGAGTAGATATCTGAATATACAATTGTATATATACGTTTCATGAATAATAAACCCCGAAAACGTATATTTTATAGTGCCTAAAAATGCCTATTTTGACATTAATGCCTAAAAATGCCTATTTCGACGTTAATGCTTATTTTTTCCATTTTGATGCAAAAAAGCCTAAAAAAGGCTAATTTTGTAGAAAAAAATCGACAATAAAAGCAGATTTTGGTACTAGTCATATTTTTTAAACTGACTGTACAATGTTCAGTTGATGGTTGGGAAAATGTCCTTCACACCACGATCATGATCAGGTGGCGAACACCAGCTCAGACCTGTCACACATCCGGCGATGCTATTCTGTTTCCCTGTGTCGCCCGTTGCGACAATGTAACAATGGGTTTAATCTGATGTTGCGTTAATTTCCCGTCGTTACATTGTCATATTGTGTGACACGGGAAAACGAGAATAACCCTGCAGTCCATCTGCAGACCGCAGAGAGTGAAAGTTAGAAGTGTGAAAATTGTGAAAGTGCAATGCATAAAGTAGCAAGTTCGAAAGCTTATGTAATACGTCAGTGGCTACAAGAGTTCCCGTATTTCACAACAGATGGAAAAATTATCTTCTGTCAAGCATGCAACAAGGAGGTAAGTACATTATAATGCTGGCTTGCAACGAATTATTGGCCGTGAATTGCTTGTCATCTTTGAGGCAAAAACCATCTACATATTTTGTTTATACTAGCCATTTTTTGCTAACTATAGACGTGGTTATTCAAAATATCCAGCAATCCAGCTGCGGACCTTCGTAGCTCTAAAGTAAATTTTATATTTTTGTCCCATTTCCATATTTATTAGATTATTTACGTATTTTTACGGTTAATTATTTCTTCATAATTTTTTTTATAGGTTTCGAGTTATAAAAAACCCACCTAACTCAGCATGTCCAAGGAGTGCTACATAAGGCAAATGTTGAACGCAAAACGAAGATGAAACAAACGCTTTTAACAAAAACTTCTGAGGGATCCACCAAGAAGAATCAGTTTTATGCAGATTTGTGTGTGGCAGCCAACATTCCATTCAGAACACTAGAAAATCCAACATTCAAGGGGTTCCTAGAACGATACTGCCATCAGCCGGTACCTGCCGAGTCAACGCTAGGCAAGAATTGCGTGCAACAAAATTAAAATTTGGCATAAATGTGTGGCATTATTAACCCAATGTGGAAAACGTATAATATTCATAAAATTGCAATAATTAGCAATTGTTTTACTCCATTATTGTTCCATTAGCAAAAAAAGAAATTTGGTCCCTAGGAGAAATCTTTTGAATTAAAGAAATATTTCCCATGATGTAATATCTCTCTAAAAAATTAATGTTTTTTCAAGGTGAGATGAAATGCTTGCAGTATGCAATCACCGTCTACTAGTCATTATATATAGACGTTTCTTACAGAGGAGGAGGATATAACATATATATAGGAGGATACTAATTTTTAGGCACTTCCAGATGTGCTGGAGATTATTTTTTTTCTTAGGTAGGATTTTGTGTAAAACCAACCAGAAAAAACGAAAATCTTGAAAAAGTGAAACAATGCGGCCGCTAAAAATTCGCAATCGTTTAAACAAATTTTCAAGGTTTATGTATTTCAGCATGTGCCACGGAGATGAAATTTTTTTTATTGATAGAATTTGTAAAAAAACGAACTATGAATTATAAAAATTTTGATATTATAATTTATATGGCAGTTAAAAATTGTTAAAGTTTAAATAAATAGATAACTGTTTAGGTACTACGGGATGAGCTAGGAAGCTGAAATTTTTAAGTTATTTAAAGAGTAGTGCATTTGCACAAATAAACATTTCAATCTCTCCATAATATATTTCGGCGGCCGTTAAAAATGTTTATAATTTAAACAACTGGAAAAATATTATTTCACTTATAGAAGTGCTACAACTTTAAAATTTGGCTAAAATGTGTTGCATTAGTACCTTATAATGAAGAAAGTGTAAAAATTTTAAAATTGCAACATTTGGGGATTGTTTTAAACTATTATTTTTACGTGGGAAAAACGGAAATCGCTGCGGAGGTGAAATCTTTAGAATTGAAAGAATATTTGTAATGATGAAATGTCTGTCTGAAAAATGAATGTTTTTTCAAGGTGATATGAAATGCTTGCAGTATGCAAGCACCAAATAAACATTTGAATCTCTCCATAAACATATTGCGGCGGCCGTTAAAAATGTTTAAAATTTAAACGATTGGAAAAATATTATTTCACTTCTAGAATTACTACAACTTTAAAATTTGGCATAAATGTGTAACATTAGTACCCCATAATGGAGAAAGTATAAAATTCTTAAAATTACAAAGTTTTGGGATTGTTTTAGTCTATCAGTTTTACATAAGGGAAAAACGAAAATCGCTCTGGAGGTGAAATATTTAAAATTAAAAAAATATTTGTAATGATGAAATATGAAAAATGAATGATTTTTTATGTGGAGATGATATGCTTGCAGAATGCAAGCACCAACTACTAGTATGTTATATCCTCCTCCTCTGTAAGAGTCGTCGATATATAATGATAACATATATATAGGAGGATACTAATGTCCAGCCCAAACTACAAAAGCTAGAGAGCTGAAAGTTTCAGTTTTTGTAGATATTATGGAGAAATCTACAGATAAAATGAGACTTCTCACCTAAGTGACATGAGTTTGACTCCAGAAAACCGAAAATTGCGTTTTTTCCCATAAGAAAAGCATTGCGCCATTTTTGTAAATTAATTTTGGGCACTTGCCCGTAAGCTAGAAAAATGAAATTTTCAGTGTTGCTAGACGGCCGCAATGTATATTGAGAATTATTGTTACTTTTGAATACAGTGTCCTGGGTTCGACTCCAGATACCCCGGAATATCTCCCATAAGTTAGCATGGGAAAAAGTTATCCCAGTGGGCAGACCAATCTAATAAGTTTAGGAAGCTGAAATTTTGTTATGTTATGTTATGTGGACAGCAAGGTATTGCACTACGAGGTCATGTGGATTCTGGAGAGTTTAACATTGATAAAAAGCCTGAGAAAAATGAAGGTAATTTCCGTGCAATCCTTAGAGCAAGGCTAGAAGCTGGTGACACCGATTTAAACATTCACTTTAAACAATGCGGGCGAAACAGTACCTATTTTAGCGCCAACATCCAGAACCAAATAATAGAAATTTGTAATGATTTGATTCTGAAAAGACTTGTTAAAGAAGTAAATGATGCAAAATGTTTTGCTATTTTAGCAGATGAAACAGCAGACATTTCAACAACTGAGCAATTGACATTATGCGTAAGATACGTAGATAAGGAAATTAGAGTTTGCGAGAAATTTTTACAGTTTGTTCCAGTTATCGACAGTAGTGGAAAAGGTTTGGCTTCTACCATTATAGATAGTTTACTAAAATTTGGTATTGATATTTCCTACCTTCGAGGTCAGGGGTATGATGGTGCTGCTTCCATGAGTGGCAAATTTGAAGGTGTTCAGGCACATATACAACAACAGCTCCCACAAGCATTATATGTACATTGCACCTCGCATTGTTTAAATTTAGCCATTGGAAACAGTGCAAATAATCAAGATATAAGGAATTGCTTAGGAATTATTGAAAAATCATACATTTTTTTTAACACTCCAAAGCGATTTAATATATTATAAAAAAAAATTAGCGAGTGTATTCCCAATTGTAGGCATCTACGATTGAAGCAGATGTGCCCAACTAGATGGATAGAGCGTCATGATTCTGTCATGGTAATGGTGGAACTTTTAGATGCAATTTACTTAGCGCTCGAAGAAATAAGTGACTGGAATGACAAAGACACTTCATCTACAGCACAGATTCTTCAGAATGCAATATTCCAAGGAAAATTTTTGGTGTCTTTGTATAGTATACAAAAACTGTACAGTTATACGCTGCCATTAAGTAGAGTATTACTAAGTGAAAACATTGACTTAATTTCCGTAATACATCTCGTTGAAGATGTAACAACTGCTCTAAAATGTAACCGAGAAAACGCTGATACAAACTTTGCAAATATTTTCAAAGAGGCAACAGAAAAAGTAGGAGATTTTGGGGTTTAAATTACAATACCGAGGATATCGAAATATCAAAAAAATAGAAATAATATTCCTACTGAATCAGCGGAAGTTTATTACAGGCGATCTATGTTTTTGGATTGTCTTGTGACACAATTAGAGACGAGATTCTTGGCTCATAAAAGTATTTTAAAATCCTTCATGTGCCTCCTTCCAAAAGGATGCAGTTCTACATCAGACGTAGATAGCCTATCAACTTTGGCAAAATTTTAGTCCGTGGAAGTATGCGATTCAGTCTTAGAGAGTGAACTAAAGCTTTGGCAAAAATGGTACGAAAACAGGATACCCCCTACAAATGCATTAGAAGCATTAATGCAATGCAATCAAAATATATATCCAAACATTCATTATTTATTAAAAATATTTGCAACTCTGCCGGTATCAACTAGCACAGCAGAGAGAACATTTTCAACGTTAAGAAGAATGAAAACGTACTTGCGTAATTCCATGACAGGAAAGACTGAATGGTTTAGCGCTCCTCAACATTTATAGGGAAATGGAATTGCTCCCCAAAGACATATTAGATGAATTACAAAAAAAAGACCAAAGATTAGATATAAAATTGTAATTGTGTTACCCAATTAATTTTTATTTTATGTTTTAGTAAACAAAACCTATAAATATTAATTTGATGATATGAAAAATCGAAAGATTTACATTCAAATTCAATGTTAATATACATATTTCTATGAGAAACTGAGAATGTTTGTTCTAAATAACAGATAAATTTGTAACCAACATTGTTTTTCATTTTATATGTTTTTATGAATGCCTATATGCAGAGGCTGATTTATGCATAGGCGCTAGCTGGGGACCTTGTATTTTTTATGACAACTTATTTTTTAAATTTGTAAATCAACGTATTTTCTTTTGGCTGTAATGGTATAAATGTTGTAATTTTTAAATTAAATATATTTTATCCACAGGATAATAAATGTGTTGTTAAAAATATGTATTTTCATACACTAAATCAATGAGTGTCATTCTAAATATACCACTGCCTATGTATATGTTTGTTTGTGAATACATGCATGTGTGTGCATGTTTACATATAAAAATGTAAACATGGAAATGAGTGTTTACCATTGTGGCCCCCCCCCCAAACAAAAATCCTGGGTACGCCTATGTCTCTCTCTATCCATGGAAGCCTCTTTTTATACCTCTACAAGTACTATATTCCTGCTTTAAATTCTCTAATATTCATATTCTTTTTCTCCCTCTTCCTATTCATCCGCTAATTTTGTCTTCTAAGATCGTTCTTTGTTGTCTTCTCAATATGTGACCTATCCAATTTGCTTTTTTTCCTGATTGTTTTTATTAGCGTCCTTTCTTCTCCCTCCATTTCTAATACTGCTTCGTTTCTCTTCCTCTCTGTCCGTTTCACGTTCATCATCCTCCTCCATACCCACATCTAAAAACTTTCTAAATATTTTTCCTCCTTTCTCTTTACCATCCACGTCTCTACACCATAAAGAGCTACGCTCCATATGTAGCATTTCGCTAATTTATTCCTTGTTTCTAAATTTAATTTCTTGCTTGTGAGAAGCTCCTTCCTCTCGTTAAATGCTGATTTTGCCATTGCAATCCTACTTCTGATGTCCTGTGTACTACTTCCATCCTGCGCTAAGATACTGCCAAGATATTTGAAACTACTTACTTGCTCCAATTTTTGACCAATTACTTATATTTAATTCTTTTTGTCCCTTTGAAACCACCATCACTTTCGTTTTTTCCGGCATTGGCCTTCATTCCATATTGTTGGCCAACCTCCACTAGCCTGTCGGTCATCCTCTGAAGTTTTTTCTTGTCTTCTGCTATTAATTCCTGATCATCTGCGTATTTAATGGTGGTAATACTTTCACCTCCTATCTTAAATCCTTTCTCTTCCATCAACGCTTCTTCTGTTATTGTTTCTGCATAAATACTAAATATCGCTGGTGAAATAGGACATCCCTGCCACACTCCCCTCCCTATTGAAGTACTTTCTCTTTCTTCTCCTTCAAACCTGACTCTAATCTTTTGATCTAAGTAAATGTTTTTAAGCAATCTTTCATCTTTCCAATCTATCCCTATTTTATTTCAAATACCCAACATTTTATCCCATTTCACTAGGTCAAAAGCTTTCTCCCAATCTACAAAACAAAAGTACATATCCTTATTGACTTCTTGTGCTCTTTCTATCATCATCCTCATACATCCTATTGCATCTCTTGTCCCTCTTCCTCTTCTGAAATCTAACTGATTATCTTGCAGCTCTTTTTCTATTTTACCTTCAATTCTTTTGGTTATTATTCTGGTTAGAACTTTAGCTGTATGAGAAATTAAACTAACAGTTCTGTAATCCTTACAACTTTTTGCATTGTTCTTTTTCTTCAGTGGTATCATAACAACATTTAAAAAATCTTCAGGCCATATGCCAGAATCATATACTTGGTTAAAGAATTTTGTGAGTTGCTTAACTGCTTTTGACCCCAAAACCTTAAGAACGTCTACTGGTATATCATCATTCCCAACAGCCTTTCTTCGTTTCATGTCATCAATTGCTCTTTTACTTGGGACTCAAGAATACTTGGTCCTAGCTGGTTTTTTTCCACATCCTCTTTTTCATCTAATTCAATATTTTCTGGCTTGCCTCCTTTGTCACACAGCACCTCAATGTATTCATTCCAGACACTCTTTACATCGTCTGGCTCCGAGACTACATATTTTACCACTTTTGTTCATGATTTCTTTGTATCCTATCTTTCTTGCCTTTTTCTTGAGTAGTTCCCTTGCTTTACTATACATGAGGTCTGTTCTATAAATTCTTTCACACTCAACAATTTCTTCACATTTCTCATTTATCCACTGTTCTTCGGCTTTATCTGTTTCCCTTCTTAAAGCATTATTTAACTCCTTGTATTTTCTTTGGCCTTCTTCAGTGTTTATGTTATTCCACTTTCTCCTATCTTCCATTTTTTGCAGCATGGCTGCTGTGACCCAGGGTATTTTGTTTCTTACACCCGTTATCTTTCCTGCCTTCTTTTCAATAACATCTTTAATGTTGCTATGGATGTATCTCCACTCCTCATCTACATTGTTCCTATTTTCTTCAGCTCTCTCCCCCAACATTTCCTCTAGCTCAGTCATGAATATATCCTCTTAGTTCCATTTCTTGTTAACTCTTATGTTTCTCTTAACGCTCTTCAGTCTACATTGTGTATTTGCCACCAAAATATTGTGGTCAGAATTGATATCTGCCTCTGGCAGTGTTTTCACAATTTTAATGCTTTTTCTAAATCTTTCATTGACTAGTATGTAATCTATCTGGTATCGTCTCTGGTCTCCTGGGCTTCTCCATGTGTAAAGTCTCTGCTGGTGATGCTTAAACCATGTATTAGTTACAATCAATCTATTTCTATGGCAGAATTCCACAAGTTTCTCCCCTCTTTCATTTCTCTTCCCTAGTCCATATTTTCCCACTATGTTATCTTCCTGTCCCCCTCTGACTACACTGTTCCAGTCTCCCATTACTATGGTGGTGATCCTTCCTTTTCTCTCCTCCTCCAATATCTCCATAATCTGTTCATACATTTCATCTACTTCGTCGTCACCAGCATTAGTTGTTGGCATATACACTTGAATTATAGGCATTTCCACTGGCTCCATCTGAAGTTTTCCGGCTATTAATCTGTCACTAACTGTCACTACCTTGCTAATTCTTTCAGCTATCTCTTTTCTCATTATAATCTCCACTCCCCTTTCCTTTTTCTCTCCTCCCGAGTAAATAATCTTAAATTCGTCTGAATTTATCTTGCCTTCTCCTTCCCACCGAACTTCACTAAGACCTACAATACCTACATTGTTCCTTCTTATTTCCCTTTTTAAGTTCTCTAGTTTACCCCCTGAATTCATAGTCCTAACATTCCATATGCCTATTCTTAATTTCTCACTACTTGCTTTCTAATTAATGTTACATTTCCAAGACTGCTTCTTAGTCTGACTCTTCCCCTCAGACCTTTCCGGCTTGGGTGGTCCTACCAGGAGAATTATCTTCCACCGGCATAGCTCTTTGGTTCATCTAAGTACACAAACCCTCCTACCTCTGTAAGGTTATGCAGTCCTTAGGGAGGGAAATGTAATGAAGGACCACCAAGAGGTAAAAATAATGAAATAAGGTTGTATAGCAATATTTCGCTTGTAAACTTCACTTGATATTACAGCGATATACTGTATTCAAGCCTTGGCAGCTTTCCAACTTCTCAAAAATCCTGGTTTTTTAGTGAGGGAGTTCATGTTGAAAGCGTTTTCCCGGCAATTTTTCTGGCCAGATTCGTAACCAGCAGTACTGACATTCCTGGGTTAAAAGAAAAATTGAGCGATCTCCAAGAAACACAAGTTTAAAGACAACAATTTGATCAACTTCCGTGTTCAAGTTTCTGGACCCAAGTAAAAGATAAACCAATTCTCAGCCGGAAAGCTAAAAAAGTTCTGCTGCCTTTCCCAACGACTTATCTCTGTTAAGCAGAATTCTCAAGTCATATGGCCATCAAGACCAATGCAAGAAATAAACTTGAGCCTCAGCATGATCTGTGCTGCCATTTCTCCATCAATATTAAACCAAGATTGGATAAGCTGATCACGAAGGAGCAACAGCACCATGGAAGCCACTAAGGACGAGGGGCTTGCATTAACAGCTTTGAAAACAGTGATGTTTTAAAAATAAAAACTAAATCATTTCAATGACAAACACGATTCAATTATCAGCAAGAACCATTTAGAGAAGAATTGAAGTTACTGCGACCAATGCTGAGTCAGAGTTTCCAAGTGATTTACAAAAACGTATTTTCTTCTCGTTGCAGCTGGATGAGTCGACTGACATGCTAGATAATTAAACTGAAGTTTATCGCGAGGATTTCGGAACACTATGATATACTTTGCATTGAGAGAAATATTTCTCAATTGAGGACTCTTATAAAATGCGTTTTGTGTAATGAGAATGACTGAAATATTGAAATGGTGGGAACCTCTCGTGAATAATTCTCTGACTTGCTTGTTATATGCTTCATGCATCAAATCATCTATGACATATTATGTCAGTATTCCGCTAGCGCTCTCGAAGGATGGGACCCGATTTTCAATTTTAACACCTTTCAACGAAGGTTCGCTACCTGGGCAGCACCACACTATGCATTCAATTTTTCCCTCAACCGAATGTGGTAAATTTTCAAAAATGTTTCTACAAACTTTGTTTTTTCAGAAGAACTTGGACCCGCACAGGTGCAAGTAAATGGGTGTTTCCACTTTACACTCATGTTGCTTACTGAACAAAAATTTCTCACGACAAAAATATTTATTCAAGGATTGCCTTCAAAGGCTTCTTCCCAGTTTCTCTTTAAATTTGGAATTTTAGTTCCCCCACACTAAGGTGTTTATCCCGTCATCACAAACATAACGTTTGTCGTCAGAAGCACTCATGGCAACTTTATTCATTTCTATTGAATAAAGTTCATGCTTTTTAATTTTAATCACATTCATTTTGCGAAATACAACAGAATTATCTCTTCAACAATGCACATAATCATAAAACTTAAACCTTTATTGATAACTGCTTTGGTTATTCCTTTTGCTTTTTCTTTTCCTTCGAATCTCTAACTTTAAATGCGTACAATTTGCTCCGCAGTCCTACAAAATGAGTCATTATCTGTCCATCACACTCATATTTAAATTTTCCAATCATCTTTTTATTTTTATCAGAGAAGCAAAGATGGTCCTTTGGAAAGTTGAATGTCTCGTTAAAGTCCAAGTCAGTCAACATATCTTTGTAAAAGTCATCAGTCCTTACTTCATAAATGAAGCTGTCAGTGTCCATGTAACATAGGTTTAACCCGTGACCGAATTTAGGCTTCATCCTCTGATAGTGCAAGTCATACTCAATGTTTTACTTATTTCTAAAATGGATAATCCTGTATAAATATGTTTATTCATTTTAATTTTAGATTTTCTAAAGTGAACGATGACTAAATTTTCATTAATGATCGTTCGGTCGAGGAATGTTGATTTGGATATTAGTTTATCCAATCGTTTTTCATTGGAAACCAATTCCAAATTTATCCTCTTCTGAACGTTCTCCATAGTTTTGCCAAAAACGGAATTATTCATTAATTTGTAAAAATCCTTTTAAAAATCATTTTCTGCAATTTTCCTATGTCCAGTGTTTAAATCGATATATGATTTCAACCAAGGAGATTGGTTAAATTCAATGACTCGGTGAATTATCTTGAGTCTTAGTCCAAGAGATAGAACCTGTTTTAGGTTAATGTAGTGAATAACATACTTTGTCTTATCGTCTAGAGTCGTCAATAGTTTTGTATACTTACCACCTGAAGGAAATTTATTTTCAGGACATAACAGCAGATTGTTGTGTTCATGGTGGAGATCAGTCGGATATTCTAAATCGACTTCTAAAATGTAACTTTTCTAATGATCACCTGAAATAGAAGTTCGTTAAAATTTTGAATTTCCTCCCGATCAAGCAAACGAAACCTGCTATGGGTAGGTAATTACTCATTGCCCAGCCATAGAGGTTGTTAGAATCTAAATAAGCAATATATTGAGATTCAATCTCTGGATTAAAATTATCTAGATACTAGTTATTGGCCTCAGAATAACTTTTCATGCACTGACTGATTCCACCACGAATACCCTTCTCTACCATAAAAATCATGTCATAGTCATTCATCAATTCAAGGTTAATTTTAGTGTATTTCAACATGTGCGGTGTGGTGAAGTACCATGTTGGGTCTAATTTGTATGTTTTCAAACATACTTCCCTAAAATTTTCAAAAACATCAGCTAACAACAAAACATCAGATAAAGATTCACCTAGTCGAGCAATTAAAATAGTTCCAAATTTTCTTTGCATAGTCATAGTCCTCGTCTTTGATGTGTTCCTGAGTCAACTGACTATAAAATTCCTCTTTGGGTGCTATGCACACATCATTCAATTTGTCCCAGCAGTCTACGTATTCATACGGGAAAACACCTTTACAAGTGACCAAGTCCAGTTTATCTCCAAATACCTTTGAAGTTTGCTCGAACTTATCTTGGAGGAGATTTTCAACTAATTTTGAGAGGGAAGAAGTCATGAAACGAAATGTACCAAGGAACCTGATGAAAAAGTTTTCACTCACCTTCTTTGAAAAGGAAATAATTTATCTTCCGAATTGGGGATGCTATGTATTTCCTTTTTGTCGTAACCTAAATGAGGGATGATCAGGTGGGAGTCGTAACCGGATAGGTTGTGGATGAAAACGGGGAGAAAATTTGGCATTTTGAAATTTAAATTGCAATTTGAATGAGCAGGTCCTCAATACATACCTGTGAGATGACAGTGATCTCTCACGCGATCATCACCTAATTCCTCCCCACAAATGTGACAAACGGTCACCGTTTTGAATGCCTCCTATTCCTCTGGGGTCATCGCAACCATAGGGGTCATGTTTTTGTACACTCCCCATAAGAGCTCTGCGACCTATTTTACATTTTTAATGAACACCTAGGCAGCATCCGCACCACGATAGAGAACGGGATCAAAAATCTCTCCCATGGAGAAAACGAAAACAAAACAAAAAGACATGACCTCATGTTTTTGGGTGGATATCGAATAGGAATGATCAAGAGGGCTACTGTAACTGGCAAATTTTGAAAGGATACATTCGAAATCAGCATACCCACGAAAGGGACACGCATGGTGTGCCCGAAATTTTTGAATTTTACCACGTCATCTGTGGGGAGCAGGATTTTCGAGGGAGCATTGTTGTTGCAGTCCTGTTTATGTTCCATGAGCTTTTCTTCATCATGATGCACAAAACATCTTTTGCAAATTAACGTTTTGCGTTTACATTTAGTTATTTGTTTTCCAACTAATCTCTCAAAATTTCTTATGTAACAATAATGGCTCTTGGAGCCTTCCATTAAAAACAAAAGGTCCTGGTGGTCATTGAGTTCCTCATCCACAACTTTGATAGGGTAGACATTATTTTTTCATCAAGACCGAAAACATTAATAAAAATATTGTTGGTTTTTTCAAATTTTGGAATGAGAGCGAGTTCCACAGGATACTCAATGCAATCCCAATTGTACCCTTTTCAAAATTCCTCTTTGTTGTATTTGGAGATGCATTGAGGATTTTTCTGAAAATTTTTTGCCCAAATCGCATACTTAAAACAAAAGGAATTGCTATTCTTGATATTTATTACTGAAAGAGTATTTTTTTATTTTTGATGAAAACTCAATAAAAGAGGACCCTCTCAAAGGTGTGTACTTATTGATCCTCAATTCCAACCATAGAATCTCGGATAGCAACCAACAGGAACCTTTTACTTGCTGCTCAGACTTTTCCTTCAAAATTTTCCAAAAAGTTGATTTAAAATTTCATCAATATCATTAACCTGAAGGACTCTTTTTAAACGTAGATTTTAAAATTATATTAATTTTAATAGCCGTATTTGCCAACTGCTCGCTAATTTTACCTAACATAATTTCCCTAATACCATCTAAAAACGTGAAAATGTCTCCATTCACTCCATCTCCACTCACCCAAAATGTCTTTAGACGATTCCTCACCGCCGATTCTATTTCTACAACTCGGTTTCCACCTCTCTGTATCACGTGTCGCGTATGAACGTTGCGCATTTCATGCGATAGCGTAGCAAAAGTTTAACTCGATTCGAATATATCGCGCATTCGGCGCTGTCAACAGCAAAATTTTAACTCGATTGGAATCCGCCGCCATCAAAGATACCAACAGCAAAATTTTAACTAGATTCGAATATACCGCGCATTCGGCGCTGTCAACAGCAAAATTTTAACTCGATTCGAATCCGCCGCCATCCAAGATACCAACAGCAAAATTTTAACTCGATTAGAATTTTCCGCCATTGCGCGCTACGATCGTCTTTTGTTTTTAGTTCCAACATTCTCTAAGCCGTGGCGCCACTGCTTTTCGATCGTCTTTTGTTTATGACTTCACAAATTCAAAATGGTGGACTGTGCTGAAAGCCTTAAATGGACTCGACTACCATACGCCTCTGTTATTACTTTTTTATCTAAGAAATAGCTTAAAGCCAAGAAATACCTAAATTAAAATCGTGTTTCTTAAGTAAAGATAAGGTGACCAGGCGTACTCCTTTCGGCGACTTTATACCCCTAAAAAATCATGTACTCCTTTAAAAAGACTTGTACTCATTTGAAAACTCGCAATACATTGTCTCGCAATGTATACTCCAGATAAAGACGTGCCGATATCGATTCCTTTGAAAATGTTTAAAAGAGCCATGTATTTAGTTATTATACTGAATTGGCCTAAAAGTTAGCGAAATCTCTCAACGTAAACACGGATATTAGGGCCGTATGGAGGACATTGTTACAAAATAGTAGCGCGTTACATCTCGATTAAAGCGGCGAATTTCTGTGTTAAAGTTAAACAAAAAATTCTGTTGAGCGGATGGGGGAGTTAGGATTGGACGCCCCTGTCCTAGTGTACTCTTTTCAATGTTTTAAAATCTGGTCGCCTTAGTAAAGAGCCAAACGAGGGACCAATTTGAAATTATTATACAATTGGAACTGGTCGTCACTGCGATCGAATACAACTCACCGAATGCTTCGAGGATGGTGTTGGCCTCCAAAATCTGCTGCTCCACCCAAGTGCTCACGTTGCTCGTCACCGAGCACAGGTATTGAAGGATGAATTTCGTCGTTTCCGTCTTCCCAGCGCCGCTCTCGCCGGATATGACGCAAGATTGGTCCGTGGCGTCGCTAGCCTGCAGCGAGGAATATGCGGCTTGCGCCAAGGCGAAGACGTGAGGTTCCAAGGCGGCCATCTTTTTCCCTTGGTACTGGAACACCTGCTCCTAAACGACGATGGAATGAAGAGGAAGAGGAGGTTAGAAGCGGCAAAGAGTGCGCCTCGAGAACCGAAACGTTCTCTATGCTGTCTAGTATGTCCCAGGCGATCGAAAAACACGCAAACCCTATAGACAAGGGTCGCCAACCTTTTGATGGTGGTGGACTACTTTTGTTAATAATTAAGGGACCGCGGACGACAAAGAAAAATGCATTTATTAAGGATTTTACATTTAAATGTATGAATTTTAAAATACGATATATCTAAATCTACATTATACCTTTTTGGTGGATGGCAGGGGGTGCAGTGCACCAAGGGTCCATAGATTTCCTACGTTATCTTTTCCTATTATTGTCTCTTATCGTCCTAGGGAAAAACTATCCTCTCTATCGATCCGTTCTACAGTCGATCTCGCGAATCTTATCCTCACTGTCCTGCCTTCCGAGATACGTCGGGCTTCTGATAAGTCCTACTACCTCATTCGCTAGTCCCTCCGACATAAATTTTTCCAGTAGTTTAATTCTAGCCTGCAGCCTACGTTCCTCTAACGATGTCCATTTCAGATTTTCTATTAATGATGTTACGCTTTGTTTACTATCGTAATTCCTCTTTACAAATCTAGCTGCCCTGCGCTGAACCTTTTCTATCTCGTTAGTGAGTCCCTTTTCGTAGATATCCCACACAGCTGAAGCATATTCGACCTGCGGTCGAACCAAGGATAAATAACATAATTCTTTCACATTTTCGGAGCTATTTCGAACTATTCTCCCTATAAAGGCCAGCTTTTTATTAGCGGCACCTATCAATCGGCGAATGTGGGTGTCCCACGAGAGATCACGATGGATCGTGACTCCGAGATATTTAATCGAGTCTGAAACTGGAATCTCTACTCCGTCCAACGAATAATTATTATCCAACGAGATACTCTTTGTTCTCCAGAAGTTGATGACGCAGCTTTTCTTTTGGTTGATCTCTAACTGCCATTCCTTACACCATGCAGAAATAGCTTCTAGGTCATTTTGGAGATACTGGAGGTCTTCCGGATTGCTTATTTCTCTATAGATGACGGTGTCGTCCGCGAAAAGCATAATTTTACTTCTGACTACTGAGCTGATATCGGTTATATAAATTAGAAATAATAACGGACCAATTACACTACCCTACGGAACGCCAGAGACAACATCCACTAAGTTCGAAGATTTCCCATCTATAACAACCTTCTGCTTCCTATGATTTAAAAATTCACGGATCCAACTAACGATTTTAGAATTAACGCCCAAGGTTTCTAATTTCGTTATTAACTTCCTGTGAGGTCCTTATCAAAGGCTTTCCTGAAATCTAAGAAGATGGCATCGGCCTGCGTATTCTTTTCTCCGCTTCTCAGTATACAATCAACAAAAAGACCGAGCTGAGTATCACATGACCTACCTTTCCTGAAGCCGTTGTCGTAGTGACATAGGGAGTGTCGAGTAATCGTAAGACGTTTTAGTGCGAGAAGGAATATATTGCCAAGCGTTACATAGGATACAAATGGAGATCAGTAATACCCAAACGTTACATAGAGTACAACAGATGATCAGTAATACCCAACATGCTTACTCGGCTAAATCCTGCAAGGGGGAGGTGGCGCGGGGCGCCTTGGCGACCCTGGTCTCGTAGGAGCTGCTAGCCAGTCAGTTCCAACGCAAACGTAGCCCGTGAAGACGGACTAGCCGGTCGAGGTTTGACAGAAACGTAGCCGGGCCAACGGACGAGGGACCGCGGAGGGGCGGGCGATCCTAGTCCCGTAAGGAAGGGCTAGCCGGTCAAGGTTGACGCTAACACAGCCGATCCTACTGACAGAGGAGTCGCGAGGAAACTCCGCGGAGGGGCGGGCGATCCTAGTCCCGTAGGAAGGTCTAGCCGGTCAAGGTTGACGCTAACACAGCCGATCCTACTGACAGAGGAGTCGCGAGGAAACACCGCCCAGCCTCAGGGATGACCCGCGCTTATATACTAACATGAGATACAAAGGTCAAGCGCTAGTCATCCCCTGAAGTGGGTGATTGAGCGAGCGGGGAATCACCCGAAGGGCGCATTGCCCTGAGATAGCGTGCCTTCAGGGCCTGATTCACCCATAGAGTAAGTAATGAGTGTGGCGCTGAGGCTGACTATACGATGTCTTTCGGCATCCTTACAACATCACCCCGGCGACAGTTGAGACCCCGGGGGTAGAAAAAAAAATAATAACCTGAATTCCACTCGCTCACTTCCTAGGGACGGGTACAGGATATAGCCGATTTTACATAATAATCTTAATTCAACCTCGGAAACAACGGTGCATGTACAGGAGCTATGCACGTTGTAGAATCTTGAGCACATTGTGGAATGTTATAAACAGTAATTGGGTTATTTGCCAGACTCGGCGGTACATTTTGAGTGCTGACGATTTGCAATGGTACATCTGCAGGCATAGCAGGCTTCTTAAATTTGTAGTACAATAGTGAAACAATATAACAAAGTAATATTACAAAGATAGCAATGGTTGATATACCAAAATAATGAATTTTCTTTAAGCTCCAGTCAACTGGTGACAACAACTTAACATTACGTTCTATTTCAGACATGGAAATTGTCGGTACGTTATGGGTATCAAGCCGTTCGATCGACGTAAGAATATGCCTTAGATCGTTGGAACCGTTTGCTATGTCAAGATATGTTGAGTCAATTATATTTACATCGAATTTTTCAAGAGGTTCCAGAGACACATCAACGTCGATGGAAGAGCTGCTTCTGAAGACATCTGTTATTCCGGGCAGGTAATTTTTATCGTCGTATGCTGAGCAACCTGGAGGTATATTATATTTCTGTAGGCAAACGATATTAAGTGTGGTTTCCTTGCTTACGCTGTAGAACCATCGGCCAGGCGTTTCGCCCTTGATGTAGACGGTGTAAGAGGATTTAGCAAGATGTATATCGCAATTACGTTTGATGTTATCGCTGTTATTCAGGAACACGGCTATATTGCAGGAGCTAGTTGCATCGGTAAGGATGGGGTAGGTAGGAGGACAAACGTATATGTCGCCTCTGATACAGTTCTGTGAGTACTCGTTAGGGAGTGAGACAAAGCCATTACGTCTAGCCGTCACCGCTAGGTAGGGCGAGTCTGGTTTCAGGAGCACGGCATGGTGATCTTGAGCCGTAGCTGATGGAAAGGAGTACGCCTTAAGTACCTTGAAACTCTTCTCTTTGTGAGAAAGTGGTAATATTACCAGCAACATTAAGGTCCCTGATTGCCGTAGTACTCGGGCGATGCCGTAGACAGGCATTACATCGCTATTTTCCTAGCCAACGAATGTCAGCTCAGAGGTAAGTGTTGGTAAGGCGTTCTGAATGATGCCTTTAAGGTGAGTGGGTGATAGGATGGAAGGGGTTAATGTGCCTAGCTCCGCTGACATAACAGTATTACTTAAGCGATTTAGTTCATGGGCCAGTTGAGAAATATGCCGAGAGAGAGAAGTAAAGCTTATATGTAGAACACTGAAAAGTTTATCCGCAAGGTTTGTGTTAGAAATAGCATGGGAAAGTCCGTTGTTGCTATAATTTAAGGTTTGCTGCAAGGCTTGAAGAGCCTTATATGTTTGCGAAAGCATTTTGTCATGTCTTTTTAAGGTATTTGACGTGTTTGCCAGAAACGTATATCTAGAATTTAAAGATTGTCTAGTCTGGTCTGCGAGTTTGGAAATTTCTTTTGACAACATCTTAACTTGATCATTAGTCGCGGTTCCTGCCAGAAAATGCAACCCATAGCCTACCACATCAAATAATCCTCTTTTTACACGACTACGATTTGAAATATACATTAGATTGTTAAAATCATCAGTTAAACTAGAAATTCCATAGTGTAAATTATGCTCATACACTCGTGACATATTATGTAAATTGAGCACGACATTTGATACAGCTTGTGCTGCAACTCTTGAACTTAATTTACAAAATTCCGAATATTGTTCGTTCACTCCACGTATTCCTTGTCCAAAGGTGTCAATGTGTAAGTCTATATGAACAACCCACTCTCCTGTCGCAAACACAATTTGTCCTTTTGGCACGAATAGAAGTCCTGAGGAGTCCACTGATGGCACCGTTACCGACAGCACAAAAAACAGCAACATAGTTTTCACAAGGTAGGCCATGGTATCTGGAATAACATTGCACACAATTATTTTATATCACTCACACCAGCTAAAGATTACTGTCATGGACACTCAGCACATAGGTCACACAACACAAGGATCACTGCGCACTTTGGAGGAGTCTCTCGAGCTTGGGTTTCCTTTTACGAAGCTTGTTGAGCTCGCGCCGCCTTTGATTGTGGCGTTTTCGACCGATGCTGATGAGGTCATGAAGCGTTGTTCCAGAAGGGGAAGGATCACGCGTCATCTTGATGACACGCTCTCCAGAATAGTGGGGAATTATTTTAAGGTCGGCAGGCAGCTTAATGGTAGGAAGTGCCTCCCTTGTAGCTCGAGGGTCCTTGGGCAAGGATGCTTGTAGTCCATCCCCTTTAGGGGTCGTTTCTAGTCTCACCCTAGGAGGACGGTCCAAATTACGTCCCGGCGTGGGTGGTGGTTCGACAGGCGGTGACCTGTAAAGCACCGTCAAAGGGTCGTCGGGTGAATCAGGAACCTGCCCTTTCTGCAGGGTGTGGAACAGTCTCCTGGCGCATGAAAGTTTCAACGATTTGCCCGGTGTGGGAGGGCAAGTATTGGGGACCTCGGGACTGCCTCCGTACACCACTAGTGATTGAAGTGGGCTCCCAAAAATGTCTTTTAACCTTTTCAACTCTCTGGAGGAGATGGTTCGTGCCATACTATAATTAGAATATAAGCAGCACAGTTATTGAGGGAGTGTCCTCCCTAGTCTAGGTCTTAGGTTGTAACGTGGGTGGGGAGAGTTAGGGGTAGGCACGGAAAGGGAGTTAGGAGGGGGTGGCAACTGTGACTGCAAGGGTGGATCAGATTTATTTGGAAATGGGGAGGAATCGGGTTCTGCTGGTATGGACTCAGGAATGGGGGGTAGCAACTGATCCGTGCGATCATTATTGAGCAAGATTTTGGAAAGGGTAGGCTCAGGATCAGGGGGTACGGGGACCAAATTCCTGTGTTGAGCCGTGAGTATGCGTCCATCCTGAAGATTTCTTATGTCGTACGTTACCGGGCTCCTGACCTTCACTACTTCGTAGGGACCTAACCAGCGGGAAACCAGTTTCTTGGCTTGCCCCTTTGAGAGCGCCATATTACGTAATAAAACTGACTGACCCAGACAAATTGGAATTAATTTTAGATTTCTATTATACCTATCGTGTTCAGCCTCAGAATTAGTTCTGTTGAACTCCGCAGCTTGTGCGTGAGCCATTTGGAGCCTACGTCGCAGGACGTAGTCGTAGGATGGTTCCTCAGAATAAGAAGTGTGAGCTGGTGTTAGAATGTCATCCCACGGCAGGTTGAGTTCCCTACCATACATAAGATATGCGGGACTGAAGCCCGTCATCCTGTGCTTGCTGTTACGGTAGGCAAATAAAGCAAAATTAAGTTGGTCGTCCCAGTCCTTGTGGTCTTGGGAGACATAGTGTGAAATGACGGCAGCGAAGGTTTGATGGGCCCTTTCTAGTCGACCATTCGCAGCTGGGTTGTAGGGCGACGTAAATATAGTTTTAATTTTCAAAAGTTCACATATGCGGCGCATCAACTGAGAGGTAAAATTGGCACCTCTGTCGGTAAGAAGGTATTTTGGAACACCGTGACGACAGATGATGTTCTCAACAAAGACACGAGCTACGGTGTCCGCGGTCTGATCTGGGATGGGAAAGACTTCGGGGTATCTTGTGAAATAATCTTGACAAGTCAGTATGAAGCGATTGCCTTTGTCTGACCTGGGTAGAGGGCCAACTATATCGAGCGAAAGTTTTTCTAGGGGGTAAGTTGCTTCTGCTACAGGCTGCAGTGGCGCTGATGGTTTTGTCGCTTTCCGTTTCTTGCACTCTAAGCATTGCTGTACATATTTCTGAGTATCTACATAGCACCTATTCCAATTGAATTGTCTCTGTACTAACTCTAGCGTTTTGTCAAACCCCAAGTGTCCTGCTAGTGGGATATCGTGGCAACGTCGTAGTATATAATTTCTCATGAGTTTTGGGGCGCATATCGTAAACTGAGGGTCTGGTGTTTTTGTGTGAATTTTGTATAACACATTATCATTATCGTAAAAGTAGCTAGGGTCATGTTTTTTCGCTAGTTCGTGATATGATCGAAGCTCGGGGCAAACTACTTGCTCTTTGGCAATCCGTTGTTTATCCCGCACAGGCTCATATCGCACGTCGTCGTGTAAGGCTGAGACCCTAGGGATGGTTTTGCGGGAGAGCGCATCAGCGTGAGCGATCTCCTTGCCAGGGCGGTATTTAACGTCGAATGAATATTCAGTTAACTCCATAATCCATCTAGCAAGTCTTGGCTTTGGCTCTTTAAGGGTAAGGAGCCAACGAAGGGGTTTGTGGTCGGTATACAGGGTGAAATGGCGCCCGAGGAGATAGACTCGAAATTTTTTAACCATGTCCACTACGGCTAAACATTCCAGCTCGGTTGCAGAATAGGATTTTTCGGCCTTATGTAACTGTCTACTAGCACAAGCTACCGGATGTTCTCCATCTTCGAATTCATGAGATAACACGCCACCAGTAGAGAAAGGAGGCGCATCCGTCGTCAAAATGAACAGTTTCGAGAAGTCAGGAAATCGTAAGACGGGATGCGATATGAGGGCATTTCGCAAAACTTCGAAGGCTTCCTGCTGTTCTGTGTTCCACGTATACTCCACATTTTTACTTGTCAACTTCGTAAGTGGGCTAGAAATCTTTGCAAAATTCGGCATGAATTTTCGGTAGTAGCCTGCAAGTCCAAGGAAAGACTACAATTGTCGGACATTTGTTGGTACTGGAAAAATTTTTATTGCCTCTACTTTATCGTCATCAGGCTGAAGACCCCTAGCAGAGATTACATGGCCTAAAAATTTCACGCGTTTTTGGAAGAATCTGCATTTCTGTGGCTTTAGTTTCAAATTCGCCTTCCTAAGTCTTCCGAAGATTTCTCGTAAGCCTGCTACGTGTTCCTCACACGTTTTGTCGCATCTCAAAATGTCGTCTAAATAAAAGGTACACCCTTGGTTTACAATTCCTGATAGAACATTTGTCATCAGCCTCATGAAGGTTGAAGGCGCGTTTGCAAGACCGAAGCTCATCCTATTGCAGTGAAAATGTCCTTCGGGCGTGCTGAACGCGGTATATTCCTTACTTCTTTCATCCATCTCCACCTGCCAATAACCACTACACAAGTCCATGGTGGAAAAAAATGACGCTCCTCCTAATAGGTCAAACGTTTCGTCCATATTAGGAATAGGGAAAACCTCCTTCTTGGTAACACTGTTCAAGGCTCTGTAATCGATACAGGGTCGGTATGGTATTTGATCGCCGTTCGGGGTTCTCTTTTTCACTAGAATTATAGGCGCAGACCACGGGCTTGTGGAAGGGGATATGATGCCTTGACCTAACATGTCTTGGATAGCTTTGTCCAGAGCGGCTCGCTGAGAATGGGGTACTCGATATGGTCGCTTCTTGATTGGTCTCGAATCGTCAACATGTATAGCATGCCTAACAATGTTGGTGCACCCTAAGCGGACGTTGCCATGAATAAAAATATCCGCATATTCCCTAATGAGCTGTTTTAGTGGTTCAACAGCCTCGACCGGAGCGTCTTTTAAGTCAAAAAGTGAAAGCAAATCTTCAACAATGGGAGGTTCGGGCCATAACTCTGCGTTGCCTGTATCTATCTCGTTCACAAGAGGTACATTTTGGTCGTTGGTGAATAGCTCGACATTGATCCTGTAGTGCTTTTTTAATACTTGAGTACTACCACGTAAATTGCACATAAGTATAGGAACCGTGCCATCTGGTGTCACTGTGGCTATAATTGGAAGAATAGTTATATCTTGGTCGTCCTCAATCACACAGACTTCTTTACCATGCAAGTTATCCAGTTTTGCTTTCGACAACACAAGCGAAAAAGGAGGTACTTTAATTGACTCTTTAGTAACAGCTACATTCAGACCACTTTCCACATTTGAATAGTGACACCCATCTATCTTACAACCGGAATCGGTGGCAGTCTCTTGGACATCGTCAGTATAACTACAAGCACCATTGCTAAAATCAACGACTGACGGCAGGACATCGGCTTCACCAGACTCTATTATACTCGATCCAAATATGTCTACTATATGCGCGGTCTTTTCTTCAACATAAAAAACTTCCCCATTTTCGCTATCAAATGATGTCAAGTCGTTTGAGACTAAGGCAGAACTATTTTCGTTTACAGTTATGTTGATAAAGGATTTGGGTTCCGTGACTTCTACTTCAAAAGAGATTAAATCTTCAGTGCAATCTTCATGACTCCTAGTACTATTATTGCTAGACTTCAAATTTGTTTCATGACCTTCACTTATTTTTATTTTGCGATTGTCAAACGAAATACTACTCCCATAACGGATCATGAAGTCGAGGCCAAGAATTCCATCATAATTTGTATGACCGAGATTTACTATCAGGGCATCATTCGGGTATGGGCTACAGTCTATAAAAAATGGAACGTAGCACTGACCGATGATTGGTAAGGCATGACCTGAAGCGCTCCTAACTGGAGAGTGATATTCGGAAATTTTGAGTTTACCGAATGGAAAATTCTTACTGCTAACGATGGTGACGGCTGCTCCAGTATCGACAAGAAAGTTATATTGTACTCCTAATATACGAACTGAGACAGTCAAACCGGCTTCAGGTGTTACTGCCAGAATTAATTCATTCCCTACCGGTTGGCCGGGATCGGGCCGTTTCCCGAATTTTGGGGAATTAGACGAGTAGGACAATTAATAGGCCGATGCCCGTTCTGTTTACACACACCGCAGAGCATGAGAGGAAAGTCCTTGGAGATATGTGTAGCGTCACCGCAATTGAAACATTCGCGAGATTGGCTCTTCTCTTTGAAACGACAGAAGCGGGCAAAATGTCCGGTTTTCCCACAGTGATAGCAGGTACGTATCCCGTTTTGTGTATTTGACACTTGGGTTCGAGCGGTGCGTACGTGCCTTCCTGGAGGCGGGTGTTGAGGGGCTTGTACGGCGTTAAACTGACTTGTGCAATTCAAAAGTGGCTGAGGCATTGGCTGAAAATGAAAATTTTGGGCGTCCTGATTTGTCACATATTGCTGATGCGGCGTGAACTGAGGCAATATCATGGGTTGGCTCTGAGGGAACGGTTGGGGTGCTAACAAGAGTGTTGTAGCGAGTTAATTTCCTGATTCCTGCACGTGTAATTTATCGCGTTTGCTTCCTCGATGGCGGCATACTCTTCCGCTTCTAGGATGTTTTTGGGGTTACGGACTAAAACAAATCTGCCGACTTCCTCCTTCAACCCAATCAAAAATTGCGCGAGAAGTCTATTATCAGTCATTTTCTTTGTTGCCTCGGAGTTTGGATCGCTACCTGACTGACGTAGTTTATGGGCGATATTCCGCAACCTAGTCGAAAACTCAGCGACACTCTCTAGTGGTTTTTGTATGCAGGTGCTGAACATTCTCTCAAGTGTAATTGGGGATACCCTTGAGGAAAATCTCCTTTTAAGATGTGTTGAGAAATTTTCATACGATTCTGTTACATGGGGGTTAGCTGTTACGAAATCGGCGGCAGTACCGTTCAGCCGTAGGCGGGCTATACCTAATGTCTGAGTTTCACTCCAGCCACTCAGGTGGCTGGTGATTCGAACACTATCCAAAAATTTATCGATTGTTATTTCATCGTCCCCACTAAAATTTGGGATAAAATGAATTTGGCTTCCTATTGCGGCAGGTTGTACTGCCGGCTGAGAACCGATCGTACCGTTTTGAGGATCAACACTACTGCCCTGGGGCTGTATAGTGTTTACGGAGGGCGTGAAATTAATTAAACCTTGAGTTTGTACTGGGTGAGACTCCCAAGGTAGGAGAAAATGGTGATCGCACCGTGACGTATCTGTACGCAACCAGTCCATAATGACAGAAATACATGAAAACATCTTACAAAACTCGACACTTGTAGTGGGGTTAAGTTAGAGTAAAAAAATAACTTAATCATCACGAAAACCGAAAAATGCATAAGGACGTTAATCAGTGGCCAACATTAGAGAAAAAAAATTTCATTTGTTAACTACTTAATATTGCATACCGTGAGAAAAATAAGTGAAAAAGAAGAAAATAACAGGAGAATATAAAGAGATTGGTTTAACTGTTTCAATGCTCACAAATCTTTGCCATTTTTACTCGTTAGATTTCTCGACCATTTGAAGGAAGAAAAAAATGTCGGTTCGTTCGATCCATGCATTACTGCCTTCCGCCGCCTGTTTCCGATAGAATGTCGTAACATCCTTTGATCCGTTTAGCGAATCAATGTGACACCTACGGTTATAGGAATAAACAAAATTTGCGATATCCTCAAAATATTAATTTTATTTAATGTTATGCCGTCAATCGCGGATTTCTTTAAAGTATACGTCTATACACTCGTCTATCCGAAAAATAAGTTAAATCGGTGATGTAAAATTCCAATTTTTAAACATTTAATTGTTGGTCTGCAAAATTTATCGTTGGCCTTTCAAAACTTCAATTCGAGTGTATTTCTTAACGAACATTTCTTACTCCAACTCCATACGACCTCACACACTTGACACCAATATGTCGTACTGACATAGGGAGTGTCGAGTAATCGTAAGACGTTTCAGTGCGAGAAGGAATATATTGCCAAGCGTTACATAGGATACAAATGGAGATCAGTAATACCCAAACGTTACATAGAGTACAACAGGTGATCAGTAATACCCAACATGCTTACTCGGCTAAATCCTGCAAGGGGGAGGTGGCGACCCTGGTCTCGTAGGAGCTGCTAGCCAGTCAGTTCCGACGCAAACGTAGCCCGTGAAGACGGACTAGCCGGTCGAGGTTTGACAGAAACGTAGCCGGGCCAACGGACGAGGGACCGCGGAGGGGCGGGCGATCCTAGTCCCGTAAGGAAGGGCTAGCCGGTCAAGGTTGACGCTAACACAGCCGATCCTACTGACAGAGGAGTCGCGAGGAAACTCCGCGGAGGGGCGGGCGATCCTAGTCCCGTAGGAAGGGCTAGCCGGTCAAGGTTGACGCTAACACAGCCGATCCTACTGACAGAGGAGTCGCGAGGAAACACCGCCCAGCCTCAGGGATGACCCGCGCTTATATACTAACATGAGATACAAAGGTCAAGCGCTAGTCATCCCCTGAAGTGGGTGATTGAGCGAGCGGGGAATCACCCGAAGGGCGCATTGCCCTGAGATAGCGTGCCTTAAGGGCCTGATTCACCCATAGAGTAAATAATGAGTATGGCGCTGCGGCTGACTATACGATGTCTTTCGGCATCCTTATAACACCGTGTTGACAATCATCTAACAAGAAATTACTATCAAGAAATCGCATTATGTGGCTAACGAGTATATGCTCGGGAATCTTACACGATATCGAAGTTAAAGAAATCGGCCTGTAATTTTCTGGGTTCTCCTGGATTTCTCGAAGATTATCCGAAGAAAAGGTGCTATTTCTTCAGCTAATTCTTTTAAAACGCGAGCAGGAATTTCTTCGGGGCCATTGGCTTTGTTATGTCTGATGGAACTTAATTGCTTTGCTATTCCCACCTCAGAAAATACTATATCGTCCATCAGCCCCCCCTTTTATTGCGGATGCATAATGTACGCAATGGTCGCTGACGGCTGTGAATGCTTTTACAAAATGACCGTTTAACAGGTTGGCTTTTTCTACGCTATCATGAATAACGGCACCCGAGTCATTACGCAGGGAAGGTATGGTAGGGCCTCTACCTTGGACCTCTCTCACATAGGACCAAAACGCTTTAGGGTCCTCCTTCAAATAATTATTTAATACCTTATTCCGGAAGTTACTAAAAGCCTCGCGCATAGTAGTTCTCGCTTTAGCGCGGGATTCCTTATACGTCTTAACTTTAGTTGCTCTATATTCATCGGATGATGTAGACGGCATATTTTTTATTTTCGCGTGGCTTATTCTCTGACGCCTAAGTGCACTCCTAACTTGCTTACTGTACCAACGTGGCTCTTGAAGTAGAATCTGGTGCTTTGCCGGTGGATTGCTAGTAGAAACTGAAGATGGCAGAGTCAGCCGTCGAAACGTTGATCCTGGATCAAACTTTGACCCGGTTGTGTACCCGAGAAAAGTTTCTACAACGTGGCTCTTTATTGTCGACCTTCAATTTAATTGGAATGTACTTATTGATACCCTCTAGCATTATATCCTTGAATAGTTTCCATGACGACTCAGCACCTGATCTTTCGGTCATATCACGGAAGCCAGGTAGTATTTCTCGTAGGCGCGACCTGAAGCTTGAAAAGTTTGCCTTAGCAAATATAAAAAACTTTCTTTGAGGCTTAGGGTGCCTATCGATTTTCAACTTACACTCTGCATTTACGGCCTGATGATCACTTATTCCATCTTCAATGGTGACTTTGTTTATTCTTTCTGGGACGTTAGTTGCTAATAAATCTAATATGTTTCTCGATCGCGTTGGGTTTCTGACTAACTGAAGGAGAGAGTGCTCGCAGAATGTTTCGATTAATGCCTCACAGGATTCGCGTTCTTTACCTCTAGATTCGAACATAGGTTTTCCCAATCAACTGAGTGTAAGTTAAAGTCACCACCGACTATAACGATTCCATCTTGATTTATGAGTCTAAGCTTTGATAGTTGTTTCTCGAGACTTAATATACAATCTACACCAGCGTTAGGTGGCCTGTAAAACGAGCATATGAACACCTTTTTGGAGCCATCTTTACCTATGAGGCACCAAACACTCTCGATATCATCGTCACTTATCGGAATGTCACTGCTATCGTACTTATCGCTAACCGCTATGAAAACTCCTCCGCCCGATCTATTAGCGCGATCTTTTCTATAGACACGATAGTCTCAAGGAAATATCTTCTGGCTCAAAATCTCATCCGTTAACCAACTTTCTGTGCCTATCACGACGTCGGCATGCAGACTGCGAATAAGATGCTCGAACTCAGCAATTTTCCTACGGATGCTGCGGCAGTTCAACACGACGACGTTTAATTTCTCACTATCACTTCGCATACTAATCTCACCCTTGACTTTCTCTTCCACTCTAAAACTACATGCGCTCCCATCACAATCACTCTCACGACTGCATGGCGTCGCATCGAATTTGGAATTGCGACCCGTCGCGCCCTTTACGGAACATTCTATCAATGACCTATCGCGAAATTGGTGCTGCATGTTACGCTCGGTGTATATTCTATCATTAGATAATCTTTCGGGATTCTTATTTTCTACAAATGCATCGATTATCCCCTGACCCAAAACTGACCTACACCCTGCCCTACTCTCTAGCCTAAAAAATCCCTACTGTGCTCGAGAATCCTACTCGCTACTCTCTGAGCCGATTCGGGCGTGTAGTGAACACCAGAGTGATCCAGTGGTGCCCTGCACGATTCGATATTCAGTCGTAGTTCGACGGAGTCCACTCCCGAGTCCCGACAGAAATTCCACAGCCTTCGGTTCAGGCCTTCAACTCTACTCCAAACCTCAGAACCGCGGTCAATCCTAGGGACTATACTGCAGACAGTAAGCCGCACATCGGAACCCGACACCTCTCGGACACGAGCAACCTCAGAGGTCAAGTCCTTAAAAGAACTTAAAATCTCCTCGGGCTCGCGCTTCGAGGCGTCGTTAGTCCCAACATGGGCCACCACCCGCAGCCAAGAGCAACCTGTCGACACTACCGCTTCTCTCACCGTGT
Source organism: Tanypteryx hageni (assembly GCA_028673005.1). Classification (NCBI taxonomy): domain Eukaryota; kingdom Metazoa; phylum Arthropoda; class Insecta; order Odonata; family Petaluridae; genus Tanypteryx; species Tanypteryx hageni. The sequence continues at coordinate 5,173,214 of CM054114.1, forward strand.
TGGTCACTTGCGGCACCGTGCCTCCTGATATACATCTGGAGAAGACCCGCTCTTCAACTCCCTCCCGGCGGGCACTGGATAACAGGGGTGCCATTACACGCCGAACGTTAGAGCTACCTAACACTAACAACCCTCCCTTCCCAACCCGACTCCCCTTGGGCCCGGCCTCCATCGAAGAGACGGGAGTGGGTACGGGCGTGATGGCCGTGGAGTCGTCCTCCGACAACACCTCGAACCTATTACTGACAGGAAGAGGGTCCGCCGAAGCATTCCCAACTCCCTGCCTCCGCAGCACCACCCCACGATCTCCCCGAGTGGACACCACTCTCCACTCATCGGATTTCCCAGCCCGAGGACCCTCAGCCCGCGGTAAGGAGTCAGAGTCAACCCCGATCGCTCTACCGGCCTACCACACCCAGGCGAACCCGAGCTGCCAATTTGGCGCGGCGAGCTTTCAGGGATGACCCCGCACCCCCCACACGAACCAAGGCTGCCTCGGACCTTCCCACCCTCTGAAGGAGGTCCGCAACCACCCTAACCTCCTCCGTGATTCGAGCCCTCATGGCCTCGCAACCAGCGGCGCACCAGGAGGAAACGGGAGTCCTCGGTGAAGCCATCCTAAATTTACCTAATTTATATACTAACGCAAAAGAGTTACAATATAAAAACAAAAGCTGTAATGGGATAAGGCTAAAGAATTTGGTCTGTTTTAAAGCGGGGACGCTCTTCGTGTAGCGTGCTGCGTCATACATATAACTGCGCCAATTGAAAGGGTGCTCCCATTAATGAATAAAGTGTGGACATCAGAAAAAACAACAATGAAGCTGGATACAATTATAACTATCATTATGTTAAAATTTACATGGGATCTTGTGAGGACTTTTATAATGACTTGAGCAATAATTCTACACTGCTAAAACAAATTCATTCGACTAAAAAATATTGATATTTTTAAATGTATCTTTTTATTGAGGTTTAATTGTCACATTAATTTTTCTATGTAACTTAACTGGAATAAATAACTTTTTATAATTTCATTTACAATTTTTTATACGAAAACTGTCTGTAAGAATTGCAATTAGTACTGCTTGCAAGAATTCTCGATATCCTGAGCGCTTAGCCGCCTTAGCGTATTTTTAAGGTGTCCCGCATGTTTCGCATTGGCTACTTAGAAATCCCCGCATGTCCCGCATTGGCTACTTAGAAACATGGCTGCCTTACCGTATATACTCGTGTATAAGTCGATCTCGTGTATAGGTCGACACCGATTTTTTCATTTTTTCCGTATATCTCGTGTATAAGTCGACTTCAGATTTTCAGGTATAGTAGAACGATTTTTTTATCCAATACCTGTTGATTCATTAAGTTCCCTTTAGTCCGATATAAATACGTTGTGTCAAAGTAGCAGCGAAGCAGTCCGATGTCTCCCACAGCGCCACTGCATAACATCAAAAGTCGTTACATTGTATACGCCTTTGTAATAGATCGAAAGACTCGGGATAGATTTCGTGTTTCATCCCGGTGCTCATTCAGAAGCTATCTTTGTAAAGGAGAACAGGGAACAAAGTTGACGCTGGACCGCGGAGGAAAAATGGCACCGCAACTGACGATAAATCGGCGGAAAGATGAACTACGTGGTCCGAGTAAATCCGTGTTTCGCACGTTTTTGGAAGAGGAACGGAGGAACCTACCCCTCGGAGAGTGCAAATATGAACGTGGAAGGAAAACCAAGACAACCCCTTACCAATCCAACCTGGTGGGAAAGCGTAATATTTCGCAAGTTTCAAATTTCCATAATATGTAGGTATGAGTACATATGTAGTACAATATCTCGGTGATGGAAAATGTGAACATGGAAGGAAAACCAAGGTAACCCCTAACCATCCCAACCCTGTGGGGAAGCGTAATATTTCATAAGTTTCAAATATCTGTAATATGTAGGTATGAGTGCATAGTACAATATCTCGGTGAAGGCAAATGTGAATGTGGAAAGAAAGGATGCGCACGGTGAACAAAGCGACCCTAGCGCCGCCGATGTTACAATAAAGAATATTACATTACATGTCTCCCCTTGTATAACTAACCTCGAAATCTTATATTTATGTTTGTCTTCCGTTTTTCCACTTTCTCGGCGTCTCCAGCGCTAGCTGTGTAAATTCCATCAACTTTAATAACCGCAGTCATGGGTTTAAACCTATCAACCGAGCAAAACATCACATATTTTGTTTACATCGATCGCGAAGAGAGTTTTGGGTTCCCGGCGATTTATTTCCCCGGGAAACGGGAACTAGATTCTCAAATATCCCGCAAATCCCGGGAATAAGAATGATGTTGCATTTTTAATATTTAATACACAATTTTTTCAGTTAAACATGATAGTTTTATTGATACAACGTAAATACATACGTCTTTAATAAATACCAATGACATGTGATACATTATTTGCGACAAATTGTTAGCTGATTCGATAATCAGACGCACTTTGTCTTGCGCAATCGATCTTTCTTCGATGTTGAGGTTGTGGAGATAACAAGAGACCAACTACTAATGTATCCTATATTGCAATTCCATCAAAGTTAAAATTGAGGGTAGAAAATGTATGAAAGAGGTTTGAAAAACAATCTAAAATCTATAAGAGCCTTCTTCTGTCTCTTTGTGGCTCCCTCTGTCACGCTATAAAAATGCAAATAACTCGATAAAAGATCGAGATACATTTTAGAAATTTGCAGGAATGCTTGATTTACATACTTCAAAACGATGACCAAAAAAACTCGAAAGAATAAACCTATGATCTTCCATTCAAATCATTTGAAAGGAAAAATATAGTATTTCTCATTCTGTTCATCTTTTTCCGCCTACAGTTCGAAATTCCTCATGTTAAACGTTTAATTCACATATTTTTGGGAAATCTTGCCATTTTTAACGGGTTGTTGCCTTGCCAACCAATTACAATGTTAAACCTCGAAATCCTATTGTCGTTTCATTCCTTATGGATGAAAGCGTGCTTTGAATGCGAGAGAGAGAAGGAAGAAGAGGGAAATGATTTTCATAGCAATCAATACAAACAATATGCGTTGCGTTATATGCGAGAAGGAATATATCAGAATGTACAACATCAATCATTCGCATATTAAAATCACTAAGAATCACCGTAGGAGGTCGAGACTTGAGACAACGAACGCCTAAAAGAACGAAAGTTTGTTTTCCTGCCATCGATTTTTTTAATACGCGTCGAATCGATAAACCGATCAGTTTTAAACGCGAGAATTTGACGCATTCTTAGTGATTCGCATTGTTGTCGGTTTCGTGTAATTGGGTGCCATTGACTTGGATAATAGCTTCGCGTCGCACCTATTCACGAAATTTCATTTAAAACTTACCCGTTGAATTTCAACGGGCACCTCCCTAGTTAATATTTAATTCACTTGGTCAGAGTAGTTCAATAGGTCGATTAGGGGATGAGGGAGGGGGAAAGGAAGAAGAATAGGAGGGGGAGGTAGTTTACTTCAGCGCCTAGTTTCAGATTCATGCCACATGCATCCATTAGGTACTTTTGGACCTTTTTACTTTCTCCATATACGTAGTATAGGGAATTCATGAAAAAAATCGACTTCGAGATTTCAACGGAAATACACGTTTTTTTCACCTGAACACGTTTTGACCATTTTCCCGATGATGTCTGTGTGTGTATGTGATAGCTTTTTGTGGGTGCTTAACTCAAAAACCATTAATCAAATCAACGTGAAATTTTATATTTAACATTTTTATAAAATGTCAGAAGAACTGATTAGTTTTTGGTAAAAATCGGTCAACCGGAAGTGGGTGTTTACTCTTGTCACATCCGTTATTTTGAAATATTTGCATTAATATTTGATAACTGTAAAAATGTAGGAATTTGTAGGAATTTGAATTTTGTACAACCTTTGCTTGAAACGTTTTTCCATATAATGCATTGTTTAAGAGATATCTTATATTTTAACTGCCACAACCACGCCACCTACTGACGACTATTGTTAACAATTGACGCTTAGTAACATCTTAGTAACACTCCTTTTTCTTTTCTTAATTATCAGAATTTCGTGGCTATATCCAATATCAGAAGGCTATGCTTCGAGTTTATTTCTGTTCTTTGTAAAGTCGAAAATTTTCTCGCAGTTACTTAAAATATTTATTATTATGTAACCTATTTGGAATTTTTAAAAATATTACAGATATGGAGAAAGTCATGCGGTGGCCACATCAGATTTTTTTACTAACGACATTCACGGGCGCGAGAATTTTGGCATTGTACAGGCATACCCCGCACTTACAACAGGTTAAGTTCCAGACCACTGTCGTAACTCGAAAATCGTCGCAATTCGAAGCAATGCATTTTTTTCACTTATCGATGCATGTACTGCACTGCAATCGTCATATACGGACCTAACTGTCGTAAATAACACATTTTTAACTAGAATAAACACTATAGGCCTTATATTTAGAAAAAGGGTAAGCATACAAATCACTAAGTTTAATAATTTTGATCTTTGTATCTAAAGTAATAGTCTTGTGACTTTTATTACCACTTTTATCTGCCATTATTATGTTATTTTAAATTTTAATCACAACAAAAACGGTAAAATAAAAGTTATAATGTAAACAGTTTAATAATATTCACTTAATCATGGAGCGTATCACAGAGACGCAAAGTGAAACGTGTTTGTAAGCGAACTGACGACAGCGACGCCAAGTAGTGGAAGCCGATGCGAGCGGTGGCGTCATGTCGCTAAAGGGTCGTAATTGCAAAGACAGCGTCTCAAGTTCAGGGCATGGTGGCAATTGAAAAGCGTCCTAAGTGCAAAGCGTCGTAAGTCAAAGTGTCTTAAGTCGGGGTATGCCTGTATTACTGTTCCATTAAAATTGAATTAATGCGAGAAACGCAACCTGATCCTTAATTTCTCACTCCTAATAACTCGGTAACTAAATAACATTCACTGAAAAAATATTTAGTTTTAATCAGAAATTCTATTGGCACAACATGCATAAACTCAAAAAAATTAAAACTAATTTTGATAGCTTAACATTTGGGGCTGGATTCGAAGGAATATCTAAAAAAACAGCTATGAAGGAAAATCTGGAAAAGCTTCAGTTGGCGCAAAATTTAAACTAATAATTCCCGGGAATCATTAAAAATTTTCCCGGGAATCGAGAATAAGAAACATCGAGTAAATTCCCGGGAACGGGAATTCCCGGTTCCAAAACTCTAATCCCAAAGGCGGTTCTATCGGCAAACAACAATTAAAAATACGTATATTTCTCTCCCATGCTCTATATCAGTGGCGGCCAACCCGCGGCACGCGCGCCACTCGCGGCGCGCGATGCACTTACTTGTGGCACGCAGCCAGGTTGAAAAAAATATTTGTAACAAAAAGTATGTAAAATAAATTAATAGTATATTTTATATTATTCATTTTGCATGCGTGAGTATATGATCAAACATCCTGTGATGTAACTGTGTGTTAACACAACACTTTCTAGAGCTAAGGCTGTGCCCCTCAAAACGCCCCTGGCACTCTTAATTATTTAAAATCAATTCTAAATTGTTTGTTTTCCACCAAAATGATTTACAAGAGCTGTATGCCGAAACATAACGGAAATTATGCGACTTGTCGAAAAGTTATGATACTCATGTCACCAAAGGATCGTGAATTTTAGAGAAAAGTGGTTTCAAGCTATTCATCATTAAAACTGTGCTTCAAACAAGTTTTTCAGAGTTAGTAACTCTATTATTTTATTATGTAAATGTAATACATTACCTTTTTTAGATTTCAATTTTCGAACACAACATGTTCGAACACACACGTTATACATGTCTGCTTTGAATATTTTCTCTTACTATATACATTAATTAAAATATTTATTATTTCAGATAATACAGTATTTTTGGCTACCCTTTTTAAAATATGCCAATCAATAAACCAAGTACCTCAACAGCTACGATGAAGAGGAAATATAAAGAAGATATTGCTTGCCGGGAATTCAATATAGCTTGGGAGGAACAGTTTTTATTTACTAATCAGGATGTTGAAAAGCCAGTACGTCTGATTTGTAGTACTTGTGTTGCTGTCCCCAAAAAAATTCAATTTAGAACGGCACTTTAACCAAATGCATTCTGATTTTAAATCCAAATGCCCAGCTGGTTCTACTTTACGGGCCAAATTTGTGTCTAACAAGAAGAAGGCTTTGTAAGACCAGCAATCTTTTTTTAAGAAAAAAGTTGATGAATTAACACCTATGGTAAAAGCTTCTTATGAAATTTCACTTCATCTTGCTCGTAAGAAAAAACCATATTCTGAAGGAGAAGGAATTATTAAACCTAGCCTTTTAATATTTGCAAAATATAGTGGTGACCCTGAAATAAAAAGAATAATTGACAATATCGCATTTTCCAGAAAGAGTGTTATGAGAAAAATTGATGACATGTTCCGCAATATTGAGAAACAAATCAATTCTTCTCTAGACTCATGTAAATATTTTTCATTAGCTATTAACGAAAGTTGTGACAATACTGATGGTGCTCAGCTCATTGTATTTGTCTGCAGCATTAATGACAATTTTGACATCAATGAAGAACTTTTAGATTTATGCCAATTAATTTCTTGCAAAGGTCAAAACATTTTCGAACGACTTAAAAACTGTATTGAAAATAAAGACAAAATTGGACAAAATTAGACAGCATTTGTACAGACGGGGCTCCTGCGATGAGAGGAAAGAAAAACGGTTTTGTAGCTTTAATAGAAAAATACTTGAGTCGCAAGATACGGAAATATCATTGTATTATTCACCAGGAGGCTCTTTGTGGCAAGGATTTGGATTTATCTTACGTATTTGATCCAGTAGTACGCTGTATAAATAGAATTCGATCCCGGGCATTAAACCGACGTGAATTTCGTGACTTAATTTTTGAAAACCCAGACTCAGGTGATAATAAAGAGTTATTGATGCATTGTAATGTTCGTTGGCTGTCAAAAGGAAAGGCACTCGAGAGATTTTGGCACCTGAGAGACAGTTATAAAATTTTTAGAAGAAAAGGATAAACTGCCAGAAGACTGCAGACTTCTGAAGAACGAAGAATGGTTGTGGGATCTTGCTTTCCTTACAGATATCACGGGACATTTCAACAACCTTAATTTGCGCTTATAAGGTAAAAATAATATATTTCCTACTATGTGCAACATAATAACATCGTTCAAAGCAAAGCTTCAGCTTTTTTCTAAAGATATTGCTAAAAAACGTTTGGCTCATTTCAGTCATATGCAACAAATTGAAAATGAAAGTAGTAACCGAGCAAATTTTGAAAAGTATAAATATTTTGTGAATATTTTGAAAGCTTCATTTGAAGTAAGATTTGAAGACTTTCAGGAAGACAAATACAATGTTGAACTATATGTAAACCCTTTTTCAATAGAAATTGCTAATCTCGATAGGTATCCAGCAGAAATTCAAACTGAAATTCTTGATCTCCAGAACCACACTGCACCACACAGCAAATATAAAGAAATAACTTCCACTCCTGTGAGCCAAGATTATATTAATTTTTGGAAATTTCTTCCTGTGGATGAATATCCAAATTTACGCAAACTTGTTCTCCGGTATTCGTGCAAATTTGGCTCTACATATATTTGTGAACAATCGTTTTCAACAATGAATATCATAAAAAACAAGTATCGATCGAAACTTACTGACGATCATCTAAAAAATTTAATACTACTGGCATGTTCAAATACAAATCCAAACATTGATGAAATAATAAATAATATGCAGTTGCAAGTGTCTCATTAAGAAAGATTTGGATATTTTTAAATTTGAAAATGTATGCTAATAAATAAATGATATGGAATAAAATTATTACACAGAATTTGTGTTACGTTTTTATAAATTTATTTGTATGACTTTAAAAATTATTGGGTGGCACGCGATAAATTTTTGGATTGATTTGTGGCACACGGCAGAAAAAGGTTGGCCACCACTGATCTATATGGTCTGTGAGCTATAGATTTAAAAAAATATTTGGATAGAGTAGGTACAACATTTACTACAAGATAGTCCCCGAGACCATATCATTACGTCTTATAGTTTAGCGAATAAAAATTCGAGAATCGCCCAATCTTTCAATGCCATAAGAAACAAAGGTGTTGAGATGACTTAATATGCTTTTTTTCTCCTTCTCAAAGTTCAAAATTTAATTTACTTTCAATACCATTTAATATGCAATTCACATCAAGAACGTCATTGAAATTTCTTTGTAGTCTGTTTATGGAGTATACTTTTCCATCTTGTTTTCTTTTCCACTTGACTACTCATCGGCAATGGACAGTTGATCCATACATATTAGCGTATAAACAGTAGCATTTATTAAATTCGTTTATTTAAAAAATACATGCAAAATATATTGTCAGAAAGAGATTCTGACAATGCTTTTAGTATTTTAAACCTGATAATGCTCTATTAATTTGTTTTTCAATTTTTCTCTATCATTGATAAACTATAAATTACAAATGGTATTTATTGCACGAGAATTCCTTGGAATGACTAATACATACTGAAACATTTCCTGTCAATATAAGTCATCAATTCGGGACGTCAACTTTGGGAAACCAGCCTACATTAGTCCTGGTTTTTGACTTCTTGTTAAACATTATAATTAATCTTTACATTCGTATTTAGTGGAATGTCAATGCATTTTAACAATAATAACTATCAGTTACCATGGTAACTAGATAGAGGCTATGGAAAATTTGGTTTTGCCTTTAGGGTAAATGTTCACTCTTCAGAAACCTTCCCTTGTCAGTAAAACTGCCTTCTTCCCTTTGGAGCACCACTTAAGCTATGTTACCAGCTCATCTCTATAATGGCGGCATTGTTTATAACTGAATTAAGAAAGACGCTACCTTGTGTAGTACGACACAGATGATGTAAGTTTTAATTCATTTATTTATCATATTACAATGACATTGACAACATAACGCGTCATTTTTGGCATTAAATGTTAAATATGTGACTGAGATCAAACGCTAGAAACCTTTGCGTGCTGTTCGCGGGTATAACGCGTCTTATATGTGGGTGGGTAGTATATTCGGGTAATTACGCAATTCTAAAAAAGAGGGATATCACTTAACGATGAGACATAGTGCAGAAGTAACTAAACTGAAATCTTTTCTTTGATGCAATTAGTTTTGTGTCGAATGATGTATTAATGGCGTTTGGTTTGATGGTGCCAAATGTAGATTTCGACGCGCAAACTTGAACGCTATAACTTCTACGTCAGTTGATAGAATACTAAGAAATGTCATTACCCATTCTAGCTACATATTAGGAAAGAGAAGCTAAGTCAGGAGTGAAGTATCTCAGCTAAATAATACCGATAAAATTCTTAGTGAATAAATTCGATGTCAGCTAGTGAAACGTAAACTCCTTATTTCCGAAATATGACATCGGATGATTATAATTAAACAGGTTTTAACCAATTATCCGGTGTGACGTGAGGGTTGGACTTAAATCAGGAAAGGTCACGTTTGTCGATTTGATCTGCGTCGTCACCAAGTAAGCCTGAATTGTAGGCATACGGAGTTACAGAGGAGGATTGGTGGGCTGCCTAGGCAGCAGGGGTCGCACCCTGGAGCTCAGGGGTGGGCAAACTACGGCCCGCGGGACACATGTGGCCCGCTAGAGCATTTTATGTGGACCGCGATGCCATTATGAAAGCGACCGTAGTATGAAATACAGACAATTTCATATTTGCAGCTTAAAATTGTGGTCGGAAAACCTTTTCCAGTGATTTTATGGAGATAACATATTATTTATTATTGACTTTCACTAACAGGTTTCCTCGCATTATCTCAACTAGCTGCTTAGTGCAGCGTTGCTTGCAGCATCAATAAAATATGTGCTTACTTCCACCCGGCATGGTAAATTAATGCAATGGGTGCGTTTATTTTTAGAAATGTATTCCAAAATACTACAGAACTTTTCTACTATCTCCGACGGTCTCGCATTTTACGTTATATCAGTTCGTTTGACTGCCAAGAGAAGGCAGTATGGTAAAATTACACATTTGTATTTTCTACCAAAATCTTCTTTTCAAATTAGGTTTTCCAACAATTGCTTTATTAGATACTCGTAGTGTTTTAATTTTGATGTTTTAGGCGGTATTTGCAGCCAAAAAAAGAAGTATAAATACTTTTAATGAAATTTCCATAACGGAGTCAACAGGCTATGGATCAGTGTTGTCCAATAACCATTCGGGAACAAAATACAATGGTAAATTGTCACAGGGGCTGCCGGTGGTGTAATGGTTAGGACGCTGGCTGTTACTCGCCTGCTGCTTAAAAAGGCAGCGGGCACGAATCCTCCGCAAGTAGGATTTTCTCCAAGATCGCCCGGCCTTCTGTTTGGTGGTTTGAGGAGACCGCGCAAATTCAGCGTTCCGTCCTTCGGAAGAGACGTTAAGCCCCCCCCTTGGTGTTCTTCGTTAAGAGTAGGCTAATGCCGGCACCGGGTTTCTCTTCTCCCTTGCTATCCAGCTTTTTATTGCACTACCTCTCAGTTCATTGCGCGTAGGCAAGAGGTGAATCAGCTTGGAACATACATTAGTAAATTGTCACAGAGCGTTGGCCCGAGACGCTCGCATATTATAGGTGTGGAGTGTCATCGGTGTTTTCTGACACACTGACAAAAAGCAACTAATATAAAGGTTAACTTCCGATGTGAACCATTACGTGGCCCTTCGAAGCAATTTCATCTGTTAATGCGGCCCGCCTAAGAATCTGCAACTGATAATGTGGCCCGCAACGTAAAAAATTGCCCATCACTGCTGTAGTTGAAGGGAATATTTATCTTCAGAAATATTCTATTCGATAGAATCATTTTAGTTTTGTTTTTTGATGCAAATCAGTGCATTGCGCTGATTATTACAGAGCGATTTCGAACAATTCTATCATTAGGCCGAAATATATATGTCCCGCCCCTAAGGCAGGGTTACCAACCGTCCCGTATTGGCTGGGATTTCACGTATTATCAATATTTGTTCCGCGTTCCGTACGAACTCTAACGCGAGGCACTATTTTCCCGTTTTAAAATTTTACTGCTATTTTTTAACTAGCGCGTTATATTGCAAGAATTATTAAAAATCCCAACCTGGATTCATGCCTGTGAAACAATAGCAACTCCGTTCTCTGGACATATGTATAGTGGAGTCAATTCTGCTGTGGTTGGTAAGCATTGAACACACCGTGCAGCGAGTTTCACCATTCGGCGACTTAAACGGGGAACGAGTGCATCCCATCGATGGTCGCTATTCTACTACTTCTATTACTCTATTCCAGAGGAACTTTCTCATCCAATTCACAATTTTCTGATTGATACCGTATTTTACTAGCTTCGCTATTAATTTCCCATGAGGGACCTAATCAAACGCCTTCCTGAGGTCAATGGAAACAGCATTGACCCGAATATTTTTCTCTCCGCGTCGCGAAAAATCGTTCACGAATAGGCGGAGTTGCGTTTCACATGATCTGCCTTTACGGAATCCGTGCTGATATCCGCTAAGAGATAAACAGCCATCTAAGTAACGCATAACAGAGCTAAAGATAACATGACCGAGTATTTTGCACGATGATGATGTTAACGAAATCGGCTTCTACGCGCTCCTTTAAAAAGAACAATTTTTTTACAGAATAATCGTTAGAGCGCGTAGATGTTTGTAAACAAAAAATGATCGAGAGATATAAAGCAAAAAGAAAAAACTAGAGCATAATTTGATGACACGATAAGAAAAAACGCGTTCTATTTATCGAGGTTTCTTTATAATTGTAAATTTAAAATTGTTTATAAAATTAGAAACATGACAGAGAGTAATTTATTCTGTAAATAATAAAAAAATAAATTCCTAATCTCATACTCGTTGGGATTCTAATCTAATGACTATTGGCTTAAGATACGAACACACACACATTATCAAAAGGGTTCCACTCACGCCTCCACACTTCTCGTGCCAGACTCATACCCACACTGGTGCCCATATTTAAAACAGTTCAATCACAACCACGACACAAGAAACAGAAATAAGCTAATGTTCCCCCAGCATACGCTAGAAATATACGAGAATAGCCCATACTAAATGGAAATTAAGGTATACGGTAAATTGCCAAATGAATTTCTACAAGTATCATTATATATGGACGTTCCTTACATAGGAGGATATATATAACATACTAGTAGAAGGTGCTTGCATACTGCAAGCATTTCATCTCACCTTGAAGAAACATTAATTTTTCAGAGAGATATTACGTCATGAGAAATATTTGTTTCATTCATAAGATTTGTCCTCTGGAACAATTTTCGTTTTTTCCTTATGGAACAATATTGGAGTAAAACAATCGTTAATTTTTGCAATTTCAGAAATATTATACTTCTTCCACATAGGGTTAATAATGCCACACATTTCTGCCAAATTTTAAATTTGTAGCACATTAAGAAGTGAAATACAATTTATCTAATTGTTTAAATTTAAATAACTTTTAACGGCCGCAATAAGAATTTCACGGATACATTTAAATGTGAATTCGTTTATATAGACTAAACTCTAAATAAATTTAAAATTTCAGCTCCCTAACTCGCCGCGTAGTCTCTAAACATTTATCTATTTGTTTAAACTTTAAGAATTTTTAACCGCCAAACAAACTCAAATATCAAAATTTGTATGATACATATTTAGTTTTTTTTACAAATCCTACCCATAAAAAAATTTCAGCACCGTAGCACGTTCGGAAATACATAATCCTTGAAAATTTGTTTAAACAATTTAGAATTTTTAGCGGCCGCATTGTTGCACTTTTTCTTGATTTTAGTTTTATTTTAGTCGGTTTTGCACAAAATCCTACCTAAGAAAAAAATTTCGAATCTCCAGCTTATCTGGAAGTGCCTAAACATTAGTATTTTATTTATTTATTTATTTACTAAATGAGTTGCAATTTGGCTACATGCCAGGTGGCAACATTACATGACTCATTGTCAATAAATTTCACATCATATAACTTACTGCGTGATCAAGGTCACTTGTCCAAAATTTAACAGAATAAAATTATTAATTTTATAAAAATAATACAATTTTGGCTAAAATACTTATAATACAATTACTTTTCCCTTGGCTTTAATCGGAGCCGAAGTTTTCGAGGTTCATGGTAGGCCTTCACGGTAACCGTAGTGGTCCCGGGGCCCACGAAGTCCCCACCGTACTTCACCCTACCAAGCATTCACTCTACTTCCTCCGGCTCACTTGTCACCCTCTAAAAAAAGAAAACCTTTACATTTTGACTTAAATTGCTTAAGCGATTTAGGAAAGGGCTTAAAGATTTCCTCCGGTAGCTCATTCCATTCACAGATTCCTCTATTTAGAAAAAAGTTCTTGGCGACGTTTGTCTTCTGCGGCCTGTATTTAATTTTATATTTGTGGTCGTTTTTTCCTATGTAGTGAGGTTTCTCGATCCCAGATGATAAATTTTCCCATGCCCCTTTATTATTTAATATTTAAAAAATCCAACATAGCCTGTTGGGTTTCCTTCTATTTTCCAATGATTCCCAACCTAACACTCTTATCATTTCCGTTACACTTTCAGTCTTCTTATGCTTCCCCATCATGTATCTGGCAGCCTTTCTTTGGATTTTTTCTAACTTATTTATTTGCCCCACTTCATACGGATCCCGTACATTCGTAGAGTATTCCAAAATTGGTCTAATAATGGCTTTATACGCTAACTCCTTTGTGGCTGTACCGCTCCCCTTGAGGTTCCTCATAACCCAATGTAGGGATTTATATGCCTTTCCTACCACATGGTCAATATGCTGACCCCACCCAAAATTTACTGAAATGATTATTGCTAAGTATTTACAGTAGTCACTTTTAGGTACGTAGTCACCCATTAGCTGATATTGCCTACATTCCTTAACTCTTCTTTTGGTAAAAGTTATAAGCTTACTTTTCTCAACATTTATGTCCATTTTATTAATTGCGATCCAGGTATCCACCTTCACTAAGTCCTCTTGTAAGTTGATCCTATCATTCTGACTTCTTATTTTCCTATATATTATGCAGTCATCAGCAAAAAGACTTATTTCTGAAGTTACTTCCTCATGAAGATCACTGATATACACGAGGAACAATAGGGGGCCTAGGACACTCCCCTGGGGGACCCCGGATGTGACAGGTACTTCTTTTGAGTATGCTTGTCCTACTCTGACCCTTTGTGTCCTCCCGGTGAGGAATTCTTTTATCCAGCTTATAATCCTTTTGTCAATATTTAGCTTCTTAACTTTCTCGTGTAAACGGTCGTGGGGTACACTATCGAATGCTTTTTTGAAGTCTATAACTATTGCATCAGTTTCCTCCCCATTGTCTAAGGTGTCAGCAATATCTTGACAGAGTCCTAGAAGCTGAGTCTCACACGAATATACTTTTCGAAATCCATGTTGGTTCCTATAGAGCCAGTTACTTTTATCCCAAAATTTTCGAATATATTTCGCAATTATTTTTTCCAACAACTTGCACACGACCGACGTTAAGCTTACTGGTCTATAGTTTTCAACCTTTGTTTTCTTCCCTCCCTTGTATATAGGAATAAAATTTGCTTTTTTCCAATCATATAATAAGTCACGGTTATTTAGGGTTATGTAGAACAATGTCCTTATGTATGGAACTATTGCTTCCGCACCCAACTTCAGTGCATCAATCAAAATATTATCATGCCCCATCGACTTATTTTTTGGTTGCTCACTAATGACTTTCAGTATTTCACCATCTTTTACCTTTACATAGTCCATTTTGTTTGCGTCTTCCTCAAATTTCTTTGACGGCGAATCCCTTCTATTGATTGAGGTATCCACTCTTCTACTTGTACCATCACTTCCCTTAAAAACACTAGCGTACCAGTTGTTCAGTTCGTTCGCTTGGCCCACGTCGTCCGGTATCACAATACCCTCGTTGGATTCAATGGCTACTATATCCTCGCGATTATCCTTTTTCCTTTTAATATATTTGAAGAATTTGTTTGTATTCTTCTTGTCTAATATGTTCAGTAAATAATTATCCCTGGCTTTCGCTTTTTCTCTATTTAAATTACTAAATAGTATTTTATATTTTTCCAGGTACTCAGGTCCTAAGTGTTTCTCTTTATGCGCAATTCTAACTATTCTCTTTAGCCTCCGTATGTTTAAATTATAGTATTCGGGGTCGCTATTATTTTAGTATCCTAGTATATGTTATCATTATATATAGACGTTCCTTACAGAGGAGGAGGATTTAACATACTAGTAGAAGGTGCTTGCATTCTGCAAGCATTTCATCTCACCTTCAAAAAACATTCATTTTTCAGACACAAATATTATTTTACTTCTAAAGATTTCACCTCCCCGGCGATTTTCGTTTTTCCCTTATGTAAAAATAATAGATTAAAAAAATCCCCAAACTTTGCAATTTTAAGAATTTTATACTTTCTCCATTATGGGGTACTAATGCTTCAAATTTCTGACAAATTTTAAAATTGTAGCAGTTCTAGATGTGAAAAAAATTTTCTAATTGTTTAAATTTTAGACATTTTTAAAGGCCGCCGCAATATATTGATGGAAAGATTCAAATGTTTATTTGTGTGAATGCACTGATTTGTAAATAACTTGAAAATTTAACCTTCCTAGCTCATACCGTAATGTCTAAACAGTTATCTATTTGTTTAAAATTTAAGAATTTTTAACGGGAAAATAAATTACAATATAAAAATTTCTATAGTCCCTATTTCGTTTCTTTACAGATTCTACCTATAAAAACAATTTCAGCTCCGTAGCACATGCGAAAAACCATAAACCTTGAAAATTTGTTTTTAAAATTTAGAATTTAATTTGATGCACTTTTTCAAGATTTTCGGTTTTATCTAGACAGTTTTGCACAAAATCCTACCTAAGAGAAATATTTCGACTCTCCATCTCATCTGGAAGTGCCTAAACATAAGTATCCTCCTATATGTTATATGTTATCATTATATATAGACGTTCCTTACAGAGGAGGATATAACATACTAGTAGAAGGTGCTTGCATACTGCAAGCATTTCATCTCACCTTGAAAAAACATTCTTTTTTCAGAAAGATATTTCATCATGAGAAACATTTCTTTAATTCTAAATATTTCTCCTCTGGGCCGGTTTTCGTTTTATCATTATGGAACTAATGTATACGCACTTCCAGATGAGCTGGAGATTCGTATTTTCTTAGGTAGAACTTTGTGCAAAATCAACTAGAAAAAACGAAAATCTTGCAAAAGTGCAAGAATGCGGCCGCTAAAAATTCGCAAGTGTTTAAACAAATTTTCAAGGTTTATGTATTCCCGAATGTGCTACGGAGCTGAATTTTTTTTATTGATAGAATGTGTAAAAAAACGAAATAGGGACTATAGAAATTTTGATATTTTAATTTGTTTGGCCGTTAAAAATTCATAAAGTTAAAATAAATAGATAACTGTTTAGGTACTACAGGATGAGCTAGGAAGCTCAAATTTTCAAGTTAATTACAGAGTAGTGGATTTGCATAAATGCACTTTTGAATCTCTCCATAAATATACTGCAGCGGCTGTTAAGAATGTTTAAAATTTAAACAATTAGAAAAATATTATTTTACTTCTAGAAGTGCTACAACTTTAAAATTTGGCAAAAATGTGTAGCATTAGTACCCCATAATGAAGATAGTGTAACATTTTTAAAATTTCAACATTTGGGGATTGTTTTAAACTATTATTTTTACATGTTGGAAAAACGAAAATCGCTGCGGAGGTGAAATCTTCTAATTAAAATAATATTTGTAATGATGAAATGTCTTGCTGATGAATGAATGTTTTTTCAAGGTGAGATGAAATATATATATATATATATATATATATATATATATATATATATATATATATACTGGCAGATGTACCTGGCTTCGCTCGGGATATTAAAGCGGCACAGTATTTATTTTGCTTAAGGTTAAAATAGCATAACTAAAAAAGAAGTCCGAGAACGAAATAAAACACAGATACCGTAGGCTGTCTGAAAATTATCTAAAACAGTAATATATCATCATACTTTACCTTTCGTTTATAATACATTCTTGTATTCAATATTTGTTGTTTTTCAGCCAGGTGCTAGGATGGTTAAGTTACGTTGGCTAAAATCTAAAATAAAAATCTAACTTGGATTTATTCCTCAACTTTGGCACAAATGTAACACTCAAAAGGACTGGTGCACTCAGGGGGTTACCACTTTTTAAAAAATCCAAAATTTTCTGCCTGCAATACACACGAGTGAACCATACAATCAAACTTATCTGCAATTAAAAAGGTTGCTATCTATTACGTTTGAAGTTGCTACAAGAATAATTTCACAAAAAGCGCGAAGGGAATAACGTAATTCTTTCGTCTATTTGAATGTTTACTAGACGCTAATTCAATCGGAGGCAACAATGCAGGACGCCTTGACAACACCCGGAAACAGTACGAAAAAGCGATAATATTTCGAAAAGAAATGCGAATTTCTGACAAATTCCTCTGTATAGCATCTAAACATCGCAAGAATAAGATATTTTCGAGTTTTATCTGTCGAATATTGGAAAAATGGAGAACATTGGTCGATATTTACGTATTTTGATGAATGAAAGAAAAAATCTTACACCTTGAAAAATCGAAAATCCCGTGTATAATTGTCTCCCGGAGCCGAATATCATTATATATAGACCTTCCTTACAGAGGAGATATTACATATATATATATATATACAGTCAAACTCGTTTATAACGAGCACGGTTGTAACGAGGTCACGGCTATAGTGAGCAAATGCTACCTCCAAGAAAAGTTTACGAGTATTTACATACAAATATTTCACGTATATAACGAGCACGCTTCACGGATATATCGAGCAAACTTCGTCCACTTCTCACTGTCTCAAACGCGGTGGCGGTCAGCCCCTTCAATCCTCATAGGGACCCAAGATATGTAACCTTGTGTTCTCGAGTCCAGCCTCTACACCCTATCCCTCAGGGAGGTTAAAGACCGCGGCGTTGTTGTTAAAAAATAATCCCTTCGTCCAAACCAAGAATTCCCAACTTGCAGGTACAGTGGCACCCGCGGAGGTCCTTTGTCCTCTCCTCCCAACCCCCAGCTCTTTTACAGCCAGGAGGTTGTGTTTGGAAGGGGGGTAAGGGGCTAAGGGCATGTACAATGGCGCCCGCCCCCGTCGCTCAGCCGAATGCACCCAACACCCTTTCCCACGTAAAGATGGGAAATCCCACGTTTAATCCGTCTCCTCATTAACTCTTCCTGGAATTGGTATGCTCGCAGTTTGCAAAGAAAGTTCGTAGCGTTGATCACAAAAATCAGTTGAGATTTTGCCCTTGAACGAGTAACATGTCCGTACATAAAAGGAAGTGTCTGTCTATTCGCGAAAAGGTTGATATTATTCGAGAGTTAGAACGTGGTGAAAAAAATGTTGAAGTGTGCAAAAAATTTAATTTATCGTCGTCTACGGTTTCAAACTTATGGAAAAACAAAGAAGCGATTTTATCTGCACTAGAGAACAACCTAACAACGAACAAGAAAATGAGGAAGTGCGACTTGGGTACTGTTGATCAAGCACTTCTGGAGTGGTTTAAGAGGCAGAGAAATGCTGGTTTCCCCATCAACGGCCCCATTTTAAAGGTACAGGCAGATAAATTTGCAAAACAGTTAGGACATGAAAACTTCACATGCAATAATGGGTGGCTCGATCGTTTTAAAAATCGGCATAACATTGTTTATGCGAAAGTCAGTGGAGAGGCTCTGTCAGCAGATTCAAAAACGGCAAGTGAATGGGTGAAAAGTGTTTGGGAGGAGTGTCGAGAAGGTTACAGAGAAGAAGACATCTACAATGCCGACGAAACTGGACTGTTTTACAACATGATGCCTGATGCAACGTTTAAATTCAAAGGTGACAAATGTGTTGGTGGCAAAAGACCTAAGAATCGTTTAACAGTTTTAATGTGCGCAAACATAAATGGGACTGACAAAAAAACTTTTTGTTATTGGTAAGTCACAAAAGCCACATTGTTTAAAAAATGTAAAGAAGCTTCCCGTTGAATATGCAGCTAATAAAAAGGCATGGATGACTTCCAATATTTTTCAGCAATATGTAAGTCAGTGGAACAACGAGTTACGGAGGAAAAATAGAAACATTTTACTACTTGTCGATAACTGTCCTGCGCACCCACATATGCAGGAGTTATCCAATGTAAAACTGGTGTTTTTGCCTCCAAATGCGACTTCTATTTTGCAGCCAATGGACATGGGGATAATTAAAAGTTTTAAAGGCCATTTCAAGCGATTTTTTGTTCTACAGTTGATTGAAAGGAGGGAAAGAGGTTTAGATGGCAACGTCTCTGTATTGGATGCAATTCATTTGATGACAGATGCATGGGACAATGTTTCACCTACAACGATCATAAACTGTTTTCGGAAGTCTGGTTTAATATCGGAAGAATTTTCGATTGATAACCATAACGTTGATGAAGATGATCTACCTCTGTCAGAATGGCTTAAAGAAAATGGAATTGCGAATTTTGATCATGTAAATGACATTGACAATTTTGTTCATGTTGATGATGATTTGATTACCAGTGGAATTCCAACGGAGAGTGAAATAATAGAGACAGTACAAAACACAGCAGACAGTGATGTTGAATGTGTCGAAGACACAATCCCGACGAAAGCCAACTTACTCTCAAGCTCAGGATGCTGTGGAAACATTAAATGATGTGTGTTTTTAGTGCAATAAGTGTAATAAGAGGAAACTTACGAGACTTCAAAGTGAAATCTATGAAACAGGCTACCATTCAAAGTTATTTTTCTAAAAAGGGGAGTGATTAAGGATGCAGCTGTGAGTAAATTTTATATGTACAAATATTTATTTTAAATTTTCTAGTTTATTCTCATTTTTAGGTTTTTTCATAAATTTACTAAATAAACTTTCTGTTTATATATTCACTTTTACTTCTTATGTCTTATTTCACCATACGCATGCATGCTTTTGCCTTCACGGATATTAAGTTTAACGGCTATAACGAGCAAAACTAAACGGTCCCATGGCGCTCGTTATATCCGAGTTTGACTGTATATATATATATATATATATATATATATATATATATATATATATATATATATATATATATATATAACATATAGGAGGATACTAATATTTAGGCACTTCCAGATGAGCTGCAGATTCGAAATTTTTTTCTTAGGCAGGATTTTGTGCACAACCGAACGAAAATCGATGCGGAGGTGAAATCTTAAAATTGAAAAAATATTTGTAATGATGAAATATCCCTCCGAAATATTAAAGTTTTTTTCATGTAGAGATGAAATGCTTGTATGCAAGCACGTTCTACTAGTATATATATATATATATATATATATATACACACACACCCTCATCACTACCTTTTCTTTTCCTTTAGTTAATATATATACCGTCCTTTTTTCTCCTTTTTTGTCTATATCTTTACGTTTCTTTCCTGTCGTCTTTTCCTCTTATCTTTCTCATCCACCATGGAACTGACCCGTCTCCGTTATCATCTCCGTAGACACATTACCCTCAACTGCCAGATTGAATTCCTCAACTCCTGCCTTGCACTTGGAGTCACCCCCAAATGCCTCACCATCAGAATTCCTCTTTCAGGTCTTCCTCCCCCTATCCGCGCTTCCCTAGCCCTCACGTATCACCTCGCCTCTATCCACATTATCCGTTCCACCATACACCATTATACCACCCTCTCTAACTCCCACTTCGCTAATTGTAAATCTCTCGTTCTTTATCTTCGTCACTCTTCGCAATCCATATCCGACCTTCGTGCCGCTTTCCTTCAAGCGGCTAATGATATCACCGCACATCGCAACAGACTTCTCCGTAAACTCTCTCTGCTTTGCGTCCGGCACCTCAAACTTGGTCTTCCCCTTCCGTTCATAACAACTGGCGAGGTCAACAAACCACCTCCTTCCCCGCCACTCATCGGTCAAACTCCCTGTCTTGCGGACCTCCTGGGATTCCCAACGCCACCATCACTTCATATCCTGAAAAAGACCCACACTTTCCTAACCCGCGAACCTTTGAAGCGACCATGCAGATAATCTTACCAGACGTGAAAGGCATGCTATTTCTACATTCAAACATCTTGACCATATCATCATCCTCCCTGCCGACAAGGGCACCACCACGGTTGTGACAACCTCTTATTCGTCAATTCCCTTCCTTCATCCAAGACACTAACTCCTTTCTCAAACGCCTCAAACACCTCCCCTTTCCTCTCCCACCCAATACCATTTTGGCCACTATCGATGTCTGTTCCCTCTACACAAACATCCCCCACGATGATGGACTCTCTGCCCTTAGTAAACTCCTGGACTCAAGACCACCCGACGCAAGACCTTCCACCCATTTCTTATTAGACTTGGCAGCAATGGTGCTCAAATTGAACAACTTCTCTTTCGATGGTCGTCACTACCTTCAAATTAGAGGCACTGCGATGGGCACCCGAATGGCGCCTTCATACGCCAATTGCTACCTTGGAGAATGGGAAAGACTCTTCCTCAACGTTCCACTCAGACCACTTTTGTGGCTGAGATACATAGACGATGTCTTCCTCATTTGGACGCATGGACCTGACTCTCTCCTTTCCTTTCTCTCACGTCTCTCCTCCCATCCTTCACTGTCCTTCACCCACCAATCCTCTACCTCCCACATCACATTCCTGGATGTCGATCTTTACCTTCAAGACAGCAAAATCCGCACCTGTGTCCACATCAAACCCACCAACATCCTCCAATACCTCCACTTTGATAGCTGCCATCCCCTTCATACCAAAACCTTTATCCTCTATGCCCTTGCTCGTCGAGGATGGAGGCTTTGTTCTGATAGAGCATCCCTTCTAGAGTATCACTCTGTCCTCGAGGATGCTCTTCTCAAACGTAGTTACCTTCGTCTTGGTCCGCGGACAGATCCATATGGCGATGACGCCTACCCACAATGGATCCCATCCTCACACACCCACTATTCCTGCATCTACCCCTCCACTCACTCTTACGAAACTTTTCCTTCCTGGTATCCACGAAGCTCTCAAAACAATCCTTCATGCTGCCCACCCAATTCTTACCTCTTCCTCCCATCAGTCCCTCTTTATCAACCTTTTTGCCAATCCTCCGCTCCTCTCCTTCCGCCGGCCCCCAAATTTGGGAAATATCTTGTGGAGGAAGGAACTTCCCACTTCTACCACGCTTCTTGCAATAGGCTCCCACCCCTGCGGAAAACCTCGCTGCCTCACTTGCCCTATCCACCTACTCTCATCTTCTTTTTCGAGTCCCTCCACCAACATCACCTACCCCATCACCTCCAGAAGCAACTGCACCACCCGTAACGTCATTTACCTCCTTACCTGCACCCTTTGTCCCGCGTTTTACGTAGGCCTCACCAGCAATCCGTTAAACATCCGAATGAACGGTCACCGGAATAGCGTTTCTCTCAGACGCCCCCTCCCATTTGCATTACACGCCAATACCCACAATGTCCCCTTCAATAGTTGCTACAATGTTAGGATTATTCGCGCTTTACCCTATGACACTCCTGCCCCCCTTCTCCGACACTGGGAACTAGCACATATACATCTTCTCGACTCTTTCTCTCCGCCTGGCCTCAACCTCCGCTAACCCTATTAGCCCCCTTACATTGTCTCCTTGTTACATTGTAGTTATTCGCACTTTCCCTTACCACACTCCCTCTTTATTGGCTATCCACCCCTCCTACTCCCCACCTCCTCCAATCATCAACCTTCCCACATCACCCTGTCATTCCCCGCCCAGTGTGTCACTTGCAGATACTCTTTCGCTGAAGAAGGGCATAGGCCCGATAAGCTTGCGTGTGTTTTTTTGTCTTTTTGTGTTCGTGTGTTTCACGTGTCTCTTCGACGCCCCCAGCAGCCTGCCAGCTTGGTCGTCAACTTGGTAAGTGTCCGCTGGGCTTTCCTCAACACCTTGTTGCCACCCTCATCACTACTTTTTCTTTTCCTTTAGTTAATATATATATATATATATATATATATATATATATATATAAAATCTTCGTTTTTCTCTCGCTGAAGAAGGGCGTGTGTTGCCCGAAAGCTCAAATTACAAACCTTCCTCTATCGCTGTGGACGTCCACCACCGTATGGTATGTGTTCACTGGCTCCTTCCTATTCCTCTCAACCTCTCGTTGCATTCATTTTATCATATTATTTCTTTTCCGTATCGTTATATATATATATATATATATATATATATATATATATATATATATATATATATACACACACATATATATATACTAATAGATGGTGATTGCATTCTGCAAGCATACCATCTCACCTTGAAAAAACATTCATTTTTCTGACAGATATTTCATCATTACATATATCTTTTTAATTCTAAAGATTTCAACTCCGCGGAGATTTTCGTTTTCCCATTATGTAAAAATAATATATTAAAACCATCCCCAAACTTTTCAATTTTAAGAATTATATACATTCTCCATTATGGGGTACTAATGCAACACATTTCTGCCAAATTTTAAAGGTACATCTGCCAGTATATATATATATATACAGAGGGAGAGAGAGGCAAGGATAGAAGAAAGAGGAAGGGAGCTGCGTAAAGGAGAAGAAAGGGAAAGAAAGCGCAGTCGGAAGAAAGTAGAGAGGGAAATGGAGGGGAAATGGCCCTTCCCCTCCTACTCTCTCTCTCCGTCTGTCGTATGAGAGTGAGAGAGGAAGAAGATCGATACGCGAGGAGAGGCAAAACTAGAAAAGAGAGAGGGAGGGGAATGAGGAGAGGAAGGAGAGGGCCACGCCCAAGTGATGCAGGTCACACACACGGCCACGCATCACAGAGGCATACTCTCTGTAAGAGAAGCAAGCACAAAAGGAGAAGGAATTTCCAGAGAGAGGGATAATCGACCCCAATGCAGTTGAAGGTAGGGAAAGAGAGAGAGGAGGTGAAGATAGTGAGAGAGGAGGAAGGGAGATGGAGAGAGAGAGAGGAGGAAGGGAGGTGGAGGGAGAGAAGGGGAGGTGGAGAAAGAGAGGAGATGGAGAGAGAGGAGGAAGGGAGGTGGAGGGAGAGAGAAAGAGGGCGGAGAAAGGTGAGAGTGGAGATGGAGGGAGAGTGAAAGGGAAGGAGATGGAGAGAGAAAGTGAGTGAGAGGAGATGGAGAGAGTGGAAATGGAGAAAGAATCGACCAGGTTGCAGTCGAAGGCAAAGGAAAAGAGAAGCGTGAAGAGAGAAGGCAAAGAAAGCGAGCTTTCCCTCTTCTCGCTCTGCACTTCGTTATCTCCTCTCTGCTCGCCCTTCGCCATTAATAAAGTCGTTTATCTTTCTGTCCTCCTCAGGAGGAGCGTTACCCTCTGCGTATCCAGGCGCCGTTTCTCTTTAAACCCTTTTTCCCAGTGGTCACCATTTCGCAAGCACTGCCTTCCGATGTCTCCAGACGAAGAGGCCGCGTTTTGGAGACACCTAGTCTACCTCTTGGAGGACAACTGCTGGGAAAGGTGAATATTGGTTCGGATAGACTGGCCCCAACTAAGAAAACATTCACGTTCTAAAACAACTGAATCAATCTACCACTAGAATTCGGTGGTTCAATATTCGTCCGGCAAGAGGAAGACCCGGATTCGATTCCCAGTCCTGGCAGAATTTGTCTCGTTTTATAATATCTCTTGAAAATGCGCTCCTCTGCTCGTCCGTGACGAATGAAAATTTTTAATTGACGAGCAAAAAATTCAATAGAGCAGTTTCAGTTCAATCGGCAATTATTTATGAGTTATACCTTTTGTTGAATAGAAATATTTGGAAAAATTGCCAAACTACTTAATTTAGTGAATGTTACGGCCGCTAGGAAGTAGCTAACGACAGCCACTTCTACAAGCACATCTAGGGGATTCCCCTACGCTGTGCATGCCTTTAAACCTGATAAGGCCATAGACAAGTGGTACTTTAGTGCAAACACTATAAGACATGTCCAAGGTCATAAATGCCATGCCTCTGGAAGTGGTATGTTGACACCTAAGAAGATATGAATAGTAAGTTTCATTGAACTATTGCTTGCTCATGGTCTTGTGTCACTGCTAATATGTATGAGTATTTATATTGTGACGAAACGAAATTCGCAATGTTCAAAAACACCGCTGAAGTAGAAAGGTTCCCCGACCCTCCGCTAGTGGGACCAGAGTAATGTGTGGCATTGAGACGCCACCTATTTAACATGATCCCCGGGTACTAAGGAGGAACTATAAAAGGCGTGACCGGAAAGCAAATTGGTCTTTTGTCACGGCACCGTTCGCCGGCCATTAGTCCATTAAAACTCGGCAATCGCTAACGGCGTCAGATAGCGTTAGACGGTTATTTGCCATTGTACTTACTAAGAATTGTTCATTGAACTTTCTAAATTTGTTCATTAAATTGGCCTTTTGCCATCGCAGTTGCTTATTTGCCATTGTATTTGCTCATATGCCCATTGCATGTGCTCATTCGCTCATTGAATGTGTTGTTTTGCTTTTTGTGTTTTTCTTCTCTTTGTTTTTTCTGCATTTTGTGTAATGCTTTTGCTTGTCTCTTATGCATGAGAAGCATGTTTTTTGTTGTACAGTCCTCATTGTTTAGTAAATTCTTTTTTGTTTCGTGAATTTAAGTTTAACCCGATGTTATCTTTCCCACCCAAGCGCTTTCAGAGGTATTAAGCTATATGTTCTAAGTAAGAGTACCATACGTCCTAATTTCCCAACATCCCACCATAGTCCGCACGCGACGGGTTGTTTAGAAGAGTCCTTTTTGGCCTGCGGGTCATCAAGAAGTCTCGAGTCCACCTCCGTACGATACTTTCAAAAAGAGAAAGGGAATAAAAAGGGGATGGGAGATCATGAGAATATTAATTGTCATGTAGACTGATGAACATAAAAATATATTTTGTGTAATGTACATGGTTGAATATTGATAGTTTTATCTGGCAAAATAAAAATAAAGATATAGGTCAACGAAAGTGTAAATAATTATCACTTAATTTTTGGCACTGAGGGTGTTTTTTTGACCGCCAGCCTTGGGGTCTCTGGGGCGCGGGCAATTTTCAACCGACGAGTGAGATATTTGCCTGACTAATGAACCAGCATGAAAATTTTCAAGCACTGTGAGTGTGTGTATATATATATATATATATATATATATATATATATATATATATATATATATATACACATAAAATTTAAAGAAAGAGATGAAAATAAATAGAATGGATATGATTGGCTTAAGTGAAATGAGATGGGAAGGAAGAGGGGAAATAAAAAGTGATGACATCACGGTGTACTATTCAGGAGGTACTAGAGGAACGAATGGAGTAGGGGTAATTTTGAATAAGGAAATAGCAAATTGTGTACAGAGGGTGATATTTGTAAATGATAGAGCAATTGGTCTTAGAATAGGAATGCACCCGAAAGATCTACTGTTGATACAAGTTTATATGCAGACCAGCCAACATGAAGATGAGGCTGTTGAAGAAATATACGAGAAGATAGAAAATATTATGGAGGAGGAAGGTAAAAACTGTTGCAAGATAGTGATGGGCGATTGGAACGCTGTGGTAGGAGAGGGAAGAGAAGACCAAGTAGTAGGAAAATTTGGACTAGGGAAAAGAAATGAAAGAGGTGAAAGACTTGTTGAGTTCTGTAAAGAGAAGAGGATGTTTATATCAAATACTTGGTTTGAAAATCATAAGAGAAGGCTATACACGTGGAAATCACCAGGAGATGGAGCCAGATATCAAATAGATTATATTCTAGTGGAAGAAAGATATAGAAATGGAGTAAAAAAGGCATATGGACTTCCAGGAGCAGACATTGACAGTGATCATGTGCTCCTCATGGCCGAAATAAAACTAGCCTTGAAGAAGGTTAAGAAGGCTAAGATAGTTAGGAAATGGGATTTAGAGAATATAGCCACAGTAGGAAAAGAAAGAATAGGAGAAAAATTAGCTCAGGCAATCAAAAGAGAAAACGTGTCGGAGGAAAATGTGGATGAAGCATGGAATAGGATAAAGAAGGCTATAAGGAAAACAGCAGAACAGGCTATTGGGTTTTTCAAAGGAAAAAGAATAAAAAAGCCATGGGTGACAAAGGAAATGATAGAAAAGATGAAAGAAAGAAGGCAATACAAAAGCAGGACTGATGAAGATGGAAAAAGGAAATACAGGAAACTGAATAATGAACTAAGAAGAGAAACCCAAAAAGCAAGGGAGAGATGGCTAGAGGAGGAATGCTCAGATATAGAAGATCTAGAGAGAAAAGGAATGTATGACTTGATGTATAAGAAAGTAAAAAATGTAACGTGGGATAGATGGAGAACAAGTGCATGTGTGAAAGAGATTGCAAGTAAAGAAGATAAAGTTCTATATAAGGAAGAGGAGGTCCTTAATAGATGGAGAGAATACATGGAGGAGTTGTACAAATCAAATGAAAAACCAAAGGATCTCCGTATTGAAGAGCAGGATGAAATAAATAATGACGAAACAGGGGTTTCGATATTGAAAATAGTGGTGCTACAAGCAATAAAGGATATGAAGAACGGGAAGGCAATGGGGGTAGATGAGATACCGATAGAATTATTTAAGTGTCTTAATGAGGAAGGACTGGAAGAAATAGTGAAGTTGTGTAATGCAATCTATGACAAGGGGATGTGGCCAGAGGATTTCGTCCAAACAATTATGATTCCAATTCCGAAAAAGCAAGGAACAAGAAAATGCAGTGAACACAGAACAATCAGTTTAATTACACATGCAGCAAAGGTTCTACTTAGGGTTATGAACAGGAGACTAATTAGCAAAATGGAAGAAAATGCTGCAGAGGAACAGTTTGGATTTAGAAAGAGTAGAGGTACAAGAGATGCAATAGGATTGATAAGAATGAGTGGAGAGAGATATATAGAAAGGGGTAAAGGAATTAGTCTGTGCTTCATAGATATGGAGAAGGCATTCGACTGAGTGAACTGGGAAAAACTTATGGAAATACTAAAAGCAAAAAAAGTAGACTGGAAAGATAGAAGGTTAATTAAAGAGCTGTATATGAAACAGAAAGCAGCTATGAGGATAAAAGATGCACAGACCGAATGGTATGATCTAGGAAGAGGAGTAAGGGAAGGGTGCTGCTTATCGCCAACCCTGTTCAATATATATGCTGAAGAAATGATTGACAATGGAATAGGGAATGATAAAGGAATTAGTATTGGGGGTAGAATAATAAATTGTATAAGGTTTGCTGATGACATGGTAATTTTGGCAGATGAAACGAGGCATATTCAGGAAATGGTTACAAAGGTAGAAGACAGGATGATGGAATATGGAATGAAAATGAACATAAAGAAAACAAAGGTGATGAGAATAGGGGATAGAGAGATTATGAATGTGTCAATAAAGGATGGAAGAGTGGAGCAAGTAAAACAGTATAGATATTTGGGAAGCATGCTAACTGAAGACTGGAGAAGTGAAAAAGAAATAAGAACAAGAATAGCAATGGCAAAAGAAACATTTAATAGGAAAAAACGGGTACTATGTGGTAAAATGGATTTAAATCTGAAGAAACGTCTTGTGAAGTGCTATGTTTGGAGTGTATTGCTTTATGGGTGTGAAACATGGACGCTAAAGAAAAGAGAGAAAGAAAGACTAGAGGCATTTGAAATGTGGGTGTGGAGGCGGATGGAGAAGGTTAAGTGGACGGATAGGATAAGGAATGAAGCAATACTAACAAGGGTGAATGAGAAGAGAAGATTACTTGAAACAATTCAGAGGAGGAAAAGTAACTGGTTAGGGCATATCTTGAGAGGAGAAGGTTTACTATTGATGGTGTTGGAAGGATCAGTAGAAGGTGAAAGGAAAAGGGGACGTAGAAGAATAAAAATGTTTGATGATCTGAAAGAAAGGGGAGGGTATCAGGAAATGAAAGAAATGGCAAGGAACAGAAATGAGTGGAGACAACGCTGGTGCCAGGGACCTGCCTAGAGGCAGAACACCTCATGATGATGATATATATATATATATATATATATATATATATATATATATATATATATATATATATATATATATATATCATCATCATAGGTAGTCTGTCCGTAGACAGGTCCGTGATTATTCATGGTTAAACCTGGTTCTCCATATACTCCTATTTTCCGCTGTCCTCTTTATATCTTGATAACTCTCTTTCCCTTTCAAATCGTCTATCAGCTGAAACCTTTTCCTACCTCTTTCCCTTTTCCCATCTAGTTTTCCTTCTAACACGTCTTTAATCATACTCTCTCTCCTCAGGTAATGTCCAACCCAGTTAGCCTTCCTCTTTCTGATAGTCTGTATAATCATTCGCTTCTCTCCTATTCTTCGTAGCACTTCATCGTTTTTCATCCTATCTGTCCATTTTATCTTCAGCATTCTCCTCCAAGTCCACATTTCAAAGCTTTCCAAGTATTTGATGTCATTTTTCCTTAGCGTCCATGTTTCTGCCCCATACAATGCTATACTCCATACGTAGCATTTTATCAACTTCTTGCGGATATCTTCCCTTATATTCCCTGTAAGTAGTTGTTTCTTTCTCCTGAAAGCCGCTTTTGCTTTTCCTATTCTAGTTTTGATCTCATCCGTACATTTTGCCTCTCGTGTTATGATGCTTCCAAGGTATTTATATTCTGAAACTTGTTCTAATGGCTTTCCCCCAATAGTTATGTTCAGATTCTCTTCTTTACCCGATATTCGAATGACCTTGGATTTTTCTGTATTTATTTCCATACCATATTTTCTACCTGTTATCACTAGTCTATTTATCATTTTTTGTAGCTCCTCTTCCTTTCTTGCTAGAAGTACTTGATCATCTGCGTATTTTACTGTTCTTATAATCCTTCCTCCAATTTTGAAATCCCCTGTGCCTTCTAAAGCTTCTTGCATTAGACTTTCTCCATATATATTGAATAGGGTTGGCGATAGGCAGCATCCTTGTCTTACTCCTCTACCGATATTTATTCCGCAGGTGTCCACATTCTCAAACCTGACCTTTACAACTTGATTCTCATATAGATTCCTAATCAGTCTCCTGTCTTTCCAGTCTACACCTATATCCTTTAATATCTTCATCAACTTTACCCAATTTACTCTATCAAAGGCCTTCTGCCAGTCTACGAAACATGCGCAGATATCTTGACTGTATTCTATTGCCCTTTCTGATATGATTCTAACTACTCCTATAGCATCTCTAGTTCCTCGTCCTTTTCTGAAACCGAATTGATCTTCCCCTATTATTTCTTCTGCCTTTTTCTCCAGCCTTTTATTAAGAATCCTCGTGATGATCTTCGATGTGTGTGACAGAAGGCTTATAGTTCTGTAATCTTTACACTGCATTGCCTTTGGCTTCTTCTTTAGAGGGATCATTGTTACTTCTAGGAAATCCTGAGGCCACTCTCCCGTGTCGTAAATCTTATTAATTAATTTCGTGATCGCTTTTAGTCCTTCTGATCCTATGACTTTAAGTATCTCAGCCGGTATTCCATCGCTGCCCGTGGCTTTCCCCTTCTTAAGTTCCACTATCGCTTTTTCTACTTCGCTCTCCATAATACTTGGTCCTAAGTTGTCTTCTTCAATGTTTTCCTCATTTTCCAGTTCTATTTTTGCCGCTCCTGTCTGTTTGCTGTATAATTCCTTAATGTATTCTTCCCATACCTGTGCTACATCCTTTGTTTCTGAGACTATCTTCCCATCCGTATTCATAATTCCTTTACCACAAATTCCATTAGACTTCTTATCTTCTAATTCCAGTGCCTTAGCGTACATCATATCGTACCGTCCTAATTTCTCCATTTGTTCTATTTCATCACATTTTCCTTTTAGCCAATTTTCTCTAGCTTTATCTGTTACCCTTCTCAACTCATTGTTTATACGCCTATAGTTGGCTCTACCTTCTTCACTGTTAACGTTTTTCCATTTTCGTCTCTCATCTATTTTCTCCAGCATTTCCTTCGTGATCCATGGTTTTCTGATTTTCTTCTCTTGTTTTCCAATCTCTTTATCCAAGGTATCCTTGATACTGGTTTTAATTTCATCCCATTCTATATCGACGGTCTTCGGTTTGTTTTCCAACTTTCTTAGGTTATCTTCCAACTTCATGCTGACTACATCCTGCCTTTCTTTCAGTTTTTCTAGGTCCCAGGTCTGTCTTTCTCTTCTCGTTTTGCTTATTTGTTTGAGCTTTGTACTCACGTCAAGTATTAGAAGGCTGTGATCTGAATCAATGTCTGCTCCTTGCAATGCCTTGGCGTTCTTTATGCTGTTCCTAAATCTTTGTTTTACAAGGATGTAATCTATTTGGCATCTCATTCTATCTCCTGGGCTTTTCCATGTGTATAACCTTCGTTTATGGTTTTTGAACCATGTATTATATATATATATATATATATATATATATATATATATATATATATATATATATATATCTTACAAATGGTTTTCCAGTTCTGTGTATAAGGCTGACGTCATCAATGGAACTTCTTAACGAGTTTTTAACAAACTTACCGATTAGGTAGAAGGCTGAAAATTCGCAGGAATGTTTCAGATATAAAAATTAAATGACGAAAGAAAAATAAGAAAAAAGACCCGGGTTCGACTCCAGGGGGCGATTTTCATTTCCCGTACGATAAAACGTAAAAATCTGATGTGGCCACCGCATGACTTTCTTCATATCTGTAATATTTCCAAAAATTCCAAATAGGTTACATAATAATAAATATTTTAAGAAACTGCGAGAAAATTTTCGACTTTTCAAAGAACAGAAATAAACTCAAACCATATCCTTCTGATACTGGATATAGCCACAAAGCTCCAACAATTAAGAAAAGAAAAAGGAGCGTTACTAAGATGTAACTAAGCGTCAATTGTAAACAATAGTCGTCGGTGGTGGTGGCAGCTAAAATATAAGATATCTCTTAAACAACGCATTATATGGAAAAATGTTTCAAACAAAAAAATTAATGTATTTTCAAGGTGAGATGATATGCTTGCAGAATGCAAGCGCCTTTTACTAGCCATTATATATCGATGACTCTTAAAGAGGATATAACATATAGGAGGATACTAATGTTTATGCACATCCAGAAGTTCTGGAGATTCGAAATTTTTTTCATAGGTAGGATTCTGTGCGAAACCGACTAGAAAAAACGAAAATCAAGAAAAAGTGCAAAAATGCGGCCGCTAAAAATTCGCAATTGTTTAAACAAATTTTCAAGGTTTATGTATTTCCAAATGAGCTACGGAGTTGAAATATTTTTTATAAGTAGAATTCTTAAAAAAATGAAATAGGGATTATACAAATTTTGCAATTTTAAGAATTTTATACTTTCTCCATTATGGGTACTAATGCTACACATTTCTGCCAAATTTAAAGTTGTAGCACTGCTAGAAGTGAAATAATATTTTTCTAATTGTTTAAATTTTAAACATTTTTAACGGCCGCCGAAATATATTTATGGAGAGATTGAAAAATTTATTTGTGCAAATGCACTACTCTTTAAATAACTTAAAAATTTCAGCTTCCTAGCTCATCCCGTAGTACCTAAATAGTTTTGTATTTATTTAAACTTTAACAATTTTTAACTGCCAAATAAATTAAAATATCAAAATTTGTATAATCCCTATTTCGTTTTTTTTTTTCAAATTCTATCAATAAAAAAAATTTCAGCTCCGTAGCACATGCGGAAATACATAAACCTTGAAAATTTGTTTAAACAATTGCGAATTTTTAGCGGCCGCATTGTTTCACTTTTTCAAGATTTTCGTTTTTTCTAGACGGTTTTGCACAAAATCCTACCTATGGAAAAAATTTCGAATCTCCAGCTCATCTGGAAGTGCCTAAACATTAGTATCCTCCTATATGTTATATCCTCTTCCTCCTCTGTAAGAAACGTCGATATATAAAGATGGAGAAAGTCATGTGGTGGCCACATCAGATTTTTTTATTCGAGAACCATAAAACACAGTTATATCTCAAGATGTAAAACAGATAAAAACTTGAAAATCTTTCCGATAAAACTTTTATGATACTAAAAAATGTTATTTAAAAAGTCCAGAATAAAATGCTGAAAGTGACCACCACAATGCTGTTTACATAAACGTGCTCTCCGCTGCATGTTTTCCAACATACACTGCACTTGGAGTAAGTTCTCAATGACATCTCCGATTCTTGCCTTTAGTTCATCAAGAGTATGGAGGTTGGCCATCACTACCTTCACTCTCTCTCCCCCCCTCTCTATCTCCTCCAGTCTCCCTCCCTCCTCCCCCTCCCCTCTCCCTTCCCCCCCTCTCAAGATTTTTTTAATAAACCTTTTTGAGTATCGTCAAAATTTATTCGCATAATTTTTTATATATGATGAGTCAAAACTTGCGTTCTAGTTATTATTCAGTGTTCTCGAATAAAAAAATCACCCGTACGTTTGGAATGGTTAAATACATCATAAGATTCTTAACGACTGTTTTTAGGCTGGTTTCCAAAGGAAACATAGTCTTATGAAATGGTCCTCTCTGCGTCTCCTCTACTAACAAATTTTGAACCAATGGACCGATTTTCATGAAACTAGGTATGAGGCTGGATTTTATTTGGCTAAGATTGAAGTCCCAGGGAACGTTGTTTCCCTATTTGTTTTACATAGGAAGTCTCAAATCCATCGTGCAGAGATGTTTTCCTTAATACATTAAAATATCTTAAAATTTTGATATCGGAGCGAGGTTTGTACTGTTTTAATGGGAAACGAATGTAGATTTCAACTCGTATCACCGAAATTTGATAATTGATCGTATTTTCTTGAATTTCTACTAAAACATAAGAGTTTTAAATAGCACTTGATCGGATTGTTGCCATGGAGACGACTATTACCGAACTCGGTTTGAACATGGGCGAGTGAACAAATTAGTTGTTTTCTTTTCCACTCGTCTACTCTTCAGCAATGGACAGTTGAACCATACATATTAGCGTATAAACAGTAACATTTATTAATTTCTTTAACCTATATACATGCAAAATATAATGTCAGAAAGATACTTGGACATTACTTTTAGTATTTTAAACCTGAAAATGCTCTATTAATTTATTTTCGAATTTTTCTCTATTATTGACTAACTATGAATTACAAATAGTATTTATTGTATGAGAATTACTTGGAATGACATACTGAAACATTTTCCATCAATATAAGTAATCAATTCGAGACGTCAACGTTGGGTAACCAGCCTGCATTAGTCCTGGTTCGGACTTCTTGTTTCGATTTGTAGACACAGTTAACGTTTAGAGTTAAAGAGTCAAGGAATCTGCGAAATTGAAAGGACCGTCTCCTCGTCTATTTTCATAAAAAGGCAACGCGACAAATTTCAGTTTCATACCTATTGATATGTTTTGGAACGATCTTTCCTATCTTCCTTCATTTAAACTCTCGAACATTCGCTTTTTTTCCAGTCTACTTGCTTTAATTAACCCTTTTCCTTCAACGCCCTCTTTTTTCCCATTTTACAGACACAGTGTAATTACTAACAATAATTATCTCTCCTTCAATATTTCATATTTCATCAATGCCAATGTCGTCGTTCCCCTTAGATTTATCCAATCTGTTTCTCTCTGAGCTTTTAGCTGAATGTGAAATCGAACTTATTGTTCTGTAACTTTATTTTATCTTAAAAGTATTAAAATTCTGCGAGTAGACTTCTTTCGCCACTTTTATTATCAGACTAAATCCAAATTAACCAATTTGCTAATCATTTACACGGCGATACTTTCATATTCTACCACTTTATTAGACGTGCCGGTTAAAACCTTTTCGATATCGCTGCTTGATAATCTTGTGCCTAAACAGCGAATGCCCTCCTTCCACTAGCCCTATATAAGGAATGAAAATCTCTTCTCCGTTATTATGCTCTTATCACTCTAATCGAGCTTCGCCATTTAAACATTGTCGGTATTTGAGCTGCAGCTTTAAAATTATAAATATGCCGGATAATCCGATAAAAATTCGCGCAAGCTGTGTTGGGAGGAGTAGAGCATTCTTTTATCATTTGTTGCTTTATAAGTGCTCATCCGAATATTCGCCATTCGTCACCTGAGCGGCGACCTTCACATGAGGACATCGACTATCGACTCATCGACATAATAACGCTTGCAAGAAAAGACAAATAAGATGGAAAGAATAAAATTTAGGAAAGAAGAGAAAAACGCACGGCGGAGACGTTTGCCGGTTTGCAGGAACCGGTAGTTAGTTTATAAAAAGGTTTTATTACTGTTTGTTAACTGTGTTGCAACAGCTTCAGGACTGCTGTTGAAAAATTAGTAGGATATATTCAACGTCAAATGAAGCTTATTTTGGCTCCGAGTACGATAATATCAATGAATCACAAATGGAACTACGTAATTTGCATGGAAGGTGAGAACTACGTGGATTTCAAATTGAAAATACAGATAACATGACAGTGGGAGACCGCTGCGGCAGTCTTAAAACAATTCCTATGTATATATATATATATATATATTGTGATATTGTATTTTCTGTTTTTTGTTTTCGTGTGTTTAACGTGTCTCTTCGACGCCCCCAGCAGCCTGTCAACTTGGTCCCCGACTTGGTGTATATATATATATATATATATATATATATATATATATATATATATATATATATATATATATATATATAAACTTAAGGAAAAGAAAAGGTAGTGATGAGGGTGGCAACAAGGTGTTGAGGGAAGCCCAGTGGGCACTTACCAAGTTGAGGACCAAGTTGGCAGGCTGCTGGGAGTGTCGAAGAGACACGTTAAACACACGAACAAAAAAACACAAGCAAACTTATCGGGACTATGCCCTTCTTCAGCGAAACAGTAACGTAAAGTGACACACTGGGCGGGGAATGACAGGGTGATGTGGGAAGGTTGATGACTGGAGGAGACGGGGAGTAGGAAGGATGGATAGCCAATAATAAGGGAGTGCGGTAAGGTAAAGTGCGAATAGGTACAATGTAACAGAGGAGACATCGTAAGGGGCTAATAGGGTTAGCGGAGGTTGAGGCCCGGCGGGGAGAAAGGATCAAGAAGATGTATATGTGCTAGTTCCCAGTGTCGGAGAAGGGGGGCAGGAGTGTCATGGGGTAAGGCGCGAATAACCATTACATTGTAGCAACTATTGAAGGGGACATTGTGGGTATTGGCGTGTAATGCAACTGGGAGAGAACTGAGAGAAACGCTATTCCGGTGACCGTTCATGCGGGTGTTAGGTGGATAGGGCAAGTGAGGCAGCGAGGTTTGCCGCAGGGGTGAGACCCTATGGCAAGAGGCGTGGTAGAAGTTGGAAGTTCCTTCATCCACAGGATATTTCTCAAATTGGGAGGCCGGCGGAAGGAGAGGAGGTAAGGCAAAAAGGTTGATAAAGAGGGACTGGTGGGAGGAAGAGGTAAGAATTGGTTGGGCAGCATGGAGGATTGTTTAGAGGGCTTCGTGGATACCAGGAAGGAAAAGTGTAGTAAGAGTGAGCGGAGGGGTAGATGCAGGGATAGTGGGTGTGTGAGGATGGGATCCATTGTGGGTATATATATATATATATATATATATATATATATATATATATATATATATATATATAACAACTTACGGAAAAGGAAAGGTAAAATGAATATATGGATGTCAACAAGGTGTTGGGATGAGGAAACCCAGTGAGCACTCACCAATCAGACGACTTCAGGTTGGCGAGGCCCCGGGGATGTCGAAGCGACACACGTAAAATAACACAAAAACACAGAAACATCACAAACGTAAAGCTTTCGGAACTACTCCTTCTTCAGCTACAGAGAGAGAACTGATGGCGGTGACACTGGTTGGAGGCATGGGGGTGGAAGGGTAGTGCGGAAAGGTCGAGGATTGGAGGAAACGGAGGGGGTTGGGGATGGGTAGGGTGTTGGAAGAAGACAGAAAGGGTGTGAAAAGCTATCGAAGGTTGAGGCCTGGGGGAGTGAAGGAGTTTAGGAGATGGATATGCGAAAGCTCCCACTGACGGAGTTGGGGAGCCGAAGCATTGTCGGGGAGAGCGCGAATGACTCTCACTGTGAAGCAGTTGTTGAACTTTAAATTATGTTTGTTCGCATGAACGGCCACCGGCAGCGGTCGTTTGAGAATGACGCTGTTGCGGTGGCCATTCATGCGGATGTTGAGGGGATTGCTGGTGAGGCCAACATAAAAGGCGGGACATTGGGTGCATCTCAGGAGGTAAATGATATTGCGGGTGGTGCAGTTGGTGGTGGAAGTTATGGGGTAGGTGATGTTGGTTGTGGGACTGGAGAAGGAGTTGCAGGGGGGGTTTATTGGGCATGTTAGACATCGGGGTCTACCGCAGGGGTAAGATCCGGCAGGGTGTAAAGGCGTGGGTGCTGGGGGTTCTTTCTTCCATAGAATATTTGCCAGATTAGGGGGACGGCGGAAGGAGAGCATCGGTGGTCTGGGAAATGGGATCTGGTGAGGGGAGGATGAGAGGATAAGGTGGGCGGCTTTCAGGATGTTTTTCAGAATGTCGTGGATGCCGGGGAAATACAGGGTGGTTAGGGTGAGTTGGAGGGTGGAATCGGTGGTGGTGTGGGTATTGAGGTGGGAGTTAGGGGTGGCGGGTGCGACTGCCCGCCGGATTTGGTCTCGGATCAGATCCGGCGGGTATCCGCGCTGTAAGAAGGCATGTTCGAGGGTGGAGCAGTACTCGGACAGGGAATCTCTGTCCGAGCAAATTCTCCGCCCTCGTCGGGCTAGGGCATAGGGAATAGAGGTTTTGGTGTGGAGGGGATGGCAGCTGTTGAACTGGAGATATTGAAGGCGGTTGGAAGGCTTGAGGTGCACGCTGGTGTGGATTTTGTTTTCCCGGATGGAGAGATCGACATCCAGGAAGGTGATGTTGGAGGCAGAGAAGTGGTGGGTGAAGGAAAGCGTGGGGTGGGATGAGAGGCGTTGTAAAAAGGATTGTAGCGAGTCGGGTCCATGTGTCCAGAGAAGAAAAATATCGTCAATATACCTCAGCCATAGGAGTGGTCTAGGGGAAACGTCAAGAAAGCGTTCCTCCCATTCACCTAAGAAGGCAT
This sequence comes from Tanypteryx hageni, assembly GCA_028673005.1. Lineage (NCBI taxonomy): Eukaryota > Metazoa > Arthropoda > Insecta > Odonata > Petaluridae > Tanypteryx > Tanypteryx hageni. The sequence continues at coordinate 5,211,493 of CM054114.1, forward strand.
TGGCATAGGAGGGCGCCATGCGAGTGCCCATCGCGGTACCTTTTATTTGTAGGTAGTGGCGCCCTCCGAAAGAGAAGTTGTTTTTTTGGAGCACCATTTCAGCCAGCTTCGTTAGGAAATGGGAGGATGGTCTTGTGTCAGGTGGTCTGGAGTCCAATAATTTTCTCAGAGCGGATAGTCCTTGGTTGTGAGGGATGTTGGTGTAGAGGGAGCAGACGTCTATAGTGGACATAATCAACATCCGCATGAATGGCCACCTCAACAGCGTCATTCTCAAACGACCGCTGCCGGTGGCCGTTCATGCGAACAAACATAATTTAAAGTTCAACAACAGCTTCACAGTGAGAGTCATTCGCGCTCTCCCCGACAATGCTTCGGCTCCCCAACTCCGTCAGTGGGAGCTTTCGCATATCCATCTCCTAAACTCCTTCACTCCCCCAGGCCTCAACCTTCGATAGCTTTTCACACCCTTTCTGTCTTCTTCCAACACCCTACCCATCCCCAACCCCCTCCGTTTCCTCCAATCCTCGACCTTTCCGCACTACCCTTCCACCCCCATGCCTCCACCCAGTGTCACCGCCATCAGTTCTCTCTCTGTAGCTGAAGAAGGAGTAGTTCCGAAAGCTTTACGTTTGTGATGTTTCTGTGTTTTTGTGTTATTTTACGTGTGTCGCTTCGACATCCCCGGGGCCTCGCCAACCTGAAGTCGTCTGATTGGTGAGTGCTCACTGGGTTTCCTCATCCCAACACCTTGTTGACATCCATATATATATATATATATATATATATATATTGGGATGAGGAAACCCAGTGAACACTCACCAATCAAACGACTTTAGGTTGGCGAGGCCCTGGGGATGTCGAAGCGACACACGTAAAAGAACACTAAAACACAGAAACATCACAAACGTAGGAGCTTTCGGAATTATTCCTTCATCAGCTACAGAGAGAGAACTCTATCCATTTTACCTTTCCTTTTCCGTAAGCTGTTATATATATATATATATATATATATATATATATATATATATATATATATATATATATATATTCTCCAACCCATCAAAACTAAAATATTTATGGATTCGTTATTTTTCACCACCTGAAGCGTATTAATTGCCCTCTTGAAAAATTATAATGAGATTATAACGAGAGGGAGAAAACAGAATGGAAGGAAGGGAATTTCCCGATGTCGAGCGTATCATACTCAAGAGACAATTGGCAGTGCGAAATTTCACTGGAATGGGACGTTTCGCCGCAGGTTTGCCGCCACGATTTGTAACTGGGAGTTTTTAAAAGCATTTCCGAGGTGAAATTTTTAATTACTTGGTGAATAATATAACAAATAGGTGAAGGAAAATGATATTATACTGAAAATATGGATGCTCTCTATATTTTAGACAAATTTATTTTATGAAAACTGACTCGCATGCATTGTTTTATAAGTTTGCATTTTAAAATTACTTAAAATTGAGATGCAAATTTGAGAATTAACTATTGTATATCTCAAAGAATATAATTTATTTTTTTGTGGAGTCATAATTCAAATTCATGCCAAATAAACGGAAATATACGACATACGACAACGAAATCTTTGGGTTTTTAACAATGCAAAATTTTAACTACCATAGCAACTAGTGCAATGCTTTTATAAGTTATACATGTAGCTCACTCTATTTTTGTATCCATGAACTTATATTTATATACTGTTAATTGACATCGCGTTTATAGTGGAATGACGGTCGGACGTATAAAGAATTCTTTCCCTGAAGTGCGTTTTCGAATGCTTTTTCCATTTAAATGAAAATTTTAAAATGCATCGAGGTCAGCTTCATCTGCTACAGAGATACAGGAGCGATGCAGATTTTGCATTGCGGCCACGGATGATTACAATGATGATTTGTGATGATTTGTGCCAATTGAGGATTTAGACGGAGCCGTAAATACGTTAGCAGATGACCTTCCGGAGGAATTACAGCCTCTTTTGGATTGGTTCGAAGATAATTACATACATACATAATTACTTACCAAGATCCACTTGTAAAAGATTACATTGATCTTATTACTAAAAGATTTTACATGGAAATAAGACAATTTAAACTTTTCACTAGTGAAACCCTGGGTGCGTATTATATTTGGAAAATTACGGTATTTTTAAACGTAATATATGCCCCGTGTATGAGTATAAGGTAAAATATTTTTCGGTTTACAGCGTTTTAAGGCTAATTTTATCCATATAACGGAGTAAATTAAATTTTAAATGGATTAAATTATCCTTTATATGTAAATTTTACATTTTGTTTTTAAAAATTTAATTCCCAAGAGGAAGCGACGGATTGATACTCGCAATTGTTTTTCTAAGAAAATATCAAAAGACAATATTGAGGATAGCGACACTACAAATGACGGGGAAGATATGAAAAGTATAGCCGATGATGAAGGATTGGAACATAAATCAGAGTTTAAATGTGAAACGGCCAAGGAGAAGAATAATTCTCTTGATGGTGAATAACAAATCCCTGCCTGTTGGAACTCTGAACAAGTGGTGTGTATTTTTCAAAATAAAACAGATTTATAATATATAATAATAGACTTGGCTGCTCTCTTTGTGGGGAAGTGACTCATTTTGAGGCTGGAATCACAAAATCTATTCACGTTTTACTACACTGGAAAAATTGCGGTGTTCAACTAAGTGGGGGGGAGAAAAATATTCAACAGGCTTCTCTCACAATAAAACGAAGGAGCATTTTGAGACAGGCTCTAGTTTAAAAGTAGTAAATGTTTTGGATGAGTCGAAAAGAGATAAACTAAACTAAGTTATCGATAGAGTCATCGAAATAAATTGCAATATTTTTAACATCATTTACAGTTTAATAGAAAGAAACCGACCAATGTCATATACAGATGCTGAGTAGAAGTGCATAATATTAATAATGATATTGATTTAAAGAGCTGCTTACATCTCGATTTTCAGCAATCAAAATCGTAGGATATATATCCGAACATCGGAAAAATATCTTTTTAGTAAAATCATCGAAAGTAAATCGAAAAATTGCATTATTAAAGAAAAAGCTTAAACTGTTTCGATCAAAAGCGCGATCGTGAGTTTTTGGAGGATTTTTGCAATCTTAGTTTTTCTTGAAATAGTAGAATTAGAATCTACAACAGCAGAAAATATTTACAATATTTTAAGAAATACATAAGACTACAATGGATTCAACACACAATATACAGACGTTCTATTCTGACTTACTGTAAGAACGCCTAAAAATGAAAGTCATATAAAGTTATTTTAATGGAATCGTTCTGTATGCACAAAAAAGTAAATAATATCTAAATCTAAAATTGACACAATTGAATGTTTCATGAAGTAAAAATAGTTATGGCCATATAAAAGTAGTGCAGCGTAATGTTAAACGAATAATCCTCTATTAATATTCCTTTGCCATACAACTTTCATTTTCATTTCTGAAACATTCAATTATATGATTTTTAAATTTAGTGTTAACTTTTTAGTGCATATAAAAGTTGGTTTCGTAAATTTTTATTTAAATTTTACTTTAACTTAATATTTAATTCACGCATACTCGTCATATTTAACCATAGTTAATTATAAAAAAGAATGACGGAAATATAAATTTTACAAAATAATCGAGATAAAATTAAAATAAAAATGTCTCGCACTAATCCTAGTGTGAAAAAATCGGTGAAACGATATTCCGTGGAATCGCTGGAAATCCCGAAACAAAAATTATCTTAAAATAAGAAATTCGTCAAAATGTATTAAATAGAGATGTGACAGTTCCACTTTTTCCCGGTTCCGGTTCTCAGTTCCGGTTATAATAATCTGATCTCGGTTTCGGTTCTGTTAGGTTAGAAGTGCTATTTGATACACCACGGGAACTTCTAGCTTTACAATAGTTGCATATAGCGTATTTGTCATTAGTACTGCGAGTTCTGAAGTTGTTCCAAACGTCCAACATGGCTTTATTGTATAGGGTTCACGATAAATTGCTTAAATTTAAAAATTATCCGCGGGGTATCTATTCAAAATTACTGCACAACAAAATAAAACTTATTTCTGTTAATAAGTTACAGTAACACTTCAAACTGATGGATTTGACTCAAAATATTGCTTGAATTTTTACATTATAAAACCACGCAGCCGCGAACCAAATATTGAATATCGGAAGTTTGAAACCCATCATTCATTTTTTTGATAGATATTTTTACGGAACAATCGTTCATTGAGCCAATTCGTCGTCCTGATTTTTGTACGCGCTACAAAGCTCTTTTCCCTCGTGAAATAAAGGAAATTCAGACTTGCTCATCCCGTTTGAAACTGATAACACATCCAGCATAAAAATTTATTTTAAGTCGTAGTTAACGAACAACTTCCATCATCGATATATGTATCGAAAAACGAATGCCATCTCGGAAAAATATGGCGGAGTGAGGCGGTCGCTTTTCGGTTAGCATCTGCTTCCTTGACGCAATCACTTTTAGGCGATCTTTACAATAAATAAAAAAGAACGCCTTATGTTCAGGTCATGTCCGTCTCTCTGTCAGCACGTTTCATCTTAGAAACTACTGGGCGGATGTTGATGGAATTTTGTATTTAGTACATAGGGCCAAAAAAACTAAGTAAATTATATAAATAGTTTACGTGACGTAATTCGGAGTGCCACTTTACAGATGACAAAAAATGATCTTTTCCTTATATCTCATACAATATAACTTATAAAAAAACGTCTTTAAAGAACTCCGTAGAACTAATCAAATAACATATGTTTTGCTCACTACATTTTTATCGAAGGTGTAGCCGATTTCAAGAAAATCAAACGAGAAAGTCGTAATTCACTTTGGACCCGTGTTTTATTTGTTGTCAGCGAAAACAATCTTCGTGACGACTGATGTAAATAATAACTGCTGTAAATTAATTTAATTTTCTTTCGTGCGCACGCAACATTAGGAAAATGGATAATCTACGACGAAGAAATGAACGTAAATACTTCTATTTTTTACGTTTAGACAGCGTTTACAAGGGAAAAGAAATGGGTAATTTACGACGAAGGAATGAACGTAACCATAAAGATTACATTACTACCATTCCAGTGAGGCAAGTTTTAAATAATTGTCGATTGCGTTAAAAATTACAATTGACTAGAAAATGAGTCGGTGAATCAAAAATTCGACATTTCCTTGGCATCACTACTGGCATTTCAGTTCGTAGACATTATAATAAGCCATTAATATTTATCTTTTGTAACATGAATGTATAAATCGTAAAGATTGCCTCTGCCACGCGTGTACACACGCATGATGTGTGTATATTTCCATTCTTCTTTTTTATTAAAATAAGAATTGGAACCGAAGAACCGATCGCCCCATCCCTAGTATTAAATACGGACTAATTTGATCCTCCGGTAGCCATGAAGGAAACGTTAAATTTAACCATGTGGGTTAACAATGACATGGTCGGTAAGGCAACATCCAGTTAAAAAGACAAGATTCTTCCAATATTTATAATTTAAACGTCACATTTTAGCAATTTCGAAATGAAGGCACCAATCGACGACAAGAATAAGAAAATTTATTTATTTCTTTTTAAAATCGTCCAGATGTTAAGATCGAAGGATCTAAATTGGCAAAATATTAAAAGACTGCGCGTCAATAAATCGATTTTTCCGTGTCATCTAATGGGAAATAAAAAGTATACCCTGAAGTCGAACTCGGGTCTTTTTCGGGATTTTTATCTTCGTTGAATATCTGAATCAAGAATTCCTGCCAAATTTCAATCTTCTACCTAGTCGGAAAGTTTGTTAAAACATGTCAAAAATTCACAGCAGAGGCGATGACGTAAGCAATTTTGCTTCGGACGGATCACTGGCAAACTACGATAGATAAATTTTCTCTCTCTCTCCCTCCCCCCCCCCCTCTCTCCCCCGCTCTCTACCCCCTCTCTCTCTCTGTATCTCTCTCTAGGGTTAAATGTAAGAAGGGACTACATATATAGTCTCAATTTCGCCCTCAATAAAATCGTTTGTCTTTAATAGGAATGCGGAGAAATGCTCGTGGAAGATGTCGATGACAGCACCTGCATCTGTTCTTTCCGTTTTCCCCGAAAAGAGGGCTTCCCTCGTCAAACGGAGAGAGGTCGCCTTTAATGCCACGCCCATGCCACAGGGGCGAGAGAGAAAGGGCGGCAGCAGCCAGGATCTCGGCGACTTTCCCCATCAACGGAGGGAACTGCGTGACGTCAGTGGAAAGGCCTCTCCCTTCTCCCTCCCCCTACCGTCACTTCACCCCTCCCTGCTCTTATCGCCCATTCCCCCCTCCCATTCCCACTTGCGACCAAACAGCTCGCGAAATCAGCTGTGACCGAGACATAAGAGAGGCGCGCTATCGATTGCTCGAATGCGATCGGGCTACAGTCTATCATTTTATATATCATCATAGGTAGTCTGTCCGTAGACAGGTCTGTGATTATTCATGGTTAAACCTGGTTCTCCATATACATACTCCTATTACCCGCTGTCCTATTCATATCTTGACAAATCTCTTTCCCTTTCAAATCGTCCAACCCAATTTGCCTTCCTTTTTCTAATAGTCTGTATAATTCACTTCTCTCCTACTCTTCGGAGAACTTCATAGTTTTTCATCCTATCCGTCCATTTTATCTTCAGCATTCTCCTCCAACTCCACATTTCAAAGCTTTCCAAGTATTTGATGTCATTTTTCCTTAGCGTCCATGTTTCTGCCCCGTACAAAGCTATACTCCATACATAGAATTTTATCAACTTCTTGCGGATATCTTCCCTTATATTCCCCGTAAGTAGGTGTTTCTTTCTTCTGAAAGCCGCTTTTGCTTTTCCTATTCTAGTACATTTTGCTTCTCTTGTTATGATGCTTCCAAGGTATTTATATTCTGAAACTTGTTCTAGAGGCTTTCCTCCAATACTTATGTTCAGATTCTCTTCTTTGATCTATATTCAAATGACCTTGGATTTTTCTGTATTTATTTCCATACCGTATTTTCTACCTGTTATTACTAGTCTATTTATCATTTTCTGGAGTTCCTCCTCCTTTCTTGCTCCAAGTATTTGATCATCCGCGTATTTTACTGCTCTAATAATCCTCCCTCCAATTTTGAAATCCCCTGTGCCTTCTAACGCTTCTTGCATTAGACTTTCTCCATATATATTGAATAGGGTCGGCGATAGGCAGCAGCCCTGTCTTACTCCTCTACCGATATTTACTCCGCAGATGTCCGAATTCTCCAACCAGACCTTTACAGCTTGATTCACATATAGATTCCTGACCAGTCTCCTGTCTTTTCAGTCTACACCTATATCCTTTAATATCTTCATAAACACTACCCAATTTACTCTTTTAAATGCCTTCTGCCAGTCTACGAAACATACGCAGATGTCTTGACTGTATTCAATTGACCTTTTTGATATGATTCTAACTGCCCCTATAGCATCTCTAGTTCCTCGTCCTTTTCTGAAACCGAATTGATATTCCCCTGTAATTTCCTCTGCCTTTTTCTACAGACTTTTATTATGAAACCTCGTGATGATCTCCGAAGTGTGTGAAAGAAGGCTTATAGTTCTGTAATCTTTACACTGTATTGCCTTTTACCTCTTCTTTAGAGGGATCATTGTTACTTCTAGGAAATCCCGAGGCCACTCTCCCGTGTAGTAAATCTTATTAATTAATTTCGTGATCGCTTTTACTCCTTCTGATCCCATGACTCACTTTTTAACGTTGTAGTTCATCTTTAAGTGAGATAATATTTATCTAATTGATTAAATTTAAAAACTTTTTAACGACCGCAATAACAATTTCAAGGAAATATTCAAATGTGTATTTGTGTATATGCAGTAACTTCTAAATAACGTAAAAATTTCAGCTCCCTAGCTCGCCCCGTAGTACGTATACATTTATTTGTTTAAATTTAACGAATTTTTAACAGGCAAACAAACTAAATTTTCAAATTTTCTATAATCTCTATTTCGTTTATTTTACAGTGTACTTTTTAAAAAAATTTCAGCTTCGTAGCACATTTTAAAATAAATAAACCTTGAAATTTTGTTTAAAAAATTGCGAATTTTTAGCGGTCGCATTGATGAACTTTTTCAACATTTTCGTTTTTTTCATAATAATCGTACTGTCATAAAAAATTTCGAATCTTCAGCTCTTCTGGAAGAGCCTAAACATTACTATCCTCCTATCTATTATATGTAGACGCTTCTTACAGAGGAGGATATAACATACAAGTACATAGTTGGTGCTTGCATTCTGCAAGCATTTCATCTGACCCTGATAAACATTAATATTTCAGAGAGATATAGCATTATTAGAAATATTTTCTTAATTCAAAATATTTCACCTCTGCACCCAATTTCTATCTTTCTTTATTGAACAATGTTTGATTAAAACAATGCCATAAATTTGCAATTTTAAGAATACTATACTTTATCCAATATAAGGTGATAATTCCACACGTTTTTGTCAAATTTGAAGTTGTAGCACATCTAGAAGTGAAATAATATTTATTTAATTGTTTAAATTTCAAAAGTTTAATGGGGCCGCAATAACATTTTGTTGGAGGATTTCGAATGTTTGTTACTTTAAATGCACTGAGCTCTACTTAACTTTTAAATTTCTGCTTCCTAGCTTGCCCCAAAGTACCTAAATATTTATCTATTAGTTTACATTTTAAGACTTTTTAACAGCCAAAGGAATTAAAATATCAAAATTATTATAATTTCTTATTTCGTTTTTTCACAAAATCTACCGGTAAAAAAATTTCAGCTTCGTAGCACATTCAATAATACACAAACCTCAAAAATATGTTTAAACAATTGCGAATTTTTAGCGGTCGAATTTTTGAACTTTTTCAAAATTTCCTTTTTTTCTATGTATAATTTTCTACAAATTGATTTAAAAAACTCGAACCTAAAGCATATAGTTTTCAAGATAAAAATTATTAAACTTTAATGTTAAAATGGGGTTAAAACAACCCCTAAAAATTAACAATTTGAAAATTTTCGATTTTTATAGTTGGTTTTGAGAAAAACTCTATAATCTTGCAAAATTTCAGCTTCCTTAACTTATTAGATTGGTCTACACACTGGATTACGTTTTCCCATGCTAACTTATGGGAGATATTCCGGGGTCTCTGGAGTCGAACCCAAGATACTGTAAGCAAAAGTGACAATAATTCCTAATAGATATTGTGGCCATCTAGCAACACTGAAATTGTCATTTTTCTAGCTTACGGGCAAGTGCCCAAAATTAATTTACAAAAATGGCGCAATGCTTTTCTTATGGGAAAAATCACAAATTTCGGAATTTCTGGAGTCGAACTCATGTCACTTAGGTAATAAGTCTCACTTTATGTGCAACGGAGCTGAAATTATTTTGAGAGATTTGTAAAAAGACGAAATACAAATTATAGAAATTTGGTAATTTAATTGGTTTGGCAATTAAAAATTCTTAAAATTTTAACAATTTGGTATATGTATAGACACTACGCGGCGAGTTAGAGAGCTAAAATTTTTAAATTTTTTATAGTTTTGTCTACATAAACGAATAAACAATTCTATGTTTCCATAAAATTATTTAAATTTAAACAATTAGATAAATGTTATTTCACTTCTAAATGTGCTACTAATTTTAATATGGCAGAAATGTGCGGAGTTAATAACCTAATGTGGAAAAAATATAATATTCCTAAAATTTCAAAAATTAGTGATTGTTTTACTCCAATATTATTCCATAATGAAAAAACGAAAACCGGTCCAGAGGAAAAAGTTTCAGAATTAAAGAAACATTTCTCATGATGCAATATCTCTCTGAAATTTAATGTATTTTCAACGTGAGATGAAATGCTTGCAGTATGCAAGCACCTTCTACTAGTATCATTATATATATATAGACGTTCCTTACAGAGGATAAAACATATCATCATTATATATAGACGTTTCTTACAGAGGAGGAGGAGGATACTAATGTTTAGGCACTTTCAGATGAGCTGGAGATTCGAAATTTTTTTCTTACGTAGGATTTTGTGCAAAGCTGACTAGAAAAAACGAAAATATTGAAAAAGTGTAACAATGCGGCCGCTAAAAATTCGCAGTTGTTTCAACAAATTTTCAAGGTTTATGTATTTTCGAATGTTCTACGGAGCTGAAATTTTTTTTAAAGATAGGATTTGTAAAAAAACGAAATAGGGATTATTCAAATTTTGATATTTTAATTGGTTTGGCAATTAAAAATTCTTCAAATTTAAACAAATAGGTAAATTTTTAGATACTACGGGGCGAGTTAGGGAGCTGAAATTGTTAAGTTATTTAGACTTTAGTCTATATAAACGAATAAACACTTCATTGTATCCATAACATTCTATTGCGGCTGATAAAAATTATTTAAATTTAAACAATTAGAAAAATATTATGTCACTTCTAGAAGTGCTACAACTTTAAAATGGGGTAGAAATGTGTAGCATTAGTACCTTATAATGGACAAAGTATAAAATCCATAAAATTTCATAGTTTGGGGATTGTTTTAATCTATTATTTTTACATAAAGGAAATGCAAAAATCGCTGCTGAGGTGAAATCCTTTGAATTAAGGTAATATATTCAATGATGAAATATCTGTCTGAAAAATGAATGTTTTTTCAAGGTGAGATGATATGCTTGCAGAATGCAAGCACCTTCTACTAGTTATTTATATAACATATAGGAGGATACTAATGTTTAGGCACTTCCATATGAGCTGGAGATTCGAAATTTTTTTCTTAGGTAGGATTTTGTGCAAAACCGACTAGAAAATTGTCCACTGTTTTAATTTTGAGTGGAATTTGGCAAACCAGGATATCACCAATCCACTTTTAATACCTACTTCGTTAGAACGTTTTATCGAGACTGTTGTTTCTTCACCAGTCTACCTTACGTGATCGCGCCCTGCGATCGTCATTTTACAAGGTCACCAACATTGGTGTTCCTTATATTTGATTGTGGATTATTTCCATTATTTTTATCACCAGTATACCTTTTACCTGTATTCTTGTCACCACATATTAAAATACACCATTGCCAATTTTTACTTTTGGCTTCAATCCTAAAGCAGCCGTACCTCCAATTGAGGTATTTTACGATCTCATCGCCCATTTTTTTAATTTGTTTTTATAAACTTTTATTACCCTTGGATTTGTTCAGACCCCCCCTTTGTCTTCTTTCGTTGGTTCTATCCACGAGGTTTTTACAACTTGGTTGCGGGTTACTGTTTTTTACGTTCTTTACTTTTACACAATTGACATGTCATTATATAATGATACCTCATTTTTTACGTTTTCGACTAAGGATTTAAACCGCTTTCACAATTTGCACACCAGAATCAACAATATAGCAGCTGACATAAAATTCTTGAAAGCTTGTAGAGAAAATAAGGTCACACCAAACTTCATGAATGTTTTTTCAAAAACAAGGAACGACCATATAATGACCAAAGTAAAACAATTAGCCATCAACAAATGGTTCCAACTAGAAATTAAGAACTTATACGCCAAAAGGAGTTTATTAGAAATATCGGCTTACGATTTACATCTAAAAATGACAAAAAACTTAAATAACGTTGGCTTCGAACTATGGAACAACTTTGAACATAAAATGCACGAGACCAATTCTCATAAATATCACACTAAATCATTAACTTTAGACAAAAAATTAAAAATTCTTAAACAAAAACAGATTGGTAATACACAAAACATAGCTAATCAACCCAATCACATCTCACAAAAATTTGAATTCATTGAAAATGTATCCAAAACATTTGTTTCTCAGGAAGAACTGTCTTTACTAAATATGGGTTTGAAGTTTGCATTACCACCTAGGAAACTACCTATAGACGAACTTATTACCGACATTGAAAAATCCATAGAATTTTTTGATGAAAATTCAAAAAATTACATTAGACAAGCTTGTTTATTACAATTAAAAGATAACTTGAACAAGCCTACAAAGATTCATCCTAGTAATAGTAATTTCCCCAATACCATTAAAAAACTTAGAGGAAAAGATTGCTTTTACATCAAAGCAGATAAAGGCAACAAAATTGTAATCATGGACAATGCACAATACGTTGACAACGTCCAAACCATGTTAAACAATGGACCTTATATCAAATTCAATAAAAACCCATTAAATTCCATGATCAATAAAACCAAAGCAATCATCAAAGGATGCAATAATATCATAGACAAAAAATTAAGTTTCAAATTAAATACTTTCAACCCAAACATACCTAAACTATATTGTCTTCCAAAAATCCATAAGAAAGACAATTCCATGAGACCAATTGCATCAGGGATCAATAGCCCTACTTATAATTTAGCCAAATGCCTAAACAGTGAATTCAAACAGATGTCATTCCTTGACAAACACTTAGTCAAAAATTCTTATGATCTGATTAACAAATTGAAAAATACAACCATAAAAGAATCAGAGATTTTGGTCTCTTTCGACGTGAAAAGTCTTTTCCCAAGTGTACCCTTAGATGAAACATCCCAAATCTTAAAATCTCTTTTATTAAAACAAAATTTTACTGACGATGTTGTCCACTAATACCTACAGCTCACTAACTTATGCATGCAACAAAACATCTTTCAATTTCAAAATGAAATTTATCAACAAACACAAGGTACCTCCATGGGAAACCCTTTGTCCCCTTTTTTAGCCAACATATTTATGTCACATTTTAAAAAGACTTGCAAAGATAAATTCCATTATTTTCCAGAAAGTTGGTTTAGATATGTTGATGATATTTTTACAATTTTTGATTAAAAAAAACAAAAAGTAGAAGACTTTGTGGATCAATTAAACAATATATATCCATCCATAAAATTCACTTTTGAACTTCAGGAGAACAATACATTACCATTTCTGGATTTACTAATCATTAATAACCAACAACAAATAGAGTTTGATATTTTCAGGAAACCAGCACACACTGACAATTATATTCCAAATAACTCCTTCCATCCCATGAATCAAAAAACAGCTGTTTTCCAATTCTTAACACACCGATTGTGCAACATCCCCCTTAACAAAGATAGATATGTTAAAGAACTCAAACATATAAAATAAACTTCAAAGAAACTTGGTTTCGATCCCAATTTAATCAATAAATTAATAAGAAAACACAATCTTAAAAAAACATTGTCCAACTCCACCACTTTCAAACTTGACAACAATAAGGCCAACAAATATATAAAACTACCGTATTGTCCCAAATTAAACAGGGGCTTGAATAAAATTTTCAAACATAAGAATTGCAAAATAACATACATGAACCCACATAGTTTGAAAAACTTACTGGAAAGCACCAAGGACAGAACGGAGAATCTGAACAAATCCGGAATTTATAAAATACAATGTTCACATTGCAATTTAATGTACATAGGACAAACCAGACGAAAACTAATAACATGATTCAAAGAACACTTAGCCCATTACAAACACAATCGTTTTGAGAAATCAAGCATAGCCACTCATATCCTCGAAACTGGACACAGTATACACATAGAGGATTTAACCTTGTTAACTTCAGCCTACCATTCACTTAACTCTTTAGAAAATCTGCATATCTATAAAAACAGAAACAATCTCATGAACACAGATACTGAATTTAACAAAACTTTATATAAATTGACCGAACTTAACAATACTGACGCACAAAATTCTTTTCGATCCTCAAATGTTTTTCGGTCTTCGTTATAATCTTTTCTTCTAATTTCGTTGCAGTTGAACTCTGTTCACTGCCAAGGCAAGTTCTCCCCTGAAGATGCCCACTTAGTGGGCGAAATGCATAGGGCTTATCCTATAATTTTTGGCTGAAGGAGTTTTCTACCACTGTTCAATTTACATATTTGTTTGAACTTTAAGAATTTTTAACTGCAAAACAAATTAAAATATTAAAATTTGTATAATCCCTATTTCGTTTTTTTTACAAATTCTAGCAATAAAAATTCCAGTTCCGTAGCACATTCGGTAATACATAATCCTTGAAAATTTGTTTAAACAATTTCGAATTTTTAGCGACCGGATTTTTGAAAATTTTCAAGATTTTCGTTTTTCCTAGTCGCCTTTGCACATAATCCTACCAACAAAAAAATTTCGACTCTGACGCTTCTCTCCTACAGCTACTTTTGTATAAGTACTGCTACTGTTATCATATTATTGAGACGCTGACGCGACCTCGCGGCAAGGAAGAGAAGCAAAGCCTAGAAACAAACCCCAATTACTCAATTTTTTAAACAATTACTTTAACTGCAAATAATAGTTTTGTACTCTATTATGTTAGTTGTACTGTAATGTAATGATTAATAAACGTGATTTCATACTTATGTTACACTTCAAATTTTTGTTTCGTTTCGCCCCGTTCTTTTCCGTATAGTCGGACATTTTCGGTAATCGGATTATCGAGACTCTAGTGTACTTGCTATGATTTATGATGAGTGTAAGATAGGGTGACCAGATTCTTAGGACAAAAAACCCGGACATAATGAGTTATAAAGAAGAAAATCCGGGACATAATCGGGAAAAATCCGGGACCAAATCGGGACTTGAATTTTCGTATCTTTTTAATTACATGTACTTAAATTAAAAATAAATAAATTTCGCAAATACTGAGTGCAATTTTGTTTAATGCATTAGCAAATAATTTTAAATTAATGAATAGGAATGAAATCCTGCAACAAAATATGTTACTATTCAAAGGTAGCAATTATTTTAAAGACAAATAATAATGTAAAATATACGTTCAAATAGCATACGAGGTAAACGTAGGCAAATAACAGTAAAAATATATTAAAATCACAATATATAGTTTCAACATTATTTTATATCAATTTATATATTTTTTCATTCAAATTTTTATTATTTTCTTGAAAACTCACATTTACTTTAAACACACATGGCATAATGGTATTGATTATTTTAACACCGAGATCGTTACGCTGGTCAGACCATACAAAATTTCTTTTCAAAACATTCATTCCAGTGACGGTCCTAAGGTTTTTATAAAGATGTGCGAAGGAAAATTTGGCTGCCCCTACTTATACAGATATCTCTCGATTTACGCGTGTTCGGTTTATTTCATCTACGCCTGATACAGTGTACTCAATATTATTCAGCTTTAAAACACAAATTTAAACACGTGGAATTCCTCCAATAGCGACCCGAAAGCCGCCCCTCGGAAGCCTCCGCCGGAGCACTCGCCTAGGACAGATCCTGATTCAATCTATATGTGCCACAAACACGAACAAAAACCTACACAATTTCTCGATCTCTGTGGTACGTTCTTGAAATACAAACGTAGAAAAATAAGAAGCCCGCCGACCGTAAAAAGGTTCACAATGCCAGTAAACACTCCTTTC
This sequence comes from Tanypteryx hageni, assembly GCA_028673005.1. Lineage (NCBI taxonomy): Eukaryota > Metazoa > Arthropoda > Insecta > Odonata > Petaluridae > Tanypteryx > Tanypteryx hageni. Next base: position 5,226,940 of record CM054114.1, read on the forward strand.
TTTAGTATTTCGAAATTACATTGTATCGGCATTTCAAACTGATCTATATGTGATCCAATGTTCATAATTATTTGCGCGCAGTTTGTATTGCCTCCCAAAATGCTTTTTAACAGCATCCATTTCATGTGGTTGAAGAAATTTAAGGGTTCAGCTCGTTTTACCGATAGGCCACGATTGTTTGATATTAAGTAATTACTTCATCTTAAAATGATTCAATTTTTTCTCGGAAATATTGTCTTCAATGAAAATTTTTTAACACTGAGTATAACATTTATTTCATAATTTAATACTTTAAACGTATCAATCGTCTCTTTTACACATATCATTACTTCTATTATATATGTAGTTTTATGATTTTTTATTTTGAGTGCATCTTTATTTCAAAAATAACTATACTATGCATAACATTTAAATACGATTGTGTGGAAAAAGGACAAGTTACGGCAGCTTTTCTTCTCAATTTGAAAACCTTTAGAGCTTCAAATGTTTTTGGCATTTGTTCAATCGCTAGGTATAAACTTAACCAACGAGACTTATAATAAAGCAATACTATTGCATATTGTATATCTACAAAATAAAAAACTTCTTTCAATTGCACTGTTCGTATTGCATAAATTGAAGAATGTGATAGTATTTTAACAGCTGCTACTTCCACATCACAAGACAATCTCTCGACTTTAGAGTGCACCACCGCGTTATAGAAAACATCAGCTGAGAATCACCTATACTGCTAACTGGAACCGTTTTTTCGCGTAGTTTATAAGCAAGTTGCAATATCACGGTTCTCAGTAGCAATGAAGCTTGTGAGTTTTTGGCTGGAGCTTAGAAAATGCACCGAATTTCTGTTTTTATTCCATTTCAAATGATCATTAATACCTATCCGCCCGTACTCCATGCCCAATTGAAAATACAGCACCACACACACATCACTCAACTTTCTCATCATGCTTCCTATTCTTTATAAAAGGAAATTCTTTTTGTAAATTGTCACTGAAAGCACACTTCCTTTTACCCATAATCAAAATTTAAAATTTCTCCTTCTAATTAATATAATTCGTGGCGTGGCTGTAAGTTCCAGCAATAATTCATTACTTGTTCACTAAAGGGCAGCAATATGCATTACAGGAATGATACTGGTGTACTATTAACCAGTATCCGCTACGGATCGCGCGTTGCGAATTATAAGTCATGTGTGCAATCCCGCCAAGTTGTAAGTAATGAGAGCAGCAACGAGGTAATAAAATTTAATAAATATTGCGCGGAAGAGAGATAAAATCGCAACGGAGAGTCGAGCAAAGACATCGTCGTCGGAGGCGAGTATTTTGCGAATAAGCACACCAGCTACAATTGATTTTGTTACAAAGTTCATTAAAGACACAGAATCCCGTCATATTTGGCATTTTCCAATGTGCGGTTCCGATTGAACACATTTATAAAATTAAACGGAGAGAAGATTTTTTTAAGGCAGAAACAAATAATCCGGGACAAATGAATTTTCTCGGGACGCCGGTACGTTATGTGAAAATCCGGGACTGTCCCGGAATTTCCGGTACGTCTGGTCACCCTAGTGTAAGACAACGTGGAGTGAACTACATACTTCAGGCAAGACGAGAGAATAACGGCGCCCCTATTCATGACTTTAAAATACACGATTTGAACTTGGATGCTAAAAACTACACAAAAATGATGAACTTAAAAGCATGCCGTTCTTTATCGGAGCCACCGGTCACCCAACAAATGACAGATGAAGAGTTCAGGGAATTGGTGAACAGCAGGGAGTACCCCTCAGGAATCGCACAATTCCCTTGACATACTCAGGCCATGAAGAGACATGAAAAATTACTATCTGAAGCATCAGCGAAAGTTTGCGGCACAGAAAACCGGGAAGGATTAATTCTAGGTCGACTTGAATCTCGCCAAATAATGACGAGATATTTTACTAAGAAAGGGTATCACGCAAATCCGCGTGTCCACATGGTAGGGTGGTTGGGATGGGCACAGGTGGAACAGCCACCTCCCCGTGGTGAATTCTGGGTTGTTTGGGCCACAGAAGGCCAAAACAAGCGAAGAGCTGCATCCCTCGGGTCGTTTCGTACGTATCTTAACGGTTGAAAACAAGGGGTGCCTGGCGGAATCGGAAGATGTTGACCGATCAAAAAAAATTCTCTCCTTTTAGGCTATTAATTATGCAAGCTGTACAAGAGGTTTATAACTTACTAGCGTAATTGCCCGTCAAATGTGACGGGTATGCGAGGATTAAGTATTAAGTTTAAGGCACTTCCCATTCTTCCTCTTTTACTCTCTTCCTCTCTCCCATCCTCCTCCCTCCCATCCTCCCTCCCATCCTCCCTCCCTTTCCCTCCTTCTCTGGAAAAATACTTCCTAGTACCGAATTTAAGGCAGTCGTACTATGCACTCGTATATATTACACGTATGCGGGTTGAGACAACAATTAGCCAGCCATACACGAGCGGACGTTTTGACGGATCTGATCCTTCGGATCAGATTCAACGGACCGATGGATCAAATCTCTCGACGCCCACTAACGTTACATAAAATATCCGTGGTCCGTTGAGGATTGGGTCCGTCGTCGGGCCAGGTCCCCTAGTTAGTGGCTGAAAATCCGCCGGTTTTCAACGGAACTGGTGATAGCGGACCAGATCCGCTGAACATTCAACTTGCTTAAAATCACCAGCAGCTTTTCGGCGGACCTACTGTTTCTGAAACGTTTGCAAGTTTGTTTACATGTATAAAAGAAAAATTGAAATTGTCGCTGCTGGGATTTATGTATCGTATATTATCACGCAGTTTTATGTAAACGAAAAAAAACGTTCGAAATGTTTGAAAAACTTGATCGCTAAGAGAGAAGTTTTTGGCCAAAGAATTGAAATGCAACGAACAAAGTGACTTTAAAAACTATTTACGTATGTGTGACTCAGATTTCTTTTTATTCTTCCTTACGGCCCTTCTCAGATTTTGACTTTTTTCTTTCACACTTTTCGTGGTAACATCAATCATCCCCTTGGAATATAAAAATTTTGCGAGCTCTTCATACGCCGAATTTTTAAAATTTGTATTTATATATTCCTCAGACGTAATCTTCCATAGGCACTAGTAGTAGTAGTAGCCGGTACATTTCAATAAATTCACTCAACACGGTCTTATCCCACTCCATAATATTGAAATGACTGAAAACGCCAGTACGATGATGTAATAATTTGCATTAATGCGACCGTTCATGCTTTTATTGAAAATATATTATTAATAATAATAGTAAGTAGTTGTTGATCGTAATTATTAATAATAGCAAGTTTTCATTTATTTTAAAACCTTTATATCTTTATTCCTTTAAGGTTATTCTGAAAACCTTTGCCTATAAGACAACATCCCGTTTTAAATGCCCATATTTTCCCAAAATATGTGATTTAAATGTTTAATATATCGAAATTGGACTGATCTATCGCGATTTATTTAGTAACCTGATTAGAAGGGTGCCCCACGACCGACCAACCGACCGTTCGACCGCCTATTTGGATTTTGTCTGTATGCTATTCTCGAAACGCTGCATCGCTTGCTGAACTTTAACTGGATCGGTGATTCGTTTTTGAAGCTGATCTGCGCTGCGCTCTCTCCATCAATACCTATTAAACCAAGATTGGAGCAGATGATCACGAAGGTGCCATTCAGGCACTTGATTTAACAATCAGCCGAGCAAACAGTGATGTTTATATTTTTATTTATTTCAAGGAAATTAGCGCTTGCAGCTTTCTTTATTCTAAAAAATTTTAAACTTTCCTAAAATTTCAATGGTCTCGTTTTGTTTTCCGTGTACCCATTTCAAGAATGTACCTTTTTACAGAAAAATAAAACGAAGAAATTGAACGATTGTGTCTACATTTAAAAAAATGTTTTATTTGATATTATGCTAATAAATCTAGGGCGATTTGCTGGGCTGCTGAGTAGGTACCGGTGCCATTTGGATCGCAAGGCGAATGTGATTTCAAATTTTGGGTCGTAGAGAAAAAAGTTTGGGAGCCACTGCTTTAGTCTGATCAGCGGACACAGAAGTCATGCTTCACTTAACAAGTAAATGCACACAACATACACAAATAAGCACAATAATCTTCCCTAGCTATATATAACACTAAAAAATGTTGGCACATACGAAAATACATTGGCCTAAGAGCGAGAGACGTCAGAAGGTATATAATCGTAGCCTATATCTTGCACTGGTTTTCATGCCGAGAAATGCCTCTTCTCAGCGATATGAAGCCGTATTGTAAAAGTCGCAATTACATATTTCGGGTTTTCAAAGCGGGCGTCATACGTCATAGTACGGATTGAATGATTGAGGGGGCCCTAAATCTCGGGGGCCCTCCGCATCAGTACATCCCTGATTGGGTATGATTGACTAGGATTATTAATTCGCGCCGCATCTGTCCACATATTTAAAAAATTTTGACATTATTTTTAAGTTTAAACAATATCTTGATTATTATAAATAATACGACGGTTGCGAAAATAAACAAATATTCATTGATATTGTGTTGAAGATAAAATGGACAGATAGGATGAAAAACGATGAAGTGCTACGAAGAGTAGGAGAGAAACGAATGATTATACTGACTATTAGAAAGAGGAAGGCAAACTGGGTTGGACATTACCCGAGGAGAGAGAGAGTATGATTAAAGACGTGTTAGAAGGAAAACTAGATGGAAAAAGGGAAAGAGGTAGGAAAAGGTTTCAGCTGATAGACGATTTGAAAGGGAAAGAGAGTTATCAAGATATGAAGAGGACAGCGGAAAATAGGAGTATGTATATGGAGAACCAGGTTTAACCATGAATAATCATGGACCTGTCTACGGACAGACTACCTATGATGATGATGATTGTGTTGATTCTTTATTCGTAAACAGAACAGAAAAAATTAAACAAACAAAATGACGTAATATCGTCAAGGGGCTCGCGAGTACACTTAATATTACTGCACGCTCAAACTGAACTGATAATTCTCATCGTTGAAAAGTTGCATTTCTTCGTATTAAAAACGAATTTTCCGGCAAATTCGGAACGTAAATGAATTTTCACAGTAACTACATCGAACTTAATTGTTTTGTCAATACAACCGTTTAGGTCCCGAGTTCGAATCGAGATTCTAACTAATTTTAAAATGCGATTTTATAATGCCCGAAACTGATTCCAATGCTTTTCTTATGGAGGATAGGGGTGGCGGAAGAATACCCCTAAAAAGGAAAGTATTTAATATTTCTGTTTGAATTTAGTATTGTTAAAGAACAGAAGTATTCTGCATTTTTACAAATTAAAGATAACAAAAATAGTCCAAACAGCGGTCGAGATATAAGCTTCCCAAAAGTCTATACGTATCTGCCTAAAAAGTTCGCCTACGACTATTACGGTAATATAATATAGTTTGCACAGACGGACAAACATACAGACAGAGCGAAAACATAAGCACGTTTATAAAATAAAACGCTAAAAATTGCGAACCGAACCACGAATCAAACAACCCCCAAATTTGGAATGGTTTGCTGCTCTTGATTTAAACCGCCCCGCAACTGCAATTAATATGTAACATGGCGACAAGAACCCATTGGCTGCATCTGCGACATATGCCCAATTGTAGTAAAGGGTGAATACCTCGGACTTATTTTTGAACCGTTGCCACTCGCCAATTGGCTGAAGTAACAGATTGCATGCGTTTCCTTTGGAGCATCCGTCCTTCGGGGCTAGAGTGGACAATTGGCAAATTCCCGCTTTTCGCTCTGTAAGTTCGATTTCTTAGTCTAAAACTGGGGTTTCCTACACTGCGGGCCGCATAGGTGGTTGCGAAGGCGTCGAAGAGCCGCATTGGAAGTTGCCAATTTTTCGGTGGGCCGGATTAGAGTTTAAATAAGAAGTTAGCTTATGTTTCTGAGATACCACACAAGTGTAAATCAAGTCTAAATTAGGATTTTATGGTTAAAATTTAAAAAATCAAAGGTTTTATTCTAGTAATTTTGCAAAAAATTTGAATTCTAGCGCTAAAATTTGCGGATTGATTTTTCATCGTAGCTTGCGGTCCGCATTAACCGCCCTCAATGGTCAAAAGGGGGTACTTTGCCCACCTCTGGTCTAAAACAACGGGAAGGAAAGGATGAGGGTATAGTTGAGTCGGCCAGAGTTGGCACTTGGCTGCTCGGAATCAGTCAAGTGCCACCTCTGGGGGGAAGAGCTTTAGCCAATGAGACAGCGGAAAGAGCGAGCCGTTACCATGGCAACGGTGCGCTGTTGCCATTTTTTCTTACCCCTCCTGTTTCGCTAGTCCCACATGCGTAATGGATGGTGACTCAGCAGTTTGGGGTAAACCGATGGTCGTAACCAGTGTTGCCATTTTAGCGAATTTGTAGGTAGATCTAGCGACTTTTATTTCAGATTAGCTCTTGAAAAAATAACCCTAGCTACTTGCTACAAATCTAGCGAATTGATTAAAAAATATAGCTATTTCTAGCGACTATCTAAAAAATCCTAGATAAGTTGAAGATATGGTACCCCCAATAAATTTTGTTAGTTCTAAGGGTTTAAATTGCCTGCATCTTTCCCTTTGCGCCATTATAGACAACCCTAAGAAAGCTTCCTTTTGTAATATTATGTACACATTCAAGTTGGAAGATAGATTAATGACTAAAAACGTATGTTTTTCACCCTAGAATAGTTATCACGATTTGTTTAATTTCCTCTAAAATTATATCATTGCATCAATTCGAAAAATCATAATTATTTCAAGTTATTGAGTTGATATATTCATTCATATCCGGAATTATTGAGCATCCGGTCCAAATAATAACTGGCATGGCATCCAGACATATGGAGAGCCCACTTTTAAGCAAATGATTCCTGTGAATATGAGTTACAATTCCTGTTATACGACCTTGATATTGTTTATACATTTTATCCGCTTTTCTTATTTTATGGTTAGCTACAACTTTTAAGAATACAACGTATCTCGCAAGACCCTTCTGAGGACGATCTTAGACCACTCCAAAGGAAATACTGGTAGCCAAGCACTAACTGATGTCAGTCCAACTCAGTGAAAACCCGTCTTTAAGTACCCCCATTTAAAATACTCAAAGTGATTGAGTATTATTGAGGGACAATATACAATACAATACAATACACGGGTACTCTTAATTACTCTGTTTAATGAAATAGATTGTAATGTGTGCACATTTTCTTTAAATGTTTTTTTTGGGAATATTATCGATTTATTTTATTCTTTTTAGAGCTGAAAAAAACTTCACTCATATGTAACATTTGAAATATGTTAAATGAAAACCAAGCTTTGGAGAAAACCATATGATTTAAATGTCCTCAAGAATGGTCAATAAAAGCATTTTTTGTAAGTTATATAATTTTTTGGTAGCCCACTGTTTCCTTATTTTTTACTTTAGAATGGGGTTAATTTTTATTATTAGCATATTTTCACTGAGAATTTCAAAAACTTTTTACAGATACCCTCACATTATCATGGGCAAGAATAAGCGATACAAACAAAAGTTTAGGAAAGAGTGGTTGCAGGATGAGTTATTTAAGAAATGGCTAATAGAAATTCATACTGATTCAAGTAAGGCACATTGTAATTACTGTTAGTGTGATATAAATGCCAAACATTCTGATATACTAAAACACAAATTCAAAGAAGCATAAGACTGCTGTGCCTATTGCAACTTCCAATATTGATTTAAGAACACTGTTAAAACCTACAATGTGTGATAAAACTTCAGCATGTGCAAGCAAGCAAGCATCGCATTGTTCTTAAGTTCACATTGTGCGATCCGTAATTGTGATCATTTTGTTGATCTGTATAAGACTCATTTTTCAAATAGTGATGTAGCATCCAAGTTGAAGATGTGAAGAACAAAATGTATAGAAATAATAAACAATGTGATCAGTCCTCATTTCCAAGGTGATCTAATTAGAGATATAGGTAATAGTAAGTTTAGTTTGTTGTTAGACGAGACAAATGATATTACCATAAATAAAATATTAGGGATAGCTATAATATATTACAGTCAAGCCACAGGTAAAATTGTTTCCACATTTCTAACTCTGATAGTTATTAACAGATGTGATTCTGATGCAATAGTTAAGGCTATTGAGGATACCCTGATAGAGAAAAGACTAAATATTAAGAATCTTGCAGCAATAGGGATGGATAATGCCAGTGTTATGGTAGGGGTCAATAATGGTGTTTTTAAGAAATTAAACGTTGATGTACCTTCCTTGATTTTGATAAGGTGTGTTTGCCATTCATTACAGTTAGCAATTTCTCAAGCCTCATCACTTACTTTGCCAAAAATGTAGAATTCCTTGTTTCTGAAACTTATAAATGGTTTTCAAATTCTTCAATGTGTCAAATTTATTATAAATGACTATATCAGAAACTAAATGATGGAAGAGAACCTTTGAAGATAGTTAAAAACTGCCGAACTAGATGGATATCCATAGAACCAGCAGTTGGTAGATTGTTAGACCAATGGGACATGTTAAAAACTCACTTTGAAATAGTGAAGACAAGTGAAAATTGTTATACTTCAGAAATTTTGAATGAACTATACAATGATGAAATGAACCTAGGATATTTATCGTTTGTTCATCCTGTTTTAGTTGAGGTTCAACAAGTAAACAAATTGTTTGAATCAAGTACAACTGACCAAACAAAACTTTTAAATGATTTGACTCTGCTTATCCAATCTATTGCTGGAAAAGTAGTGGTCCCAAGCTGTGAAATAGATCCTTTACTTTTCAATATAGAGAAGTACCTTGATCCTAACCCATATCTGGGGTATAAATTTGAAAAATTATAGAGAAATTGAAAATGAAAAAATTAATTACAGCTGATAATGAAAAGATTATAAGATCCACATGCATAAATTTCCTTGTTCAATTATTCAAGCAATTGCAGCAAAGACTTCCAGAAAATCTAAGCATTTTAAAGGACATATCTGAGTTAACAGTGGAAAATGTTTTGAAGCACAATAAAAATCCAATAACAAAACTGATAGAGTATATGGGCCAAAATTAAGAAACAATATCTGCAGCAGAAAATCAGTTTTTAAAAAATTCATCTTTTGGATTGGTCAAATAAGACAAATACAGACAATTTTTGGAATGAAGTTTATAGGCATGGAGATGCATGTGGCTGTAACCCATTTAGAGAATTGTCACAATTTGCCATGTCAGTTTTAATAATACCTCATTCAAATGCTGATATTGAAAGAATATTCAGCCATTTAAATATAATTAAATCAAAACAAAGAAACAGAATCAAGGTAACAACAGTTAATTCTCTTTTATGCATTAAGTATGGTTTAAAAAGATATCAAAAGTGCTGTACAGATTATAATTTTCCATCTGAAATATTGAAAAAGATAAGGATTTAGGAATCATACAAAAAGCACCTCCCACCATCAGCTATCCCTTCTACAGCAAACAATGACATTTCCTATCAATCTGATGAGGATGATGATATTTTAAATTTAGAGGAAACAAGTGACTCTGAATGAGACTTGTTTTAAATTTTATTAAAAGCTTCCATTTTGGTTAATGTTTATATTTTGTTTCAATTTTATCATTAATTTGTCAAACCAATTACCTTTTACAATGAGTGTAAAATATTACATCAACCTTAAGTAATTCATGTTTAACCCAAAGAGTATTCTCAAATGTAAAAGAGTTTATGAAAAAATTTAATGATTCAAGTGGATTCATTTGTGATTATATTATTGTATCCTTAAATGCATTTGTCATATTTTTCAAGAAAAATTTTATGTTAAAATAGTTTACTAATTAAACTCCTTTAATTAAAAAAGTATTTCTAAAATGAAAGTATATTTTCTTAATTTTCAACTTGAAGATTTTAGAATTGAAATTTGAAATGTCAGAAACAGAAATGAATAATAAATACTTTTTGTAGCATTTTAATTCAGGGTTTAATTTTCTACAAAGAAATGAAGTTATATACTTAACTGGCAAGAATATATCAGATATTCATAGTATATAATTATTTGGAAACAACAACAGGAAATCTTCTGTTAGTTTTATCCATTATATGGATTTTAATGCAACATTTATTTTTTATTAAATACATTTTTAACCTATTAGGACAGATGAAACTACTAAAAAAGTCTGCAATTGCAAAATAATAACAACATAGTTTAACAAGTTAACAATTGGACTCTGCCTTGCTAGATACTTATCATACAATCCCTATTACGGAAAAACGCAGTGTTTGGAAAAGGGCTTTAAAAAGGCTCTTCAAATGTCCAAAGATTTGTTCATGCGAAGATTCCATCTTTTTGTGTATTTATAAAAGACAGCGATAGCTTCAAAATAGTTGACACATTTGCTCTGCACACAGTTACGATACTCTAATAGTTTAAAGACATCTTATGGTAAGCTTTCAGTACACAACCATGAATATCATTGGTTTTTATATATTCTAGCTACTTTCTAGCTACCAAGAAGATGAAATCTAGCTCCCAAATGCTAAAAAAAGTGGCAACACTGGTCGTAACAGCATTTGGAAGCATTGCCTTCCCATCGGTGGGTAGGCAGCCAGCTCATCAGGTGATAACTCTCAATTTATAGTTAAGTAATAGTAAGTAATTTATAGTAAGAAATCTCCAAGGATTTTAAACGAGAAACATATTTTCAAAATAATAGTTGCCAAACATGTCTATGTTATTTAGTTTGTCATTTATTAAACATTTTGCATAATAGCAGCTAATGTTGACTTGAGGGCAAATAACAAATGATAACACTCTTTAAAATTTTAATAATTGCAGGTCCTAAGCATGTACCAACAGTCACAAATAATATTGTATGCAAACAAATTCAAGAAAAAGTACAACATAAAATGAAATAGTTCAATATAATATACTCGAGTATGACAGTTTCATAGCAACGGAAGCTCTATTATCTTATATTTTTTTGAGAGCTCTTTTACAGAGAAAACTCTCGGCATTATAAAATAAAGACTGAGTAATGGGAGAATCGTAAACATGAACACCCTCAGTGTGTGTGATGTGGCGACCTGATTTTGGTGAGGCTAACCACTCCATGATGTCCTAAGTACGATATCTACCGTTAATTTTCATGTTATAGAAAGTGTTGTATTAGTAGTGACTTAACATTGATTTTTCATATGGTTTTCTTTCGCTGACACGTTCTCAGATAGTACTTCATTGGATAACTTGAGAAACAAAAACAAATCTCATAATCGAATAGAAAAACAGTTTCATTATACTATCTGCTTGAGTGGGCAGTGTGATCACCCACGACTTCAAGGAGGGAGATAGAGGGGGGAGGGAGAAAGGGAGGTAGAGGGGGGAGGGAGATAGAAATAGAGAGAGAGGATGAGGGAGAAAGAGAGGGTGAGGGAGAAAGAGAGATGGAAAAAAGATAGAGGGAGAAAAAGATAGAGGGAAAAAAGATGGAGGGAGAAAAAGATGGAGAGAGAGAGAGGGAGAGGGGTGTGAAAGGTAGGGAGAGACAGGAGAGGGAGAGAAAGAAGAGGGAGAGAATGTTGGAGGGCAAAAGAAGAGGGAGGGAGACAGAATGAGGGAGGGAGATTAAAGAGAGAGAAGGAGGGAGAATACACGTGTTATAATCCACGAGGAAGAGCAGCGGCAGAGGGGAATAATGGGAGTGGAAAGTGAGGTAGAGGTAAAGGATGGGGGAGGGGAGATAGAGGGGGGAGGGAGGGGGATTGAGAGAGAGGGGGAGGGGAGAAAGAGAGGGGAGAGGGAGAGAGGGGGGGAGAGGGGGAGGGAGGGAGCGAGGGAGGGGGTGAGAGGGGGAAGGGGATGGGGGAGGGGAGAGAGGGGGAGGGAGCGAGGGAGGGAGCGAGGGAGGGAGCGAGGGAGGGAGCGAGGGAGGGAGCGAGGGAGGGAGCGAGGGAGGGAGAGGGTGAGAGGGGAAGAGTGAGAGGAGGATGGGGATGGGGAAGGGGAGGGGGGAGGGGAAGAGGAAGGGGGGAGGGAGAGAGGGGGAGAGTGGGGGGAGGGGAGAGGGGGGGGAGGGGAGGGGAGAGGGGGGAGGGGAGGGGAGAGGGGGGAGGGAGGGAGAGGGAAAGGAAGAGAGAAGAGAGAGAGAGAAGAGAGAGAGAGAAAAGAGAGAGAGAGAGAGAGAGAGAGGGAGAGAGAGATAGGAGTGAGGGAAGTAGGGCTTAGTATGGAGAATATGAAATGAGTGTAGGGAGGAAAGGACTGAGAATGAAGGTTCGTGTAGTATTCCGGGCACGTTGTCTTGATGGAGCGGAAGCGTGTGATTCGGCAGGGGGTGGACGGTGGAGTTTGGTCTCTGGTGTTGGGCGAGAGGGGAAGTCGGATGGCGGCAGGGGGTGGCTGAAGAAGTCAAGGGAACCTTCTCTGAGGCTCTCACCTCCTGCCAAGCGAGAGAGAGAGAGAGAGAAGTGATCTGTGTCCTCGCTCAAATGGAACTCCCTCTCCAAGCGGCATCCGCAAAATGACACCTTCTTCAGGCGTACATTTTCTCGCTTCGATATCATCTTCTTGCGAACTCATCCTGATTATACATATATTCTTCGATCTCACGCTCCCCTACTCAAGCAAAATTTAAGTGTTGCGTGCATCCAAGTTGACGTTTTTATCTTTAGAGGAGATATTTCTCCCGAAATCTATTATTGTGTCCGATGGAAGAAAAGAAAAAGGATATTCGTGCCTACTTAAATCGCACACCGACAAACGTGTTGAAAGAGAGTTTGGGATCACTTTTTAAATAGTTTTAGTGCTCTTTGGGTATTCTTTGACTAGGTTAAACCTGCGAAACCGACCTGTTTTCGAGCAACGAATTCCATTCGTACTTTTCTCCTTTCATCTAAACTATTTTTTATATTGCAAGTTCCCGTTAAAAATGACGGGACGTGAATTTGTTAAAAACACGTTTTAATAGCGTTACACCGAGCGGCAGAAGAACAGTTTTATATTGAGTGACTAGTTCATAAACTGCATTCGACGGCCTTTTACAATGAGCGCAACAACCATAACATGGATAAACATAAAATAACCAGATTCCAACACTCGCCCTTCACTGATGCCGGGAGACTGTGTCATTTGAATGCATTTTTCAATATAAGAATTGTATCGTTACAATGTAAGAAATAAACTGTTTAACCAAAACGAAGATTTATATATGAAGCAAGATTACACAAATTTAACGTGTTATTATCACATGGGAAATAGAAATGATCTACTGGAGTCGAATCCGGGTATTCTATGGGGATTTTTTTGTTTTGCCTATGAGGCAAAATGACGATCCTATACAAAATGCGGTTGGCCCGGGTCAAGATACGGATGAGATATTGAGCGTTACGGACAGAATGACCAGGAAAATAACGATTTTATAGTTTGTTTATAGTAGGTTTTCTTTGAGGAAAATAGTAGATACTTTATAGTTACTGATTTCAGTGGCTTAAGGCGTGAACTTGGATTTGTTATTAGGTTCCGTTCCTAAAAGTCGCATAATCCTGTAGCGCGTGTTTGTGCGGGAGACTTACTATGGCGGAAAACAACCTGGATCTAGTCACGCTCACTTATATTTAGGCTCTATGTTAACCCATTAGCGCCGCCGGCCGTCCTTGTTTGAGGACGGCTAGTTGAAATGCTATTTTGCCGAAATTTAATACAATAACGTTCCGTTTTTATTTTTGTACGAATGGGGGAAGTCTCGGAGACTATTTACACGCATAATACTTCACTGGAAACGTTTAGTCTTTGGTTGACCGCCAAACAAAAAGCACAAAAAAATTGTGCGTGCAGCTACAAAGTGTATAATTAAAATAAATCACAGTATTTTATAACTTGTGTAAAGTGCATTTCGTTATAAATACTCTCATATACCGCAAGTAAAAATTGTATTGTATATATACTAGTACAAAATCCCGTCAATATGACTGGTATGCGTGGATTAAATATTAAATTTAAGGAACTTCCCATTCTTCCTTCTTTTCGCTCATCCATTTTCCTCTCTCATATTTAAAGTTTATATTCGGTTTTTTCCGATTTTTCGACATTTCATAAAGAGGTTTCTATGGTAGCTGGCATTGTTGATCTCGGATTTTTGCATTATTGAACTCGGGCTTTCAAGTGCATTTACACAGATTACAATGAAACAAAATCATGAAGGACAAAAACCGAAGGAAAATTTAAGTGAAAACTTTCATGTGAATTGAAAACAAATAAACACGTAGCGTGAAAACTTTAAGTCAGAAACGACTCCAATTCATTATAATGATGGAAACTCAACATTTCAAATAGGAAGATACTTCATGCGTACATTGAAAATATATTTTCGTTTGCAAATTTATTGGGCAGTTTAAAGCAAATTACTATATTGACTTTGATTATGATTAATTTCTTTCGATAATTTAGCAAGATATTTGACGCATGGCAGGAGCATTTATAGTGATTACAAAAAATGAGTGAATTAAAAAAGCTACTTACTAAGTTCTTTCGTCGTCAAGGTAAATAACACAAAAATCTAATTAAAATATTGGCGGCCGTACCTTCGTTCGCATTTCTTCCACGCCTTAAAAATGGCACTGCAATAAACAAACCTATCATTCAAAGTAAGCCGTCATTACTTCCCTTTAAATGCATTCAAAATATATAAGGAGAGTTCTCACAATTGATTTCAATTACAATATCAAAGTTCATGTCATTGCTTTTAGATATAGACGTGATTTTGCTAGATCAGCAACAATGCCGTAGCCCTTGACTACGAAATGTTGTCGTCTAAAATTTAGCCAAATGTTCGTGTTAATGTCGAATTTGTGGAACGATTCGACGCGTATTCGAAAATTGATGGCTGGAAAATGAATATCCGTTCTTTTAGGCGTCGTTTGGTGCAAGTCCCGTATTCATATCGTAATTCTAAGTGATATTAAAATGCAAATGAAAAATCTGCTGCAACTGTGCAAGCACAGTAAGGACAAAATTCTCTTTCATATATATATATATATATATATATATATATATATATATATATATATATATATATATATATATATGGATGTCAACAAGGTGTTGGGATGAGGAAACCCAGTGAGCACTCACCAATCAGACGACTTCAGGTTGGCGAGGCCCCGGGGATGTCGAAGCGACACACGTAAAATAACACAAAAACACAGAAACATCACAAACGTAAAGCTTTCGGAACTACTCCTTCTTCAGCTACAGAGAGAGAACTCTGTAGCTGAAGAAGGAGTAGTTCCGAAAGCTTTACGTTTGTGATGTTTCTGTGTTTTTGTGTTATTTTACGTGTGTCGCTTCGACATCCCCGGGGCCTCGCCAACCTGAAGTCGTCTGATTGGTGAGTGCTCACTGGGTTTCCTCATCCCAACACCTTGTTGACATCCATATATTCATTTTACCTTTCCTTTTCCGTAAGTTTATATATATATATATATATATATATATATATATATATATATATATATATATATATATATATACTAGTAGAAGGTACATGCATACTGCACGTATTTCATCTTACCTTGAAAAAACATTAATTTTTCAGAGAGATATTTAATCATGAGAAATATTACTTTAATTCTAAAGATTTCTCCTCGGGACCGATTTTCGTTTTTTCCTTATGGAACAATAATGGAGTAAAACAATCGCTAATTTTTGAAATTTTAGGAATATTATACTTTTTCCACATTAGGTTAATAATACTACACATTTCTGCAAATTTTTAATTTGTAATACATTTACAAGTGAAATAACATTTATCTAATTCTTTAAAGTTTAGTAATTTTTAAAGGCCGCAATAAGAATTTCATGGATACATTGAAATGTTTATTCGTTTATATTGACTATATCCTAAATAACTTTAAAATTTCAGCTCTCTAACTCGCTCCGTAGTATCTAAACATTTACCTATTTGTTTAAAATTTAAGAATTTTTAACTGCCAAACAAATTAAAATATCAAAATTTGTATAATCCCCGTTTCGTTTTTTTTTTAATTCTACCCACAAAAAAATTTCAGCTCCGTAGCACATTGGGAAATATATAAACCTTGAAAATTTGCTTAAAAAATTGCGGAATTTTAGCGGCCGCATTGTTGGACTTTTTCAAGATTTTCCTATTTTCTAGTCGGTTTTGCACAAAATCCTAGCTAAGAAAAAATTTCGAATCTCCAGCTCAACTGGAAGTGCCTAATCATTACTATCCTCCTTATGTTATATATATGTTACTAGTAGAAGGTGCTTGCAATCTGGAGGCATATTCTCTCACCTTGAAAAAAAATTCATTTTCCAGACAGATATTTCATCATTACAAATATTTTTTTAATTCTAAATCTTTCACCTACAAAGCGATTTTCGATTTCCCTTATGTAAAAATAATAGATTAAAACAACCCCAAACTTTGCAATTTTAAGAATTTTATACTTTCTCCATTATGGGGTACTAACGCTACACATTTCTGCCAAATTTTAAAGTCGTAGCACTTCTAAAAGTGAAATAATATTTTTCTAATTGTTGCGGCCGCCGCAATATATTTATGGAGAGATACAAATGTTTATTTGTGCAAATACACAACTCTGAAAATTTCAGCTTCCTAGCTCATACCGTAGTACCTAAAGAGTTATCCAATTGTTTAAACTTTAAGAATTTTTAACTGCCAAACAAATTAAAATATCAAAATTTGTATAATCCCTATTTCGTTTTTTTAAGAATTCTACTAATAAAAAAAATTTTAACTCCGTGGCACATTCGGAAATATATAAACCTTGAAAATTTGTTTAAAAAATTGCGAATTTTTAGGAGTTGCATTGTTGCACTTTTTGAAGATTTTCGTTTTTTCTAGTTGGTTTTGCACAAAATCCATCCTATGAAAAAATTTCGATTCTCCAGCTCATCTGGAAGTGCCTAAACATTTGTATCCTCCTATATCATTAAATATAGACGTTCCTTACAGAGGAGGATATAACATACTAGTAGCTGGTGATTGCATTCTGCAAGCATATCATCTGACCTTGAAAACATTCATTTTTCAGACAGATATTTGATTATTATAATTAATTTTTAAATTCTAAAGATTTTCAAGTTATATACAGAGTTTAGGCACTTCCAGATGAGCTGGAGATTCGAAATTTTTTTCTATGGCAGTATTATGTGCAACACCGCCTAGAAAAAACGGAAATCTAGAAAAAGTTCAACAATACGGCCGCTAAAAATTCGCAATTGTGTAAACAAATTTTCAAGGTTTATGTATTTTCGAATGTGCTACGGAGCTGAAATTTTTTAAAGAGTTAGGATTTGTAAATAAAAGAAACAGGGGCTATGGAAATTTTGATCTATTAATTTGTTTGGCAGTTAAAAATTCTTAAACTTTTAAAAATTAGGTAAATGTTTAGATATTACGGTGCAAGTTAGAGAGCTGAAATTTTTAAATTATTTAGAGTTTTGCCAATTTAAACGAATAAACATTTCAATGTATCAATGAAATTTTTATTTTGGCCGTTATAAATTATTTAAATTTAAACAATTAGATAAATGTTATTTCACTTCAAGTGTACTATAAATTTAAAATTTGGTCGAAATGTGTGGCATTATTAACTCAATGTGGGAAAAATATAATATTTGGAAAATTGCAAAAATTAATGATTGTTTTACTCCATTATTGTACCACAATGAAAAAATGAAAACCCGTCCAGAGGAGAAATCTTTAGAATCAAAGAAATATTTCTCATGATGAAATATATCTCTAAAAAATTAATGTTTTTCAAGGTGAGATTAAATGCTTGCAGTATATCGACGATTCTTACAGAGGAGGATATATATAACTTACTAGTAGTTGGTGCTTGCATTCTGCTAGCATATCATCTCAACATAAAAAACATTCATTTTTCCTATTTCATCATTACAAATATTTTCTTAATTCTTAATATTTCACCTCCGCAGCGTTTTTCGTTTTTTCCTTATGTAATAATAATAGATTAAAATAATCCCAAAACTTTGCAATTTTATGAATTTTATACTTTCTCCATTATGGGGTACTAACGCTACAAATTTATGCCAAATTTTAAAGTCGTAGCACTTCTAAAAGTGAAATAATATTTTTCTAATTGTTGCGGCCGCCGCAATATATTTATGGAGAGATACAAATGTTTATTTGTGCAAATACACAACTCTGAAAATTTCAGCTTCCTAGCTCATACCGTAGTACCTAAAGAGTTATCCAATTGTTTAAACTTTAAGAATTTTTAACTGCCAAACAAATTAAAATATCAAAATTTGTATAATCCCTATTTCGTTTTTTTAAGAATTCTACTAATAAAAAAAATTTTAACTCCGTGGCACATTCGGAAATATATAAACCTTGAAAATTTGTTTAAAAAATTGCGAATTTTTAGGAGCTGCATTGTTGCACTTTTTGAAGATTTTCGTTTTTTCTAGTTGGTTTTGCACAAAATCCATCCTATGAAAAAATTTCGATTCTCCAGCTCATCTGGAAGTGCCTAAACAATTGTATCCTCCTATATCATTAAATATAGACGTTCCTTACAGAGGAGGATATAACATACTAGTAGCTGGTGATTGAATTCTGCAAGCATATCATCTGACCTTGAAAACATTCATTTTTCAGACAGATATTTGATTATTATAATTAATTTTTAAATTCTAAAGATTTTCAAGTTATATACAGAGTTTAGGCACTTCCAGATGAGCTGGAGATTCGAAATTTTTTTCTATGGCAGTATTATGTGCAACACCGCCTAGAAAAAACGGAAATCTAGAAAAAGTTCAACAATACGGCCGCTAAAAATTCGCAATTGTGTAAACAAATTTTCAAGGTTTATGTATTTTCGAATGTGCTACGGAGCTGAAATTTTTTAAAGAGTTAGGATTTGTAAATAAAAGAAACAGGGGCTATGGAAATTTTGATCTATTAATTTGTTTGGCAGTTAAAAATTCTTAAACTTTTAAAAATTAGGTAAATGTTTAGATATTACGGTGCAAGTTAGAGAGCTGAAATTTTTAAATTATTTAGAGTTTTGCCAATTTAAACGAATAAACATTTCAATGTATCAATGAAATTTTTATTTTGGCCGTTATAAATTATTTAAATTTAAACAATTAGATAAATGTTATTTCACTTCAATTGTACTATAAATTTAAAATTTGGTCGAAATGTGTGGCATTA
This sequence comes from Tanypteryx hageni, assembly GCA_028673005.1. Lineage (NCBI taxonomy): Eukaryota > Metazoa > Arthropoda > Insecta > Odonata > Petaluridae > Tanypteryx > Tanypteryx hageni. The sequence continues at coordinate 5,246,170 of CM054114.1, forward strand.
TTAACTCAATGTGGGAAAAATATAATATTTGGAAAATTGCAAAAATTAATGATTGTTTTACTCCATTATTGTACCACAATGAAAAAATGAAAACCCGTCCAGAGGAGAAATCTTTAGAATCAAAGAAATATTTCTCATGATGAAATATATCTCTAAAAAATTAATGTTTTTCAAGGTGAGATTAAATGCTTGCAGTATATCGACGATTCTTACAGAGGAGGATATATATAACTTACTAGTAGTTGGTGCTTGCATTCTGCTAGCATATCATCTCAACATAAAAAACATTCATTTTTCCTATTTCATCATTACAAATATTTTCTTAATTCTTAATATTTCACCTCCGCAGCGTTTTTCGTTTTTTCCTTATGTAATAATAATAGATTAAAATAATCCCAAAACTTTGCAATTTTATGAATTTTATACTTTCTTCATTATGGGGTACTAATGATACAAATTTATGCCAAATTTTAAAGTTGCAGTACTTCTAAAAGTGAAATAAGATTTTTCCAATTGTTTAAAATTTAAACATTTTTAACGGCCGCCGCAATATGTTTATGGAGAGATTCAAATGTTTATTTGTGCAAATGCACAACTTTGTAAAGAACTTGAACATTTGAACTTCCTATCTCATCCCGTAATGTCTAAACCGTTATCAAATTGTTTTAATTTTAAGAATTTTTAACTGCCAAACAAATTAAAATATCAAAATTCGTATTATCCCTATTTCGTTCTTTTACGAATTCTACTTACTAAAAAAATTTCAACTCCGTAGCACATGCAAAAATACATAAACCTTTAAAAATTGTTTAAACAATTGGGAATTTTTAGCGGCTACATTGTTGCACTTTTTCAAGATTTTCGTTGGTTCTAGGCGGTTTTGCACAAATCCTACCTAAGAAAAATTTTTCGAATCTCCTGCTCATCTGAAAGTGCCTAAACATTAGTATCCTCCTATATGTTATCATTATATATCGATGTTTCTTACAGAGGAGGAGGAGGATATAGGAGGAGCGTTTTACTTATGTTTAGGCACTTCCAGATGAGCTGGAGATTCAAAATTTTTTTCATAGTGGGCATTTTATGCAAAACCGACTAAAAAAAACGAAAATCTTGAAAAAGTTCAACAATGCAAGCGCTAAAAATTCCCAATTTTTTAAACAAATTTTCATTATTTATGTATTTCCGCATGTGTTACGGAGCTGAATTTTTTTTATAGGTAGAATTTGTAAAAAAACGAAATAGGGATTATACAAATTTTGATATTTAAATTTGTTTGGCAGATAAAAATTCTCAAAGTTTAAACAAATAGGTAAATATTTAGATATTACGCCGTATTAAGTTATTTAGAGATTAGTTTATAAAAACGGATAAACCTTTCATTGTATCCATGAAATCTTTATTGCGGCCGTTAAAAATTAATTAATTTTAAACAATTAGATAAATGTTATTTCACTTCTAAGTGTGGTATTAATTTAAAATTAGGCAGAAATGTGTGGCATTATTAACTTAATGTAGGAAAAGTATAATATTCCTAAAATTTCAAAAATTAGTGATTGTTTTACTCCATTATTTTTCCATAATGAAAAAACGAAAACCGGTCCAGAGGAGAAATCTTTAGAATTAAAAAAATATTTCTCATGATTCAATATCTCTCTGAATAATTAATGTTTTTTCAAAGTGAGATGAAATGCTTGCAGCATGCAAGCACCTTCTACTAGTCATTATATATCGACGTTTCTTACAGAGGAGGAGGAGGAAAAGGATATAACATAATAGGAGGATACTAATGTTTAGGCACTTCCAGGTGAGCTGGAGATTCAAAATTTTTTTCTTAGGTCGGATTTTGTGCAAAATAGAAATAAAGAAAAAACGAAAAATCATGAAAAAATGCAAAAATGCGGCCGCTAAAAATTCGCAATTGTTTAAACAAAATTTCAAGGATTATGTATTTCCAAATGTGCTACGGAGCTGAAAATATTTCTAGAGGTAGGATTTGTAAAATAACAAAATAGGAATTATACAAATTTTGATATTTTAATTTGTTTGGCAGTTAAAAATTCTTAAAGTTTAAACAAACAGATAACTGTTTAGACATTACGGGATGAGCTATGGAGCTAAAATTTTCAAGATATGTACAAAGTAGTAAACTAGCAAAAAACATTTCAATTTTATCATACATAAATTTCGGCGGCCGTTAAAAATTATTTAAATTTAAACAATTAGAAAATATTATTTGACTTCTAGAAGTGCTACAACTTTAAAATTTTGCTAAATAGTCTAGCATTAGTACCCCATCATGGAGAAAGTATAAAATTTTTAAATTGCAACATTTGGGGAATGTTTAAAACTATTATTTTTACATTTGGGGAAAACGGAAATCGCTGCGGAGGTGAAATCTTTTGAATTAAAAGAACATTTGAAATGATGAAATGTCTGTCTGAAAAATGAACGTTTTTTCAAGGTGATATGAAATGCTTGCAGTATGCAAGCACCAACTACTAGTATGTTACATCCACCTCCTCTGTAAGGAACGTCTATATAGAATGATAGGAGGATACTAATGTTTAGGCACTTTCAGATGTGCTGGAGATTCGAAATTTTTTTCATAGATAGGATTTCGTGCAAAACCGACTAGAAAAAACGAAAATCTTGAAAAAGTGCAACAATGCGGCCGCTAAAATTTCGCAATGGTTAAAACAAATTTTCATGGTATATGTATTTCCGGATGTGCTACGGAGTTGAAAATTAAGTAGAATTTCTAAAAAAACTAAATAGGGATTATACAAATTTTGATATTTTAATTTGTTTGGCAGGAAAAAATTGTTAAAGTTTAAACAATTGGATAACTGATTAGGTACTACGGGATGAGCTTTGAAGCTGAAATTTTTAAATTATTTACAGAGTAGTGTATTTGCACAAATAAACTTTTCAATTTCACCATATATTAATTGCGGCGGCCGTTAAAATTTATTTAAATTTAAAAAATTAAAAAATATTAATTTACTTCTAGAAGTGATACAACTTTAAAATTTGGCTAAAATGTGTAGCATTACTACCCCATAATAAAGATAGTGTAAAATATTTAAAATCGCAAAATTTGGCGACTGTTTTAAACTATTATTTTTACATGTGGGAAAACAGAAATCGCTGCGGAGATGAAATCTTTAGAATTGAAAGAATATTTGTAATGATGAAATGTCTGTCTGAAAAATGAATGAATGAACTCCGTAGCACATGCGAAAATACATAAACCATGAAAATTTGTTTAAACAATTGCGAATTTCTAGCGGCCGCATTGTTGCACTTTTTAAAGATTTTCGCTTTTTCTAGGCGGTTTTGCACAAAATTCTACCTATGAAAAAATTTCGTATTTCCAGCTTATCTGGAAGTGCCTAAACATTAGCATCCTCCTGTTATATGTTATCATTATACATCGACAACTCTTACAGAGGAGGAGGAGATAACATATAACATATAACAGGAGGATACTAATGTTTAGGCACTTCCAGATAAGCTGGAGATTCGAAATTGTTTTCATAGGTAGAATTTTGTGCAAAACCGACTAGAAAAAGCGAAAATCTTTAAAAAGTGCAACAATGCGGCCGCTAAAAATTCGCAATTGTTTAAACAAATTTTCAAGGTTTATATATTTCCGAATGTGCCACGGAGTTAAAATTTTTTTTATTAGTAGAATTCTTAAAAAAACGAAATAGGGATTATACAAATTTTGATATTTTAATTTGTCTGGCAGTTAAAAATTCTTAAAGTTTAAACAAGTAGATAACTGTTTAGGTACTACGGGATGAGCTAGGAAGCTGAAATTTTCATATTATTTACAGAGTAGTGAATTTACACAAATTTACATTTCAATTTTACCATATATGAATTGCGGCGGCCGTTAAAAATTATTTAAATTTAAACAATTAGAAAAATATTATTTTACTTATACGTGCTACAACTTTAAAATTTGGCTAAAATGTGTAGCATTAGTACCTTATAATGAAGAATGTGTAAAATATTTAAAATTGCAACATTTGGGGATTTTTTTCAACTATTATTTTTACATGTGGGAAAAACAAATCGCTGCGGAGATGAAATCTTTAGAATTGAAAGAATATTTGTAATGATGAAATGTCTGTCTGAAAAATGAATGTTTTTTCAAAGTGATATGAAATGCTTGCAGTATGCAAGCACCAACTACTAGTAGAATGATATCGACGACTCTTACAGAGGAGGAGGAGGAGGATATGGGAGGCTGAAATTTTCAAATTATTTACAGAGTAGTGAATTTGCACAAATAAACATTTCAATTTTACCATATATAAATTGCGGCGCCCGTTAAAAATTATTTCATTTAAAAAAATTAGAATAATATTATTTTACTTCTAGAAGTGCTACAACTTTAAAATTTGGCTAAAATGTGGAGCATCAGTACCCCATAATGGAGAAAGTGTAAAATTTTTAAAATCGCAACATTTTTCACACATGTAAAAATAATAGTTTAAAACAATCCCCAAATGTTGCAATTTTGAACATTTTACACTTCCTCCATTATGGAGTACTAATGCTACACATTTGAGCCAAATTTTAAAGTTGTAGCACTCCTAGAAGTTAAATAATATTTTTGTAATTGTTTAAAATTAAATAATTTTTAACGGCCGCCGCAATTTATATATGGTAAAATTGAAATGTTTATTTGTGCAAATTCACTACTCTGTAAATAATTTGAAAATTTAGCTTCCTAGCTCATCCCGTAGTACCTAAACAGTTATCTATTTGTTTAAACTTTAAGAATTTTTAACTGCCAAACAAATAAAAATATCAAAATTTGTATAATCCCTATTTCGTTTTTTTAAGAATTCTACTTATAAAAAAAATTTCAACTCCGTAGCAAACGCGGAAATACATAAACCTTGAAAATTTGTAATTTTAATCTAAAATATTAAAAGAAATTAAGGATCATACAAATTTTGATATTTTAGTTTGTTTGGCAGTTAAAAATTCTTAACGTTTAAACAAAATGATAACTGTTTAGACATTATGGGATAAGCTAGGAAGCTGAACTTTTCAAATTATTTACAGAGTAGTGAATTTGCACAAATAAACATTTCAATTTCACCATATATGAATTGCGGCGGCCGTTAAAAATGTTTAAATTTTAAACAATTGAAAAAATATTATTTCAATTCTAGAAGTACCACAACTTAAACATTTCCTAGAAATGTGTATCATTAGTACCCGATAATGGAGAAACTATAAAATTCTTATAATTGCAAAGTTTTGGGATTGTTTTAATCTATTATTTTTACATAAGAGTAAAACGAAAATCGCTCCGGAGAATTAAAAAAATATTTGTAATGATGAAATATGGAAAATGAATGTTTTTTATGTTGATTTGATATGCTTGCAAGCACGAACTACTAGTCATTATATATAGACGTTCCTTACAGAGGAGGAGGAGGAGGATACTAATGTCCAGCCCAAACTAGAGAGCTGAAAGTTTTAGTTTTTGTAGATATTATAAAGAAACTTACAGATAAAATGAGACTTCTTACCTAAGTGACATGAGTTCGACTCCATAAATTCCGAAAGTTGCGTTTTTTCCCATAAGAAAAGCATTGCGCCATTTTTGTAAATTAATTTTGGGCACTTGCCCGTAAGCTAGAAAAATGACAATTTCAGTGTTGCTAGATGGCCACAATATCTATTAGGAATTAATGTCACTTTTGCTTACAGTATCTTGGGTTCGACTCCAGAGACCCCGGAATATCTCCCATAAGTTAGCATGGGAAAACGTAATCCAGTGTGTAGACCAATCTAATAAGTTAAGGAAGCTGAAATTTTGCAAGATTATAGAGTTTTTCTCAAAACCAACTATAAAAATCGAAAATTTTCAAATTGTTAATTTTTAGGGGTTGTTTTAACCCCATTTTAACATTAAAGTTTAATAATTTTTATCTTGAAAACTATATGCTTTAGGTTCGAGTTTTTTAAATCAATTTGTAGAAAATTATACATAGAAAAAAAGGAAATTTTGAAAAAGTTCAAAAATTCGACCGCTAAAAATTCGCAATTGTTTAAACATATTTTTGAGGTTTGTGTATTATTGAATGTGCTACGAAGCTGAAATTTTTTACCGGTAGATTTTGTGAAAAAACGAAATAAGAAATTATAATAATTTTGATATTTTAATTCCTTTGGCTGTTAAAAAGTCTTAAAATGTAAACTAATAGATAAATATTTAGGTACTTTGGGGCAAGCTAGGAAGCAGAAATTTAAAAGTTAAGTAGAGCTCAGTGCATTTAAAGTAACAAACATTCGAAATCCTCCAACAAAATGTTATTGCGGCCCCATTAAACTTTTGAAATTTAAACAATTAAATAAATATTATTTCACTTCTAGATGTGCTACAACTTCAAATTTGACAAAAACGTGTGGAATTATCACCTTACATTGGATAAAGTATAGTATTCTTAAAATTGCAAATTTATGGCATTGTTTTAATCAAACATTGTTCAATAAAGAAAGATAGAAATTGGGTGCAGAGGTGAAATATTTTGAATTAAGAAAATATTTCTAATAATGCTATACCTCTCTGAAATATTAATGTTTATCAGGGTCAGATGAAATGCTTGCAGAATGCAAGCACCAACTACTTGTATGTTATATCCTCCTCCTCCTCCTCTGTAAGGAACGTCTATATATAATGATGATATATGAGGACGTTTACTAATGTTTAGGCACTTCCAGATGAGCTGGAGATTTTAAATTTTTTTCTTATGTAGGATTTTGTGCAAAACCGACTAGAAAATCTTGACAAAGTGCAACAATGTGGCCGCTAAAAATTCGCAATTGTTTAAACAAATTTTGATGGTTTATGAATTTTCCTTTGTGCTACGGAGCTGAAATTTTTTAGATGTAGGATTTATAAAAAAATGAAATAGGGATTATAGAAATTTTGATATTTTAATTTGTTTTGCCGTTAAAAATTCTTAAAGTTTTAACAAATAGATAACTGTTTAGGTACTACGGGATGTGCTAGGAAGCTGAAATTTTCAAGTTATTTAAAGAGTAGTGTATTCGCACAAATTAACATTTAAATCTCTCCATAAATATATTGCGGCGGCCGTTAAAAATGTTTAAAATTTAATCAATTAGAAAACTATTATTTCTGAAAAATGAATGTTTTTTCAAGGTGAGAATTGCTTGCAGAATCCAACATCTTCTACTAATATATATATGTATATATATATATATATCTGCGGCCCGCGAATTAAGCTAGTTTACATTAGACGGCCAAAATTCATTGTTAGTATTCTTATAAAATATTTTAATGTAAATCTAAGGAATTTAAAAAGTATATTAAATCAGCACTTTTAAAATATAAGCAGTTTATTGCTCATTCTGATTTAGAAAATTTCTGCTCAGTTGGGGTACTAAATATGCTCATTCCGCTGTCAGCGTGTTACTTGTGTGTCCGAATAAGTATTTTCGTAATGAACGAGTTTAAGGCCGCGACATAGGGTTGGGGGCGATTTCTTCCCCGCGAAAGGGGAAAGCCAATGTTCAAAGAACCAGTTCGTGTTGTTGTATGGGAATCACAAATGCTGAAATAAAACCATAAAATGTTAAAATTTAATTTATTAAAACCCAACCCTACCCGAATTTAAAAAAACGACAAAACCGGATAATTATTCCACGAATGAATTTCTTTCTTAAAACCGAAAAATCCACACCGTACTTATGGAGGGTGAAAATGGAACAAAGAGATCGGAAAAACACACCAATTGAATACCCCCCTGCAGCTGATTCTAGACCAGGGTTGCGCAACCTCTGCACGGAGGGCCGCGTTGGAAGTTATATCGGCGGGCCGTATTAGAGTTTAAAAATCGGAAGTGACGTAGGGTTCCTGGGGAATCATTTAATCGAAAATCAAATCTGAGTTTTTAGAGTTAACGTCTCAATATTAACGGCAGTATTATGTTACTTATGAAAAAATGAGCCGCGTAAAACGCTCTGGAGGGCCGCATGCTATCTTAGATTGCACAGCCATGTCCTAGATCCGCCAATTGTTACCATATACAGTAAAACCCCCAAATTCGCGGGGGTTTCGTTCCCAAAAACACCGCGAAAATGGAAGCAAGAAAATGCGGGTTATAGGTTCTCAGCTCTCCGTCGTTTCCACAACAACAAATAACGAAATGGTAGGCTAAAAGTGGTTTCGAACCAATATAATAATCTGCCGCAGCCATACAGCAAGTTTGCCGAGATAATTTTGCGTAAACCATGATTAAGCAGAGAACATGTCAAAATATATTTATTGAATCACGTAAAAGGCAAAAAAATGCATGCATAAAAATTGGTGCGCACTACAAAATGAACCCCAGTAACTTGCTTGCTCTGAAGGGTTCCTGCGGCCGCACTATCCCCGATGTTCTACTCATTTTTCTCACTGTACCGAACTGCTGACTCATTTATCCCATATTGTCTGCTCACTATGCCGCACTCCGGCCGCTAGCAAGTTTATTTAGCAACGCTTTTCTCACTTAAAGTCAACGTCTTCTTTTTGCTTCTGCTTCCTGTATTATCACTTGCTTTCCTCTCAGTGGACATTTTCGAAAAACGTGGTCGCAACGTGATAAAGAAAACCTCGCAGACGGAGAACTTCATTTGTTTCATGTTGTTCTTTTCACGTCAGATTGGCAGCAATATTCGAAAAACCCGCGAAACTGTGAAGCGCACGGATTTGGAAGCCGCGAATTTGGGGTGTCTGCTGTACTCGTATGGACCGAGTTATCCAGAAAATTTGGCTTTTTCAGATTGCGGGATCCCAGAGACTTGACCCGCACATACAGATAAACAGACACACCGAAAACATTTGCGTTCTTTGTAGAAAAAATCTGATGTGGCCACCACATGACTTTCTTCATACCTGTAATATTTCTAAAAATTCCCAAAGGTTACATAATAAATATTTTAAGAAACTGCAAGAAAAAGACTAAAGACTAAAAAGAACAGAAATAAACTCAAACTATAGCCTTCTGATATTGGATATAGCCACGAAGCTCCAACAATTAAGAAAAGAAAAAGGATAGCGTCAATTGTTAACAACAGTCGTCGGTAGGTGGCGTGGTAGTGGCAGCTAAAAATATAAGATCTCTTAAACAATGCATTATATGGTAAAATGTTTCAAACCAAGGTTGTAGAAAATTAAATTTCCTGCAACATTTATTCCAGTACATTTTTACAAGCAAATATTTCAAAATAACGGATGTGACAAGAGTAAACACCCACTTCCGGTTGACCGAATTTTACCAAAAACTAATCAGTTCTTTCGACATTTATAAAAATTTTAAATATGAAATTTCGCGTTGACCTGATTAATAGTTTTTGAGTTAGAGTACCCACAAAAAAGCTATCACATTCACACGCAGACATCATCGAGAAAATGGTCAAAACGTGTTCAGGGGACCTCAAAACGTATATTTCCGTTGAAATCTCGAAATCGATTTTTTCATGAAAACAATAATTTCCCCTATACGTATGGAGAAAGTAAAAAGCGCTAAACTAATTCATAAATTTTTTTCGGACGACCCTAGCGAAGGCGACTGAGCGATGGTTATCATAAACATCTGAGCACGCTCTTCCTTTAAGCACATGGAGCACAATCGCATTTTTTCCAATCTCCTGATATTTTTCATTATTTAAAATGACACCGAAAGTTAAGCGCTGGTATGACACTATGTGATCATAATCGATCATTTTCAATTGACGAAATGAACCTGTGACATCTGGTAACGAAGATCGTTCGAAAGGCAAAATGCGCACACACACTGCACTTGTCCTCACGAATGAACGAAGTCAACCAACTTTGTCGAATCTGAGCTCGCGCATTTCAAGTCGAATAACGTCTCGACATTTATTCCGGTTGATTTTTTTATCTTTAAAAATCAATCGGTCCTTTTTAATTTGTCGCGTCCTCAATAAATGGAATTATATTAAAACTAACGAATAAATAATACCATTTAGTAAAAGTAAATCACAATTCTGATGGGCGTCTGGTGATACAAAACGTGATGTTAGAAGAAAGTGCACTTATATTAATTCCGTAATATTTCGTACGTGCTTTCAGTAAAACCAGTTGCATTGGAAATTCTAGGGAAGTGAGAGGAGGAGATAAATAAATTTACTCACCGTGGTGTAGATGTCCAACTCCTTGTAAGGGTTTACTGCGACGAGAATGGTCCCCGTGTAGGTCTATTGCAAATAGTCAAGGAAAAGTAGCGAAAGGAAGGGATAAAAACATTAATAACACATGAAATAATGAAATAAAACAAAAAATTAAAACTATAAAATTAACTTTTAATCTTCAATAATTAAATGAATTCATCGATGTAAAC